>JAVIWC010009443.1:0-1418730 GCA_031894815.1 Creontiades dilutus | reverse complement strand
ACGATATTTTGAGACGCTGGAAAGCTTGATTTGTTGCTAAGGAAACGTGTTACCAGATTTTCACTAACCAAAACGCCGTGTAGCCTCACGAAACAAGCCCCAGAGGAGACAACTTCACTTTCCGGCGGAAACAACAAAACCGGTATCACAAGTTCAATTTTTTGATAAGCGGAGATAACAACGAACCAACTTCTTTTTCTTCGGTTTCGCTTTCAACATCCTTCAGGAATGCCGTGAATTTTTGCCGGACATTCAAACTTCTCGTGAGGGATGCAGGAGTGCTCGTCTTGTTTAAGCGATAAAAATCTTGTGTATAGTTTACAGTTATGACCCTCCTTGTGGTTATTTAGAATGTAGAATATTTCTACGTGATATTACAATTAATGTTTTAAAAACGGACTCGAAGCTGACAAGTGGATCGTCTTTGGAATGCGGCTGAAAAAGATAACGTTGACACGGGGCCTTAAGAAGGGAGGTCATATGGGAATGGTGGACTTACGGTATACGGGAGATTTTCTTCGTATTTAGAATATTTAACCGAATTTCGAAACATGAGTCGCCAAAGGCAGATGCAGTATTATTGGTGATTGATATCAAGTCACTGGTTACCGTGGAGGAGGCTTAGTACCACTGTCTCCCCTTGGTGAGAGTAACTACTCCATACCATCACCTCCTTGTTAAGAAGTACTGACAGCCATGAGTAGACTTAGTTACCACATAAAATCTACAAAAATAATTTTTGGAAAAAGTTGAACAGAAAACTATTCATCAATGAACGACAGCGATTGTCCCGTAAAATAGGAATCACCGCGTAAACGCATTCAACAATTATTTAGCAGTTAGTCCCTATCCTCAAGTCCAAATAAATGTCGTAGTTCCACATGAACCACACAGCAACAATATTTTTTCAGAAGCTAGTTCATTTTGAGAAGTTTGGATTTTTGTAATATTTGATTTTTTAGCACAGCCCCAGAGTTGAGTCCCACAGAGGGAATGGTCTGCTTATAAATTTGAAGTTTGTTGTAATGAAGGGGCGAATTCTAACTTCTATGAGTGAGCTGCGTTTTCTTTTCTATGTGGTTACTCCAATTTAGTTCGATTCGCCGGTCATTCCCAAATATCTTCTTTGAGTCATGGTATGGTATTTCATTTGGGTTGATCAGAACTGCTTGAATATTTCAGGTTAGTAAAACTTGAATAAACTGATTTTGATTCATTCAGCTTCCTTCTTAACACCTTTGTCCAATGGCCAATCTTGTTACCTGATGTTTTTGATTAGCACTTCTGACATTTGGCCATTCCGACGTTTTGATGGCCCTGTCATCTGCGAATGTGGCGACCAGTATATCTCCATGCAGTGGTATGTTAATTAGTACCTATTGAATTAAAAGAACAATGTGTACTAAGTAAAGAAAGTAAAGGAAAGTAAACAAGGAATTTCACCTTGGATTTTCGTCCGACTACCCGGAGGTGTCGCGGACGTCGCCAGCCGCCCTCCAGAGAGGATCGGAACTAGGTCTGACGATTTCGCTCGTGGCTTCCCATTGCCTCACGCCCCTGGGTTGGGAGCGTTTTGGATTCACGTGATATCGAGATCAGAGGTGAACCGTCTAACGACAGGACAGGTATACAACACTTGATAGGATTTTGGCCCTAATCATTGGTGCCAGCCGGATTCGAACCGGGGCAATCAGTGCTCCCACTGAAAGTAAACAGCTAGAGGACTGACACCCCAGCTAGCTCGGACAACCTGTCCCCAAACAATGTGTACTATTTAACTTAGAAGTAGGCTTCGAATTTTCCTGCTCTATTCACAAGAATCTGGTCTTTTTAGGAACTAATATTCTAAGGATGCAGCGAATCGTTTGTTCTACATTACGCAAGTATCAGTAGAGAGGTAGATGATTGAATAAATACATCGGTACAGTAAGTATGTGCCGTCAACTTTGTGGTTGCAACGACTTTCACAAACACGAGCGTGTGACCGTAGCATCCTAACGTCACGTTTCCCGCGGGCATCACTTTCTCCTCGCATGGGTTAAAGGTCTCCCTTCACGAAAAAAAAAAAAAAAAAAAAAAAAAAAATCCAACTGTACAATAAACCCGATATTAAGGCGTCGGAAACGGTGAGAAGGAAGTGTGACCAAAAGGTAATTCTCGGCTAATCTCGGGTGTGATCGCCGCCAACAAAAGATTTAGAGAAGCGATTAGGGCTCCAGCCCAGGGTGGTCTGTTTGGACACCTTCGACGATTACGGACGCTAACAATCGTGAAACGATATCAGCTGGATTCCCAGCTTCACCGAAGCACCTCCAGGGTTCAAACGATTCATCTCGGTACATCCCCACACGTAGGGTACTGTTTCGAATTGATGGTGGACTGTATTTTATGAAGTTGATATAAGAACTATGCTCTCTTCGCTAAGGTTGAACCCTTAGACCCTCCATTTCTGTCTCATATAGTATAACGGGTTAACTTCGAAATTGTGGACATCCTTAACTCATCCCATATCAAATTCCAACACTCTCTTGTGAATAGATGACAACTTCAGTCATGATGGGCGATGGCAAAAAGAGCAAGCCAATTGAATAATAAACCCCAGGGAAAAAATACTTATTTACCCCAGTAATAATATTGAATAATAAACCCCAGTAATAATATTGAATAATATTTACCTATATATTATCAGAATGCTTCAACAAATGTATCGGCTACTAACTACACTACAAGTATTCACATCGGCTATCACTCCAGTATCCACATTCACTACAACTCGACGCTATCGGCCGGACATCACTAGGTTACAAACAAACAATAATAAACGAAAAAACGCAAATGTTGGCACCATAAATCGGGCCATACATCGGGAATGTTTTGACCTAAGGACGTGGGGAAGGGCTCATTCGATTCCTAATGGTATGTTCTTCAAATAGGAAAATATTTAGGACGATTCGACTAGTTTTGAGGTTTTCAGGGATTTTACAAAACTTTTACAGCCCTTAAAGGGCACTTTAAATTGAGTGAGGGAGCTGGCTCAAGAATTGGGGCGTCGTCGGACCAAGATGGATTTTTCCTGAAAATTTCAGATTTTTTGCTCCAGCCGTTTCGGAGATATCGTGCGTACGGCGTACGGCGGACGGACGGAAAAATTTTTATTGCAGATTCGGATTCTACACCCTTTGAAACGTAAATCATGGAATTTTCAGGGGGGTTAGAATTTTTTTTTTTTTCCAGAGCGATCACAATGGTTTATTATTGAATAATAAACCAAAAAGTGAAATGAGATGTCCGCCCACTTATACTTTTGTGAAACGTGATTATTTTGATACTTTTAATATTGGATGGTAGTAACTAACTGAATAAATCATCTTGCTTTATCTAGGAATTAAAATGTTTTTGGTTTAAATATCTGTCTCATCCAACCTTACCTACACATCGTTTACATAATTCTATCGTTATTTGGTTGACAAAGCTCATTATCATGGATACGTATCATTGTCGTGTTCTGTAAAATTTTAAAACCTGAATTTCGAAGAAACAAATCATGCAGTTCATCACTTTACCATAAGAGTAACATCTAGATTGTTTTATAAAAAAATCACAAAGATAGGAGAACAAAATTTTTTAGTCAGAATCAAAACCTCGATTGTTCCGTAGAATGAGAATTACTTATTATTATTATTATTATTATTATTATTATTATTATTATAGTAGTAGTAGTAGTAGTAGTAGTAAGGAAACACGTGTGAACGTTTTCATGAACAAGCGAACCCGGAAATGCTGAATGCATTGGATAACGCAGCAACTTCGGGGCCTCAAAAGAAACAGAACGATGTACTTACTTAGTTGTACAAATTCAAAAGTAAACTCTGTTTTTAGAAGTTTGCTTTACAGCTTAAAAGGGGCACGTGTTTTCATCCACCTCTCCCTCCTCAATCATTCACAACTTTCATAATTCCTAGGGCGTCGAATCCTTCCCACTTAGGACTGTAGCTTATTAGAAGGGTTTCTTAGAAGCTTTAGCTACGCTAACAATAATTGTTTTGCTTCCGAGTCTAACAACAAATAGTGGTACAGCTAACAAATTGTTTGTTACTCTTAAGTTCGTAAGTAGTAAATTGGAAGGCTGGGGCGGAATGTGGGCAGGAGAATAATGGAATTCTAAAACTCTTTATAATTGCAGCTGGAAAAAATGGCACGGACATATGGATGGAGACCCACAATCTCACCACAAGATCTTTATGTCTAAGGTATATCAATGGTGGTATGTACTTCTCCGCAGTGAAGTTCCGAAGCGACAAGCTTTTGATGTCGGAACTGTTCCGATCAAAGTTCTTAATTTCTTTCCAGAACTTAGGTTGAGAGCAGTTTTTTTGCTCAAAGCCAATCAAACATAGCAACCGTCAAGATCACAAGCCAATCTATTAGTACACGCTCGTGGTTCTGAGAGATTACTGCCAATAGAAACTCATGAAAATTCCTAAGTAATCATTAAGCCTACCATGGACTGGTCGCCGGAGAAGAACTATAAACGTCTGTAATAGAAGAAACCCTACGAGGCGAAATAAATTGTGGATTCTGCGCATGACTACATTTTATCTTGATGGATTGACAGGCCTTGCAGGGTTTGATGCATCGGAAGATGATTATTTCCCGGGACGAGGCAAAGAAAAACGGAACGATCGGTCGGAAAGAATGCTCCGAAGGTTTGCCAAATGCCGATAAATATGGGCGTAGTGGCGCTTGAAGCAGACTCTCCGTTTCTCTTTTTCTTTCGGTCAAACGAGGAGACAGGTGTTTTGTCGCTAACTCGCTTTGAAAAACGGCAGCAAATGAACCGTACGTCTGTCGAATCGGGAATCAGTAGCGAGGGGGTTGGATATCGGAAAAACTTGAAGGTGTCGCTCGTATGTTCAGCCACTTCGGGCGAAGCAAACGCCTGTTTTTTCCTTTGGGGCGCAAGACTCTTCCTGGCCCTTTCCACGAGCCGTACACAGTTATCAGTTGACGCTCATCCATATGTAGCTTCGCATCACATGCCTCCATTACCATTTAATTTTAGCGTCCTTCGTTTTTTTAATACTTTTTAAGCTACCGAGTTTTTGTCAAGTACGCCTATCTTCTTGTAAATCTCGGGTTGGTTTCTCTTCGTTGCTCGGTACAGTGGATACCTCTCAGGACGGTTGCACGAATCCGATCAGTATAATAGCGTCAGCTTCAAGGTTGATGGTCTGATACGTAAAACCAGTCGAGTATTTACTTACTTATCTTTTGCGCCAAAACAATACTTCAAAATTGATGGAATTTTGCAACCTATTGAATAAAAAACTGTCCATTGTTCTCAGACCAATATTTTTCGCTTATTTCAATTCTGATAAGAGCTCCAATACGGAAACTTTAAATCAGCTCTTCTGGAAATTTGATACTCTGGAAAATTGAGAGAATTCGAGGTCTATGTTTTTTTGCAACAGCCCTTCAAACATCATATAGCCCCAAGTACTGCCACTACTTCTGTTCTCACAACAACTTCTGGCCCACACAACTATTTATAACCCTCCAGTATAATATAAACGCCTCATCCAACTTCGATGCGGATTTGAGGCATCAGCATAGATCACGTGATTATAACCCAGACATTTGATTTGATTTGATTGTACTCCTGCTACCTCTCATCCACAATGTGTCTGTCCATCAATAACTAATCAATTGATGAATTGCAATTTGGGTTTGCAGACAACTTGCTTGCTGACTGTGTCATTTCTACCTCAAAAATATGATTTAGTGAAGTTGGTAGGTCAAGACTCGAATTTCATTCGAACCTGAACGAAAAGCATTTTCTTTGGATGAAGTAATCCAATTCCATTCGCCTAGTTGTTATAGGGACGGCGCTTGTAAGTGTCCAGCCATTCCTCTTTCTCAGCTTTATCTCGGCGTAGTTTTCGATTCCTAATTTGGTTTTGAATCAAGTAAACTACTTTGGCCAAAAACCTGGGCAAACTATGTTTTTAAGACTCTAGATGGTTTCCTGAACTCCTCAAATAGACCACCAGTTACAGTGAGAGCCCCGATGGAAATACGGAAGGGTGGCGATACCACGAAGCTCTCCTGACGATATGTCCGACTTGAGCAGCTCCACAGCAATTTTCCCGCACCACACTCCGTGTCATGAGAAGGTTGCGGCCTTGATCTTGATGTTCTTAGGATTCCACTGAAGAGGACACAGTGCAGAATAAAACCGCATAGTTACACCTTGTGGATGGATATGGTTCATTGATTACTTTGATGGTTAGTTTTATTACTTAGATTCCTTCATTTTCAGAACGGTTTTGACAGCATGCGAATGTTTCTTAGTAGGGGCCTCTGCTAGTTAAGAACCCGTGCTGAGGGATGGAAACTGGCGGGGTTATTCGTTCTTCGGGATGTGAAAGTCTTGCTGTACGCGATTGTGATACTCACATTTTTGTAATAGTATCGGTTGTAAGATTTATCCCTATAATGAAGAATATTGTTTTAAACACTGTTTGAAGTTTGGTATTGTTTTCAAATCAACTTTTAACGCCTGTGCATGAGCAAGTCATCATACATGCACGGATCCAAAAATGTTAATTTGGTTTAAGAAGGATGACTGTGTTAGCAAAAGTGTGTTGATCAATTAACTGACGTTATCTCGGAACCGTCTCCGATTGAGAAAAGAATTTGAAGGCCTCTTATTTCAAGAGAATAACAACAAAACTCCTCATCTTCACTCCCTTCCCCTGCTGCGAGCAGGATTCACCCAAAATGACCTGATCGGACTTACGGTTGACCTTCTCTCACTGAGCAATTAGCCCGATTCTCAAGGAGATTAAAACCTCAATATCGTCGAGAGAAAATGCAACGATTAGGAATGGGGTGAAGGGATTCACTAAGTAGGCGAAGACGAGTATAAATCGAAAGTTAGGACAATCACCAGCGATGTCAACTGACGCCACTTCTCGGAGGAATTTATCAATCGCCAGTTAACTGCAATTAAGAAATTTGGCAAATGGAGCCAAAATAGTGGCATCTATGCAATAATGCTACTCCACTAATGATAACTGCCAAGACCTCCAACATAATTGTGAATCAAACGTTAATATTTTGATCGTCAGGTTTCGATTATGAGAAAATTTATTTGCGGATACTGAAGAAAAGTAGGTATTATTGTGAAGATGAGAATTTAAACGCTGCAAATTCTTTCACTGGGGTTTATTATTCAATTTCATTCATTGGAGTGTGCGTGTGTTTGCGTGTTTCACAGGTGATAGACCGATTATTGAATTTCAGGAGGCACACAAATATGATCAATCCAAATAGGTATTTCGGTTGAGAACAGATTTACGTGCTCTATGCATATCTCCTGAAATTCAATAATCGCTCTTTCACCTGTGAAACAGGGACACTCCAAAGCTTAGCAGAAATTCAAATCATGAATGCAAGCCAATTGAATAATAATAAACCCCAGTGAAAGAATTTGCAGCGTTTCATGCATATCAGAATGCTTCAACCCGTGTATCGGCTATAAACCCTTTCAGGAGTCCACTCCAGTATCCACATTCACTACAATGGTAACCCAGGTTACTGCAATAAAAAAAAGGTGTTGTTTTTGTTTTGATCGCAGTAACCTAGTGATGTAGTGAATTTGGATGCAAATGTTGGCACCACAAATCGGGCCATACATCGAGAATGGTTTGAGCTACGGACCTGGGGGAGGGCTCATTCGATTCCTCATGGAAAGTTCTTCAAAAAAAGTCCAAATTTAAGCTGCCTTGACTTTTTTGAGGTTTTTAGGGATTTTACAAAACTTTGACAACCCTTAAAGGGCACTTTAAATTAAGTGAGAGTGCTGGCTAAAGAATTGGGGCGTTGTCGGACCAATATTGATTTTTCCTGAAAATTTCAGATTTTTTGCTCCAGCCGTTTGGGAGAAATCGTGTTTACGGCGTACGGCGGACGGACGGAAAAATCTTTATTGCAGATTTGGATTCTACACCCTTTGAAACGTAAACCAAGAAATTTTCAGGGGGGTTAAACATTTTTTTTTTTTCAAGGGCGATTACATTTGAGTTGACATCGCTTCATCTTCTCCGTATTTGTATCTAATGAGGAATCAAATGAAAATTTAATGAAGATACGTCAGTGGTAGCGGAAGCTTTTCATTTCATTTTGGGATATGAGAAGTTGTTTTCCCTAAAAAAATAAAAATTGCACACAAATGTTTCGTTATAAAACATTCGGAACAACTTCTGTTTTTTGTCTGCCTGATTGTTTGTGCGATATAATTTATGAGGTGTATCGCTAAAGAATTTATCGTTTTGGCGGAACGTTTTATGAGTCTCATTGCTCACAAATTTCATTCATCAGCGAAAGCTCAGACCTAAATTCAGTCAACCAGAATTTCACCACCTGCCAATAATTCGATCTTGCTCAAACTCGGAGGGTAGTTGGAGAATGCCGAGAATCTCCCATCAATTTCAAGTTAATCGTGACATTACTCTTAACGGTTCAGAATTGGAGCGACAGCCTTGAAATACATGTCGACTCACCTTTTGAAGGCGTTAATGTCAGCGAGTTATGAAATCATCGAAACCAGATATTCTACGTCTTGTCAGAATATTTGAAACAATTCAACGATCTTTACATCCATGTTACCTATACGGGGATGCTAAGTGCCTCATTCAACATGGCAGACGTTTTCTGACTTCGAGAATCAGCAGTAGTAAGAACTAGCCTTAATGCCTAGGCTCAGTCATAATTCCTCATCACATTCATCTATCGTGTGGGATGACATCATAGATAACGAACAGTGCCTTTGGAATGCGGTTTTCTACATTTTCCTGTAGATATAAACTGCACCTATTTAGTTAAGCTCAAGTACTGAACTGTGATAACGAGTCAACTAAAGAGAACTCTGTTATTCCCCATTGCACCATCTGAAGTGGTATTGAAGAGGAGTGGCGTTCTTCGAAAAATGAGTCAGATGCAGCACATCTAAATACAGTTACCTGTATCATATTCCTGGAACCTGTTTACAACGTTGACCAGAACTATTTGTCAAGAAACATGTTTACCGTCATCAGTGAACTCAATCATAACACAATGATTAGTTTTGGCTTATTATTCAATATATTCAATAATAAGCCATTGCAATCGCCCTTGAGAGAGAAACGCTGCAAATTCTTTCACTGGGGTTTATTATTAAATTGGCTCGCGTTCATGATTTGAATCTGTACTAATCTTCGGAGTGTGCGTGTTTCACAGGTGATAGGGCGATTATTGAATTTCAGGAGATATGCATAGAGCACGTAAATCTGTTCTCAACCAAAATACCTATTTGGATTGATCAGTTGATCATATTTGTGTGACTCCTGAAATTCAATAATCTCTCTATCACCTGTGAAACACGCACACTCCAAAGCTTAGTAGAAATTCAAATGATAAACCCCAGTGAAAGAATTTGCAGGCGTGGTTAGCCATCCCGCCGTTAATGTTATTTTTCCAACAATTTCAAACCTTAAAAGAGTATACGAGAATCAGCCTAGGTAATAATTCCATGACAATAGCTTTTAACCGTATTTCGTCGGCTTTAAGCAAAATACACTAAGTCCAAAAATTAGCTTTTGAGAATTTAAAGTGTTGGCACTCTAAGAATGTTGCTAACTGCAACCTAGAAGTTCATACCTACGTTTCTGGGTCATCTTCTACAGTTTATTGAACATGTTTACCTGAAGCAGTGAACATTACAAGTTCTAAGACCGACATTAAGTGCCTGTTTGATTCAGTTCCAACAAGAGGAACTGTGAATTAGCGCCTTTCGATAGACTAAAAGAACTAGTGTGTTTCCTCTGCCTATTCTCCCGAGAGCAGAAGAGCAAAATGCTTTTTTCTTTTACATGAAATATTGGAATAGTACCGCAGTAGTTGTTTGAACTGCCTATACCTTTTTATTACTAAACGCTGCAATTTTTTAATAACATTATCTTATTCGTGTGCCAGTTATTGATTACAGTTTGGTGTATGCTTCCTTGGCCTGCATTAGTAGTGAACCTGTTACCAGATATTTGTAATACGAAAGACACCCGATATGGCTAGTATTTATATCTACTTACATGGAGTTTTATCGTCACTCAAGGAGTAATTTTGGAGTATCGAACCGACTGCCGTGTAGTTAACATCTACGGACGTGTAGTTAACATCTACGGACGTTATTCTCTTATCGCGCATTTCACATTGATCATAACCCTAGACTAGAACTCCCTCGATAGGTGAGTGGCATTATCTATTATTAACTAAGTTATCGGAGCAGGTGGCACGGCCAAGGCCGGAGTCAACATGTCCGATGATAAATCAGTTGACCCACTGGAACGACCCGGCTCTAGTGGATTCAAAGCTCCGCGTCGTAAACACACTACAAAAACAACCTCTGTCGCTTACAACTTGAACGATAAACAAACGGCAAGAAAATGCGGGCAAGCTAACAATACGGTATCATTGAACAACAAGTATAGCCCCTTGGAATCTATTGATGAGTTAGACAACAATGGGACCGACATCAATTTATCGTTAAATGACAATGTTATGGAAGAAACAAACCAATCCCGAAAATTCGGACTCCCAATAACTTTTACGTACAAGGGCTCTGACTCAGTCACCGATTTGATCAACAAGATTCGTACCATTGACAAAAATTCAATTCTAAAAACTATAGCAGCTAATGAATACAAAATTACTCCAACTTCTCAGCAAGCCTACAGAGAACTGATATCATTCATGGAAAATCATAACTCTCATTTTGATTTCCATACTTATTTACCTAAAGAATCTAAACCCCATCGGATCGTGATAAGAGGATTGCCTCCCAACATGGACCCAAACTACATTGCCCAACAACTTGAAATAGAACATGGTATAAAACCGAGACAGGTTTTTAATGCAATGCATACGACAGGAGACTTGAAAGGTACGCTGATGCCTATATACTATGTAGACTTTTCCGCTGAAGACGACTTAACACAGTTAATGTCGATCAAACATCTTGCGTATATATCATGCAAAGTCGAAGAGTATAGACCCAGATCTGGACCAATTCACTGCAAAAAATGTCAGTTGTGGAATCATGCTCGTGGTCAGTGCTCGCGCCCTGCTCGTTGCGGCATTTGTGCTGGTCCTCACGAAACTAGGAATCATGATTCGGAAATTACTACAAAAAAGTGTGTTAACTGCAGCGAAGCTCACTCCTCGAGCTGGAAAGGATGTCAAGTGTACCGAAAGCTTGCAGGCATTGAAAAACTCAACAAAACTGAAAAATATAACAAACGTAATTCGCACTATAACATTACAACATATGATACTAATTCAAGGGATCAGTTTCCCCTTCTACCCACGCCTTCCCATTTAAAGGAACAGTTTTTTACACCTACACAATCCGAAAACGTCCCATTACCACCAAAATCTACTACTCGAAGACAGTACAGTGATGCTGCTCAGCAATCCTTAACTTCAGAAAGCAATACCTTCAATATGGGCTCTATTGTTAAGGAAATAATAACTACTGTCGTTCAAGAAGTTATTGGCATGATTAAAATTGAACTTTTAAACGCTTTCAAATCTATTAACTTTTCTCAACTCATCAAACCATGAGCACAATTTCAGAACTACGCATTATGACGTGGAACTGTTGCTCAATTAAAGGAAAGTTTAACGAATTGCTACATCATATCACAATGCATAAAATCGATATTGTGATGCTTTCAGAAGTGAAATTACCATCCCACAAAAACTGGTGCATGCCGGGCTTTAAATCTTATATTGCACACGATCCGAGTGACAATGGTTGTGCTGGCTCAATTCTTCTAGTTCGTGCAACACTCAACCAATCTATTTTACGTCCTATTCGAGAGCCAGAAATTCAAATAGCAAGATGTATTCTCCATCTACATGGCGATAATATCCAACTAGGGTCCGTGTACATTCCTCCACAACGCAGACAATCTGGTCGAAACCTTACAATGAACACCTTATGGGCAGTTTCTCACGAATTAGGACCAACTTTCTTACTGGGTGGGGACTACAACGCCAAACATTCTTCCTGGAATTCTCCTCGAGCTAACCATTATGGAAAACTGTTGGATGGTTGGCGACACACCTTCAAGCTACACATCGAAACTGCAGGGGTACCAACGCGATATGACCCTAAGCCAGAATCCGACCAAGCCATTTGGATTTCTTTATCAGTAAAGGACTCCCATCCAGACTGAGTCATACAAGAGTGATCAGCGACCTGAGCTCTGATCACATCCCTGTTCACACCATCCTGCATGCAGCTCCACAAGTACATATCAATCGACCTACATTAATCAAATACCCGATGGACTGGGAGACGTATCGGAACCAACTCTATACTAAACTAGAAGCTCTGCCAAATCTTCAAACATGCAGAGACATAGACAAAGCAGTTGAAAATGTGACACAACAAATAACTGCAGCAGCTATAAAGGCGAATCCTAAATCCCTGCGTTCACCAAAAATAAACATAGATTTTCCACCCCATGTGCATAACATATGGGTAGCGAGAAAACAAGCTCGTAGGAGATGGCAGAGATCTGGCATTGCAGAAGATAAACAGCTGGCCAATAAGCTTGGCAATGCATTAAAAATTGAGTTGAATCTTCTAAGAGAGGAGCAAGAAAGACAAAAACTGATGGCTCTGCAAATCAAAGATTGCTCATTGTACAGGGCCACCAAAATACTGACGCATTCATACCCACAAATTCCGCAACTCAAAAGCGGCAACAACTGGGTTTCGTTGCCTGATGAAAAAGCAAATCTCTTCGCTAATATGTTGGAGAATAGGTTTCAGCCGTTCCAAGCTTCAACTAGTCTGGCTGATTCACCACCATATGATGATAGTGACCTTTGCAGCTTCCCTTCCCCGCCCATATTTTTCTCTCCAAAACAAGTGAAGCAAGTAGTCCAGAAATCGCCGACCCGGAAGGCTCCGGGATCAGATTTAATTCTGCAGCCTCTTTTGGTTCGTGGTCCAAGACGATTATTTGCTCACTTAGCTAACATTTACAATGCGTCAGTACGGCTTGGATACTTTCCTCAGCAATGGAAACATGCCGTAATCATTATGATACCAAAGCCTGATAAACCACAAGACCAGATCACATCCTATAGACCCATTAGCTTATTGTCTCTGCTTGCAAAAATATTTGAACGTCTGCTGCTCTCTCATTTTGTATTATATACTGACCATCTCATTCCCAATGAACAGTTCGGATTTAGGCCATCTCACTCTTGCCCACTTCAACTTCAACGATACACCAACTACATTAAAAACTGCTTCCATGATACAAAAATATGTCATTCTGCTTATTTTGATTTCGAACAAGCGTTCGATCGACTTTGGCACACTGGTCTGCTGCTCAAAATGAAACGACACCTACCAAACAATCTTTTCTCGTTGTTGAGTAGCTACCTTCAAGACAGGACTTTTGTAGTTTCTGTGCAAAACGAACGTTCTACACCACGTCCTATACAGGCAGGAGTCCCGCAAGGGAGCATTCTGGGGCCATTTTTATATTCCATGTACTGCCATGATATACCCTTACCAGCACTACCCGACTTCTCAGGTCTTTATGCCGATGATTTGGTATACGCAGTTAGCGATACTGATACCATTGAAGCCACTCGTAGACCTATTCCAACCAACTCGGCGTGTAACATTTCACGCCTAACAAGATGTTGTACTGCATGCTAACCTTCGACCAACAAACCAACTGAAATATCGATTGACACAGTAGTTGACACATCAATTAGAAGAAAAAATGAAAATTATTAATTGTTTTTAATTCTATTAGAAACTAACTGAGGTATAAGTAAGGAGGAGGCAAGAAAATTACATGTTCGACTAAAGCACTAAGTCCTTCATTACTCTTGTCTCTTGCACACGTTCAATATTGTGTTATTCGACCTTTTTGAAGAGAAAGACATGTTATTGTGTTGAATGTGTTTTAGTGACCTTTTTCCGTCAAGATTTAAGTGGTTTGTGTCTTAGTGCTACATGAAACTCAGTTTTTTGTGTCTTACTTCGAAAAATTATGTAGGAACCTCAAAAACCCAAAAATTGGCGTAAATAGGCTTGGTGTTGTAAGACGACGATTTGATCACGATAATAAGAAACATTAGTGCGTTACAGCCTTCATCGACCATTTTCTTGTTACATTCATCTTTAAATTTGTATGACTCATGCCATACCACAGCATGAAACTCGAACAAATAAACTTCGATTTCGAAACAACGTTGGCTATCGGATTCGTAATTCCATCTATAACTGACATACCTACAGTTTTATACTAAGAGATGTTCCGTAATTTCAAGATTCCAATCTATGAATTAACCGGCACAGTACGGTATACACCATCTGACTTCTGTCAATAACTATGAAGAGCCAATAACAGCTTCAAGAGTTCTTTTATACTAATATTGCGTCACTATATGATTCCGTTTAAACATTGTGATATTAGTAACGCAATAAATCAAAATAATATAAAGTCGTGGAGCGAGCTTTAGAATGAAAACGTCCAAACAAATCTTCCTAATTGTTTTCAATATCGACAGACCCCCATACTCCAGGATTGTTGTTCTTGTCTACCCGATATCACGTTGTTTAGACTCGAAGTTTGTTGGGAATGGTTAGGATAAGCAAACCGACTCTCCGCATCTATTTAATTTACCGATCGCTTCACTTCTCCACGAACGCCTCTCAACTAGTAGACTCTCAGTCAATCAATCTGGGGATTACGATAATGTTCTGAATTGAATATGAACTCGAGACACGTAAAATGTAGTGCGATTTGATTAACACGTGGTCATCAAAAAACCTTGTTCAACTTATGAAACTGAACTAATATGTTTATCCAACTTATTAAATAAACATTTGAATCGACTCTTTATTATTGCCTGACATAATTTAAAACTTCACGTTCGCGGATGCGCGCAGCAGCTACTATAAAATATCTTGCGATTATTGGACCATTCATTCTAACTATTTACACTCCAAATTTCAACGAGATCGGCCCAGTTGAGCGTAAGAAAATTTGTTGATTGGATTTTACTTTTGCTCATGCGTAGGGAACCATCCTCAGCCGAAACCTGAATATCCTCTGAAAATGTCATCAATAACAGAATTTTATTTATTTTTTTTCAATAATACAAGACTATAGACGTTTACTATTGTAGGATCGTCAAGGATACTCAGTAACCCCGTGACATCAATTTAGCGTTTAGGTAGCAATTTTGATGTAAATTAGAGAATTCTATGACATGGACATTTATTAGTTTTATCCTTTGATCAAACTATCGTGTTATGTTTCATTGTTAGCATAACAAGAGCCGGTTTTATGAACAATCCCCAACCGTGGTTAAAGTAAATAATTTACTATAAATAAATACAACAATTATTGTTGTTGTTGTCTTACGAAACCCGAGATTTGAACGTTGGTTTAAAACACACGGGTTTCCCCAATGTAATCAGTTGTTACACTGTTATCAATAAACATCGATTTATACTATTTTGCAAGAAACATCAATTTAGTCGATATCAAGAAGGCATTTGACCTTAAAATTATGTTCATAGTTTCAAATTGTTACCTGCCACTTTCAGAAAACAACAATTGTTGGGAAATCAATATCGTCGAGCTCCAAATATCGTCTTTAATCCATCGTAGAAAGCGAATACAAACACATCTAACCTCCAACAACCTTGCCAAACTCGTCCTTAATTCCCAATGCTCTAATCGAGCTCTGTGGTTATTTTTTTCTTTAATTACACGTAATAACGAATAACACGCATATAGGTTGGAAAACACTAACAAAATAACTGAGAAACCCCGTGAAAAAAATTGATCGATGATCAGTAACGCAACCAAACGGAATTTCGGAATGGAATCGTTATTTATGATGCTAACCCCCCCCCCCCCCCCCCAATTTTGGTGGTTTTGGTGGTTGATCGTCGATTAAGCCCGTCTGATCGTAGATTGATCAAAACCAAAGTTGGTTAACTGGGCATAGTTGTTTACCTGCTGAGATTTCCAGTTTATTAAGTGAACGTTGATTAAAATCTTTGATGAGATCGCCCTTTAGTTCTATGCGATGACTATATAAATTATAATCGTATGTCAGTATGCTTTACATTTTCTTGTCTTCTATTACCTTGGGGAAGGAAAGTACCCCCCCCCCCCCCCACAGGAGGTTGGGGTTGCATCTAAATGCGCATGGGCAAATTACAACCGAAAGAACGCACTACCGTTTAATACACAATTCACTCCCCAACACGAAATAAGTTCAGGAAAACCCACTTTTTCATCTTTGGGTAGATTGCTTATACCAGATTTCTTTCCACAACAATGTAAATAGTTGCCACAGCTTCTTGAACAGGACAGGTTTCAACACACATAGCCTCAGCTGCAGTTGAACGAATCTCTGTGCAGCCGCATTCCATATTTCCCTGATGTACCTTCATAGAGGGTACCTTTCAGAGTCAGATGCAACCTGGGCACCAATGATCCAACCGCCTGGATCATCTAGAAGGTCTGGCCTGTATTCTTTTTCACCTACTCGTATACGTACCTCAAGTCGAACATTCCAATATTCCATTTGTTCGTACTTCGCTAGGAGGCAAACAGCACAGATATATCTTGCGGCACGTGACCTCCGGAGCAAACTGCACATTGGGATGACATGCGCAGCGGTTTCCCTTCGTTGGCACCCTCTTCGACAGAGTATTGGCGTTAATTGTCTGAAGCCCCTAGATCTTTTGACTCTTGTTATCAAAGAAACACTGCAGACCATCACAACAACAATAGTCAGTTCCTTGCTTCATAAACACGTTTCCAAAGCCAATCCGTCGCGTTTGTTGGACTTTACTTTTGCAGATGAGCAAAGATAAAATTAACTGATCACTTCCGAAAAAACTTAGTTTCAAATTCTTCGATACCAGATCGTAAAATACATGTCAACTGAGAAGAATTTATCGACAACTAGAACTCCAGAGAAAGGGCTTGCAACGAATACCAGATCAATAGAATGGTATCGGCCAATGAAAACCAAGAACACATTTTGATTAAGAAATTCGATTTTTGCGTCACCAAACAATTATTGTTTGAAGAATTATTCTTCATCCAGTTGGCATCTAGTGACGTTTTCTAGAAATTGCAAAGGTCATAGAAAAGCTGATTCTTCTTCCCAAACGGTTTGTTCCTTAACTAGTTCATCCGCTCAAATTAGTTGTCACCGAACTATTAGTACCTGATTGCCATTAATTTCCAATGGAGCGACATTGGATGGCTAATAAAATTTTATAGCCTCCACGATTAGAACGAGCCTGTTCCTTCTTCTTTTTTCGAACTCTTCCGCTTACGCGTTTCTCTAAAATAGCCACCCCGACACAAGAAAATCAATCCATTCACGCCCCGGGGTGACCGCTACTTGAAAAGATTCCCATTTCAGATAAATCAGCAATAAACGTTAAATCGACAGGAGTTTGGTTGGACGGGGAGGGGGGGGGGGGCACAGCCCCTCCTTCACCGCTCCTCTTCCAATAACCTCGAGAGTAAGGTACACACGACCAGAAGGTAAAGAAGCTTCGGAGGTTTTTGTATTTTACTACCTACGGAGAGTAAAATACCGCCATTAAACGGACATAAAACGAGCGTTATCAGTTTCCAAAGGAGAATCAGAAGGCCGTGGGTTCTGCGGGGGCCATCTCTCCTTATATATAGACGATCCAGATGCTGAGCTGAAACCCATTGTAAACGTGAAACTGTGGTCTTCGTCAAGGTGCCTCCGTAACCGTCACTTTGAATGGTCCCTGCCTGTATACAATCAACACGGATTTTGTTCTATCTTGGGAGTTGAGGAACCTAGTCTAGGTCGTTTCAACTCTTTCTCACTGGCGGGGGTTTTGTTTCTTTTTTGGACTCTCGCATTCGTCTTGCTCTTCCACCAAGGACATCCTATTTTCTTCACGGTGTTGGAAATATGACTTTCAGGATTTTGTGGGTTGAAATGTAGCAAAAACAGCCATTTATGTCCATAGAACCTCCAACATTGCTAAACATGGCCTATTTAAGTACTGGAAAAACGAAAAAAATTAACCATATTCACCAAGGACATCTTTCTTCATGGTGTTGGAAACATGACTTTTTAGGAATGTGTCGATTGAACTTTAGCAAAAACAGCAAAAAAATCTCCTCCAACATTGCTAAGCATGGCCGATATACTGAAAACACGAAAAAAACAACCACGTCCACCAGGAATAAGGTAATGCGCCAATAGTCGACACTGGATTATTCTGCTACCAATTTTGACAGGTATTCTTACCTTTCACAAAAAAACCTAACTATCCCGAATGTGCAGCGACACATTTGACATTTGACTTTAACCTTGGAGTAGGCGCGTGGCAGCACTGCGTGCTGTCACTAGGTTTTATGTTAAAATAGATGGTAGATTTTTTTAAAAGGGGTGGGACTTTCAGTACCTGCAGTTGGCTTCACTGGGAACCCATCGAACGTGCCACATATTTTTCCCATCCTCGTGTCAGTCACTAGTCAAGGTCAAACTCAACAACTCCACTTTGGCAGCACTGAGTGCTAATGAATTTTACTTTCTGGATGATGATGTAGGTCTTTTTTTTACCAGACGCTATGAGTTTATATACCTACGGTGTTCTATTGTTATTATTTGATTTTATCATGAATTATTTAGTAAATGTAAGTAGGTAGATCAACGGTTTTTTTATGCACTCAACAAAATTTTAGCTGTTTCATCCATTTGTATCAGCAGTGTAATGCAAATATTAACATTGCCTACCAACACTGCAATTACTATTTCTCCATAAAAACCCAGAATCCACTTTACGCCGTCGTGAATTCTTAAGTGATTTAACAATCCAATTTTTAGAGGGTCATATGATTATAAGAGCTCAGATTCGCACACTTCCAAAAGACATACAACTGTTTCTCGTCAAATACCATGACTGACCTAAACCACATGCTGCTAAAGAAACATAAACGCTGCAAATTCTTTCACTGGGGTTTATTATTCAATGATTGATGAATTCAAATTTCTACTATGCTTTGGAGTGTGCGTGTTTCACAGATGATAGACTGATTATTGAATATCAGGAGGCACACAAATATGATCAACTGATCAATCCAAATAGGAATTTTGGTTGAGAACCGATTTAAGTGCTCTATGCATATCTCCTGAAATTCAATAATCGGTTTACCACCTGTGAAACACGCACACTCCATAGCTTAGTGGAAATTCAAATCATGAATCATTGAATAATAAACCCCAGTGAAAGAATTTGCAGTGTCGCACAAAAGCGAATACAATGGAGAAATATTCTATTTGAAAATTTTAAATTTCGTAAGACGGAGCATGCATATCAGAATGCTTCAACCCGTATATCGGCTATAAACCCGTTTAGGAGTTCACTCCAGTATCCACAATCACTACATCACTAGGTTACTGCAATTAAAAAAAAAAAAAAAAAAAACTCTTTGTGTTTGTTTTGATTGCAGTAACCTGGTGATGTAGTGAATGTGGAGGCAAATGTTGGCACCATAAATCGGGCCATACATCGCGAATGGTTTGAGCTACGGACCTGGGGAGGTTCTCATTCGATTCCTCATGGAAAGTTCTTTTTAAAAAAGTCCAAATTTAGGCCGTCTTGACTTTTTTTGAGGTTTTTAGGGATTTTACAAAACGTTGACAACCCTTAAAGGGCACTTTAAATTAAGTGAGAGAGCTGGCTGAAGAATTGGGGCGTTGTCGGACCAACATGGATTTTTTCTGAAAATTTCAGATTTTTTGCTTCAGCCGTTTGGGAGAAATCGTGCGTACGGCTGACGGACGGAAACATTTTTATTGCAGATTTGGATTCTACACCCTTTGAAACGTAACCATGAAATTGAATAATAAACCGAAAAAATGGATCATGTCATCTCTGTGCTAGAAAAAAGTGAAATCATTCTACTATCACGTGTAACAATTGTAAGCAATTTGTTAGCAAGAGATACTCAATATAAATTGCAACTTGTAAAGACTGTGATGATTTTGAAAGAATTTCATTTCAATGTTTTATATCTCAATTTCGATAATGCTCACTCTCTACCTATTATTGTAACGGCATTTACTCGTAATTTAGTTTTAGTAATTTACGTTTGACATGTTTACAGTTTAATGGGAACACTTCCTGGTTTACTTTGAAATAAAATATATTGGTATGCTATAATATGTCAAAAAACCAAATATATGATTCAGTTCGTTTATGAGAGTTTTTCAAATGATTTTAGTTGGAAAACATGAGCATAAAAGCTAATTTTCTGGAGGCAGCACTCAATGCTGCACGCGTCACCTGGTGTGAGTTTTGAAGACGCGCCCTTTGGTTAATAGGGAGAAAATCCTATTTTTTCAATATATTATTTTGTCTATGGAAAACTTTTTTTTTGTTTTGCAAAAATCAACGTGTTTTCTTGCACTGTTGGTTATGAACGTGATGCATTTATGAATATTTCATTTAAAGATATTATTATACATAAGATTAGATAAGATGTCAACGCATGAGGTTTGGCTAGTGTACGGCGTTGGTTCCGCGTTCCCGAAGGCAACCGAGAGCGATCGGAGACCGCAGGGACATAAAAGAGGTGCGCGTAATTAACAATATCTCGGCAATAGGGCGCTCTCGGCTCCCGGCTTTCACGGAGACGTGAGCCCTCAGACTGGGAGGGGTCGTACTAATTAACCGAAGGTATTAACCCGCGATGACAGCCTAATGGGTAAAATGAATCAAGACGGCTGCGGTGGATTCCTGGAGAAGCTTAGCGGAGGGCGATCGAGAGCTGCTCCTCAACTGAGACGGTTCAATGATTCTTGAACCGACCGCTCCACGGCTTTACGAATGTCCTCGACGCGGTCTGGACCTTGTAGAAGACATTTCGAGGACTTGGAGGGATTCCATACTCTCATGTAATAAATAGTCAAGTAGAGGACACAGCAAGCTATCCTGATATTGACGCACTAAAATCCTGATTAAGCTATTGCCAAAAGCTCAAGTGTGAAGAGACAGCTGTTCCGGAAAAGCTCCAATACAGGAAGGGTAGTGAATCCCCAACCACTTCTACTGCCCACAAAACATTCCATCATTCTGCGCATGAGTCCACTTAACATCCGCCAAGAGTTAATCATCTCACGTCGATTTCAACCGATCGTGTCATTGGTAACTGTGCGCATGTTCGGACCTCAAATCCTTGTAATAAGAGTGACTTTCACAGTTTCCATTCCATATACCCTCGTATTAGTGCTCCTGTCAAACTGGGAACCTATATCTCTGACATAAATCATAGCAAACACTTAGTTTCTGCGATAGGATCGTTCGGTACCTGAATACACCCATAGGTACACAAACTCAATTGGCTAGTACCACAATTCGCAAGAGCCTTTCGATCACCACAAGAGATAGAGAGATACAGAAGAGTTAATTCCATATAAATACAATGTACATACCGAAAGTTAATAATTATTGAATAATATAATTCGTCAGTAGGAAGAGCCTGTGTTGAAGGATTGGAGTTGCATAGTTCTACAATTAAGTACAATTTTACAACTTAGGTCTCAAGCAGTAATTGTTTCGTTCTCTATTATTAATATTATTACGTAACAATTATTATTTATAATGATCAATCAATTTTTTAATTTCCAAATTATAACGTGGCTTTACTTGTGAGAGAGAAAATAAGCAATCAAATGTAAATGCTTGTAAGAATGGCACTAGGCCAACTAGGTACACCGTGTACTGCGGGCTGCGTGGTGTAAGCTTTAGGTGAACAAATATATTAGAGGAGGATTACAGTAAAATGTTTTATCAAAAGTGTACAAAAGTGTACTTTCATCAAAGTCATCCTCCGAGCTTTATGTTTGCCCTCATTTTTGGGTTATGCACATACAAAAAAAAAAAAAAAACCTACCGATTTTCAGCGCAAAATGGCTAATCGCTTGAATGCCATTAAATCCCTTTCCCTAAATTGCTCAAATATAGTAGCTGTGTGGCGCCTGTTCTTCTTTAATGTTTCAACCCAATTTTTATCTCCTAGAGAGATCTCTCTTCTTTGAATATCAACTGAAACCGGGTGATTCGTGATCGGCAGCCAGCTCCGCAATGTGCAAGTCAAAAGCGCCAAGCAGATCGGTTCTTCTTCGGCCATGTTTCACTCGGCAAGACACATTCATGACTTTATACAGGCGGGACTGCGAGCGGGCCGCGAGAGGATTTTTTAAAAGGTCGCTATTCCCTGCCTCCTAGGAAGACGATGACTCGGCAGGAACGGTTGGCCTTTTCACTTTGCACAAGATTGTTTTGAAACTGTGGAAATGTTAACGAACTATGATCCCTAGTGGCAGGTATCTGAAGTATTTTCTCCTCCGGGCACCAACTTCTAGGGATCTACTAAGTTCCTTGTTCTAAATATACGTCTATTACGAGACCTGACTGCTATTCATACATACTGAATAAATGTCCACTACTACTCACATTCCACTACCGAAGAGAAATTCCAACGCCACTCGTTTGACATATAATTATAACAACTCATGTATGAATCAGTCATATTAAGTAAAATGTACACTGCTGCAAGAAATATATTTCGCAATTTAGGCATGCCATATATACGTATTTATAGATTAACTGGTTTTCACCGGTGTTGCTCGGGTCAGGGGATTAAAATGTAGGTAGGTAGGTGTGTACCTAAGCCCAGTTAAGGTTCTGTTATTCGTGCTATCTTTTCCCCTGTAATAGGTGAAATGAAATGAAATGAAATGAAAATGGAATTTATTCCTCCAATACACTTGTTACAATTAATACAGAAGACAAATAAAATCACAAAGCACACAACTTAAAAGTATATCTCATCGAATCTATTGGAATTTCCCCACACCATAGAACATTGTTCTGTGCTGGGTGGGGGAGCAACTCCCGATTTTTAACATACATATACAGTGGACTTCGGTCACCTTCCAGAAACAAAAAAGAAAAAAAAAAGAAAAAAAGTCTTTCCTATATCGCGCATTGAGTGCCGCGAAACAAAATTAAACTTCTTAATACCCAACAGCTTAGAAATGTATACTTTATTTATAATTTATACGTGATTTATACTTTATACGTTATAGATGCTTTTAAAAACATTATCGCTGATGGAGTGGCCTTGAGAAATAAGCCAACTAAAAACAATTTTTTTATATTCTAATCTCTTATAAATAGCAGGGTTGGTTAAATTGGAGGGTGCTTTTCTTAGTAAAAGTGGCATACTGTAAAATATATGGCGTTGCGTAGTTTTTAAACGTGAGTGAGGAGCATGTATAAAATTATGTGTAGTGGGGCGAAAAGTATAAGCACTATTTGAAGGACGCTAAGCTCAGGAAGCTGAACTGGTTGCTGGGTAGGAAATCTCAACTATCCACCCATAACAAATTGCTGTTGTATCAGCAAATGATTAAACCCGTCTGGGCCTATGGCTGCCAACTATGGGGCTGCACGAGCAACAGTAATGTCAACACTATCCAGACACTCCAAAATAAAATCTTAAGGAGTATTGTCAACGCACCCTGGTATATCAGGACAACTGATCTCCACCGCGACCTCAAAGTGGAAATGGTGAGAGACGCAATAAAAAGAATTGCAGCGGATCACGAAATTCGGCTGCACAGACACCAAAATCTCGAAATCCTGTATACTCTGGACAACAGAGAAGAGGTACGGCGACTCAAGAGGACCAAGCCGCTGGACCTAGTTGTGACCAGACGCTAATTAGTGTTTGTGACTTGTAGTGGTCTTAGATAATGAACTACTGAACCACAAAAAGTGATATTACTTCATTATAAATTAAGTTGCTAGATGGTTTGTATATTAAATCAGTTGTAACAATAAATAAATTTAAAAAAAAAAAAAAACTATTTGAAGGAAATTCGTAAATGAATAAATCCGGATGCTTGTGCATGAATAAAAGAGCAGACTTGACATATAACTGCCCAACAGAGAAAACCTTAGTCAACGAATATAGATCATGGGTCGGAAACCTTTTAGGTTTTTTAATTATAATCTTCAGAATGGCCTTTTGTGCTGTCATCAGAGGACGCAACAGTGATGGAAAGGCTCCGCCCCATGCAACTATGCCAAAGCTCAATATACTCTGGGTCAACGATTTGTATACTACTAGAAGAGAGTCATGGCTGAGACTATTCCTGACGCTGTAGTATACATAAGCCATGCCCAATACTTTTTTCGCGAGTGACAAAATGTGTTCCTCCCATTTAAGATTTTCATCCAGAATGACACCCAGGTACCTTGCAGTGGCCACTCTTTCCAATTTAGGGCACGGACATGAGTTCGAACCCTCATCACCGCAGCTGTGAAGTTTCAAAACATGTTCAATATGCGACCTACTTAGCGATTTCGAAAATATCAGATATTTTGTTTTATTGACGTTTAAGCTGAGGTATCTCCATAACTGGGTATTTGACCGTATAAATGCTAACAATAAAACAACTACAATAAAAGGCCAATAGGTTTTGAATAAAATGTCAGCACGTTTAGTGAATTAGATAGACATTAGCCAATTGCTCTGACAGCCGATTGGGGGGCACTCCATAGCTCATGATTATTACTCAAAATTATGTGAGGCTATAAATTTCATCACTGCTGAAAGGTTCATTTCAAATCTAAAACTATTATTTCACCTAAATATTTACATAAGTATTTGCTAATAGACTTAATAATAATAGGCCGGTTTGTTCGATCCGTGACATTTTCGTTACTTTGAGAATTTATTTTATCCGTCATATTATCTAAACTAGTAGCCCGAATCGAATAATTTCAAGTGGAATTCACACGTTCATAATCAATCTTAAATATCAAGCCATATAAATGGATAGGGATTAATATCGTGATGTCACCATTACTCGATTCCAACCGTATTTGCAACCACTGCAACGCCGCGTAATCATTCGTAACTTGAACATCATTTTCTGGCCGTTTGGTTTTTTCAGGGAACATCGAGATTTATCATTGAATGCTACAATTTTGTACAAACCCATTCATCAATCAATAAGAGTTCCTCTCTCAACGAAATTTGACTGTATTTCGTTAATTGCAGTGTTGATCATTTCAACCTTCAAATATCAACATCACCAATCGCGTTCAGTACATAAAAGGTACTGAAGGTCCTTCGAGTAAAATCTGAGGTGATTTGGATACTATCAAATCATCAATTTATTTATTTCATTTTCCGTACAGCTAAGGAAACACAAACAAAGTACAAAACAATAACAAAATATAAAACTAAAAACAATAACACAAAATAGCAGAATGAAGAAGAATGCAGCAGAACGGAATTTCGGAATGCGGACCAAGATGGCGAAAATACCTGGTATTCACTGTTGTTTAAAACGCTAACCACCCGAGTTTCGTTGGTTGGTTTTGATCTTCGATTTAGTCCGGCTCAATATTGTTATATCTGAACCGGAATCGGTGAAACCGAACTTACTGTCTCATATCTCCGGTTTATTGAGAGAACGTCGATTAAAATTTTAGGTGAAACCACCCCTTACTGTAACGTTTGGAATGTACAGAACTGTATTGAGAAAAGCTGCATCTAGATCATCAATATTGGGCAATGAAACGTTCGGGTGGTTTCCAATATTGAGCGGATCGGATTCGTATGAAATTCCCAAAAAATAATGAAGACATCAAGTCATTCAAGGCCGTTAGTTTTGAAATTCCTACTCGGATTATTTCGGATAGACTCGCTCCGGTCTGGAAGCGTGTTAGCGCCCCACGTCGGAATGCATCCTCCCTGTCGAACTATGCCGAACTCCCGTATCTCCGATAGGGGCTCAACCCCTCGCATTCTGAGTTGAATTGTACCTAATAAATACCTCTAAATGCCGATAAACGCTCGAGTAAACTCCCCATCCTAAAAAGAAAACTCCCCCCTACCAATATTAAATATTTACTTTCAGTAATCCTGACCCTCTGACCGCCCGGCATTCCTGTGGAATCCATACCGAAGCAGCCGCAAACTGATTTAAAGCCCCTGGTTTTGAAATTTATGGTGGATCAAGGGGTTTCACTCAGACAAAATCCACTTCTAGTTCCTGCTTTCCCTCACGACCGATTCCAGACAACTTTTAAGAAGCCCACGAGATGCATGGCCTGTGTTCTTCAACACTTGATGATAACTGTGTTATATCATTTAACATGTGTTATATTGTTTAACCCCCGTTACAATTAGTTGTTTCGAGTTTCGAAATGTTTATTTAAAATCTTAATTTAAACCCCTCAATTCCTCATCGACCAAGAAAATAGTGAACCAAAAGGTTTGTTTCGACAAGAGGTTCAGAACCAGTTCATAACCGAACACGCCCCTTTTTAAATGTTTTGACACGCCAGAACTAGTTCTGAAAAATCTCGAACCTCTTGGTTCGCTGTTCGGACAAGGAGTCCAGAACCACTTAGAACTAGTTCAAGTGGTTCGAAGATTTTTGCCAGAACTTTTAGTCCGAGACATGCGCAGTAGATTTATCGCGTTGTCAACGGTTATCATCTATTCCCGCCCAAATACGGCCTACCTACACAAACAGTTTGTGCATAAGTAGGTATGTACTCAATAATAGATAAGCGATTAATTCATCCCAACTTACCTTCCGATGAGCAGAAGTACAGATAATCAGTTGTCAAAATCATACAGTCACAGGCAGAAACAGAAAATTAAAAAAATTTGGTAGTCAAGAATATTATCATGTGTTGTTGCTGTTGCCTCTTTTTTTGGTCTCGACGGAAAAGCGGAATGTCTGACGGAACCATGCTGGGAAGGGGACAGTTCAGGTATTTGGTTCAAAAGAATGGTAAGCAGTCTAAGAAGATGAAAGTTCTCGGGATTGCGTGTGCCTTCTATCCGAACAGTTTGTCAGAACCCAGTCATACTTGTACTCACTGAAATAAGCTGCATTCCAGTTCAACTTTTGACTACAGAACGAAAACGAGTATTTGACCTACCGAACAGTTTCAGAGCCAGTCATACTTGTACTCACTGGCTGCATCCCAATCCAACTTTTGGCTACAGAACGAAAATGAGTATTAGACTGACGTGAAGAAGTAGAAAGAACCCGCATTATCAAAGAAGAGAGGGAACATACCATGCCAAGGCGGCAGGAAATGTGGACCGACGAGCAAAGAGGTGGTGGATAGCACGCTTGGTACCATAAGTTCAAAAGTGGCTAGAGAGAAAGCATGGAGGGGTTTTTCCTAACATAGTTCCTCTCAGGACACGGACTATTTTACTCCTACCTTCACAGAATGGGGAAAGTAGACGATCCAACTTGTCCAAACTGTGATGGAGGAGATGATGATGTGTTTCACACATTCTTCGTGTGTAAGCAGTGGGAAATACAAAGAAGATATCTGCAGGATGACCTGGGATTGCCATCTGAGGACATGAAACCGGAGAGCATAGTTGCCAAAATGCTTGAAAGAGAGGAGCATTGGACCACTGTACCTAGTTGTTGATGTCGGAGGCATCCTGCAGAGAAAGATCGCCCAAGAACGGAGAGGCAGAGGAGGCTACCAATGGACAGAGAGGAATAAAAACATCCTAAGGACTGGGCCTGAAGTAATGTGTTGAACAGTTCCAGGACGAGTTCCAACGTGGGAAAGGAAGGTGAGGTTTTAGTGGGTTTGAATCCTACATAACTCGAAGAGCGCTCCCTTCTTGGTATCTTACGTGATCCGATTTTCACCTTAGGATCTTAAAGATTTCCTCACCTGAAAAAAGTAGCATTGCCATTTCATTTTTCTATTTCTTTCGTTTTCAAGTCTTCGTGTTTTCACAGATCGAGTGAAATAACGTAAAAGTAGCCTGCTTAGATTGAATAGCCTTGTGAACTAGTTAGACTGATAAGTCTTTAGGTTTATTATTCAATAATAAACCATTGTAATCTCTCTTGAAAAAAAAAAAAAAAAAAAAAAAAATTCTAACCCAGCCTGAAAATTTCATGGTTTACGTTTCAAAGGAACCCAAATCTGCAATAAAAAATTTGCCGTCTGTCCGCCGTACGCACGATTTCTCCCAAACGGCTGGAGCAAAAAATCTGACATTTTCAGGAAAAATCCATGTTGTTATCAGAGTTTTGTAAAATCCCTAAAAACCTCAAAAGAAGTCAAGGCGGCCTAAATTTGGACTTTTTTGAAGAACATTCCATGAGGAATCGAATGAGCCTCTCCCCAGGTCCGAAGCTCAAACCATTCCCGATGTAAACCGCCCTTAACTCATGACTACTGGAGTTTAGTGTCTATCACTAACGCTTTAGTTTTAAAGCCCCCCGCATTCCATGGAAAACTACTGAAAAACGTTCCATCCTTATTGAAAGCAGCAGTTCGAGGTCAAAAAGTCTCGTCCCATACTGAACATGTTAATACAGATAGATCAGAGATTTACGAAGGCAATCTAGTACACTAACAATACATTTTTGTGTTTTCCGTTGCCATTGCAACAGTTTTATTGCTGTAATTTCACTTGAATTTCGGACACTTAAATCATATTTTCGATCATCTATCCTACCTTCCGGCCTCGCCACTGTCGGCGTTGCTACACACCCGGATCGCGCAAACGTCGATGACCCGGTCCGGACCGCCGACTCCGCGCGGGTGGGCCTCCACGGATTAGGACGACCTCCGGGTGCCACACAAAAAGTATGTTATAAGTTGGAGGAGCCCCCACACCTTATTGTGACCTCCGGCGTTTCTCTGTTTTATTGACCGTAATCCCATCCGCCCTCCGTCGTCACCCTACAAATCTCTCGAGAGCCGGAGACGTTATGATATATTGAAAGGGACCTTTCTTTTTTCTCCTCCCTCCTTACGATGCTCTTCACCTGCCGTTTTTATTAAGTCCGTTTTCCCCTTTTTTTAATATTATTTCGGAGACGATAGATGTCATATCATCGGCCAAACTATAAACACCTTAAACCATAAATATCCGAAATATTACCCGATCTTCACTATTTAAATTTGTCGTAAATATTCGTCAAGAATGTAGCTAAAGCAATAGATAAAAAAACATGTGGCCACATGTTCTCTTCCCTGTTGTATATAGCATTAGCAAACTGAATTAAACCTCTAGCAAACTGATTAAACTTTTAGCAAACTGAATTAACTTTTTCGCAATCGGAATTAAACGTTTCGCAATTAGAATTAACCCTTTCGCAAATACTAGTAATTGTGAAAGGTTTAATTCTAATTGCGAAAAGGTTAATTCAGTGTGCTTAAAGTTTAATTCAGTTTGCTAAAGGTTTAATTCAGTTTGTTGTGCAACAATGCGCAATTAACACTAAATTTCTTATTTTATATGTGATTCCCCATTTTTTATAGCAGATTCGGATCCTACCCAACATTTCATGAAAATTTGACTCCTCAACCAATTTTTTTTATTGTGCGTAATGGGTTCAGTGAACACGCAAAGTTGCGCAACCCCAAAATTTCCAAATAGTGGATGATGGTTAGAAAAATGTACAAATAACAGATTGAAACCTTCTTCAGTGATCAACTGAAAATAATCTTAATCTGAGAGTCGAAAATTATGGTTTTTCACGCGAAACAAACAAATTGTGGTCATTTTCCGCAAAAATTGAGTCGAATCAAGAAACTAATAGCATCACGTGAATCTCGTTTTAATTTTTTTTTTTTTTTTTTTTTAACGCTGATTTACCTGATGCTATCCGTTTTTTGATTCAACTCAATTTCGGTTTATTATTCAATAATAAACCATTGTAATCGCTCTTGAAGAAAAATTCCAAACGCTGATTCACGTGATGCTATAAAGTGCCCTTTAAGGGCTGTTCAAAGTTTTGTAAAATCCCTAAAAACCTCAAAAAAAGTCAGGGCGGCCTAAATTTGGACTTTTTTTGAAGAACTTTTCATGAGGAATCGAACGAGCCCTTCCCCAGGTCCGTAGCTCAAGCCATTCCCGATGTATGGCCCGATTTATGGTGCCAACATTTGCGTTATTTTGGTTTGTTATTGTTTTTGTTTTGATTGCAGTAACCTAGTGATGTAGTGAACGTGGATACTGGAGTGAAATCCTAAAACGGTTTATATCCGATACACGGGTTGAAGCATTCTGATAACCATAAAAAAAAACACTGCAAATTCTTTCACTGGGGTTTATTATTCAATTGGCTTGCGGTCATGATTTGAATTTCTACTAAGCTTTGGAGTGTGCGTGTTTCACAGGTGATAGAGCGACTATTGAATTTTAGGAGGCACACAAATTTGATCAACTGACCAATCCAAATAAGTATTTTGGTTGAGAACAGATTTACGTGCTCTATCCATACCTCCTGAAATTCAATAATCGCTCTATCACCTGCGAAACAAGCACACTCCAAAGCTTGAAGAAATTCAAATCATGAACGCAAGCCAATTGAATAATAAACCCAGTGAAAGAATTTGCAGCGTTTTTCAATGGCCGGCAACATGGATTTCAATATTCAGGCGAAATGAAGGAATTTAAAAAAGAAGAAAAAGAGTAGACAATGATATAGGTGACGTTTCACACATTGAGTGCCCGTTATAGTAATTCTTAGTGGGGTAAAATCGTATCATTCACATGTATGCATTTGCTTGAATTTTATTTGACTGACTGAATAAACTATCTATCTATTCTGTAGTATGACTGGGCATTATGTAATGGCGGATTTGGGACATTGACGATAACGTATACACCAAGCCTCTCATATTGGTTTGCAGTCACCAATTCTCCCAATATGTTGAAGTAACGTTACATGCCATGGTCCCCAAGGCTTCCAGTAACCCTCAGTCATAGTTCCAGTTGGTTTAGCGTTAAGCTGCAACATGAGAAAATGAGTTTCGAAGGTTTTTCACAAATATCTCCTATCGCTTTCATCTTAAGCTCACTTCTTGTTATAACGAGCTTGTTGTGATAACATCCCCGACGATGTTGGTATCTCCAACTGACACAGAAGTTAGGAAACCCTTACAATTCTTAATCGTACAATTCCTGCGCCCCAATTCTCTTTCAACACTTTTTGAAAACCGAAAGTACATTTGAAAGAAGTGCCCAATAGGATTCGAATGAATAATTTCTTCCCACTGCGACAGACACCGGTCGAAGTCATCGTGAAACTGAGCTAAACGTGGTTGCATGCGATCGTAACAGGCAAGGTTCAGTGAGTTCATATTATCTACCTACTGTATTATCGACAGAGTTGTTATTTTCAGTCATTTCTTCACAGGTTCAAGTCCGGAGACATAGCGTTTGGTGAATAATTGATCGTTGAGAGGCTCCTTGTTCCCACTCATCACACAGGAATAAGGGAACTGGGAATTCGTACACTCGAAGACACCCATGCAGCGAGAGCGATATCTTTGCTACACCCTAAGAAGCCTCCTTCAAACTCAACGGATCCCACGGTTCGGGAAGAAAACTTCGAACAACCGTCCGATACTGTTTGCGCTGTCGGATATGATTTACACCGGAGTATTGGGGGCTTGTAGATCCTGAAAAAGCAAACACGGCTCGTGTGGAAAAAGGTAAGTGGGCCCCGCATAGGTTTGTGAAAGATTTTTGGTGAACGAGCGGCGCAGTTGAGGGGGCGCTCTGTAAAAACAGGCGAGGAAGCTGCCCCCTTACCTGTAAACCGCACAGGAAGCGACCCCCGGGTTTTTATTGCTGCTTCGAGCGAAATGTGTTAAAATCTCGGATAATGGGAAACGCAAACAGAACTCCAGACTCGTTTTCTTTCTTTTTTCGATGCATTTCCAAGGTCCGAGTGACCCCTTCACTCACCCCTTCTTCAATCTTCTGGTTTCCTTTATGATCCCTCCTTCCCTTGTTCGTTTGGACTGTTTGTCGCTGGGAAAGAACATTGGGGGAAAATACCCAGAGTTTAAAAATCATTCAAAATCAAAACCAGGGCAAGTGGTGAGTCGTTATTCAACTTGTAAATTCGCAACCTGCAATCCCTATTATCTACAATAATTTCAAGTTAAATCACGGAAATACATCTTGATCAAGTCGTACAGTTTTTCATCAAACGAGTTTATATCCAAATTTGAAATGACAACACCTAACATAGATAAACAGTTAGTCTATTCACATCATTTTACATGTTACATTCTTCAATTGAATAATACCAATGAAACCGATGAACGAGCTGGATAGTGTAACACTGTGGACCAGCCCGGAGTTGGTTCTTAATTCTAATTTGTGTAGAGTACCCACCTACCTATAACACTATTTTTACACCACATTAATTATTAAAATTTAGATTCTACTTCCATGGAATGATGTACTTAGTAGATATAGCTGCCAATTTCATAAAATCATTAATTTTCGTTCATAAACTACTCGCAGGGGTCATCTCTTATTAGATCATCTTCATTAGGTTTCTAATATTTGCAAAATCTTTATTGACTATTTGTATGCCTCTGTAATTTGTCGTCATTTGAGCCAATGTATTTTTTACTCTCGGCAACTAGATTCTGTACGATTTTGATTGCCTCTGTCTCACATCAGCAAAATGTATACTTTTGTGTTTACGAAGGTGTACAATTGGTGGACAGTTAATACAATTGATGGACCCAAATCATGAAATAATGTATCGCTGGGATGGCTCCTGGGCTTATTGAACAATGTCCTTAATGTCATTTTTTGAATCATAAAAATTGTATCAATTAGGTAATTGAAAGTGATTCCCCATATTACAATGGCATTCTGTAAAATTGACTCCAGCAGCGCCTGATAAATATTGGTCTTCAGTTCTCTAGAAGAAATTTGATTCTATACAGGGCATAATAATAGTATACAGGGTATTCAAAGCTTTTGACAAAAAATTTGAATGTGGTGGGTCCATTTCATTTAACAATCAAACGTCACTCCTAAATGAACTAAGTTATTCACTTTTTGGTTTATTATTCAATAATAATCCCTTCAGTTTTCAGATGCCTTCAGTTTTTAAAAAAGTTTTGCTTTTAATATAGTTTCAAAAGCCTTTGCCACGTCAAGGCGCATTATAATTACTTTTTTGCCTGCGTCCAAGTTCAAGTAAATTTCATCCATGACCTTGAATAAAGCGTACTGTTATTGACACCTCTTTTATAACCAAATTGCTGTGATCCTATGGTCCTTGACTTTTCCAGAGAGCTCACTAATCGATTTTTGAGCAGTTTCTCAAATTTCTTGGCAATAACGTCTATCAAGGAAATGGGTCGATAGTTGGCTGGATCAGTTTCTTCGCCTTTCGTGAAGAGTGATACTATTTTTGTCATTTTGAATTTCTGAGGGAACGCACATTTGGAGATACTCAAGTTCTAAACCCTAGAAAACTCCTTTTCCGCACATAGTGGGACAGATTTTTGAAATTGTGTGGTATTGCCGAGTCTTTGGAAACTCTTTGGTGAGTTTGGGACGTCGGGAAAAACTCGTGCCTAAAACTGTGTTTCTAAATGTGTACAGGTCTTTCGAAAGAAAATTATTGAACTTGGTTTAGTCACATTTGTTAACCATTTGACTAAGCTAGGAAACTGATTCCGCCACCCTGGGAAACTCCTTTGTTTCGAAAAACTAGACAGCAAAACGTATACCGATTGACATTTTAGAGTGATTACTTCGGATTCACGTGCAGTAGTGTTACCTTACCAGAAGGTTATACATCTAAAGAGACGGGTGACGTTAAGCGATCCAGCCTCGCGGGCCCATAGCTAACGTCCCCTCAAGATCAAGTACACTTGGACTATTAGTGGATACTAAAAACTCTAATGAAAACATGTGTTGTCAGCGAATATCGGGGAAACTGCATTTTAAACATCGCCCACCAAAATAGCCGATATGTCATCATTGTGAAGATTATACATTATTCATGGTATTCCAAGTGGTGTTGTTTTATTACATTTTGTTTCTGATGCTGCAGTATAACACTAATAGCATTCTGCGACTGAGTTGGCAGACGGTAGTCGTTAACCGAGAAAGTCTCACGGGCCCATAGCTAACGTTCACTCAAGGTCACCTACAGTTGGAACCGTCTAGGTGACGTTAATGGCCCGTTAGTAGCTACCAAAAGCTCTCTAATGAAAACATGCATTGTCAGTGAATATCGAGAAAACTGCCTTTTAAACATCCGCAACCTAAACAGCCGATATGTCATCATTGTGAAGATTACACATTATACTTGGTATGCCAAGCAGTTTTATTTTATTACTGCTACTCATGATGTCATAAAAGACTAATAGCATTCTACACGCAAGAGTTTTTAAATGAATTAAAAAATCGTAATAATAAATTAGAGATCTTGGGAGGGCGAAACGTTATGTTCTGTGAAAACCCATTTAAAAGCGAATGTGTGGGCATCTCCGCTTTAACTGATGTATCGTCATCAAGTTCTCAGTGGTTTTTTCCTCCTTAATTTACTGTAAGGAAATCATAAGGCTGGGATATTACACCGCGAAAAAATAAACAGATGTGCGGTCACAAGAAACCCCTCAAATAATATTGCTCATAATGCTCACGAGATCGCATTAATGTTGCATCGAAGGGGGGTTTAATGGTCTTGGAAATGTAATTGTGCCTTCGGAATATTGTGCGGAATTCCATACGCATTGTGTTTTAAGAGCTGAAAGAGCTCTCGAAGTGGCGAAAATGAAATTGATGATAAAAAGTTTCATTTCATTCAGTGGGAATCCGGGGAGTTTAATTTTGCTGGCGGGATGTGGGACGCACGAACTTCTCGGATGAAGAACAAAAGCGATGCGAGGGAGGTCGAGATTCTCTGGGAACGTCTGGTTCTACCAACATGGCACGCATATTTATTAATTTTGTTCGTTTGATTTCGGATGGACACAGGCCAATCATTTTGGAGCTGACAATATACAGGGTGGATTCAAATAAGTGACGAAAAATTGACGCAGAATACAGAAGGTTGTTAGCCAACAACACCATAGGCTCACCACTTACTTCCCTACAATTCAATTGGTCTCACTTCCATTCAAGGAATGGCATTTGAACAGTTCAATTTTGAATTGCCACGGACCGTCTGCCCATACGAGGAGCTCAATCCGTTGTGTTTACTTCATCGATGCTCGGAAACGCCTGGGCTTCTTTGACACGTTCCTCATCTCTCGTTATTGAAGCGCTCAGAGGAACGGACAGTAATTAGGGTCAATACCTAATCCATCTTTCCTTTGGGCTCTTTTCGACCAAATCAGGGCACTTTTCACGTATGGCCGTACTAAAGATCTGTACATAATTGATTATAATTGTATGATTTGTTTGTTGAACATAGTGTTTTCAATTTCTCCGAGATTTTCATGGTAAATGTAATCTACTAATTGGTGTACGTAGTTTTGAAGAAGGTATGGATTGTTTCGTTATAGTGTACACCATCTGCGAACTCTTGTATTTTTCATGAAAATTATTTTTGCAAACAAAGTGATTCGTTTTCACTGTCCAACGTTGAAGAGTCTGGGCTGAAGAGTTTTCTTGTATTTACAGGAGATCATGAGTCACTCTTAACCCGACCACAGTTTGATGTTTAGCAGATACGTTTTTAGTTGTTTTTGTTTACAATAATTCTTCCATTCATTATCTCGAGTTCACATTATCACGTACGGAAATGTGTATTGAAGATTGCAAGCTGGTGTAGATAGCAAACAACAGTGTTTACAGAGATGGTCTTGCAGATAACGAATCACGTGATGAAGAAAGTGATAATCACTCACGACAAAGTCCCTTAAGGCTCTCAAACCGGCCTCAAAATCTGTAAACTATCCTTCAATGATATAGGTAGAACAGTAACAGCTATGAGACCATTCAGGGATTATCATCTCCACAATACATTTTTTTTAAATTTATTTTAATTACAATCAAGTCAGTTTCAACAACTTATTAGTAACTTATTTCTAGTATCATAATTTAATATTCAGTCCTCTTGTACATAACAGGAGTTCCTTTTGTTATAATAATAATAATAGTTTGTTCGCACTTCACTCGCGATAAGTCTTTATACGTCAAGTGTCAGTTCGAACGGCTTTCTTCTTTTTAGTCTTCGAAAAAGGTTGTCAATGTCTAGGAGATGGACGGCCTCTGCGTTGACGTGGCCCTTTAGCCGTTCAGAGTGTTTAACGGCGAATTTCCGTATTGTGGCAGCGACACTCTCGATCTTCAAATCATTATGAAGGTTGTCGTTCCGAATGTACCAAGGTGCATCGACGATGTTCCTTAATACTTGGTTCTGGAATGTTTGTACAATCTTGATGTTGCTATTAGCAGTGCAGCCCCACAACTGCACACCATAGGTCCACACAGGTTTTAGGACCTGCTTGTACAACATAAGCTCATTAGACGTTGACAGCTGCGAGTGTCTGCCCATAAGCCAGTACATTTTTCGATACCTAATATCAAGCTCCTTCCGCTTTTTCTTGACATGCTCTTTCCATTTCAATTTGGCATCAAGCGTCATCCCAAGGTACTTTGCTTGGTTAGAGTAAGGGATGGTCTTTCCGTCCAGTTTAACAGGCATGTATCTAACCTTTTTATAGGTAAAGTCTACATGTATTGACTTTGCCTCGTTCATTTTAATTTTCCACTTCTTCGCCATTCCGTGGATTTTTACTAAAGATTTGTTGAGCTTAGAAACTGATTCAACAGTATCTTCTGCAACTACCAATACTGCAATGTCATCAGCAAAACAATACATGAAAAACTCTGACAACTAGGGTGAGGTACATACCTTCCTCAACAGGTAACATTAACGAGATGGATCTTTTGAAATGTTGTAAATACGAACATAACACAATATTTATTAGTATTGTAACCATATCTACCACAGTTACAGAAATAACTGATATCCTGTGACAGCTTCTAGCGACACCGTTCTCTTTCGACGAGGAGAAACAATAGCGAATGCAAACCAGGGCGGATTCAGTTTCAGTATTCGCAACTCACTGCAAAACCAACGAAAGCGACGCGGTCTTTCACTAACCATCAAAAATCATTGCACATCGACTTGTCCTGTCCATAATTTATTACTTTTTCTGCCATAAAATCTCAATCTACACTGTCGCATAACAATAACCCTAAAGTCCGTGCTGCCACATCACATTTCATAAGGATTAGATTTCTCATTGAAAAATTCGCAAGACCCATTCATTTTTGGTTTAATATTCAATAATAAACCATTGTAATCGCTCTTGAAAAAAAAAGCATTCTAACCCCCCCTGAAATTTTCATGGTTTACGTTTCAAAGGGTGTAGAATCCGAATCTGCAATAAAACTTTTTCCGTCCATCCGCCGTACGTCGTACGCCGTACGCACGATTTCTCCCAAACGGCGGGAGCAAAATATCTGAAATTTTCAGTAAAAATCAGTATTGGTCCGACAACGCCCCGATTCTTTAGCCATCACTTCTCACTTAATTTAAAGTGCCTTTTAAGGGCTGTCAAAGTTTTGTAAAATCCCTAAAAACCTCAAAAAAAGTCGAGGCGGCCTAAATTTGGACTTTTTTTGAAGAACTTTCCATGAGGAATCGAATGAGCACTTCCCAAGGTTCGTAGCTCAAAATATTCCCGACGTATGGCCTGATTTATGGTGCCAACATTTGCGTTTTTTTTTTTTTTTTTTTTTTATTATTGTTTACGTTTTCATCGCAGTAACCTAGTGATGTAGTGATATAGTAATGTGGATACTGGAGTGAACTCCTAAAAGGCTTTGTAGCCGATAACGGGTTGAAGCATTCTGATACGCATGAAACGCTGCAAATTCTTTCTCTGGGGTTTATTATTCAATTGGCTTGCGTTCATGATTTGAATTTCTACTAAGCTTTGGAGTGTACGTGTTTCACAGGTGATAGAGCGATTATTGCATTTCCGGAGGCACACAAATATGATCAACTCAACAATCCAAATAGGTATTTTGGTTGAGAACCGATTTACGTGCTCTATGAATATCTCCTGAAATTCAATAATCGCCCTATCACCTGTGAAACACGCACTCTTCAAAGCATAGTAGAAATTCAAATCATGAACGCAGGCCAATTGAATAATAAACCCCAGTAAAAGAATTTGCAGCGTTTTCATATCAGTAAAGATCATTCATCATTATCAACAATGGTTGTCTTTCACTCTATGTTGGATAACAAGGAATTCATTTACTCTATTCTCACACCATCCAACATGGAACGATCAATCTTACCCATCCATGTTATCAATCAAGGATTACTCATAAATTCTTCTGAATGATAATTTAGAAAAAAACTGCACAATAATACAATATGATCTGTATAATTTTTTTATGACAATCTAACAATACATTTTGTCCCCAATCCGAGTTGGTCCTTCGTATACATCATGTCAATTTATCCATTATCGTCTTTTTCTAAATTATGTTAGGCTTAAGCTGCTTTCAACACAACAAGTGTAAATAATACAGCAATGTTTTTGTCACAATTTTGGCCATTTAAATAGGGGTTTTAAAAACACATTCTGGTGAAAGACAAATTTTGCAACCTCCGTTATTTTTCCAATCTCTTCTACCTTGGACTGTTATAATAATTTGGTGAAAGTGGATCCAATGTTGTGTTAGGAGTACTGCTATCTATGGTGTAGTAGTGACTCATCTGCTCCAAGCTTCTCCATATTACATTAATCGGCAATATAATACGTTCATAATGAAGCGTGAAATTAACTAAGGCTCAAGGTGGTAAATTAAACGAGTTCTTGCTGTTCGTTATTGTCCAGTCGTTATGCTCACAGGAAGCAAAGATAATTGATGCAATTATTAGAACTGAGAGACGGCTATGCACGACGCAATGCAGCTCTCGGATTAACTTCTTCATCGATTCCAACGGCGTTGAACAATGTAGGTGCACATATTTCACTGTTACAACAAATTAACAGAAGCTATAATATTTTTTATGGGAAGTAATCGCGAGCTTTGCAATTAGAGGACAATAGCGAACCAACACGTTGTAAGTTCTGGTGTTTCGTTCGACCACTCATTTTGTTTTATGCTGTTACTTGTCATTGAAACACTATTCCGTGTTTATTTGAATTACGAAAGCCGGTAAAAATAAGAACAGACAATTGACGAGTTGACAGTTGGTGGAAATGAGGTGTTTAAGAATGTCAATAGTTATTAGATTACGGTTAATGGATTCCTTTAATCCTCCCAACACTGGAATACCACCTCAACATTATCAGCTGCAGCTGAAGACTTACGCGATTCCTGCATCCTCTAATACGTACATGTCCGGCGCTCCTCCGCGTGGAAATCGATGCTTTCGAAAAAGACTAACAGGATAACAGAAAAATGGAAAAGGTCAGTTTTATTTGTAGCGGAGTGCGTGAGAACTAAGATTCAATATGCAGTATTACTTGCTGTAACAGTGAGACTAGAGTTGTAGGAGTGTTTACCCATGTGCGATTGGAACTTGTTGCACCACCTCATCTACAAGAACAAGAACCAGGACATAGAAAAGAGGAATAATACCTATATCAAGTGAGAAACTAAAGTTCCCATTTCGTAGTCAACTCACATAACATTTATTCAAAAAACGCAGCAAATTCTTTCGCTGGGGTTTATTCTTCAATTGGCTTGCGTTCATGATTTGAATTTCTACTAAGCTTTGGAGTGTGCGTGTTTCACAGGTGAAAGAGTGATTATTGAATTTCAGGAGATATGCATAGAGCACGTAAATCTGTTCCCAACCAAAATACCTATTTGGATTGATCAGTTGATCATGTTTGTGTGCCTCCTGAAATTCAAAAATCGCTCTATCACTTGTGAAACACGCACACTCCAAATCTTAGTTTAAAATCACATCATGAACGCAAGCCAATTGAATAATAAACCCCAGTGAAAGAATTTGCAGCGTTTCCTATGGTTATCAGAATACTTCAAAAGGGTACTGTAGTAGAAGGTAGGGGTCACCGAGGCAACGCCCACCTCTTGGTGACGTCACGATGCCTCCTCGCTCGTCATCATGCAAACCTTGGGTTTACCGTTTTTTTAGGGTGTTTCACATGGATTTTAAGAGCGTTTTGCACATTGTAATATTATTACGAGGCTCACCACTTCCATGCAAATATGGAGATATTTTTGTCGACAGTGGGTCCTTGGGAAACAACAAACTTTATAGAGGGATGGTCGCTGCACACATTCAAATTATTCAACAATTTTCTGTTTGATGGAAGATCACACACAACTGCCCGCACTTTAAATCCGGTATTCTCCACCTTTGAAATACATTCGAACAAAAGTTTCTTTGAAACGGGGGTGTCAAAATTATAGAATACTGTGAACCCATTTTCCTGTAATTCGGACCAGAAAAACCTGGACATAATTGTGAGGTCCACGAACCATTTCACTGATCTGGTCAAAGCATAAACTACTATTGACTTTCATTTCATCAAAGCTCAGTACAACGTCCTTCTCATTGTTGATGAATAAGTCAGCTTGAGATTTTAACAGCCAGGCTTATATCGATATATCCAGGAAAAATGCTGATTTTACTGAGGTGCCTTTTAACTGTTTTTTCACTGGGTAGCGGGTAACCCATTACGTCTCTCACGTAGCCGAATGCTTTGTATGAAATGCTGCGCAATGATAGCCTTTGCAATATCCTCCGATGACCATGAATTACATTTTCCAGTTAGAACGGATTCTTGTTGGCTTATTGACAATTTTCGTTCAAAAACACCCAAGTGATTTTTCAACATCCGTATTTCCTGTTCAGCAGCCGCGAGTTTTTTCTGCAGGTTCCTAATTTCTTCCTTCAACTTCGAATTTTCTGCAGCTAGAACAACGAAGGCGCGGGCTGTTCATAAGTATCCACAGGATCACCTACATTTTCTTTGAACTCGCTTACCTCAGGAATTCGGCTATTGTTTTCATTTATGTTCAGGGATGATGGCGGTGGTGGGAGCTTGTCCAATGATGGTGAAAATTGAGTTGACAAGGCCCGTTTGTTCTTTTTCTTCTCTCTTTCCCTTGCTCGATCATCGCGGCCCTTGTCGGTAATTATTTCATTTTTCGGCAGTTTAACGTGTGGAACTGCTTCAGGTTTAAGTCTTCGTTTGGATGGTACATTCATTAGTTCGGCCATCAAATCCCGTTGGTAATCATTATCATCAAAATGATCACTACAGACACGAGCCCACGATTTAGAAAAGAATGAATTGTGAACATCCGCCCGTCTACATGCGTTAATCCATTTTTTCTTCATATCGATGTGTTTGGGGAATGAATGTAGCACGAATACCTGGTCCTTCTTCTTGTCATTGTTATCGCAGCCAAAAATGGCACATGTCACCATTATAAACTGAATATCACAACACGAGACTAGGGAGATTCATTCGGGATTGCACTTACTACTGCACTGAGAGGGCCCGAGCTGGAGGTATCGTGACGTCACGCCCCTTGGGGAATCCCGACTCTGCCATGACAGTGACCCCTACCTTCTACTCTAGTCCCCTTGAACCCGTGTATCGGCTATAAACCCTTTTAAGAGTTCACCACATCACTAGGTTACTGTAATCGAAACAAAAACAATAATAAACCAAAATAACGCAAATGTTGGCACCATAACCATAACGTTGGGCCATACATCGGGAATGGTTTGACCAACGGATCTAGAGAGGGGCTCATTCGATTCCTCGTGGAAAGTTCTTCAAAAAGAGTCCAAATTTAGGCCGCCTTGACTTTTTTTGAGGTTTTTAGGGATTTTTCAAAACGTTGACAACCCTTAAAGGGGACTTTAAATTAAGTGAGAGAGCTTATTCAAGAAATGGCGCGTCGTCGGACCAACATGGATTTATCCTGAAAATTCAAGCTTTTTTACTTCGGCCGTTTGGGAGACAGACAGACAGATTCGGATTCTACACCCTTTGAAATGTAAACCATAAAGTTTTCAGGGGGGGTTAAAAGTTTTTTTTTATCCAAGAACGATCACAATGGTTTATTATTGATTAATAAACCAAAACGAAGCTGGTAACAACTCATAAACATTGCTAAGAAGCCTACTTGCTACAAACATGTGGTCATTAACGTAAACTGGATACCACAGATCTCCTCCACTAACAAAAATATTATAAGGCAGCTGTCTCGATTTCATCAAAATCGAATGAAAACTTTTGAAGTTAAGCTTATTACTAAGGTTTCACATTTGCTCAGGCTCAGAAGTTACTAGCTGGTACGGACGGTTAAACTGACCTTCCCCGAATGCTGGAATGAGCAAATCGTACATTTTTTGCTTGAGAGGTAGATGCTTGATGGATTCCACATTCGCCCATAGGCAGGCTAAATTATTCATTTGTCAGCATGAAACTCATAGCAGTTCATCTACAACCTGGACTGCATATTTCCTGGAAATTTCATGGAAATTGTAGAGAAAAGACTTGTCAGTTCATGTTGGAAAGACACTGGATTGACGAACAGGGAGAATCAAGAATGTATAGGAATGTTTTATCTACGCGGAAACATATGTTAACATTTGTGAAACCGTGTGAAGGGCTTTCATGATTGAGATTGACAATAAAAGAAGTAGAGATGTTACGTAATTAAAATCCCTTCATCAGTTGAATGCTTCAAGTGTATATTTATGAGGACGTATACATTAAAAGTGGTAGCCCGAGGGTCGGCTGGACGAGGCCCGAGGGTGGAAGGCGTGGGAAACGTAGCCCCGACACCTCGACAGATCTACCTGCAGCGCGCTCCGCTAATAACAATTAGGACGGCAGAGTAGGCTAAGTGATTGGAGAGGTATGGAAAGGGAGAGGCCAGAAATACCACGAAGATGTTTCTATTGGAACTAATGTGAATACCCCCTCTCCTATTTGATGGATGATGATCGTCAAAATTGAAAGTACAACGAACTGATTTGTTAGAAAACTCATTGGGACCTATTTGATGATACCTATTATACTGAAAAGTGTTTTCAACATATTTATCATATGTGGAGGTGGTATGAGCCACATCGATTAACAAATTAACACTGTGTAACTGTTCAAGCAAAACTAAATTGATTACAGGTTGATTATACATATCAAACGAGCCCATAACGACCTCAACCCTACTGGGATAGAAACCTAACCCGGTTGTTATAGGATCAATACCCTAAATGAATAAACATACTATTTCTGATGCTCCATTTTGGAGTTTTACGGTGACTTTTCAATTTGAGATATTATAAAAGGAAATACATGCTCAGAGATTGGAAATAAGATAGTCGATTTTGGAAAATGCGTAGCATCGGTTTCTAAAATAATCCAGATTCAAAACTTTCCATAAATTTCCCATCTGATCTTGATGTTGATAATAGCTACCTGAAGGGAGATCAGCTACAAATACACCTAAGTAGTGACTATTTTTGCTACTAGTTCCACTGGACAGAGAGGAGAGACCACCGTGAGCTTTGGGCAAGAATAAAGGAACTTTTGGCAAGTGAAGTGTCATCCCGAGTGGACACAGACATGGGGTACTGAAATTGGCTGAAACCAAAATCGGTAACACGAAGAAGACCACATTTTGGATCTAAGAGCTTTTACTTCTTTGAAATGTGGTTCCTTAGAACTTTCATACTATCTAATTTTTTGCTCAATTGGTATCTTACTTGGAGGCATTTATTCAAAGCTCAAACTCCATGATTCCTAACGCAAGCAATAAACTACTAATACCACTACTACAGGGGAAGGAGTATCTTCACAAACAAGATGGAGCAGACTGACTTCTTAACAATAAATTGCTTCAATGCAGTTGATGTTTGTACGAGTATGAGACGAACTAACGTCATCTCAAATACCTGAAAATGACATTAAAACCTTACGAAAATGGAAGAACTTGAGGTAACTACAGAGTGACTCTAAGTTTATGCAGGCAAACAATCCGACAAGAAGGTAAAAAGATTTGAAATCGAAATCGTCGGTGTATAGGTTTCTGATTTTGTAGGTACCTCAACAAACTTTCACTTTACAGTAGACTGGTCTATTTAGAACAAATCTCTTTAATACAGCTGACTATATGTAGAAGTTTCTGTTGATAAAAATTCAATGATGTTTATACGAGTTTACGTAAGCTGTAGACTACTAGTAAAACTAACTGTTGAGTATCTTCAGTAAAACAGATGGAGCGGACTGACTTTCTTACAATCTGTTTCTTCATTGTAGTTGGTGATATGCAGATGCTTCTGCGGGTAAATATACATTGATGTTTATGTGAGAGGTGTACCAAAAATACTGAGAATTACAAAACCTTCCGAAAATGGAGGAACTTGAGGTGAATGTAGTGTGAATCAGCGTCCACTCCGACAAACAATCCGACAATAATGCACAAAGATATGAAATCAAACTCAGGGATTTACAGAACTCTCATTTTTTGCCCCATCAAACTTTATCTTACTGCAGACTCACAATCAATCTTATCAATATAGCTGCATCATATGCAGATGTTTCGGTTGGTCAATAAGCTTGATATTTAAACTAGTTTAATGGCCCTGCTACGCAGGTTAAAAAGAAATAGGTGAATAACACAATGAGGGAGTATAATAACAATATGCAAAGTCAAAAAATCGTATATCCCAAATCCCCGAGGAGAGGACCACGTCGCTTGCCCTGGGAGACGCTTCCCCCTGCTGGGGCCCTCCTTCCTTCACTGGCGGGGTCGGGGAGGGGAGAGCAGGTCGGTTGCCCTGGGAGACGGGGGCGAGAATTCCACCCGCCCAGCGTTACCACCCCCTGAAACGTCGATATACTCTGATAAGCTCGTCTTTATATAGTGTGATAGTGTGATGATGAGACCATCGAGGGGGGTCAGTATTACCTGGGAATGGAGGAACTTGCGGTAAGTGAAGGGTGAATGTATGTCCAAACAGACAGACAATCCTACGATAAGGCACAAATATAAGAGAAGAAAACCGGTGGACCACAGGAACAAGAGATTCTGGTTTTGTACCTCACCACACTTTCACTTCGCGAAAACGAGAGAAACAGTATGTACTTTATTTTGGTACAAGAAGAAAATTAATTTATATTGCTGCGTATGGTATATTTACTCATATCCGAGATCGGTTCGTAACTGGACGACATTTATAAAAATCTTGCACTGTATGACAAGAAACAGTAGGCACTTCTTTATTTTGGTAGACTGAAGAACTAGGTACGAGTACGTATGCTATAGCTAGGTACTTGTATCCGCGATTGGTTCCTAACTGGACGATATTTATTCAAAGCTTCCACTCCATGGAAGTTGACGTCCAACTAACTTATGAGAATGCGTATTCTCAGTAAAGCAGATACAGCAGACTGACCTCTTTATAACCTTCATACTCGAAGAGTCAAGAGAAGGAAAAAGTAAAAGAACGCGGAATAAATCTTACATGAGAATTCACGGGGAAAATTCTCAGTATTTATTACCTCGAGGTTTTCAGTTTCCATCGTCTTCTCCGAACGCGCTGATTTTATATTCCCAAATGAAATATTGATCAGCGAAGCCAGAACGGGGAGGGAAAGGATTGGTTGGTGACGTGGGAATAACTTTGATCCGGCATAGTAAATCTTTCGCTGTCCACGGAGACCCTCTAGAAGGGGGAAGGCCGGGTGATTGTTCTCAAACTTGTCACCTCTTTGGTTATTTATTTGTGCGTCTGAATGCGCCAATGTCAAACCCCGGTTGTCCTTCGGTGGGATTGACAATTCCTTGCTTGGGGGAGGACTCGGGGGTTTTTAACGAGGTCGTCCGAGATAACGAGCCCTCCACCAAGCCCGCTCGCAAAGATTGCAAGTTAAGTAGCGATCATATGTGTTGTAATAAAGGAGACGCGGAACAAAGAAAGAAACAAAGACTTTTCGGATTCGTACGGCAGATTGGTAATGTCAACAGAACGTTGGACAACTGCCAAACACTCTGAATTTGTCTACACTTTTAGAGGAACCTGTTTGCGGGAAGAACTTGAATACTCGTATTAACCTATTACTTGATGAAAATGAGATTTACTGGGCCGCATTTTGATGGCAAAGACAAAGAGCCGATGCAAATTATTACACAAAGGTTTATTATGTGTGTATTACATAACCCTCCCACGCGGATCACCGGGTTACGACCAGAACTCGACTGCGCATCCAGAGATAATGCTTTCTAGGGAGGTACACTTGGAAACACACGTAGAAGTCCAAATGAAATTCAACAGGAAAAATGAAAATATAAATGCAATCAACAAGGCCACCAGAATGATTCCAATTGCTCTCCTCATCTGAATTGAAGCTTGGGAGATGGCATTGTACCCGTAGATAGTATAGTCGTATAGAATCAACCGTGCTGTCGCCAGTTATGCGGTCAAACTCAAACCTCCCGCAAAAGTTCAAGTGTCTGCAGCCCGACCGTCTACCGAACTAATTTAAAACTGGATCAAACAAAAACTGCCCTCTTACAACGAAACTTTTCGAGACCTCGATTTTCCGATAATTTACTTAATCCTCAAATATAATTCCTTGGGTTTGATTGATCAGGATGCCGAGATAACGGACATATCCAGGATTGATGTTTGATTTTGGAGCGTAATTTCGTAAGCTTTGGTCAAGTAGTTTTGGAGAAAAGCTTTGGACGGCATAGGGCGGATCGAACTTCGAGAACCAGAGAAGAATTTTACAGAAGACGAGAATTCTCCTGAGCGAAACATTGCAAGTTATTTTTTAAAAACGCTGCAAATTCTTTCACTGGAGTTTATTATTCAATTGGCTTGCGTTCATGATTTGAATTTATAGTAAGCTTCGGAGTGTGCATGTTTCACAGGTGATAGAGCGATTATTGAATTTCAGGAGATGCGCGTAGAGTACGTAAATCTGTTCTCGACCAAAATACCTATTTGGATTGATCAGTTGATCATATTTGTGTGCCTCATGAAATTCAATAATCGCTCTATCACCTGTGAAACACGCAGGAATTCCCAGTGGAATCCTAGAAGATGAACATGAACCTGTGATGGTAGCAGTGTAGAAACCAAAATATCGCCAATTTTGTGTTCTCTTATTCCTCCGCCGGGTAATTTTTGGGTTGCACCAAGTTTGCGAAGAACAGGACGATATAAAGAGAGTGATTTTTTCTTCTGAGAGTGAAATTTTCTTTAAAATCAATATTGGTCCGACAACGCCCCAATTCTTTAGCCAGAAATCTCACTTAATTTAAAGTGCCCTTTAAGGGTTGTCAAAGTTTTGTAAAATCACTAAAAACCTCAAAAAAAGTCAGGGCGGCCTAAATTTGGACTTTTTTTGAAGAACTTTCCATAAGGAATCGAATGAGCCCCTCCCCAGGTCCGTAGCTCAAACCATTTCCGATGTATGGACCGATTTATGGAGCCAACACTTGCATCCACATTCACTACATCACTAGGTTACTGCAGTCATTTCAAACACAAGGGTTTTCTTTTTGATCGCAGTAACCTAGTGATGTAGTGAGTGTGGATACTGGAGTGAACTCCTAGAAGGGTTTATAGCCAATACACGGGTTGAAGCATTCTGATATGCATGCTCCGTCTTACGAAATTTCAAATATTCAAGTATAATATTTTTTCCATTGTAATCGTTCTTAAAAAAAACTCTGCAATTTCTTTCACTAGTGTTTATTATTCAATGATTCATGATTTGAATTTCTACTAAGCTTTGGAGTGTGCGTGTTTCACAGGTGATAGAGCAATTATTTAATTTCAGGAAGCACACAAATATGATTAACTGATCAATCCAAATAGGTATTTTGGTTGAGAACCGATTTAAGTGCTCAATGCATATCTCCTGAAATTCAATAATCGCTCTATCACCTGTGAAATACGCACACTCCAAAGCTTAGTGGAAATTCAAATCATGAATCATTGAATAACGAACCCCAGTGAAAGAATTTGCAGCGTTCTTTAATGTGTTGTTAAATTGGGTCTTCGGCACGTGTAGCCTAATAAATAAATAAATTACATATACTCCTCAGAATTTGCGGAAAATTCACAATCGCCTAAAAACCTGGAATATTTCATACAGATCAATTTTCCAAACTTGTGTTCAGTCTCTACTTAATTCGGGGATTTTAAATTCGTTGTTGAGTAGACTAATATGATCTTTGAATAAGCTGCAAGTATGGTTCGTAGCAGTAGGACAGTAGAAGCTTAGTTCAAAAACTCCTTCGAAGGTTTCCACGGGGTAACAAACTAGTCCTGTTGAATGCGCTTATAAGCAACTCCGAGAGAGCATTTCGACCCGCATTGTCACACCACTTACCTGGTCTGACAACGCTCAATGGAAGGTAATTCAGGGCAGCAGTAAGCAGATTAGTCCGCACTGCTCTTTTTCCAAGAAATGGATTCACCATCTTCTCGCAGATGCCCTGGTCAAGGACGCTGGATTTGAAAAGAGCCGCTTAAGGGGGGCTTCTTCGGCCGTGCAGAAAGCTATCCATTACACAGATCTCCCGAGTTGGACGCCTGATGAAGCATGATGGGCCACCTCGTAATAAGGATCACTTTACTCAATGAGTGGCGCTGTACAGAAGGGGATGAGGCACTTAAAGATTCCGTATTGCAATACCACGCAGGCCTTTTGACGTGATTGTCCCTTTGCAGCTCGGCCGACAATAGCCGAGGGCCAAGTCGTCCAACCGTTTCCACACATCGTTTCTTCTATTCTAAAACTTTCAGGGTAACACAAGGTTTAATACTTGGAGGAAAAAATCAAAAAACGCACAATTCGTTGTATGTTGTTACATTGCATAGCGTTCAATAATTAACCTTTATAATTCGAATCTGAAATTCAAAAACTTCCTGATGAAGTTTTCAGGGAATATTAGGATCTTTCATATGGTCCCCTATGAATTTCACCACTCTAAATCCGTACTTCACGTAACAATACTATGCACTGCACTCGAACAACAAACTGATACCACTTTCTCCCACTTCAATGTCATTAATTTCTAAAGGGCTTCAAATTTAGGGCCTCTTTCGGGATTCTCCACAGCTGAAATCCATGGGAACTCATGGACCACATGACATAGGCTCTTATTCCGCGAAAAACTGGGTTTCGAAAAAATCGTGATTTAGGTCCTTGTTCGAGCATTTATTTAATAGTTTTTAGCACGAAAGGCTCAGAAATCAGTATTTGTAGGTTTTTTTTCTGGTTTGGATGTTCTAATATCGCGGGGTTGACCTTTTGCATGTATTTGAATATATTTCAATACATTTTGTCCAAGTGTTTTTTTCATAATGTTCGTACTGTTCTTTTCATTATCAACAGTTCCCTAATTGTAGTAGTTTGACAGTAAGTTATATTCCTGTATGAGGAAGCTATGTGTCACACCTAACATGGGCAAATATTCGTCTGGATAGCTATTGGAAGGAAAATTGATTGATAGGTACTTCTGTGGGAATCATAGGATGTTTAGCTTGCATGTCAGAGTGCACGCGAGTAAACTTCAGAAACGCATGTTTTTACTACATCATCTAATCCACATAAATATAGCATTTCCAAGCCAAATAAAAGCTTTTCCAAACCAAATGAAGCCTTTTCGAAATCAAATGAAACCTATTTAGAAAATGAGTTGAAATGAGGTACCGAACCAGGAAGATGAAATTGTAGGTAATTATTTATTGGTTTATAATTATACGGGCAAGCCCAATTTGCATTCATAGAAATTAACAATATGAATAATGTCCAATACAAGACATATACATTAACAAGTCGGGGTGGGGTTGAAATACAAATGATATGGGGAAGACGAAAAAAGGGATTTTATAGTTGATAAGGGGTGGGGAAAAAAATCAAAATGAGGGTTCATGGCCAGAAATAAATTTGCGCTGCGGTGTATTCTGTGAAAGGGACGATGACGGTCATAGTTTGTGGCTGAGAACGGAGGCGGCCAGATGGACCCTCGAGAGCAGAAGAAAGAAGTTGACAAAACGAAAATTGTATGAATTTTGGCAAAGGATTATCAAAGTAGATCTCACCTAAGTAGAATAGAAAACAATTCGGTAAGTAGGAGACATTTCTAGCTGTTGAATGTGAGTGGACACTCTACATCCCTCCTTATTCCCTTTTGTTGAATCAGTGTAAAAGGCATTCTTGAAAATGAAATGTCACGCGAGGAACATACTGAGCGAACCGGATGAAAACCATATTTGAAGCAACTCATTGATATGGCATTTAAAAGCCAAATGAACCCTTTCCATATCAAATGAAACATTTTCCTTTGAAACCATTTTAGGCATAGTATGAAAACCACATTTTGCCGCAAGTCATTGATAGGTGCGCCAGCACTTTAACAGCAACTGAATCATCCAAATATGTGATGGATATGGTGATGCAGGTGCAGTTGCATGGTCACCACCGGTAGTGACTTATTGAACCTCTAAGACTGAATTTCTAAGATTTTGTGATTATATTTATTCATCTACGACTGTTTACTTTACAGGAAAACACAATCTTTGGAAAACTTTTCATTTGGTTTCAGAAAAGTTACATTTGGTTTGGAAAAGATTTCATCCGATACGGAAAAGGTTTCAATTGGTCTGGAAGAAGTTTCATGTGAGTTGGAAATGCTATGATATTACCAGCAAATGTTTTAAATTGTTTACATGTTTTTAGTTACAGTTTAGTGTTTTTATTGAAATTTCTTTTTAGGAACTACTACTACTACATTCCCGGGCACACAAATGCACAGACACACACATGAACAATGAAAAACAGTCAAAATATCTACAAAATCCCCCAAAACCATGATTTGATTTGACTCAGAAATGCTATATGAAAACCCTGTCTAAACTTTGGTGCAATATTATGGAGCTTTTTAAAAGCCGCAGACATGAAAACACATGAATATTTCCAACATTCCCTAATGTTTCCGTTCAGATAGATATGGAAGCGCATAACTTTCCTTTGACGCTTTGATTGTTTGGAAACTATACAGTTCTTCGGGGAAGGTGGATGTTGCGCAGTTAGGAAAATATTCCTTCGGTAGATCGTGCGAATCATGCGAAGGTGTCTTTCGCCTGCCCACACTCGGGATCGCGCCCATAAGAAAACGGCAGTTGAGGGTGAAGACCGTGAGAAAAGGTCCGGAGCTATTCCAACTCTGCTAAACTTCCATAATTGTCTCCCCAACGGGAGATTCTTTTATTCAGGCTTGAGGGACAATCGGGGGCTTGGGCCCCTTGCTAAAGGCGATTGTAAAAAACGAGGTTGCGACCGGGTTAAAGAAGCGAGGTTGACGAACGCGGAGACATCCGAAATTTCAGATCTTCCGAGTTCCCATTTTCCCCCACCTCGTCTTCTTTGCCGAGTCAAAACCTCTCAAGAGTCTCGTCCGTCCCCTCAAATCGTTGTTTCAACGCGATAAACTTCTCTTGTCGAGAACTCAGCCCGCCTTCGTAAAATACTTCGCCACCAATTTCCCCAGCTTTGCCAAAATCCTTTGCCAAACGGACGTTTCGCTTCCTTTCGTCCCTCTTCCATCCCAATCTCAACTCAGTCTTTGAGAAATCCTTCACGACAGACAACAGACGAGTGCTGTTGTACTTGCTGGCATATTATGCGAGTTTTTTTTTTTCTTCAAATTTCCAATAATTGTGATCGTACTGCAAAATTTTTGACGGTAGAATCACAGGATAGGTAACGCACCTCTTATTAGAATAGAATTGAATTTCAGGAGGCACACAAATATGATCAACTGATCAATCCAAATAGGTATTTTGGTTGAGAACGGATTTACGTGCTGTATGCATATCTCTTGCAATTCAATAATCGCTCTATCACTTGTGAAACACGCACACTCCAAAGCTTATTAGAAATCCAAATCATGAACGCAAGCCAATTGAATAATAAACCCCAGTGAATGAATTTGCAGCGTTTTTTCATTAATGTTCAATCCCATACATTTTTCATAAAATGTCTTGTGTGTATTTTATTTATTTCATCATTTTAATTTTCTAATTACACCTTCAACAATGGACCTATCCATGATCTATTGTTTTTCCTCCCAAGGAAAAATGCCTTCAATACTTAAACTAGGTAATTTACCTTGACAGCTGACGAGGATTGTTCACAACAGCCTCTCAAACGTTGTCACTGTCGTTGACTAAAAATCTGTAATATCTGCCATCAGCCGTACAGGCCATAGAAGGCCTTAGAATTATTTTAGTGTGTTAGCGGGGGAAGTGTAGGGTTGCTAAACAGCGCTCGTACATAACTGCTTTTTGCTTTGAAGAAGGCGAAAAACGAGAGAGATATTTTCCCATTTCGATGGCCATGGATGAAGAAAAACTGTGTGAAAAATTTAGGGCAATAGTCGAAGGTTCCACCCATATAAATGATTTGGCACTTGACAAGGAAAAAATGATATACCAGTTGCCTCTTCCGCACGCAGCACAAAATTCTGTTAGCGCGAAGTTTTAGTTTCAATGTCTCGCAAGCGAAAGTTCTTCAGTATGGTAGATAGGCAACGTAAAATGCGAGTTGCAATTTTGGAAAAAATGCAGCGGCTGAAATGTAAAAATAAAGCTTCTGCTACACGGATAGACTCGGAAGCAAACAATTTGTGTAGTATCCTATGTTCAATAATTATTACTTTCTAGCGGTTTTCAACTAGAATGCCGATAAATCATCTCAAGATTTCTTCGCTTCACGGAACTAAAATAATCAATTCGTACTTTCTATTGCTCTCTATCTCTTTACGGTTCCTGAGTCCAGTATTGATTGCCTGGTTATAATTGAAAGTTAATAACTGTACAATAGGTATTATATTAATGACCACAATTTAATTGACCAGTACGTGAAAGCGGTGTGGACTATTGGTCTGTTAATGGAGGCGAGTTGGAAAAGAAGCGGTAGGTGGTCCGGAGATGTGGAACAATAAATATGCCAAAGTGAATGCCTTTAAGCTAAACACAAAGTCTCACCTTTAATATAGATGTACGCTGGGGGCCCTGGAGGGGAAATATAATATTGATGAATCTATAGAGCCCATCGTTCAGGCACGTTCTGTGGGCAGGGAGAGGCAAAAAGGACGAAAAAACAAGTTGAAATCGGAATTCAATTTAGAACAAAGTGAAGCTGTGGGAGAGAATGGTTTTAACATAGATGGCTGGAGGAACAGGGAGGGAAGGGAAGGCGAAATGAATAGAGGAGAAAGAGGGAACGAGGAGAGGGGGGCAGACATGAAAAATAGCCCCCCGGTTCGTTAATTGCCATCTTAGGTGGGCCACTGGCACATTAAGCACTTGACCAATATTTCAAAATGATATATTCGCCGGGGCTGAGAAATGATTTTCACTGGTGGGGGCCCTCTCGAGGGGCTCAGGGGAGTGGGGATATCACGCACGCGTCCTTCTCTCTCTCGGATCTTTAAATTGATTCATTTAGATGCAACAAGTCCGAGAGGAAAGGCCCCCCCGCGGGCTCGCCCGATATCCCCACGTTCTCGGGTTCGAGAATGGAAAGTCTCCCGTTCGCCTCTCGTTGGGCCTTTTCATCATCGAGAGGACGTTAAAGTATTGTTCACTTATCGATAGCGAGAGAGTAACAAAAGCTTCCTCGATGCAGCAAATTTTCCCGAATTATAAAACTACATTTATATCAAAATGCCGAGAAAGATTTGAGGGCGATAGAACAATGGATGAAAACCAACAAGCTTACCATCAATGCTACGAAATCAGTTTTCATGGACATAGCAAGAAAAACAGAACCACAATCAACATCGACAGACCCCTTGAAAATACACAGCTGCAAAAACTTACCGTGTGACTGTCCAAAAATAGAAAAAGTTAGTAGCTTAGTTTATTTAGGAGTGACTTTCGATTCTCAAATGAAATGGACCCACCACATTCAAAATCTGTATCAGAAGCTAAGAAAATGTGCCTATACCCTCTATAGAATAAAATTTCTATCAGATGAGCTAAAGATCAATATTTATCAGGCGCTGTTTGAGTCAATCTCACAGTATGCAATTGTTATATGGGGGAGCACTTACAAGTACCTCATTGACAAAATTTACAGAATTCAAAAGAAGACATTGAAGGTATTGTTCATTAAGCCCAGGCGCCATCCCACTGATAAATTATTTCATGATTTGAATTTGTTAAACGTCCACCAATTGTACACATTAAATATGCTAAAACTAATCCGTAAACACAAAAACATATATTTTGCTGATGTGAGACAGCGGCAATCAAAATCATACAGACTCAAGTTGCCGAGAGTAAAAAATACATTTGCTCAAATGACGACAAAATACAGAGGCATGCAAATAGTCAATAAAGATTTTGAAAAAAATAAATCTAATGAATATAAATAGTGAGCAACTATTCAAAAAAGAAAGTTATAAACTGATAAGAGCAAACCCTTATGGGTACTAACAAAGCAGTTAAAATAAATAATAATAAAAGGAGTAAAATGAGCAGTTATAATTTATAATGATAAATGGCGTGTATACTAAGTAGGTACATCATTTCACGGGATGTTAAATCTAAATTCTAATAATTAATGTGGTGTAAATATAGTGTTTATAAAAAAAATTAGATGTAAGAACCAACTCCGGGCTGGGCCACAGTGTTACACTATCCAGCTCGGTCATCAGTTATTATTCAATTGTAGAATGTAACATGTAAAAATGATGTAAATAAACTATCTATCTATCTATCTATCAAATTGGCAGAAACACTGGCTGTTCAAAACGATTGTGTGAGAGTAAAATGACCTAAATGCCACTGGTCCTCAAAATAGCTTTAAGACGGATCCTCGCGGAAGACTATGGTGACATTTTCTCAGGAGCGCATCGTAATACTTTTACCGAGCTGGGAGCGCAATCTAGAAGAGAGTTCTGTATTAAGAAAGTATTAAGTATTAAGAAAAAAGGACCTACGTGAAGGACCATCCAATGTGAAGTTAGTGTAATGTTTTTATGTAACACGCAACATTACCTATTATTAATAACCAAAAATGTTACTACGAATTATTTTACGATTCTAATAAATACTTACTACTTTACTACTTTTATTATTGAATAACCCCCACTTAGGTAGGAATTCAACCTACTTTTGACACAATACACTGTACTTATACTTTTGAAATACAGTAGGTATTTGCCAGGTAGGTATACCTATTACCAAGGTATATTACCAGGTAGGTATATTACCAAGGTATATTACCAGGTAGGTATATTACCAAGGTATAATATACCAAGGTATATTACCAGGTAGTTGTATCACCAATGTAACTGGATGAAAAATGTATTACAACCTTCCTTAAATTATTTGAGTGTTTGCCCTGTTTGCTACCATTCCCTTGATTTCCTCTACAAATCTCATTAGAATGGATGAGAAAAATTGTTAAGAAATCGCTGTTCCCTAAAGCACTCAATCAACTTTTCGCCATTCATTAGAAATTACAACTAAAGAAGAACAAGGTGGAACGAAATCAGCAAATCAGAACAGAAGTGGTGAAAAAGCGAACGAAGAAACCCAGCTGAGGGACCCAGGTCAGGGGGGAGGGGGAAGATCACGTCAAGTTTTGATCGCTCGCCGAGCGACCTGACGGGAAGTGACTGGACGAAGATTTGATCTTGACGGTACCGCGAACGTTAGTGGGAATCACCCCGTATGGTTTCCATAGAAGCAATCTTGACGTGACCGTCTCCGAACGTGATCTGACGTTCCCGTTACCGCTAGTGTGAATCCACCTTAGAGGTGATAGAACGCGATCTTACGTAAATACCTTGAAATGATTTGTGTTTACATACAGCGTAGGATCATAACAGAAAATATTGTCTCAGCTAAAGGGGATAGAAATTTGTAAAATATGATAGTGGTAATAGAAGACTCTCTTGTATATGTGACCCATACTGTTCAAATTTTCAGGGTACAAACTTAAGGAAGGGTTAATGTTGAATACATAGTAAATTTTACTATTAAAAACCAAACCTAGGGGCGTCCATATGAAGCATGCATCACCTGTCTTTTATGTTTTTATTGTAAATAGTCGTAACTGCTAACTTCAAATGCAACAGGTAGGTACGGCACAAAATGCTGGACTCATTTTGAGAAATGCTAAGTTGTTCAGGACATGGAATTCCTTCAATGTCAACCTTTTATTTCCCGAAAGGAGCATTCTTCTAGAGTATTAAAAAACTGGCTAAATATCCACTGCGGTGGCGGTTACTCCGCGAGTTGAATCCCAATTGATTTTTTTCCCCGTGGCACAACCCTTGCTTGGCCTTTGCTGGAAGGTAAGATATTTATCTGGAAAGACACCCATAGCTCCTTTCGACCCCGGTGCAACTTGCACGTCCTTTATATGCAGCTGACAGTGACAATGCACTCGGGAAGGAGGCAGTAACTCATTCAGACGACGGGCGGCAGGGGAGAGGGTGGCTGTTTTAAAACGTTTTAAACCAGTTTTCAAATCTTGACGAAGGCATTGACGAGGCCTTCGCGGGGCAGGGGGGCGGACGGCGGGAGCGTCACTTGACTAAATATAGGAGCGAAGGACGTCAGCGGAGTCGGGCATTGGGATGCGTGCCGCGGACTCCTCCAGCTCCTTCTATAGGAGGCTTGGAAAGGGGGTTTTTGCACCTTTCAGCATGTTCTGGGAGTCCGCCTCGGAGTCGACAGAAAACCGATGAGTGGGCGGGGGTGGGACTTCCCAATGTATTCAGATTAGTGGGCAGATACTGTCGCGAGTTGCCCGGCACATCGGATCCCTCGATCAGGATTTATCGCTGGGAAGCACATGTCGGAGTGGTACCCCTTTTTCTGTGGATTCATGGACTCCAACGTCTTAGCGCTAATTTGCTGATAAGTGATAACCAAATATCATATCAAAACTAATAATTCACCGGTTATAGCCTTGAAGTAATGACATTCCCTCGCAATTTTATTTGTTGTTCTGTTTATTTTAAGCTCAATGCCACCCATCCATCTTGAACTCTGCCTGGGTGGTGTGGTTCATACGTTCCAAGTACCAGATTCACTACATCCATACAGTTTGCAGAAGTGTTTAGCAGTATGTAGCCATCAAGGTTCCTTGGAAAGGGGGTTTTTGCACCTTTCAGCGTTGGAACACTCTACAGATTCTGATGCCTTGCCATGACTTATTCAGATATATTCAGATTAGTAGGCAGATACTGTTGCGAGTTAGCGCTAATCTGCCGATAAGTGATAACCAGATATCATATCTGCAGCAAAATTTAATCGGTTATGGCACCGAAATTATGACATTCCATCGTAATTTTTATTTTCAGTTCAATTAAGTACCGGCTGGTGCCCACCTTGGACTAAGCCTCGGTGGCGATCTCCCCACATACCAGATTCACTTCATTAATAGCGTTCCATCCATCTACGTCTTTCGGAAAGGGGGTTCTCGCACCTTTCAGCATGTTTTGGGAGTCAGTCTGGGTTCCCTTTATAGAGTTTGAGGACTTATTCAGATGTATTCAGATTAGTGGACATAGGTATACTGTCACTGTCACAGAGGTGCTCCTTTTTCTGTGAATTCATGGTCTCCAACGACTTAGCGCTTATCTTCTGATAAGTGATGACCAAATATCATATCTAAACTAATATTTCATCGGTTATGGCGTTGATTAATGCCACTCTCTCGTAATTTTGTTTGTTGTTCTGTTCATTTTCAGCTGAATTCCATCCAACCTGGACTCCGCCTCGGTGGTGTGGTTCATACATACCAAGTACCAGATTCACCACATCCATACAGTTTGCAGAAGTGTTTAGCAGTATGTGGTCATCAAGGTTCCTTGGAAAGGGTTTTTTTTTGGTACCTTTCAGCATGTTCTGGGAGTCTGTCTCGGCTCCCTAGGCCTCTACAGATTTTGATGCCTTGGTGGGGGACTTATTAGATGTATTCAGATTGGTGGGCAGATACTGTCGCGAGTTGCCCGGCACATCGGCTAGCTCGAAAAAGATTTATCGCCGGGAAGCACATGTCGGAGAGGTAAAACAGTTTTTTATCTTCTCATGAAAAATATTTTTGAATCAACAAATCAATACGTATAAAAGAAAGTCGTGTTAGTTACACTATAACTCAAGAACGGCTGAACTGATCTGACTGGAAATTGGTAGTGAAGTATGATCGCAATCAGGAGAAGGACATATGATACTTTTTATCACGTTCTGCTAAAGATTTCTTTGAGCAATTATCTACTGACTATTGGTAATGGTCGAGTACCTGTCGACGAATCAGGTGTATTGATTTAATTTCCTCAGAATTTCTGAAAAAGACGAACCCATCAACAAAGTATCCCCAAACATCATTACTAACCACAAAATGAATAAATGGTTGAGTGAGCGAGCGATTTTGGGGGCTAAAAATAAAGATGGGGATGACTTAAACTTCATAATTCCGAATGAGATCATCGGTACACTGCATTCTTTAAAATTGATTGACTGTGTAACTAATGATTATGAATCCACCAACTATCCAATTGAATTTTTAAACTTCTTGAATGTGCTAAGCTGACCACCGCACAATTTATTTTAACTTTAATTTCTAAAGGTTGGCTCCTTAGTAATCACGGTTCAAAACGTAAACCAACCAAAACTGTCCAATGGAACGCGTTTGGTGATAAGGATTTTATGAATGATGTCATTTACGCGACGATACTCAAAGGAAAATTCTAAAGTGCGGAAGTTCTCATTCCAAGGATCCCGATGATCACAAACGACATGCCGTTCGGGTGTAAACGATTTCAATTTCCGAAACGTCTTGCATTCTTCAAATCACAATGCCAATCGTTAAACGTTTGTGATCTGAATCTAGAAAATCCATATTTTGTCTGTGGTCAATCATATGTGGCACGTTCACGGGTCGGGAGACCATCTGCGTTATTTCTTCTCTCATCCGATAATAAAACAAAAAATGTCGTCCAACATAAGCTGCTTCAATAAAAACTGGAACCCATGTACTAAAAACCAAGGCCAATAAAGGATCTTCAAAATACTTGCTTCTTTCAATTACCTACAATAGTTATCCAAATACGAAATTGATCTTGATAAAATTATAAGTCTGCTCATCTATAATCTCTATGGAGCAACAAAGTTCGCCGAGTCAGGTAGTATCAAGATGAAATTTCTGTAATTCTCTCTGCCACGACCTTTCTGGGTGATGTCAGATTGATTAATTTTTTTTTATAAAAACATTGCACCGTTGAGGTATTTACTAATATCTTATAGTTTGCCATTTTGGATTTTCAAGTCTCCATCTGCTCTTGTCCTTTACAGTGTACATGGGAAGGGGCCTGTAAGAAGAGATTCCCATTAAGAGCCTGGAGATACTTCAAATTTCTATGTAGCAACGGAGTTTAAAAGTGCATACGGCGGTGGCTGTCATCCTGGGATGACCTTTCTGGCCTGGGACGTCATCCGAACCGGCATTCCGGTCCAGGGAAGCGGCTGCGAGCAGATCTCTCTTTCTTCAGCAGCCCGGTGACCTTTGGAACCTTGGAAGGCTGCGCTGCACTTTTGACATATACGAGCATCTCGATTCATTAAGCTTTATTAACACTGGCTATTAAATCTCTCTTGCGTTGATGGGCCTCGAACAGTTCGAGGATCCCTTCAGACCAGCAGCCGCTCCTTCCTGTCTGCCCCGTTAGCCAGATGGGGGAACCACCTTCTCATGCGTTCCACTCGATTTCAACTCTCGCGTGTTTTACTACCTGGCGTATGACTAAATGAATTACAAGTAAGCAGTGTTACATCAAACTTGTGTGAAAGGGTGTAGTGCACAAGCCTTTCTACGTAATGCCATGGATTCGCCAAGCAATAATAATAATAACCCCAAATGGTAATACATTCTAACGGCCCAGACAGGAGTGTTGTCATTCGTGATTTTGAACTGGATCGGAGTCAACAGTGAAAAGAACGCACCAAATTAAAATTAGTTCTGGAGAACCCAGATATGAACTGCTTTACTATTTGAAGTAAAATATCCTTTCTATCGTCATAGAATGAATCATCAAATAATGAAGGAGGAGATCGGTTATCACAACAGCTTGATCACTTATAGGGGGCATCGCAAGTCTTACCCTTAAAATCCGTGAAAATGCATGTAACGCACAACGACATATTCTGAAAAATATACTTGAATTTCATCAAAATGATGTAAACGTTGTTAGGATTACAAGACAACTTGCAGTTTTCCACTAATTCACATGCTCGCCTGAATGTTACTCAGAAAATGTACATTTACATTTTGATTAACATTATTGAAGTCCTCAAAACGCTCTAATTCCGCCCCAAAAGTACTTTCTGGCCACTAAAATTAGTCAAAAAATGTACTTGGAAAATCATTGAAATTGCCAAAACTGCTGAAACTTGTTAGGCTTACATTTTTATTAGCAGATTGTGACCGAACAAGAAAAGTACACCAAATGTATCTGTAAATCTGTAAATTTAAAAAATTTAAGCCCGAACATGAGTGTCAACATGTAATTTATGAAAATTAATGAAAATCGATATAATTGCCTAACATTGAAAAAATACAATATTTTATTTTGAATAGCAAGTCTAATTTAAAGCTAGTTTTTGGCCATAAAATTTATGGTTTATAATTTCTTTACAATCCAATTGCTTTAGTCTCACACAATTGGCATAAATACGATAGTTATGAGAAGTTCAATCCTAAGGTCATGTTGCATGACTGGAACTTTTTCGTTGACAATATTTTTTTGTTTTGAATTGGAAGTTGTATTTTATTGGAATTATAAGGAGTACTTTATTTGTATAGTGTAATTTTAATTTTTGTGATGATCTTTCCAAGGTTCGTGCAAATGAGTACGCATAGGTATTTTTGTTAACAAAACAAGGTTTCTAATTTTAGAAACGACTCTTGTGATTAATCCGAAGTTAACCTCGAGCCACACCTTTTCGTTTCGAAAACGAGGAAGGGCGAGCCGTATTATGAAGGGAAGTTTGTGTTTGGGTACGAGGGCCATTATGAGGTGCATGTATCCATCTGTGTAGGTAGTGGCTGGAATGCTAACGGGCAGGTGTGGTTGTGTCGCCTGTGTGGTTTTGTGTATGTTTACCCGAGGTACCTAAGTGGTCTCAAAATATTTACCCGTTCAAGACTATCGGGGCTTTCGGTCTCGAGAGGTGGAAGCGGGTTTTTATGGAAACTTGCGGGGATATCGAACGAGGCGGTTGACCCACGAAAGGCCGAAATATTCCCGAGTCCGATCTTTTCTGGGAGTCCAAGCATGAAATTAGGCATCACGTGATTTATAACATGATATAACTGCACAAACAACATGATGATGATCATCATCATGAGGATCAAAAAGTATCCCCAACATATTGGTACTAAAATTAAAGCCCTATTATTCTATTGACTAAAGAAGCAACTATGAAGAATGGCTACGTCAATATGAACAAATATCATTGGACAAAGGCTACCACCACTTCAAAATCCAATCAAACGTCCGTTACAAACCATGGTTCACTACCTACCCGATGAATAGACATGACGTGGTTCAGTTAGACAGAATGAGGACAAGACATGGCAAAATAAATAGAAGCCTGTATCTTGTGAGAGCTGCCGACAACCCAACCTACCATTTTGCAGACACAGAAGATGACGTCAATCATAGGATAATGGAATGGCCGTTCTGTCATCAGGGAAGGCAGGAAATGCAACAGCATTTGGTAACCAGGACCTCTGCGCGATTCTTCGCGACACCAACTACCCCGTCTTACGAAATATTTTGGATTTTGTGAAGAGTGCAAGCATTCATTAGTGAAACAGTGAGGACAATGAAACATTTAAGTAAAATGGTAATTTTGTTATTGCAAGCAAATGAGAACAATTACCCACAAAAAAAAAGTCAAAAAAATCCCGTGACCCCCAAAATTTTACCGAAGTTCAAAAAACTACCCTTAAATTGGTGTCAGAACCTTTTTTTGACTCATGCGATTGGGGTGAACTACGACAACTTTTTAAGTGAATTTCTACATTTTTTTTTAACTTCAGACAAGGAGAGTACTTGGGGTACCTCTCAATCACCCCCGCCACCCCCTCTAGGGGTTGAAATTTGAGTTCTCACGCCAAGTCGAGTGAGGTATGGATTTCTATGTTTTTGGGGTACGGACTAAGTCACTCGCGACGAAGTTGTGGAAACCCATTTCAAATAAAAACGGAGTAAGATAGAACGTTGTCTATATTCCCACGAAAGTAATGAGTTACACAGTTAAATCGATTTAAACGGTTAGGTGATCGTCAGTAACAAACATGAACTGAAAGTACATCACAGAAACCATATCTTATATAGGATCGAGTGAGAGGAGATTGAATCCTATTGGCTCATGGAAGTAAAAGGGGCGGGGAGGACCAACCAATGCCACTCAAGGCTTACAAAGTGAAAGGGGAACAAACAGTAACATTATGGAGAGGCGGAGCCAAACTTATTGCAAGAAAGAACCCAATAATGGTGAAATATTTTGAGGAATGACATCATTTAAACATTTTCCTGACCGATCACTCTTAACAATTTCGAATTTTCCTAGCACATCCAATATACATCCCTTTGGGCGAAAGTGAGAAAATTCTACATATTGCCTGTTTGTCAGATCAAAATTGAAGCTATGATTGGATTCATTCAGATGACTAGCAAAGGCAGAATCACCTTTGTTGTCCCTGAAATCCTTTTCATGCTCTCTCATTCGTTCCCTAAATTTCCTACCAGTTTGGCCACAGTACTCAAGCCCACTTTTATCCTGAACGTTAATTTTATTCTATATTAATGCACTTTCCTCGTCCAACTCAATTTCCTCACTAAATTACACACCCCTTCCCTACTCTTTTTCCTAAGAACCTTATTCCTAACCGTCGAAATCGATTTAACAGTGTAACTCTTTACTTTCGTGGAAATACAGACAACGTTCTATCTTACTCCGTTTTTATTTGTTTTTGGGGTCCCTGAGATCGAATTTGAACTTCCAAGAACCTGTAGGCACCCCCTAACCCCTCAATCACCCCCTAATAGGGGTTGAAATTGGAGTTCCCACGCCAAGTCGAGTGGGGTATGGATTTCAATATTTTTGGGGTTCCTGAGATTGAATTGGAACTTCCAATAAAATCCGAAAAAAATTAGAGGTCATTGGAGAAGACCCCAACAAAGTTCGAATGCTTTTTCAAAAATCATATTTAATTTCAGCGAACCTGGGAACACAGAAATCCTTATCTTATTCGACTTGGCGCGAAAAATCAAATTTCAACCCCTAGGAGGGGGTGATTAAGGGAAGAAGAGGTGTCTACGGAATCTTCTGATTTGCACACAGATAAACAAGAAACGAATGTTTTCAAGAATGGTCTGGAGTAAAATGAGAGTGGAAATTTTGATATCAGCTACCAAACATTTCTTATCGAGTGAAAGGATGACTATATTTTTGCGATTTGTAGACTGAGTAGGGGTAGTACAAATTGGATTATCTAGGTTAAAATTGTTGACATTATTCCACGAATTTTGATTGCTGTGGAATAACCCTCCCCCCTACAGCACATTTTCATGACTGCGAAGTCGACGAAACGAGAAAATGATAAATTAAATTTAACCCATTAAATAAAACGCATCCGTCGTACCAAGACATAAGTAATAAGCTAGAAAATCACAAGTCACATAAGACGTCGCTGAGAGTTGTATTCAGACCAAAATATGTCTTCGAAAAGGGTGGGTACTGAATAGTTCTTCTCCCCTTATCGCTCAAAACTATCAGAGATGCTGTTTTATCGTATTCGGAGCTCGTAGTGGAATGTTCCAAGACGAAAGGAAGAGGCCGAGAAACGCAAGGGAAACCGGGACTGCGTGGGGACCCTTTCACCATGTCTAATCTCAACTAAATTAAAACCTCGGCCTGATGAGAGGCTAAAGACTTTCACGCTCCTTAGTCCAATGGCAGACCTTCAGCCGGTGCCGTTCTAAAGCGTTCGGCTCCGCAACCTTCGACTCGGTTTAATTAAACAGGCCGCGCTTTGTTGATACCTTTCTGCCCACCAAAGAAAGCTTCATTCCGTCGAGGATTTTCCACCTGTTATTGTCTAGCACCGTGAAGAACGATGTTTGCTCGATAGGTTCGCTATGTTGGGTGTGATTGATGGTCTTCTCCAGTTAATGAAATATCCGAAGAGTTACGAAGTAAAAAACATTACCCACTTTATGTTGTTCCTCGTAACCTGGATAAGCTGGTTTAAGAGCAACTGTGAATCGATAGATTTCAAGCTCAATTTTACTTACGAGTGACCCGTAAGTTGACGATGTTTGTCTTCACTTTCGGGAGATGGCAAAACATGATCTTCAAAATCGATATTTCAATTCTCGTACTTTCCAGACTTTCTGAACAACTGTAGTCTTGGAGCTGTCAGTGGGAATGTTTTTGTCGTTCTTGCTAATCTGGACTGTGAAACGTCTCCAATCAGATTATGATGAAAAGTAGATACTCTCTTTACGTCTGGGGCACTTGCAAACATAAAATCCATCAAAAATCATTTCCTCTCGGATTGGTTCTTCCGACCTTTTTCAAATGTGGTGGGTAATTGGCATAAGGCGGTTAAACTAACCAATATCAACTACAGCCGAATCTTATGAGTATTAGTAACAGCGCATCCGCAAACCTCAAACCAAAAGTCTGCAGTTTTCAATCTATTTCGAAGATATTTTTTTGAGAACGTGAGAGTTATAAAGTGGATGGTTCCTCATAATTTCGATCGCTCATAAACCAATACTTCAATCAACGCACCGTTAAACGTAAAATCCATCAAACACTATTTTATCAACGTCTATTCGTCCGATCATGCTCACATTTGGGAGGTAATTTGAGAAATAATGTGTTTTTTCAGCAATGATCGTATAAGTCAGGAGCTGAGATTCAAGGTCGACCTTATCCAAAAATCACTTTTTGTTCTGGTTTTGTCAAGGTGGTCAACCTACATCAGAAATGGCACTTCTGGTCATCCAAATCAGTCTTTGTTTCAAGTTATACTAGGCAGAAAATATGGGGTTTTATCCCAAAACCGGGTTTCTCCACCAGTTGCTAGGTTGCAAAACTAGCTTTATCACTCTAATATCGTCTTATTTAGAGTCTTGAAACTGGAAAAAGGAAAACAAAGATGAGGACGAAGATGAGAAGGGGTTCATATTTATGATTTAGACAGTAGTAAGTTATGAGAACATAAGAATACTTTTTTTACCAATATAGTCAACTGTGTTTTTGAAAAAAATTGTATTAGAAACCTTTTATTTATCCGAAACCAAAGTAATTGAGTATAATATTACCAAGAGTCCAATCTGCGATATTCAGTGATACCTTCCTTGTACCTATTTTGGTTTATTATTCAATAATAAACCATTGTAATCGCTCTGGAAAAAAAATTATAACCCCCCCTGAAAATTTCATGGCTCACTTTTCAAAGGGTGTAGAATCCGAATCTGCAATAAAAAATTTGCCGTCCGTCCGCCGTACGCCGTACGCACGATATCTCCGAAACGGCTGGAGCAAAAGATCTGAAATTTTCAGGAAAAACCCATCTTGGTCCGACGACGCCCCAATTCTTGAGCCAGCTCTCTCAATCAATTTAAAGTGCCCTTTAAGGGCTGTCAAAGTTTTGTAAAATCCCTAAAAATCTCAAAACAAGTCGAATCGGCATAAATATTTACCTATTTGAAGAACATACCGTTAGGAATCGAATGAGACCCTCCCCAGGTCCGTAGGTCAAATCATTCCCGATGTATGGCCCGATTTATGGTGCCAACATTTGCGTTTTTTGGGTTATTATTGTTTGTTTGTAACCTAGTGATGCCGATAGCGTCGAGTTGTAGTGAATGTGGATACCGGAGTGATAGCCGATGTGGATACTACTATAGCCGATACACGGGTTGAAGCATTCTGATATGCATGAAACGCTGATAATATATAGGTAAATATTAATCAATATTATTACTGGGGTAAATAAGTATTCTTTCACCTGTGAAACACGCACACTCCAAAGCTTAGTAGAAATTCAAATCATGAACGCAAGCCAATTGAATAATAAACCCCAGTGAAAGAATTCGCAGCGTTTTCTTGTTGGTTACAAAAATGTACTTAATCCATCCTGTTTGGTTCCGAAACACGCCATATAAATAATTATAAAGCAAAACAAGCTTTATAACGAACTAAAATACAAATTAATTAGTCTCAGTCAGACTCGCATAGGAGGAGGGGGAAGCCTTGTGTTCACTTTCGGGAGCCAAAAAATGTTTGTTGTCCGAATTTAAACTTTCCACTCGCATTTTGCCTTTCATAGCCTACTGAACAAATTTGGTTCCGTGTCTGTCGGTCTGCCATAACTTCCACAATTTTGAATGAATTTAGCTCGAATTTTGAGGGATTATGTGAATAAGGTCTCTTGAAATCCCATAGGAATTTCATCTCAATATAATCAGCAGTACTCTCTGCGCAGTACTCTCTCCTTTGATGAGTAGTAGGAATATAGGATGTTTCTCGCAAATTCCCTGAAATTGGCTTTTTGGGTAAAATCGACTTGATTTTCATCTTCTCCAATGTAAACAGTACCTATATAACAATAAAACAGTATTGTTGTGGCCAGTGCATACCGTCCTCATTTCTGTAGGAGCGTTGGGATAGTGTGAAAAGAAAAATTAAATACGTGCTTGAGATAATGTTGCTATATGCTAAAGGACCAATCCGGAGTCACGGAACGCACTAGAGCAGGTGGAATGTTCCCTGATTTATTATAGTATTGTATGCAAAACGGGAAGGAGCAACAATTAGCGGGTGATGTCAACTACAGCGCATTAACTCTGTGTAGGTATGACGGTATCCACGAGTTTACGACCAGGAAACTCCTGGGGACGGAGTAGGAAGCTGCGAGGAGCGAAGAGCAACACCTAGCGCATAATAATTATCCCCCATTATGCGGGTAAGCCAGGGAGCCGCTGATTGGCCTCGATAGGGTTTTCTAGGCCAGAAGTGCGGGAGCGTAGGCCGTTCCACGAGGAATTTTCCCTCATGTTCCGCGGAACCTCAAGGCAACTCCCATCTCCGCTGAGGTTCTTTCGAAACAACGAATGAATAGACCGTTAATTTTAGTTCTCCGCTTCTAAGCCTGTCTGCGGTCTGCGTACGCCAAGTTGGTCGTTATCCGGAGGTTTCCGTCCGATCGCTCACCCGTCTCCTTCGTTTGCCCGACGCTCCACCATAAACATCATTTTCCTCCTTCAAATCATGTCCGCACTTGAGTGGTCGATAGAAAATGTAATCAGATGTTGACCAGGCCATACCAAGACATCTCTTCACTTAAATCCAAGCCCTTATATCATTAAAAGTTCCTGGATACTCCTTCACAATTCTACAAAATTCCTGACTGAAATGTTCCTTCACACCACATTTGTCGATTGAAAATGTCATCATATGTTGATCGCCATTTTAACACCAGACCATAACAAGACATCTCCCACTACGACCAGCTCTTATATCATTAAATTGATACTCCTCTGCTGTTCTACAAAATACCTCATATTTTTTACCTCCATTCTCATATGAGAAACAGCCATGGAAACAACATTTGCCTCAAAATTATCTTTCACTGAAACTTTCCTCTACACCTGATTGGTCGATTGAAAATTCCATCAAATGTTAATCTCCATTTTCATGCCAGATCATAATAAGACAATGTCATATCCTCACGATGACCCAAGCTCTTATATCATTAAAAGTTCCTGGATACTCCTCTGCAATTCTTCAAAATACAATACCATTTTTACCTCCATTCTCATATGAGAAACAGCCATGGAAACAACATTTGCCTCAAAATTATCTTTCACTGAGACGTTCCTTAACACCTGATTAGTAGATTGAAAATCTCATCAAATGTTGATGTCCATTTTCACCCCAGACCATAACAAGACATCTCTTTATTACGACCCAAGCTCTGATATCGTTGAAATGTTCCTAGGTGCTCCTCTGAAGTTGTACAAAATACCATGAAATCTTTATCTCCATTTTCATGTTTAAAAAAACAACCATGAAGCCCTGTTTTTGCAAAATTGTATTTCACTGAACCCTTAACACTAATCAGCCGTTTTAAAATAATCATGAAATTCTGTTTCAATTCACTTATTCATAATCTAAGATGTACCCTTGAATGGCCTCAAATTCATATTTCAGTGTAAGTGTGGCTATATCTTTTGTGATAAGGGCACGAACTTGGGAAGGGTCTCATTGGGTCCGGCCAATCACCCCATTATCAGTTATTATCATGGTTCGGACTAGAGAACTTCGCCCGAAGAAATGATAAACTTTATCCCTGCAAAGTTAACTTTTTTGGTTTATTATTTAGTAACAAAGCCAACTTCCACCTCTCTGGAGTCATGAACAACCAAAATTTTCGCTATTGGATTTTCGCTATCCACGAGAAGTTGTCGGGAAATCTCTCCACTCCCCAAAAGTTACAGTACGGTGTGCCATTTCAAACTCTGTAGTGATTGGCCCTTACTGTTTTGATGAGGTTAGGCGAAACACGATCGTCAACGATCAGCGTTTTGTTTCGACCCGGGAAACGTTTTTTGGCCAGAATCGGAGCAGTTTGCTGAAGAACAAGATCTGTTGATATTTGGTTCCAGCAAGATTTGGCTACACAACAATATTTCGATGACGAAATTAAGGCAGATGTTCGTTATGCGCCTCGTCTCTCTGAAGGGGCACCTGGAGTGGTCCGCGAGATCATCGGATTTGAGCATTTCCTATTTTTTCCTGTGGGGCTACTCAAGGAAAAGGTTCTCAAACACCGTTATTACACTTTGGAAAAACTGAAAAAACAAATTAGAGAGGAAATCCGTCCGATTTCCGTCGATATGTGACAGAAGGTGGTTGAAAACTTCAAGAATCCCCCAAGCCAGTGCATCGCTGCTGGAGGCGATCATCTTGCTGATGTTATCTTCAAAACTTGAGTGAAAAAATGGGGTTGTACTTCTGAACCAAATAAAACTCACCGCATTCTTCCAAGTTGCGCAGTTTTTTTAATCCCTTCAAAGCTGCACTGTTTGTCTCGCCACACCCTCAACCAAGAAGTGATGATCATTGTTTGTACCAGCAACGACTCTTTTCGTCAAAATTATATTTCACTGAAATTTTTGTTTATGGACTGCAGTAGTTTTTATAAAATATCAAGAATTATAGTCTCCCTTGGGGACTTGAAACCAATAACATACCCTTCGCTAACACCCCAACTCATCCATTACATTCTGCAGTAGTTGGTTTCTCAAAATTTCTAAGAATCCTGATATCTACTTACACCCAGGAAATGTACGATGTAGGATGTTTCTCCTCAAATTCATGTCACAGAAATTTTCCCGTAAATTCTGCATTAGATTCTTCAAAATATGAATAAATACAATTCATTTTCCTCCTTTAGATCCACCATACACATGTCCGCACCTGAGTCCAAACAAACCAAATTCCTAAAATGTCATGAGATGTTGAAGTCCTTCCATGTCAATGAGATCTTCCTCGATACTCAACTGCAATTCTACAAAATACCATGAAATTTTGATCTCATTTGTTCATACCGGCACAACCATGAAGCCTTCGCCTCAGAAATGGTCGTTTATACTCTTCATCATTTGAAAGAAATTTTACGGAATTCTATATCCATTCACAAGCTCTAATCTAAGATGAAGCCTTTAATAGAATCAAATTCATTTGCCACTGAAATTTTCCTTCATACTTAGTCATTGTGTCTACAAACAAAAGAAATGTTGATCTCTCTCTGTACAACAAATACTACCACGAAGAACTTTCATTACTTCAAATACATATTTGACCAAAAATGTTTGTTAATTGTATAACGTAATTTTTACAGAATATAAGAAATTCGGTCTCCATTTATGTAACTAAACTACCTTGTACTTGTAGCCCTTTACTTTTACCTAAACTCGCCTTTCACTGATAACGTTCTTCATAGTCTGTAGCACTTTCTCAAAAGTGTATGGAATCGTAAATGGAGATTCAAGAAATCCCGGGAATGCAGGGATAGAGGCCGATCCATCCAAGCGCTGCTCATGCCTTCTTGGCAATTCTTAGCCGATTTTCTTAATTTTTTTATTTAAGGATTTTAAAAAAAATAAATAAGTGTTTGTAATTATGTTTTTAGGTTTACTCATACACAAAAACTGGTCTCTGTAAGGCATGCATCAATTACGAATGCGTTTGGAAAATATTAAGAAATGTTGGTCTCCATTTGAGCACTTGAAACTAAGTTATTACCTCAACAGCTGTAGTTGATAACAATAAATTTTGACTGGACACGGTAGTAGAAGGAATATAAATGTTGAATAATAGAACTTGACTAATTAATAAGACTTGATTAAGCTAGAACAGATTTCAGAATATATTTTTGGTTTATTATTCAATAATAAACCATTGTAATCGCTCTGGAAAAAAAAATTCTAACCTCCCCTGAAAATTTCATGGTTTACGTTTCAAAGGGCTGAATATCGATATCTCCGAAACAGCTGGAGCAAAAAATCTGAAATTTTCAGGAAAAATCCATCTTGGCCCGACGACGCCCCAATTCTTGAGCCAGCTCTCTCACTCAATTTAAAGTGCCCTTTAAGGGCTGTCAAAGTTTTGTAAAATCCCTAAAAACCTCAAAACAAGTCGAAGCGGCCTAAATTTATACCTATTTGAAGAACATACCTCTAGGAATCGAATGAGTCCCTCCCCAAGTCCGTAGGTCAAACCATTCCCGATGTATGGACCGATTTATGGTGTCAACATTTTCGTTTTTTGGTTTATTATTGTTGGTTTGTAACCTAGGGATGCCGATAGCGTCGAGTTGTAGTGAATGTGGATACTGGAGTGATAGCCGATGTGGATACTTGTAGTTTATAGCCGATACACGGGTTGAAGCATTCTGATATGCATGAAACGCTGAAAATATATGAGTAAATATTATTACTGGGGATTATTATTCAATTGGCTTGCGTTCGTGATTTGAATCTGTACTAAGCTTCGGATTGTGCGTGTTTTACAGGTGATAGAGCGATTATCGAATTTCAGGAGATATGCATAGAGCACGTAGGTAAATTGGATCTCAACCAAAACACCTATTTGGATTGATCAGTTGATAATTGTGTGCCACCTCCACATCAGTCTACCTTTGGCTACATCGTTTGAATTTGGATTTGGCGAAGTTTTAACGCAATACGAGTGCTAAAGGACTTGATAAATTATAGATGTTTTTATTGTGGGGGGGGGGGGGGGGTATTGAGGTTCAATAAAAAACGCTGCAAATTCTTTCACTGGGGTTTATTATTTAATTGGCTTGCGTTCATAATTTGAATTTCTACTAAGCTTTGGAGTGTGCGCGTTTCACAGGATACAGTTGATCATATTTGTGTGCCTCCTGAAATTCAATAATTGCTCTATCCTTTGAAACGCGCACACTCCAAAGCTTAGTAGAAATTCAAATTATGAACGCAAGCCAATTGAATAATAAACCCCAATGAAAGGATTTGCAGAGTTTTGTAAGATGTTTTGAAACAACAAAGCTCAACATGTGATTAACTGGAAACGGTAACACTAATGCAGAAACCATAAACATTGCCTAACATGATGATGCACTTCAATAGGTGTTTCATGCATCAAACCAATATGTATAGGAAAACTAAACGTATTTCAACGTGTTTGATGAATCTTTGTGTGTCGTGCAAATCAAGTGTCCGTTCACATTTCAATCGTAAGTGCTCGAATAGATACAACAACCGTCAACCTGTGCGATCACAAAGGATAAAAACAAATCCTCGTTATATTCACGTTAAGTGACCAGGTAGTGGATTTCGTCATGCTGCATTGGTTATGGTCACAAAGAGTAAAGGAGCAGGATGTTTCATTAGCGAGGCAGCTGGAGATGGCTGAGAATGCGTTTGCATTCGATATCTATGTAAGTGGATTCGCTTTGTCCATTAAGGCCTCCCTGTTCCACATACAATGGCCACTTATCATTTGGTAGATACCCTTCAACCCTCCGCATTCCTCCTTCGTCCGACTCGACCTATCGATTCGCTCACATTCGACGCCGTGCCCATCGATAGACTGCCCCATTGTGCACTTACTCCGTGTTCATCCGGGACGCGTTCATGGAAACTCCGAAGAAGGATCACATTTGTATCGTCAATTTGCCTTTCTCACTATCAAACGTAAGTTATGTGTTCTTATATGTCACATTCACCTCCCAGAATCGAAAGTTTCGCTAGATTTTTGCGTTTCAAAGCACGCACCACAATTTTCACTCAGTTCCCAGGGAGTCTGCTGTTTTTGTCTGTGTTCTTATACCAATTCCTTGTCATGCTCCCAACGATATAAGATGTGAGGTGATGGAAAGGTATATTTGCCCCTTCCAATGAGCTGAATGCCGATAAAATGCTTCCCCTCGCTCAGAGGATGATCCAGAAGCTTGAAAACGACTGATTCATCTCCCAAAGCGACGGATTCTAAAATCGGGAAGGGCCAACTAACCATATCCATCACAAAGATTGTTGTTTGATGTTAATGAAACTTTCATTGATTCTGTTGATATCTCTTAGAATGATTGCTCTTTTAGATTGCTTTCATTTCAATAGTAAGTAAATTTTGTGATCGTGCATGTAAAAATGTTCACCTGTCAAAATCAAAACTTTGTCTAACTAGCTTTTTGCGTTTCGAATCAAGCACCAAAATTTTCGCTCAGTTCCTAGAGAGTCTCCTGTTTTTTCCGTGTTCGTATACCGATTCCTTGTCATGCTTCAAACGATATAACATTTTGGTCTGGTGTTAATGAAATTTTCAGTTATTCTGTTTAGTATACCTTAGATAGCATACTATAAACTTGATTGCTATCAGTTCAATAATAGGGAAGTAAGTTTTGTGTTCGTGCACGTAAAAATGTTCACCTCCCAAAATCAAAACTTTCTCTACCTAGCTTTTTGCGTTTCAAAGCACTCACCACAATTTTCACTCAATTCCCAGGGAGTCTGCTATTTTTGTCTCTGTTCTTGTACCAATTTCTTGCCATGCTCTGAACGATATGAAATGTTGGTTATGCTAATGATACTTTCAGTGATTCTGCTGGTATCTGTTAGATAGCGTACTATAAACTTGATTGCTATCAAATCAATAACAGCGTGTGCTCATCAACATGAAGAAACGTCAGTTGCTCATAACCGGATTTCTTTCTTGAAATCTATAGGATCAAGGCACTCCTAACTGAGGCGAGAGGGGGAATAAATGTTTTTATATTTATAATTATTGCGCCTGTGCAAAAACATTTATCCCCCACCCTCTCGCCTCAGTTTGAACTGTCTTGAAAATATAGAAGTCAAGGAAGAAGTGTGGTTATAAGGAATTCAGTTTTTCTATGCTGATGAAAACACGTTATTTTTTTTATTTATAGCAATCAAATTTATAGTGGAAATTCTAGACTTGAATAAAACTCTAATACTAATGGAGAGGTTTTTATGAAATCGTTAGCTTTGATGGTGGAATTCGTGGTTTTTCAATTTCATATGCATAGGAAGAATAAAAGCGAGTGCGCAAGCGTGAACATGATTTTCTCGAAACATCGATTTAGAACAGAATAGGTAAGAATATTACAAGAACTGCTAATTGATCGGCCATATGAGCGACAACAAAAAGTTTTCAAGTAATCAACAAAAGTAATAAATCTTCATATCAACTTGATATTATCAAGGTGTACCTATTTTCTGTCCACCGCAAAAGTAAGCGCATTATAACTAGCGCTTCCGGGTGGAGTATAGATGACAAAAGTACTTCAGCAAATAATGGACAAAATTATCCAAAAAGTGAGTTTCCCAACGTTGTGAAAAATTAAAATGCTCTGCAAATTATTCCACAGAGTTGTTCTATATTAGAGTAACTATTTTAAGTAAATCACTGATATATGTATATTGAAGGTAGTGCGTGGTACACTATCTAGTCTCGGGGCTTCGCGTCACCATATCTTGTATTCGCATTCTAGATAAGATAGATAGAGAAAAGAGATCTCGTTCACTTTTTAGCAAGGTAGATCGATTGGAAACAAAATTAGCCACAAGGGGTATTCAGCTGATCATCGTGTCTCCATAACTTGAATTTGATTTCTAGGTGTCTCAAAGACTTCGTTAAGTCTGTGAACAGCAATCTTCTCTAGCTTTTGTACGAAACAAAGGTTGATATACAAATAACTAAAATGGTTTAATAAACTGTATATGACCACGACGTAGAAATCCACGAATGAGACAACAAATAAAAGGACAGTTATTGATAAAATAAAACACCTACCTACTTTTGACTTGTCCAGTATTATGATCCGAAAAACTTCACCTACGTGTTTCACAACTAATTTTCGACGCAATGTGCCTCTTAGAGTTGTCAAAAAGTTATTTATAGGCTTGGTTTCTAAGTTATTTTTTACGTGTTTCCGACCTTATCGTCTGAAAATGGTCCTAAATCCTTCGATTTCAAAGTATTCGCAAATCTGAGGATACCGTTGGAAAGAGCGGTAAATTTCCCATCTTCTCAGTCTCTAATGAACAATTTTTAAAGGGAACAAAAGGGTGAAAAATGAGTACGAATAGAAAATTTTGTTAACTCTTTTTTCTAAAACATTTTAGCGACACTTTACAGCCTGTGAGCTTAAATAATGCGCACAAGTCTCAGCTTTCCAACGGTATAATTAGTTTCTGTTGTTCAAGGGGAAACTTTTTGAGAAAATTGAGTTTTAATGCGAAAAAACGTGTAATTTTAGGAACAAGTCTGACATTCACATATCTGAAACCTAACACAGACTATTTTTCGTCAAAAATAGACCAAATTCGCCAAGTTATACCATTTTCGTGTCGTGAAAACAACGATAAAACATATTTTTGGCTTGTAGCATTGAGTAAGATTCGATTGGGCTGGCCAGAGGTCGGTACCAGCAAGATGCGAAATGAAGTCCATGTGCGAAATTGATTCCTTACGTGAATTCCAAGACCTTTTAAGGCCCGTACAGCAAATTTTGAATCTGCTCAATTTGAAACGTAAATTGACGAAGTTTTATATACGATTACCAGTGGCGAGGCGTGACATTTTTGCTAGGTCATTGCCAGTGGGGATTAGTAACTAGAAGTGTGTGTGTGTGTGAGGGGGGGGGGGCACTCCCCCAGCAAAAGGTCCTCCTCCGGAAATTTAGAAAAATTACCTGTCAAAAACGCCAATATAATGTGTTTTTGAGGTATGAAATTCACAAACCCCGCCTTAAGGTTGAAAATCGCTTGCTGTGGTAACCCTGTCGTTGTGACTTTTAACCGAAATTCCACGGACACCACTGAGAATTCCGGCAAAGGTTGCCGGACTCGCTCGAAGTTACGTGTTAGAGCACGAGTCTTAAAGTGATTTGATTGGTGGTTTGATGGAATAAGATGAGGGGGCCTTTTGCGGTGGGGGGGGGGGGGGTGTATGAGATACTCAGAATGACAGCTCTTTGATGCAATAATTGCGCCAACTGCAAGCATGAACATTGCTCTTTTATAAAGAAGAAATTGTATATTTATTAAATCGTCTGGTCATCGCCGAATCCAGAGATAACATAGGTTTCGCCACTGACGAGTACGAAGCCTTATTATTGAAAATAATAAATTGAGTGAGGAACGTTGGTGCATGGCCCTTCTAACTTGGCAATTATATTTTTCCTCCATTTCCAATACATGCCACCGAACTTCGGGCGTTTTGGACTACCGGGTAGTTAACCTGCTGAATAAACAATAGCGCCAAATAATTATCGGAAAATCTATAAAATCAAATAGAAATAAAACATCGCCCGCTCGTTCCCCCGGCGGCCTCCTAAAAGTGGTGGTTCACGGTAAAACGGTCGGCGGCGTGGTACATTCCATTCAAAAGAGAGTCGGGGTTAATTATAAAGGACTTTGGAGGCCCGCGAGGAGCTGGGGGCCCCCGTATTAACATATTAAACCGTTGAAGTTGGTCTGATTGACTGTCTGACACGACAATTACCGCATAACTACTTGTCCGCTCACACCTTCCCTGGGTGGTCTCACACGTACTCCCCTTTTTGACCTTAATTTTCGTCCAATTCCCTTCTCCACTTCGAAGATTTGAAAAACAAAAAATTGTTTTCTTCTACCTGGAACTAACGCACGGCTTATCGGTGCCGCAGCCGCTGCTTCTCCTTCGATTACCACATAACACCTTTGTACCAGTCAGTCGGTTCTATAAATAATATTAAACTATTAAACGAAGCTACTAAACTGGTTCATTAAATAATTCTATCCAAATTTCTATCATTTGCTGTGTCTATCTTAATGAATTCGGTCAATAGACAATTACAGTTTATAATTTAGTTTTTTTTTTTTACATGTAAAAAAACGTCTGCCAAGTAGGTATGGCACATAGCTTCCTCGTATCCATAACATGACTGTACAGATCATTGAAAATTATTATTGACTAAAGAACTTCGTTCAATTAGGCGAAGTAAATATTGAATTAGTGTAAATTTATTGTTATGCAGGAGCATAACTTGAGAAAATTATGGTAGGCATGTTCAACTATTGAACAAATTATAAAATATACCTAATAAGTCAAAAACAATTCCTGAAAATTTCATCGAAATCGGTCAAGATCTCCCGGAGTTATGCTTGTGGCAAGGATTTCACGTTTGCGCATGCGCAGAGGCTACTATTGATCTGAGGGTCATGAAACTCATAGGGGACCATCTACACATCAAACCGAACAAACCCTGGAAATTTCATCGAAATTGGTCAAGAACTCCCGGAGTTATGCGCGTAACAAGGATTTCACGTTTGCGCATGCGCAGAGGCTACTATTGATCCGGGGGTCATGAAACCTATAGGGGACCATCTACACCCTAACCCGCACGATCCCTGAAAATTTCATCAAAATCGGACTATAACTTCGTGTAGTTTTGCCCGTAACAAGGATTTGCTGACAGACAGACAGACACACAAACAGACACACAGACATACACGGAACCAAAATTGTTCAGAAAGGTCTAAAACGCAAAATGCGAGTGGTATTTTTGATTTTGGAGACAAAAAAATTTTCACATTTCGAAAGACATTTTAATGACTCCTTCTTGATTGAAAATGGCAGTTGAAAAGTTATTTGAAAAAGAGATAGTCGTACCCAGAATTATCTTATATGAAGGATTTGCTGACACACAGACAGACACACAAACAGACACGGAACCAAAATTGTTCAGAAAGGTCTAAAACGCAAAATGCGAGTGGAATTTTTGATTTTGGAGACAAAAAAATTTTCACATTCCGAAAGTGAAAAGAATGCTTCCGCTACTTTAGTAGACTCGGAAGCAATAATAATTGTGGAGATTTTATTATCATTTTAATGGTTTTCTTTATCGTATAGGTTGGGAGTTCTCCTTCTTGATTGAAAATGGCGCAGTTGAAAATTTATTTGAAAAAAGAGATAGTCGTAAGAAATAGGTACCCAGAATTATCTTATATGTAAAATTTCCATGTCACAATGTTAGTTACCGCACTCCTCAAATACGGCTTTATCAATTTTTAGCAAATTTTATATGCGTATTCAGTAGGCCTAAGAATAAGCTACTTTCATTCATACCCCTAACTGATAGGGGCTGTTCACCCTTTACATTTTTTTTTTAATTTTTTGGACCAAATTTTTTTCATTTTATTAATTTATAATGTGGCATTGAAAAATACATACAAACCTAAATTATTACTCTTTTATCACCAACCCCTATTTTTTTATAACCATTTTAGTGGATAATCATTATCATCCCGCTCGATAGCTGATCAATTATAGTGTTTTTAACTGTACTTCGATTAAAATTTTCATTGGCTTATGGTGGATCTAACATTTTTTATGAAAATAAAAATTTATTTTTATTATTAAAATTAATTCTGATATATGCTTAGTGTTACCAATCTTGGATTCCTAAAATTTTCCGCGCTTTTACTGGTGAGTGAAATGCCACAATATACAGGTGTCACTACATGTTTCCCAGCTCGAGCACAGATATTGTGGGATAATCGCAAAGATTCAATGACTGATGATAAAGTGCATCAACATCGTGCACGGTGTAACGATCTAACGATAACATTCAACGACGCTATGTGTAATGAAGCATTGATTGCAATTGAGGATCTTTGCATTGTCATTATCAACTTATCACTCAATCATTTCGGTATGAATTCGCCATATAAACTAGAAATAATTTATAAGGCAAAACAACGTTTGCCGGGTCAGATAATAGACTATATAGAATAGAATAGTTAGGTTAGGTACTTGAGATCAAAAATTAAGACATCTACAACATGAAATTTAGTTTTTCCATGATTATAATAGTATAATCATACCTTACAATATTGAATCTAGTAGCCAATGTAGGAACCAGGCAGTGTTATCACTCTAGAAGCACATACTGGAACAAAACAGATTAATCATATATTGACATCAGTGCCAATACATGCATGCAGGCATTACTGAATAGGTTACATGACTCCCTATTTCCCCCGCCCTGCCACCCAACAGAACTATTGAAAGTCAGATATCTCGCACAGGGATGAGTAACGGACATGAGTAATGAGTGAGACTAACTCACTTTAGTAGCAAATGTTGGAACTAAACAATATAACCAGTGTAGTAACAGATTTGGACACCTAACACAGCGATTCCCAACGAGGACTTGGTACGCGGTCTAATGGCGGACATTTTTTTTTTTTTTTTTTTTAAGAATTCATTCATATTAGCTAAAGTACGAAAATATGGTGGAATAATACAATTTTTTCTTCTTAACAATACCAGTAATGGCGGACATTTAGATTTTATTTTTTTAAATTCATTTAGGGTGTTCTTCGGTACTCCCCCCATTTTCAAACGCTCGTCGCTTCATGAAATTCTAACAAAAATTTGATGTTGAGCTGACTTTTGAAAACTTCAGTTTGTCCAGTTTCATATCTAGTGAACCTCAATTTACCAGAATTAGAAAGTAATGGTGAATTATTCAATCGGAAAAAGTGGGGGGATTATCGAAGTATTTGCCATGTCAAATTCTTCGGTACCCCCCCCCCCCCCCCCTGTCAAAACAGTATTTTCGACTACCAATATCGCGTCTCAACCTCTTAACTTTCGATCAAAGTATTTCATCGATCTATAACTCATACCTGTACGTCCCCAAACACCCCTTCCTGTGAATTCCGTTTTAGAGATAAGTTCTCACCAGAATCGCGACTTCCACCCCTTCCACAAATTTCACAGAGAAAGGCTGATAAAATGTTAAGGATTTGTATAAAAATTAATTTATTGTCCATGAAGGGTGCCTATTCGATTATTTATGTAATAGTAGCATTACGTGGCTTCATTAGGATTGTATATTGTATATTGAAATATTACAAACCCTCGCCTTCCGTTCAAGGTTCAAAACGCTTTCAAGCCCCGTGAAGGTAAACGGTAAATATCAACTAGTAAGCTTGCCTATCTCTTAACAACAATTCACAGGAACAGGGGTGTGAGGACGTGCAGGTATGAGATATAGAGCGATGAAATCCTTTGATCGAAAATTAAGAGGTTGAGACGCGATATTGGTAGTCGAAAATACTGTTTTCACCGTGGGGGAGGGGAATCGAAGTACTTGCCATGTCAAATTCTGACATGGCAAATACTTCGATACTCCCCCCCCCCCCCCACTTTTTTTCATGGCGAATTTGGATTTTACCAAGTTGTTGCTTCAAAATATGAACACACACATCAAAAAGTAGACAAGCTAAAGATTCCAAAAATCACCTCAACATGAAATTTTTGTCAGAATTTCATGAAGCGACGAGCGTTTGAAAATGGGGGGGGAGTAACGAAGAACACCCTTCATTTATCTCCTTGCAAAAGTAACAAAATAACAAGACATAATATTTATCATTAAAAATTAAATCCTCCATATGGACTAGGCCCGTGGTGGGGGATGAGTATCACATATTATTGATTATGAAATAGTTCAATACCTTATATTTTTAATATTTTACTTATTACCTACTTTGTGATGAAAAGTAAGATATATTTGTGCACTTTTTATAGTACAAGTTTGTTGTTCATCGCTCACCTTTTAACGCGGCATTCGTATGGGTATGACCTTGGCGTACCTTTTTAAGTTTTTTTTCCAAGTTAAAACGTCAGGGGGTCCGCCGACTGAAACTGAAATGCCAACGGGTTCGCGAGTGACAAAAGATTGGGAATCGCTGATCTAACAGATTAGTTGACTGAATAGACCACTTGACCCCCGATACTTAAGTACTTTTATTGTGAGAAAATTCGATTAGAAAACAAGAAAAACGAAGTGTGAAGGTAGTTACACGGTTTTTCAAATAGTTGAGTTAGACTTGACAAGGCTACTTTCATCTCTTACCCCACATTCATATTATAAATATTGATCTGAATTAGTTTTTAATTACAGCTACATCTAAAAATCCAGCTACACGCAAGTAAAACGTCGCAAATGGAATAAAAATGCCTAAATCTTTAGAAGCTTAATTAAGATATTCATATCCAATCGAAAACCAAAACTCCGCCGAAAGGGAAATGGTGAATCTGATTTTAAGGGTGCAGTCGCTTGATATTCAATGAGACGCTCTTAATCAGAAAAGGCTATGGGAGTTTCCGCGAGACCAGCGCCTCAATGACAAATAAAAAGGAATATATCGTGGGGTTCCGGGTAAAAGTGACCAAGTAACATTTTTTTTTTTTTTTGTCATTCCGATACTAAGGAACGTTGTCTAACTGTGTGTGTGATTCTCATCCGACTAAAAATACTTGATAATTTTACCTGCCTGACCCAAAGAGTTTATGTGACCAAATGGTATTTGAACTCAACCACAAAACACGAGATGGATTATAAATGTACCTGTTTGGTGCCGTAAATGTTATCTTGCCATTTGATCACTTTTACCGTGTAAGATTTGTCAAGATTACATTACCGTTGAAAATGACCAATTACAGTGATAAATAACCTATTCTACATGAAATAGGTATATCATTTTTTAGTGTTATCGTTAAATTAACGAAAAAACTATTCTTTAAAAATTTCAATGATAACTATGCGACTGATTTTCGAAGAATTGAGTTGACCAAATGAGTTAAAGCTTGAAACCCAGGCAGGTAAAAATGATCAAATTTTTCCGCCCACTAACAGCTCGACCTTATTTAATCAGTAAAGTGATCAAATGGCAATTGATAACATTTACATGCAAGCACGATCTCTTGTTTTGTGGTTGAGTTCAAATGCCATTTGGTCACATAAAACTAACTTTGGGTCAACAGGTAAAATTTATTTTCAAGTATTTCTTGCATAGTTTGAAGATAACGAGCAACAACACACAGTAGACCAGTGTTCCTTAGTACCGGAATGACAAAAAAACTCATTTTGAAAAAAATGTTACTTGGTCACTTTTACCCGGAACCCGACGATATTTTGGTATATCGATCAATAACCAATTATTGATGTATCTCCGAGGCAAAGTCGATGCTTTCGAGAGATATGAAGAGAGAGAGAGAGAGAGATATGATTTCGGTAAAAAACGTATACCCGGAAGATCATTTCTTGAATTACTGAATTACTTCACATTCACTAAATGTTTCCTGCATCAATAAACTAATATTAGACAATATTACAAATATTAAATACACTTACCCTCGAAAAAGACGAGCAGAAGGAGGGCGACCGTTCTCACAACGCGGGTTGAACTCGGCTGTTTCGTGAATCAGATTTGGTAGCGGCGGTGTTGGTTCAACGCTCCTATTTCTAGTCCTCTAATCAACCATGGCGATCATTTGACCGGGCACGGAAAAATCTAATAGGGAGAATTTGTATAATCATCATAACTTCTAAATGAAAAGTCTAATACTTAAACGTGGAATTTAAAAGTAGGTACGTATTTACACAGTGAGGTTTTCATCTAAAACTCGTTAAACTAACCAATATACTTTGTTCTTATCGTATTTTGGAATGTACACCTATTTTTCACCGCTTAACGGCCTTCATAGTGATTTGTTGGTTTAAAATTTAGTTCCAATCGATTCAGCGACTCAACAGAACATGGAAATACGGTAATTCAATTATCAATTTTACCAAGGTATTGTGGTGCTTCAAATTCCTTTCTATGAAAGGCTTTGTGTGGCGAATCATGTAATCGGTAGGCGAGACCAGATTGAAGTCTCGATGGAGGTGCGTTTATTACAAAGGGTGGAGTCTGGATTACGGTTTTTTGAACCACTCGGTTTTGGTTTTGCTCGAGACGCTTGAACTGAGACCGTGAACATGAGCCCCAGATAGAAATGGCATATGTTCAAATGGGTCTTATTAATATCTTATATATTATTATTTCATTTTGGTTAGAGACATGTGGATTGTTCAGTATCGAGGTCAATTGGTATGTGGGAGTCCGCAGCCGAGTCAGTAGGTAAGTTTGAGATGTGCTTTTCGAACGTCAGGCGGCGGTCGAGAGTCTCACCTAGGTACCTACTTATATGAGTTTACATTAGGAATGATCTGGTTGTGATAAGTTAGCTGAGGTTTCGAGAATTGTTTCGGTAGGTATAGGACCAAACTTCAATCGATTAACAACTAATTTGCGACAAAAAGTGTTGAGGTAACCCTTAGACTTTTTTTTCCATTATTCGTTTCCGAGTTATTAACGATTTAAGTTTTTTTTTTCGTGTTGGCCACTTGACATTTTGCCCTCCTTACGTGTTTAATATCATTAAATTCAATACCAGATCGACTTCTCTTCACTAAAACAGCCATAACTCCCTTGTTTTTGGAGTAATCTCAAATTTGAGGAAACCGTTGGAAAGAGCGTTAAATTTCCTATCCGTTTAAATGAAACTCGTATTTTTCGTATTTAGTCTCAAGAATCCAAGAATGAGTGAAGGGAAAATTAAGAGGAAAATTGTTGCTTCCGAGTCTACCAAGGTAGCGGAAGCATTGTTTTCACTTTCGGAATATGAAAATTTTTTTGTCTCCAAAATCGAAAATTCCACTCGCATTTTGCGTTTTAGACCTTTCTGAACAATTTTGCTTCCGTGTCTGTCTGTCTGTGTGTCTGTCAGTCAGGAAATCCTTGTTACGGCAAAACTACACGAATTTATAGTCCGATTTTGATGAAATTTTCAGGGATTGTGCGGGTTGGAGTGTAGATGGTCCCCTATAGGTTTCATGACCCCCGGATCAGTAGTAGCCTCTGCGCATGCGCAAACGTGAAATCCTTGTTACGCGCATTACTCCGGTTCTTGACCGATTTCGATGAAATTTTCAGGGATTGTTCGGTTTGATGTAAAGATGGTCCTCGTGAGTAATAAAGAGAAAATAAAGTTTTAGCCTCGAGCTTGGATCGAACCATATTGAACCATCATTGAACGATGCATATATTCTATTTTATTTATGTAAATATATATAAATAAATATAGTTTGTTCAATAGTTGAACATGCCTACCTTTATTTTCTCAAGTTATGCTCCTGCATAACAATAAATTCACCCTAATTCAATATTTACTTCTCCTAATTGAACGAAGTTCTTTAGTCAATAATAATTTTCAATGATCTATACAGTCATGTTATGGATACGAGGAAGCTATGTGCCACACCCACTTGGCAGACGTTTTTTTGTTGTTATAACCCCCCTGCCGTAGGAATGACCCCGGGCTGAGAAAAGTAAATTTGACAGTTTAACCATACTTCGCTCTTGAAATTGGTATGTCCAATCCAGGACACATTCCAATCGATCAAGCGTCCAAATACCCCACACAACTTTGTTCTCGAAATCCCAATTTTTGCGCCCATTTTTCACTTCGAAACTTCGACAAAACTGCTAAGTTTCCGTAATCATTATTCATAATGTTATGTAGGTATAACTATAACTGCTATTCCTTTCAAGTACCCCACTTGTATCACTAAAAGTTGTATGAGCCTAAAGTTTTTTCATTTTACCAAAAATTTGGAAAATGAAGAAATACCTACCGAATTCTTCAAAATTGTAACCTTATGGCACACCACACTTCACAAGTTGCCATTTGGGTCTATTTCGCGAAGAAAAACTACTAGGTATGCCCACACGATTATCCAAAAAGAGTTTCAGTTCTCCTAATTCTCCCAATACTTTTCTTTTCTTAAATAGTTTCTTCTTTTTTATCAAATCCGCTAAAATCAGTTGTGAACTACGTTCAATAATATCTTTCCCATAGGTAGTCGGTTGAGATAACATAGCGAATTGATCATTCAATAAAAAATTACCTACTTGTGATCACATAAATTGGAACCAAAAGTACCTACTAATTTAAAACCAAGAAGTTAAAATTCGGAAACATCGTTTGATTTCAGATCTTGATTTGTACTTCTAAAAACGTGATTTTTCATAAAATTATTGTCCATTTTATTCTTCATTTATGAGCTTTGCCTGCTATTGACTTTGTGTAATATGCAGATTTTTTTCAGAGTTTATTATAAAAGTCAATTTTTATTAATTAAATTCAGGCAGAAGGCCGTTTGGGACGAACATCAAAAACAAATATCAACGGCATGGACCATTGTAATCGGCATCGGCAAAAGTAAATTCTTTCACTTTTATTATTCGAATTTAGGCGATTAAAAAAGTAGGCGTTCAAAAAAATCAACCCTGTAATCGCACACTGCAGACGACAGGTCTGATATTAAGATGTGAACCCAATAAGATTAAATTTATAAATTATAAATTTACGGAAAAATGTTTATTGCAGATTTGGATTCCACACTTGAAACGTAATAGTCTTTTCAGGGGGGTTAATAAACAAATTTTATTAAAAAAAAAAAAATCATTTTTGATCTGTCACAGGTGTTTTCCCAAATTCGGGCCCCATTGTGATCCTCCAAGTCTTGTTTATGCAACTTCAGTGCTCCACTGGTACTAATGTTCGTTTATTTTGTAGGTGAAAGAGAACAATGATGAAGATGAGGTTTAACTGCAGATTTCCGAGTAAGTAACGTAAATTAAGAGTAATTAAGTAAGTAATTATTGTTTGGTATTATTTTGGGTCCTACTGACTGCTCCAACCGTTACGACCCAAAAATATTGATACCTCTGACTGAGTTCTAACTCGGCTCCTTACAACAAAGGAGAAATTTCCTTTCAGTTGCAACTCTAAAGGATTGAGCTACGAGATCGATTTAATCAAACCTTTCCGGTCGTAAGTTACACTCCTTACGAAAAAAACATTAAAATTAAAACTTAATTGTTATTACATAACAGAAAAGTTTAGATTGAAATACATCTTATATGGTAGAAGGTAATACCTAATTAACATGAAACACGGTTGCAGGTACCAATCCATCAAATGTCACACATTTTGGCATTATAAATATAAATATAACAAAACACGAGAAATTGATATCAACTCAATCCTCGGAAGGAAGTCTTGCAGCATCTTTCTTTTCAAATGTCGCTGATTTCGGGGAGTCGGTGGATTATTGGCTAGGTCCGCCAGCATAATGTCAGGGTGGTTTTTCATTGCGAAATCAAGTTTTAGATAAGCCTAGCGCAATGTGTCGCGTCCGGGATATCGAGGTCCGAATGCAGGGTTGAATTACGGACAAACCATGGTTTGCCCATGATTATTCCAAGGACTCTATTCTGGGGAGTTCAAATGCGATTAATTTGGAGATTAGCCGCGGAACCCCATATTGCGCTTGAATACACCCATATGGTGCGTATTAACGATAAGTGTACGAGGTGTTCCGTTGATAGGCTTAGGGGGGATTTCGTTTGTACGAAACTCTCAAATTGACTTATTCTATTCCTCAATTTACCGACCAGCGTGTTAACTTGCTCTTCACACAGGCGCTTCTTATCATCACACTATATAAAGACGAGCTTATCAGATTATATCGACGTTTCAGGGGGTGGTAACGCTGGGCGGGTGGAATTCTCGCCCCCGTCTCCCAGGGCAACCGACCTACTCCCCCCTCCCCCCTACCCCGCCAGTGAAGGAACGAGGGCCCCAGCGGGGGGAAGCGTCTCTCAGGGCAAGCGACGTGGTCCTCTCCTCGGGGATTCGGGATATACGTTTTTTTGACTTTGCATATTGTTATTATAATCCCTCATTGTGTTATTCACCTATTTCTTTTTAACCTGCGTAGCAGGGCCATTAAACTAGTCTAGGATAAGACCCAGATATCGTTCCGAATTTTCCGTTTTTGTTGGTCGACCGCTCAGAAGTACAGTAGTGTGGCTTGGATTTGGTTCGGAGAGTAAAGTGGACAAGAATTGACTTACTGGGGTTCATAGTAACCCCAACCCCCCTCCGTTTGTGACTCCAATCTTCCAATTGTTCTATGAGTCTTTGGGTGTGTTGTTCTGCTTGTACGGAGTCATTGCCCTTACATAATGCAACTACATCGTCAGCATAGTGCGCAATGGTCAAATGTTGAGATGTTGGGAAGTCACTAGCGTATAGTATGTATAGCAAAGGACCCCAGATGTTCCCTTGACCATCAGCAGAAATTTGTATCAGACGCTTTAGCTTTGAGATGTATATCTGATATTATCTGCACCAACTCATTTTCAACAGAACATGAGTTCATATAAAACTGACTTGCTAACTCATAAATGATGCTATATGTACCAATTTACTGCAATCATAAAAACGCATTTCGACAGCTCGACACAATGCCACAAAACCGTTCTTGTTTCCAGTCATTGATGGTGCTCCATCGGTTGTGATGCGCACCAATTTATGTATTGGTAGCTTGTAGTTTTTTACAAAATTGAAGAAAACTTCATAGGTACATATATTCGCCACGGGTCTTCCCCTTCAGAGGAATGATTGTCAAAAACTCTTCCTTAGCCAACATGTCATTGAGTACCATCCGAATAAAACTACACAGCTGGGCAGTGTCTGTCATATCGGTAGAATCTTCGAATCGTAAAGAAAAGTATGTACATTCTATGACATCATGTTTTAGTTTATCTGCGATGTCCTCACTCATAACTTCAATAAGCCTTGTGACAGTCGGACGAGATAAAATGAAGTTCTCTAATAGCAGAAATGATTTCTGTTTCATTTTTAAAATCTCCTAATAAAGTCTCACCCGCTTCAATAAATGCTTCCTTCACAATAGATCCACTTCCGAATGGTTTCTTGTGTTTCGCCAATATATGAGATATTTTAAATGGCGCAATCGTAGCAGCTTTCGGTTGTTTGGGTCTTGTGAACATGGTTTGTTCTTTTTTTCAAACAAGATATCAAATCACTTACTTTTCGTTTTCTTAATTCCCTCTGTGGCGGAAAATCCTTCTCATAGTTTCCATGAACCGTTTTATGATGCCTTTCCAAGTTACCACGCTTAGGTATTGCAACTGACGCACGACAAATAACACAAATGCACTTATCCTTCACCATACAAAAGAAAAATTCTTCCTCCCAATCGTTATTAAAATGATACGTTTTAAATTTCTTCACTGCACCCATTTCGCGCTATTTAATAAAAAACATTGTACCGACGTAGTCTCGCCTTTAAGTTACAATTCAGAATGACTCCAATTCCTGCAGGCGCAACAGAGATTTTCTTCTCGAGATCTACTCAAAAAGCAGTCGCGATCGACCGTTTGAGCACCCCTGATCTAGGATTTCTTGAGAGAAGGTGGGATCAAGCTCGTCGTTTGGTTGAAACTGGGATTTTAATATGTCCTTGAAAGTGTCACACTTTTCTTTTGGAGTTGTGTACCAAACTGACCCAACCTCAGAGGAGAAATGTCTGATAAATGTTTAGCCAGCGGTTTTGTCGGTTTTTTGTTGGGTTGCTAGTTCGTTTTCCGCTGGTAACGCTTCTTTAAATTCTCGAGTTGCCCTATTGTACAAAGTTTTGTGGGTTGAATACTCAGAATTCAATGCTTACAATTGATGAACAGTTAACAAATTCAAATCATGAAACAATGTATCAGTGAGATGAGCTTAGTGAACAATGTCCTCAATGTCATTTTTTGAATCTAAAAAATGTTATCAATTAGGTTTTTGAAAATGCTTCTCCATATTACAATGGCATACTGTAAAATTGACTCAAACAGCCTGGTAAATATTAATATTCTGTACTTCTGATAGAAATTTGATTCTATACAGGGTATAGGCTCATTTTCTTAGCTTTTGGCATAAACTTTGAATTTGGTAGGTCCATCTCTTTTGAGAACCAAACCTCACTTCTAAATAAACTAAACTATACACATTTGGTTTATTATTCAATAAACCAATGTAATCGCTCTTGAAAAAAAAAAAAATTCTAAGCTCCCCTGAAAATTTCATGGTTTACGTTTCAAAGAGTGTAGAATCCGAATCTGCAATAAAAAATTTTCCGTTCGTCCGCCATACGCACGATTTCTCACAAACGGCTGAAGCAAAAAAGCTGGAATTTTCAGGAAAAAGCCATGTTTGTTCGACGACGCCCCAATTCTTTAGCCAGCTCTCTCACTTAATTTAAAGTGTACTTTAAGAGTTGTCAAAGTTTTGTAAAATCCCTAAAAACCTCAAAAAAAGTCAAGGCGGCCTAAATTTGGACTCTTTTTGAAGAACACTCCACGAGGAATCGAATGAGCCCCACCCCAGGTTCGTAGGTCAAACCATTTCCGATGTATGGCCCGATTTATGGTGCCAACATTCGCGTTATTTTGGTTTATTATTGTTTTTGTTTTGATATCAGTAACCTAGTGACGCAGTGGTGTAGTAATGTGGATACTGGAGTGAACTCCTAAAAGGCTTTGTTGCCGATACACGGGTTGAAGTATTCTGATATGCATAAAACGCTGCAAATTCTTTCACTGGGGTTTATTATTCAATTGGCTTGCGTTGATGATTTGAATTTCTACTAAGCTTTGGAGTGTGCGTGTTCCACATGTGATGGAGCGATTATTGAATTTCAGGAGGCACACAAATATGATCAACTGATCAATCCAAATCGGTATTTTGGTTGAGAACAGATTTACGTGCTCTATGCATATCTCCTGAAATTCAATAATCGCTCTATCACCTGTGAAACACGCACACTCCAAAGCTTAGTAGAAATTCAAATCATGAACGCAAGCCAATTGAATGATTGTATAATGTCAAAGCGTCACTCGGTGTTGATTGTGACATTTAGAAGTTGAAGAATATGTGCAGAATGACATATGTTTTGTTTAAGAAACTTACTGCTGCATTTCGGACAAGGAAGATGCCTAGAAACAATTTCAGTTTGCCAACCTATGAAAGGTGGTCACCTAAAACAAGTTAAAAGTCGTCAATTTTTGACGGAAGCTGATGTCTGAGGTAGGCAAAAGCGGAAGTGTAAACTAGACTCACCAACCCCCGAGGAGGGGAGGAGGTTGTTCCAGGGCAGGTTTACCTTGCACTTAGCAAGGTGCAGCCCAAACATCCGAGACATATGGTGCGTCGCCGTTTAGGGGATTTGACACATCGACTGAAAAACTCGAAGCTCCTTGTGGGGATGTTTAAATAAATATGGAAGAATCTGATGTTTGAACGGGTAAAGAAAACTAGAGGGGCATTTACTTGACTCCGACGGTTCGATACCTGAGGGTTTAGAAACATAGGACAACGTCCCACCACAACGATTCTGAACTGCAAACTTTGGTTAACTGAACTAATAGTGACAACAATGGCAACGTAATAATGGAAAACTACACAATCTTCGTGTTTATACCAGCACCCAAGATATAGCTTTTCCAAGTCGAATTGAGAATTTTACAAGTCGAATTGAGAATTTTCCAAACCAAATTGAGAATTTTCCAAACCAATTTGAGAATTTTCCAAATCAATTTGAGATTTTTCCAAATCAATTTGAGATTTTTCCAATCTAAGAAACTTTCACTACCAAAAAGGAAGAGGAAGTTTTCCAAACCGAATTTACAATTTTTTAAGGCAATCCAAGACTTTTGTTGAAAACAAAATTAGTGAAGAAAATGAAAGAACAGCACTTTATGAACAAATTAAAATTGAAATCATAAAGACAAAATGAACGAAGAATACTTTATAGATAATTACGCTCTTGTTAAGAACAGAAAAAATCGAGGCCACTCTGCTTTTGCTAAAGACATTTTTTTTTATTTCAATGTTAATTTGTTCATAAAGTGCTATTCTTTCATTTTTTTCACTAATTTTGTTATCAATAAAAGTCTTGGATTGCCTTAAAAAATTGTCAATTCGGTTTGGAAAACTCCCTCTTCCTGTTTAGTAGTGAATGTTTCTTGGATTGGAAAATTCTCAAATTGATTTGGAAAATTCTCAAATTGATTTGGGAAATTCTCAAATTGGTTTGGGGAATTCTCAAATTGGTTTGGAAAAATCTCAATTTGGTTTGGAAAATTCTCAATTTGGTTTGGAAAATTCTCAATTCGACTTGGAAAAGCTATACAACGAATGTCCTACGTTAAAACCGATATTCAGAAGTCGCACAGTGGTCCAGGGTCTCGAAAAGCGCTTAAAACTCAATATTTACCGTATTATTTTATCCGGAAACCTAAACTTTATCAAATTTGAAAGTCTATTGAGCAGAGCTAAGGTAATATGGAAGAAAAATTTCGAAATCCTTTTTTCGTTTTTTAGCTTTCATTAGGTACCTATGTAAGTTATTTTTGCTGATCGTCGTATTGTTTTTTCTCCAAAATTAACTTGTTTATAAACGATTTTTAGTATGTTTTATTTATTTATTTTCATTATAATTTTTTTCTTTTAATTTACATATACTGTATGTATACAAATAGTATTTCCGATGTCCTTATGGGTGGAATACTAACTCGACATGTGATTTTGTCAAATTGGCAAAACCCCATACTTTCCTTTTTATTACAGTATTAATTTTGCATGGTTTTCCAAGACCAATGACTGCCCGAGATTTTAGTTTTCTAACGTCCAATTTCAATTTTACTCACTTCGGTTTGTGAGAATATGTTTGAATGCGGAAAAACACTTTGGCCGAATTATGGTGCCAACATTTGCGTTATTTTGGTTTATTATTGTTTTTGTTTTCATATCAGTAACCTGATGGTGGTGATAGTGATGTAGTGATGTAGTAATGTGGGTACTGGAGTGAACTCCTAAAAGGCTTTGTAGCTGATACACGGGTTGAAGCATTCTGATATGCATGAAACGCTGCAAATTCATTCACTGGGGTTTATTATTCAATTGGCTTGCGTTCATATTTTGAATTTCTACTAAGCTTTGGAGTGTGCGTGTTTCACAGGATAGAGCGATTATTGAATTTCAGGAGGCACACGAATATGATCAATTGATCAATCCAATTAGGTATTTTTGGTTGAGAACAGATTTACGTGCTCTATGCATATCTCCTGAAATTCAATAATCGTGAACGCAAGCCAATTGAATAATAAACCCCAGTGAACGAATTTGCAGCGTTTTTTTAAAAAGGGATAAAAGAAACATTGCTCTTTAAAAAATAATTTTATTTTTAAAGTAATACCATTAGAAAATAATTTTTTTAATACCATTAGAAAATGGTTGAAGTTAACCTATTAATCCTACCTTATTATTACCTTACGCAATTGAATATAACTTAACACTTTAAGCTCTAATAAAGTTACAAAAGCAACAGAAATTAAAATAAAAATCAATAAAATTAAAAAATTGACAACAAAAATTACTACTTGTAATATAAATTACATAAATAAATTCTAAATTTATTACATTTTTTCTGCCAAAATAGTATTTAAAATAACCAAATTAAAAAAATTATTCCTAAAATTTGGTCCTTTCGTACTAAAAATTTCATATACCTATTTTCGAAAATCAGTTATAATATTCAGACCACTAAAGTTTAAATAAATCGGACTAGTATAATTGAAAGAAGTCGCGCTCACAACGCGTTCTCAGAATCTATATCTGATATACAGTAAAAATGTATTTATTTTTTAGCATAATTGATCTATTATTCATTTTGTTGAAGCTCTCTTGAAAATCATTGAAATCATCATTGAAAATAAACCGCAAAGGAATCACCTAAAAGGCAATATCATTGTTGAACGATATAATCTCAACAAAAGCAGGTTAACCTACAAAGTGTGAACAAACATTAACGCGATTACGCGATTGCGACGAAAATCAGACCACGCGGCGTGAGCGTTTGCCGCACGGTGCCGCGCTGTTACGTCTGACACATCCATAGAATCGCATTGTTTGACGGCGCCCACAGATCGCGATGGGCCAGCTCGCGGTCGTTTCCACGTAAGCCAAGAAACGGCGTTCGTTTTCCACGTAAGCCAAGACACGGCGTGTGGTTTCCCCGACGCCTGCGCCTTCGGCACGCGATTCCTTCATGTACCTAAACAGGCGCGAGCCGCGCCGCCCTGTGGAAGAGTTTTCTCTCAAGAAGCGCGGCGAGGCAAGCGACCAGCGCCGCGAGGCAAGCGACCAGCGCCGTGAGGCAAGTGAAAAGCGCCCGAGAACCTCGGTTCCAGCTTCAGTTTCGATCACGTCGTGCGACATTACATGTTCAGTTTTTTTCAATGCATTTCTACAATACGGGCATTAACTTTCATGCGTTCGCGCCAACATGACTCACGCTCGCGTAGCTGTCTATTGACCGCCCTTGATTTTTCAATGGTTATCTGGCTGATTTCTCTATATAATGCAATTCAAAAAACATATTTGTGTTTCACAGGGTAGAGCGATTATTGAATTTCAGGAGGCACACAAATAATAATATATAGGAAATAATAATAGGTATAATAATATTATTCAATATTTTTAGTGGGGTAAATAAGTATTCTTCCACTGGGGTTCATTATTCAATTGGCTTGCGTTCATGATTTGAATCTGTACTAAGCTTCGGAGTGTGCGTGTTTATTTTACAGGTGATATTAGCGATTATTGAATTTCAGGAGATATTCATTGAGCACGTAAATCTGTTCTCATACCAAAATACCTATTTGGATTGATCAGTTGATCATATTTGTGTGCCTCCTGAAATTCAATAATCGCTTTATCACCTGTGAGACACGCACACTGTAAATTCTTTCAGTGGGGTTTATTATTCAATTTTATTCATTTGAGTTGCATTCATGATTTGAATTTCTACTAAGCTTCGGAGTGTGCGTGTTTCACCGGTGATAGAGCGATTATTGAATTTCAGGAGATATGCATAAACCACGTAGATCGGTTCTCAACCAAAACACCTATTTGGATTGATCAGTTGATGATATTTTTGTGCCTTCTCTACATCAGTCTACCTTTGGCTACATGTTTAAATTTGGATTTGGGGAAGTTTTAACGAAATACGAGTTCTAAAGGACTTGATAAATTATAGATGTTTTTATTGTGGGGTGGTATTGAGGTTCAATAAAAAAACGCTGCAAATTCTTTCACTGGGGTTTATTATTCAATTGGCTTGCGTTCATCATTTGAATTTCTACTAAGCTTTGGAGTGTGCGTGTTTCACAGGGTAGAGCGATTATTGAATTTCAGGAGATATGCATATTCCACGTGGATCTGATCTCAAGAAAATACCTATTTGGATTGATCAGTTGATCATATTTGTGTGCTTCCTCGGTTTCAATAATCGCCTTATCACCTGTGAAACACGCTGGACGTATATACTCGTTGTCATTCTGTTCGAGTTCTAAAGGACTTGATGAACGGCAGATGTTTTTAATTGAATGAAATTGAATCACTAAACCCCAGTGAAAGAATTTGCAAATTCTTTCACTGGGGTTTATGATAAGGAATTGGCTTGCATCCGAACAGAATGACAACGATATATACGTCCAGCGACAGTATATAAGATTATTGAATTTCCGAGGATACACAAATATGATCAACTGATCAATCCAAATAGGTATTTTGGTTGAGAACAGATCCACGTGCTCCGTGCATATCTCCTGAAATTCAATAATCGCTCTACCCTGTGAAACACGCACACTCCAAAGCTTAGTAGAAATTCAAATAATGAACGCAAGCCAATTGGATAATAAACCCCAGTGAAAGAATTTGCAACGTTTTTTTAAAGCGTATATTTATATATATTTATCATATATTATATATTGAACATAACAACTAGTTACATCATACATGCATACAGTAAGTAACTATCAAGTTATTTAGCTTTAACATAATTACGCATTTTTATGGTGAGAGTTCACTAACTAGCACCACACTACACTATCACATCGGTATCAGCATCCCAAATCCAAGGGTTTGGTCCTCTTCAGGCGCCGAATAGTACTGGAGTTGTCAAGAAGCTCAATGGCTTCCAAATTAGTATGAACGTGAAGTCGCTGTTCATATCTTTGAGCTAATTTTTTCGCAGTTTCCCTTACGGTTTCCACTTTGAGATCTTTATGGAGGTCGTCATTTCTAATGTACCAGGGAGCGTTTACTATACACCTCAGTACTTTATTTTGGAAAGTTTGAGTCATTTGTATGTTAGATTTTGCTATGCCATAGTTGGATGCCATAAGTCCAAATAGGCATTAGCAATGTCTTATGCAGAAAAAGATTGTTATAAACGTTGAGTTGCGAGTATCGCCCCATAATCCAATAAATCTTACGAAATTTGATTTGCAGCTCTTGCTTTTTTTTCTTCATGTGTTCCTTCCATATCAACTTTGCGTCCAGGGTCATACCCAAATATTTGGCAGAGTTGGCATGTGGGATGATGCACTGGTTTAAGAACAATGGTACATGGGGTATCCTTTTGTAGGTAAATTTCACGTGAGTGGACCTTGCTTCATTCAATTTAAGACGCCATTTCTGAGTCCATTCATTTACTGCATTTGTGGCTTCCTGCAACTTCTGAGTTGATTTTTCCACTGTTTCTGCTACGGCTAGAATAGCTGTATCGTCAGCAAATGTAGCTAACGTAGTTTCTTCTGAGCTCGGCACATCATGCGTGTACATTAGGTAGAGTAATGGTCCAAGCACGATCCCCTGCGGTACTCCTGCTTCGATTTTTCTAAAGTTAGAAAAGTCATTTTCAATTTTAATTCTGAAGTACCTACTAGACAGGTAGGATTCTAATATGTGACAGTACTGCTGGGGTAGTAGCTCTTGCAGTTTATTTAATAGCCCCTCATGCGAGACCTTGTCGAAAGTTTGTGACACGTCCAGAAACACAGCACTGCAAACTTTCTTATTCTCCAGTGGGTTTTCGATTACGTCAGTCATTCTGTGGACTCGTTCAATTGTCGAATGTTTCGTTCTGAATCCAATGACCGTGCCGAGTGTCCTGACACCGTAGAGGCATTCGCGAGGCCTGAAGAAGGATTTTAATAAACCGAAACCTCCACGAAGACGAGCTCCATTCTGTTATAACCCTTATCCCGATGTTTTGACACCAAATAAACAAAGAATTTAAAGCGTTCCCAACACCTTTCCCCTACGAACCGATCCGAGATCCAATTACCGAATTGAAATACTCGCGGCTTCAAAAACAATTAGCCGCTTCGACCATATCGAGCTAGAGCGCGTCATTAATGAGATGAGATATTCAAATAGGCAGTTTAGAGGCAACTAATTGAGGAGCCTGGAGGCAGAACTTTCATTTCCGTGGCTTCCAACTCCCCTTGTCACCTCCCTGACATAATTGTTAATGAATAAAACATCTCCCTTGCGTGCTCCCTTCTTCCTTAAAACACGCCAATATACTTTTGTCTCATCTCCACCTTTCATTTCCATGAGACGCACCTTTTTTCCAACTTCGGAGCTTGGGAAGAGAGCGAGAAAAAAACGTTCCTCCTTTTTTTTTTCAACGTGTAAACCTCCTTTTTCGCGGTTTACAGAGTAATCGGGGCGAAAAATTTGACTTAAGCCGCGTACAAGCGGCAGGTAATGACTGCTTTGTTTTGGTCGCACCTTATTTGAATTCCTGATTGAGAGCGGTTTAGCATTTTAAAGGAGCCCCGCCGGCTCTTTTTTAGAAAAAAGAACTATTTTGGGCTCTAGTGGAATCTCAATTCCCGACTCCCTTCCATCCAGTACGGGGAAATGAGGAGAGTCATTTTTATGGTGACCATTTTAGTTCGTTTCGCGTGGGATGAAGCGCCCAGGTGAGTGACATTTGAGTTTCTTTCTCTGTCCATTCATACAAGACGGTGTCGGTAGAGGTTTGGTACACGCGAGGCTTCGTAGGTGACACTTACACGTATGTACACTTAAATTCGATCCACAAAGGTTTTGTTTTACAATTCTGCCCACCCAAATGTCTAATCGGTGGTCAAATCTGGAAACTGAACTCAGTTGGGTGGTTAAGATTTGACAATATTACAAGTAGTTAATTACCAGATTTTGGATTGATTTGACGTGAGAAACGTCAGAATGTGACTGAACATCCCTTTAAATATTATCTGTAAAGGACGTTAACCTTCATATATGATGCTGAATATGACCAAAATAACAATATCTTGTGTGAGTTACAGAAAATTGAAAATGAATACCCATCACCTCTTTTCATATTCTACTTATATTTTCTCCAGGCGTAAATTGAATAAAAATCCGTGATGAACCGGAGGTCGGTCGCACTGAACGTACACCGAATGAGCAGAATCGTGTCTGAATGAATGTATGAATTATTCTTTATTCCATACAATTTTGAAAAGGATTTACCATGTATACATATTCAGTCCCTGCAATTTCACCCTCAACCATAGGGATAACCCTGTGCGGTAAAGGGGGTTGACTAAGCTACCAGTTTTTACGAAAAGTCTTGTAGTCCACGGCAAGACAAAAGAAGTGAAAGAATACAAAAATAAATAATATAACCTAGGCAACGTAAATGCTGTTGAACAAGTTTTGACATTCTTCTACACCTTTTATCAAAAACGAAAAAATTTCTTTTTTCATAGCTATTTCGAGTAAAATTTGATGGAACTCTCAATTTATCACGCAATTGGCGAATCAAGTAGGGTAAACTAAAATAAATGTGTTTAGAGGTACCTACTCCAGAGTCTCGTTTTCGGCGCCGTAATGAAGCTTGCGTTGAGCGGAAAGCATTGAGGTGGCCTTACGGCAAGACAAAAGAAGGAAAGAAGATGAGGGGTGACAAAAATAAATAATATAACGCTAGGCAACGTAAATGCTTTTGGTTTATTATTGAACAAGTTTTGACAAAAATCTTCTACATTTATGGTTTACAAAAAATCGAAAAAATTTCTTTTTTTATTTTTCCGTCCGTCCGCCGTACGCCGTACGCACGATATCTCCCAAACGGCTGGAGCAAAAAATCTGAAATTTTCAGGAAAAGTCCATCTTGGTCCGACGACGCCCCAATTCTTGAGCCAGCTCTCTCACTCAATTTAACGTGCCCTTTAAGGGCTGTCAAAGTTTTGTAAAATCCCTAGAAACCTCAAAACAAGTCCAAGCGGCATGAATGTAAACTTATTTGAAGAACATACCGTCAGGAATCGAATGAGCCCCTCCCCAGGTCCGTAGGTCAAACCATTCCCGATGTATGGTCCGATTAATGGTGCCAACATTTGCATTTTTTGGTTTATTATTGTTTGTTTGTAACCTAGTGATGTCCGGCCGATAGCGTCGAGTTGTAGTGAATGTGGATACTGGAGTGATAGCCGATGTGAATACTTGTAGTGTAGTTAGTAGCCGATACACGGGTTGAAGCATTCTGATATGCATGAAACGCTGATAATATGTAGGTAAATATTATTCAATATTATTACTGGGGTAAATAAGTATTCTTTCACTGGGGTAAATAAGTATTCTTTCACTGGGGTTTATTATTCGATTGGCTTGCGTTCATGATTTGAACCTTACTAAGCTTCGGAGTGTGCGTGTTTTACAGGTGATAGAGCGATTATTGAATTTCAGGAGATTATTAGGACACTTAAATCGGTTCTCATCCAAAACACCTATTTGGATTGATCAGTTGATGATATTTGTGTGCCTCCTCTACATCTGTCTACCTTTGGCTACATCGTTTAAATTTGGATTTGGGGAAGTTTTAACGCAATACGAGTGCCAAAGGACTTGATAAATTATAGATGTTTTTATTGTGGGGGGGTATTGAGGTTCAATAAAAAAACGCTGCAAATTCTTTCACTGGGGTTTATTATCCAATTGGCTTGCGTTCATGATTTGAATTTCTACTAAGCTTTGGAGTCTGCGTGTTTCACAGGATAGGGCGATTATTGAATTTCAGGAGATATGCATGGAGCAAGTAAATCTGTTCTCGACCAAAATACCAAATTGGATTGATCAGTTGATCATATTTGTGTGCCTCCCGAAATTCAATAATCGCCCTATCCTGTGAAACCCCATTTTAGATCTTCATCAATAATTATTCCTAGGTATCTCGTAGAACTTACACGTGCTATAGTAGGACATGTGCACATGCAAAAGTCATGCATCTCATCAACCTCACAGACATGAAGTTTTGTTACCTCATTAATAGATTTTCTTGTAGGTGATTTAGGAAAGACGATGTACTTAGTTTTCATTACATTTAAGCTTCGTGTGTTGTTGCACAACCATTTGTAAACAAGATTAATATCGCTGTTAGCAGTTTTAAATACTCCATCCGTTTTATCACCCTCGCATAAGATAGCAGTGTCATCAGCAAATAAATAGGAAGTACCATGGAAGTTTAGATTACCAAGTTGGTTAATAAAAATCAAAAAGAAAACTGACGCTGGGGTTCCACCTTGAATTACGACGTATTCTATTGACCGCTTAGTACTGTCAGTCCCCTCTATAGTGACTGCTTGCCTTCGCTCTTTGAAATAACTAATAACCAGCTAAATAGCATTTCATGCCTTTTGATACCATACGAAGGTGAACATTTTACCAATAAGTCCCTGTCAATTGAGTCAAAGGCTTTGCCGTGTCCTACGTCAAAAGGATTCTCGTTTTTCCCCTGTCTAACAACGAGTTAATATCTCTGGTTATCATGAAAATGGCCTAAATTTTGTCATTAATAACCATCGGATAAATATCAGTTTATGTGGATTCTTGATTTTCGGTCGGAGATATATAATCTGTTCTATGTAGTCATAACAATCTACCCATTGATGAAATGATTTGTGAGGCAGAATATTTTGTAAACAATAATGTAAATGAAGAAGACGGAGAGAAAGTTAGGGGTAAGTTTGTAAAAATCATAACAAACCATCAGAATAAACTAAAAAATGGTAAAAAAAGGAATATTAATGGAGTAAATTTTTTCATGATTGCCGCTAAGTTCTTGATTCAAATTTAACTTAACTCAAGAATCCATTTATCCATTTTTAATATAGATATGATGAATGCATTTCTTCTTGAATACATTTTTCCCAACCGGTTTCAGTGCAGTCCGTTGTGATATTTCGTTGTTAAGGTTTTTAAATTATCGCGATTTTCACATCGGAAAAAAACAATTTCCTGAGTGACGCAGTGACGAATGTTTTCTTCGCATATATATATATATATTATCCAGAACTCTAAGCCACACTTGGGTTACGTATCTGGTCGGGCCACCGATTAGCCAAAATCTTGCCTCACCCCCACCATCACTAGTTATGGTCTCGTTCTAAGTTTAAGCCACCACTAGATTGCTCATTGACCTGCACTTTTTATCCTATTTCACATTTTACTCGTGTTCTTGGAAACCCTATTCATTGTTATACAGCTGTTATAAGGAAGTCGACGATCTGTGATCCTGATTGTGGTTTGTAATGATGATGATCTGGTAAACGACACATCATAGCAACATGAGCATTTTCTTTTTCCGCTACCCGAGGGGCTCATTGGGCTCTTGAGCTCTTTGGTATGTAATACTATTGACTACATTCACACATTTCCTTGAGGTCTAATTAGAGAGGTGGGCTCGTTTCACACTGGGCTCATTGTGGCATCGGGGCTTTGGCCCTCTATTAACGATTTCCCTTCGATCTGTACCGATCTTGCAAAGTCCCTCTCGAGGCAGTTATATTCATTCGATTCGCCCAAACTATCCTGTTGAGGGATCCGAGCGGTTTCCTAGCACCGTCGGTGTGGGTGGTAACACATCTTCGTGCGGTAGGTAAGACGATAGAGATGAAGTCATCCCCTTGGAAGCGCTACAACCTATCATTAGCTCCTCCCCTTTCTCACCTCCACCACAGTTTAGTACTACTAATATATATACTTTCAAGGACCTCTCGATTCTATTATTAGGCTACAGCGCACCATTCTTTCCTGGGGGCATCATACGTGGACAGGTACGAAAGGTCGGTCTGTTCCTATTAAGATGAGAACGGATTTTTATTTTATTTTGTTTCGCCGGCCGAGGATGCAGTATTTCCTCCAGTTATGGGAACGCCCTCCTCCCATTCGAGTTTAATTAAATTTGAGTCTTTAGGAGCGGCGTTTGACACCAGAACAACGCAATAGGTGCAACAGTTCTGATGTTGAAAGGATTTCCCTCTTATGACTGTGTCAGTTATCTATTGATTAGGGTGTTTATCTGTCAAGAATGACGAAGAAACCAACAGGGTTTAAGGATTTTATTTCAGCCACGTTTCTGCCTCTACAAGTAATGATGCCCCATTCATAAACTCACATCCATTATTTCAATTTTGGCATAGAACACGCTTTAGCCTTGGGCTAACTAGCCGAAAAATTTCAAGCGAGATGGGTGACGCGGGAGGGTAACACGGAAGTGTCACACGTACCAGGGCGCCAGGAGCGACCAGGAGCGACCAGGAGCTAAGACCGCGCTTAGATCCTGTGTGTGTTAGCTCCTGGTCGCTCCTGGCGCCCTGGTACTGGAACCCGTACTACCTAAGTCTGGAGCTTTGAAAACGCTCCTTATCCACTCCCCAGACGCAGTGGTATATAAAGAGGGAGGTAATGGATGGTGGGGCGGCAATATGCTGGGGATCGTGGGATTATTAAGGTCAACAACCAGGGTTAAAGGGAGGGTAGTGTGTGTGTGGGGGGTCAAAATCTTCGATTATTTTCTTTCTAATGCTATTGCGTCATCTTATAATAAAGTGGAGAGTTCTAGGCAAGCAGCATGGGTATGTGCGCGAATATTTGAGAGTATTTACTGTGATTAAACGTCAAGTTTTTTGTGTGAAAAATTTGAAGCGGGATGGGTAAATCGGCAAGGTAACACGGAAGTGTCACACGTACCAGAGCGCCAGGAGCGACCAGGAGCTAAGACCGCGCTTAGATCCTGTGTGTTACCTCCTGGGGCCCTGGTACTGGAACCCGTACCAGCTAAGTCTCTCTGATGGGAACACATGAGTGTTATTTCGAAAGATTTGAATGAGACCAGAAGTCAACATAGCTAAAGTCCTCACATAATCTGCATCGATCGAATCAGTTGATATAATTGCAGTGGAATCCTCTGTTCAAAGAGTCAAGTATATTACACTAAGTACATGGAGTTATTATGCAACAAGTCTTTTGATATAAATATGCTCAGACTAATGCCTACACTGGATAGGTAGGTATATAATTTTCAATGGGATGTGCCTACTATTCATTGACTACTACCCTTGTCGCTAATTTCTTTCTTATTCTACCCTGCTGACATATAAAATTGAAAAACTACAAGCGTGATAAAGTTTTTAACTTAAAAATTGATTCATTTTTCACTCACTCGTCTGTTTGAGGAGTTTTGAGACTAATCACCCTACGTGCTTGCCTTGTACAAAATCCATTTTTGGGCATGTTTTGGAACTTTGACTGTAAATTTGGAAACTTTTAATCCACTTTTTGAGGGCAACGAACGTGTGCTGTTCGCCAGAAATTTTATTCGGGGGTGGGGGGGGGGGGGGACCATTACTGGAGCGGGAAAAAATTAAAAATTGAGTTAAAAACGGTGGTTTTTGGATATTTTCAAGAATATGATTCACATCAATTTCACGAACAAGCATATAACTAAAATACCAGTTACACTAAACGGAAGAGAAATTCCTTTTGCCAATACAGCAAAGTATCTTGGGATGACTCTTGCAAAATTAAGATGGAAGGAGCATGTCATTAAAAAAAAAGAAGAATTAAACATCAAGTTCCGAAAAATGTATTGGTTGCTTGGAAGATACTCCAAACTATCCCTACATAACAAATTGCTTCTCTACAAGCAAATTCTACGACCAGTTTTTACATATGGAATTCAACTCTGGGGCTGTACAAAAAAGACCAACATCAAAATAATCCAAACATTTCAAAACAAGGTGCTAAGGAGTATCGTTAACGCTCCTTGGTACGTACGTAATGACGACCTCCATCGGGACCTCAAGATAGAACCAGTCAGTGAGGTGATCAAACTATTTGCCGCTAAACACGAGCAGAGGCTTCATCAACATATGAACCCAGAAGCTCTACGATTATTAGATAACAGCAACGTCATCCGACGTCTGGATAGAACAAAACCTCTCGACCTTGTGGCGTGACAATGTGACAAGTGCCTGGAGTGATCATATAGAGTAGTTGCCATCGGGCTATTACCTCTACAAACTGTAGTTATTGTATTAATGTAAATTAACTTGATGGGCTATGCTCAGTTGTTATGTTATGTTTCTAATAAAGAAATTTTTCGGGGAAAAAAAAAAAAATGATTGAACTTGATTTTAGCAGATTATGATGAGGTATTTTGAAAATTGTCTGTCAATTCTGAGTTTTGTCGTAATTCAGAAAATAAATGAAGAACTTCTTGCAAGCGGCTAGTTGTCACTGTGGAAACGTTTAGAAGAAGGTTATTTTCTCATCGCGACTGTCATCTGTATGGTGTCAGTCATATCTTAAACTGTCATGTTGACCATTCTTGAAGGTCGTGCCATACGTATTTGAAAATCAGACATTAAAATGAAATAATTTTGTTCAAGTCAATTTTCAAATTTGAGGTTTACAAAAATAAGGAACTCAAGTATGTGCATGATTCTACAAATAGAATCGTGTATAATGAATGGCTATTATAGCTTATTACATTATTCAAATGATGAACTTCAGCATCATTTAAAGGAAGAATAGTTTTCATATTTGAGGGGGGGAGTAAGTCTATGGTGTTGCTGATTGCATAAACCCATTTTTTTCTGAAATATCACCGGAGTTTTTGTTTGATGATGGATTTTTATACTTCATAATCTTTTCAAGTCGCTCCTCGGACCTATTTAGAGCTTGGTGTCATGCTTTTACATCACTTTCGCTAGGGATATCAGGGAGTGGTCAATATGTGAGGTATTGCGTAATGTGTTCGCCCTTCCAGCGCCTGCATTTTGTCGGTAAAAGGGTTCATCAGTCCCATTATTCAACTCTCGCCTCTACCGATCTCAGGTCAAAAAGGTTTCGTACGCCTCGCCTAAACCAAAGATCACTCCCGCGCCTCACCTCTTACTTCATAGGTCATGGAATGAGGGAAACGCTGGACATGTTGTACTGGAGACAGCCGAGTATGCTGAGTCGGCCCTCGGGGTGAGTCGTTGCTCCGCCCTCTAACCACCTTCCGCGGACATGTAAATCGGCCGGTGTAATGGGGATGGGGCGACCGGGGAGTGCGGAGAGGAGATGCCACACGCGGCGCTCGGTGTTTAGCGATTCTCAACACCCGGGAACATCGGCGGTCAGGCCTTCGGCCTCCCAGCTCCTACTTCCTAGTTCTGCCCCACAAATTGGCCTTTCGCTCAAGTTAACCTCCCCAGGGAATCCTAACGGTGCTCGCAAATATCTCTCGATTTCCTCTTACGTGGGTTCAGTTTGCTGGTCGAACTGCTAATTGTTTCTGGGGAATTTACAGAGGGGCGTGTAAGAGCTAACTTGCACAATCCCTCATAACAATTACTGACCCGCAGTGATAAAAATTGGACTGCAACTTTTTTTTTGCAGAACTTTTTGCACAGGCAGAAGGTGCAAAAATTGATCATCACGCTCTAATATACAAAACCAAGGGAATTTTGTATGTCAACATCAGTTTAGATTTTTGGGATCAATCAGGGGAGTAGATTGAAAAGTACAGCGGGAAGCGGGGGCACCCTTGGCGAAAAGAAGAAGGAAAAAATAGGTAGATGAATAATGTGAACAAAGAATAAGAATATGAAAACTTGAATTTGGGGCATTCTGATGGATCGATTAAGTCCGTTTTGTCGAATCTTGTTGTTAGATTCAATTGAGAGATCTATAACAACTTTGTCTGAATACTTAGGTTGAATTACTAAACACAGAGAGAGAACACTGTTGAGTTTGTAGGATAGGAGAGTTGTATTCGAGCTATTCACAATCTTTCACAGTGATAAAGAACACGAAAACTTATCAGTACAACAACTGACAACTTCATCTATCTATACATCAGTCTTTCATTCACCGATCATCCATCATTCATCCAGTTTTCATTCACATTGGTCTATTCAAACTAGTTCTCTACGGTTTTTTTCCTTTTACTTGGCATTAACTCAAGTTGTAATTATTATTATTTTCCATTACATGCCATATTATATATTGTTACCTTTTAGTTAGAAGCTTATAAATCACACAATTACTCTTACAGTATACGTATATATTACATGCGCCTATGTATTCATACAGGGCTCTATATATTTCTATTTCTTTTGATACTAATATATCGTGGGGTTCCGAGTAAAAGTGACCAAGTAACATTTGCAAAATTTTACAGGGGAGCGATCTGAAGTTTCACCTATTTTCTTCTTACGAACACTGGTTCTGTGATGTCTCATCCGACTATGTTTCGATTTTTCTTTATCCTGTAGGTAGTTAGCTAGTGCCCTCCTCTCATATCGTGCTTCAAAACTCACTTCAGATTAAATAAGAGCTGTTTATTCGGAAACTCTATTTGATCATTTTTACCTGCCTGGAGTTTCAAGCTTTACTCATTTGGTCAATTCAATTCTTCGAAAATCAGTCGCATAGTTACATGAAATTGAGGGATTGAATAGTTTTTTTTCGTTAATTTATCGTGTTGCCAAGCATCTAATAACAATGATATACCTATTTCTGTTGGAAAAGGTTATCCATTACCTATCACTGTAATTGGTCATTTTCACCTGCCCACTATAATAATCTTACAAATCTTACACAGTAAAAGTGATCAAATGGCAATTGATAACATTTACATGCACCAGCGAGAGTACATTTATAATCCATCTCGTGTTTTGTGGTCGAGTTCAGATGCCATTTGGTCATATAAAACTCTTTGGGTCAGGCAGGTAAAATTTATTTTCAAGTATTTCTTGCACATCAGTTTGAAGATAACGTTCTTAGCAACAACACACAGTAGACAACGTTCCTTATTACCGGAATGACAAAAAAAGCTCATTTTGAAAAAAATGTTACTTGGTCACTTTTACCCGGAACCCGACGATATATAGGTAAAATTTATCGGGTGTTGAACATAGGGTGTAAGTTTTTGCCATAAGTTGTCTCTCTCATGCATATATCGGCCACTCCATGACAAGATGCTCAATTGATCCTACGGGATCTCCATTTCGACTGCACTTAGGTTCTTCTTGTAAATTAAATCGATGAAGGTAAGCGTCACATATTCCGTGGTTGGATCTCATTCTAGAGAATAATACCCTACAGAATGGCTTTGTCACTTGGAATCCACGGAACCAATATTGACGAGGTATCCTCGGTTTCAACGCCTTATACACTTATATACTGTCGCTGGACGTATATACTCGTTGTCATTCTGTTCGGATGCGGCTCCTTATCATATAGTAAGAACGCTGCAAATTCTTTCACTGGGGTTTAGTATTCAATTTCATTCAATTGGCTTGCGTTCATGATTTGAATTTCTACTGAGCTTTGGAGTGAGCGTGTTTCACAGGTGATACAGCGATTATTGAATTTCAGGACTGATCAATACAAATAGGTATTTTTGTTGAGAACCGATTTACGTGCTCCATGCATATCTCCTGAAATTCAATAATCGCTCTATAACCTGTGAAACACGCACACTCCAAAGCTTAGTAAAAATTCAAATCATGAATGCAAGCCAAATGAATGAAATTGAATAATAAACCCCAGTGAAAGAATTTGTTTATTTATGGTCATCAGAATGCTTCAACCCGTGTGTTGGCTACAAATCCTTTTAGGAGTTCACTCCAGTATCCACATTCAGTACATCACTAGGTTACTGCGATCAAAACAAAAACAATATTAAACAAAAAATAACGGTAATGTTCTCATTGCCATGGATTTCACTGTGACCCCTGACCCATATGAAGATGTTTAACATCATACGAGATATTCTCTATGGTTAACATCATATTTGAGATACCCACATATCCTATCAGTCATTGGTACTTTGTACTATACTTTTACAGCACTTAAGGGAACCTAAGAATGACAAGTCATAACTACTTCTAAAGTATTTGCCAAGTACTAGTAATATTATAGCATTTCCAAATCAAATCCAACCATTTCCAAGTCAATTTCTACCGTTTCGCCATTTTTTAGGGAAATTACGAACAATACAATAGGCCTAAATGTAGTACCAAATACTTGTCTGTCATTGGGGACTGGGCTCAAAACAATATTTTAAACGCGATAGGAGCAATTATACTAATTATATTAAATATAGTATTAAATATAGAAGCAATTATATTTAAAAGAAATCAACTGATTTCATATTTTTTGTCATTTTTGTCATATATTTTGTTACATAGGTACCCACTCGTATTTCACAAAAGTACCTACTTACCTGTTTTTTTTTTTCAAGTTTTTTTTTTTTTTTTTTTGAAAAATCGTAGATTTACTTTCTACTAGTAAGATTTTTAATTTTAAGACTCAAAAAAAGAAGTGACAAAAGTTTTTCATTCAAAGGAATGTTTTTTTTTTAATTAAACATTTTTTTAAATGGAACGGTTGAATTTGACTTGAAAATGATACCTGTAAAATGAAAATATGTACCTGTAACTCCGGTCTTTAGCTATGTAGTACATATAGTATATATAGTGCAAGTTCTTTTTTGCACCCTAAGCTAGCAAATATTCTCAATTTTACTTGCTTGCTTTATTGTTCTGGATTCGTCCCAATCGTTGTCATGCGTTCTAACAAACGTGCTTGTTGTACTTCAAGTACCTTTACCAGAACAAGTACAAATACTTCTTTACTTTGATTAGAACTTCAATTACAACTAATTGTACGTAGTAGTTTTTTTAATTCGAGTGATGTATCTGCACGTTGTACGTGTAAGTACATTTTTCCAACTTTGGTTGATGTACCTAATCTCGTGGCTGTGCAAACCATAGGCGCAATATCACCATCCTCAACACTTCAGCCTGTTCGAAGCCAACTCGACGACAACCTGGGGACATGCGGTTGGGCACAATACACCGGCAATTTACAGTTTCGACCACTCCACCCACATAATGTACTTGCACATCTCTCGTCAAGCAGGTAAGGAAAGCTCTTGAAAAAAGGTACAATGGGACCGGAATCGTTAGCATCATAAGCTCCGACGATACGATCGACAAATAAGGTGTTATCCCAAGCGTAAGCGCTAGAAGCACTTGTTGGGTGGCAGAACGAACAGGAGCACTACAATAAGTGACTAAATACCCGAGTTAACAGGTGATAATGATCTTCGGCAAGTCTTCATTCAACGGGGGTTGTTGTGGCGCCAGCCGGGGAGAAGGCCCGTCTACGGAAGGGCTTTTGCCGTACTGTACCGTTTTTTCGTCTCTTCTATTTGCTTTAACGAGATGTTGCGCTTAACTGAAGGGCTTAACCCTGCACTGAGTCTTTAACAGTTACAAGTGCATCATCCGTGTTTGTTATGAAGGGATCGGGCCGGTGGACCGTTAGACGTGGCGTGCGGACATTCACATGGGGGTGGTCCGTGATGTCGACTCACTGATGGCCTCTAATTTGACTTGGTGTAAACACATCTCACGAACACCGCTTTCAAACCTCTTTAGATCTCACAGCCTCAAAAGCCCGCCTCCATTACAGGATGGGTGAAGCGACTCGAGTAATTGCGTTTTCTTCGCTAAATTTCGACTCTTTTTTCGTGTGAGAGAGAGTACATTACGATATAATTCTTCCCCCTACAGCCAACTGTCTGACAACGTCATCACACGACGACATCAAATTTGATTTAAATAGAGAGACCACTGATTGCTTCCCATAGATATCCTTTTGGTTCATTATTCAATAATAAACCATTGTAATCGCTCTGGAAAAAAAAATTCTAACCCCCCCTGAAAATTTCATGGTTTACGTTTCAAAGGGCGTAAAATCCGAATCCGCAATAAAAAATTTTCCTTCCGACCGCCGTACGCCGTGCGCACGATTTCTCCCGAACGGCTGGAGCGAAAAATCTGAAATTTTCAGGAAAAATCCATGTTGGTCCGACAACGCCCCAATCCTTCAGCCAGCTCTCTCACTTAATTTAAAGTGCCCTTCAGGGGTTGTCAAAGTTTTGTAAAATCCCTAAAAACCTCAAAAAAAGTCAAAGCGGCCTAAATTTGAACTTTTTTTGAAAAACTTTCCATGAGGAATCAAACCATTCCCCGAGTCCGTAGCTCAAAACATTCCCGATGTTTTGCCCGATTTGTGGTGCCAACATTTGCATCCACATTCACTACATCACTAAGTTACTGCAATCAAAACAAAAACAACAGTTTTTTTTTTTTTTTTTTTTTTTTTTGCAGAACCTAGTGATGTAGTGAATGTGGATACTGGAGTGAACTCCTAAAAGGGTTTATAGCCGATACACGGGTTGAAGCATTCTGATATGCATGCTCCGTCTTCACGAAATTTGAAATTTTCAAATAGAATATTTTTCCATTGTAATCGCTCTTGAAAAAAAAACGCTGCAAATTCTTTCACTGGGTTTATTATTCAATGATTTATGATTTGAATTTCTACTAAGCTTTGGAGTGTCCGTGTTTCACAGGTGATAAAGCGATTATTAAATTTCAGGAGATACGCATAGAGCACTTAAATCGGGTTTCAACCAAAACACCTATTTGGATTGATCAGTTGATCACATTTGTGTGCCTCCTGAAATTCAATAATCGCTCTATCACCTGTGAAACACGCACACTCCAAAGCTTAGTAGAAATTCAAATCATGAATCATTGAATAATAAACCCCAGTGGAAGAATTTGCACCGCTGTTTTGTGAACTTATCATCGCCAACTCGTGAACTGCAAACAGCCCTCGGTTAAATGTTTGATTTTACTAGTTCAAGTCCAACCCAGTACATCAACTTTTTTGAGCATCACGTTCTCTTCATTTACAAATCTCGATCCTCCTTCAAACAATCACAGATTCGCGTCATTAAACAATAACATAAAACTAACCACCTTTCAAAAATAATACAATTTAGGATGGGGCTCCCATTTTCATCCTTTCTTTTCTTTCTAATGAGATTTCAATTTATTTAATATGCATATCAAGTGGTTTTGTTTTCAAGTTGATTAATTGTTTCAATCTCTGTTTGGATTCATTTATTCTTCATGTTCAACAAATAAAGCTTATAAGTTAGGTAATCGTGTGTCGTTTACTTAAGATTATGAACTCCATTGTTATTCAATGGCATTGATCGATTGAAAAAAATAACTATCTACACAGGGAAAGAACACTTATCTACAAAGATAAAACGAACAAAACCACAACAAACACACGACCATTAAAACAGCTTGACTTAGATAAAAAACTTGTTAAGATGAATAGTGCAAAACAGGTTTCTACAAAACCGTGTAATGCTTCTGTTTAAATATATTGTTTCCTTCCTCGATATCTTTTGAGAGTTTCTTCAAAATTTCGTAAACTCTATCCTGGGAAACACCCCGTCGTTAATATGCAATAACTTTCTAATTGCCGAGTTAAGGAATTACAGGGCACCTACTTACACCTCGCTTGTGAAGACGAAAATTATCCTAAGTAAGAAATATGATGTTGACGAAATCAGGTACTCAGCAAAGAAGGATGATAAAGGCAACTATAAATTAGTTAATCTTGACACTACATGGCCGTGACAGGATATGATTACAGGTGCACACAAAATAATGAAGCTGCCTACCGCAAGAAGCTCCGCCTGTCTTCATTATTAATGGACATGGCTCCTTTTGAGGGAACGGAGGCCCAGATTGATGTACGGGGTTGATTAAAAGTGACTTTACTGAGAACCTTCTGATTAAATGAGACATTGGGAAGACCCGTACGGGATTTGATTAAACATCTCGTGGGATGCGGAGGCTTTCGGGTGCCTGTCGCCGGAAGACATTTCCCCTTTCCGCTCCCTGATGACTCTCGATGAGACTCGGCACGTCTCATGATGGATCGTCTTTCCAATAGGAGGAGCCCGCCGTTTTCCCTATCGGCTGTTTATTGGTCGTGTCGGGCGATTGGGATGTTTGAAGTAGGTATTATAGGTGCTGGAGAACATTTTGCGTCACCAACGAAGATCTTTCTACGATCTTCTAATCATATTTCTACTTGAGATGAGCGATGTTCACCAGGCATAGGTGTACTTGAGGACAGGGTTGTTATAAAAGAAATTTCCATTATGAAGTCACATTCCTTTTGAAGATATGTAGGGGAAAGTGTCCTATTATGAGATACCTTTTTTCAGAAGGCGCTAATGACCACTTGAATGTAGTAAAAAATTCAATTTCTATTTTCATTTGTTCATTAACATTCCCTTTTGAAAAATATATATACAAATATGCATAAACAGTCACAAAAAACCACAAATAAATCAAAATACCATAAATTCCATGTTTACCCGTTTGGCCAACACAATCCCAATACGAGATACCAAGCGTTCCCAAAATGAGACTGTCTCATATTCAGGTCACCTTCGATAAAACGATCAAAAAAGCAAATTAGAACCCAATGAGCGTTTGTTTCAATGTACTTAATAATTTAAAAAAAATTCTTCAATCTTGAACATCACATAGTCAGTGCCAATGAGGCTGAGAATCATTGCAGGAAATCCTACGAAATTATAAAAGAAGCACTTAATCTTATCATTAAAAAAAATATTCCTTCTCGAAAAAGATTCACCTAAAAAAAAAAGGCAATTCGAACTCGAAGGAAATTCAACAAAATTCACTAGGATTGTATCACCAGAATTAGGAATTGACCAGAAGAACAAATCAATCTGAAATCAAACTTCTCGAAAAGAAGTTCGTGACTTAACAAAAGCTTTTCACCTATTTCTAAAATACGCAGTCAAGAACACCACATAGTTCTAGTTCTTAAGAAAAACCTAGCTCTTAAAATACGCAGTCAAGAACATCACATCAACCTATTTCTAAATATCAAAACAAAAATTGCACAAGAACACGGAATCTTTTATTTCTTCGCAGTCTTCGTGAGACCAGCGATGACAATGACGACATTTCGCCCATTTCTCCCCTGGTTATCCTGAGAAAATATATTTCCATATTCCTCACATTCCTCATATGAGATATCTCATATTAGGTATCTATATGTACCTCTATATAGGCAGATAGCTCTTGAACAATGAGATTGATGGCAAAACCGTGAAAAGTAGAAATTATGGAAAACTTGAATGATGAATGTCACATAGCACTACATTTCATAACGAACATTTTCCAGTAGTTGAATAGTTGAAAAAGCTCTTACCTGATGGCTTTTTGGTCGTCGAGAAAAAGAAGGAAAAAACTTTTGTTCAGGATGTGTCGGAAATATTGTGGTACAGAGACGCCACAGGTGAATGTGGTATAGTGCTGCCCTCTTCCTTCACTGAGGGACATCTCTGGCAGTAAGTTCACGACACTTCCAATCGACAGTAGCAAATTATAGAGGCAACAGGGGGTCTTATATTAGGGATGTATCTCATAATAGGATACTTTCCCCTAATTGCAATTCCCATTCCAATTCCTGTTTTCTTACACAGCTTTTCCATACTTATCTATGGAACATGTACATCCAGATAGGAGAAAAAGTTTAAACATTTACAAAACTGCATTCAGCTGAGTTCGACGGCAGTACTGACCAGTGACATAAATGTGAACGAAATTTTGAATTTACCCACATGCCCTTACTGGAATCCTTTAGTCTACTGATGTTTTGTACAATTTTTTTCTTGTCCCAAGTTTTGATTTTCTGAAGAAAACCAACTTTCGTTTGGATAATCCATAACTCTTTTTTTGTTGGTCGAAATTTGTTACAAAAGTTTTCGAATGCAGCACCAAAGCTGAAGGTCCGCCGTAAGATATCGTGTTCAACATTCCTCGGGCCAACCCTCACCACTCGATACGTCAGCAGATAACTTGCGACTTCAGTAATCCCTACCACCGGCTTTCGGCAAGTCCCTCATTCGTTACATTGTTCAGTTTATTACAACCCTATTTCCGTTTGCCATTTTTTCTCTACTTGCTTGAGCAAATCGCAGAAATTACGAGAGGTTTGTAATAGCGCATCAGCTTTATAATGCAGTAAAATGTGATGAAGCTCCTTTGAACGAGTGTGGAACGGCGTGGGAACGGTTTAAATCGTTTCGCTCTCAGCGCCTGTTAATTTTGTTCCGTTCAGTTTTTATGTCTCATTGAACCAACTACCGCTATGTTAGTTGTGTTACGAATTTTCAAAAGTGCTGTTTTCTGTCAAATCTTTCATCCCAAGTTTTTCCCTATTCTTGTTAGAAATATCTCGAAGCCTATCGACGATAGCTCAATGAGATCGCAGAAAAATAGCTAAATTTGAAGGTGGGTTTCATGCCCTCTTGTTGGGAATGGTGATTTTTGGTCAGGAAAACTCATCTAAAACAATGCAATAAACCATATTTATTGGAAATTAAAGAATAGTATGTATGCTTGCGTATATGTAAACTTGCAGTTCTACTAAATATAAGAGCGTTGAGGTTTGAGCTCTTTGAAGTAGGTACCTATAACTTTTAAAAAATGTTATCATCCATGTGACTTTCTGGTGTCAAAATTAAAGTAATAACAAATGAGATAGTCACAAATTTGATGTAGTCAGACTTTATCCCAAACCAAAAGCGGTTGATTAACCTGCCCTAACTGAATTTTCAAACCGTACTCATGGTAATATCAGGCATAGAAACTAACAAAAGGAGAACCGAATACAAATAGAGACCGGAAACCTAATGAACATCAAAAGAAAGTAATTCAGCAGGTGCTGAATAAATTTACCCTAATTTTTCCTAATACTATTTTCTTGACAACATCCCTCTTCGATTCGTCACGTTTTGTCGGTTTACATTTCCTTCCAGCCTTCCCTTAAGTGAGATTTCACTTACTTTATTTCTCTCATTTTACCCTTTCATTCACGAAAGCTAACAGAATAAACATCTGACAATGAGAAAAATGACACTCGTTGCAATAAACGCGATTCCCTACAAGAAGGGCAAAGGGTCCCCTAATTTTAGGAGTTTGTATACAGCTAGGTGCACAAAAATTAGGGAATACAGTAGCAATACAAACAGTGAACTATACAGACAGTGCTGTCTCGAAAAATTGACATAAGAGCATATAAATTTAACCTTAGAATCTAATTTAGTAATCTTTAATACTCAAAATTACGAATTTCCTTCACGTAATGTACATAAATTATGATGTTATAGGTAAAACATTTATCTTAATATAATTGTACAAGATGAAATACAGTACAAAAGACAAAATCCGTTACAATAAGGTAACGGTACCGGTAGTGGCCACAGTTAAGAATTTTTTTCTTTAGTTTTGACAATTGTGGGCCAACAGTAGTACTGACTTTCTTCAGGACTCATTTAGAATATAGCCCGACTCTTCCCTAACATATCCATTGCCTAAAACTATCAAAAGAACAATTTTTTCTATTTTTTATTAATTTTTTCTCACACCTTTATTTTGATCTAGTAGTGGCCACATCAAATTACGAAATTTCCAGTAGTGGCCACGTGCATGTCTCAGTAGTGGCCACTTGACATTTTGCCCTCCTTACGTGTTTAATATCATTAAATTCAATACCAGATGAACAAAATTGATTCTATCCAGTAGAAGCTCTAGGATACAGCCCAACAAACGAGGAAACTAGGGACGGTCATATTGAGAAGTTTACCACAATTTCCAATGATGCTCACTCCTAGTTCAACCTCTGACTACAAGATGACATGAGCTGTACCTCCTGCAAGTTTGAAGCCACTAGGAGACCGGGAATCCTTATTTCTCAAATATAAACTTTAAAATGGCCACTACTGGAACAGTGGCCACTACCGGTGCCGTTACCTTACAACAATTTTTAGAGGCTTTAAACAAGTTTTTGGAACATGAAATGAACTTTGATCATAATTTCTTACACAGTTTAAGCTGAAATTTCTTAATGTCACAGTTTAATAAAATCAGTTTCATAAAATGTTGCTCACGCTTATGGCAAATGCGGTTTATCTATTTGTGCAGCCACCAACACTAACGAAGCTGCCTGGATGAGTAATTAGCGTTCAAATATTGAAATACAGCTAGCCCTCCAGTTGTCAAATATTGAACTTGACCTGTTAAAAAGTGTAGGCAGAAGCATCTTCACTCTTCACATTATGATCTAGTTGGGAAAACAGTACTTTTTTCAGTACTCGATAAGAATTGAGGTCTGCTGAGTCTTCGAGCAAGTATTCAACAAATGTCTGAACATAGTGAGAATAATACAAATTGGTTTGTTAGTCGATTACATTTAGCTTCACAACAAAGACGTGAAATCCTTCCATTATCGTGAAATTGGTGGAGAAATTGTGCTTGTACTAAAAAGTTTTCAATTTCCATGGGTTTCTCATTCGAAAGTGCTGAACTCGAACTATTACAGTGCTCTTGACAAATAGGGAGTTCCAGAAAAAGTGCTCTGCCAGCGAGAAAGTTCGTGAAGTTTTGCAGTAGGAGATTGAGTCTGCAGAGACACCATAAAAGGGTTGAATGTGCTTATTTTGGATGTTTGTTAAAATTCTGAATGGGCACAGCATCTACTTGTTCATTGATCTGAATTCTGTAAGCTCGTACGAGGAGTCAAATAGGTTCTTCATTACAACATCTGTCAATATGTGCAGATCTCTGAGGTTTCACCTAACCAATCACTTGCTAGTATCCGATATGTAGTCACTTTAAGTACTTGCCCACTAAATAAATACATTAATACTAATAATCCATTTTGTAGATGTCAGGTGCTGAGAGAGATCGGGTTGAACAACGATGAAAAAACTCATACGAGGTGACCGTTGAGTCTTCTAAAGACGAGCTTGAGTCAGTCTCAAGTCCACTGAACGCTTGACGCCTGAGTGGAGGGCACCCTCAAGGTCCCCTATCGCCTTATTCCACTTCTGTCCTGATCCGCATAGCTGGAAATCACTAAAGTGTGGGATTAAGGTAATCTCGCGGTTTGAACCCGGCAGTAAAATATCCCTCCTCGCCGAGCAATAAAAATATTAGAATTCCACTTTACAGCCGTTTGACCGCTCGAAGAATGGGTGGTCTGGGGAACGCGAGCTGTTTAGTTTCTATACGTCAGCTGACGGTAAATCTGAATGACGAGACACCCATTTCCTTTTTATCCCCAAGGACTCCCATAATAGATTTCAACGCTCCCAAGATTATTCTGGAAATTGTTGGATGAATGCGGGGAATCATAAAACATGTCACATCGATTCAGAAAAACATCATTCATTACACCTTGTATGACGAGACAACATCGTGAAATTGTGTTTGACATGAATGGAACCCCTCTTACCGATAACAACTCCTGAGCTCCGACTCCTTTCAACAATGTCGTTTTTATTAATTCATTTTTCCCTTATTTTTGTCTACTGCGCGTTCATACTGGCTCCAACGTCAGCGTTTCATTCTTACAAAACGCTGATGTTGATTTATGTCAAAATAATATACGTACTTGTACCAATCAAGTAGCATATTGCTTCCTAGTCTATCTGGAGGTAGCAAAGGCTTTTTTGCACTTCTAAGAGATGAAAATTTCGACTCCCATTTTCCGCTTTTGATCATCCCGAATTTCTCTCTCTCTCTCTCTCTCTCTCTCTCTCTCTCTCTCTCTCTCTCTCTCTCTCTCTCTCTCTCTCTCTCTCTCTCTCTCTCTCTCTCTCTCTCTCTCTCTCTCTCTCTCTCTCTCTCTCTCTCTCTCTCTCTCTCTCTCTCTCTCTCTCTCTCTCTCTCTCTCTCTCTCTCTCTCTCTCTCTCTCTCTCTCTCTCTCTCTCTCTCTCTCTCTCTCTCTCTCTCTCTCTCTCTCTCTCTCTCTCTCTTTTTCTGTGTGTGTGTGACCTTGATTTTGTCAGGCAGCAGTTGTTGAAGTGCGATCGAGCAAGTCAAACTTTCTCCAAAGCCCAGTCATCTGCTGTGTTTGCTGCTGCCCTGCATGATTCAGTAGATGGTAAAGAACTCCGACAGTCCTCTGATTCCCTCATTTCCTACGAGTGTGTCGAATGGGCTTCAGAGAGAATTGGTGCCCACGACTACCGATATTTTCATGCCGTCCAGGTGGCTAAGCTAGCACTGCGGTGAGGTGTTCCAGAGGTAGTCGGAGGGAAGTAGATACCCTCAGCTATGCCTGTCAGGGCAAAAATGAGAACCTGTAATCATGTGGTACAGCAGTGTCCAAGAACTCATTGCGGCAGCTTCCTCCGTCATGATGCGGTTGATTAGAAGATAGCAGATGTGCTATCATCTAGTGGCTGGGATATGGAGAAAGAGAGGCTGTATCATGTGCTGAGTGACCAGAGGCCAGATATCGTTGCCACTAAGCCTGATGGGCCTGCCATAATCCTGGATGTCCAAGTTGTCAGTGGCAGCGTGGACATGGAGAGAGAAATACTGGAGGGCAAAGGAAAGAAAACCTTTTTATTGAAAAATCGATATATATAATAACCTGTGGCAAGCGGTATCTAGCTAAAATCGAGTGGCGCCTAATAACATCAAGGTTATGGCTGCGACCGAGTCATAGCGCGGAGTGTGGTGCAGGAAAAGTGCAACGGAGTTACTCGAACTGGCCATCTCGTCTCGTGGTATCACAACAGGATTGACCTCATCAAATTTCATTCGCCCAACACAGGCTATTATTCAAATTTACGATTTGTTGAAAAATTAAGACAGCTAATTCAATACTAAAAAAACTGCATGATGGTTTCATTTGAGGTTTTCCATCACGGTTTCTCGTGAACGCATGAGCTTAAATATCCCTAAGGGCAGTCGAGAGTAAGGACATGGAATGTCAAAAATAAAATTGGAATATAAGCATTTTTCTCTGATTTCAGCAAGATCATAACGAACATGAAAGTTACTCCAACATTATTGATATTAATGGAGTTTAGACGTTATAAAGAATTCACACGATGCCTTTGAAGAGGAAGACTTGAGAAGAAACCCAAACGGATGTGATTTGGGAGGAGGCGTGCAACTAATAGTGACGGAGACGTTGCTGACAGGTCGAGGCAAAATAAGACTAAACAACGAAAAGAGACCCAGTTCGATAACTGCTGATCTTGTCAAAGGAAGAAACGATTTAGATAAAATCTAGGGAGCAGGGAAAGGACGCCGAAGGGCCAGGACACTGCTGGTGACTGCCTGAGGTCCAATGCCACTCTGTCTAGACATTTAGACACCTCATCTCAAAACAACAGAAGCCTATTCCATACGACCATAATTGTTATAGCACATATCTTCTAGTTATTCATATCAATATTGGGTTTGTTGATACTATGGGGCAGGGGTTCAAGTTGATGTTTAAACGGTGACGTAGCTTTGAATCGTTCAATTTGGAAACTTGGTTCAAGCTAGTGTTTCCGTTCACCATGTGTACAAGCCCTTACCACAGTGCTTTACGAAACTGTGGTTTGAATGTTAAAAGAGTAGGAGAAGAAGATAAGAAAGCAGCATCAGTACATAGAACAACAAAAGTTAGCAATAGTTCCATGTGTAGACAACTGCTGTTTTCTTGCATCATATGTTCGTAACCTTTTTGTATCAAAAGTGAACCTGTCGGTTTATTACTGTAGAACCATTTGCTCATTTTACCTGCTAATAACAAAAATGCTCCAAGATAAACCAAATTTTGAATTTTGTTTTGAAACATTGCCATCACTAAGCCCTAGACCTATCTGAGATGGTTCTGATCAACATGACATAATTGTTTTTTTTTTTTTTTGCAATTTTTCAAGAGAGGCAAAAAACTGTTTATTTTAAAAATTGTACAACATTATTTATGACTATTTATTTCAGTTGATACTTACGGTAACTACTCTGAAATACATTAACTTAACCAACGGATAGCGCTAGAAATTGAGCATCCGACGATACCAAAAAGCCAAAATGTCAGGTCATCTTGTTTTGCACCAATTAAGATATTTTGTGTTGTCCTGCTCTATCTCAGGTTGGTCATGTTGCAACTTCACAATCGGAATGTAACGAGAACGCATCTTCGCAATTAAACCTGAAACTAAGTGTGTAATCCAGCATGATGTCCTACTTGTCGACTCCACAAAAATCACCTACTACTTTGCTCATAATACCTTAATGTCAGCAGCAGTTTAACGTCAGAGCTGCAGCGTTGTTCTCTGTTACTTATTTGGCCCTTAATATGTTATAGAGCCATCCTCACCGTCCTCTTGGACATGGGAAATCTGTTTAAAAAATCATTTTCCATCCACTTTTGGACACAGTTTGGGCGTTCTCGGAATACATGTGGTACATTGTCCAAATGGAAATATAACGAAATACAATGGAATAATCGACGCGCAGTTGGTAGAAACCCAAGTACACTTCTAACAACCTATAGAACTCAGTTTAAACGGCCATTGACGGCCGTTCAACTTTAACCAACGCAACGTTCGTAGGTTTATGAACTTGTTCACCAGCCATAAACTACATCTTCCGTTTCAACAGCAGTATAAGCGTTAACTGAGGTTTAGACTAGTCTTGTACTCGTTAACCTAAGAAATAGGGATGGGACATCGAGGGAAAACATCGATATTGATGAGTAAGTAAGTGGTGGCGTTTTTATCAAAAGACCAACGCCTAGTCTGCCAGATGCAATGTCTGTAGGTGTAAAATTTTTAGGAATATTGACGCAAAATCGACCAATTTATTTTTTGGGAAATGATATCTCATTTTATAGGTTTTTCAACGTTGAAGAACATTGTGAAAAATGTTTCAGTCATGCTGCACGACGAATTGAGCAAATTTTCAAAGTAACTAGTTTTGCAGGAGGAAAAATCATGCAAAAACCGACAATTTTATTTTCTGACTTGTGATACCTCATTTTAATTTCAACATTTTTGAAAGCTGAAGAACTTTTTTTTTTGGTGAATTTTGCCAATCTACCTTGTTTTATCATTTTTAAACTGCTCTAGTGTGAATGGATTGAGATATTTCCGATCCGATTTCACCATCCTGTTCAGCGAGAAAAAACCTACATAAAAGAGAGTCACCTGCTTGAGGGTTTTCGGGTAACTTTCCCCGCGTTTGAAATGCCCCAAATCTCCCCTTAGAGTGAGGCGATTGTGCTCATCTTCAAACTTAGCCTTTTGAAAGCCTAGATAGATTTTTTGTGCAAATTTGAGTTTTAATCTCAATTTTATCGCGAGTTATCGTCTGGAATGTGTTTTTGGCGTCTTTTGACAGTAGATTTAGGATGCTTTAAAACGGATTTTGATGCAAACATTTTTTGAAAATTCTCATTTTAAAATTTAAGTTTCTTTTTCTTCGAAAATTCGCTAATACTAAGGCAGTTGAAAGAATTTGTAATATTTCTCTTTTTTCACGGTAGGTAGCAAGGAAACAAAATGGAATTTTTTCTGTGAACCAAAGAGAAAACCAAACCGATGTTATCGGAGCCAACACATCGATATATCGATATTATAGAACACTAGTTTAATGGCCCTGCTATACAGGTTAAAAAGAAATAGGTGAATAACACAATGAGGGAGTATAATAACAATATGCAATGTCAAAAAATCGTATATCCCAAATCCCCGAGGAGGGGAGCACGTCGCTTGCCCTGGGAGACGCTTCCCCCCGCTGGGGCCCTCCTTCCTTCACTGGCGGGTCGGGGGGAGGAGTGAGCCTCTCGGTTGCCCTGGGAGACGGGGAGGGAGAATTCCACCCACCCAGCGTTACGACCCCCTGAAACGTCGATATACTCTGATAAGCTCGTCTTTATATAGTGTGATGAGGCATTTATGGAAAAACATCGTAATATCGAAGCAAAACATCGATATTTTGATAATATCGATGTTGATGTCCCATCCCTACTAAGAAACTAAGATTAATTCTTGTTGGTACATCTTACAGTCTAAATGGGCGTTGGGGCCAATATTCTCTTTTGAAAGAGCATTCTACATATCTCAAAGAGCAAAATTGAAATCTCTATCAGCTGTTATCAGTGTCGATCAATCGATATGATATGATTGCGATCAAGCGATATGATCAATCGATATGATTGCTCTTGCTTTGAAGTACCAATGTTTTGTTAATATGCTGCTTATGTTATGCTGCTAATGCATGCTCAAGTTTCTTGAATTATAGCTGTAGGCTCTGGGCAAACAGCATCTGTGGTTCCAGGGGCCTGTTGGAGGACCATGATTTTCAAGATCGATACCTCATTAACTAATTTGTGCTAATTCGTACGAGTATGACCACGATGGAGATTATAGGTTATTAGATTGAAGATGGTAAACCTGCAGGTTGGCCTAAAAGCTCCCGCTGCCACAGTTTCAGATGATATAGCGATTCTCCTCCTGGAGTTTTACTAAAACTTTCAACATCCCGCAATTAAACCATAATAGACAGACCAAAATGATGGCTCTCTTGAAAAGAAAATAAGAGGAATCATCGGGGTGCCGAAACCATTACTGGGATATCCCAAAGATGTTCTCACGTTTTCGAGGGCCGAAAATGGACGAGAGTGGGTGTGAGAGTGTAATATAATGTATGTAATGTACCAGAAGGGGCTTCCTTTTGGAAATGTACCTGTATCTAATTGAGAGAGCTTTTGATGGGAAGCGTGAGAAACAGTGTAAGACGCTCAGTCACTTCTGGATGATGCCCATTAGAGTCTGTCCGTCATCGGAGTCGCCGTGTCATTCCTCCCCTATGACACATGGACTTTGATCTTTATCTCTCCATCTCTCCATCCTTCAGTATCCTTCGAGGGAGCTCCTTTAGGTGGAGCCAACAACTCCGCAATGGCCCGAATGCCAACAACCCGTGATTATCGAATCACCTGAGCCGATTCGGGAACGAATGCCGCGGATGCTTCGGTGGATTCCTCGCCTTTGAGACAACTGTGAGGTTTCCCACAAATTGGTCCCCGGACGACAGCTTGAATATCGTCGAGGTTATCGTCAACTTTGTCATCTCGCGCAATTAGTCAGGGAATGGAGGGATTGACGGCTCGATTTAATCACGCAGTACCTTCCATTGTTGGGAATTTTAGCTCACACGATATTGATTAAACTTACTATCACTTCTAATAATTATAGCCTGAAGTAATGTGTCAAACAGTTCCAGGCTGAGTTTCGTCGTGGGAAATGGAAGGTGAGGTTTTAGTGGTGTGAATCCCACATAACCCAAAGTGCGGTCCCTTTTGGGTATCTTAGGAGATCCGAGCCTGTGGCAATCCAATAATTTTGCTTCCGAATCTGCGATGCAGCGGAAGCCTTCTGCCCACTTTCGGGAGCCAAAAAATTGTCGTTGTCCGAATTCAAAATTTCCACTCGCATTTTGTGTTTCATAGCCTACTGAACAAACGTTCCGTGTCTGCCGGTCTGTCCACATTTCCTTGTTGTTGTTGTGAATGAATTTAGCTCATATTTTGAGGGATTATGCGGATAAGCCCCCTCAAGATCTCATATGAATTTTATCATGATCGAACTAGCGGTACGCTGTGCGCATGCGCTTACGTGGAATTAATTAATTTTCGTTTTTACTGCCCGCCTCTGAAGAGTAACCGCAAAAGCAACTTGTATTTGAAACGCAATGTAACCAACGATATCGATCCAGACTGTTTAACTATTATTTTCGACCGTCTTTTTATCCATTATCCAATATCAGATCGTGGGTTTTTATTCGCCGCACGGTATGATGTAGAAGGGCAGAAAAGCTATAAACTATAAGTTTATTCCATCATCGCTTGGCGACCTAGACTTCCGCAGAATAAACCACGTGTCAGTAAAAATTTTCACTTAACACCAACAATGTGCACACCAACGATTATACAGATTTTTAATTTCTAATCACCTTCAGTCTGTGAAATGTCTCAACGAATCATGAGGAAATTTGACTAATTACCTCAACATCTTTCATCTGAAGATTTCTTTATTTTCTATATTATAATGGTGACACTTTCATTGTAACGAGGTAGAACTGGTGCCATCTCCTTGGCAGTGTATTTTAAATTAATATGCCAATTGTCTATAACAGGGCGTCCCTCTTAAGGGTGGACATCCGGCTAGGGGTGGATCCTACAACTGCTTTGTAACAAAAATGGCCTCCTAGAAATATTTTTGTAAGTACATAGGCTTCGTTTCCGAGTTATTCGTGATTTAAGATTTTTTTCGTGTTTTCAACTTTCGGTCATAAAAACAGCTAAACCAAACATTTTTGTTTCAGGTAATTTTTATTACCCTAGAGTGGAAAATGTGTTAAATCTGGGAAATTACTGGCTTTTTCAATCACCTGGAAAACTTAATTCTCTTACATGAACATTTTGTTCTGTTACTTGAAAACTTGACCAGATGCTTTCCAACGGTATCCTCAAAATTAAATTTACTCAGGCCAGTGTGGAAGAAAATCGCTTTTCTCCTTCGGAAAAGGTGTCCTTTTAGGCGAAATTAAGGGTTCTGGGAATGTGACGAGGGGAAAAAATTACTAACTCACGATTGGAAGTGTTTTATCACTAGGAGACAAGTTCGGAGTAATTTTCTACGTGGATTTGAATGGTGACGACACAGTGGTGGTAATGAAACCGTGGTTCATTTCAAATATTTAAAACAACAATAATGTGTCGTTTGCTGGATCCATGTCACTGTCTCAACTACAACAAAAGGCGCTCATAGCACACTTGGTTTAGTCGTCAGATAATCGTCCTTTGGTTATTGAGATGGTAAGTTTTTCGAATGTCGAATATACAGACGTGCTATTGGTTTATGGTTTTACCAACCAAAACGGTCCCGATTGTGCGGGAATACCAGAGGACAAACCTTATACATCCGGTTATTTGGATGGATCCTTGATCAAGTTTGTATACCTGTCCTGAGATCTCGAGATCAATTCACCTCTGATCTCGACATACTGAAGCCAAATCGCTCCCAACCCAGGGGCGTGAGGCAATGGGAAGCCACGAGTGAAATCGTCAGACTGTAAATCGTAGTTCCGATCCTCTCTAGAGGACGGCTGGCGATGTCTGCGACACCTCCGGGGTAGTTGGACGAAAATCCAAGGTGAAATTCCTTGTTTACTTCTTCACTTTACTGCTCATATATAACCCATGGGATACAGCTTTGGGGCTGTGCCAAGAAATCAAATAATACGAAAAGCCAAACCTCTCAGGATAAAATAGTGAGAAGTATAGTTGGAGCCCCTTGGTACATGCGAAACGACGATATTCATCGAGATTTGAGGATGGAGACAGTCTATGAAATTATTGCAAAATGGATTCCTTCAAGCAAGGAAGCATGAACATCCCCTGCACAAACATGAGAACCTGGAGATGCTCTACGTTTTGGACAACGAAGGTGAAATCCGACGTCTCAAGCGAAACAAACGACTGGATTTAGTTGTGCTGTGTAAATAGAAGTGCAATCGAACTCAGTACTACATAATCCCGCAATTTAATAATTTAATCTATTTAATAAAGTTTTGCTGTAAACCTATCCTCTTGGAGTGTACCTTTATTGATATGTAAAATTGCTATGTGAAATGTATTTGATTTTTCAGTTGCAATTAATAAATCACAAAAAAAAAGTATTCACGTACTCACTAGTGAACTTCTTTTAGAGATAGGATTAAGTCGTTTGTTTCACGATTTGAAGTGGAGAAAGCGGATAAGATTTATCTCCTTTGCATTTCGGCAGTTGACATTTTTATTTGTCTGAGAAAAGCACATTTTCGTCTCACATTCTCTTCGTGGTTGTCCCTTACGTTCTCGGTGCACCCCGGGGTTTCAGGACAGAGAGTGTAACGAACACAAAATCGTTAGCATTATTTGGAAAGTTTTCGATGTTCTGATTTCCTAATATTAAAGCCCTTGAATTCAGGGTCGACTGAGACCTTAGACCTATTTGTGTACGATAGAACAAATGAAAATAGTGATGATAAATCAGCTGATACTTATGGGAGAGTCAATTTTTCAACTTATGGTGGATGAGCTCTGTTTTATGAACTTAATCGGTCCATCTCCAATGAAACAGTCTGCTGTCATTTCTTGCTGGCAATATCTTGGGCAATTAGATCATAAACCGTCGATATATCCCGCGAAGAGAAGAAAAAGGAACAGACGTGAATATTACTTCGTAGAATACGCGTTGTCAGAATACCTTGATGATATCTTCGATGAAAAGGAGAGATGAAAAAGCTGCAAGTAGGTATGCAATTGGTTGACAAAAAACAGAATCAAAACTGGAGGCTCGGTGAGCTTCGAGTCGCTCACTCCCACAGTAAATCAGACGGGTCGGTGGAAATATAAATTCCGTGGGAGTCGGTTTTTCATGAAATCGGCCGAAAATATTCACGGATCGTTCCATTACCCGAGAAGTTCTTCGACGTTGTCATTCGACGAATTTTTGACGGGAATTTGAAACACGCGAGGGATTCGGTACCGACGCGGTTATAGGGGAAACATCGCAATCATCGGATGCACATTTTATTTCCACGACACTACAAACTTGCTAAGGAGCATTAACAGTTCTCCACCATCTACCTAGCGACAATTGAAAGGGTGACATTTAATGAACATGTAGCATTTTCAAGTTGAATTAAACCTTTTTTTCCGAAACAATTAAACCTTTTCTCAATATAATTACACTTTTTTCCAAAATAATTAAGCCTCTTAAAAGAAGTTGCTGTTATAAAATTAAATAATTAAACCTCATCGAACAAATGTAATTGAAAACTTTATGGCTTCCACACAAATGACCATCAAGTTTTTACCACCATACTCGCCGATGCTAAGTTTTTTGGAAAAAGCTTTCTCAAAAGTCAAGTTCAAGAAGAGAAATATTGGGCCGCCGAGAAGAGTACCTCCTTACTCAAGTGCAATAGAAATCCAGTGGACTCCAGCTAGCATCCAACAGTCCGGAATACCCGATAGTCCGGAATGGCTCCGGAAAATTGAAAACATTTAGGTTTTCAGCCAAAGTGTGTCCTTATAAAACAAATAAAAACGCTTGAAAGTTATTCGGAAGTTTTTGGGGTAGTTCGGTATCATCCGGAAGCGGATGTTAAATGCCGGCTGACACGTGACTGATTTTCTAAAAAGTTTACAGTAAAACATGCCGCGTACGCTCCTGCACCTTCTTGGAACCAGGTATAGAATGCAACACTTCGAAAATGCTGGTGAAAACTTTGGGTCACTGCAAACCCTGTATCCGACCGAACTCCGCAGACTGATGAGGAAGAAAACCATCTGATCGAAGTTTTGGACGTCTTTGGAAGTGCTGACAATTCCTTGAAAAACGTGCCTGAAGGTGAGGTAGAGGAGTGGCTTCTAATTGACGAGAATGAGCCTGTTGAACAAGAAATAACTGATGAGGACATTATCAACATTGTTGTAAACCCTCAGTATACCCGAAATCTTGAAGAAAGTGCCTCAGATGCCGAAATGGAAGAAAAGGAAAAAATCAGCTGATCAGAAGTTGCAGAATCACTAAATATGTTTATTTAGTATTTCAGAAATTATTTCCATATCATTAGAAACAAATTTTACTAAACGCCAAAAGTCAAGAAAACAAAAAGTCATTCGTGACTTTTTTAAATTTACGTTTTCCAGTATGTGTGCATACATTATAAGAAATGTAAAATAAACTTTGTTGTATGTATTTGTAGTTTAATTATTAACTTAATTGTTCTTATGATTACCTCAAGATAGAGCGGAATTTCCGGTAGTCCGGCGCCGAACCGGTCCCTAACGTGCCGTATTATCGGACTTCCACTGTCATTGCAACAAGTACAGCTAAAGTAGCCCCCAAGACTGCGCCAACTACGTCACAGACATGTCCCTACTGTTGTCCGCTGCAGCGAATCGACCCGATGTATTGACAACTGTACCTACTTACCTTCATTATTCATTAAGCCTTCGTTATTCTTTCACGCCTTTGTTGTTCACTTTTCTTCAATTCATTCAACCTAATTCATGATTAACACGTTTGATTTTCAAAGTTTCCTTGCAATTCCAACATTCACGCAGATGGTTTAGTTGAACAACAGGAAAAAGGTTTAATCGTGAGCCGCATCAAAAAAGGAAATGGACCATAATTTCATTCCAGGGAAAGGCACGCGCTGAGCGAGTGGCCATGTTTAATTCAACACAGCCGCACAACTCGACCGAAAAACCCGCAGCGAACGTGTTAAACTGTTTCGCCATTCATATCCTTGCGACTCCTTATTTTTTCGCAAGTGGTTTAGTTATTTCGGAAAAAGGTTTAATTATTATGGAAAAAAGTGTAATTGTATTTGGGAAAGGTTTAATTCTTCTGGGAAAAGGTTTAATTCAACTGCGAGAATGTTTAATAAAATCGCCGACAGTGTCCATCGTTTTGGTGAAGGAGAATGGAAGTTAATGAGTGATCACCGACTTTTACTGAAAAATGGTATGATTTTTTCTTTTTCGAGTTGGAGCCCATATCGAAATAGTTACAGTTTAAACGGGCATAATTCCGTTAATAACTTTGCTAATCTCCGATATTTGTGATATTGAAAATGAATTCGCGATTGGTAGATTGATAGAAATATATATAAATAAAATTGATACGAATGCATACATGTGGATGATAAAATTTTATTTTCTGGATTAAATATTTTTTTTTCACTTACACGTTCATTTTTTGTACGTGTTTTTTTGCAACTCTTCGTAATGCCTTTAAGGCTTATTCAAATAGAATCCATCTGATTTCATTTAACATGGGATTTTCATCTATCCATTCTGAGAACTCAACATAGATGTGTTTCGGCGGCTTACGCCTTGTTCAGTTCCAACTGCGTATGATTTGGGTAGGTACCCAAATGCTCTCATTTCTGCTATCATTTAATGAAAAAGTGTTCAACTTCAAAAACCGTTTTTATAAGCTTCAAAAAGAACTTTTTGACCAGCATTCAACATTGTTTGAAAACGTTTGGATTCATTACAGTATCACCATTTATCTTTCTGAAAATTTGCTAACACTCAAACCCCGTGATTGGATAGGTGTCTGTTCATCGTCTCCATTAGAAACTGTTGTTCGAAATCCTTGTGCGTCACCTCTCCGCCTTTGAACCGTTGTGAACATCCCCGAAATCCGGTGAAACGTGGGTGGGATTTAAAAGGTAAGACGAACCTGTAAATTAGAAAACTAAACCGAATCTCCCGCCTTCTAAATCAACCACACCCTTTGATACCCGGAATCAAACGCCGCTTCGGGATCCGCGCCATAAAACGGAAGCCCCAAAGGGACGGGGGTGACCGCTTGGAAGATAACCATTTTACACCCCGCAATAAAATCCTAGGCATCCAACCTTCCCTCCTCCCGTTCGACTGTTTAGAGATTCTACTCTAATTATCGGTGGCATTTACTGCGCATACTTTTTTTGAAAAGACGTTTAACAAGTTGTGTTGTGTAACTTTGTAAGTTAAGAGTTTGGTTTTGAAATACCTCGTCGTTTCCCATTTCAGTGTACGCGTATTTTATGACTGCCAATAAAACCACACGATGTCGAGCATTGAACGTTTCAATGTATATACACGGGTACCTACTGTGTCTGATATATTAACCGACTCACCTTCGCATTTAGACCTAGCATCGTATTTTGGTTTTTAGGACGTCGCTCTGAATCAACGTTTTGTTAGCAGAAAGGAGCCTATTAGAAGTGAGCAGAGGGGTACGGCACAACCCAAACATAAGACAAAAATAACTGCGTACAAATCCATTTCTGCTATCATTTAATGAAAAAATTTCAACTTCAAAAACCGTTTTTTATATGCGTCAAAAAGACACTTTTGAACAAAACATGTATTGCAAACGTTTGGATTCATTGCAGTATCACCATTTATCTGAAAATTTGCTAACACTATATTAAACCCGTGATTGGCCTGGTGTCTGTTCATCGTCTCCATTAGAAACTGTTGTTCGAAATCCTTGTGCGTCACCTCTCCGCCTTTGAACCGTTGTGAACATCCCCGAAATCCGGTGAAACGTGGGTGGGATTTAAAAGGTAAGACGAACCTGTAAATTAGAAAACTAAACCGAATCTCCCGCCTTCTAAATCAACCACACCCTTTGATACCCGGAATCAAACGCCGCTTCGGGATCCGCGCCATAAAACGGAAGCCCCAAAGGGACGGGGGTGACCGCTTGAAAGATAACCATTTTACACCCCGCAATAAAATCCTAGGCATCCAACCTTCCCTCCTCCCGTTCGACTGTTTAGAGATTCTACTCTAATTATCGGTGGCATTTACTGCGCGTACTTTTTTTGAAAAGACGTTTAACAAGTTGTGTTGTGTAACTTTGTAAGTTAAGAGTTTGGTTTTGAAATACCTCGTCGTTTCCCATTTCAGTGTACGCGTATTTTATGACTGCCAATAAAACCACACGATGTCGAGCATTGAACGTTTCAATGTATATACGATACGTACACGGGTACCTACTGTGTCTGATATATTAACCGACTCACCTTCGCATTTAGACTTCGCATCGTATTTTGGTTTTTTAGGACGTCGCTCTGAATCAATGCTTTGTTAGCAGAAAGGAGCCTATTAGAAGTGATCAGAGGGGTACGGCACAACCCAAACATAAGACAAAAATAACTGCGTACAAATCCATTTCATACCATTCCAAGCCGAATGCGTGAAAAATATTCCACGATAAAACATGGATATCGTAATCGTATACCATCAACCGTGTTACTTGGGCTGGCGCCAGCCACGCAATCTAGCTCAGGCTTTTTAACGAAACTACAGCCCGACCGTCAGCCTGACCGATTTTTCAAATTGTGAGCAATCTGATGATTGTACAGAAACCCGAGTGGTCTCATTCGATGCTCAATATTTATTTATATCCAAATCAAACAAAAAACTAAGTTCTTACATCAAAAGTCGTGAGATTTTGATTTTTTTGCAGTTTAGTCTTTGAATATTATCCCTTAAGTTCGGACTGATTGATAAAGATGCTGACATTACTGGCACATCCCCGAACAATGTTGAGTTATTTAGCCAATTAAATTTTGGTCCAGTAGTTCTGGGGAAAAGCTTCCGACAGCGCACAAGAGGACAGATTTTTATTTTATTTTTGTTTATAATTTGAGTTTTGGAATCTACCCACCTATTTTGACGCGTAAAACAACTATTTTGATGTAGTGTTGAAATTCTTCCTTCAACTTGGCCGTTTACAAAGGTTCATTATTGGAAACCATAACATAACATCCGGAGCGTCATGTCACCTTCTAAGTCAAATGAACTGAGGTTTCAATATCTGCTACTGGAGTAGTTGTACTGTTTGGTTCCAAACTTTGCTACTAGAGTGAGTTAGTCTCACATTTTAGTCATTCCCGACCAAGACATCTGACTTGAATCAGAGACTAATATGTGTGTTCATTCCACTAAGTCCGCCGTACGCCATCTAGAGCTATCCCATAGAACTACCAGATCAATCTTTATGAAACGGGTGGTGGTAAATGAAAAATAAGGTCTTTGTATTCCATAAACTTTTTGAGGAAAGTATAAATTTGATAATTTATTCGCAATTTTTAGATGGTTAGATATTGATTCTTGCCCAAGATACCTAGGAAAATACATGTTATCTCGGGATTATCAAAGCAATACAGTAGACACTTGTCTAAAGTAACAGCAATGAAGAGGTAATGAGAGTGATCATTTCCACATGTTTTAATTGAAGAATCTAACACAATAATAAAATGTCTTGATGCATCAAGTTCTATATACAAAATACGTTCCCAGACAGTGAAGTAAAATGTTATTCACAATTATAATGTCTTCTAGTGATTTATGTTGAAGACCAGAAAAACTTGTAAATCATCACTTGTTTCATGGCTCCCAGAAGGTAGATCTGCCCGCAAAAAGTATCAGATATTAACAAATTCTAATAATATTTCCGAAGTTGTCTTCGTATTTCGGTGGAAGGTTCATGCGTTGGGCATTCATCTCCCACGCTCTAAAGAAAGACGTTCCCAAGTCATACAAAAGTGTTTCTTATTTTTTGAATGGATTGAAGTCTCATGGTTCAAAATTTCATGGTTTACGTTTCAAAGGGTGTAGAATCCGAATCTGCAATAAAAACCTTTCCGTCCGTCCGCCGTACGCCGTTCGCACAAATTCTCCCTTACCGAGCAAAAAATCTGAAATTTTCAGGAAAAATCCACCTTGGTCCGACAACACCCCAATTCTCGAGCCAGCTCTCTCACTCAATTTAAAGAGCCCTTTAAGGGCTGTAAAAGTTTTGTAAAATCCCTAAAAACCTCAAAAAAAGTCAAGGCGGCCTAAATTTGTACTTTTTTTGAAGAACATACCATGAGGAATCGAATGAGCCCCTCCCCAGGTCTGTAGCTCAAACCATTCCCGATGTATGGCCCGATTTATGGTGACAACATTTGCGTTATTTTGGTTTATTATTGTTTTTGTTTTGATTGCAATAACCTAGTGATGTAGTGAACGTGGATACTTGAGTGAACTCCTAAAAGGGTTTATAGCCGATACACGGGTTGAAATATTCTGATAACCATAAAACAACGCTGCAAATTCTTTCAATGGGGTTTATTATTCAATTTCAATTGGCTTGCGTTCATGGTTTGAATTTCTACTAAGCTTTGGAGTGTGCGTGTTCCACAGGTGATAGAGCGATTATTGAGTTTCAGGAGGCACATAAATATGATCAACTGATCAATCCAAATAGGTGTTTTGGTTGAGAACAGATTTACGTGGTCTATGCATATCTCCTGAAATTCAAGAATCGCTCTATCACCTGTGAAACACGCACACTCCAAAGCTTAGTAGAAATTCAAATCATGAACGCAAGCCAATTGAATAATAAACCCCAGTGAAAGAATTGAAAGAATTATTAGTATTATTTGCTCTGGGTGATTTTAGGCCGATTTGAAAACCATTCCAGACGATTCTGCATCCAAAATCACTCGGACAATGAGCAGGTACCTACTCACTTACCTATGGCAGCGAAAACCTCGAAGAACTACGTTTTTGAGCAGTTTTGTCTAAAAGCGGCTACGCGTGTGAAGCGATCGGGATGGCTAGACCACGTCCTGGTGTCTGTTGACGAAAGATTGGATGTTTGACATCAACCCTAAGCTCTTTTGTTGCCTACGATCAACGGACATTGTAGATTTGAATTTCTGCATACCATAAAATGAAAACATTGGTGGGGGGGGGGAGGGGGGAGCAGAGCTCACGAAAATATTTTCTATGCAAACGCTTATTATGGGAATTAAATGAACCAAAATGCAAGTAACTCACGACTCCAACAATGTTCATCCAATTTAGATGTCATCTTCTAGGATTGTTAGTATCAGAGTCCAATTGATCTTCTGTATTTTGTATGGTTAGCAGACCAGAGATAGCCTCTGGACATGAGCGAACATTGTTATTTTGTTATTTGAAACAATTAATGTAGAAGGCTCATCCAGATTCATAGAGATAGGTTTGATAAAAAGAAAAACACAAAAAAAGCTGGTGTGAAGGTAACTCCGAGATCCAAATGACCCCCATGAGTAACTTTCTTATTACGCCCTAGAGCTCAACTGTCTTGTCCGAGTTTTTGTTTCAACCCTTCAAACACCCACTTGCCCCGACACCTCTTCAACAAAAACCCGCCCTTCACAAATGAACCTTACGTATTCCTCCTCTTGAAGAGCAACACAAGAAAGACACGGAGGTTTTTGTAAAAGGTCATCGTTACTTTGTAGTTAGGGTTTAGCACGTTTGCTGCTCCGGTCTTTATATTTTTGAAGTGGGTCCCAAAGAAAGGCCCTCATAAATTGATATCGGAAGACGGCGAGGGGGGGACAAAGCTTAATAATGTTATTACACCTTGGAGGGGTAGTCGTGCCTTTTTGTTGTGTGGCGAGAAGCGTTCTTTTCCACCGGAGATGATATTCATTAGAGGGTAATGGTCCTGAGGCCGGCACCTTGCTTCTACCCAGGTCGGTGATTATTAATTGCAGGTAGGGGGAGCGTGTGGGTGAATGTGTGCATGCTATCACGGTGGTCCAACCCACCTCCGAGCTAATGACCCTACAGGCACGCCCTCCCGTGTCAACCTCATCTTCCTGAAGCGATCCCCTCCTGACCGAGGGCGTTTCTTTTTTTCTTCTTCGCGGTGGAAAAAGATGGGCAGGCTTTTTCCCCGGAATCGCCAGGCTCCGAAGTAATAGGCAGCTGAGGTGAGATTTTAGGTTGCTGACCGCAATCCACGCGATTGGGTAAGTGCACGAGGTCCGAAATCGGTTCGATCCTCAGAATCGCAATTGCAGCGCATTAGGATGTTCAGTAAGTTCACGACACCAAAATTAGCGGATGGAACAGCACTGCCTTCAGTTGCTGAAGACTGATTTCCAAAAGCGAATGTAACGAAGTACAGAACCGACCAGACACAACCAGTCAATTTTTGTACTTCGCAAAAATTTGAAAAAACCCAAAGATGTACAATGTAAATTTGATTTGATATTGTCAAACTAACGGGAAACGGGGGTTCGGACGAAACGTGGAATTCCTATCCAAGGCTTCCCCTCTCCAGTTGAAGCACCCGTTATTATAAACGTTCGGGAACCAAACAAATCGGTTTTGAAGGGTAGCATCGGTTATGAAGTAGAAGTAAAAGGGTGTTTCGGAGGTTCTGACCTATCCCATGTAGTACTCGCTGATCATTTTATTATTACTACAATCAGATCTACGTCTATTTGAAACGTAGATAAATACATACGTAAGACTCGTGTACATAAGATGGGCAGGTTTTTTCCCTAGAATCGCCAGGCTCCGAAGTAATAGGCAGCTGAGGTGAGATTTTAGGTTGCTGACCGCAATCCACGCGATTGGGTAAGTGCACGAGGTCCGAAATCGGTTGGATCCTCAGAATCGCGATTGCAGCACGTTAAGATGTTATGCGGACTGTAACAATGAGACTTCATGGAACAAGAAGGAAGTTCAGGGCCCCAATATTAGCGGATGGAGCAGCACTGCCTTCAGTTGCTGAAGACTGATCTCTACAAAAGCGAATGCAATGAGGTACAGAACCTACCATGACACAACCAGTCAATTTTTGTATTTCTCAAAAATTGGAATGAACCCACATACATACAATGTACATTTGATTTGATATTATCAAACTAGCGGGAAACCCATGGTTCCGACGAAACATGAAATTCCTGTCCAAGGCTTCCCCACCCCAAGACGGTGAAGTGGTGAATCCTCAGATCTCCACTTTTGGCCATAATTAGTTTTTTTTCATTATTCTACCTATCTAGTTGCCTTCTAACGATTTTAGAGCTTCAGCAGTCGGGAAAATGCCGAAAAGTGAAGAAGGAAAATGTAGGTGGTCGAAAAGTGAAGAAGAAGTTCCACTTGTGACATTGAAGTGATGGGGAAGAATATAGTTTTTTGGATCTCCTGAAAAGTACGAGTTTTGGAGATACGAGGGTTCACCTCTTCACCGCCGCCCAGTTGTAAGCAACCGTTACTACCTACAATGTTTGGGAACCGAATAAATCGGTTCTGAATGGTGACATCGGTTATCAAGAAGAAGTAGAAGGGTGTTTCAGAGGTTCTGACCTATCCTATGTTGTACTCGCTGATCTTTTATATTACTCCAGTCAGATCGGTTAAGCAGTTCAGCCGTCTATTCGAAACGTACATAAATAGATACGAACATAGAAATGAATTTTGAGTTTCATGTACCTACTAGAAAAAAACCTCTGCCTCGCTTGAAAAAAAAAAAAAAAAAAAAAAAACCCTGAAAAGAGCTAAACTTGAAGAATTTTTTTTAAATAACTTTATTGCACGAAAGAAAAATATGCAATAAACATAGTAGTTTAGTGAACATATTTAGAAAAAAACAATAACGTGGAACGTGTGAGGGAGTGGAAGTCCATTGACTATCTCCCGCTAAAGATAATAAATATATAATAATAAATGGATAATATGCATGACATAAATTATATATAGGGGAAGGTGTTGTACCTTGGGACAATTTGTAAACAAATGTATTTTATTTTACTTGGGTATAACTTATAGTCAAAATGAAAGTATTAGGTTATTGTTACAAGGATCTACTAACACTACTTATCAAGAGAGTAAAAATTATTTTGTTAACCCTTGCAGGGTGGTCCCAAGTAAACATACTGTTTAGTGACCTTGGGACCAGATGATTTTAACACATAAATCTTATAATTACATATAAAAATACAAAACCATTACAGCAAACTTTATATGAGATTAAACAAATAAATCTACTAGATAATGGCATGTCGTAAATTAAAAATCACAGGGAATTTAAGTGAGTTCTGTTGACACGGAAGAGAAGCTATGGGCGGAGGCAGTTTACAAATGATCTCTTCTTCTCCTATTTCATATATGACTTGAGATAAACGTGTTTGTTCCTGTCTTAACCAAATACTGGATCTATATACAAAGTCCCAAGGTATCAATTAAATATATGAAAACATAATTTGAGGTTAATTAGCACCATTAAATAGAGTACAACTTAAGTTTAGTATACTGTTACTTTTTGACAATAATTAATTAGGACAAAATATAAAAAAAAAAACAATGAAACAACAAAAAATATATTATATGAGTGTTTCACTTTTTATTGTGTAGCTCCCATAAATCACAGTCCAAAGTGTCCAGTCATTCTACACTAGCACTTTTTGGCTAGAGGAACAACTACATCAGGTTAGTTTAGTGTTTCACCATCAGATGGCAAAGCTATGCTCTTTGTCCCGAGGTACAACTGTCCCATTATATATATAATAAATAATAGGTCGTGAATAAATAGAAAATGTGCAGAGATTGTTGACGTGTAAACGTTAACTTTCACACTGTTCTAAGGAGATCTGTATGACGTTTTCGCTTTAGTCTGCGACCAGGGCGATCTGGAGGAACTGTCTCTACTATGTTTGCAGCAAGGGGATTGGGGTGATTTGGGAGTCGCTGATGGAACCTATAGTAAGTTGCGTTTAGTACCTCTTGTACTGAAGGTATTCAAGGTTGGGAAAAACAGTAGACCATGGAGATGTGCATTGTTGGAGGTGTAATTAATTAGAAAATTAAAATGATGAAAAAAATAAACACACACAGATAGGTACTTTATGAAAACGCTGAAAATTCTTTCACTGGGGTTTATTATTCATTTGGCTTGCATTCATAATTTGAATTTCTACTAAGCTTTGGAGTGTGCGTGTTTCACAGGTGATGGAGCGATTATTGAATTTCAGGAGGCACACAAATATGATCAACTGATCAATCCAAATAGGTATTTTGGTTGAGAACAGATTCACGTGCTCTCATGCATATCTCCTGAAATTCAATAAACGCTCTATCACCTGAGAAACATGCACACTCCAAAGCTTAGTAGAAATTCAAATTATGAATGCAATCCAAATGAATGAAATTGAATAATAAACCCCAGGCGAAAGAATTTGCAGCGTTTTTTTACAGCATAAGATCATTCCATATCAGAATAGTTTCAAAAGTTCTGTATCGGCTATAGGGATGTTACAAAACTTTGACAACCCTTAAAGGGCACTTTAAATTAAGTGAGAGTGCTGGCTCAAGAATTAGAGCGTCGTCGTACCAACATGGATTTCCTGAAAATTTCAGCTTTTTTGCTCCAGCTGTTTGGGAGAAATCGTGCGTACGGCGGACGGAAGGAAACATTTTTATTGTACATTTGGATTCTACACCTTTGAAACAAACCATGCAAGTTTCCGGGGGGGTTAGAACATTTTTTTTCAAGAGCGATTACAATGGTTTATAATTGAATAATAAACCGAAATTGATTGGCATTGATCATTAATGAACAAAATTGTCAAAATTTGGAAATATCAGCGGTAGCGTTAGTAATGCTCAATAATAGGGCTGGGCGATATTCGATATTCGTATCGATATATCGATACATTTTGAATATCGGTGGAGCATCGATATTCTTCCTGAAATATCAATATTCTCGATACTTTGGTCTCTACCCAATACCTACTTTCAAAATTCCTTTCATTTCATACACTCGTGAAAACCTAGGAAATTATTCTTCTACAGCAGGAGGAAAAATGCTGAGAACGTAGAAAGCTATTTTCTATTTTTCCGTTTATTTCTTCTTGATTTTAGAGTTGTCTTCATCAATTGATTGAACTCTACAGCTAGTTTCTAAGTGATTAATACCCTGTAATTTAAAATTGGACTATCTTTGGGGCTACTTGGGTCAATGACAAGTTACGTAGCCACTGATTAGCTTTTAATCAGTTAATTATTCCATGAACATAATCACTCCCTCTTTTTAAGCGGCCCACTCACTATCCAACCGTCGGCCGACAATCGGGACTGAAGGTGGGGGGAACCCGACCGCTTGATGTCGGGTGGTTCTAGTCATCCAACGGGCCCAACGGTTGGGTCTCTTCCACACACAGTCCAACTCAGGTGCGAGTGCGGACCACCGATTGTCGGCCGACGGTTGGATAGTGTGTGGGCCGCTTTATTGTTTTCAAAAATAAGCCTTTGTAATTGGAAAGCAAAAGTTGAGGATACAGGTCAGTTGTGCCTGAGTAATAGGATTATGACTAAGCCGATCTACGGAGCACCAATGAGGGTCCCTCGAGGGCAAGGTGCGAAGGGAATGTCAACTGCCCTTGGGTGCTCCAAGTCGGGGGATTCAATGTTTTGGTTGTTGTTCTGTTCATCGCTCTTGCTTCCAAGTGATCAGTTTACTTGTTGCGACGGCTCAACATTAGCATAGCGTACATTGTGTGCTGATTTTGAAATCGCAATTCACAATGCAGCAAAAGTCGTGTGCCCCACCCTTTCGATCCAAGGTTGCAAATTCCACCTGACCCAACGTTGGTGGCGGAAAATTCAGGAGTGCGGATTGTCGACTGACTACAAGAACTGTACGGAGGTTGGGAAATTTCTGCGCAATGTGTTTGGTCTGCCGTATTTATCTTTTTTTGAGGTTGAAGAATCTTTTGACAACGACTTCAGCGTCCCCGCGAATAATCCCAATGTCCGTAAGTTCGTGAATTACCTCAACACAACATATCTAACCGCTAAATCCATATATCCAGCGATGATGTGGGCCATGAGAAATGCTCAGTCAGAGAGGACCACGAACTCATGTGAATCTTTTCATTCGAAGTCACAATTATAGTCACCACCCAAACAACTTCGTGTTTGTTGAAGGGTGAGATGACGTTTTGTGAGTTTGAATGTTGTAAAATGCGATAATTTCAGATCATAATATTTAGTAATACTTGACAAGGCGTTGAAAGCGTGATTGTCAAGAGTTAAGTTAGTTAAGATGAAAGCTATTGCGCTCAAATATGACCCATTCCAAGCTTTAAATGATCATTTTGGGGCTTCGAAGGATTCCGTGAGTAGTACGAAAATATCTTACCACTCCCCATTTTCGGGCTGGTCAGTCCACCGCGATTAGACCGCGAGTACATCCATTATCCGAACAGGTTTATTTAATGAGCTAATCGAGATAAATATTGACTCCCAATACAATAATTTGGACCACATAACTATCAGCTTCACCCAATCACGTCCACTAATCTTTGGAATGGGGTGTTTTAATAGATCTTGTAAAATCTAGGAAATTTATGATTGCGGGTAGAAATCTGTTGGGTAATCTTCTTTTCCTCTGATGAGCTCGAGTTTAGACGAGTCAAGGAAGGTCGTTTATTACTTGATTTTGTTTAGCTATCGAGATTTCCAGATTAAATTATAACCTTAGTGAGAAATTCAGGATGTTGATTCTTGCTTTTATACCATTCGAGTTCTTGTTTCAATTTCCTAATCGTGAAAAACGGGTTTGGTGAATCTACCAATTTTGGTATATTATTTCCAATAATCGCCTTTGTAATTGTATAGTGGAAATGTTTGACCCTCCCCACCCTCAAATTTTGCTCTTTTAAGTTCCTAGGTGCGTTGAGTCAAAACCTGCTACGTCCGTCCGACACCCGACAGTGGAAAACATTACCGATTTAGGTGGACAAAATTCTGAAACTTGTCCATATTTAAGCTTTGAGTACCCAGATTACTGAAAAAATAATTTAAAAAATCGAATTAACTTTTGTACAAGATTGACGAGCACACATTGGTCTAAAATCAAATGGATTTGCTAAAATATAAAAATTTTCTACATTCAACGATTGAAGTCCCATAATACGTGAGAAATAATATAAAAAATCGAATTAGTTTTTTGACACGACTGGCGAGCACGCAGTGGTCTAAAAATAAATTGATTTGCTAAAATTTGAGTAAAAAAATTATGTATCACCCAAAACGCAAAAAATCGCAAAAATTCTTTGCAACATTTAAAGACTAGAAGGATTGATGAAACAAATCCTACAAACAAATCCTTGGGGTAATTTGGGGGTAATATAGTTTTTCGTTATTGAATAAGGGCATACATTTACAAATTGCTAAATTAAATCTACAGGTAGACTGCAATGTATATTAAATAATGAATGTAGAAGTTTAATGTCTTAGCTGTCTCAGCAATGTCCATTGTTCAACAAAAGCAAAAAAAACGTTGAGGCCACACACACCTTGAACATAATGAATGGCCATCGAATAAAGATAATCCGACTGCAGGTTATTAGGCACTTGTGTAAACATGATTGGTTCACTCCTTAACTATTTTTTTGTAAACACGGTATGCAGGGAAATATTGGTGTTAAGCGTGTTACTAACTAATAATAAAAACGCTGCAAATTCTTCCACTGAGGTTTATTATTCAATTGGCTTGCGTTCATGATTTGAATTCATACTAAGCTTTGGAGTGTGCATGTTTCACAGGTGATAGAGCGATTATTGAATTTCAGGAGTCCCACAAATATGATCAACTGATCAATCCGAATAGGTATTTAGGTTGAGAACAGATTTACGTGCTCTATGCATATCTCCTGTAATTCAATAATCGCTCTATCACCTGTGAAACATGCACTCTCCAAAGCTTAGTATAAATTCAAATCATGAACGCAAGCCAATTGAATAATAAACCCCAGTGAAAGAATTTGCAGCGTTTTTTATGGTTATCAGAATGCTTCAACCCGTGTATCGGCTACAAAGCATTTTAGGAGTTCACTCCAGTATCCACATTACTACATCACTACATCACTACGTCACTAGGTTACTGATATCAACACGAAAACAATAATAAACCAAAATAACGCGAATGTTGGCACCATAAATCGGGCGATAGATCGGGAATGGTTTGACCTACGGACCTCGGGAGGGGCTCATTCGATTCCTCGGGAGTGTTCTTCAAAAGAGTACAAATTTAGGCCGCCTTGACTTTTTTTGAGGTTTTTAGGGATTTTACAAAACTTTGACAGCCCTTAAAGGGCACTTTAAATTAAGTGAGAGAGCTGGCTCAAGAATTGGGGCGTCGCCGGACCAACGTGGATTTTTCCTGAAAATTTCAGCTTGTTTGCTTCAGCCGTTTGGGAGAAATCGTGCTTACGGCGGACGGACGGAAAAATTTTTATTGGAAAAACGTTTATTTTATTTTAAAATTTTTATCTGCAACAAATGTAAACTATGAAATTTTCTGGAGGGTTAGAATTTTTTCTCCTACATGGAGGGCTTATCTTTCAGAAACTATGTATCCTACCGTTTGGTCTGCTTCTTAAAATAAGATCAGTTAAACTGTATTCAAAAGTTACCAGCCCATAGTTCCGGAACATCATGTTTTTACTCGTACTTCTTTATCACTTTATCAATTCCGCACCACTTTGGCCAAACTTCGTTATTTGTCAATCGATAAATATAATTGGTACTTTCTCCTCTGATTTACTAGCAAAACTGTTAAAATCTTCCAATAATAACAGTTTTAAACACAAACTATTAAAGGATTATTGTAATAAACTAATACAGAACGGAAATTGCACCATTTTCAGTTTTTCTTTGTTTTTTCTTTCCTTCTCAAAACATCACTAGCACAGAGGACTGGTAACTTTTTGGATCTTAGGAGACACCACTCAAGGTGGATTGGCACTTTTGGTCAGAGAAGACTTGAAGTTTATGTTCGACCGCCAAATATTTCAAACGTTCAAACATTCTCAAATCCGCTCCTATTTTCTGAAGAGGATGAAAACTCATTTAAACTCCATAACAACTTGTATTTCATGCTTCTGCAAAAGATGCTGTAGTTAGCCTCAATGTTGATCCTGAGCTTTGCCATCATTTTGCTAAAATACCCGTAAAGTTCCCATAGTTGCCTTATCAGAGTCTTTCAATCAGTCTGGGCTTGAATCGGCATTATATAAACATATTTCTCTCTTGTATATAGGTATTCAGGTTGTCTAGGATTATGCTTGAGTTAGCAATAAATGACTAGAATCGTTCTTCACGTCCTTGATACAGCAAGGAAGCGATACTGTCTCCCCGACATGGTAGACGATTGCTAGTTGATGCAATAGCCTTCTGCAAGGGAGATTCCTAACATCAAAGTACAGAGCTAAAGTCAGGAGATCATGCTGTTACAACACTTACTACTACAATGAGTTGGCATTGATCATCACTAGGGACCGGATTCTTAGGTCACTAAAAAAGCCGTTTTAGGTGCCTAAAATATGTCGCTAAAACTGAAATTATGCCTTTAAAATAGCATTATATGCCGTTATAAATATAATGAAAGAGGAAGGAAAATAATGTTAAATGCCTTTTTTCCAGTACTTACATTCAAGTATACAAAATACTTGCGTAATTCAATGACTCGAATATCACACAGGAACTATCGTTCGATTTCCCAACAACCCTTCACCATAAAAAAACGACGAAAATGTCATGAAATTTAATTCAATGACATGAAATTGAAGTCAAATATCGAGATAAACATTTAATCAAAATGAAATTGAACTCAAAACCTCAAAAGTAGGTACAGGTACATTATAGGTAAGTTAGGTAGGTAACCAGGGGGTGGGTAATTCTCATTTGAAGTAAACTCATTCCACCGCTTCCTCTGAAATTGAGAAGAAGTAATTTGACACGAGGGTGTGCTTCAAATTCTCGACTGTCAGCCTACGGCGATTGTCAGCAAGAAATGTCTTGTACATAGAAAACGATACATAGGTAGGTACCTTCCTACACATAGGTAGGTATCTTCCTACAACGCATACATAGGTACTTACCAACCCGTGGAAAAACTATAATAAAGACCCTAAATACCTAGGTAGTTTTAAGCTGTAAGTACTGGGTACGCTTTGATTTTGAATACGGGTAACCACCAAATATATTATTGTAAAATCGTATTTTTTATTTTTTCATTTTTTGGAAAATCTTATAATATGCATTTATATGCGTTTATTCCTGAAATATGTTACTAACTCAGAAATATGCATTTATATGTCAAATAAAAAGTGCATTTTTGGAATCAGCTTGACGTGAAACGGATAAATAACTTGGAAGTTTTGTAATATCTGTTCAGGGAAAAAACATGTTATTACCTAAGAATCCGGTCCCTGATCATCACTCATTCCCGTACAAGATTTCTGAGCTAACGAAGTATCATAAAGGGCACGTTGGTATTTCCGATGCAGGTAATGTATTTACTCGTAGCTAACTGCCAATCTCTATGCAACAAACTTACGATAGGTAAAGAAAAACCGAGGCCGTCAAAGGTACCTACGTGAGGAAGTATCTTCATTATCCGTGCTCACCGGCTTACGAGCACACTTTTTGTGTTTTTCCATTGTTGAACCGTCAAGTGGGGGCTTTAACAAAGGGAAATGACTCAATAAGCAACTTAGAAGATCTGAGAAGCGGACCGAAGAGGGTTTTAAAAAAAAAAAGTGAAGAAGAAAATCGGTAAACACAGTTGACGAGAGGGAGCTAGCTCGAAGGGCCTCCAGGTAGATCTGTCCAGTGAATAGGGAAAGGACGGCATAGAAAAAGCTCGGACCCGTGAAACAGAAGAACCGAAGAAGGAACAAAAAGAGCTCTGTTTGATTCATAAAATGGGTATATCTCTGAACGGTGAGGGCCCAGTGGGAAAAAAGCGATGACCAAGTGGAAGGAATAAGCTCTTAAGAAATGTTGTCTTTTCCTTTTTTTTTTTCTCACATATTTCTCGAGGGAGATGAGCCCATTTCTCACGGGGGAGGGTCATTGTGGCGAGTACCTAGAGAGCTCATTAAACTCTAAACAGTTGAAAATGTTACCAGTGGCCATGAATGAGTGCGTAGTAGTGATAGCCATCGATAGTATCGAAATATTGATATTTTCCTCCGATGTATCGATATTTTTCTACCGATTATGCAATGGCCAATAGTTTCGAAAATCGATAGTTGGTGATCAATATTTTTGGTTTATTATTCAATAATAAACCATTGTAATCGCTCTGGAAAAAAAAAATTCTAACCCCCCTGAAAATTTCATGGTTTACGTTTCAAAGGGTGTAGAATCCGAATCTGCAATAAAAAATTTTCCGTCCGTCCGCCGTACGCCGTACGATATCTCCGAAACGGCTGGAGCAAAAAATCTGAAAATTTTCAGGAAAAATCCATCTTGGTCCGACGACGCCCCAATTCTTGAGCCAGCTCCCTCACTCAATTTAAAGTGCCCTTTAAGGGCTTAAAAGTTTTGTAAAATCCCTGAAAACCTCAAAACTAGTCGAATCGGCCTAAATATTTTCCTATTTGAGGAACATACCATTAGGAATCGAATGAGCCCTTCCCCACGTCCGTAGGTCAAACCATTCCCGATGTATGGCCCGATTTATGGTGCCAACATTTGCGTTATTTTCGTTTATTATTGTTTGTTTGTAAGGTAGTGATGTCCGGCCGATAGCGTCGAGTTGTAGTGAATGTGGATACTGGAGTGATAGCCGATGTGAATACTTGTAGTGTAGTTAGTAGCCGATACACGGGTTGAAGCATTCTGATAATATATAGGTAAATATTATTACTGGGTTTATTATTCGATATTATTACTGGGGTAAATAAGTATTCTTTCACTGGGGTTTATTATTCAATTGGCTTGCGTTCATGATTTGAATCTTACTAAGCTTCGGAGTGTGCGTGTTTTACAGGTGATAGAGCGATTATTGAATTTCAGGAGATATGCATAGACCACGTAAATCGGTTCTCATCCAAAACACCTATTTGGATTGATCAGTTGATGATATTTGTGTGCCCCCTCTACATCTGTCTACCTTTGGCTACATCGTTTAAATTTGGATTTGGGGAAGTTTTAACGCAATACGAGTGCCAAAGGACTTGATAAATTATAGATGTTTTTATTGTGGGGGGGGGGGGGGGTATTGAGGTTCAATAAAAAAAACGCTGCAAATTCTTTCACTGGGGCTTATTATTCAATCGGCTTGCGTTCATGATTTGAATTTCTACTATGCTTTGGAGTCTGCGTGTTTCACAGGATAGGGCGATTATTGAATTTCAGGAGATATACATGGAGCACGTGAATCTGTTCTCGACCAAAATACCTATCTGGATTGATCAGTTGATCATATTTGTGTGCCTCCTGAAATTCAATAATCGCTCTATCCTGTGAAACACGCAGACTCCAAAGCTTAGTAGAAATTAAAATCATGAACGCAAGCCGATTGAATAATAAACCCCAGTGAAAGAATTTGCAGCGTTTTTTCATATCACACGAGTTTGAAAAATACTACGCCCACAAAAATGAGTTTGTCTGGCTGGAATATCGATATCTATCCATGGATAATATCCATAGGATATCAAGTAGTGGTTTTGGCTGCGGCCAAGAGTATTGGCCCAAGACGATACAAATAAAAGAAGAAGAGTAGTGGTTTGGAGGTTCCATAGGAAAATTGGAAGATTGCGGTTGTTGACATCAACTTGCTGTTGAGGTTTTTCAGCAAGTGTTGTGTTGTTCTTTTTGAGATTGTATCTTGTTCACGGTTGATTCTTTTTTTTTTTTTATCATTCCTTTTTTTTTATTCTCAGTTGTTTGGACCATAGGTTCGAAACATAGGTACTTACATCCATTTAAAGAAGGGCATAAATGCTACAACCCCTCTAAGAGAACTTCAGGAGCTTATCAAACAATATAATTTGTTAGAAAACTATTGGTAGATAAAACAAAATTTAACATATTTCAATAGTTTCAATTTAAACATTCTTTATCTTGAATCAGAAAAGGGTATATTTCTAATTTATTGATTAGTTTTGATTAACTTTTCTTTTTAAATCAAATTTGAACTTCTACAAACTCAATCGTGGCATCTGATCTACTAAGTGCATTGAATACAAAAATTTTATTCAACTTTTTAACCGAAAGTTTTCTCAAACTATCGATATCTATCGATACTATCGGTAGTGCCTACTATCGATGATTAACCTACGATCTATATCGGCATCGATATTTTATGTTTCGATGGCCATCCCTAGTGCGTACGTACAGAGTGGGCTAATTTCGTCCAGTTTGAACCCACTACGAATCAGTTAATAATCAGACAAGACAAGAATTGACAAGAATGGAACTTCAATGTCAATTATAAATTTCAATACCCTCTCATACTATGGGAAATACAAAAAAAATGCTACAAAATGGGTTTGCCCAACTCTGTTATCACTTTTGCTTAATTCCATGATCTTCATTTTCGTTCCGTATACATAATCACTTTATCAGAAATGTTTCCATAATAAGATATACCCTTGTTTTCACCCTAATGTAACTTTCCTAGTTGACTTTGAAACCTTATCCCTATTCTTTTTTGTAAGAACTTTATCGCAAATTTTGCCAGTCTCTCCTTCAGATTACTAACCGCTATTCATTCGATGAATTGTGCTCACTCGTTGGTATAGTTAGTGCCCTGTTAATCATACAATGATAGGCCACTTGCGAATTATTTACTAGTGGGTGATTTGAGGTCAAATATAAGAATTAAGTCAGGTCAGTTATAAGTAGGTTTTGAGGTCAAAATAAGTATCTGTTGGAGAAATCATGTTTTTCAATAACCCGTAAAATATACAAATTAAAAAAATGTATTGCATTTCCTCCGAATCCTAGGGCGAACTATATGAAAGTAAGGGGACAAAGGGGAACCCTTAGCCCCCACGGTGAGTGTACCAATTTCCCTCTGACAGAAAATAATATGGATCCGTACTGGCAGACATTGAATTACAAAAATTCATCTTTCTCCAGAATATTGAGGTTGGACCCATGAATCAGTACACATTTGCAGCAGCCACATCAATATTGGTGAACATATTAACCACATCAAAAGAAGCAAGCTTGGAGGGGTCAGCATATATTTTTCTAACTATTTTATTTTTCTAAAACGTATGTGTTTCTCTTGGGTTTCACTTTGTCTTGATTGATTTAGTGCGTAATAATTTGGATAGGTATTCATGTAAGACATTCCGTGTCTGATAGCTGCAAATACCGGGTGTCTGTAAAACAGGTCTCTTTCCTTCAGGGGATCGATTCTACAACGAATTTGCAACAAAAAATGCCTCATGAAGTTTTTTTTCAAAACGCTTGTATTCAGAGTTATTCACGATTTAAGATTTGTTTTCTGTTATCGACCTTACTTCACTACAACGGACCTAGTTCCCTCATTTCCAGATTAATCTGAAATTTGAAGAGACCGTTCGAAAGACCGTAAAATTTCTTATCTTCCTAATACCAAGTAAAATTTTTCAGTTGAATATTATGGGAATAAAGCTATCTGAAATGAGAACTTAATAAGTTGTCGAAAACTTACCGTTTGACAAAGCCCATGATGTTCAAATAATTCGAGATAATGAACTATTGCCGGTAAGCCTTATAACTGCGCCAAAATCACAGCTTTCCAACGGTATAATCAATTTTGTTTTTACTCCTCCGATTAGAGGAGAAACTCTGCGTTTGAGAGCAGGAAAAAGTAATTTGTCACGGTAAAATCGACGTTATATTGCGAAAAATACCTCGTCATGAAAAAATAAGTTTGACATCGAATTTTATGTATTTTTTCACGCTTAATCCAATGCATGGTGACACTCTCGATCACCCTTCAAAAATGCAAGTATTATTTTTAGATTTTCTAAATGAAAGATCATGATAAAGAGCAATGTTGAGAATTCTTGCCATTTTATGACAGCGAGAAAATTCCGAATTTCGCGTGAAAAAAATTCATAAAATTCTATGTCAAACTCTTATTATTCAATAATAAACCATTGTAATATTATTATTACTGGGGTAAATAAGTATTCTTTCACTGGGGTTTATTATTCAATTGGCTTGCGTTCATGATTTGAATCTTACTAAGCTTCGGAGTGTGCGTGTTTTACAGGTGATTGAGCGATTATTGAATTTCAGGAGATATGCATAGACCACGTAAATCGGTTCTCATCCAAAACACCTATTTGGATTGATCAGTTGATGATATTTGTGTGCCCCCTCTACATCTGTCTACCTTTGGCTACATCGTTTAAATTTGGATTTGGGGAAGTTTTAACGCAATACGAGTGCCAAAGGACTTGATAAATTATAGATGTTTTTACTGTGGGGGGGGTATTGAGGTTCAATAAAAAACGCTGCAAATTCTTTCACTGGGGTTTATTATTCAATCGGCTTGCGTTCATGATTTGAATTTCTACTAAGCTTTGGAGCCTGCGTGTTTCACAGGATAGGGCGATTATTGAATTTCAGGAGGCACACAAATATGATCAACTGATCAATCCAAATAGGTATTTTGGTCGAGAACAGATTCACGTGCTCCATGTATATCTCCTGAAATTCAATATTATCCTTGAAACACGCACACTCCAAAGCTTAGTATAAATTCAAATCGTGAACGCAAGTCAATTGAATAATAAACCCCCGTGAAAGAATTGGCAGGGTTTTTTTTTTTTTTTTCCGTGACAACTTATTTTTTGTCTTGTAACGTCGATTTTACAGTGTGAAATTACGTTTTTCTGCTCTGAAACGCAACTTTTTCCTCAAATCAGCAGAGTAAATTCAAAATTGATTAAACCGTTGGAAAGTTGCGATTCTGGGGCAGTTTTTAGACTTACCTCAAATTGTTTGCACGATAAGGGCTTTGAAAAATGGTAAGTTTTCAAAAAGTTATTAAGTTAACTTTTCAGGTTGCTTCATTCCACGTAATATTCAACTGAAAAAAATTTATTTGGTGTTAGGAAGATAGGAAATTTGACGGTCTTAGCAAATGGTTTCTTCAAATTCGAGATTAATCTGAATATGAGGGAACTACGTCCGTTGTAATGAAGTAAGGTCAATAACACAAATCTTAAATCTTGAATATCTCTGAATACAAGTGTTTAAAAAAAGGTTCATGAGATATTTTTTATTGCAAATTAGTTATAGGGATCGATGTTTTGAAGGAATGAGACCTGTTCTGTAGGCATCCTGTGAAACTATTAAATGTAATCAGAACCTCAAGTGAGCCCAGTTTGTCATAGATTGGACTAGATAGGAGAAATCGTTTAGCGTTTTTAGTAAACGAAAAGAAATGTCACCCTATAAACTGCGGTTGAGGAGGAGGGATATTTCGTGGTCTCAATTCCAAAGGATATTCCAGCCAGATGGGCTCCTCGGAAAGGAATGAAGAATTCCCGGAGCTCGCGTCCTCCCCGCGAGAAGGGGCCCCGCCGAAGGTGGTTATGCGGGTGGGGGAACCGAGTGACCAATGGGCAGAGCCTCGAGCGTCCGGCCCGAAGGACCAATAGGCAAACCCCCTCGGACCACCGGGGGCTACAACAACACGCCTATATAACCAACACAAGCTACACCGACCCACCTCGGCTATAACTCACGAATCCGTGAATCTACGTAACAACCACCCATAGACCACCAACTGAGCCTTACACCTTCTTTTTTTCCCCTCAACTCCCTCACTTCTCTCTCCTTTTTTTTTTCATTTTTCGTTCTTCTTCATTTTTGAGAGACGAAAATGCATTCTGGGATAATCAGTTCATTCGAGAATTTTTTTTTTTTTTTTTGCTCACGTTTGGAGGCAGTTGAAATTTTCATCGTGTTTCTCTTGCAGCCCTTTAGTATTCGGTCATAAATATGTAAATCATCATTTGAATAAAACAAATTCGATTCGTGATTATCGTTGTTAACGTTGAAACAGCATATCAGCCACACTAAGGAGACGTAAATCAGTGTAGTAAACAAAACCTTATGAAAAATGCGAGGACGTACCTACCACATATTCTTGAAGAGAGAAAAACAACACTTTTACCTCTCCAACAGCTCTAAAGCTCAAAGAAATTTTTTTTTTTTTTTTTTTTTTTTAAATATGTATATAACTTTATTGTATAAAAATACATTATAGTTTTGAATCTACAATAAACACAAAGCAATATGTAACATGAAGGGGAGAATAAGTCCATTGACTTTCTCCCTTATATAAATTATTAATAAATTAGATACAATTAGACATTGAGAGAATGATATCAAAACAGGTATGAGTTTTTTTATTATTATTATTTTTTTTATTATTATTATTTTCTTTTTTGTACAAAGGTTATTGTGTAGTAGGGACGTTTTGAGGTGCACAAAGGAGATCAGTGTGGCGAACAAAAAAGAAAAATTTTTGTAAGTAGTTTATTTAGAGACCGTTTTTATAGATATAGATAAAAATATTTTATAGATAAATATTTTTAAGAAGATAAAAATTTTTTTTTTCTTGTTTACTCCCATTTTAACGATTTTAGGAGGGGAGGGGGGGGGGACAACTAGTGGGACTGCACTAACTTATCCCTTGGTTCCGATGAGAGTTTCCGAAACTTGCAGGTTCAACTCTAGATGGTTCTTTGATAATTCGTGGCTCACTGATTGGAAGTTTTAACTGTGGGTGTGGTTTTGATTAGCTGCTTTAGAACTAACAGAGCTCAAAGCTTCATTTACAATTCAGTTTTCACGGCATTTCCCGAATCTCACGGTGGTTCCTTGATAATTACGCATGTATATGGATGTGGCTATCAGGTATACTAAAGGGCCGTGTACTCTCACTTAATCCAAAGCAGCGCGTTCAAATTCAATACCTCACCCCTGCTCTTCGAAATTTTCCAAACTCTACAGATTGTAGATCGATGGTAGTCATTTATCGATGGATCTCATCCGCATTCCACAGCTCCTAAGCCAACTATTCGAGGGCGGGAGTTGATTCATAAAACAGCGCCGTAGTGCGAGCGAGGGAACATTCTTCGTGAGGAGAATGGAAGCGAACCAACCACTCTTCGTCAAGTTTTTAGGAGCAATTAACAACATTCAGGGATGTTTGAAAAGAAACCCCGGTATTGAGCAATGCGAGGTTGCCGAGACTTGAATAATTTCTTCGGAAATATGTCGACGATGTTTTTACGCGAAGGTTGTCGGACATAGTTGAACGATTAGGGAAGTATTTCCCCCTCTCCCCCTACCCTCCTCGCTCATCACAGTCCGCGCCCTTCTTCTGAAAATCTGCCGTCTTGTTGGGAATGTTTTGAAGAGGAATTTTTCAGAGAGTGGAGAATATTAACCTCCGGACGGTGGGAAACTCCAGGGCAAGCTCTGAAAACAGAATTTCGCTTCGGGTGAAAAACCGGAGCTGGCATATTTTTATTTATTAACAGTTAAATGAGAGATGGATTCCAAAACTGTTTATGCCCGGTTTTTCCACCTTGTCAGGAAACACGAAAAACTAACCTCGAGCCAACCAATGGTCGGGGGGACGCAATTTCTTTTGCATTTGACTCATATGGCTACAATAAATAAATAGGAGAAATTAGAACTAATTTCATTAAGAAGGGAGCTAATAAATTAAGATTAAACAATGATTAGTGTACTGTTTTGGCACGAACTGTCGAAAGTAGAGGGTTTCCTACGAACTAACCTCAATGTCGCGATTTTTGGCATAATGCTGAAGTCTTTCTACTACCAAGTTGTCTTGGTGACTTCAGCGTTATGCCTAAACTCTCTACTTCCGACAGTTCATGCCTGTCTGCTAATCATTGTTCAACAAACCAAAACTTTTCATCCGGTGAAGTTGAAAGCTTTGTAATCGATTAAGAAAACAACATTTTAACACGTTGACTGCCATTGAGTACCAAATTGGTACTCACCTACGATGACGTCATCGACTCTTGACACTCTACGAAGTGTTTTCGGAACTAAACTACTCAAAATTTGAAATGTACCACCTACAAATCCAACGGTATCCTTCGCCCAGGTAGTCACTGCGCTCAGTCACGGGTTTGGTTTTGTTATCAAAGGCTCGAAAGAACAAGGGGAAATGAATTTAACAGTGCAGCTGCTGAAAAAAAAATTTGAGACGCGTGAGGTCACAGTGTGTCGATCCCGACAGTGTGGAACAGATGAATGCAGCGATGATTGAAGAATAGAACGATATTCCTCGTGACTTCATTCTTTCACTCATTGAAAGTTTGCCGAGAAGAGTAAAGGCCGTCATTCAACTCGAGGTGGGCCAAATTTTTGTTCATTCACTCATCATTTTCTAAGTCATTCTCTTTTTGACTGACAGAAGCATTTTTCATTCCGGCTGAATTTTGATCTAAGAAATTTTGTTCAGCAGCTGCACTGTTAAATTCACTTCCCCTTGTTCTTTCGAGCCTTTGATAACAAAACCAAACCCGTGACTGAGCGCAGTGACTACCTGGGAGGAGGATACCGTTGGAATGTGTAGGTGGTACGTTTCAAATTTTGAGAAGTTTAGTACGCTGTGTACATCTCCTAAGAGATGTGTTGGCATCCATGTACCTACATTGCTTAACATCGTACTTTTCCTTCTGGCATTTCATTTCCGTAAATATCCTACTTTGAAGTGAGATTCGATTTGGCTATACTTACACATCGCTCCATGTGAGTTTTTGGACGGATTCTTCTCATCCCTTGAGTAATTTTCAGCTTTTGTTTTTGTACGTTTTCATCTTTCGTAATTATGTCAATTCGAATTTACTTCTAGGAAGATTTTCCATTTTCGTTTTGAAAAACCGACGATTTAGGCACCTACCTACCTTCTTATTTGAGGTTCGGGCTTTTTTTTTTTTTTTTTTTTTTTTTTTTTTTTTTTTTTTATAAATAGTTTTATGCAAGATGTTAGCGTTGACTGATAATTATTACAACGTATTTTTACCTTTTTTTATGAGAAAATTAGGGGTGAGTACCAAATCGGTAGCAAAAGGTTGACTCCTGGGTCATTGAGTACTAAAGTGGTACTCAGGGTTTTTGGGTCCCTGAGACCACGATTTCCATCAAATATCATTTTTCAGAGGTGTTTCTTCGAGAATTTTCAACAAAAATTTTTGGCCTGAGCGCAACCTTTAGCCTACGTAGCCATGGCAGTCAGCGTATTAAGCCCCGCTCCTAAAGAATTTCTTTATTTAGGTTTCAAAATGTGCAAAATCAAAAAGTCGACTATAAGGAGCTTTTCTCTAAAACTGGTGGACCAAAGTTAATTCGGTAGCAGTGGAGACTTGGATCAAAAATCGGGTCTATCTGGAAATGAGTTCTAGGCATCTCTGTGTACGGGTCCTGAAGGAGGAAAACGAAAGGTCCGAAATGTAGAAAACATTTTCATCCGTTTATTCTTCCTAAAGTTCTAGCCCGAATCTCTTCTACGATATGAACCTGTATGAGAAAGAATGATGAATACCTATTATAAATAATGAAAGATAACAAATCTTTTTCTTACTTCATGCACTGTTTCGGTGAGCATAAACATTTCATTTTGAGGGGAAACTGGATCAAAGAAGGGGGCAACTAAGGGTGGATCAGAATATGAATATGAATAAAATTATAATGTGGAATTTCGTGATCATGATTGTGAATACGGTCTAAAATATGAGTAGGTATGACTACGACCTTATACACTAATTGAATCCAATCGTATTGTTAGTCACAATGTTTTTGTGATTTCGCCAAAAAACCAATTTATTTGTATAATTTTTAGAAAACCACAAGTTTTTACCATGCTTTTCAGGCAATATTTCCTCTTTTTGTCGTTTTTCCTTTAGTACTGTAATATTGTCCAATTCGTCATATTTCAACTCAAAATCAGTTTTTTTTTTTTTTTTTTTTTTTTTTTCAAAGAAAATCTGTAATTTAGAGCTCCATTAATGCACTAGGACAGAACTAATGGAAAAATCAGCAATAAATGGTAATTTTGACAGAAAATCATTTCTTAAAAACAATAATTTTCTCTAAAAAATAAAAAAGTTTCAGAAATCACGAAAAACTTATGTCACTTTCACTATAATCAGACGGGGCAGTAGGGCAGTACTTAAGAAAAACCCTCCAAAATAGGTAGTTTTGACTGGACATCATTTTGAAAAATTATGACTTCTTAGACAATCGTGACAAATAATTGTGATTTTTAGGAAAACACAACAAAAATTGTGAATACCATTGAAATTATATTCAATTTGGGAATGTAATTGTAATCGTATCCACATTCATGATCGTATTCATTATCACAATCAAAAAAATTTCGCATTGTCATTCTGTGCATTTATTTTTATGATTATGAATACAGCTAATTCTAGGGTAGAAGGCCCAACCCCCTTCATCCCTCTCTTGGCCCCGTTTCTCACCCCTCTGTTGGCCGCTCATCCCTCTGTTGGCCAGTACCATCCACTGTCAACCCTTCATCATCACCCCCACAATTACATACGACAAAGGAGTATCTAGGAGGATCTATCCGCAGGAGTGGTGTAATCCAGAGTTAGGAAGTTATCCCTCAAGAACTGCCGTGATCCTCTTTGAAAGGTCGATTAGTATGGTTACATTTGGTTATATTTACTTCCTCACGGGATTGGCACGTAAATACTCATTCAAACTAGAGTGTTCTGTAAACTCAGCACACTCATTTGGCTCAGGTTGGAAAATAGGTCCATTTTCCAACATCGGCTTCTCACTTGTTATGATGATTTGATGTACTGTTTGATAGAACCCAGTAAAACCTGAACAGATATTAAAGACAGACACACTACACACAAAATTAACGGTGTTCTCTCTTAGACGATACGTATATTTGGTAAAATAATAATTATTTAAATAGAGATATATGTAGGGAGGGGGTGTGTGTGTGTGTGGGGTGGGGGTTGTGTGATAGAGATATATGTATTTTGCAGCATTTTTTTTTTTTTTTTTTTCATTATTTATGTAGCCCTCTGTTGATTTTATCATACCTCTGGTAACCTTGGTAGGTTCTGTCATCTCACTGATAGCCCCCTTTTCGCCCTTTGTTGGCCCCTTCATCCATCTTTTGGCCTCATCATCCTCCTGTTCACCCCCATACATCCCTCTGTTGACCTCTTTATACCTTCATTCCACTTTTAGCACCCAGTAGCACTCCTGTCATCAACTCTCGCCTCTCACCAGGACCCCTCTCAACTGCATATCACTTAAAGCGAGATCAGAGGGTTAACCTTGGATTAATTCGACATCTTCCGTGGTGATCCAATTCTGTAAGTTAACAAGCTTTAAGTCAAGTTACCACATTAATTTAGTATTCTCGTACAACAAACTTCTAATCACTATTCTCATTGGATGATATATCTAAAAACTTCAATGTTAACTGTATCAATAATAACGGTTCATCCTTTTTCATATTTTCAACATCTTGACGCGTTAAACATTCCATTTTTACATAATATTGAAATTCCAAAATTTTCGCTTTATTATTTCCAGAAATGGAGTTATATGACGGACTACAATTCGAATTAATTACTGTCGATTCCTGCAAAAACCTAGAAATAGTGGTCCATTTGTCAATTGTCTTTGAAGTTTTGACGTTTCGAATAATCATATTGACACACTTCATTCTCAGGGGACTGAGGTTTGTTCATTTTAGAAATGTCGATTCATATGCACAGCCCGGAAACGATATCCCATCTTAGCGTATTGTCTTTGAAGTCTTTAAACGAAGCTTCGAAGCCTGAATGGGAAGTGATCGATGTGTGTCAACGGGGTTTAATTTTAAGTGCCCATTCACTTAATCCACTCAGCTGTTTTGGGTCTTTGAACTCGAATGGGACGTTCTTCGCGGTGATTAAACAACGCGGGTGGAAACCTTTTTATCGAGAAGTAAATCGCGAACATCAAAAGGATGCGACACACCCCCGCGGTGACACCCCCGCGAAATCGGGGGTAGTAGGGGTAGATGAAAGCGTACACACCCCCTCCGTCTCACCCCTACGTTGGCCACCCCCTCCCACCCTATCACTCTGTTGGCCCCTTTCGCCGAGTACATCCCACTTTTTTTTTTCGTCGTCTTCTCTCTCTCTCGTCATTGTAGTTACGACAAGGAAATCCCCTCGGACTCCTCCCCGGGGGCTCCACCCTCCTTGTCGGGGAGGTCCGGAGGGGAGGGCGAAACCCCCCTCCCCGCCGCCCTCGAGGGGAGGGTACGAATTTCTCGAGGAGGGGGCTGCGGGGAAGGGAGGGGACGCCCTCGGCCCAGAGAGAGGGAGCTAGAGTGAGATAGAACTATTGAGTGTGATCACCGAGCAACATGACCCCTACAAGGGGTTGCCACTCAACATGCCATCTCTAGTCTTACTTATGGTCGCAGCCACGATTTTAACGTGAGTAGTCCGATTTTGGTTTTTCATTTTTTTTTTTTTTCAAATCCCGATTTTTTCTCTCATTTTCGACAGAAATGCCCTGCCAATGATACAAACCTACCTCACAAGCCGAAATCACCATTTCCCGAATTCGGAGTCCACATTCCCACATTAAATTATTATAAATTTTAATTTTACCTCCCATTTTTGTCCACCTTATCGTTTGTTACCTCAAATTTCATATCGGCGACAAAAACCATTGCCGTTCGACGCCTTCCCGAATTTGATGTCCGAAATTACGACGCTAAAAAACCAAAATTTCAATTTTCAAAAAATTGAGTCCATACTTTCTACAAAGGTTTTTTCGTAGGTTTCTACATTTCAAATTCTTTTTCTATAAACAAACCATTAGACAAAAATATCATTTCTTGGCTAAGTTATCCCCGAATTTGGCAGTTTAAACGACAGGATACAATATTTTGAGGAAATGACCCTGTCAATGATACAAACTTACTTCACTAACCGAAAATAACGTTTCCCGAATTTCAACATTCCTCGTATATAGATTTTAATTTCACAAAAAAATTTGCCCACCTTATCGCAGAATCGTTTGTTACCTCAAATTGGACAACGACATCGGCGTGGAAAACCATTTTCGCTCGACATCTTCCCAAATGTTCTGATCTAACTTGAAGTGAAAATTTTGACCTACTCCTACTCTTAACCTACTCCTTACAGAAGATTTTCAAGAATTTTCACTTTTGAAATTCTCTTTCAATGAACGGACCTTCGGCCAAACACATGATTTCAATTCTAAGTTATCCAAAAATTCGATAGTTCAAACGACAGGATTCAAGGATTTTGAAAAATGACCTGCAAATGATACAAACCTACCTCACAAGCCGAAAATACCATCCCAAGAATTTGGAGGTCCGAATTTCTACATTAGACGATTAAATATTTCAATTTTTATAAATTTTTGCCTTACCTCGAATTATAAATATCGAAATCGACATGGATTCCCAAATTTGATGGTCCACAAGCAATGGAAACTACAAATTTCAATTTTCAAAACATCTCATCCAACCTACTCACATATTCCATAAACTAATTCAAAACGCTAAAAAAAATCTATATTTGAGTTTTACAGAAAATTTTGACCATACTCCTCAATGAAGGTTTTCCACAGGTTTTCATCGCTGATTCTCTTTGAATATTCTAACCATTGGCCAGAAATATAATTTCTATGCTAAATTATCCCCAAATTTGACAGTTTGACAGGATTTGAAGAAATGATGCTGCCAATGATACAAACTTGCCATACAAGCCGAAAACTCCTTTTTCCCAATTTTTGAGGTTCAAATCTCAACATTTCGCGAGTGTAAATTTTAATTTTACAAAACTTTTTGTCCCACCTTATCGGAGAATCGTTCTTCAATTTGATATCGAAATCGGCAACGGAAACTATTTTTGTTCAACGCCATCCCAAATTTAATTTACGATTACGATTTTCAAAAAATATTGTCCATACTCCTCACACAAGTATTTCCACAGGTTGTCATTACAAATTCTCTTTCAATAATCGAACCATCGCCCATAAATAATACAAGATAATACGTGTATACTAAGATATTACCAAATACGATATTTCAACCGGCAGGATTCAAGGATGTTGAGGATCGTGCCAATGATCCAAACCTTCCACTCAAGCCGAAAATACCATTTCCCGAATTCCCAAGTCCAAATTTTCACATTCCACGAATAACAATTACTCTTAATTTTCGTCCCACTTTTTGCAGAATTGTTACCATACAATTTTATATCCAAAATTGACAAGGAAACGTATATTTGTGCAACGCCTTCCCAAATTTGATGGTCCACATTGAACGCCTGAAATTCCGAATTTTGATTTTCAAAACATTTCACCCAATCTCCTCACAGAAAGGTTTTCCACGTTTTCATTTTTCAAATTCTCGATCAATATTCGAACCATCGGCCAAAATTTCATCTATCCTACGTAATCCCCAAATTCGGTAGTTCAAACGAAAATATTCAAGGATTTTAAGTAAACGACACACAATGACACAACGATACAAACTTACCTTACAAGCCGAAAATATCATTTCCCAAATTCGGAGGTCCATGTCAACATTCAATGATTATAAATTTTATTTTTTCAAAATTTTTGTCACACCTTATGCCGATTGTTTTCTACCGAAATCGACTAGGGAAACCATTTTTGTTAGGTGCCTTCCCGTGTTTGATGGTCCAAATTCCGACGCTAAAAAATCCCAAATTTCGATTTCAAAAAACGTTGCCCACAATCGCCACAGAATGGTTTCCACAGGTATCCATTTTTCAAATTGTGTTTCAATAATCGAATCATCGGCCGAAATTATCACATCTATTCTATGTTATCCAATAATTTGATATTTCAAACAACAGGATACAAGGACTTTGAGGAAATGACCCTGCCAATGATGCCACCCTTCCAATTATGCTGAAAATACCATTTCCCGAATTCGGAGGTCCGAATTTCTACATTCTAGGGTCATACATTTCTCTTAATTTGTGTCCCACCTTATCGCAGAATAGTTACTTTAAACTGTATATATCGAAATTCGGAAAAAAAATCAGTTTTGTGAGACGCCTTCCAAATGATTCAATCGAACTAACGACTGTGAAAAATCAAAATTTCAATTTTCAAAGATTTTCTCACTACTCATCACAGGAGGTCACCTTTTAATTTTTCAAACTGCCGTTCAATAATCGGACCATCATCCAAAAATATCATATCTATTCCATGTTCCCCGAATCCCCAAATTTGATCATTCAAACGATTTTCAAATTTCAACATGCAATGAATATAAATTTCAATTTTTCAAGATGTTTGCCACATCTTTCCGCAGAATTGTTTCATATAGATTTTAGAACGGGAAACAGTTTTTGTTTCGTCGCCTTAGCAAATTTTATAATCATGATTGCGATACTAAAAAAATCATTTTTTCGATTTTCAAAACAATTTGCCCATACTCCTCACATAAGGTTTTCTGTTTAAAATTAACACTTTTGAAGATTCCAAATTTGAGTTTCACCAGAGTACAAGATATAGATTGTGTTCTACCCGATTTCTCTCAGCACAATTTTCTCACAAGGATCTTCGTTATCGGCCAAGGAAAGCATTTCTGATCTACCACTTCACCCAAAACCGTTAGTCCCAATTTGTATGCTCAACGATTGTATAATTGTGTATATTTTTTAAATGATTGATTCTCGTAGGTGGATTTGATAGTCCACAATAAAAGCTAAGGATTAAAATTCCAATCTTCAAAAAATTTTGCCCATACTCCCTACAAAATGTTTTCCCACGGGTTTTCTCTCAGCCTGATTTTCTTTCTACTTCTTATCTTCCAAGGAAAACATTTTTGTACGACCCATTTTCCAAAAATTTGGTGGTTCAAATTTTTACATGCAATTATTGAAATTTCAAGTTTTCAAAATTTGTTCCAACTCCTCAAAATACGGAGGTAGTCGTCCAATTTTGATTTAATTTTTTTCATATACAACTTTTCTTCTTTCATTTTCGACTTAATTGACCCTGTCAATGATCCAAAACTACGTTAAACGCCAAAAATACCATTTTTCCGAATCCTGTGGTTCAAATGTCAACATTCAATGATTAGGTACGAATTTCAATTTTTCAAACTTTTTGGATAAGTACATCAAAGGCAGATAGATAGTTAGATACTTTTTTATTTGTCATCACATATAGTGCATAAACGATTGACAATACTATTACAGCAGTAAACCAAACAACAATGGCAGTTCCACCTCACACATATAACAGAACAACAGATTCTACCTTGCGCAACAAAAAATTAAAATTGAGTGCCGACCGTAAGGAATGAAATAATTTACCTATTTGCTCTATAGGCGACACGGCCGGGGCATCCCGGCAGATCCCGGACCCAGCCCACCATGACAGCCTCTCGGGGGTGCCCAATCAACAATGGATGAGGGCTTTTGATCAATGTTTAACAGCAAATCATACCTTACAATACACTTGACCGACCGATACACAGGAGCCGAAATTGCACGCAGAATAATCCATACAGCCGAACATTCAATAAATTGAATGGACAACTTGTTGCTTGTAGCAGATCCGGAGATTTCTTTATCCATTCACTTGCGTTCCCGGTTTCGGCCCTAAATTGGGGGAACTCCAGAAAGTTTTAGTTCGAGCCAATTACGAGAGACCTCTAGCCGTTCGGGGAGCTGGGAAAGTTTAAATGATGCCTGACACTTCACTAGCGTGACATCGAAACTCACGCGATCATGTTGCGGTTTTCTCTCGTCTAATTCATGGACAAAGACACCCGACGCCTCTCCGAACGATTAGTCGCGCAAATGAAGACCGAAGGGCTATCAGAAGTGGTGACGGGGGGATTCGGAGAGAACGAGTCGGAAGGAACGAGTCTACTAGAAGAACGAATCTGAAAAAAGGAATCGTTATTCAGGGATACTGTAAGGATTATAGCATCCAACCACTTTGCATAAAGAATCACTTCCAAGATCCAGATAGATTTATTGCCCCTAAAAATTTGCTTATCTTGAAACTTAAACAACGACTTTTGAAAGATGAGAGGGAGGGGGAGGTTAAATAAACCAAAAATTTGTTTTTTGGCCAATGACAAAGGTTCATTATTGAAATGATATAATCAAAAAAGTGTCCTTAACCTTAGAAGATCTTACAGTAATAGAATGTCCTGTTTAATGAGACTAATAAGTTGGAAAAAATCATACTACATGTAAAAATGATGATGATGGCGTTTTTCGTGAAACATCTTGTCCAGATGCTCTAAGTACGAATTAAGACCTGATATCTCTCCAGGAAGCCGAAAATTGTTAGTAATTAAATGGTTTGGGATCAGATTTTGAAAGTGTTCTTTAAATTAGCATTAGCACCTTTTTTCGAAGAATGGTTAAGTATTGGGTGAGAATTCAGGGAATTGGAGAAAGTAGACTCCCTCCAATCTGACAGGGACGGCTGTTCTTGTTCGACACCCTCAAGCAGAACTTGGCAGACCTTAATTGGACTTCGCACGCTGCTGACAGTGATTCAAGGCAGTTAAGGCAATCAAACCTCGGTTATCAGACTTACACGAACGGTGGGAGAATCATTAGTTTTTCTTTGACGTCGAAAATGGTCCTGAACTCGCGTTATAGTTCGTATGTCCGGGAAATATATATGCATGGTTCAAATGATGGCCCCTGCATTGGTATTCCTGGATGTGGATACATGGAAAGAGTACGTGGAAACACAATAACGAACATTGTACGAAGGAAAACTGGACCACACACCATACCACAAAATATGTTTGTATGAATTGGATAGTTCAGCATCGCGCACGAGCGTAATAGGCTCTCAGTCATTTCATGTTCTAACGCCCAATTTACAAGCAGTACTGAAACATTAAATGAATCAGGAGAATACATTTTATTCTGGCGATTTTATATCACCAAGTCCACTCAATCCATAGCAGTTTATTGTGGACAAATACTTTAGTTGGCAACGTTTCTGAACATTTTCATTTCCATTTTCAAGCCAGTCTTGAGTCTTAAAGACGTGCAGTGAGTTCTACCTACTTCACGCACTGGTCCCTCACTACTTATTATTTCCAGAAACGTTGCGATCTGAAGCATTTGCCATTTTAAAACGGCCGAAACTCAATAAACCATATAAACCGATATATGAACAATATAATGACTAACACTTGAGAAAATTATATTTGATGGATTTACTTTTGCGCATACGCAGAGTGGACTGTAGATTTGTGCGCAACGAAACTACTCGGAACCATTAGCAACCCGAATTTCATCGAAATCAGATGAAAACTGAGAAAATTAAGCTTGTTAAATAAGACGAATGGAAATTTCGTCACTAGTACTAATGACTTTTCACTCTCACTTACTATGAGTACCTATTAATTAAAACACCGTCAATTACATGCCACCCCTCATCAATTCACCATATGAAAGTATGTAAATGAAAGCCTAAATCCCCTCTATTCACTAATATGAATTTTCATTCACTACTTCATCCCCTTTTCACTACCAGTGTTAATCACCCCTCCTTTAACTCAGTAGTAACGTGGTGAGTAATTCACTAATTTACACACCTTCCCCACCGCCTCGCCATTAGTATTAATGATCTCACCCCACAAAACCTTTTTCTCACGCATCATCCTATTGTTAATGACTAACAATGAAAAGGTATGAACAGACTGAACGGACTGGAGAAGGGTAGTCCCGAGCGCCTGGGTCAAAATTGCCTTAATTCAACATTAATTTCTTCTTAACTTGAATTTCTACATTTCCTACAAACAAATAGCAATTTATAATCTTTGAATGTTGAAATATCAACTACCTAATTTGAAAAAATGGTCTTACATAATGAGGGTCCGTATTGGTAGGAAAACCACAATTGTGAGAAAAAAAGCTGAAGGAAACTTTCTTAGAGGAATCTGACTAGGAGATTCCTAGCGTTGTAATTTAGACCATGAAATTCAGGAAGGAGTCGAAATAATTTACAGAATTCTCATTCAGAATTCATTTTATTCTTGGCCGATAACAAAAGTGCGATCATTGGGAGAAAATTAGCATGAGAGAAACCTGTGGAATATATTGTGTGTTGTGTAATGATCAAAACGTATATTCAAATCAAATTTGGAATTTTGGAGTGTGTTAATTGTGTGTGAACAAGGTGATCCTCGACTGGTTATTTTGAATTCACTGAATTGTCTATAAACGTATAAAAATAAATGTGTGGGAAACACTTTGAGTGGTAGAAATTTGAATTTCAAATCTTTGAATCCTGCCGTTTAGACCCTCAACTTTGGGGAAAAAGTAAAATGGAAATGAAATTTTTGGCTAATTGTATTGGAAAAAACGCTGCAAATTCTTTCACTGGAGTTTATTGTTCAATTGACTTGCGTTCATGATTTGAATTTCTACTAAGCCTTGGAGTGTGCGTGTTTCACAGGTGATAGAGCGATTATTGAATTTCAGGAGATATACATAGAGCACGAAATCTTCTCTATCTTTGGTTCTCAATCAAAATACCTATTTGGATTGATCAGTTGATCATATTTGTGTGCCTCCTGAAATTCAATAATCTCTCTATCACCTGTGAAACACGGACACTCCAAAGCTTAGTAGAAATTCATGAACGCAAGCCAATTGAATAATAAACTCCAGTGAAAGAATTTGGAGCGTTTCATGCATATCAGAATGCTTCAACCCATGTATCGGCTACAAAGCCTACACGCCTACTCGCCTTTTAGGAGTTCACTCCAGTATCATAATCACCGTCAAAATATTGCGAATGTTGGCACCATAAATCGGGCCATAGATCGCGAATGGTTTGACCTACGAACCTGGGGAGGGGCTCATTCGATTCCTCGTGGAGTGTTCTTCAAAAAGAGTACAAATTTAGGTGCTTCGACTTTTTTGAGGTTTTTAGGGATTTTACAAAACTTCGACAACCCTTAAAGGGCACTTTGAGATTAAAGAATTAAGTGAGAGAGCTGGCTCAAGAATTGGGGCGTTGTCTGACCAACATGGATTTTTCCTGAAAATTTCAGATCTTTTGCTCCAGCCGTTTGGGATAAATCTTGCGTACGGCGTACGGACGGAAAAAAATTGTTTATTGCAGATTCGGATTCTACACCCTTTGAAACGTAAACCATGAAATTTTCCGGGGGGGGGGTAGAATTTTTTCTTCAAGAGCGATTACAATAGTTTATTATTGAAGAATAAACCAAAAAGGTTATCCCAATAACCTCGGGATAACCCCAAAGAATTGGAATTGGGTTGGATTTGAATGTATGTTGGAAACACCCTGTAAGAAATTTAGGAAAATTGTTAGAAAATCGAAATTTCTAATTTTTAGCGTTTTGGGCCATCAAATTAAGGGAAGGTGTCGACAAAAATGGTTTTCCTTGTGATGACGATTTACTTCGAGTTGTTTCCACAATTTTGTATAATTATACTTTGGAATCGCTGAATGTAAAAACGGGTTGAACAGAATTGCTTTCCTTGGCCGATAACAGGTAGGGAGAAAATTAGACTGAGAGTTACACGAAACGAATAACAATTTGTAATCTTCAAATGTTGGAATTTCAATTATCTGATTTGAAAAAATAGTTTTACATAATGAGGGTACGTATTGGGAGGAAAACTATTATTGTGAGCAAATCTGAGCGATAATATTTTTTGAGGAATGTTCGTTGAGTGTTTCCTGCGTTGTAATTTGAACCGTGACATTTGGAAAGGTGTCGAAATAATTGACAGAAATATTTGACCACCAACTAAGGTGCGATCATTGAGAGAAAATTAGTCTGAGGGAAAACCTATGAGAAATATTCTGTGTTGTGTCATTCAAATTTGGAACTTTTAATTGTGTAAATTGGGCCATCGAATTCGAGTAAGGGGTCGCGACAAAACATGTATTTGTATGAAACGTGTGGAAAACACTTTGTGTGGTTAAAATTTGAATTTGAAGTCTTTGAATCCTCCCGTTTGCACTCTCAATTTGAGGGAAAAAGTAGAATGGAAATGGTATTTTAGGCTATTCATGTGATGTTTGGAAGGAAAGTTAAACTTGATAAAATGTGAAAAAATGGAGAATTTTTTTGGAAATCGAAATTTTAATTTTTAGCATTTTGGGCCATCAAATTAAGGGAAGACGTCGACAAAAATGGGTTTCCTCACTGATAACGATATAAAAGTAGAGGGAACGATTTTGGGAAGAGTTATTTCAACAATTTTGTAGTAGTACTTTGGTGTCGTTGAATATCAAAATGGGTAAGAAAAGAAGTGCTTTCTTTGGCTGATCACTATTAAAGAGAACAGTAAACTAAGAGAAAACCCTTGGGAAAACATTCTGTGCCTTGCACTTATCAAGTTCAACTAAAATTCGAACTTGGAATCTTTAAAATGAAATTCGGCGTGTTGTTTTGGGTCATCAAATTCGGGTAACTATAAGAAACGTCAGTTTTGTGGGGATAATTCAAACTCAAAATCCTTGAATCCTTTCGTTTGAGCAATCAAATTTGGAGATAATCATCTATGCACCTAGTGCAGAAATGATATTTTGGCATAATGGTTCGATTTTTGAGGCAGAATTTGACAAATGGAAACCAATTTAATAGGATTTTTGTGACGTTTTGAAACCTGATTGATATCTTTAATTAGGATATCTCTATTTTCATATCTTTTATTATTGTTTTAATTATTAAAGTTGGTGAATGAGGAGAACAATAGGGATAAACAGTTGTCTTATCTATTTACTTCCATTTGGGTTTCCCTTACGCAAAACAAGGTTCTGAGGTTTTTTTCACAAAACGTCTTGTGCAAAAGAACCTCAGAAATGTCGAATTTTACATGATGAGGGGGGCATGATGGCTGATTCATTCTCCATTCAGTTTATAAGTGTGTTCATATAAAAGCCGGACATAATTTCTTTGCAAGGCATCCATGACTTATCTATAATATAATATGGATGCCTTGCAAAGAAATTAGAAAACATATTATGTTTTAAGTATACATTAAATAGTGTATAAATTACATTAGTCATGTCTGTGCCATTGCAGGGTATAACTCAGTTTAAGATTGAAATTATAACTTTGTTCTTCCAGCAAAACAGTGAAGCATCCCAAAAGAAAGGATGATTCTGTTATGTACCACTGTTTTACCGAAGTAAATTGATAATACTCCAAAAACCTTCTAAAATTCTGTGCTTACAATTATTTGATCATTCTATGAATCTTTCATTCCCGGTCAACTGATTGGTTCATGAATAAATTGATTTGCAAACTACTTCACCCGCTAAACAATATCCAGATGATGGCTGCAGCTCCTTCACGCTTCGTTTCAACTTCAGCTCGTCAATTTTTAGTTTACTTTTACGGGCCTTTTGTGTCGGCAATATGAATCGCTGAGAGTTCAGAGAGATCAGGGGAAAAAATGCATTTGCCATTAAGATTAGCTCTATTAATCGCATTCGTTTCTCTTCGTAGGATGTCATTCTAAGCAGTTCGCTTCTTTCGTTGTAAACTTGAGAAAACGACGTCATGTTGTCATATTTTGATTGATATTTTCAAATATTGAGCCTTTGTAAATATTGCAACAATTTTTTTAACCCCCCCCCCCCCCCCTCTTCCTTTAAATAATGCCATTTTACATTTAAAGGTGAGTAGTTTCGAAATCTGCAATGTCCGTCCGCCGTTCAGGCTATAAAAGGCCTTACAATTCATCAAATGGGGCTCTAGTTAGAACCAACTGCTAGCTAGTCCGATTGCCTCAGATGCTTAGGCTCAGGCGAAGTTGCGGAAACCCTTTTGGCATTATAGGTGCTTGAATGTCTTTAACTTCGAAACGAAATCTTGTGAATTTTGAACAGTATTCTGTGGTCGAATTCGAAATACTTTGAACAGTATTTCTGAGCAAAGTATTTAGTTTTTCTGCCAATTTATAAGCTGGGGCACCAATATAAGAAACAACTGGTCTCATTGGTGTCACTGGTCTCATTTGGCTTGGTCTCACTTTATGAGTTTTGGGGGGATGAGATAACCTAGGCGCATGTGAGTTCATTTATACAAAGCTTGGTTCACACATTCCTTTCAGCATTTTTTCTGACTTGATAACTTCTTTACAAATAATCTTTTAATAGTTATCACTTGGATCCGATTTGAGAACTTTGCAGTTGTTATCGTTCAAGAATTTAGGAGTTTTTCCAATGTAGTCATGTTTCGTTAAAATAACAATGGTGTTTCCTTTATCCGCTATAACAGCCACAATCTTCTAATCGTTGAACTACTCCCAGTCGTTTTTCTTGTCCGGATGGAATCTTGACTGCTTCTGACTTTGACTCCCCCTTTCCATAATGCTACTGTTTGTGCCCCTTTCACTTTGTAAGCCTTAAGTTGCATTGGTTGGTCCTCCCCGTCCCTTTCACTTCCCTAAACCAGTAGGATTCAATCTCCTTTCACCTGGGCCTATACAAGATGTGCATTCTGTGATTTAACTTCAGTTCATGTTTGTTACTGATGATGGCCTAACTGTTAAAATCGAGTTAACTGTGTAAATCTTTTTTTATTCATTATTTATTTATTTATTTTCTAGTTTTGGAAATATAGACAACGTATGTATCCCTACGTACGTACCAAAAGCTGGTATCAATACCTATATCTTATGACACTGCAGAGGTGATTCCGTTTCCTTCAACAAGCTTTCGATTTGCCTCATCAAATCCTTTGCCTTTGCAAATCATCAAGCTAAAAGCTGCCACTAACAACTGCAGATTGAATCTAGAACATCATTTTTCCATCGTTAAATCAGTGGAAATATCCGCGGGATACAGAACGGACTAACAGACATTTTTTTCAGGTGACACGTGATATTAATTGCCAAAAACACCTACAGCTGTTTGGCACAGAGGACTTCAGCTGGGTCTGAGGTTCGTTGTATCGTGATTACCTTAGGGCATTCTCACGCTCCAAGCAGTGGTCTGCAAAACGATCTTATTTTGTGGAACAAATTAGAAAATTGAAGTTAATACATGTTTTTTAACAATTATTCTGCCTGATTTTCGACAATACAGTCACGCAATCCGAAACTTTGGAGACAAGTAAAAGGCTGATAAAAAACTGCTCTTGTAAGTACATGAAGGTCATTGTAAGGTTATAATATTGAAAGACGTAGATTAACCTGGCTTCGAGGTTTAAGGGACGGAAATGTGGCGGGATATGTCCCGCAGACATCAACGCCTTCAAAAAATGACTCGACACGTATTGCGCTACTTATATACTCGAATTAGTTTACACAGGAGGATTCATGCTCTCATAATGCTTGGGCTGTGGGTTTCCTCAGATGGAAGCAGAACGTTAATCACAGTGATGTTCTCTGTGGCGGGCTGGTGACCATTCTAGCCCTAAAAGGTTGGAACACTGAGTACCCAAAGTACTAAAAATGGTGCAGAATGCCAGCCATTGCATAGACTTTCCCAGCACCAACTGCCTGCGCTAAAGTTGATTCGATGGGTCAGTGGTTTAATACCTCAGTTCAGGATTCTATGTATAAGCTGACGGAGGAGTTGCAGAGCAGTTGAGTGCTGCTAATTGCTTTGTTAATTCCGACACTGGGAATTATTTGGCTTTGCCAACAACTCGGGTACGAGATAGCTCAGCTGGTAGTAGCTACACACACGCCTCCACCCTGGGGTCAATACAGGGATTTTGGCCATATCCAAAGACCCTGACTAGGGTATCAGTCTTCTCCTAAGAAGATCTTCCTGGCTGCAAACTTGGGGGGAGACCATAATTATGCATCAGGACTATCGAACTTGACTTCACATTTGACTCGACCATCAAATTTGCCTAAGAGATATTATGGTTGATCGATTATATAGAGTGATGTATTGATTTTTCTGCGTTCTAACCCGCACAATCCATTGAAATATCAAAATCGGTGAAACCTGTACTAATCAGGCTTGTTATATGGATTTGTGGGCAAACGCAGACACAAACATAGACATATAGACACGAAATGAAAGTTCTTCAGAAAGTTCTAAAACCTGAAATGAAGTGAAATTAAGATTTTGGAGGAATATAAGAAATAGATTTTTCATCAATTAAGTAATAAATTCATAAATATACGTGGAAGGGTTATTTAATGCTGTAAGAGCCAATATTTGATTGGCTCTTACTATTTAACTTTCCCTCGATCAGAAGAACGTGAAGTAGGTACTGATATTTTGGACTAAGGAAAGTTTTGAGTATGAGAGAAATTTGGAAATCGTTGGGCCCAGAAAATATACTCCTGCCCAGCAAACTGTGCAGGATGTACTGGGATAAGACAAGAAGGGGTAGGTACCAGGTGCGAGCGCCTTCCTCAGCAGAAGAATTTGGTAGGTTCGTAGAGAGAGGTGAGGATTTGTAACCGACCAGATAGTTAGTTGAATGCTGTAAGTATTTAGGTTGAAGGCTGTAAGTATCGAGGAAGGGTTTGTCAATTGAGAAAAACTGACTGAGAGTAAGTAACTGGCTTGAGTTTCCACCGGGACTGCATAATTCGTACCCTTGGCTACTGCGTTATATATGGGGTATCTCCCTCCTTTCCCGCTCCCTGGAAGGCCTCGGTTCTTTTGAAGGGTTGATAACCCTTTATCTTAGGAAAACAAGTCGTTAACGTTCTCAGTGTGCTAACTTTCGCCTGGGTGAGTTCATTGACTTTAACTATTTACATCAGATGTGATTTCCCACAAATACTGAAACTATAAACCTTGTGTAATAATGTGCAGTATTTTTCCTGCTTAAATCGATTTTGAAAAATCTGACAGCCCTTCCTTCATTGTGGGGAACAGTAGCAGAGATTGTTCGCCAGGAGGACGATTCTTTCAAGAGGGGAGCTCGGTTCACCATTGAAGAATGCGGTGTTTTCCTTGGGGTGCTAACTCCCTCGGATAACAAGGCAGTTTACGTCTCATTAGCGGTCCCTCGTCGTTAGCGGTCGAAACAAAAATGATACCGGTCAAAAAACTGGAAGAAACAAAGTGGCAACTTGTTTTTAATGCGTTCAGCCTCGTCTAAGAGCGAGTTTGGGGGTCAGTTCTAAGGAGGGCACCGATTTGGTCGGCCAAGACAAAATGTCGCTAATTTTTGAGATCACACACAAAAAGATATACACCTACTGTTTTTCTAATCGATTCGGTCTTGAAATGGTCTGAAACAGACTGGTATGTAGTCATATTCTCATGTTTGGGTTGCTCCACATCCCCCTGAATCAATTCTGTAGTGTTAGCATTGGAAATATTGGAACAAATGAGTTCTAAAAGACGGGTCGATAGTGAAAGGGGAAAAACTTTTTGCACCTTTATGAGGGACACTTAGGGATTGTGAAATGCAGGAAGAAGGCCCCGGAGACTCTGGTGGCCAGGTTGCTCGTCTGACATAAAAACGACAGTGGAAAACTGCGTGTTTTGCATTGAGCATTCATGTCAACGAAAGGAACCCCTAAAGTCGTCGGAACTGCCGCAAGAACCTTGAACGTATCTTGAAGCTAATTTGCTGAAGTGCGATAAACATTGGTACATGGTGGAACTGGACTACCATTCGAGGTTTTTGGAACTTGTACATCTAGCATCACTCGCGTCGGCATCAGTCATTGGGAAACTGAAAAACATTTTTGCGAGACATGGAATACCTATAGAACTCAGAACAGATGGAGGAACTCAATTTACTTCTGAGGAATTTTTAAAATTCGCCAAAGATTATGGTTGTGAGAATGGAGAAGCTGAAAATGCAGTGGCTACAGAGAATCTTATTAAAAATGTCCAGATCCCAATCTTGGTCTGATGGCCGACAGAACAACCAAATTAGAATCAGAATGCCCTCGGTGGAATTACTATATGGGCGAAAACTACGTTCTACAGTACCATCGATAAATAATTTCATGCCAGTTCGAGAATTCCTTGAACTAGATCAAACTGTCAAGGAACGCACCAAGAAGAATTTCGGTAGTAGTATGGGAGCAAAAGAGAAGAGGAGAGGCACAGTATAAGCTCATTCCCAGTATCCTCGTCCATTCTTCTAAGAACTAAAGAACTAAGGACTAAAGTCACTCTTACAAATGTCTTCGCTAGTTCTTCCACCAGAGGAAGTATAAAATAGTAACCTGGACTCGAAGTGGGGGATGGGGGGCGGACATCAACAACAAATACCTAGAATATCAAACTGACTGTCAACTAAACCTCAAAATGCTATTTCTGTAAATAATATAAAAACGCTGCAAATTCTTTCACTGGGGTTTATTATTTAATGATTCATGATTTGAACTTCTACTAAGCTTTGGAGTGTGCGTGTTTCACAGGTGATAGAGCGATTATTGCATTTCAGGAGATATGCATAGAGCACGTAAATCTGTTCTCAACCAAAATACCTATTTGGATTGACCAGTTGATCATATTTGTGTGCCTCCTGAAATTCAATAATCGATCTATCACCTGTGAAACACACACACTCCAAAGCTTACTAGAAATTCAAATCATGAATCATTGAATAATAAACCCCATTTGAAGAATTTGCAGCGTTTATTTTTATAAATTTCGTAAGACGGAGCATGCATTACAATGGAAAAATATTATATATTGAAAATTTTAAAATTTGTGTTTGTTTTGATCTCAGTAACGGAGCATGAATGTGGATGCATATCACATTCGATTCCTTGGAAAGTTCTTCAAAAACCCCGCCTTGACTTTTTTTAGGGTTTTAGGGATTTTACAAAACTTTGACAACCCTTAAAGGGCACTTTAAATTAAGTGAGAGAGCTAGCTAGTGAATTGGGGCGTTGTCGGACTAATATGGATTTTTCCTGAAAATTTCAGATTTTTTGCTCGAGCCGTTTGGGAGAAAACGTGCGTATGTTTATTGCAGATTTGGATACTACACCCTTTGAAACGTGAACCATGACATTTTCGGGGGGTTAGAAATTTTTTTTTCAAGAGCGATTGCAATGGTTTATTATTGAATAATAAACCAAAAATCTACTATCTATTTTAATACAAAATCTAGAGTCGCAGCACCGGAAGGTTAAATAGCTCAGTATATGCAGAAATTTTGTAAATATGAATGGTATTTGTTTATGTTTAACTGGTTTCATTATAAAATGTCTTTAAATCTCTTGCCTGCCTGTCTCTTGTGCTTGAGTTAATGTTGCACATCTAAAACGGTTGCTCGAAAAGAAGCAAAGTTCTTTGCACATATCCAAGTTCTTAAACCCCTTTGCATTGTTTAGTTTTTGAGGAATTTTTTAATTAATTGTGTGCAAATGTTTATGGTTAACTGGTTTAAAGGTTAAAGGCTATCATGGATATGTGACAGTGTCGAATGATTGAGTTTGAATGGTACATCTAAAACGGTTGGTAGTAAAGAAGCAAGGAGCGTTCCCCCAAAATCAAGTTCTGAGGACAAAGCAGAAGTAGCTGGTTTCCATGGGAAAAAACGGGGTTATAAAGCCCGAAATGTCATTCCTTTGCTCTTTTACTTTGCGTTCTTCGAGTCACTTACCGGCTCACTTTCACCCGACGAATTTCCCAAATTCCGGGGTTAGATAATCCCGGAGCCCTGGGAGAGCCGAGCGCTCACACGCCGTTCCCAGATAGATCGGAGTCTGGATAGGAAGCCCGGGTTTTCTGGGTCGGGGGTAGGGAAGGATGCCTACCTTACCTACCACTGCCTCCTCCAACTGATATACGGCTCTACTTCCCATGATGACGGTATCTGCGCCAGATCTGTAGCCCCCAAAACGTGGTCCGGGCCCGGAGCACGGACTCTTGTCATCGCGAGAACTTCTTCATCCAAGCGTCGCGACATGGCCGAACCTGTACCTCTCCCCTAACATAATCGGATTCGGTTGACTTTCCATCAAACCTTGAATAACCCACATCGACTAGTGATCACTTGTCATTATGACCCGATTAGTTGCGGATAGATGTAACAGAATACGTGTGAAGCTTAGACCTGGCAGCGGACAGACGGATTACTTTAAATCAATTTTTGGACTCCACACATCTTAATAAATAAACCGATCAATTTTTAGAGGGTGGGGTGGAGAGGGGATTAATGTGTAAAATTGTCTATATCGATGGACGACCAGGAAGATTCATTCTTGAAAACTATGAACCAAAACCATCAAAATCCAGGATCAATGTCAGAATATTTCAAAACGGATTCTCCCATGAAGACTTTTTTCTTGGAATAAATTTTTGTTTTAAGCCAATTCTTCAAAAGCCACAGAAACTACTTAAACCACCTAGTAGGTTCAACTTTGAGCAGATCTTATAAAAACTAAAAAACTGTAAAAAAGACCATAACTATGGTTCAAGAGCATGGATACTTGGCATGAACTACATTCTCCTTTCAACAGCAACGAATGAGGTTTAGACAAGTTATTCACCTCTGTCTCCTAGACAGTTAAAGTAGTTCAATACAGAGAGGTATCTTCGTCCTGACATATTGATGGCCTCAGGAAATCTAACTTGTTTATTGATTTCACGTTAATGAGACAGCCTATAACGTAGCATGATGATGAAGCCCCGTGATATTAATAATTCATCAGTTTAAATGCCCTCTCAAATCAAATCGCTGCTGCATTTTACCCATCCAGTGTGCAAATTGATGGAAGTGGCGAACCAGAAGATGGATTCGTTCATCTTGTATACGATTGATGAGTACAGATACCTTATTATGATGCAATTTCCGATTTAAATTTGTAAGACTCTATCATCTAGGGATCGCGAAGGGAATTTCACAAATAAATATAGTCCTAATGCTACTCTAGGTACTTTCAAAGATTGTCAAAGACTGAAAAAATCGTCACAATAGATCCTATTGGTGTCTGAAGGAACAGGGGTTTCTCCCATCCCTTATCGGAAAAAAAATCTTTTTATTTTTGTGAAAAAAGACTACGTTTCTTCTACAAAAGTGTTTTTCTCGGGATTTTTCCGTGGCCTTGAATTGAGGAGAAACTGGTGGGGAATTTTAAAGAAGAACTGGAGGGAAAGAATAAGCCAAGAAAAAATTGGTCTAAAAAATGTGGATTAAAATAAGTTACAGGGGTATAATATTGTATACTAGTTCGGTTCGACCTTTAAATTTTTACATGATCTGAGTTCAGACCAGCGTGAGAAAGGTCGGTTTTTATCTTTAAATTAATATAAAATTTTAGTACGAAAAGACTAAATTTTAGAAATTTTTTTTTCAATTTGATTATTTTAAATACTACTTTGGCAGATAAGTGTATGATTTGGGGCACAATTATGATAAATCTTAATTTGCGAATCATCTTGAGAAATCCAATCGCAGATACAATTTTGATTTAAAAGGTAGACAGTGTGTGTGTAGAGTTTCTTTATTTTTCCAGAAGTAAGCAAATTGAATGGGTTTAGAAAATGCAATGCATTTCACCATTGCCAAGCCCGTACGTGTAACCCTTGGACAGTGTTCAAATTAGCTGTGAAACCATCCATTCCCCTTTACCTTATCTCACAATCCCCTTTCACTACTTTCTAATTGGTTGTATCAAGCAGCACCTTCTTTTTTGTAGACCAATGGGATTCAAGCTCCCTTTCATCTGTGACTAGATAACTTCTTACTTGTTAAAAGCGTTAAAGTCCAGCAATCATTTCAGAGCAACTCAAAATTAATTATTTTATGATGATTTTTTTTTGTTGCAATTTGTATATGGTATCGTTTCTGAAAAGGGGGGGGGGGGGGGGGGTGAATACGACGTTGCGTTGCAGGACTGGTTCTGAAAGTGTAGGGTTATTGCAATAAAGCGTCATTTTGTTAGAAAATTCTACAAAATCAGTAAGAATCAGAGAGCCCCATGATATTAATCATCAGTTTAAATTCCCTCACAAATTAATCGCGCCAGCTTTTTACCAAGATATGTGCAAATTGATGGTTGATTGATTGATTGGTTCGCCACCTGAACCAGTAGATGAATTCGGTCGTCTCGTAAACTACAGATGTCCCCTCTTATGACACAATTTCCAACAAAGCTTGTGAGATTCTACCTTAATTATAGTTTTAAAGCTACTCCAGGCTCTGTCAAAGATTACATTAGTGTTCAGGATAAATGTGGGGTCTTTAAATAGAAATGTTTATGCACACTAAATTATTTTCAATTTTGGAAGCCCGATTCAAGAAGTAATTATATAAAACACAATATTTATTGTTCGTTTACTGATGATCGCCTAACTGCCAAAAATGATTTAACGTAAATCTTGTAATTTTTCTGAAAATAGAGTACGTTTGTTCTACTAATGTGTTTTTCTTAGGAATGTTTTCTGGCTTTGAATTGTGGTGAAACTGGTAGGGAATTCTAATGAAGAATTAGAGGGAAAGAATGAGCTACAAGAAAGAGGATTTGGTCACAATAGCGGTAAATCTATATTTGCAAATCATCTTACTAAATTCAATCAGATATTAATTTGATTTTAGAGACAGACATTGTGTGTAGAGTTTCTTCATTTTTGTCCAAAAGAAAGCATATTGAATGGACTGGAAAAATGCAATACATTTCACCATTAACATGCAGATTTCTGTAACGCTTGAAATTGTCCCTCAACAGTATTACAATTAGCTGTGACACCACCCTTCCCCTTCACCTTATCTCACAATTCCCCTTTCTCTACGTTTGCATTTAATTGGTTGTAACATCCATCACCTTCTCTTCTCTTGACCAATGGGGTTCAAGCTCCCTTTCATCTGCGACAAGATAAACCTCTTACTTATAAAAAGCATTAAAATCCAGCAATCATTTCAGAATCTCTCAAAATGGATATTTCATGGAGATTTTTGCAATTTTTGTTTCGAAAATTGTATAGCCGTTGCGTTAGCGTCATTTTGTTAGAAAATTCTACAAAAACCAAAAGTACCTACTGTTAAAACCATCTCATAGGTCAAAAGTTTGGTTAATCTTATCACAGTAACGGTGGTTTAAGAGCTTGCATACTTGGCATAAATGACATTTCCCGTTTAAACAAAAACGAGTGAGGTTACTACAGGTTTTGTGCGACTGGCCCTTAGTTAATCAGGGTTTTTCAATGCACATCTAATTTTCGTCCTGCCTCATTGATGGGCAAAGGACCTCTAACTTATATATTGATTTCACATTAATGAGACTGCCTGTAACGTAGCATCATGAAGGAGCCTCGGCATATTAATAATTCATCAGCTTAAATGCCCTTGCGTATTAACCGCCGCTGCATTTTGTCTATCCAATCGCCTAATTTATGAGAGTGGCGAACCAGTAGTAGGATTTTGCTCGTCTCGTAATGAGAGGCTCACAGCGGCTGTAGGTCTCCCGCGGTTCGGCGAGCGGGTGGTCCGACGAAGAATCGCAGCTCCCGTAATTTTCAGTTCTGGAAGGCGATGACGGGCGATGGCCAAATGATGGGGTCCGCCGTCCTCCGTTGAGAACAAGTCGCCGTATAAATGTACGTTGTTCGTACCGGGTTAAAAAACGATTCGCAACAGTGTAAAAAGTACATTACAGAAAAGAACATTGTTATCAGCGTGCTCGTGGTGCCACTTTATTCCAATCATTCGTCATATGTTATACAGCAAGAATCAATTCCGTTGTGGAACGAAATGGAAGTGGATTCTGTCATGGGCGTGGATATTTCCTTCTTACAGTTTCTTGAAGCTACTCTGTCGGTGCTTATACTGCTTATAATTTATGGTTTTAGCTTCAAATGTATCCACTCAGCGTTGCAGACTAATAGCATGGCCCGTTGGAAGGGGCCACATTCCATCAACTCCTTCTCATAAGTCAGAGTTTATCTTGCACACTCTGATAAATCTAAACCAGATTCGTAAATGGCAGATCCTTCCAGTCAAGGGAAACTTACAATAGAATGTAAGAATGTACATGGAACTTCTGTAACAACGAAGATCTACTTACGGTACAGGAAGAAAAAACAGTATCACTATCATTGTGCTTGTGATGCTACTTTATTCCATGTATTCTATCCATCTTACCATTGTGGCTGCTGACAAGAGCACATACGCATCTGCAACCCCGGCCAAAATGAAAAAGATACCTGATAATAATAATAATATCAAGAGCATAATATCATCATACTATTTCCAACTTCTCAGCGTGAATCCTCATTGATGAGATGAAGAGTATCAAATGCACGCGCCAAACAGAGCCACCACAGGGAGCACACTCGCTAGAATGCGTGCATCTAATCACCAAAACACACTCTTATCCTATTATCAGTTAATTTTCCTCAACCCTTGAGACTGAACTGTATTAGCTGTAAATACCTGATGAATACAGTAAGTGCTTTAAAACTTGAGCCACTGTCACTGGGGCAAAAAGTGATTATTCGCGATGCAGGGGGTCCAATGCCACTATTGACAGGACTGCGACAAACCTGAAAGGCAAGCAGAAATCGTTCCAAGATTCGCAAGTTCAAAACTCAGTACTAGAAAAAGGTAGATTCTCTGCTTCTCTTGTCTTCTTTGCTGCAATAGTAAGAACAAAATTGACTTGAAGCTTGAATGATGAGGTTGGGCTTTCACATCCACGATGGTTCTTGCTGGGCAGATATGAATTTCAACTGCTGCAACACACTGTTGCGTATTGATAGTTGAAAATTGAATTTGGATGAGCAAAGCATATTTTTGTCACGTTCCATTCATGATTGTCCCTTACGGTCTCGATGCATCCTTGAGGTTTCAGGCCAGGAGCAGCAACTTCATCTCATATAGGTAGAATCAATGCTGCTATAGAACTGAATACAAGTGGAGTTTGAGATGGATATGGGACCTCCTTTCCTTATCTTCAAACTGCTGGGTACATCCTGAAGATTTTAACTTCAAGGGTATAAGGGTTGTTGCAGGCCAATCGTTCGAAGGGGCAACATTCCATCACCTCCTTGTTGTGCGTTAGCAGAGGCTGGTAACAAACCACTCACGGTCTAGTATTAACTGTCCTGCCCCCCCCCCCTTCCATTCTCTCACATTGCGCCAAATAGACAAAATGTACATAAACTTCGTGTACTATATTGAAACTGGTACTCCACGTATAAGCTACCCAAGTTAGATCCACGTATAAGCACTGGTTTTTGCAGGCCAATCGTCTCAGCCGTCGAAGGGGCAACCTTCCTTCACCTTCTTGTTCTGTGTTAGCAGAGTTTGGTGACAGTCCACTCACGGTCTAATATGAACTGTCGTGGCACCCCATTCCTTCGAACTGGCGCCAGTAGGCAAAACGGGTAATAGCACCCAATAAGGTTGAATTTGAGTTGGAAAAGGTTGAATTTGACTTGGAAATGCTATATATCTCCTGATGCGATCCTCACATGATAATTGGCGATTTGTACTTTGTCTAAGCAATGTGCTTTGCATTCATGTTTACGTTCTTTTTTCTGCCAAAGTTCTGCCCCTTGAGAAGAGCGAACGGATGATCATAAAGCAATCTTGCATAAACCATCTTGAAACGTAAAACAGCAAATATTGAGGGGTTTAAAATTGTTATCTTGGTCGACAATAAAGGTTCATTATTGAAAAATAACCAACTCCCCGTATCAGCCAAGCCATAATAATTTTGAAGTATTGTTGTTTTGGATAGCACGGAGGTGGGGTTTTCGAGATTGAAAATGCCAAGTACCCGAGCATCACAAATGTCATCATTGTGTGATCACAAGTGTCAAATTGTCACAGCGTCTGACAATCAAAGGGCTGAAGTTTTCAAAAAGCTGAAAATTCTTCCTAAATGACTCTAATGTTTTCATGTTTTTTTAATTTATAGAATTCAATGAATTGAATGATCCCTAACGAACCGCTTTATCTTCGTCCGTTCGCAACAAATTTCGAGAAGGAGTTAACAGTTATTTTCTTCTTGGTTGATCACAAAAGTTTATTTTATACAATAATTAACTAAAATCTATAACTCGAAATTTTGAATTATTACAGCATGTAGTCTTAACATAATCGTCCAACTATACCGGTCTGTAGATCATGGATACTTGACCAATCAGAACAAACTTACAGTTTTCTATCGTCATCCAAATTCTCTCATTAAAACTTAACAGCGATAAACCTGCGCCACCTCGATCGCAAGCGGAGAGATGAAGACAGAGAGGCGATATGGGTCGATTACCTACAGTTTTTTTTTCCTCCTCGATTTCTAAAAGGCTGTTGACAAAGTAATAAAAACCGGGTTTACGGCGCTATATCTTTCCCTCCGCCTTCCACTAATTTTTGTTTTGAGCGGTTTGAACGGTCTTCCGAGCTTCTTTTGCCTGTAGTTTTATTTTCCCCTTTTTTCTCGTCATTTTTTGTAATTTTATTATTATTTTTTTTTTACAAGTTCTAACTCTTTCATGATCATAAATGTTCTCCTTGCGTCTTGGAACCTAACTCGTAAATAATTCTCACCATCGATTTCCTGGCATCAACTTGATGGGACGCGTTTGTAACTCTTGATTTCCTTATTCATTTATAGTGTTAATGTAATGTGTCTTATCTGTTATTGAAAGATACATGATTCGTTATTATTTAATGCAATTGTTAGCACCGCAGTATGTAGATTTATTTGTTCATGTTTTGTTGTACCACTCTCTTTCGCCGAAAGGCTCCTCCGCTGATGATCCAACGGATATCTCCTAGATACCTCTGTCCAAGTAGTATCTAACAGGAATGTTCGGTACGCCTGTAGTCTCCCACCACGCCACCAGAAAGAGAATTCAGATTCTTGGCAGTTATCCCAAGTCCTTCCTGACAAAGAGTGGAACCTCCAAGACGATAAGGACAGAGATATTTAATAATATGTAACGATTAAACTATAAAAAAATGGTCTGTCCGTCCGCCGTAGCCCGTCCACAGCTTTTAACTGAAAATCAATAATTCAATAAAATAAGTCGAAATCAAGAGAGAGAGAGAGAGAGAGAGAGAGAGAGAGAGAGAGAGAGAGAGAGAGAGAGAGAGAGAGAGAGAGAGAGAGAGAGAGAGAGAGAGAGAGAGAGAGAGAGAGAGAGAGAGAGAGAGAGAGAGAGAGAGAGAGAGAGAGAGAGAGAGAGAGAGAGAGAGAGAGAGAGAGAGAGAGAGAGAGAGAGAGAGAGAGAGAGAGAGAGAGAGAGAGAGAGAGAGAGAGAGAGAGAGAGATTTTATTTGATTTGATTACGTTTTATTTAAAAATCTCGCTGTTTTTGGTTTATTATTTAATAATAAACCATTGTAATCGCTCTTGAAAAAAAAAAATTCTAACCCCCCATGAAAATGTCATGGTTTACGTTTCAAAGGGTGTAGAATCCGAATCTGCAATAAAAATTGTTCCGTCCGTCCGCCGTACGTCTTACGCCGTACGCACGATTTCTCCAAAACGGCAAGAGCAAAAAAGCTGAAATTTTCAGGAAAAATCCATGTTGGTCCGGCGACACCCCAATTCTTGAGCCAGCTCTCTCACTTAATTTGAAAGTGCCCTTTAAGGGTTGTCGAAGTTTTGTAAAATCCCTAAAAACCTCAAAAAAGTCAAGGCGGCCTAAATTTAGACTCTTTTTGGAGAACTGTCCACGAGGAACCGAATGAGCCCCTCCTCAGGTCCGTAGGTCAAACCATTCCCGATGTATGGCCCGATTTATGGTGCCAACATTTGCGTTATTTTGGTTTATTATTGTTTTTATTTTGATAGCAGTAACCTATAGCAGCAACCGTAGTGATGTAGTAATGTGGATACTGGAATAAACTCCTAAAAGGCTTTGTAGCCGATACACGGGTTGAAGCATTCTGATAACCATAAAAAAACCCTGCAAATTCTTTCACTAGGGTTTATTATTCAATTGGCTTGCGTTCATGCTTTGAATTTATACTAAGCTTTGGAGTGTGCGTGTTTCACAGGTGATTGAGTGATTATTGAATTTCAGGAGGCACACAAATATGATGAACTGAACAATCCAAATAGGTAGTTTTGGTTGAGAACACATTTACGTGCTCTATGCATATCTCCTGTAATTCAATAATCGCTCTATCCTGTGAAACACGCACACTCCAAAGCTTAGTAGAAATTCAAATCATGTACGCAAGCCAATTGAATAATAAACCCCAGTGAAATAATTTCCAGCGATTTTTCATGTCAGGCGCCTGTTTTCAGATTTTTGCCGGGATTAATTTTCGAGATCTGCCTGAAAAATTTATAAATAGGAGATTGAAACTTTCTTCTGTGATCAAGTGAAAAAAAAAATCTTAATCTGAGAGTGGAAAGTCGGCATAAATGACGATTTTTCACGGGAAATGAACATATTTTGGATGATTATTCCGCAAAAAGTTGAGTCGAATCGAGAAACGGGTAGCATTACAGGAATCAGCGTTAAAAAAAACAATGAAAAGGTGATTCTTGACTCAAACTTGATAAAGTTGTCCCTTGACTGGTACCCCTACTCAAAGCACACCAGTATGAAGTGTTGCCATTCATTGTACGAATACACTGTTTCCGTTCAGATAAATAGGACTTGAACCATTTTAGAGCAGAATTGTCAGGACCTATATTTTCTAATATGGAAATTAACAGCGAGTGTCATACACTGTTGAATTCGAGACTCAGATCAATACCAACAGAAATAGTTCATATTACTCATGTTTGCTCTAATGTCATCAGTTATTTGAATCATAGTAGTTTGTGTGCTATGATTTTTACGATAACCATATTGAAATTAGTCAAGAATATTATTTTTTAGAGAGAGAGAGAGAGTGAGAGGGGAGGAATTTGTATTGGTCCTTAATGAAACAGGAAGACCGCAAGGTCCCTCCCTCTTTTTTTCTTGAATAAGTAATCACAAAATGTTTTTTCCCAAGTTGTGCCTCTTTCAGTACAAATTGATGTGAATTCGGTATTTTCAGTAACGACTTCTTGAAGATATAATGTTATGGAATCACAGCGTAAATCAATTTACAAAATACAGAATTCCCCGAAACCTGAATTGAATTCAAATTAAATTGTTTCTTTGAGAACATCTCATTTTCGTAAGTGGGGAGGGAAGTTATGTTTTCAGAAGTAAATCCAATTACGAAATTGGTGTAAGAGGGCTCAAGGAGGAGTCAACTAAACATATTGTGGGGAGCTTTTGAAAATCCAAACGTCTTTGGGGTGGTATCATCCATCTTGAGGGCACTCGAAAGTGGAATCCGCTCTCTGGTGGATGAGGAGAGGGGGTAAAGGCTTTCAAGGGGAAATTTCATCTTAAAGGTCAAATCTGAGCTCATTAGTCTGATGGCCAGTTAGTTTAAAGTCGAGAAAGCGCCCCGGGGGCGGATGGAGGAGGAAACGTCCTCCCGCCTCCCGGCGTTTGAAAATTACTCAAATGAGCGGCGGGGCTGGGGGCGGCGTAGGGAAGCTCATGACATCTGCCTTGAAAAACAAAGTTGTTTTTGATGCGGGAATCCCTTCTTTCTCCCTTTCAACGGGGACCTTTTTGACGTGAAACGGGCGGCAGGACATCAAAGGAGCGATCACAATGCCGGTATTCGCGTTACCCTCTTTAATGACGAACTCCTCGAAACGGGAACTTGTTTGAAGGGACTGGCGGAGTTGACTTACTCATCAAGGGGAAATCACCCTATTGAGGGAAGTGGCGTTAGGGATATGTAGCTCTTTACTCCCATGTCCCATATAAAGAGGGAACACGGTCTGATATTTAGCCTAAACACAGGAACAGTTGCGCAGCCTGACCTTGTGAGCAGGTAGTCTTACTGCTTTCGTGTCTCTATAGGTGGAGGAAATTGGTTTCCACCCCCGAGATGGTGACATTTTTAGCAAAGGAACATGCTTCCCAAGAGAACCAACTACCCAAAACCATTAACTTTCCCAACAGAGTCCATTTTAGTGAAAAGTAACGTTCACTTTTACATCTCTATCCATTTTTACTACACTGACTGGAAAGTAGCCTCCATTTTTATCTCCCTAACCAAGTCCCATTTTTGTGTGAAACAATGTAAATTTTGACTTTCCCAACAGAGTCTAATGTAGTCTCCATTCTTACTTTCCCAGTAGAGCCCATTTTTAGTGGAAAGTATTGTAGATTTTTACTTTCCGCTCATTTTTACTTTACATAGTGGAATGTAACGTCCTTTTACGTTTCCAACAGAGTCGATTTTTAGCGTAAAGCAATGTCCATTTTTACTATCCCAAACAAGTTTTACTTTCCTAACAGATTGTAAAGTAACGTCCGTTTTAACTTTCCCGACTGTGTCCATTTCGAGTGTGAAGCAATGTCCATTTTTACTTTCTCAACAAGATCCATTTTAGTGAAAAGTGATGCCCACTATTACTTCCCTACCCATTTTTATTCTACCACTCCATTTTAGTGGAAACTGATGTCCACTTTTGTCTACCTCCTTGATGAAAACGTTCTTTGCAAAGGAATATGCTTCACCAGGACCAACTACACAAAACCATTAAGAGAAAGTGTCACATTTTTGCTGTCCTGACAGAGTCCATTTTTAGTGTAAAGCAATGTCATTTTTGACTTTCCCAACTGACTCTAAAATAGTCTTCATTTTTACTTTCCCAGCAGAGTCCATTATTAGTGGAAAGTAATGTCTTCTTTTACTTTCCTGCTCATTTGTGTTTTACGGTGTAGAAAGTAACGTCCATTTTTACGCTTAAAACAGAGTCCATTTTCAGTGGAATGGAATGTCCATTTTTACTATCGCTGCCAAGTTTTGGTTTAGCCACGAAGTGGAAAGTGATGTCCATTTTTACTTTCCCAACATAATCCATTCTAAGTGGAAAGTAATTTGCATATTTACTCTCTCAACTGAGTCCATGTTTAGCGTCAAACAATGCCTTTCTTTACTAACCCTGTCAATTTTTGCTTTATCAAGAGAGTGGAATGTAATTTCCATTTTTACTCTCTCAAAAAGGTCCATTTTTAGTGGAAAAAAAACAAGCGATAATGCAAGAAATTGAAAGTGGTTTATTGTCACAAAAAAATTAGCTTACCCAATGATAATTATTTCAATGAGTCAATGAAAATTTCAACCTAAATGAAGACTTGTAGTTTTCAAATTTAAAAGATACTTAAATTTAAATACCAGAAATAAATAAAACTAAAATAAGAGTAACTTGTAAGTTATAAGTCTCATTGTAATCTCTCTCTCAGTGACTACTGATGGGCTAATTATAATTAATTATAATAATTAATCTGGTGTGAATGGCACTATCTATCTCAATTTCATTATCACCAGGATAGACTGTCATCATTTATCTTTTCTGTGTCGAAAAGAATAGTAAGAAGCTCATTGACGTCTTTCTTTTTTTCATTGTTGTCGGGACGTTTTTCCCTCTTCCAACCACTTTTAAGCGTTTGAACTTTTGAGTTTTTGATCTAGGTTGCCTTCAAATCTGAAAAACTAGTTTGCTTTCGCATTAATCCTTTTAATTACCCTTTCTACACCTTATCCGTGACCTTTCATTCGCCACTCTAACCAAAACAATCTCATTTCCACACATATCCATTGTAATCGTTTATTCATTTATCGCACCAAAGAAATCCTTGTATTATTGTTATTATTATTCAAATACAGACTCAAGACAAACTGAAAATCCCGACTTCCTGTTGGCTAAATCAACATATGTGGTTTTTTGTTCGAACGAGCGGTTTTCACCCCTGTGGGATTTATACAATGGGATTTGTGGGCTTTTGTCCGATTCGGAATATCAGACTTTGAGAGTTTGATCCTATAGAATCAGAATCCACTCCCAACTCAAAAAAAAAACTTTTTTTTGTAGTGACTATAGGATTCAGAATATTGACAAACATTAAGGACCTCATCTTTTGAGAACATGAAAATTCCAACACGTTTTTGCTAAAAAATTTGAAAAAAAACGCTGCAAATTCTTTCACTGGGGTTTATTATTCAATTGGCTGTCGTTCATAATTTGAATTTCTACTAAGCTTTGGAGTGTGCGCGTTTCATAGGGTAGAGCGATTAATGAATTTCAGGAGGCACACAAATATGATCAACTGATCAATCCAAATAGGTATTTTGGTTGAGAACAGATTTACGTGCTCCATGCATATCTCCTGAAATTCAATAATCGCTCTATCACTTGTGAAACACGCACACTCCGAAGCTTAGTACAGATTCAAATCATGAACGCAAGCCAATTGAATAATAAACCCGAGTGAAAGACTACTTATTTACCCTAGTAATAATATTGAATAATAATCCCCAGTAATAATATTTACATACATAATATACCTATATAATAATATACCTATATAATATTATATACCTATATAATATTATTATCAGCGTTTCATACATATCAGAATGCTTCAACCCGTGTATCGGCTATAAACTACAAGTATCCACATCGGCTATCACTCCAGTAACCACATTCACCACAACTCGACGCTATCGGCATCACTAGGTTACAAACAAACAATAATAAACCAAAAAACGCAAATGTTGTCACCATAAATCCATCCGGGCCATACATCGAGAATGGTTTGACCTACGAACGTGGGGAAGGGCTCATTCGATTCGTCATGGTATGTTCTTCAAATAGGTAAATATTTTCGACTTTTTTTGAGGTTTTTAGGGATTTTACAAAACTTTGACAGCTCTTAAAGGGCACTTTAAATTGAGTGAGATAGCTGGCTCAAGAATTGGGGCGTCGTCGGACCAAGATGGATTTTTCCTGAAAATTTCAGATCTTTTGCTCCAGCCGTTTGGGAGATATCGTGCTTACGGCGGACGGACGGAAATTGTTTTATTGCACATTCGGATTCTACACCCTTTGAAACGTAAACCTTGAAATTTTCATGGGGGGTTAGAATTTTTTTTCATGAGCGATTACAATGGTTTATTATTGAATAATAAACCAAAAAAAAAAAAAAACTGCCCCCCTGGACCCCCCTTTTGCTTTTATTTATAGCCTGCTGCTACAAGTATAGAAACGTAGAATACGCTTTAGCCTCGAGTGGACGCTGAACTGCAGAACGTTCAACTCCATTCTTTTTGCCGTTCTGCTGCAGTTTTTGGTTGTTTGGGTTCGCACTGTCCGCCTTTTTTTCGCAACCGCCACTCTCTCGATCGTTCAGCAGCAGTTTTTGGTCGTTTAGGATGAAGAAGACATGTACCTGAAGAGCTCGAAGGAGGACAATCTGGACCGGGGCAGGAGAACATCACCGAAGGACGATTCGCGAACGACTGAAACTCCGATTTACATAAATAAAATTTCATACATAAAAATAATTTCAACTTTCGGCATACCAATTCGAGCTTTTGGCATACTTTTCACAATCCCAAGCATTCCAACATTCCATCCCATATAATGATCAATAAATGTTTTTTCTCTCGCTCTCTCAAAAAAAAAAAAAAAAAAAAAATTACTCACTTCAAAGGGTTTGTCGCAACTACTACACACGGATGTAAATATGCAAGTTGTTGCTTGGTAATCGCCTTTAGTTACCCAATGTGCTTATAAACATCAATTATCGGTGTTTTATGATCATATCATCTGTTTCTAAAGCAGCCCAGAACGTTATAGACTTTTCCGTGTCACATTTCGTTACGCTCAAGCGTTCCTTTTTTGGCTAGTTAGTCCATGGCTAAAGCGTATTCTACGCTAAAAAAGATTTCAGAAATTTTGGATTTGTCCGGTTTTGATCCTCAACGCCTCAATTATGTTTGTAAAAATGATCATACAAAAACTGAACTTAGGGTGGACTTACGGCGTCCCTTACTGATGTTTTCGGTAGGGGCCGTTTTGGTTTTTTCTTGCCGTACTATCTGACTTCAACCATGTGCACCGGATACTTACAACCTAGACACTATCAACTATTTTCATGATCTCTCTTTTCTTCTTTACTTTATCAACTTTTTCCAATGTCCCGTCGTCCTCACACCATCCATTTCCTCCTGCGTCCATTCAACCGACTTCAAACCGACGTCTGAAAGACGAATCAGGTTGACCTCTCCGCCGCCCCGTAACTTCAGTCCCACGATCTCGTCTAATTGAGTTTGTGTGTTAACCCCCTAACCACTTTCTTCGGGGGTTTTTGTCCTTTCCAGAGGCAGAATCCGTCTTTTTCGAACCGAGCTTCCTCGTTCGGGAGTTCCCGGGAGACGTTATCACAGAAACGGTTTAGATAGATGGCGCTCATCTCTAGATCTGGGGGAGAAGAAATATGGACCTACACCCAGCTCACTTAGTCACAGGTTGAGTAGAGGTCGTGCCATTACAGTCCACTTTGTCAACTCCTTTTTTCGTTTTCTTTTTAATCCAATCACAAAAAACAAAACTCCTTTTAGTTTCGAGTCTTCTTGTTCTCGTTTAGTTTAGATCTTGTTAGCGCCAGTGGTCCATTACCCTCTATAAAGTTCTCACCAACTCTCAGCGTTGGGATAACGCCCGAAAAGGCATAGTAAGCTCATTATTATCAAAACTGAGTGTACCAATTTGTATAGACCGATTTAAAAAGGATATTTTATGTTCAACGAGTATAAACCACTGTCGAAGAGGTTTGATTAAATCGCCCTCAAAGCTCAACCCGTCAGTGTTGCAACTACATCGAAATTTCCCCTGAGTAGCAAATACACGATTTAGAACTCAATCAGAAGTCTCAATATTTTTGGGACGTAATAGATGCATCCTACGAATTGTGCCTAGAATGGTGTGGGTTAGAAATTCATAATGCCTTTTCAAGATGTCCCTCGAATGACAGAACAAAAAACTGAATGGGTTCTTATCCCGTACACACCGTATCCGTTACACACAATTTTAACCGCGATACACACGCTTATGTGTGTGACCCCTTAAAACTTCTAGCCGATTTCCGTGATTGTTTTTGCTGCAACTGCTGTGGTTGTCCAACGGACCTCTTGAATCTATTTTGGTTTATTATTCAATAATAAACCATTGTAACCGCTCTGGAAAAAAAATTCTAACCCCCATGAAAATTTCATGGTTTACGTTTCAAAGGGTGTAGAATCCGAATCTGCAATAAAAAATTGTCCGTCCGTCCGCCGTACGCCGTACGCACGATATCTCTGAAACGGCTGGAGCAAAAAATCTGAAATTTTCAGGAAAAATCCATCTTGGTCCGACGACGCCCTAATTCATGAGCCAGCTCCCTCACTCAATTTAAAGTGCCCTTTAAGGGCTGTAAAATCCCTTTTTACAAAATTTTGTAAAATCCCTCAAAACTAGTCGAATCGGCCTAAATATTTTCCTATTTGAAGAACATACCATTAGGATTCGAATGAGCCCTTCCCCACGTCCGTAGGTGAAACCATTCCCGCTGTATCGATTTATGGTGCCAACATTTGCGTTTTTTCGTTTATTATTGTTTGTTTGTAACCTAGTGTTGTCCGGCCGATAGCGTCGAGTTGTAGTGAATGTGGATACAGGAGTGATAGCCGATGTGAATACTTGTAGTGTAGTTAGTAGCCGATACACGGGTTGAAGCATTCTGATAATATATAGGTAAATATTGCGTTCATGATTTGAATTTCTACTAAGCTTTGGAGTCTGCGTGTTTCACAGGATAGTACGATTATTGAATTTCAGGAGGCACACAAATATGATCAACTGATCAATCCAAATAGGTATTTTGGTCGAGAACAGATTCACGTGCTCCATTTATATCTCCTGAAATTCAATAATCGCCTTATCCTGTGAAACACGCACACTCCAAAGCTTAGTAGAAATTCAAATCATGAACGCAAGCCGATTGAATAATAAACATCAGTGAAAGAATTTGCAGCGTTTTTTGTTGATAGAAGGGAAAAATTGGGGTAGCAATCCCGTAAAACGCGTTATTTTTCCAGAAATTTGGCCAACGCCACTCAAACTATAATTTCCTCACCGATTTTTGTCTTTGACGCCAAATTTAGTCTAATTGGTAAACAAACTACAAAACTTTTGTTCTGCATTACTGTTGGGATGGAGATTGTAGGGGCTGATACCCAATCCTTTAAATCGCAGCTGAAGCAGAAATTCTTGCAGATTCTTGGGTTTCTTTATTAATTAATAATTTGGTCTTGTTTTAAACTAGAGTTTGCTTTCAAACATCATCATAAAAGAAGATAATAGAGGAGGTAACTAAACGAAAAATGTGTTCCCCTTTTTTAGCTGTTGCAGCTTGGACGCGTGAAAAACCCTTGTTTTGGGTATGGTTGGGGAAACATCCTTTTATATGTAAAGCCAGTGGGTTAGTTAAAATGAAAGTCGTTTCAACTGTTCATCTGTTCAATCTTCACCCAACTGTCCAGATCTGAAGCAGGGAACTGACAGTAAAGTAAGTAAGTAAAGTAAACAAGGAATTTCACCTTGGATTTTCGTCCGACTACCCGGAGGTGTCGCGGACGTCGTCAGCCGTCCTCCAGGGAGGATCGGAACTAGGTCTGACGATTTCGCTCATGGCTTCCCATTGCCTCACGCCCCTGGGTTGGGAGCGTTTTGTATTCACGTGACATCGAGATCTGAGGTAAACTGTCTAACGACAGGACAGGTATACAACACTTGATAATCATTGGTGCCAGCCGGATTCGAACCAGGGCAATCAGTACTCCGACTGAAAGTAAACAGCTAGAGGACTGACGCCCCAGCTCGCTCGGACAACCTGTCCCCTGGAACTGACAGAGTCCTCGGCGATGGAGTGACCCCGCTAACTTTGCTAGAGAATCCACTATGTTGTTACCCCAGTTGTGGTTAAGGCCTCTAATCCGGATGAATCTAGTTATTCTACCAACTTCAGGATTTAGCATTTAAACATTTTCGTTTCGATGAATCCCAGTTTTTTAGTACCTAGGCTGTATCGGCTTCATTTTTGCAACACACCTGTTGTAAGATGGTACTGCACTCATCGCTGTCTACGACAGAGTTTTTCACAACTTGTATTTCTATTTGCAGGCAAGTGAAATGCAGATAGAAAATTGTATCTTGTTCCATTTTATCTAGTTGAATTCTGGTGCTCTATTCGTGGATTTATATGTCGTGCAGTATTTTCTTGCAATCTAATAGTCCCTCGAGAGAGAAAGCAGGGAGGAAAGTCTATCATATGATTAATCGTTTTCAAGGAAGTATAGACGGAAGGATAGAGCAAACGCAGAGAAAATGGAAAACTGAGTCAGACATGTGATAATTACAGAGGGGGCAGTCCACAGAATTATAACATTTCACCACAAACCCAGGTACACTCAGCTCGGCAGAATAATTTCCAGTTGGCCTGAGTTGGAGAGAACGTTTTTGGTTTGTTATTCAATAATATTAAAATAGGTAAACCACTGTAATCGCTCTTGAAAAAAAAATGCTAACCCCCCTGAAAATTTCAAGGTTTACGTTTCGAAAGGGTGTAGAATCCGAATCTGCAATACCTACAAATTTTTTCGTCTGTCCGCCGTACGTCGTACGCCGTACGCACGATTTCTCCCAAACGGCTGGAGCAAAAGATCTGAAATTTTCAGGGAAAATCCATGTTGGTCCGACAACGCCCAAATTCTTGAGCCAGCTCTCTCACTTAATTTAAAGTGCCCTTTAAGGGTTGTCGAGGTTTTGTAAAATCGATAAAAACCTCAAAAAAAGTCGAAGCGGTCTAAATTTGAACTCTTTTTGAAGAACATACCACTGAGGAATCGAATGAGCCCTTCCCAGGGTCCGTAGGTCGAACCATTCCCGATCTATGGCCCGATTAATGGTGCCATCATTCGTTATTTTGGTTTATTATCGTTTTTGTGTTGATATCAGTAACCTAGTGATGTAGTGATGAAGTAATGTGGATACTGGAGTGCACTCTTAAAAGGCTTTGTAGCCGATACATTGGCTGAAGCGTTTTGATAACCATAAAAAACGCTGCAAATTCTTTCACTGGGGTTTATTATTCAATTGGCTTGCGTTCATGATTTGAATTTATACTAAGCTTTGGAGTGTGCGTGTTTCACAGGTGATAGAGCGATTATAGAATTTCAGGAGATATGCAAAGAGCACGTAAATCTGTTCTCAACCAAAATACCTATTTGGATTGATCAGTTGATCATATTTGCGTGCCTCCTGAAATTCAATAATCGCTCTATCACCTGTGAAACACGCACACTCTAAAGCTTAGTAGAAATTCAAATCATGAACGCAAGCCAATTGAATAATGAACCCCAGTGAAAGAATTTGCAGCGTTTTTACATGTATTCCCACATCAGACTCGTGTTTAGAGGGAGGGTCTGTTCCTCTCGGGCAGTATATTTTGTGGATAGGGCTGAATGAGGACTCCTCAATACATTCATCACCCCTTTGCCTCCAAAATAGCGTCATTCTCTCCAACATTTTATCTCGGTTAAAGTTTTGGTAGTCCTGGGCTAACCAGACACGACTCTCTTCATATTTTGAGAACACCGCACACATCTGGGAGGCCTAGCTACACTGAAGATCGAGCCTAGACTCATGAAGAGCAAGAAGACGGTCAAAGCAAAGCTTAGGAAGTCTAGAGGCCTCCACAGAACCAAGCTTCAGCCACCAGCCCAGAGCCAACCTCATTTTCGTGATTTCCAAATGGAGGATTGCCAGTTCACTGCTGATTAAATAATCTGGAGTGTTATTTTGGAGGAAAAGAGTTGTTTTGAATGCTCGGAGTTGAATTTTTTCTAACACATTGCAAAGTGAGACTCCCGAAGATTCGACGGCGTATAGTGAGGATGACAAAACAAGCGAAGCCATTATCATTTTCCACGTTGTTCTTCGAGACATTAAAATGTAGTCATTGGGAACATGTCTACATTGAAATAAGCTAGGAGGGAGTGAACTCATGATGCTTGTGCATGATTTACTATGAATCTTTCAATGGAGCTGCCATACTCCGCTTCGTACCTCTTCAGAGAAATCGAGTGTAGACATGAGGGTCCTGCCCTTCGTCCAACATTGTCGTAAAACTTTTGCTTTCGATATCCGCTAGTTCCCGACGGTGCAAATTCCCAGGCATAAGACGGATATTTCTGCATCACTAATGAAGTTATCTTTGAAAGGTGGATTGGTAGCATATTCACCCCGCCTGCCCCTTCTATCGAACTCAATTAATCGCTCGGCCGACTCCAACGGTAGACAATAGGCCGGCGATAAACCCTAAGAGGGGTCCACGAAGGAGAGATCCCGGGACGCCACGGGGAAGGGATGCCACGGAAAAGGAATGCCCTCTCTTTCGAGTAAACCTTCCCTCTTATATCCGAGGTCCGAAGCGAGCAAGCCCGTGGGAACTGATTCTCTTTTCTCCTCCAGGAGTCTGCAATGTCATGTCCCCGCCCCGCCTGTCCGCCACTAATAGCTCCCACTCCTGACCACCACGTTCCAGCATCTCTGTCCATCATTTCTGACCTCATGACACCCTTCCCTCCCTAAATAAGCCGTATTTGAATTGAGCCGCCCCGATCCGACCTCCTAATAAACCAAGATGTCCACTCAACATGGCCATCCAATCCCACCCATCATTGTTGTCCAACACATTCCCGAAACCAATACACGTAAAACTGTCAATTCTGCCAATGAATCGGGAAACTTTTATTGATCAAACTACTAACAACGTGCAAAGTTACTATCTTCATGTATTGAACTTCCCCAGATGTCAGATTGCACTTCTAACCAAAGTATAACTTTGTAGAGGGAAGCAGGGAATTGTGGACACTGCTTTTAACATTGAACCCCTGACTATCTGGCATGGGACGGGACGCAAACAAGAAAGTTGTGAAATACTTCTGAAGCCACACTAGGCTTAAAATAGGTTTCTCCGTTTCCATCTAACAGCTCCCAAACATCTCTCAAGATAAATACAAATGAAATGTTGGTGGAGATAATCTACCTATTTACCTATTGTGGGCTGGGTGGATACTGCTTCAAAGGTTTTCTGAACAATGCTGCTGGAGTCCGCAAATCCATCATGTGGACCGTCATCGCTTCCTCACTCTTCGAAATCTTGGATCAATTTCAAAATGCCTTCATACACTCAGAGGAGGTGAGACATTCCAGTCACAAGTCACCTCCTGACGTTTCTTTCGTCACCTGGTCTACTTTTAACTTTTATAATTTGTAGTACAATCACTTTCGTAAATTTTGTACTTTATTTTGGTGTCGAGTTGTGATGTTCCACAAAAACATCTGAACAGTTCCGTAACGATTGCGCTACATCAGTGGAGCGGTTCATGTTAGCCGAATGAGGTGCCAACCGTTCCACCATCTGTATGGAAGAAAACGTTAAAACCAACTAATGATTTTGCCAACCGATATTTTGGCGAGAGGAATAGCGAGAGAGAAACATCAACATCTTCCCAAGGAGTGGTGCTTAAATGGGGAGACAAAACGCGATAAACAATTGATAGGTTAGGCTCAATTCGATAGGCTGGCTGAACTGATATAGAAAAAATATATATTTATGCTGCTCATTTTTTATGAACATTCTGTGTAGGTATTTACCATTGTTATGTTTTACAATCAATATAAACTTTGATGAAATTGAAGGACCTTTTTCTTGATTATTGACAAATAAAAATGCTGCAAATTCTTTCACTGTGGTTTATTATTCAATTGGCTTGCGTTCATGATTTGAATTTCTACCAAGCTTTGGAGTGTGCGTGTTTCACAGGTGATAGAGCGATTATTGAATTTCAGGAGATATGCATAGAGCACGTAAATATGTTCTCAACCAAAATACCTATTTGGATTGATCAGTTGATCAAATTTGTGTGCCTCGGTATCGTTGAAGCGGCCCCTCCCCATACAATGATTCTCAAGCTGATTATAGTTTGAACAAAACTGCTTTGTATGCAAAACTTAACTTTTCCATTCTAAGGCGTCGCCGAAGATTGCAGAAGAGATGAATAAACTTTCTCAGTTTCTGTATAAGCGCATAAATATAGCATTCCCACTTGAGCGTTTTAATCGAGGAAGTGATCGTTTTTTTGTAGGAGATTTAGAGAAAACTAAATACTTGGTTTTCTTCACATTTAAGCTTAACGTGTTATTGCACAGCCATTTGAAAGTACGATTTACGTCGCTATTTGCAAATGATTAGTTTTGCCTCTAATAAAACAAAATCGTGTAATTATTTCAATCATCGTGCATCCAATCATCGTTCAATAAAATAATAAATAAGACATTTTTTTATATTCCAAGACATGAACTATTTAAAACGAATACACAGCTCTCATTTCTTCTATTGTGTTGGGACACGATCGTAGTCGCCCGTTCCGGTGGTGAATCACAGGGAAGCACACTCTGGATGGGCCCAACGTGAAATCGCGGGTTCAGCCTGATTCGCAGAGCGTTGAAGAAGACAACCGTAAAAAGTTACAACAGAACTTGAAATTATAATCCGGACCTCGTTCTCCCCGAAGTGAGTCACCGTTCCTGACTAAGCTCCTAAATTTGTCGCTTATGTCGAGCAGTTTGGGAGCCGGAGATGTGCTCATGGACCACTTAAGCTCGGTTGGTGTCCTTTTTACGAATCGGTAGGTTTCAGATCCCACAACAGCGAATTCGCGCCTTGAACGCAGTTTAGCTGACGTCACATGCAAATAAATTTACACCGTGATTAGCTGTCAGATCATCGATTTCTTTTATATGTTGGTCGAGTCTGTTAGGGAAGATGTGAATTGCTATCTAAACTGTTGAGAAAGTGACTACTCCATCTCCCACGACCAACCTACCTGCATAATCACTCTCTGGTCCGGAGATAATCTACCACTTGTGAAACACGCACACTCCAAAGCTTAGTAGAAATTAAAATCATGAACGCAAGCCAATTGAATAATAAACCCCAGTGAAAGAATCTGCAGCGTTTCATGCATATCAGAATGTGTATCGGCTACAAAGCCTTTTAGGAGTTCACTCCAGTATCCACATTACTACATCACTACATCACTAAGTTACTGATATCAAAACAAAAACAATAATAAACCAAAATAACGCAAATGTTGGCACCAGAAATCGGGCCATACATCGGGAATGGTTTGACCTACTGACCTGGGGAGGGGCTCATTCGATTCCTCCTTGACTTTTTTGAGCTTTTTAGGGATTTTACAAAACTTTGACAACCCTTAAAGGGCACTTTAAATTAAGTGAGAGAGCTGGCTCAAGAATTGGGGCGTCGTCGGACCAACATGGATTTTTCCTGAAAATTTCAGCTTTTTTGCTTCAGCCGTTTGGGAGAAATCGTGCATACGGCGTACGGCGGGCGGACGGAAAAATTTGTATTGCAGATTCGGATTCTACACCCGTAAACCATGAACAGGGGGGGTTAGCAATTTTTTTTTTTTTTTCAAGAGCGATTACAATGGTTTATTATTGAATAATAAACCAAAACAGTAGATATGGCATTTTTTATTTTCGATGATCCCAACACGTATACAAACAAATGAAAATGTGCATTAGTAAATGAAAACTTGCATCATGATGCGTCTGCGAAGCGAAAAGCGGGTGCTTTCTCACCCCAGTGGCTGAGATGTGGATTGCAATCAGTTGGCTAATGACTGGGGCAAGAAGCTTTATATTGAGGCCGTCAAGCCCGATGGGTCATTCATAATCCTGGTTATCCAGGATGACAGTGGAAGCATGAGAATGGATCCGACCAGAAGGGCTAAAATATGTAAATATGACAGGATCTGAGCCGAAAGGAGTGGCCTTTAATAACGTCAAATTCATGCCCTTGACCACGTGAGGAGCTACTCAAGTAGGGCATCTCGTGTGATGTATTTCGTGGTATCGCCACCCCGCGTCCTTTGTTGCACTCACCTCAAGTGGTGGTGATAGTTAAAGATTTTATTTAGTGGAAAATCGGAAGTGACTTTTAAGATTCGCAAAAAGCAGGTTAGTCATCTAAAACATCATACCCAAGATGATTAAATTCGGAATTCTTATCTATTAAAAATGTTACATACCTTTAGCTCTGTTCGACTTGGTATAAATTGCATTCATTCGCGACTTTGATGGGCACCTAGTGGGCAAAAGGTGGATCTCGATATTTAGCAGTGTCGTCATCTAGGTGTGGCCTCATTTGCTGAACAAGCAGGAAGTAATCAAACCCGTCAAATATAATTGATTCTGCACAGTATGGGAATCGAGAGCTTTGAATTGGCTTAATATTGCACGCTTGTCATCCTCGGAAACAGAAGTTAAGCAAATGAAACGTTTACAGTTACAAGGTGTCGCTGTTTCGTAAGAACTGAAAGGCAATTCCTTACCAACATCTGACATCCGTCCAGTTTCCTTTCGTTTTCTGGACTTCTCCAAGTGGTTTTTGACCTCATCCAAACAGTTAGACCTGATACGTGAAAAGATGATCCGCAATCACACAGAATGACGAGGACAAAACAACACTGTTAAAATAAGAACACTGCTTTTTGGTCAGTGTTGCCAAATGACTCCATCCAAAACCCCCTGCAGAGCTGAAAAAAACCGAAATACCCCTTAAAAAAGGAAATTCCCGCCAAAAAAATCCCCTGAAAATGTGTGAGTGAAAAGGAGGAACATAAATAGATAGATGCAAAGTGTTTTACTTCAGGCATGCTCAAAAAGTAGAAAAATGGACTAGGTACACCACAGCTCAAGTAACAACTTATTAAAAAAAAAAACAGGAATATTGGGAAAAAACGACTTTTTACATTTCGCAACCCAAACCTGCCAGAATATCATCCATTGCTTCCACTTCCTCCACCTCCTACGGTTGCTTATTAACATGGTCGTAAATGTGAGAAGTAAATAGAGACAGCATGTATTCAGAGGGAGAAAATAGGACGCAGGAAATGCCTTCGTTTCGAAGATGGTACCTAACCATCAGAATACATTGGATTAATTCAATGGAGGTAAGGTTTCTCAATTTAGTTTCAATGGAGGCTCTCTCAGCTACAGCGTTTGAAATTGGAAGTGACAATAGCGAAAGAGCAAATTGCCCTACATTTTTGAACCTACGGTTCCCAGCACTGTCCAAGTTGATGAAAACGTCAGCCCAAAATCTATTGGTGGTGCTGACGCTATCCCCCCAATTCTTGTTGGACAAATTCGCCCATTGTTCTTCAACCTCCATTACATTAAATCTTTTAAACTGGCTCACAATGTTACATATTCTGTGTTTTTTTTTTTTTTTTTTTTTTTTTTTTTTGCGAAGTGCAAATTTCGGGCCGGAAGCTATCCATTTTCTGTAAAATATCTATGTTGGAGGGCATTCGCATTTGCACTGGGATGAAAAACCCTAACTTAACTAATCGAATCTTTGCTAATCAAATCGGTTGAATCAGTATTTTTCGAATATGTTCGTCAATCTCTGATTTCCTTCGAAATTCACCCTGTAGAGTGGAATCCCCCTGAAAAAGCCCCTCGAAAAAGTTTCCCCTGAATTTCCCCCTTCACAAAAAAACCCTGAATCTGGGGGGAAAACTCCCTATTTGGCAACACTGCTATTAGTTCTTGTGAAGTACAGAAACAACCTGTGATAAGGGAGCGATTGTGCTGCAATCTTCTATAAACTTTCCAACCTATCTGGTCGTTTCCCCTGACCGCTTGACCTACCATGTTTCTTTGCAATACGCCTGTACCTTTCCTTTATGAGCACATCAAAAGAGGCTCCGTTCTATGATCTATCGATCGCAACTGAAAAATCGATTTTCTCGAAAAAGCGACTTACCTGGTTCTTTCCCCTTAACCTTCAATTGAGAAACACTTTTGTGTTCGGGACGTCCGATGATGAGGATCAGAGCGGATGGATGTTTACAAATCCGAATAGCTGTTCCGCCGGCTCAATGCGTCGGGAACAGATCAATTATTATTATTCTACCGGGGGCCCCGAACGCTTCGAAAGCCCGGACCGGTTCCCCCGAGCCGAAATTCTGTCAGTTCTCTCGCAACTCGAAGTTTATTTACCTTTCGGCCCTGATTGGGTGGTGGAACGGCCATTTTGAAAAGTCTCCCATTCGGGAGTTGGCAGATAAACGCTTAATCTTGCGAGATAAACTAGATTAATGGTTTTTGGCCCGTTAGAACTTCTCATCAGAGTCCTGATCTTGGGTGGCCTCACACCCATCCGCCTGTAAGTTGAGATTCTTTTTTTCCGCCCTGAGGCTTCCTCTGCTAGCGATAACAATTCATTTTACTTTCTGATCGTTGAAATATACCAGCGGCCATTGGTTTAAATGTTGCAGTTTCTTTATTTCATTGCAGAGTATTAAAAAACAAACGCCTTGAATACGAGACCTTAACTTTCTACTCTTCTCATCAGGGTTAAGTAATAAATCAAAATAAGTTAATTGGAAAAGTTTAGAAAATATTGAAGAACTAGATGGTTAACCCGGTGTAGCTCGGGTGATGGTAATAACATCGATTAGGGCTTCACACGCAGCTATCATCCAAAAGTTCAGCTGAAATCCTGTAATTCATTTTCCCTCTAATACTTCCCATAATTGTATACTTGCCTGTATAATTGCAAACAATAAACCAACAGCAATATGTGAACCTACAGAAATATTCCCATAATTGTGTACTTGTATGTATAATTGCAAACAATAAACCAACAGCAATACAAGTATGTGGACCTACAGAATTCGATTAAAATGTCAGTACCGATATGAAATTACCCAAACGCCATAGGACTATCGATTTCATCATTCCTGAAACAATGATTTTCAAATGTTTAAACTATTATTTAACCTTATTACGATACTTTCCTTACATAATCTTTTATAACTGTCATAACCTGAGAGGAAAAAGTTCAATTCCAATGATTTAAAACAGGAGTTTACACATACATTATCAACCTTGATTAGAAAACCATTCAAATGACTATGGATCAGTATCATCATTATTCGATCCTAGCCTTATTTGAACTTGATTGTTTTAACTAAAATAGGAAATATAATCGTCAGGCAAATATCAATGCGGACTTCTCTGTTACCAATCACGAGAATTCATTTTATACATCGTCAATAGTTATCACAGCGCTTGCGAAATGAAGACTTTTGAGGCTCACATTCTGTTGACTTGGATCACATTGTTCAATATTAAGTAGGAAGATCCAGCTTCGTAAAATATAATACAAACTATGGTAATCAGTAAAGATGTAACTTCCCAACGGTGAAAGAATTTTTAAAGTCGGTCGATTTGTTTTTGAGTTAAATCGAAACATATAAACGAACAAAGAATCAATTCTTTCCTCTTTGTAATATCACATCATATAGATAATTAAAATGTTGTTTAAAAGCATAACTGGCAGAAAGATGATTCTATAGTAAGTCCCACTTAAGGGTGGACATCCGGCTAGTGATGGATTTTACGACTAATTTGTGACAGAAAGTGCCTCCTACAAATATTTTTGAAGAGGCTTCTTTTCCGAGTTTTTCACGTTTTTTTTCGTGTTTTCGACTTCTAGTCACAAGAACAGCCATGACTACTTTATTTTCCATCGTATCTCAAATTTGAGGATACCGTTCAAAAGAGCGTTACATTACCTATCTCCCTGATGCGAAAACTGCGCTAAGAGCATGTTTTTGACTGTTGTTGAGACAGTGACAGTGAGTTGAGTTTTTGTAATGTTTATTTGCGCATTTCCAATAAGGAACAGCTGCTCCGCTCTGATATCAACAAATTCAAATCCTCGTAGAGAATTGCGAAGAACTTGTCTCCTAACGAGAAAACACTCAGGTCGCGAGGTAACCTAAACAAAAAACTTTTGTTTGACATCAGGAAGGAAGGTAAAGGTGACATCAGGGAAACGAGGAAGTTATGGCTTTTTTGTGACGGAAAGTCGAAAACACGAAAAAACTTTTAAACCGTGAATAAATCAGAAACAACTGTTTTTCGTCGAATGATGGTCACAGCAGTGGACATAAACAAATAAAATATAAATATGAATAAGAATGATAACTACCATGTTGTAGTTGAATGATTTTCTTCTTTTGGGCCGAATCCAGACCAATTTAACATATTTGGTATCAAGTTCCTCATCTCCTTCATCTACGAGTATTTAGCGATGTATGAAACTAATTCCTTCTTATTTAAACCTTCAAAACTAAAATTTAGAATAGTGGAAACGGGTATGTAGATTGAACATTTCTCAACTTCCACTATGATATACCGCATCACCTAAGCAAAGCGAATGAGTGAGCTAACCCAGCCAATATCTACTTACAGAACTTGGCAAGTCTTACCAAACGCTTCTTATTAACACTATCGGGAGACTTCCTGACTATGTGCTGAATTCAGCAAAGAAGAAACGAATTGTCGAACCACCAAATTCAGTCATGAGTTCTCAAAATTTTGAATTTTCAGCACTGATGATTCTTGGTGAATTCCAATGTCCAGATAATTTTGTTTAGTTTGGAAATTACTTGAATTTGTGAGCTGTAACTAACATCTATAGCAGTTTCTTACACTAACATAGATATTCCTGTTGTGAACACTCTTCGAAAGTAACTTTGGAGTTATTGTTGATTCTGTCCGTTATGTTTCTAGGGGAGCGACGGGCCTTCAGGGTCGGAGTTCGCCGGTGTGCAGAAACCTAGCCGGGCTTGACCGTTCTCAAGTCGAAGTTTGCATGAAGCACCCCGAACTGACCCTCGCAGCGATGCAAGGCCTCAACTCAGCAGCCAAAGAATGCCAGTTCCAATTCCGTCACCACAGGTGGAACTGTTCGAATTTAACGTCGAGAAACCGAAATCCAACGACGAGCCTGATGCTTAAAAGAGGTCAGACTTATATTATCTACATATTGAACGTTCATTTACTAACTACACTTGGTACTGATATTTGCAGCAAAAATAATATGCGAAGATACGAGTAGAGGTGGGTAACCCCTACCTAACCAGCCAAGGGGTTGGCTAAACCGAACCTTCTATCTAAACAGCTATAGTACATAATTGCTGAAGACAAGTCTAATGAAACAGAGGATAATTAGAAACCAATGATAGGTAGATTATTCATAATAAATGGAGTTGTTTTGGCGCTTAGTTCTGACAACGAATTTTACTGTAGCACGTAGTCCCCATGTTTGATACAAGATCATTGATTGAGCAGATTCGGGACATCAAGTTGTAAAAAATAGGTGTTCGGAAAACGTGGAATTGCGCCTGCACGTAGAGTGATGAAACCGGGATGAAAGCTTCTCCAAAAAGCTTGTCGAAATTGTTTATAGAGGATAGCAAACCACTGTCAATCATTCCGCCCGAATACTTTAATTGGATAATGACCTGAAAACGCCATTATCAGTGTGGTTTTTCCCTTTTTAGGGCGTCTTCCTGAAGTTAGGCTTAGTCAGCAGAGTGACACCTATTAGAATTGATCAAGAGGGGTGTGGGCCAACCCGAACATTAGAAGAAAAAACTGATTACAAATCCATGTCAGACCATTTTCAGAGCGGATCTGTGGCGAAAACTATAGGATTATGTCTGTGGGTGTGTGTGTATGCATATTAACCAGGTGGTTATTCTAGGCAAGTGAGGTGTTCAAGAGGTAGTCGTGGGGCAGAAGACGCCCTCTGCCGTGCATGTCGGTGTAAAAACGATAACCTGTATCACGTGGTGCAGCGGTGTACAAGAACTCACGGTAGCCGCATTCTTCGTCATGATGCGGTTGCCAAGCAGATAGCAGGGCATTGTCATCCAGTGGCTCGTTCATTAAGATATGGTAATTTTCATGTATACAATTTATTTCGGTCAAAATTAAGTGCAATTTATTTTGCTCCTATCAAAATCCTAAATCAAATGGTGTTAGAAGAATAATTTTCTTTTTTTTTTTTTTCATTTTAATAATAAAGATGATATTTCACAACTTGAAAGAGAGCAGTTTATTAGATTTGAATAAAATTGTAATCGGAATAAGAAAAATATTAAGAAATATAGAAAGAAAGAGTTCGTCACAACCCGTCAAAGGGCAATCTTGACGTTTCGAGGTATGAACTCGCTGGTGAATGAACGGAAGGGTGCCTCGTCCCTTTTGAAGACTTATATGAGCCCTTATTGTTTTTTGTCCGTTGTTTTGACTCAGATGGGACAAGCGGGGGTTGGAAAGGAGCGGAGGAGTGAAACAAAAACCTCTCTAATAGCGAGCCATTTAATTACGGAGCTGCTCCGGATCGTAAATCTTTTGTCGGGCGAGAGATGGCGGGCAGGTAAAGTCAGAAGAAGGAAGGACCCGGTAGATGGTGAAGGAGGGGGGGGGGGGTTACAGGCTCCTTCAAGTGATCTGGATTTATACGGTCGCTACGACTTCAATCTCTTTCGACTCTGAGAAGAGAACGTGATAAAACGATAAAATTGACGCGTTGACCTCTACTTGATCAATGGCTATTTGAGCAAAGACGATAACTAAGGATTGATTCAGCAAAACACAACTTCTCCACTTCTGAACATTTTTCAGAAAACGCAAAAAAACCTATAACTCACAATCTAATGAATTTTTTGAATGGCTTGAGAAGTCATTAGGTACGGGAAATACAAATTATCCGAAGTGCCAACACCTGAAGACCATTCATTCGTCAGATAGCTAGAAGTTTGGTAAGATATCTAGTGATTTGGAAAAGTTGACTTTTGATTGGAATAAATGGAAAAGTTGAGTTTTGAACAATGGAAAAGGATCAGATGTTGAAATCTACAATTATGCTCCCACATTATTGGTTCTTGCTGTTATGTTGACACGGCCGTTGTTGACTTTTCCATTGGTAAACGTATGGGTAGCAGTCACCATACTTGGAGATTTGTCGTCTCTTCCCTTCATCAGCCTCTGCTGACTTCCTCCTCCTTGAACCGCAGTTCAGCAGGCTTACGTTTCCTTTCATATGGCCGCTTGAAAATCCCGAAATGACCTCAAAACACGTTAACAACGAAACTGAACTCAAGTCACGAAGATGAACAAAGTATCATAGATCGAACAACTAGTGGCGGGAATTCCAAAGAGCAAAGGAAAGGGCATTTGCCCTGGATCCCTGGATATAAAGAGGACTGCTAGGTGCTGCCTAGGGTAGTCAAATCGAACCACCAAAATCGATTTTGGGATCGATTTCACAATCGGTGGTCGGGAATCGATTGTACCCATCCGCCGTGTCAAGCATAGCTGCCTCAAAAATGGTGCTTTTTGCGCTGAACTTTTGACCAAACTTTCGATTCATTTGCACTATTAATACCCGCAAGGTTTTCAGCTAGCGTGTAGTGGTTTTGGCTTATTGCCAGCTTTTGCATTTGTGGTGGATATGGTTAGTTGGCCCCTTCCTCCTTGGGAGATGAATTGGACGCCTGCAAGCGTCTGGGTCATCCTCTGAGCGTGGAGGAGCATTATCAATGCATCTAGCTCATTGGAAGGGGCAACTATACCATTCCAACACCTCACACATTTGAACGGTCCACCTTGTGACTCTTGTGATGATGCAAAACCCCCTAAATGTTCTGTAGATTTTTCAGCAGCTAACTCACTGGGCTTCCATTTAACTGGTTCCTTGAAACGTTCCAATTTTGGTTCATTAGTTTCAATAAAAGCCTTTGCATCGTGTAGCAAACATTTTGTACAACCTCCCATTAAATTTCGTCTTTTTTCATTTCAAGGTGCGTGGATTCTAAATTCGCATTGTTATGTGGCCATACCCGACTTTTGAATCAATGTAAAAAATATGTTCATTCGCACATGGACTTCTTTAGGGTTTTAGCTTGTCCTAACTTCTAGCCAGCTCGATCGCCTAAGATTCACAGATTGGCAAAAACGTGGTTTCTACAAAATTTCTTATAATTTTGAAAGTGGAATCGACTGCTATAGATTTCAGATCCATAAAAATTCACCTATAGTAAATAATCGTAATTTCTGAACGTACAAGTGACCACTTGTCACCTCAAAATAAATCACGTATGATTCAAAAAATAATAAAACCTTGTGTTGGAATCTGCAGACTCTTCTGACTCTTCCTGAGAACCATCTTAAGTGATTCCAGTAGATGCTTGATCATTGATTATTGATTATTGATATAGAAATAAAACGAACGCAAGTCAGAACACAGGACGACCAATAACTACGAATTTCCAATCTTGTAGAATTCGTATTTCCAAGCCTGTAGAATATTCTCACTGTTGTAGGTTTTTGACTAATCTACCTTAGATCAGATTCTCTGCGTGTACTATAATACTCAAAAAAAGTGAAGAAAACATTCAATATGGAGGGGATAGGAGATGGTACGATGAAAACAAGGAAAATTATATGATATGCAACATGAAATGCTTGGCTTCCCGAGAGCTTCGTGTATCATGGAGTGACAAGGATTTGTGGAGGATTTTGCTCTTGGGGGTTTCTAAGGAGTTTTGCACCTGTTCCATTCGGGTTTCAACTTGGTTTTGGATCCTAAGCAAAATTGTTTTCTAGTTTTTGAAGGGGATTTAATATGGTATTGAGCCTTGCAACTCCACTAGAACGGTAGGTACAGAACGCCACTATGAACCTGTAGATTTCGTCCAAAAATTGTTCTTCAATGGTTTTGGAAATTGCCAGCTCCCTCAGCTTCAATCAAACCGGACTACTTAATTCGAAAAAAAGTTACTTTAACCTTCGACACTAACGTTGTGTCATTAGTTCAAGGAGAATGATAGTTTGATACAAATACCTTCACGGAATATTTATGTTATATTTCTACCGGGAAACTTATTTGCCATTGTACATCGTTTCACATTGTATTCATTTTGTACAATTTACCGTTTTGATGATGGTGTGCACCACAAACAAAGCGGATGCCAGATCTCGACATTCCTTTGAAAAGTCACTTCTCAGGGTGTCGGGTAAGGCAGGATATCCCTTTTAGAAATTCTAGGAGCGGCGCTCAAATATTGAATCGAGAACCCTGCCCGGCGTTGATCGTTTGTTTGCTCCAGGTAAACTGACCGTCATAGTTAACCTGAAGGGAGGAGTACTCAAGGATTAGCACCCAATCATCGGCGGCTCGAGTTAACCCACCTCCAGATAATTATAACCGGAACTGCCTTCTCCCCGGCTTATCGTAATCGGTTCGTGATACTCGCGAGGAGGCGCCACTATTTTCACGGGACATCAATGGCCGTCCTTCTATTCATTGTGAAATGAACACCCACTGTGGGTGCAGGCTAAAATCATACACAGATTTGACTGGGACTCTTCTCCACTCCATATGGATTGTACCCAATAAGCTGGTTCAAATCAGTTTAACCTCAGAAAAACAGCTAAAGGTGCTCCTTTTGATATTATTCTCCGATAATTCGTAAACCGTGCTTCAAATAGAAATTTGCATACTTAGCACAGCTATTAAGTATAAGAAAACTAAGAGTTTCTGCCCTGGTCCTTGCAAGACTGGTCCCTGACCCCCAACTACTGGTGTTAGCAATATACATAGTAAAACCCAGCAGGTCCAGAAACTTAGACGATTAGACACGAATGACATACTAGCCCAATACTCCTAAGCAGAAGCCAGCCAAGTGGTTTTTGAACCTGATGTATCAGAGTGGGTTAGATTGTTTCTGAGGCCGTTCATGCTCAATACGATCTGACAGGACTTAACAGAAGCGGTAGTAGTGGATTTCCCTCACTCATTCTTGATGATACCTTCCTGTCACCTCTGTCGTTAGCCACACTGTAAGAGTGTGGTTTTGATGGGATGCAGTACTTATTAGGAACAGGAGTACCTAGATACTAGTTCACTTCTTCTTTTACCTTGTGGTGGATCATTATCGTATGCCATCTTTAGTTAGATCCTTACTGGCGAGTACTGACTATCCTCCCAGCCTGTCACGAATCCAATCTACATACTATATTCCTAAACAATGAAGTTGCACTGATAATCACAGATTCTCGGCTACTACCTAGGCCACGTTTACAACCTGTTAACATGGACTTTCACACTACAGAGTGGAGCTGGGGAAAAATTCAGACTGGCACCCTCTATCCCACCCTTCCTTGGATGGTCCCCCTGGTCCCGTCCTGTAAGGTTTCCCGATCTCAAAGGGTGTTTCAAACCCCAGGAAAGCACTGCAGCCCTGGAAATTAAGAGAAAGTGGAATCAATAGAACGGCAATCACGACAAAATCATTAAGATTTGCATCAGGTGGTTTGTTAACCATCTCAAAGAAACAGGCAAATGCTCTACTGACAATTGGTCGAAAAACCTTACGTCAACTTCTGGGTCTCCTCACTTGACGAAATGGGTATCGCCTTAACAAAATGGATAATCCCAGGACAAAAGAATGCCTCAGCTCGGCTAGAAATTGGAGGGAACAGCAGGAAACATTGTTTGGGAATACTTTGTTGATGATTTTGTCTTTTGATGAGACAAAGTTACAGAAATTCTGAGGAAAAGAAATCAATCCGTCCGATTCGTTGACAGATATTCAACCGTTACCGATAGTCAGTAATTGCTGAGAGAAATCTTCAGCAGAACGTGATAAAAAGTATGTTACGTCCTTCTCCTAATTCTAAGCTACCTCCCTACCAATTTTCAGCCAAATCAGTTTGGCCATTCTTGAGTTATAAATAGTGTAACGAACGCGGCTTTCTTTTACATACCGAGGGTGAAGTTGCAATATGACCCACCTGACATAGGGCTGGACAAGACAACCTATCTGAGTTGGTGCCAAACAATATGGCGTAACTGACAATTTGCATTTTGACTTTCTGGTGTCGCTGGATCCAGCGCTACTTGCTGGTAATGAGAAGTTAATATATTTCAGAGTAGTAGCTATAAACAGTCATAAATAATTTTTTTTAATATGAAAACTAGTTTAAAGGCCCTGCTACGCAGGTTAAAATGAAATAGGTGAATAACACAATGAGGGAGCATAAAAACAATACGCAAAGTAAAAAAAAATCGTATATTCCAAGTCCCCGAGGAGAGGAGCAGGTCGGTTGCCCTGGGAGACGCTCCGCCCCGCTGGGTCCCTCTCCCCTTCACTGGCGGGGTCGGGGGGGGGGGGGGGGGGGGTGAATTCCACGAGCCCAGCGTCACCACCCCCTGAAAAACGGATATACTCTGACAGTTCCGTCTTTATATAGCAGATGAACAGTTTTACAGTTTTGTCTCTCCTAAAAATTTAAAAAAAGAACACTAAGTCATGTTGTTAAGCACCATTTGAGATAGGTTGTGTTGTCCAGCCCTATCTCAGGTAGGTCATGTTGCCACTTTACCCTAGATATATAGATTTAGCGCGCTGATTTATTTGATCCGGAGTTGGTGAAACTGAACATCTTTGATTAACTACTGAGATCACTGGTTTATTGAGTGAACGTATTGGTATTGGAGAAGTAATACAATTATTAACTAAAAATATAGGAGTGGCAGTGGTTTCTTGTGATGTTCGTAGCCATTTATAGACCTGAGGCGATGGCTCAGGGTGAAAAATTAAGGTATAATTGTGAAATCTCGCGAGCAGCTCGAGGAAGAAAAATACGGTCGAGCCCGGCAAGGTGGTTGGTCTTCCAGGTCCAAGGACGACGCAAGGTCAAATTCTCGCAGAAGACAGCCTTCAAACGCACATGAAAAAAGGGAAAAGAAGAACGAAACCGAGGGAAGCAAAAAATGAATAAAGTAGGAATCTAGTAATCAATTATATCGGATCGGTTCGCAAGGGAAGGAGGAGGCGTCTGTAATGATGTCCGCCGGGTTCTGGAAAATCTGCATAATGACTGTTACTCCACCACCTTCACGAATGTCTCTCCGCTCACCGATCCGGTCACCAGGTCAACCTCTTCCCTTTCTCATTAGCATTCAACTCTCATTTCAGAGTGACAACCCAGATAATAGTGTTCCAAAGTGAGCTGATTTGTATGCAATATCATCTACTTGATGTTTGATAGTGTAACAGTGGCCGTCGACAAGAAATCTTCCGCGGATTTATGGGCTATCACGTCGTATTTTACCTGGTTCAAACATGGCGAGGATATTTAGCATTTCTTCAAGTGTACAAAACTTGCGCACAGTCATGAAGACAATATATCGTCGTTGAGGAACCACCATGACGTAACTAAATTCTTGCAGGTTTCCAGGAGAGCGAAAAAACGTTATCGTTTCTTTAAAAATCGCTGTTCGTTTGGCTTGCATTCATGATTTGAATTTTTACTAAGCTTTGGAGTGTGCGTATTTCACAGGTGATAGAGCGATTATTGAATTTCAGGAGATATGCATAGAGCACGTAAATCGGTTCTCAACCGAAATACCTATTTGGATTGATCAGCTGATCATATTTGTGTGCCTCCTGAAATTCATCACAATTCGCCGTCCCGTCAATTGCAAATAAAAACCGTGCTATGGATGAGCAACCTTCATTGTCAGCAGGCAACCAGTAATCTGCTTTCAATAGCGACAAGTCTTTTAGAAGTCAGTTCGAAAAATAGTGTATAATGTTTCAAGTATTTCAAGAGGAAAAAGAAAGACAAGAATTTAAAGTAGCCACCCGAAAAGTCAGCAATATCGAGAGACAAAGTGACTGCCTAACTTAATCAGGTCACGCAAGATGTTTATTACCCCAACCAAGTCTTAGACTTGAAGTCTACACCCCACAAAAAGGTTGCCGCTTCTCATTAATTCACGTATAAGAATTTCCCGTTGTTTGGAAACAAGGTAGACACTTTGTTTGAAAAGAGCGTCTTTAGGTGAAAACACTTTGTGCAGCTCTGCTCCGATTGTTGAATCCCTGCAGATCCGAATCACGTTGAGTTACAAAGACTTCATAGTAATAGATATCCAAAAAATATACTTATTTTCACGCTGAAAAGATGCCAATTTATCTAAACAATATTTGTTTGCTTAAATCTGTGATAATGGATGATTAGACACGATTTTGTCGGGTCCTAAGCCAGAATGATTAAACTGTGCACTTGGGGATCTGTTGAAGCATACTGGCAACAAGTTGTTATAAGGTACGTTTGTACAGTAAGTACTAGACCAGTTCAGAATCGAACTAGATTCATTCTGTAACTAGTAAAGAGAGGATGAAAACTGTTCATGGACTCCATGCAGCCCATACGCGTTTTGAACCCATTCGGCACTCATAATGTAAATTCTGCCATCCGAACCCTACCAGTCGTTCAAACATCCGTCCCATTTTAATTCAGGTAAGATTGGAATTACTGAAGACTCGCAACAGATATAACATTAACACAAACAGATTGATAGATGATTGATGGACTGGATAACGATAAAAGCGACTTGACAATGATGAAAACTCGGGACCACCATGGGAAAAGTAAAGGGCGGTAGAGACCAGTGCAACAGTGTTGAATCAACATAGTTCTGTAATGGGTTGTCTGAATAGAAAACTGAAAATTACAAACTCGTTCTATCGATGTGCATATTGCCAAAAACGGGCGTGGTCAGTTTAGAACTATTTTGGACTAGTAGACACGAACTTATTAATTGGCATTTTTCTGCATTCTTTATTCTGTACTGACACATCAGGTCGTAAGCTATTGATGACGCCCTTGAGATCCACCAGTTGCGATCTACTAGAATGCATTTCAAGACCTACTGGGGCCAAACCTTTTAACTCGGAAATTCAATTTTGTCTTGCTAGATTTGGTTTTTGAACCACTCCACAGAAGTATTCAGGTGCTGCTACCACCAACTCTTGAGAGTGCTGGCGTCGTTTTTATATTATCATGCCAAGCTGGACCAATTCCTGCTACCCTCCCAAACTCATCTAGAAGTATCTCCCAAATCAAGTGCACCTACACACCAAACTTCAGACAGAAGAAGAACCATCTTCTTCGGATAAATTGGTTTACCTACTATAAAAAGATGATACGAGACTTGGCCCCTCCATTACTTATTTATGTATTCAGAGACCACCTAGCATGACCGTTTCGTTCAGGCGGAGCTTTCTAATCCCCTTCTCAGGCTTAGGGCTCACCTATTGATCTGTTGAATAGGATTTATCGGTGTGGCTAACACGCTGGAAGTTCCTAGCTCCGACTCCTTAGCTACACCCCTTTCGTATTTACCCAGTAGTGCTAGTCCGTTTACGTTAGTGAACCACCAATCAATTGAATCCAGATTGTTGTATTCAGTTTCATATTTTCAAAGTTATTATGTAAATATAAGTGAAATAATACTGTAACCGTTGTACAGAGATGGATAGATTGTAATAGTTTCGTATCTTATTAGCTGAGGAAAAGAACAAAGCAGACCAAACTTCAGACTGTGTTCTGCAGCTAATTAATAACAGAAAGTGTCTCTTAGAAATCATATTTTTAGGTTTCGTTCTTGAGTTATTTCACTAGTAACACGTTTTTCGAATGTCCTTGCCTCGCTTAAATGACCTTAGCTCCCTTATTTTTCATGCAAGTACAAATCTGATTATGCCGTTTAGTTGGAGGGGGTATTAAATTTATCATCCGATGGGCTACAAAACACGTTATCATTTTATACCGTCTAGAATTGAATGGTCGGACAGAACAAGGGGTTAAGTTACAAAATTGGCATATCCAGATAATCACTCGCCGTTTTCGGTGTTACCTTCTTGTTCTGACGGCACGGTTACTGGCTGCACCCCTCCTAAATTCCACTTTTCCCTATTTTTCCTATACGATATTCAAAGGGAAAAAAACGGACGCAAAATAAATACATTTCGGTCATTATTCCGCAAACATTGAGTCAAAATTACTAAATTCAATTGATTCAGAAAAGCCCGAACAAACAGCTTTCGTTCAAGTACGCAACCACGAGGGATATTTTATGTCTTTCCGCCCCCTCCCGCACACACACCACGCACTTCGTACCAACCGTGGGTACTTAATTGAATTCGCGATCGTGTTGACTCATTGTTCCGACACCCGTGGGTACTTTATTATATTCGAGCCAGGCTACTTCTCCTACCCCAGTAGCGTTGTTGTTACACTTGTGTTGCCGGGTTAATAGTAAATTAAGAAATCGAAAGTCGCATAGTTGATTGTGCTCGTTGATGGTTGCGATGTAACTGTATGTATGCGGTTCTATCGTTTGGTCACTGAGGTTCCGAAGCAACGAATGGTAAACTGTAAAGACATAATCATCACCACTCACAGGACTGTCGCAGTTAGTAAACAATATGGTTCCATCGGGTGGTCATTGAGGTTCCCAATGTCCAGGGGTTAACGTTACAAGATATAATGTCGAAGATAATGATCCGTAGCAACGAATCGGTTGTAAGCGAAAACCATCAGAAATATTTTAGTGACGCTGTGCGCGTTACATTTTCGAGTTTATGTGACAAAGTAAAGACATAAAATGTCAAAAATATTCCCACATTGTCAGATTTGTTGTCTGGTACGATAATCCGTTCCTACCTCCATTTCTCCAATAATGACGCTTACTCTTTTGTTCTGCCCGGTCATTCAATGTTCACCAACCTCACACAACAATAACAAACGCTCTTAGACTTGAAGTACTTCAATACTTACCACACCCGCAATCGCTCTTCTCACACCCAGAAGAGCTGAATGATTTCACAACAAAAATGCGTCCAATGCTAACCCTCTCGAAGTCATTTCTCAACCAGAAGCTTCGATTCTTACATAAACCAACTCGTTTGTCTACTCTTAAACTCATATCATCCCCAATTTAGCTCACTAGATAACGCTAAGCGGTAGTCCATACCGCATCTAACATATAATAACATATAAGAGAGATTTCGCTGAAAATATTCGTTATTTGTCCATATCTATCAGTGGTAATCCTAGATCAGACCCTCCTCCAAGCAATGAAAAAACCATCAATTGCTCGAATTGTGATCTCAATTAGTTATGATCCTTCAATCTGACTAGTATCTAGTCTAGCTAGCATCCTTGGGTCTTCATAGTTTCAGTATCCAGTCCTGGTTTGTTTTCCTTGTTTACTGTTTGGATTAGTGGTGTTCTTTCCATATTCTGTCAAAAATTATATAATAACTTATGTATAACAGTTCGTCATTTCCATATCTTGTAGTACCACTCCTTTGAGTTGTGACTTTCGTGTCGACTTTCTGATTTGACGAATATTTTTGAATTGCCTAATCTTTTCTGTTAACATAGCGCCCGGTAGTGAGTTGATGGGTATTTCAATCTAATCGTACCGTTGTGAAGCTAAGAGTTTCGGAAGATGTTTCCTGAAAGGCCCACTGATTTGCCTTGCTAGAAAATTCTAAATCATCATTGTCAAACACAATATGCACGGACGTTGTACATTTCTAGGTTTCTTCATTTGTGACATGCACTAAAACAAAATTCGTTATAAGGCTTTTCCCAGTTAAGCCAACTGTTCTTCTTGTTCATTAGTAGTAAAACCGTATAGAATACCCAACAGACAGAAACTATTACAAATCCACCTATGTAGCGACTGCCCAATCAATCTAAACATATCATACGGAGAATCCAAATTCGGTATGAGGATTTTGTCACATTTTGTCTAAGCGTCTATTCTTTTTGTTCTGTAGTCATACAGATCGACTATACAGATCCCCCAGGAGAAAGGAACCATTGTATTCTATCCACTAAATGATCATTCAAACATTACAAGCCCATCATTTAGTGAGTTGCAATGAAATGAATGAGTTTTGTAATACCAAAGACTTTATTGTTGTTTCTCATTTCAAAGAAGACCACGGAGAGTGGTCATCAGACAGGATCTTAATAAATGTGCGATTAATTTTACCAGCTCTTCGGCTACTTTGTGTTAGGTTATGATATTCCACGTTTACATTATCACGAACCAATTTGTATACCCGTGTTAATATCATACCCAGTTGTACTTTTATTATCGGCCAATTATTAGTCAACGCTCTCCAGTCGATTTCATCACCGCACACCGTTAAGAAGTGTCCAAAACGTTTATAACGATGACTGTTTTTAGCGAGTGGGAAACTTTGGGGGGGAAAAAAAGAAGTATCGCTATCACTGAAGGATTAGCGTGGCAATAAAAATAATTTTCGAGGCCTCTCCCACGATCCTCAATGACGACTGGGGGACGCGGAATGCGGTTCACGAAATCTTTTACGGGCCTCGCGTTCCCAGAGCTATGAGCGCTACATTAACTCAAATATGTGGCCCCCCAGTTCCCAGCTCTTCCACGAGTATTGTTCCCGTGTTTTACACTTTTTCTTCTCTCCCTTTTTGTTCGCCTTTTTGGGGCAGAACTAAAAATTCTACCTGTTTTCCACCTGAGCCGGCGGAGAAGTCAGCGACCGTAAAGCCGAATCTTCGGCAGAACGGGGAGATCTGACGATGGGTATTTTCAAAGGCAAAACCTATGTACCACCTTTGTTCCAAATACGAGTATAACACAAATTGTCAAAAGAGATGGGCAGACCCGTTCTTTCCATGTCCTGAATTTAAAAATCTACCTATAAACAGCCGTTTCCTTTCTGACACAAGCTGGTGTGTGTATTACGTCAAGAAACACGCTGAGTTTATGGAAGAAATGCAGTATATTTCTACAAAGAAAACAGAACGAATACTGATAATGGGATAACCGTCGAAATCGACTTAGTAGAAATTGATTTATTGCGTCTTTTTTACGTTTTGCTGAGAAACAAGAAGCTTAAGGAAATGTGGCAGTCACTACCTGCTCTCAAACACTAATTTTATAAGAAATGAACCTCTCCTCTGCAGCCGAATCCAATTCTCAGGTTACAGACTTCTAACGACAAATTTCCGGCACAAAACTGTCTTGTTCGGGGAAACAGCGCATGGAAAGAATATAAAATTACGTCACTGAAGTTTCTCCAAGCGGAAGAATGATTTAGCATTGTTTAGGCCTGGTCCCCACTTCTAAATCATTGAATACCCTTCATATTGCACCTTTTTGCAAAGCTCAGTCTGCAAGTCATCAAACTGTAGATAATATTGCCATGTTTTAATTGTGGTGAAAGTAGAGAAGAGGCATTATTCTATTTAATACTCATGGTAACGCTTCAATAACAAATTATCCAGTTTCCAGTACTTAATTTGGATTTCTTATGCAATGCGATTGTTACGTTGCTCTTATAATTCACTACACTATACTTGGATCGGCCAAAATAAGTAACACACAGTTATGTATAGAAGAAAGTAACGATTTTAACAATTCTGACAGGCCTGAAGATGATCGCGAAGATGAAATGCGAATGTGTTTTGTGAACCAGCATTTAGTTGGATCTAAGAATAAGAATCCGCATTTCAACTTGGTATTTTGATCAACACTGTATAATTATTGGTCAAAAATGGAACGTTACGTTATGGGAATATCGAAAGGGATATTTATCCAGGATTCAAAACTTAATGTTTAATGTGTAATTCTCGGGATTGATTACGTGAAAAGCCACTTCAGATCTTACTGAAGAAAGCAATCAGAACGACATTGCGCCATGAAATCCTGTAATGAATGCTCCAATGTTGCAAAATCTTGTTTATTGAATCCTTCTTGAAAAAATCCAAATGATAACAGGTTGGGTTGGGTATCTTAAATAGTGAATTTCATTTTGTGGCTAAGTGTGTTGTTGTTGAACGATAAAAAGCTTAAGAAGATAGAAATTATTCAAGCGATCTCACACTACAACTGATCAGAGCTCATGGGGCTGTAGACGAGCTCCTGCTTCAAAAGTCACTTGTGATCACTTTCAAATAACACTATCGTAGTTCGTGGTGGCGATTTCTGACGACCAATGATGCTACCCATCCGTCCGCACTTTCCATTTCCAACCCTCCTGTAAGTTGCCAGAAACCAGGAGAAGCATATTTCGACTGGCAGGTTCTTGATAATGTTTCCCCCAAGTTCTGCAACAGATTAAATCTTGTTGACTGTCACGCTCGCTTATTTGGATTGACTATGTGCAGTGAGGTTGTTGTGAATGTTTTATTTAACAAAATTACCTATGCACTTATAATTACTATAATTCAAAGTGTCTCGTGAGAGAGCTGAATCCCAAAATCAGATGCCATTGGATTGCTCATCAGAAGGCGGTTGGTTGAGTTTTACATGTCGAAGCTATTCACCAGACTGTGGGTGCAATTACGAACATTTAATGCGATATCTTTATAGTGAACTACTTTCCACTCAACTTGATGTAGACGGTTCAAGATGAAGAGCAATCAAGGTTGATTCTAGGTTGGTAATTTGTATCATTGCCATACCAAGTATTATTGGCTGGAAATGGCACATTTCACTTTCGACGTGAGAATATCGAGTAGGTATCGCAGTAAATTCTTCCTGAATGTAAAACAGTTGTAACCAAGGGACAAAGAGCATTTGTCAGGAAGGCTACGCTGTGGGAAGGGAGTTCACATGCAAAGTATATTTACGCGAGGGATCACTTAAAGAGCCATTAGATGTCGCTGAAGAAGGCATCCAATAAATACAGCCCGAACGTCATTGCAGTGATAAAGGGTCTACGTCTTGCTTGACAATGGGTACAGGGTGGAAACCTCGCATAAACATGCCTGGGGAGACCTGAACGTACCTGTACGTGCGGGTTCGTGTGCGTGTGGCTGGGCTTGGAAACAATTACGCCATAACCTCAACGTGACGTGCCCCCTCCCCTCCATCCCCCACCCCTCCAGCCCGGTTGACAGCCCCCCCCCCCCTCTCCTCCACGCCTTCCGATCCCATCTCCTGGACCCCATTCATCCCGTTTCCCTGCTCGGCTGAGAGGGGAAGGAGTTCTTCTTGGTTTCTTCCCTCTTATCAATTGGGAACATCTTTTCTACCAACTGGGAGACACGACAGGACAATGGTCTAGTTGGTGCTTGAAGGCCACTTCACCGGAATTTACTAGCTACCAGCCTCGTTGTAACCATTTTAATTTGCGAGTGATTTAAACAGTCTTGATGCAAAGCCTAAAAGCCAAGTTTAATATACGGCACCATTCACACGTAATCATCCTTAAATCTCTCTGCCTTCTTCCACTCACATGTTCTTTCCAGAACTTACAATAATAAATGCAAGTTCAAATGATCTAGCTAAACGAGTTTTTCCTCGGTAATCTTCTTGGGCATGTGAACTCCCCATAAAAGTGGTTTTGAATTTTTTATTTTCGATAAAGAACCCAGAAAAAACAAGAATCTTTCTAATCCCATTCATAATTTATTTGGTTTGCGTTTCAAATCAATCAGTTACACCATTTATTTGTTCATAGGAAAATTGTTGAACTTCATGTGAGTTGAAGAAACATAATCGAGGGCATAAAAGTTGCATCACTCCCTTGAAGCACTGAAGTGTTATGTTTACATACGTTCTTTGTTTATAAACGACTCACTAACATGCTGTTTATAATTCAGGGTTGTTTGCTGAATAAACTACATTTTCAACTTGTGGTAGAATAAAAGACACACATTTTTTCTCTTAGTAATTAGAATCATTTAAATATAGTGCGAAAGCTAAATCAGTCCTTTAAAACCTTCTATCTTCAAACAAATCAACTTTTGTCCTACAGAAAAACCAGAAATCACGATTAAATTTACTAAATAAATGTTCACGTGTTACTATTCAAAATCAATCAGCTATCATGATACAAACTGATTGGTTGTAACTTCCAACAAGGACAATGAAAAATGGCAAAGTTGATGAGAAACAAGATTTCGCATTACTGAAGGGACAACCTGGAGGCATCTTGGATTTTAAATTATTTATATGGGTTTTGTTGTATCTTGCATTGTTCTTGTCAGAGAAAGGTTGCAAAACCATTGATTCCCATGGTATAGAGCAGAAAGCACGCAAGTTTGCCTTTGCGTATTGGGAGATATTGCCAGCCAGCTCAGCTTTGACGTTAGCATTTTGAAAGTATCCGTAGATGACTTTCTGCAGATGGTGATAATTATTTATTAATTTACGAAAGGAAGTCTTCTGAAGAACATTAACCATCGGTACTAGAAAAATACCGCGTTGGCTAAGTTTCTGAGTTAGCGTTACACCATTAGTTCTGTACTAGGACAGTGTTCTATTTAGATTGGTGGTCTGATGCTCGCTATACTCCCACTTCAAAGATGGAAAAATATCCTAAATCAACCCCTCTAGAAATCTATTGATTAGTTTGATAAATAGATCAGAATCCTGGATGAAACCAGCACAGTTTTGACTGGCCTTCGCCTGCCGGCCATTTTTCCCACTCGTTTTGCCTTTTTCCAAGGGCCTTTCTTCTTGTTGTCCAGAAGAGTTCTTGTTCTTTTAACTCTCACCTGGGGACTTGTTTTGGCGGCCAGGTTGGTTTCCCAGTTTCGTCTTCATCCAATCTCCCTGGAATTTAGCGAAATAATCATCGTCATCAAACGTTTTTTTTTTCTTTCTTCTTCCAGGATACCGAGAATCGGGGTTCGCGCACGCCATCATGGCGGCCGGTGTCGCTCACGCGGTGGCCAAAGCCTGCGCCCAAGGGAAGATCCTCGAGTGCGGCTGCGAGCTCCACAGAAGCGGTCGGTCCGGCGGTCCCCCAGCAGGAACTGGAAATGGGGCGGATGTTCTCACAATCTGCAATTCGGTCTGGAATTCTCAAAGAAGTTCCTCGACGTGCGGGAAAGCAACAACGGCGACATCCTCTCCAAAGTGAGCCTGCACAACAACGAAGCTGGAAGGCAGGTACGTTTATCAATTATGTTACAACTATTCTCTCCCACAACAAAAATAATTCCGGTGAGAAGGCACTCCTGTGGGTGAACGTGGTAGTTGAGTGGGATGTCAATAATTGGTTTTGACTATGCGTCTTCTCTAATTATCAGATAACGAGCTTAATGATACACATCTACCTTTGTTATTGCTAGAACTACCCCCGTGAGTCCTTAGTAAGAAGCCGGCCCCACACGTAGGACTTTACGTTTGCGAATGCGCAGATCGGTGTACTGATTTCTGAGCAATGAAACTGGTACAAGACGATCTATAGCCTAACCCGCACATATCCTGAAAATGTCATTGAAATTGGATGAAATGAAGGAATTATTGTATGCACTATTGTTTCTTGTGTATATAAACGAGGTGGCCTTTCTAGAGTTACCAAACACCAAAATATATTTATTCGCGGATGATAGAAGGCCCTATTGAAGGTGACTCGTGGGAGGATGTACACATGGGCGCCGACTTGTCCAAAACTTTGGTGGGCTCGACTAGGCGGGGGGGTTGGGGGGGTATGGAATTCGACGAATTCCAGTTAAAAGTAGCCATTTTTAGGCCCTTTTGGATGCTTAAAAAGAACACTATTCTATCCTGAAAGTAAAGTAAATTTGCTAAACAGCTACATTTTTTATTTGTGATGAGTAGGGCTAGGATTTGTATGTAATTACATATCTTTTCTGGAACGTTTCACATGGTTTCAGATCGATTTAGACCATTTTTATTCTACATATTTTACATATTTCGGTTTAATTACATATTTTTACATATTTCAGTCATAAGTACATATTTGGTAACGTATTTACCAATTATCAATCAACCTCCTTCAAAAATGAAGCAACAAGAAAAAAAGGCTTATTATTCAGAAATAATAAACCAAAATTGGTTGGTACCTACATAAAAAAGAAGGCAATTCGTCATCTTCACCAGCTCACAATTAAAGGAAAAACAATCCCAGAGTCTAGCTAGAATTAGCTCCAAATTGCAGTCCAAAAGTTGGAAAATACACAGGGAGACGTTGCAAACACAATCAAAACAAAAATCCGAGACGTTTTCAACAAAAATCCGGGATGGAAAGATATTCTGCTGATCGCTGATATCCTCAACGGAAAACAAGTAACAGACCAGTTGAGCGTAGAACTCACCCCAAGCGATACAGCTGCTTTCTTCAGTGCTCCAATTACATCTGTTGATGTTGGGAGATCTTTCAGCGGATACACGACCATCGAAGCTTTTCGTTTGAAAATTTGAAAAACCATGTGGTGGCAAATAATTTTGATTAATAAAATTCCCTTTGCATTCAGTGCAATTGGCACCAGTGTTAATGATTTTCAATTTTACATATTTTCTATTTTATTTTATATATTTGGCTGAGATAAATACATAATATGTGTACATATTTTGCATTTTTAACTGCATATAAATCCTAGCCTTAGTGATGAGTAATAAACAACGTTAATAAATCGAAACGGGTTTAAGTTCAATGATACATCAAACAATAAGTACAATGAATAAATGAAGTCAAGCTTCCCCGCATAAACATACAGCAAGAGAAACTGGCCTATTTATTAGCCATTTTTCTGCCTTCCCTGGGGATGTGTATACCATTAGAATTTTAAGATTTTCAGTAAGAAAAATATTGGTGGGGCCCAGCCCAAGGCCCAGTTTTACGGTCAAGGTGCCCAGCATCCTCCGGGTAGCGTGGTCTGGTCGGAGAGCTCATATCTCCTCCATTCTTCCTCACGTATTTCTAGATAGAAGGATAGAGTTCTTCACTATCAGCGATTTACCAATATCAAGTTTCTAATACGTCGGACCCTATTTAAACCGATCGTGACTCCTGATAAAGTCCATCATGGGAGGTCCCGTGGTGCTCAAGTTCTCAAGGAAATTCTCGACTGAGGTCACCCTGCCTTCCGGCCACTCCTGGGTGACAAGTGAAGAAGATATCTCCATCCGAGGCGGTCGTCCCGCTCACGTATCCAGAGATGTGAGGGAAGGGCATTAGCGAGCCACAACCCATACGTGAGGCAGATGCCTTCACACGACAACCCAACTCGGCAGGTGAGATACATTGCCAACGTGGCCAAGCCATACTGACATACGCCTGGTTAAATCTTCCATTTGGAGGCGAATAAGGTCTTTCGTGATTTGTAATGCACAAAGTTTCCTTCACTAACCCTCGTTGGCATTCACACGTAGCGTGAAATTTTACAGCTGACTCACTCGTAGACCTCCTTAAATGAATTACTCGTTCATTCTACCAAGATCAAGTAATTTCAGAGAGAACTCAAACAAAACTATAATCTCGAACATTACCACGTTAGCTGCGTCAGAGATGGCGTTTTCTTATTTATAAATGAGAATACGAATTAAATTCATAAATCGGAAAATAGGAATATGGATATAAATATTGATACAACTAAAGAAATAATCGGAATTTTAAAAGACTTTTACTAAATTTAACATTTTTTTTGGTGTGAATTTCTAAAAAAAAAAAAAAAAAAATAGGAATTTTTTAAATTTTTATAAAGTTTAAAAGATAGGAATTTTTGAAATTTTTACAAAGTTTAAAAAATAAGAATTTTTGAAATTTTTATAAAGTTTAAAAAATAGGAGTTTTTTAAATTTTTATAAACTTTACTGTTGGTTGTGTAAATGTTGATTACACGTAACGTTTTTGCAGCGAATTTCGTTGAAATTCGAGGTTTTTAAATATGAACCACACTGAAATTCACGTTTTTTGTATGATTTTTCTCAGAATCCTTTTGTTTTTTGGAAAATTTTCCTACGATTTTCTCCTTTTTTAAATCCCATAATGAAAAGTCTGTGACAAATTTTTTTGGCTCCTTGGCCCCTAGGCCGCTTGTGACCTTTTCCTTTTTTCAACAATTGAAAAACGCTGCAAATTCTTTCAGTGGGGTTTATTATTCAATTGGCTTGCGTTCATGATTTGAATTTCTACTAAGCTTCGGAGTGTGCGTGTTTCACAGGTGATAAAGTGATTATTGAATTTCAGGAGGCACACTAACATCACCAACTGAACAATCCAAATAGGTATTTTGGTTGAGAACAGATTTACGTGCTCTATGCATTTCTCCTGAAATTCAAAAATCGCTCTATCACCTTTGAAACAGGGACACTCCAAAGCTTGGTGGAAATTCAAATCATGAACGCAAGCCAATTGAATGATAAACCCCAGTGAAAGAATTTGCAGCGTTTCATGCATATCAGAATCCTTCAACCCGTGTATCGGCTACAAAGCCTTTTAGGAGTTCACTCCAGTATCCACATTACTACATCACTACATCACTATGTTACTGATATCAAAACAAAAACAATAATAAACAAAAATAACGCAAATGTTGGCACCGTAAACCGGGCCATACATCGGGAATGGTTTGACCTACGGACCTGGGGAGGGGCTCATTCGATTCCTTTGACAACCCTTAAAGGGCACTTTAAATTAAGTGAGAGAGCTGGCTCAAGAATTGGGGCGTTGTCGGACCAACATGGATTTTTCCTGAAAATTTCAGCTTTTTTGTTCCAGCCGTTTGGAAGAAATCCGTACGGCGGACGGACGGAAAACATTTTATTGCAGATTCGGATTCTACACCCTTTGAAACGTAAACCATGAAATTTTCAGGGGGGGTTAGCATTTTTTTCTTTTTTTTTTTCTCAAGAGCGATTACAATGGTGTATTATTGAATAATAAACCAAAACCTTCAGAAGGTCGTCGTTTTACAAGCACAGATGGAATCACAAGTGCACCTTTGAAAGAGCTTTAAACTTTCCCAAAGATCGAGTTCGAGAAGTTTTCTGAGAATTGAAAAACGGGCTGGTATGAGTGCATGACATTTGTGCGGGCTGTTTGAACGGGACAACATCAATGTGGATGAATGAATAACTATTTTTCCCACAAAAAACGAAAATTCCGGGTATTTTTTCAGCATACCTGATAAATTGGTCGCAATACGGTAATTTAGGACAATTAGCTCATATGAAGATGTTGCATGACTTAGACTTAGGGTTGCTCTGTTGGAGTGTGTGCTCAGTCCTTTGTGATAACTCTTTGTGAGTAGAGTGTTCTCCACGGTCTCTTCGGAAGACTTCGCATTTCCAAAATCTTCCCATTCGCTCCCATTTCACCCCCTTGACGAATCAACGGAAGCCGGCCGTCAGCTGCCCCTGACACCTACCTTCCTGACACCTTTCTCTCCTCTTCTGCACCATAACGTCAAATTCGACTATTGAAAAACCATTCGCAGATAGATAGTCGTGAAATCGGGGGGTGGAAACTGGGCTTTTTGAATGGGGTGGGACGGGGAGGTCCTTTCCAGAAGCCAGATTCTTTGTGAGATCCTGTCCGGGGCCTCCGGGATGGTGGTCAGGATGAGGTGGGGTTTGAAAAGACGAGCCCGTGTCCAATCGCTGCAGCTTTGTCAAACTTTAACACCTACTTACCATACATTAGGCGGTACCTACCGCCGCGCTGCCCTTTTTATTGAAAGATTCCTCTCAGAAGGGCAGGATTCCTTTATGCTTCTTACGTCTTAAAAACGACGCACTCACCTTCGAGCCATTCATCCTCCAAAAGAAAAATTATGATGACTGCAATCATCCCCTTGCTTGTTTTTCGTACGGCTTTGGCTTTCTTCATCGGTGGTTTTTCGTTTATCTTCCGAATGAACCGTGTAACGTGATCACGACAACTTTGTTTCAATATACAACTATATATCGTGTTTACTCAAGTTGCACACCCAAATTATTTCCTGAAATAATGCATTTATCGAAAACTTGTGTCAGTGGGACATCATCTGAACTTGGCGCACAGTGGGACGAAAATCGAATCTAGCGGGTCAAAACTCTGTAATAACCATAAAAAATTGAAGATCGATTTACATGGGAATGGAATAGCTATTTAAAAGTATCTTAATAGTTTAGACGTATTTTCAAAAATAAATTTCAAAAACTGTACTAAAACAAATCACAAAAAATGAGAAAAATGGATTAAAATTGTTAAATTTATATTAATTTTTTTTTTGTCGAAGAATATTACTCAGATAACGTTAATCAGCTAAGGAACATCATTCACAAATTGAATCTCTAACTTATGTCAAAAGCTTAAATTTCACTAAAATGTCTTTAAAATCGATAAAAACTATAGGTAATCTGAAAAGGCAAAATTTTTCTTTGAAAGAAAGAGTATTTTTTCGTAATCAAATTAAAAATTTAAATTTTTTCCGCACAAAGTGTTAAAATTTCAACTCAATTTAACATTGATAGAATACAAGAGTGATTTTTCGTGAGGGTTTTTTCGTCCTGAAAAAGTTACAGCACCTATCCTCCATTAAAAAAAAAAAACGGCGAAAACTGGCTAGCAAAATTTGAATGATTGCCTTCAGGAGAATCCCGTGACTGAGAAAAAAACGCTGCAAATTCTTTCACTGGGGTTTATTATTAAATTGGCTTGCGTTCATGATTTGAAAATCTACTAAGCTTTGGAGTGTGCGTGTTTCTTAGGTGATAGAGCGATTATTGAATATCAGGAGATATGCATAGACCACGTAAATCTGTTCTCAACCAAAATAGCTATTTGGATTGATCAGTTGATCATATTTGTGTGCCTCCTGAAATTCAATAATTGCTCTATCACCTGTGAAACACGCACACTCCAAAGCTCAGTAGAAATTCAAATCATGAACGCAAGCAAATTGAATAATAAACCCCAGTGAAAGAATTTGCAGCGTTTCATGCATATCAGAATCCTTCAACCCGTGTATCGGATACAAAGCCTTTTAGGAGTTCACTCCAGTATCCACATTACTACATCACTAGGTTACTGATATCAAAACAAAAACAATAATAAACCAAAATAACGCGAATGTTGGCACCATAAATCGGGTCATAGATCGGGAATGGTTTGACCTACGGACCTGGGGAGGTTCTCATTCGATTCCTCGTGGAGTGTTCTTCAGAAAGAGTACACATTTAGGCCGCTTCCACTTTTTTGAGGTTTTTAGGGATTTGTACAAAACTTTGACAACCCTTAAAGGGCAATTTAAATTAAGTGAGAGAGATGGCTCAAGAATTGGGGCGTCGCCGGACCAACAGGGATTTTTCCTGAAAATTTCAGCTTCTTTGCTTCAGCCGTTTGGGAGAAATCGTGCGTACGGTGGACGGACGGAAAAAATGTTATTGCAGATTCGGATTCTACACCCTTTGAAAAGTAAACCATGAAATTTTCAGGGGGAGTTAGAATTTTTTTTTTTTTTCAAAAGCGATTACAATGGTTTATTATTGAATAAAATGGACTAAAATACGACATACTTATATTTATCTCAAATGCAACCAAGTACCTTCCTTGAAGAGAAAAAAATGTCTTAAGTCAAATTGTTTACTATTTTTTCTCCTTTCAAGGAGGACGGTAGCTGTTTTAGAAGCCGCATTCAATGTGTTAAATCACGATTCACTACCTGACACATAACTAATTCAGGAAAACCCACTTTCTTCAATTCTTGGCCATCTTGCTGATGCCATATTCAATTCTGTATAATAGTTGCCACATCCACTTGAACTGATGTGGTACTTCATCACAACAACCACAACGAACCTCTGGGATGTTGTACTTCATCTTCTTTTGCTGATGTACACGTTCAGCTGGTGAATTTCAGACAATGATACAACCTGGACATCAAGGCTGCAACTGCCTGAGGGCGTTTTAACAAGATCTGCGCTGCATCTTCTTCTATCTTCTCGAATATGCACCGTACTTCAAACATCCAATGTTTCTTTTGCCCATACATAGCAAAGAGGCCTACAATGAAGTTGGAGCTTGATCTACTGACCGATTTGCATACTTGGATGATATGCGCTGCAGTTTCCCTTTGTTTTGACTAGACAACCTGAGCATCATTGGATGCAACTACTTGAGGGTTTCAACAACAAGGTCTGCCCAGTATGCTCTTCTATCTTTTCGAATATGCACCGCACTTCAAACATCCCTATGCTTCTTCTGTCAATACATAGCAAGGAGGCCAACAATGAAGTTGGAACTTGATCTATTACCAATCTGCATACTTAGATGATATGCCAGCAGTTTCGATTAGTTGGCACCCCCTTCATCAAAGTAAAGAGAGAAAAAAGTCATCAAACTCGGACAAAAACATGTGGAAATCAGGGTTGTTACAAGTATTGGAGGACACACGGCTGGTACACTCGAAACTAAAGCGTTTCCAGGGCACATCTGCACTTGAACGGTGTGTGATTCTAAATTATGGTTCCCCACCTCTGATTCCTTTCTCCTTTGTTCATGTTGTAGGTAAGCACAGCTTACAAAATCGTTGAGTAGATGCAGAAAGTACCTAGTAGCCAATCCATCTTAATGCTGTTGAACATCGGACTCCACAAACGTACCGGGACATTCAATTAGTCAGCGTTCGACAATAGGGAACAGGCGATCAGTCAAGTCCTTCCCGAGGAAGATAGATCCGCGGCACCCGCACGGCTGAATGGAGCCGTAAACAAATATGGACAAATTAGAGAGATCAATTCACGTATTCAGATGCGCCTGAAGATCCGAGGACACGTCAATCTTCCGGCCTAGTGACAACACAATGCAGCTATTCATCTGTTTTCTTCGGCGACAAATGGAGAAGGGTTAGTCAATGGTAGGACGCTGTCGAGTCGTCAGGACGTACGAGGCTCTTCACATCCGAGAGCTCGAGAATTTTTGCGGCCAGTTCAAGATTGGAACTAACCACGTATGTGGGACAAAATGGAATCAGTTATTATTCTCAGAAATGAACCTTTGTGAACGAGCAAGTCACAATTCGAAAATGTGTAGAATCAAAATCGAATTTGAAAGAATCCGTACGTCCGCCGCACAGTGGTTATTTCGCCATCTAGTCGGGCAAAACTCAAATAACAGGATGAAATATTGCGTTATTTTCGTTCTTTCCAATCTCATACAACGTTTTCCTGCCTTTGGGTCTTGGTTAGAGCATATCCATGCAAAAATTCGTAGCTACACTTAAAATATTTGTTTTGACTGCAGAAATGGTTGCCAGCTTCCACAGCGTTCTCTGAATGTCAGATGTCCTTATAATGCATCTTTTTTCTCCTATGAAATGATGAACATTGACATTTCATCGTTACAGGCAGAGAGGTTCGGTTCCCAGGTATATATTCACGCTGATTGGGTTGAAGCCATTCTCAGAAACTGGAGATACTTAAATAAGCGAAAAAAATGACGATTTTTTCTCCACGAAATTGACCTATCCAAGTCCTCTATTCCGTCGTGAAATTGGAAATTTTCGGAATTTTTTGCTCAATAATTGCTTTAATAATAATTTTTATCATTCAAATAAAATTGGGATCGAACAAAAATAATCATAGAAGTTGCTTACAAAATTGCCGGCTGAGCAGCGGCAATCGGCATATTCATATTCATGAATAAGAATCCATCACCTTTTTCTCGTGCGAATTTAACGAAAATTCACACTTTTTTTTTGTAAATTTCTACAATTCACTTTCTTTTTATAGTGTAATGACAGCAGTCAATTTTATAACACCTACATTTGCCCTAATGGTCGTGTTGTAAAAACATTCACAAAAATAAAGGGAATTGAAGAAAAAATCAGAAAAAATGTGAATTGAAGGGAATTAAAAAAGAAAAATAAGAATTTAGGGGAAAGGGTTACGAATTTTAGGGTGGGCAGAAGAGATCGGCTTAGGAATTAACCCCATTTTTTTAGTGAATTTCTCAAAAATTCACACCTTATTTTTAAATTTCTCCAAAATTTAGTTCTAATATGCGAATTTTTTCTTCAATTCACTTTTTTCGTGAATTTTTCTGCAACTCCCTTGTTTTTTGTATATCTTATGAGAACTGTCCATTTTACTAATATAAGCGTGAATACAAGATTACAACACACTTTTTTGTGTATTTCCCCAAAATTTATTTTCTTGTGAATTTTTCTTCAATTCACTTATTTTATGTGAATTTGTCCACGATTCAGTTGTTTTTTGTAGTGTTACGAGAACTGTCCATTTTATTATTACTGTTAAAATCCACTAACAAAACATGTGAATTGAAGAGAAATTCACAAAAAATGTGAATAGAAGAATTGAGGTTGAGAATGGCAGGTTGCTTCAATTCACTTTGTTCTGTAAATTGGTCTTCAATTGACTTGTTTTTCGTAAATCTCATGAGAACTGTCCGTTTACTAATACAATTGAATCGTATTGTGGACTAACTTACAAAAAACAAGCATTTCAAGGCAGAATTTCCTCAAAACTGGCGGGTTAGTGGGTAAAAAATCATTATAAATCAGACATACTATTGATTCTTGAAAATTGGCCTGTCCAGTCTGATCCACGCTGCATAATTAATGAATTATATCCGTGACATTGTGAATAATACCTTGGATTCATGCATCGCGCCTGTATTTAATGCGGGACTCAGTTACTTTTGAAATCTATGAGAAAAAAGGTGAAGTCTGCCGTTGGAATTATACTTTTCGGCTGCAAGTTAGAGAAATTATGTGGGAGAACGACATTGGTTGGATATCCTGTGTCTATATACATTGGCTATTCTACGATATAATAACAAATAGATCACGAGAAGTAAACTAGATAAGTCTTCATTAGACGCAATCTCGCTTTTCGCACACAATCGCCCAATCACTTTCCCAATAGAAAGTCCGTTTTAAACTTGATATTGGGCAGATTAGACGGTGCGTGTATCTCCGAACAGGATTCCGTCCCCCCAACTAAAATCTAGTCACCAAGTTGATTATCTGGAGGCCTTTTGTTCAGAAAGATAATTAGAGAGGATTCAAACGGATTGTACTCATAGAGGAATATCTGAGATTCAGATCCAGAAGGGCTTATTGTTCCGGGACAGTTACAAATGAAACGCTATTTTAATTATTGTTGGGAGAGCGTCGTGGGTGTTCGTCGATGCCAGGTCGCTTCCACAGGTCCTTCAGCTTATAGATCGGCTTCTTAGTTCACATGCAATACGAGAATCAACGAGTTTTGATTCATTACCAAAATGGACCCATAAAATTTGGGACAAGACGACCAACACAAAAACGCTGCGATGTATAATACAAAGTGCTAGGAAAAGCCCCAAAAATTCTAATATATCATTTCTAAGTCAAATTTAACCTTTTCCAACTCAAATGCAACCTTTTCCAAGTTGAATTCGACTTGGGAATGCTAGAATCTGACTTTGTAATACTACTATAACTTATAACATGCGGTTAACATTAAACCAACGAAGGAAGACCCAAGAGTCGAGGACAATGGGGTTTCCCCAGTCACTGAGGAAGGGAAATCCTATACGGGGTTCAGAACACCCGTATAAATAAGCCCGGAATAGCCACACAAAAGCTGATACACAAATACTGTCTCATCCTGGTTCTATGTTGGGTTTCGATTAAGATTTCGTTAACTTTGGTCCAGCAGTTTTAGAGAAAAGCTTCGTACGGGGTAAAGAATTGGTTTTTTAATTCGATTTTTGAAATCTAGGAACTTTGCAAACGTAAACCAACAATTTTTGTAGGGGGTTAACAAAAGTTTTCCTTGCTAGACTGAAAGGGTTTATAATTGAAAATGATCATCTTGAGCTGGGGTCCTCAAACTATTTGCCTCAAGGGCCGTATCGTAACGTGGAGGTGGTGGGACGGGCCAACAGGGGGTCGGGGTCCCTCCCCCGGAAAATTTTGGAAACAGGGTTTTTAAGCACTCCAAGAAGAATTTGGCAAATTCAAAATTAGGCATTCCATGATTACTAGTCAATAGGAAATTATAACAATTTCATTTTCAGGCATATAAAAGTAGCCTAATTTTTTCCAGATCCTTCCAAGGGCCGCATTTTACCCGCGGGCCGTACTTTGGGGACCCCTTAACTGGAGTGTAGTTGGTCCTGACTTCTAGCCAGCCCGATCTCTTCACGGGGAAAGGTGCTTTGGGCTATGAACTGCCAAAAAAAAAAAAAAAAAAAAAAAAAAAAAAAAAAAAAAAGTGGGCAAAACGAGGTTTTTCGGGGTGTAAAGCTTGAATGTTCGCCGAGTACCTACCCGAGTTGTCAGTATTTGGAGTACACCGAGCAGCTTGCATGATTCGCCGAGCACGGTGATCGTGTGGGATAAAGACGAATGTTTGGACAAGTGTTTATTCTAGAGTTGCCGGTCGTTCAGTCAGTACCAGTTCTTCAATGGAGGTTGGAGCTATGAAGAACGATATCATCATTGTGTAGGGTGATCACAGCGGGTTTTTGCTGTCACGAAAAAAGAAGAAGAGACAGAGGAGATGGTAGATGGTTTCTGTCAGCTAGGGGAGAGAAAAGAAAGTTGCCATTCCAAGTATGCACCTACCAGAATAGATGTTGGTGGATTCAGTCATTCAACTTACAAAAATATTAACAGCTTTAGTAAATAGGGGCGTGAAAGGAAGGCGTTCATTTTCCTCAAGCGCCTTCTGCGATGACAATCGACCTTTTGAAGCCCGCAACGTTCTTGCACGCCCGAGCACTTGGGCTTATGTGTGTGCCCAAAGGCAAATATTCGTCTTCTTTGAAGTGGACATTTTACGGACAAAAAGCGGAACACTCGAGTGTTCGCTATTCGCCAAACACCTGGAGCTGAAGAACGACACGCACTACTAGGAAAACTAGACTCGGATGGACGCTCGCCGAATACCGCTTGTGTGTGCCCAGCTTAAATATGTCATTTCCTATGCAGAATCGATCCAGATAAATCCCAGACCAGTCCGACCTCATCAGACTGTGAAAATCTCATTATGGATTCAGGATGCAAACTTTCAAAACAGCTTAATTGACGGCAGTCAAGTTAATTAGTGGAGATGTCAAAAATAATAATTCTTTAATAAATAATTTGCAGCATTTTTCATTTCATTTGGCTTTGGGTTGGTTTCATTGCAAGACGATGCGTTTCGGTTTGTTATTTTCCCCGCTGTATTTTCCCATGCTGAGACGTTCCGATTGGTCAAGTCGACCATTCCTCTATCCATCCTCCGTACAAATAGTCCATTAATCAATTCGTGGCGCCCTCACAACGTTGATACGCCGTCCACTCCGGTGGCACCTGAACCCCACGTAAACCGAGTAATCGAGTTTTACACCCTTTAGCCCCGAACGGCGGTGTCGGTCTCCGTTTCTTGTTGGGCGGTGGAGGCTTTGACGTGATTAGGCGGCGCGGTAGGTCGGGCATCCGGCGAAAGGGACCAATAATTGACTCATCACCCTAATCATACCCTCAAGATGAGATCTGTATCATTATTATTACTATTATGAAGGTCTTCGTGATTAATTTTATTATTATTTATTTCCCAAAACACCGAATAATATTGTTTTTACTATATTTATAAAAGGAAAGAACTAAAAATATTCAAAAATAGAGAATAAATTCAAGAGAAGGGCGTATTCATGAATATATTCACAACATCGAAATTTATGGGTATGAAAAGGAAAAGGATAAGTGTAAAATCATGAATATATTCACGTTCTTTTATATGAATGTATCCTAAAAATATGAACTATCTAGGTACCAACAATCTGAATCATTGAATCTAAATTAATACTAATCATCGTACGGCATATGAATATATTCAAATTCACAACACTATTCGTAAGCTTATCCTTGTCCACGCGGGAATAGATTTAAAAATGAAATTCAATGCTAAGAAAGATATGAATAGGAATCTGGTAATGTTCTTACTCATATTCCCAGTCAGTGATTTCTGCCTTCTTAGGGTCTGATAATTCAATCACGATAATCACCACCCCAAGACGAGATCTGTATTATCATTATTATGAAGATCTGTGTTATTTCTCATTTATTTATTTCGCAACACACTAAATAACATTTGTTACTAATACATTTATATGAGAAAATAACTAAAAATATTCGAGAGTAGAGAATAAATTCTGACAAAATTATGGGATAAATGCCCAACAGGGGCCGGAGAGAGGCATATTCGTTAATATATTCACGACATCAAACATTATGAGTATGAAAAGCAATAGAATATGAACAGCAATATGTATATATTCATATTTCTACAAGCATGTCTCCTCTAAACTTGATAAACAATGGCTGTATGGTGACAGCAGTGCCAATAAATGAACGAATTGAAAAAAAAAAATCCTAGGCTAGCGATTTGAAACCAGAAGGAGGAACTATCCATTTTCGGATCAGCTTAATGTGTGAGTCCTCAGGAACGAAGAACACAGAGATCATTAGCTCAGAATATGAATTTAGTCAGATTCATTTTCGTAAACCTAATCATACCTGTCTTATTAATAGAATTTCATTCTCAAGTCTATTAGCGGATGGATTAGGATGAGCGTGCATAGGTTGTCAAGGATGACGCTTCTCTCCATTTCGAATTTCTCGCTCTCTAGTAAGAATTGAGGCAGGTTCTCAAAACATCACACAACTCCATTGCATTACTTCCAATTATGTACAGATGCGCTCTAGTGATGCTCTAGTTCGCAATCTGATCACGGTCTTGGCAGACGTCTGCTTTTTCCTGATCTGTCCAGATGCAATGGATTCAGGGATATTTTAGGAAACATGCCTTTATAGTCCTTGCCGGCTGGATAGAGGTCAAAAGCACACTGCGAGTGTTGACTCATTAGCCCTTTGAATTTTTATGGAAGTCCATTGCAGTGTAGAATGGATCCTGGAGGTCGATACTAGATAATTTTGTATGAGTCAATCAGTTTGCCGGCTACTCCAGAGTGACTCTTTACCACATCAGTCTGAACCGCCACCCTGATGCTTCCAAAGTCTCACGTGCCCTGAGGATTCCCCCTTCTAGAAAGTTAATCTTTGAATTTAATATTTCGGAGTTTCGCAAAGGAACTGATTGAATAAGTCAGAAAGGTCATAAGTCCCTTTCCTGTCTAGACTGAGTTGCGCTTCGTAGAGAGCGACAAACTTTGCTGTGTAAACTTGAAGGTTTCTCGGATGTAGGATATTCCTGGGTTTGCAGGCCTTGCAACTAGTCCATTCCATCATCTCATGTTGTAGTGATTAGAGAAGAAAATGAAGAAGAAAGAAAGGAACTGTGTAGGCAAACCTTGGAAGTAAAGTGATCCCTGTCGGCTTGGCTAAATCGCACAATTAAGGATAGAGAGCTGTCCCACTCATGTTCCTTTATTCAATTTAATGAAGTCAAGTTGCTTCGCCTCAAATCACTGCATCAGGGGAGTTCGAATTTGGGGCAATTGCCAAAAAACGCAATGACTTTGGGCCAACGAGAGAAAAACCTGGGAGGAATAAAAGTAATGGGTTTTGGCTAACAGAGGATACACATGGGACCCGGGACTTTAGCAAGTTCCGTCAAATACTCAATGCAATAAAAATTCAAAAAATAAATAGAAAATCATGAACAACTGTCGCCATCACTCTCATTCCTGAGGCCGACTTCTAGATTATTGTGTCATTATCATAAATAGCCCACTGTTCCCTCAGTGAATGGAGCATATCCCTTGTTCGCTTGCGGGTAGGATTTGAAGATCCTGTAAATCAATTTCAGGAATTGTAAATAACGTTGTTGTAATTTTGTTGTGTATTGTTAACGCAAGTTACATGTCAATTGATATAGTAATTTTTTTTAACGCTCACCTGAAACTAAGTGATCCGTTAGTTAGTGCTTGGGTCCCAGGAGTTCTGATGATGGGTGCAAGTGCTGTACCTGATTCGGCAAAGTGCCCAGGTCGAGCAGTCAAATTTGAAATTGTCAGCCACTACCAGTGTGTGTTTCCTTTGCTGAACGGCGATATCCATTACGGCGAAATCGCAGAAACAGTAGGTAGATACTGGAAACCACACTGACAAGACACGATCCTCCCATTCGTATATCATCGCCAAACGCCCAATCCTTTCGGTGAACTCTGGCTCAATATCATTAATAAACTGTGGCCCTATGATCGTCCAGCGACTTTTTCCTTTCATCTATCCCTAAGTCGCAACCGTCGTGTTATACACCGAGTACAACGATACCAATATCTCAATTTCGAAATAAACTGACTTACATCGTTTTTCTTCCTGTCTCTTCAGTTGTGAAATCTATTATGAATAGCGGTGAGGGACCAATCGAGAAAAAAAAAAAAAAAAACAAGAAAAATACCAGGGGATGAGGACTGGCGTACGACTGAACGAGCGTGAGAACGTTCGATGAGAGGTGCGGGGATTTATGCCCTCAAGACAAACACCCTTCAGAGAGACACACTTAGCCGGGCTTAATGTGACAAAACAAACAAACTGAGAGCATGGGAACTCGATTAGAAGTAGCCGCGTCTTCGAGAAAACAGATCGGAAACAACAAATAAATTGTCGGGCCCGCGTAACATCGTTCTTCAGGTCTGACCTGACCTTCTTCAAGCTCACCGTGGAAGCTTGAGGGAATTCTGGCATCCGAACGCCTGAGCCCAAAACTTGTCGTCGATAACTCAATACGTGGTGCCCTTCAGCAGTTGTTCACTGATTTATAGTATTCTTTCACGCAGTAAAGTTATGACTAAGAGGATTCGGGTACATTTCCTCATATTTTGCCAGAATTGTACACATTGAAAGAAGTCTTTTCGTGGAGTTTACGCCTCGATTGTAGGAAGAAGATCAGTTTCTTAGGAAGAAAGTCCCTTAAACTAGATATTTGACACAAATTATCACTTCACCATTGGTCACATTTCCGAAAATGTTCCGGAGAAGGGGCAATTGACGAAAAATTGGGTGGGGGTGGGGGGGGGGGGGTAATATAACTTGTAATGCAGAAAGTCAAGATCTAGCTAGTTTTCACAAGGGAAAACTCGGAGTTAATTGGACTTTTAGTTTTGCAAGAAATGGATAAAGAAGGAGTGGCTTTGACTGAATGCAAGAAATTTCCAAATTGTGTTGTTAAGTGCGAGTATATGATTAGGAGTTGGGACAAGTGGTAAAAATTGCAAGTTGGCCTGGTAATCGGGAAGAAAAATGAGGAATGGCCGGTAACGGTTCTCACGCTATTGGGAACCCAACAATGAGAAAAAGATTGAGTGCGTGCTTCAGACCACACGATAAAAGTAAAATCTTCAACAAGACGGGTTTTTATATATTTTTTTTATATATATTCTTAAATCATTTAACTTTATTATTTTATATACAGGGTGGCCAAAATTTAATGGACCAGGCATTTATCTCCGTAATTTCCGGGTCTACAAAAAAATTTCAAATGATAACTTCACTAATTTTTAACAAGGAATTCAAATATCACAATTTCGCTCGTTGTGCACGTGCCCAAATGCGCGATTTGCGCATCAACTTTGTTATTTAAAATAGGAACCCCCATTTTTTATTGCAGATTCGGATTTTGCTCAAAATTGCATGAAAAGCTGACCCCTCAACCAATTTTTTTGGTTGCGCGTAATCGGTTCAGCGAGCACGCAAAGTTGCGCAGCCCCGAATTTGTTGAATAGTTGATGATGGTGATCTGTGAAGTGTGGCATATGAATTTTCATTGTTTTTTAACGCCGATTCACGTGATGCTATCCGTTTTTCTATTTGACTTAATTTTTGCGGAATAATGACCAAAATTTGTTTATTTCGCACGAAAAATCATAATTTATTCCTACTTCCAACTCTCAGATTAAGATGATTTTTCACTTGATCATTGAAGAAGGTTTCTATCTCCTATTTTTACATTTTTCAACCAGACCTTGCAAATGAATCCCAGTAACAATCTGAAAACAGGCGCATAGAATAAAAAAACGGACGTGAAATAAACAAATTTCGGTCAAAGTTGAGTCAAATCAAAAAACGGATAGCACCACGTGAATCAAGCGTTGAAAAACAATGAAAATTCATGTGCCACAGTTCACCATCATCTACTATTTGACAATTTCGGTTGGACAATCTACTGAAATTCAATAATCGCACTATCACCTGTGAAACACGCACACTCCTAAGCTTAGTAGAAATTCAAATCATGAACGCAAGCCAATTGAGAGATATGCATATAGCACGTAAATATGTTCTCAACCAAAATACCTATTTGGACTGATCAGTTGATCACATTTGTATGCCTCCTGAAACTCAAACAACTCAACTTTACTGAATGTATTCTGATTGTATACACGTTTGAGTGCAAAATCAAATTTGAAGTTCCCCCCTCCCAGTAGACAATTTATTATATTCTTATTTGTGTTTTCCAGGCGGTCGCTCGAAACATGCAAGTGAAGTGCAAATGCCACGGGGTTTCTGGAAGCTGCGAGCTCAAAACCTGCTGGCGGGCAGCTCCCGACATGCGGCAGATCGGCCAAGTGTTGAAAGAGCGATTCAGAGAGGCCGTGATGGTCGAGGAGAGTAACCAGGGCGGCCCCCAGGCGGCTTTTCTCGAGAAGAAGCGGAGGGGGCGGAGAAAGAAGAAGAAGAAAAGGAAGAGGAAGGTGAAGGACATGCACCAGAGCCTCGTCTTCTACGAGAAATCTCCGAGTTTCTGCGACAAAGACTCTACCATGGAGGTGAGACAACACAACATAACGCTTAGCTTGCTTCTTCTGGAAATTCACGGACATTCTGTCTGACAAACTTCTGACGTTATTTGTTCAGAAGGCTCAACAATTCCAAAGGCTAGTCAAATCGTGAGTGATGCAGACCAAACTTAGATTCTCCCAGCAGAGCGACCACTCATGAGGGAGTTGGAAGCAATGAGAATCTGAACTATTTTGCTCAGTAGCTTGGTACATTATTATATTCTTCTGTATTGGTTGAATGTTCTGTCGAGTTTACCAGTACTGAACACATTCTTGCAGAACTGCAGTTATGCAAGCTGGTGAATTTTCTTACAATTATCAATTTGTGATACATAAAATTGGACGGTGGAGTTTGAATGTAAGTTTGGGTTTGAAGTTTTAATTGCTACCATTATATGCCTCCAACTCATTATTATTCAATTAGTTAAATTGCTGAGGACGAAATACAAGGCAGTGAATAGGCCATCAAGGGGGAAGAGATTTATGACATTAAACTTGACTCCCTAGATCACCAGAACTTACACAGTGTGATTTCTTCTCATGGAAAAGTAAATAATACTGTGATTGTACCCCTTTATCTAGTCAAAATTTAAAGTCGAATCACTTCAGTAATTTCGTCTGCATCAGGAATATGCTACACTGCGTATTTCAGGAGTTCAAATGACGCTCCAAAATAGCATAAAAGGCATTTTGCCAGAATCGAGTTAGGTATGGGTCATTATTCCAATTTTTTCGCCTGACAGAATGGTGGTTATACCGTTTTGAATTCGCGATTTAGTCAGCATCGAATATCTCAGATTACTTGTCAGTAACCCACTTTTGCTTCAAAACGCTTAATAAGATTAAAGAGGTTAATTTGACGTGCTATGCCATTTTGCAGATGTGATATGTGATAGCAGGAGCTGAGGTGAATTACCCACTTCATCCGCGTTTTTTTCGTTCAAACAAGATTTATGACATTATCTTACATCTTCTCATGAGATGTAAAGAATGCTGTGATTGGTGATTGTTGCCATTCACCTATTAATCTAGTCAAAATATCGAATCATCTCAGTAATTGCGTCTGCATCAGCAAAAAGCTACCCTGCATATGGCAGGAGTTTAAATTATGTCCTATCAAAGCACACAAGGTATATTGGCAAAATCAAGTTAGCTATGGTTTATTATTCCAATTTTTTCGCCTGAAATTAGCGGTTAAAGCGTTTTGAATGGCAACTCGCAGTGATAGAGTTCGCGATTTAGTCAGCATTACTTGTCAGTAATCCACCTTTGCTTCAAAACGCTTAAGAACAGGCGAATCTGACGTGTTATGCCATTTTGAAGATGTGGTATGTGATGACTTGTAGGAGCTGAGGTGTGGTATTATTGTGTAAAACATGGCTGTTAACAGTCCTAACAATCGTTTCTTTGTTTAGATGCCCGGGACGACCGGCCGAGTTTGCAATAGAAGCAGTCGCGGCGTCGACGGTTGCAGCTCGTTATGCTGCGGTCGCGGCTACAACATCATCAGGCGGCGTCGAACGGACCGCTGCAACTGCAAGTTCGTCTGGTGTTGCTACGTCACCTGCAAAAACTGCACGACAGACGAGTGGATAACCGTGTGCAAGTGAGCACTCTCTGAAAAGTCTCCATCTAGACGCGTGATGTGAGGTTTTGGACGACCTGTGTGGATGATGTATGTGGGTCGCACTCGAAATACTGGAGGAGTTAGAGCTGATCCGAACAGTTGCAGAGACCAAGTGTTAGGCTGAAGACTGAATTATTTCAATATCACCATCTTCAGCAGCGATTTGAATGCACGATGAAACTGTTTCGAACTGAAAGGATACATTTCTTCAAAGGAAATTCTGAGCAGAGGTCAGTTCCTTATCAAAGGGTACTTCATGAGATAGTACATTCTCCCTTACAGCGAATTTCCCTTGAAAGTTAACTACTTCAATCGCAAGGTAGAGATCATCGTAAAAATTATTACCTTTGAAAAAGTAAAAACCAGATTTTCAAACATTTCTCGACCTTAGAATTTGAAAAGATTTTATTCATTTATTTTTTCTCTCTCGTCATCACTTAATGCTATTTCAAGCAAAAAACTGTTCAATTTCTTGGATGCAAATGAAATGGCAAATAACGCTACACTTCGGAAGGCGCGGTAGGCAATTTGCCTCGCTGCTCGGTGTTGCGTGTTGCCTATACTGCATTAAAAACCCTACCTATGGGAGTGTTACAAAGTACTTACCTGGGACGTTTAATATTGAATGGTGATATAAATGTAAACATGCCCTCAATGAAAATACTTATGTGTTCAAACACTTTATAGTTTTGTAGATTGAATGAAAAATTATTGACATAACATAATTTATGGACGATAATTGCATATCTGAAGCTCTATTAACGGATGGTACTCGTTTGTCAGCAATCTCTACCTCCTCCTATCCAAATCACGCAAATGACAAAACAAACCAAACGGTAAATCCTCGACTTTTCTCGCACATAGTTATATTCCGTAGTGAAAATTACGTTAATCAAAACCCACCAAATGGACTGATTTTCTTGCCAATTGTTGTAAATATTAAACTCGCGTTCGTCCTAAGCATGTACCTATTTTTGTTATATATTTAGATGTAGTCTTGTTTAACACGTACGTTTAATTTGTCACGTCGCTAACGGTTATAATTTTAATTGATTGTAATGGTCTTATCGAAAATACTATTTTTCCATTAATGATCGTAATAAATGTATTCATAACTGGATAATATAGCTTAGGAAAGTTTTGCACCGTTTTGGTAACAGTTTCAGTAATTCAGCATCAATCGTATGAGAAATTTTCCCAAAATTATTTGATCACACTCAGGTCAAATTGAGTTGAGATTAGAAAACCTTGTCCGCAAAGAAATCGTCAACATTCAATTTTCTGGAGAAATGTTCTAAATCACACTCTCTAACTCAAACCAAGATTTTGGATTTCTAGAGGTTTTTTTTCCATTTTCATTGATTATTTAGCCCAGTTTAATGAAATTTAAGAACAGTAGATACGCTGAAACGGTTGATCTTCAATTTTAAAATTATTTAGTTCATGTATGTAAAAAATGTATGTTTAATGTTCTGCAAAAAAATATTAATGTAACCTTTTTTACGCGTTTTTCAAACAAAACAAAAAACGGGACAGTAGACCTCTATGGTTCTAAAGCCAGATCATTTAAATGATTAATTTTACACATTTAAGTACCGAAGATGAAAAATTGCCTATGCAACCTACAAATATGGGATTCTAGCTCGGAGGAGGGGAACTACTAAACAGAGATGATAGCTACGGCTGGGGGGGGGGGGGGGCAGGTACACGAATGACCCCCTCGGGCGGGCGGAAAAGTGGTGATGCCGGGATAACTAAGGGCGGAAGGAACCCACCCGAAGGTTAGTTGAAGGAGTGTTGAGCGTGGGGGAGGGGGGTGGCGAACTGTCGGTACGGTCGCTAAGAACTGGATTTTACTCCCGTTATATAAACAAACAAAAAACGTTTTTTCATTGCCATATTTTTTGAAATGTGACCGATTGCTTTGATTTGCTTTACTTAAAAAGTGTTGTCCAATGAAATCATCCTCTATTTTGGGAAAATTCGATTTTTTTCTGGCGATAGATCGAGGTTTTGTACCTCAATTCTATGGTTCTATGGTTAGTTATCGTCTGACAAAACAAAAAATAAATAAATGCAAATGATCGACGTTAAAATCCAGGAATCTTTTCAAAATGCCTCAAAAAAAATTTCGATTAAGATAATTTTTTTTTAAAATTTATCATTATTGACAGAGCCATTAAATAGCTTCAATTTCTAAGGGAATTCGCTGAAAAATGGACTGGTTTAATTCAATCATAATGAATGTCTCTTTTGAGTTATCAAAAGTAGAAACAGTTCAACAGAGTCTGAATTTCGGAATTTCCAAAATCATCACATCAAACTGCAATTCAAAACTGTCTTCTTATTATAAGGCATTTGGTATTCATTATCCGTACTGTAATAAATCGTTTCAATCTATTCCAGTCGAACAAAATGATGAAATGATTGATAATTTTATCTACATCAATTCGACACAAATTAATGAAATGTGTATTTTCGAAAGACCAAACCAATAACCAATCCAGTGTACAGTATTATTATCGCTAATTTGAACGTACAATATTTAATTTTAGTTGTCAATGAGGATCCCAGTAAAATTAGTGAGTCAGCAGTACTAAGAACGATTTAGAAACATCACATTTGCCTATTGTCTCTAAATATTTGAACAATCTGAAAGTGTATTCCATCTTAAAAATGTATATTAACCTATTCGTCGTGTATTGTTACTCAAATGCCTGTGAATGTAAATATTGAATTTTAATCGGCAACTAGGTACATGGGTAGTTCAGGTACCAACGATTCATTGAACTTATGGCATGAATATAGTGGTTGGGTCGAAGAAATAAAATAGGCTTTATTATTTACAGTTTCGTATGTATCACAACGTCATCTTCAGATACTGTAGGGGTTGTCGAACATGCCGAACTATAAGTACCTTTGAATCTTAATAGTGATTTAATGTACAGAATATTGAGGTTCTGAATTCAGTACCTACCGCTTGTGCAAAAGCATTGATAAGAAAGACCGGTAGGATAATAGATGACGAACAATATGGTTAGAAACAATAATGATAACAGCTTTTTCCAATATTAGGTATTTAAAAAGTCGAAATGGAATCACGCACTGCCATATGGGAAGAACCAACAGAAAGAGGTAATGAGCATCACTCAGTGGTTATGTATGGATAGTTAGGTGTAACAATGTGAATCACCTGACATTGCAAAATGAATTGACAGAAAGAATTTATGAACGTCATTCATAGGAAATAGTTGAGCTGGATTCACATGAATGCAGAACTGCAGAACGGCGGACTAACTGCCTACTGATCGGCTATTGAAAGCCCAGAGGTGGTAGCAAACCTTTCCGGATTTTGTCTTTTGATGATACATCTTTCAAGAAATGTCTTTCCGCATTTCCACATAAATATTAACCCAGCTTTAGATGCTTGGTAGTCTCAATAATTCGAAATTCTTATTTTCAAAATGAACGAAACACCTAACAAGTTTGTAACAACTTGCTAACTAGATACCGAGGAACCACGTATTGATCGAGACCGATCATTTTCGCTCTGAATAAGCTTTTCTCAAGACAGAATCCATTCTTGTGTTCTATTCACTTGATGGCATCAAATCCATTTTTAAATTCCTCAATATCCGCCTTAAACTGTTTGAGGTTGAAATTTAACTGAAATAGCTGCCTATTTAATGGTCTACAACAGTTATTTTTGATCTATGACTTGATGATGATTTTAGTACATCTAAAAATCGAGATAACAAAGCAATTCCCATTTGGTTAACCCTTTTCCAATCCATTGTTTTGCTCAGCCTAGAAAAAATCCCGGTGGAACTACAATTTTATAGCTCAGTAATTAGGATGTCGACTGTTGTATGTTAACTTTAAAATAGTAATGGTGAAATTCATGCTGGAGATGGTTAACATACGTCTCTAAGACGCGTAAATTCAGTTAGTCATCACATCAGTTCAAATGAAACTTGAAGATAGAGAAACATGCAGAATTATAACCTATACATTCACAATTAAACTCCTCAACAATGACTGCTTTTGGCGTCCTTTAGTATTTCTGATTTTGTCATAAGCCCTTCAAAAGTTAAAAAAACCACTTTGTCTTTGTATAACAGATCAATCTTTTTTAAAAATCAGGCTAGTGCTAAAAATAAATTTCAATAACATAGACGAAAATATTTGTCAAAATTGAGAAAACAGTCCACAATTTCCAACAGTAATATTAAACTTACCGTCTAATTTATTATAAATTTTTCCTGATTTATTCCAAATTATATTTGGACGTATCAAGCTAATAAATAGCTTGAAAACAATGACAATTATTCGTAAAGACCTTAAAATTGGTAAATTTTGTAATTGTCCTGAGAATTGAACCGGAGATCCCCCACTCAATCAAGTGACACAAGTTTGCCCCTTAGATCCTTCCAACGTAGAGCATGCGACTGAACAGTAATTCAAAGAGTTGTCTCAAGCCAAAATGCGATATATTTTGTAAAGGATAAATTGATGTAAATATGCCGCAACAACTGGGAATCATTTTGTGGCGCAGTCTTAGCGTCAAAGCTAATCAGTGAGGTTGGTATTAGTGCTGATGTGAATAGAATTGTACATTTAAAACACCTTATTTGTACCATTAACCACAATAATAGTCGTTAAATCGTTTATTATTTATGTAAATTATGTTTTCAGAATCTGTATAAATCATACTTTTTTTACCAGCTTTAGGTATATACTAATTTAGAGCCTTTTGGATAACTGTAAATTCTCACTTGTGCACTGCTGAAATGTATAAAAGCCAAGTCCACATCTATTTGGATTGTCTTCATAGTTTAATTTATTTCACTTGTTCCTGGGTGATACCAAATCGAAAACAATCATGTTTGATCGCCATTACACTGTCGTTGGTAATCATTTCATAGTAGTTTTACATTACTAAACGTACATTTTATCGTTCCTGTTTATTTATTGTAGCGAGTAAGTTATACACTTGTAAGCACCAACTAAGAAAACGGTTGTGTATAGTTTTTATTGTAAATTATTGCGCACGTAAATTTGAGTACAAGTAGCAACTGATAACAATATAATCTTATGAAATTAACATTCCATTTCGTTTTATAATCAACCCACATTAACCTGGATTTGAGGTTTTTCATTTTTTAAGCATGAATAAACGGATTTGGTTGGTTTGCTGCAGTTAATTCGTCTGGGTTCATTTCTTAGATATGAACTTTCCTAACAACACTTTGAGTGAAAGGAAATTCCAGAAGACATCTACCAGAAAAAAATTCGGTTACTTATGTATTTGATAACCCTTCAAGGAAAATCGCAGATCTATGTTCATTAGTACGTACAGTAGGTATGTCACCTGAATTCGGCGTTTCCATGAATTGCAATTGCATGAATGAATGAATGAAGAACATGTTTATTTACAATTATTTTTCTTTGACATGGTAACAAACATGAGGCGCTTTGGTCGCCAAGACCATCAGCGAAGCCCCGTCTTTTGGAACCGAAACTCCCTACAACTAGCACTAAACGACTTACCAAAAAAAACGAAAGAACACACAAAGGATACAACAGGAAATGCAACATTAAGGTGCTTTAGAAGCTACACGATAAGTTCAATAACAATAAGGTAACAACAATACAAATAACTTATTTAACTGAAACAAAAAACTAGCTGGAGGGATCTTCGTGAGCGAAATTCTAATTATTATAATTGAACTCGGAAATTAAGAATTCTCTATAACGCCAGGCTTCTCGAAAATATGAGAGAAGAGCTGACCAACTAGGACCGTTCAGCACATTCACCACCTCGGCTAACGAGAGCACAAAACGGCCGAAACACCTCCTGCGAATAAAACCGAGAATCGGACACTCGGCGACGAAATGCTGCACCGTCTCATCCGCCCGAAGGTTGCACATCGAGCACAGATGTATTCTGTTTGAGATCCAGGGCTGACAATTCAAGCTCAACATCTAGCCTCGGCACTTCATCACTACCATTGCCTCGTACGGGCTCAAATACATTTAGGTAGTCCACATCCAGGTCCAAATGGCGGTACAAGAGGTGGAATTGTGCATTATTGGCTCTGTCCACAATGCTCCTTCTAAATGCAGTCCTCTGAGCTTCTAGGACTGATTCTTTCAGCTCTCCAAAGGTTGAATGACTAAAAGGGGCCACGGGTGGCTTCTCCGCATACAACTCAATCAATCGTTGCCGCTCCTTTGCCCATCCTACCTGTCACCTTATCACCTCGAGCCCAGTGATCCTCGTAAAGCGGCCCTCGGTCTGCTTGAATACCTTCAGCAAATAGTCAGCATTCAGCTTTAATGTTGACAAGAAAACTGTTGACTGCTTAGTTTCATTGTAAACTATGTAATTCGGGGAATTCATTGGCAATTTGAAGAGCTTTTTGAGGAAGAACCGCTTTGTATTATTTGTAACCGAATTGTATTCTAAATGGCATAAAAAGATTCCCATTTATATTTCATTGCGGTAGATCAATTGGGGAAGAAATTAAGAAATTGGTCTCAACGATCCTTCAGCTGAAGATTTTTTTTTATCAACATTGTTTTGGACCAAAAAATACAATATTAATTTGTATTTTGCAAATTTCGGGGGGGGGGGGGGGGCTTGTATTTGTCTACGGTTCACTTGTCCTATCAGTTTCATTGCTGCAATACCACTCTACGAATGTGCAAAAGTACTATTCACCAGGCATCATTTACTCGTATTCTAGTGTATTCGCTCAAATTGTCGGGTTGTAGGGAGAACTATGATCTTATGATTTTGTACAGATTTCAACTAGATTTTGAGGTTAATAGCTATCTGGACCATTTTGGACCAATGCAATATTGTTACTTGCAAGGACTTAACATAAACTACAGTAGTGAATTTCCCTCACTCTTCCTCGGTAATGCAGAAAGCCATATGGATGAACCTCGTGGAGGTGGCAGGTGTTGATGGGGTGCAGTACAGTAGGGACAGGAGTTAATGATACCTTGGTACAAGTCCACCTCTTCTTTTAACTTGTGGTCTTCCCATTATCAGATGTCGTTTTTAGTTAGGTCCATATCATGTTGAAATGGATTGAGACAGGGCGAGTACTGAGCATTCTCCCAGCTTATTATGAAACTCAAGAATCCTAGGTACATACTATAAAATTGAACTGATTATCACAGATCCATTCTCGGCTGCAATGCAAGTCACGTTCACACGAAAAATACAATCGCAACTATTAACAGGGGCTTTCATGATAGCCTGTTAGGGAAAATCCCTGACCAGCACTCTCGAGCCCAGCCTCCCTTTAATGGCATCCTAGGTACCCATTTTGTAGTGTTTCCCGATCACAAAGGGTGTTTCAAATCAGGCAAAAACAAAATAATCAGAAAGATTACGAACAACCTACCGGTTTGCTGCCTACCCCCTCCCCCTCCGTGGGGCCGGCAGGGTCCACATACTGACATTCTGACACACACATACTCAACTGAAAGCTAGGATCCTATTCTAATATCACGCTCACAAATCAATACACAACTCTGCACAAAGTTTGGCACCCCGGACTTCGTTTCAAAATTAACAGGGATCTTCCAAGACAATTCTATTTACTCCTGACGTCCTATCTTGAGAATAGGCACTTCAGGGTGAAGCAGGACGACCAATATTCCAGCCTAAGGCCTATTAAAGCAGGTGTTCCGCAGAGAAGCGTCCTCGGGCCAGTACTGTACCTGATGTACACTCGGCATTTACCCCAGCAGGAAGATACAATGATAGCCACCTTCGCGGATGACACAGCCATACTCTCTACTGGACAAGAAGTAGAAGACACAACCCAAAAACTACAAGAGGCCGCCAACATGGTTACAAACTGGACCAAGAAGTGGAGAATGAAGCTGAACGAGTCCAAGTCAGTTCACATTAACTTCAACAACCGAAAAATCACAGCCCCAGAACTTGTGTTAAACTCGAACAAAGTCCCATACTCGGACACTGTGAAATATCTGGGTATGACTCTCGATTCAAAATTGGTGTGGAATCGTCACATCGAGAAGAAAAAGGAGGAACTGAAGATTAAATACAGGAAAATGTATTGGCTGCTGAGAGCGGATTCTTGTCTTCCACTTCACAATAAACTGCTTATTTACAAACAGATTTTACGCCCTATTTGGACGTACGGGATTCAACTGTGGGGCTGTGCCAAAAAGACTAACGTAACGAAAATACAAACTTGTCAGAACAAAATCCTGAGAAGCATAGTTGGTGCCCCCTGGTACATGCGAAACGATGACATTCATCGTGACCTAAGACTGGGAACAGTCAACGAAATCATCATGAAATACGCCCAGAAGCATGAAAAATGACTCCATCAGCACAAGAACCCGGAGATGCTCAACGTTCTGGACAACGAAGGAGAACTGCGGCTCCTCAAGCGTAACGAGCCACTGGACCTGATTGTGCTGTGCAAGTTATAGTGAAGTGTGTTCCAGTTAACAGTGTGTTACTCTGAAGGGTTGGTTTGTTGAAATCTCACCCTGTACATCGTGTCCATTTATGAGGAAAAGTATTGCTAGATGATGTATCCTACAATCAGTTGCAATAAATAAAATCACGAAAAAAAAAATAAAATAAAAAATAACTCTGCACATGAGCAAAAGTACAATCCTCCAAGCATCATTTCGTCAGGTTCTAGTGGTTCGATTTCGCTTCAATTTTTAGAGTAGGGGGGGGGGGGTCCGGAGGGGAGTTTGCCTTTTATCATTCTATGCGCTGTAAAACGTGAGAAAGACCTACAATACATGTCTAATCCCCTTCTTTTTTTTTTTTTTTTTAAATATTTATTTCATAATAGATACAAAAAATTGACATCGACAATCAGAACAATAAACCGGTGTTAGACACCATAATCACGACAGGGTATTAGTAGATACTCACTAACTAGAAATTAATCTTACATATGAGCTAAGTAGCTCGTGGCGGAAGATGAGTTGTAGATGACAACACCCTACGAAGAACAGGTCAAACTATTCCCAACTATTTTCACAGTCTAAAGCAAGTGACGAGTAGCATCAGATCACAACGTGAGTAAGCCAGCAATCAAACCAGCTAACCTACTAACTATGTAATAAATAATTTTCAAGTTGATCCTTAATAGTCCATGTAACCTTATTATATAGCAACTTCCTGCGTAAAGTAGTAGGCAGACTGTTGAACGCCCGAAGTCCGGTATAGCTGTACGATTTTTGTGCGAAGGCAGTACGACAGTATGGATATCCAATGCAGCAATCACTACTGAACCTTGTGTTTGCACTATGAATAGGGATGTTATAGTGCTTTGCTCGTATAATTTGTCTGATATTATTCAGAGCAATCAATTTATCGAATGGCAGAATTTCGAAATCTTGGAAATGTTGGAAAGTGTGCTCAAGTCTGTGCTTCTTTGATATTTTCCTAACTATTGCTTTTTGCGTTCTGACGATGGGATCTAGAGCAGTCCGATACGTACTACTCCAGACGGGGAGACCGTAGGACATTACCGACTCCGCAAAGGCGAAGTATACCTGCCTCAACATCTTACGCTGTAGAATGGGCACCAACTTCGCGAAGACATACAGCAGTTTCCTGAGTTTCATATTGGTGCTCTGTATTTGCTGGTGGAACTTCACATTAGACTCGAAAACGATACCCAGGTACTTAGCAGAATTACTGTCTGTAACGGTCCCGCAATCTATACAGTTTAGCCCATTACAGCTTCCGTTATGGATGGTGATGGGCGGCAAACTTGGAGGGATTCGAGTGTCAAGGGTGAATGGGAATATTTTGGTTTTATCAATATTCAGGGTTAATTTGTTTCCCACCATCCATGTATTTAAAATGTTCATTCCCGATTCCGCCAATTGATGTGACATTTCCCAAGAGTCAGCCGAGCAGTAAAATACTGTGTCATCCGCAAAGAGGAATACCCTCCCAGGGAGCTTAATCTCAGTTACGTCATAGACATATAATACAAATGTGATAGGCCCGAGAACCGTACCTTGCGGAACCGAGTAAGAACCGAGCTTAGCTTCACCGCTTTTCACCCCATTCACATTAACTACCTGCCGTCGGTCCTTGAGGTAGCTTTTGAACCAGTTTAGCACTTGGTCATCGATTCCATATTTCCTCATTTTCTTAAACAGTACTTCTTGGGAAATAGAATGCGTTGATGTTTGCGGGACCATGTCCTGAGGCGTTTCTGTCCCGGGAAAATCGGTGTAACAACCTTGGATTCTACATCTTTCGAGATTATTTAAAACATTTCAGAGATCTTTACATTCATGATACCTAGACAAGGAACCTATGTTCCAAACCTACTCATTTTTCGATAAGTCCATCAACTTTTATGGGCTTACCCTGCGTTTTGACGCATAGAGTCTTTAAGGCACTTCTTAGTTTCTTCTCTAAATGACACAGACTCCAAGAAACTGGTCTGAGATTCCACCCATCGATGGTCGACCGGCTGTAAAATCTAATTGACAGTTTTCAAGAACGTTCGAGTCGATCCTTCCCATATACCTTTCAGAGCGAGCATCCCCTTCCTCTTCCCAATTTGCTGAAGGGCCCCACCTCATTTAGCTGGGATCGTCTTAATTACAGGTTCTCAGCCGCTGTAAAGCACATCTTGCTAAGTGAGTATTTAATTATATTTTACGCCAAAATAACGAACTTTACTCCGTCGATCGTTTAGGGCGGCGGATTGCGATGGGCGCCGGAATGGTGGAAGAGAAAGATGGACTGGGGTTGGTATGGGATCAAGTCTAGCAGACCTGTAAACCAGTCTGTACCAACGAACCAAATTCAGAAGTTCCAATACTGCAGCAAGTCGTTACGAACGAATTACTATGTTTAATTATTCATTTAAGGGTGAACACCTCCAAAACTTTTCAATCATCATTTACACATTAAACCGGAGATCTCAGCTGTTGAACAATGATTATCGGTTTTAACAACTTCGGTTCAGAAAGACCAACTGAAGAACGCGCTAAATCGACAATCAAAAGCAATCAACAAAAGTTGGGTGGTTAGCGTCTTACACAACAATCAAAACCACTTCTATCCGCAATCTTTGTTTGCATTCCGAAATTCTGTTTTGCTACGGCATTTTCATTGTGGTATTTCGACTATTTTTGGTTTATTATTCAATAATGAACCATTGTAATCGCTCAGGAAAAAAAAATTCTAACCCCCCTGAAAATTTCATGGTTTACGTTTCAAAGGGTGTAGAATCCGAATCTGCAATAAAAAATTTTCCGTCCGTCCGCCGTACGCAAGATATCTCCGAAACGGCTGGAGCAAAAAATCTGAACTTTTCAGGAAAAATCCATCTTGGTCCGACGACGCCCCGATTCTTGAGCCAGCTCCCTCACTCAATTTAAAGTGCCCTTTAAAGGCTGTAAAAATTTTGTAAAATCCCTGAAAACCTCAAAACTAGTCGAATCGGCCGAAATATTTTCCTATTTGAAGAACATACCATTAGGAATCGAATGAGCCCTTCCCCAAGTCCGTAGGTCAAACCATTCCCGATTTATGGCCCGATTTATGGTGCCAAAATTTGCGTTTTTTGGTTTATTATTGTTTGTTTGTAACCGAGTGATGTCCGGCCGATAGAGTCGAGTTGTAGTGAATGTGGATACTGGAGTGATAGCCGATGTGAATACTTATAGTGTAGTTAGTAGCCAATACACGGGTTGAAGCATTCTGATAATATATAGGTAAATATTATTCAATATTATTACTGGGGTAAATAAGTATTCTTTCACTGGGGTTTATTATTCAATTGGCTTGCGTTCATGATTTGAATCTTACTAAGCTTCGGAGTGTGCGTGTTTTACAGGTGATAGAGCGATTATTGAATTTCAGGAGATAGGCATAGACCACGTAAATCGGTTCTCATCCAAAACACCTATTTGGATTGATCAGTTGATGATATTTGTGTGCCCCCTCTACATCTGTCTACCTTTGGCTACATCGTTTAAATTTGGATTTGGGGAAGTTTTAACGCAATACGAGTGCCAAAGGACTTGATAAATTATAGATGTTTTTATTGTGGGGGGGTATTGAGGTTCAATAAAAAAACGCTGCAAATTCTTTCACTGGGGTTTATTTTCAATCGGCTTGCGTTCATGATTTGAATTTCTACTAAGCTTTGGAGTGTGCGTGTTTCACAGGATAGGGCGATTATTGAATTTCAGGAGATATACATGGAGCACGTGAATCTGTCCTCGACCAAAATACCTATTTGGATTTATCAGTTGATCATATTTGTGTGCCTCCTGAAATTCAATAATCGCCCTATCCTGTGAAACACGCAGACTCCAAAGGTTAGTAGAAATTCAAATCATGAACGCAAGCCGATTGAATAATAAACCCCAGTGAAAGAATTTGCAGCGTTTTTTTCGTAAGTTAGATATTTTGACAGTCTTTTTCTCTCTATAGGGGTGTTTGCGTTATTGGATGTTTTGGCTAATTCTTGATTTAAAACAAAATGAGCCATAGAGGTTTGATTAGGGCATTCAGGGACGAGTTTGACGAGAATAATGCAGATTTTACTATTCGGATTTCGAGATTGACGATATTGAGTTCGTGACATAAAAAATATTGATAAAACCGCATTGTAAAGGTCACTTTTCCAATTTTTAATTTTAAAATTAGCACTTAGACAAAGTTGTAAGTTGACTTTTTGCTGGTTTTAACTATTTCAAGTGAGGAAGGGTCTAGGGTTGAAACGTGGGCTCTAGTGGGGACTGAATTCCCGGCATCACATTCCGAAATCTGAAAGTCATAAACATTCGAAATAGCGCAAAAGAAGACTACAGGGGAGGAACGACCTAGGTCCATTTTCATCTACCTTACAAGAGACAATTTTTCCTATGGAAAACGCTAAAAAATCAAAAATGGGGTTTAATTTCTTAAAAACTATAGTTATTGTTATAGTTATAGTTATAATGTTGATAGCTATCTACATGTAGTGGGGAAACAAATGGAAAATTCAATATTTCAAATGGAAATTTGATTCAATTATTAATAGTGGGTGTGGGTAGTGGAGTGACCACATTTATTCCGAATCTCTTAATTTGGAGCGTTATATCTATTTATTCTCGTCAGAAACGTTTCAATTCAATAATTTTTATTTATGCTGCAGTTCCTCTCTCCCCTTTTTGATTTTTATAACAAAATAGTTTAACTAATTAACGCAGTTGAGATCAAACAACTAAGCAATAGAGAATATGACCAACTTGAGTACATGGACAGGGAGGAGTGAATAGTTTAACTTCAACTACAAAACTAAAAGTAACAAACAAACAAGAGATGTGTGGTGCCACCACCATGTCAATGCCTAAAGTATGCTAGTAGTTATACATAGTTAGACTGAGGAAGTCCCCGCTGCGGGACGAAACGTTTCTGACGAGAATATACAGATATAACGCACCAAATTGAGAGATTCGGATTCAATTATTAAAAAATCAATAAGCTCGTTAACGTCACATGTGTCAAGGGAAGAACGGCTCAACTCTGTGTGCTGCGGGTTAGCTTGCTAATGTATTTTCTTGCTTTTTCCTATCAAAAGCGTTTTAAATATTGTAAATCGTCATATTTTGCTTCAGTGATAGGCAAAACTCCGTTGTAAGTGCCCTGAGGCAAAAGAAAAATCGTTCTCCCCATGTCTGCTGGTAGTACCGTTTTGATGATGTTGGGTCGAATTTATCTTTCTTTTTGGTAGTGGATTCCTGTTAGGAATTACAACAGAACTCATACAGTTCCCATTGTAAGTACCACGATGATAGACAATCCTGGGGTGCTGTCTTTCCACTTTCAATCCCCGAACTGAACGTATCTTCATAGGTGCTTTTTTTGCATATATTGGCTGGAGGAACATAGGTACTTCAGACTATATCTAGGTAGCTGTCAACTTTGTCAACTACGAATGGCCATGGTTTGCATCTTTTTCGAACTCCTTCATCCAATCAATCGGTGTAACTCCATATAATTGTGGAAACGTATTGGGATCATGAGAGTTTCGAGAGTAATAAGGGAACTGAGTGTGAAAATGTGTGTGAAAAACGAAAATGATTGTGTAGGGAGGTGTAAGCGCCACGTTGATTGATAGTTTAAAAAAATGCCAATCGTTTGGTTTCTACCGGTGGAACCTAACCATTTCGACCAGTTTGGGAACATTCACAAGTGATTTACACAGGGAAACGGTCCGTTTCGTTCTGACTTCACAGATCGATTCGGCGTACAAAAAACTGAAGGAACAATTCCTAATAATTTTTTGTCAAAAAATGGACGTAGTTCAATATTGCTTAGGAATAATTCAATTCTGCTTATAGACCTATCGTTTTTTCACGAATTTGGAGTTAGAATGCTCTGAACGAATCCAAATGCAGTAGCCCCCCCCCATCTCCCTCGACGTTTGGTTTGTCTCAATTCCAATAGGCACCCTCTACTGGCGAAACCTACCTTCACAGGGGCGTCCCAAAAACGTGCCGAGTAATGTGAAATAATCAACCCAAACAACGGCAAAGGTGACACGTAACCAGGCCTTGGTGCCATTCGTGGGCTTCTTAATCTTGTTACGTTGGACGTACACGCTAAATCATCTATAGACGCCCTGAAACGTCAAATCGAATTAGGAACCCACTTTCTCGCTGCCGCCACCACCGCTGGGCAGATCACCCGTGAATGCGATCGTACGAACTTGTGCTTGTGCTCAACTTTTTTCCTGGTAAGTCTATGCATAAAGTATTTCCATCTTTTGAAGGGGCATCATCCTGTTTCATACATAACGATCAGTCGGTGAGTGGTCGTAAACATCGAATTTCAGAACTATCAATTAGTGGGAAAACATACCGACATCATTCACCCCAACCCCAGTTAATAAACCAATAACAAACCCCAATGATTTTAACAGGTTGGCAGTACCTGATACCGATGAGCCAGATAACCAACAAATTTTCTTCGCCAAATTTTCACTACAACTCGACGCTATCGGCTAGGTTACAAACAAACAATAATAAACGAAAAAACGCAAATGTTGGCACCATAAGTCGGGCCATACATCTGGAATGGTTTGACCTACGGACGTGGGGAAGGGCTCATTCGATTCCTAATGGTATGTTCTTCAAATAGGAAAATATTTAGGCCGATTCGACTAGTTTTGAGGTTTTCAGGGATTTTACAAAACTTTTACAGCCCTTAAAGGGCACTTTAAATTGAGTGAGGGAGCTGGCTCAAGAATTGGGGCGTCGTCGGACCAAGATGGATTTTTCCTGTCAATTTCAGATTTTTTGCTCCAGCCGTTTCGGAGATATCGTGCGTACGGCGGACGGACGGAAAAATGTTTATTGCAGGTTCAGATTCTACACCCTTTGAAACGTAAACCATGAAATTTTCAGGGGGGGTTAGAATTTTTTTTTTTCAGAGCGATTACAATGGTTTATTATTGAATAATAAACCAAAACGAAAGAACAAATCTAATTATCGTTCTTTCAACAGTGATAATAAAACTTGAAGTTAAAAAAAAAAAAAAAAACAGTAATGTAGAATGGCCTTAACAACAAATAGCTTGGCCTATTGGGGAATTCGCTAATAAAATAATTTGAATATATTACAGATGGCAATCTGAATTTATTTATTTGCCGCATACCGTGTTAATAGTACATTTGTTACAAAATCGCAGTAACTTCTGATCAACAGTGGGCAGTTTTTTGGGTCTTTGTGGGACCGGCGGATGGACGGGTTTACCCAAATTATCCGTAGGTTGATTACGAGCTTTTTCCGGTGTATCGTCCTTGATTTCCTTGCTTTCTTTGGTGTGCTTGCTCCCCTTGCTTCCCTTGACTTCCTTATTTTTCTCCTCTTTCGATTTGAAGTACATGAGCGAGAGGCTGTCCAGCACGAATTTGGGCGCCATTTTATAGTTGGAACATTTCAACGTCAATAGAGGAATGTCGTCGTAGACGTGCTCCAAGTCGGAATCGTCATCTGTTGTGATCGGCAGAGTCTGCACGCCGACATCAACAATCGCCACATCTCCAAATAGTCTTTTCAGTTTCACGTCTCTGACCACTCGCTGAAACTCATCTTCCCACCCTATCATGGCAACAAGATCATGCACGGAAGTATCGCAATCTCCAAGTAAAAAAGCATCGTAACCCAACGTGTCGTCAATATCCTTCTCGTACCGCATAGATCTTTGGTATTTTGTGTTTCTGAAATCACTCAAATTATGCTTACTGATGACGAGTCGTGGACAGTTAGTCGGGATGTTGTGGATCAGTGAAGCGAACGGTTCTACTTGGAGAGTCGTTCCTAGAATTATTAATAGATCACACTGAGGAAGATCAACGAAAGATCGCAATTCAAAGTCATTGCAGAGATTCTCTCCGAAAAGAATGATGTCCGGCCGCACCATACCTCCACAAGAGTCGCAACGAGGAACTGGGTTTTTTTCCATCTTCTTAGCTAACCATTGGAAATCATACTGCTGCTTGCACAATGTGCAATACGAGCGGTGCAACGTTCCATGAGCCTCAACTAACTTAGCACGGGACAGCCCCGCCAACACTTCCAAACCATCGATATTCTGAGTGTAGTGCCTGAGGAGAACACCTTTGGCCTCCAAAAGCTTGATGAAACAATGGGTCATCGTAGGTTTCAAAGGGTTCTGCAGAAAATTGTCCTTCAGGATCGAAAAGAGCGTTTCGGGGTGACTCTCGAAATAGTGCTTGTCCCACATGACATCAGCAAACTGAAGCTTATATTTCCGCAGTTTATTATACAATCCAGTTTCTGGGGATCTGAAATCCGATATACCGGCCGAGGTACTTATTCCAGCTCCTGCAATCGTGATCACGTTCTTCACTTGTTTGGTCGCCAGTTTGCTGGCAATACATGCTAACGGTTTTGATATCAATGATGCGTTATTCTTCTTGTCGCTTAAAAAGGACATGATTCCCTAGCTAACCTGATTAAAGTAGATACCCAAAAGAACGAAGAGTTCTGAAATTGATTGATTTATGTAGGAGGCATTGCTTTATAAATAAGACATCTAATTGATGGGAATTCGAGTTTTTGTGGTCCGAGGGCCCGTGTCATGACATGGTATAAACAAATACATCCACTTTATTTTTTCAAGGACAGGACAATGACTTACAGGAGTTTTCAATACCAATCATTTTTTGAAGTCCACAAACATTGTCAATTAAAGAATTACCACTTCGGCGATCGACTTTTTTAAGAAATCTTTTGGGGGTCTATTTCAAATGACATCATAGGAGTTGGTGAAACTCAGAGCTCATTTAGCTGATACGATAAATCCTCGCATGAATGGGGAAGAACACTGACAGGGTGATGGTAATATTGAAACAGAATCGTCCATTTCATGCCTCTTTGTAAATACAGATGAGCACCAAGTGAATTTCAGACGTCCTCTCTATGGATGTACGCATACCCAACAGCGGTGAATACTGAGAGCTGCAATTATTGTGCTGTTTGAAAAATTGTGACATCTAAGTTAGGAGGTATGTTAGCAGGGTGTCTACATAGGTACCTATAAAACACGTCTCATTTTTTTTTCTGTTTTATGAGATGGGAGGAACCGCTGGTCAGTGAGACCGCTAGGGTCTATTGTGACACTTTCCCAGTTTTATTTAAGAATCTTTTTAATGGCCTCTTCATTCACAAAGTGAAGGAGGTTTACAGGTGTTTCCTTCGGCAATATCGGCGGGTGTTAGGGTACCCTTTCCGAAATGCTGGAAACTTATCGTTACAACAGCAGGACAGTCGCAGAGTACGTGTTCAGCTGTCTCCGCTTCTTCGCAACAGAGCCGGCATTCTATTGTCCTGGCCTTACCCATTTTGTTAAGAACAGGTCTCATTCCCACAGTTCCCTGCTCCCAATAAATCACAGTTCGTCATCTTCTATCCCATCGTACGAGTATTGTTTTGGTCAAAATCTCTTCAACGCTTACACCGACAAGATTATGTTTAATCTTGCAACTGCAGGTACAAGCTAACCTGAATTCTCTCATTTCTCGTTAATCTTCCGGAGATTAACAGTCATGGCTACATTTTCCAACATTGAATATGCAGACATGACGCTTGAGTCCTGCTTTATCGACCGGTCAAGGTATTACAGAAGCAGTGGCGTGGCGTGACATTCTTGCTAGGTCATCGCCAGTGGCGGCGATTAGAAACCAGAAGTGGGGGGCCTCCCCCCAGCAAAGAAGAAAGTTCCTCCCCCGGGAAATTTTGAAAAATTCCCTGTCAAAAATGCCTATCTAAGGTGTTTTTGACGTATGGAATTCACAAACCCCGCCTTAAGGTTGAAAATCGCTTGCTACGGTAACCCTGTTGTGACTTTGAACCGAAATTCCACGGACACCACCGAGAAGTCACGAGAGCTCCTAAAGGTTGGCGAAATCGCTCGAAGTTGCGTGTTTGAGCACGAGTATTAAAGCGATTTGATTGGTCGTTGTTTTATAGGGAGTAAGATGAGGGGGCCTTCTGCAGTGGGTGCAGTATGAGACACGCAAAATGACAGCGCTTCCACGCAAGCGCTAACGTCGCTGATGTGGCGGTAATTGCGCCAACTGCGAGCATGAACATTTCTTTTTTATAAGGAGGAAATTGTATATTTAACATCAGTATTAACGAATTCTTCAAATTTATTAAATCGTCTGGTCATCGCCGAATCCTGAGATGACCACAGGCTTCGCCACTGTACAAGAAGGTTTCCTCATCGTCGGACTCTCTCCACTCGAGTTTTTGCTGACTTGTTAATCTGAAATTCTGGGAATCCGATTTTGTGTCTTGTGACTTACCAATTAAATGTTTTACGCAAGAGAGTTAGTTTGCAGTTTGATATTAAAATTGACAAGTAAGTGTGGGTTGTACTTATTCGTATTAATATTGATACAAACACTTTCTCCTCTTATCAGCAGAGTAAAATCAAAATTGGTTACCGGCAATAGCTCGTCATCTCGAATTATTTGCCCATTCTGGGCTTTAAAAAACGGAAAGTTTTCGAAAAGTCACCAAGTTCACTTTTCAGGTTGCTTCATTTCCCCGTAAATTCAACTGAAAAACTTGTATTTGGTAATAGGAAGAAACGAAATTTTAGGTCTTACTTATTTTAGGCCTCTTCAAATTTGGGATTACTCTTGAAATGAGGGAACTATGTCGTAAGGTAGATAACACGGAAAAAATGTTAAAACGTAAATGACTTTGAATACAGGCGTTAAAGAAACTTTAAGAGGCATCTTTTGTTGCAAATTATTTGTAGAATCGATCTCCTGGATAAATTAGGGCTGTTTTGTGGACACCCTGTAGATTTCTTGAGGACTTGAATTCGGAGCAACCTACCAGTTGACTAAAAAGCAACGATTCTTATTCTGATTCTGTTTTATTCAGCTGAAACCTGAAAAGTTGCTCAATTGTATCTGATTGGAAATAATGATCGTGAATCACCATTCTTTGATATGCGAGCTCTTCCTGGTTTCCACTCTATTTACCCAAAAATGCTGAAATTTAAATACTGGAAATGCAGGAAGCCGTGGTAATAGAAGTTTAATCTTACTCTGTGTCTCTTTGTTTCTCTCAATTCCTTCTTACCGATATCCAAGTAGTAGGGTTATAAATTGTTCCAACCATGAAGTCTCAATGAAATGTTAATGAAGTAGGAAAGTGAGCGGATTCGACTAGTATACTAGTAACTATATTATGCATGAACTCGTGTAAATATTGTAAAAAGAACTGACAAATTTTAAATATTGATTTGTGCGTTTTAGTATTAAGGGAAAGTTATGCCGAAGCTAGTAGTAGAGAACTCATCTCAGCTTTCGGCGAAAGTTAGTAGAAATACAGCTCAGAGTCCAGCTGCAAATGGCGCATCGATTCTCATCACCGCTGGGAGAGGATGGTGAGGTTGCGAACTCGTGTCGTGAGGGATTTCCACCATTTTCTGGATGTTCCATCATCGGGGAGAGTGGCCGTATTTTCTGGATGAACAGAACAGGGTTTTCTGCCACCTGATTTTCTGGATTCGGATGAGACGCTGCCTCTTCGGCTGCGACATCCCTCAGTTCTCGCGGTTTTCCTGAGAGTTTCCTCTTCGCGAGCGCTATTTCTCTGCTTGGAGCACTGACCGACAGGCTGGAGAGGAGACTCGCTCGGAGATCCTCGCGACTCGCACCTCTTCACCAAATCCTGCAATTCTCGTTCCCATTTAAACAACTTCGCCAAGTGTAAAGCACCATCGTCGCAAGATCCCTGAATGAATATATCCCTCCAAGTTCCTTTCTTTTTCTTTCTAGCGAAATCTTTCGACCCCTCGTAGACAATCCCAAGAGGCTCTCCTACGGGAATGTTGTTGATTATGACCCTTAAAGTGGATGAGCTAACTTTTTTCACTGCCGACGCAAAAGGCTCAACAACCAAAGATGTTCCCATAATAATAAGTAAATCGCTTCGAGGAAGATCTTTGCTTACTTTCGTACTAAATTGAGAACCGAGCGAATCTCCGAATAGGATCACGTTTGGTTTCACTATCCCCGTGCAACCAGACGCTTGGCAAGTAGGTACGCATTTCCCTTGGTATATAAGCTGATCTCGAAGCCACTGAAGATCATACTCTGTTTTACATTTCATGCATCGAGAGGTATAAACGGTGCCATGAGCCTCTACAATCCTTTCGTACGGTATGCCAGCCAATCTCTCAAGACCATCAACATTCTGAGTGAAGTGCCTCAGCAAAAGACCCTTTTCTTCCAAAAGTTTAATGAAATAATGAGCGACAGTTGGTTTGTACTCTTTCGCTAATGATTCTTTGAGCAGCGCGAAGAAGGGTTTAGGATTTTTATCGAAATATTTCCTTTCGAAGACAGCTTGAGCATAAGGTAAATTGTATTTGCCCAACTTTTCGAAAAGCCCTGTATCCGGAGAACGAAAATCGGGAATACCTGCGGCAGTGCTGATTCCAGCACCGGATAAAGTCACGATAGATTTAATTTCGTGTTTATTTAGCTTGTCCAACAAACAATATAATGGGCCGGATACGCTAACATTCAAACAGATCCTACTGAGATTTAAGCGTCGACTCCGCTCCGGAACTTTAAAAGCTGTTTTTGACGCTTTCCTGGATCTTGTAGGTAGCATACGATGATTGGAAATGATTCTCTTGGTTTTCGTTGTGCATTCTTGTTTGATACTCGTTCTCGAAGGATATGGAGTGGTTCTCTTGATTGACCCCGTCTTCTGCTTCCCCTTAGTGTTAGAAGTTTTAGAGGGGCAGATGTTGATTAACTTACCATTTTCGCACGTGTCATCGGGCATCACGGTGCCCTGGCAATTCGTATTAGGTTCGTTTGCTGCCTTCATTGTGCGCCCCAAGCCAGGGATCATCCTCATTATTTTAGTCACGTTCGTTTCGCGTGCCGTACTGTCGCCAGGAGGTTTGTAGGACTTCGCGTGAACGGACGCTTCCTGAGACCTGGTGTTCAAAGTGTGGACGCTTCGACAATTCGGCTTTTTCCTATGACCCCTCATGAAAAACGGTTTTTTCAGGAAATTGGTTGTGAACCCAACTAACGGGTTTTTCTTTTCTTGAGACATTTTTCAATTTCTGTGATGTTCAAAGCTTGTGAATATGGAAATATGAATTCGTTGAATTTTGAAAAGACGGCTAAATTACTGTTTAACTGTTACGATGTTTACAAAAAATGTCGTTCTTTGGAAACTAACAATCAAGCACGCCTATCTACAATCCTAACCAATGTGGAAACGAAAAACAGTAACAGCTATTTCAAATGTCCACAAACGAAGCGTCGTTTACAGGGCGTCAGACATTGAAGACCACCAAACTTCAGGAGCTATTCCTACCACTAATTCCCAACCGAATACGTCGCTCAGCAATTTTTTGCAGCGCTAAAGACGGAGTTTTTTTTCGTATTTAAGACCCAATGACACTAACATTATCCTAAATCCTTTAAATTGCACGGTGAAACAAAATTTGAGGATCAACTATTCAATCTTTCAATCTTTCTCAATGTCCATTTTATCCTGTGTTTATACCAAAACTTGAACAAAAAATAGAAAAAGTTACTCTTGGTCGACCTTTAAATATTTTTTTTAAATATAGAATGGAGCAATATTTCACTCCTAATAAAGCTTTGTTGAAAATAATAAATAATCATTTTAGAAATAAGGCATGGTGGTGTTTTTGACATGTTAAAATTTTACAATAAACAAGTCCTTAACCATTTTCAACGTACATTAGGAAACCTATGTTGGACGAAAATCTTATCCAGAAATGACATTGAAATTATTCTTTATTGGGATCATTTTCCGTGATTATGAGTAATATTAAATTATAAAATAACATTAAAATTGCAATCACAGAGTATGATGAAAAATAAAATCTTAACCTTGATATGATAGTATGTTCATCATCACTGAATTCAGGGATTAGTTATAGGGAATTTGTAATTAATGTCAGAAACTTGGGCGTATATTTACTTTATATTTGACATAACAAAATTAATTATTAAAATTTCCAAGGGAGCAGGTTATGTTGGAAATTACGTCTAGACAAAAACCTACTTCTCTATTATGGACAAATATGAAACTTCCTGGTTTTCAAGAGTTTTGACTCCAAGGTTCTAAGCCAAATTTAGAAGAGAACTGTGGTGACTCTATGTTGTGATCTTATTTCCTGTCGTATCTCGCATTTTTTTAATAATCAGATACTCTATTTATTACATCGTTTAATACCCCATATTTTTACTAGTGACGGCTCTAGGTTGTCTAGCCCAAGTCCAGAGTAAGAAAAAATATGAAGTATGGGGGAGATAGAGTTTCACAATTTACAAACAGTTCTCAGCAAGCTATTTTAGTACCATGAATATCCATGAAACAACGGATCGTTAACTCTGCCATTATTCGTTAAAACGAAAACACTAACAACTCTAATGCTGGTCTAATTGAAGTACCTAGCTACTTCACCATTAACTACAATCCCGACTTAAAAACAAATTCGAAAGAAAAAGAGGACTTGAAAACCCGTGGATGTGCCAGGGTTATGGTGTGTATGAAATCAGATTAACAGAACGTACGAGTTGGCTTAACTGGGCCACTCTTAGTTACTGATTGTAGTACCTCAAGTAGGTATCGAATAATTTGTTTTGTGTATAAAGGGCTTCGATAATATTTGATTAATACGGGATAATATTGAAGTAAGGCCCTTGTTGGGGAGAGAAATTGAATCATTCCCTAGGAAATATAAATTTGGTAATATACCCCATGAAAAGAAGGCTGAAGCGCCTCAGTTAAGAGTGAAATTGTATAAGAGTTGAAATAAGAGATTGAACCATGATTGTATTGGGTTTAAAAGTTGTACCATTTTGCCTTAGGGGCAGTGCGATTGACAAGATCGTCAGGACATTCAGTATTAGAAGATAAGTGGTTCGTTACCACGTCCTGCTGCCACGAAACAAAGTTGGTAAAATGTATTGACAAGTACAAAGAACAGGCTCAATACTTGACAAATCGCAACTAAAATTGTAGATACCTAATACGCTTGTAACTAAAATTGATAAGTACGGGTGTACTTGTAATAGAAGTTTTTGATGGATACGGTTGTTCCTCTTCCTGATTCTTGAACCGCCTTCTAGGGTCCTGGTCAACCTCTGGGTGTTGTGGGCGTTACTCGACTCAGCCCTTAGAGGACCTACTATATCTTACCAGTACAAAAGTAATTGTACTTGTCCCGTCGGGGAATACAAGTACTTTTACTTCAAGTACAGCAAGTACATTCTCTCTTTTAACCTGGAAAATACTGTAGAGTATGATGGGGAGTAATTTCGGACCCCCACACGCTTCTACAAGAAGATACATGTACTTAGAAATGGGAATCACCAGTTCAACTTGTTGTTCAACGAAAAATTGATTTGAATGTTCAAACTTCCGCTCACGTACTTTCGAAGTACTTGCGTCTTGTGCAACTATACCTCATCATTTTAATAATGGTTTCTTTGGATGCAGTATGTTAGTAGCCTTTCTTAAGTAAATGGAGGAAAGTACTTGCGTATTCCAACTCTGCTTTGTAACAAGGAGGTGGTTCCCCCTTCCAAGGGATGAGGGTATTTTGCCTGCAACACCCAGAGGATATCCCTGAAGCTAAAAGGCACCACGTTGATGCTCAGATGTAGCACTTTCAAGAATCGAAAAGAGACAACTATCCACATCTATCATAAGTTTTAATGCAGGAACAGGTTCAGCTACAAGAAACATGAGTAGATACCAACAATGAACATGAACCTCATGAAAGCCAAATAAGATAGAACAGAATGAAACATTCCATAAAGTTGTGAAAGGCATCTAGTAGAACATTACAATGAATCAGTGCATGGGTTTCCTTGTTGAGCAGTGGAAACCCTCGATTGAAGATGGGTGAAGAAGGTCGCATGGTGAAGGGGCTGAAGGACGAGGGCCTCGACCTGACCAAGCTCCAAGATCCTGGCGACCGCTACGAACTTGGGGAAATCATCGGCACAGGAGTCACGGCCAAAGTCTACGTGGCCACGGACAAGCAAGCAGGTATGAATAATATAATTCTACTCATAGACGAAGTTATTAAATTTGTTTTGTATGTACATGAATGCTGTACATCAACTTATCTATTAAAATACGAGCATGGACGTGTGATTTTGACTGTATGAAGCTCTAAACGATATAGTCGACATCGTCTAACTAATAAACCATCAGGATTGTACAGATTGCAAAATTCAATGAATCTATAAAACCTCCAAATCTGATGTTTATATTCAGTAGTTTCTAAGATTGCTGACTGTTTCATGTTCCTGTTGTGTATTCCGGAACACCTACCTTATCAGATGAAACTAACTTGATACTACCGTCCGGGTGATTCCAAATTGGTGTCAAGATCAGAGGTTTGATAAAAGCTCTAGGTTGAACAACTTTTTTTTTAATAGGAAAGAGTGTTGCTGTCAAGATACTGACACTTAGGCCGGAGTTCATGGCAGATATCGAAGAGGAATACAAAATACTGCGCGACCTGTCCGATCATCCCAATCTCCCTGATTTCTACGGAGCGTACAGGAAGCTTGACGGGGACAAAGATACTATTTGGTTCGTGATGCAGGTAAGGAATGCAAAACATTCTACTTAGTACATTTTGACGTAATCACCCATGGAATGGACCAAAATATGACTGATATAAAGTTGAAATAAACATATTTTACAATTGCCCACAGCTTTGTGAAGGTGGTCCAGTAACTGATATGGTGCGAGCTATGAATAGGCAAGCCAAGAAGATGAACGAGATTCACATTGCTTTCATCATACGAGAAGTTCTCAAGGTACCTACAACAATCAGAAATCTGATAATAACAATATCTAATATCTGGAAATTCAGGTTGAAACACTACATTTCCCTTAGATTGCGTATTCTTTGTTCCTCCTAGAATAATAGGAGGCATCGGCTCCTGGTAGAAGTTGTTAGTCTCCAGGGACCTTCATAATACCACCTGAACACACGTCACCCAAAATACCAATTACAGACTCGATGCGTGGCACGGGAATCCTAAGTGTTATTTAACTGCACGGCGAAAATGAGAATGAGGATCCAAAAGATCGCCCATACCAATCAATAAAATCCTAAAACATGGGTAGTCAAATTCAAGCCCTGGATCACCGGAGCTCTGGTAGATGATATTGGAACCGAATATTTTAGTTCGCGGAGCTTATCACTGTCTGTGGACGGCAGGACCAATATGCGCTTCCTAACCCAGTGGCTTCAGGGTTAGCGGTTTGCTTAGAGAATTTGAGCTGCCAAATATTTCTTGCCTTACATATCTGAAATCTCTTGGCTCCTTCTTTCATTCCAGATATTCGAAAATTAACCATCCAAGACAAACGTACATCAAATGGACAACCCAATTCTTTCAAACCAAGTTCATATGCCATTTCTTCCTTTGTCATAGCCACTGTTGACCACTATAATTTAACTTGAACCGATAGTTTTACTCAGTACAATATTGACACTCAAAACTGTATTCATTATGATATCTGAGAATTTTCTGACGTTTTTCATGTCAACCTAATAATGTAGAGTTATTGTCAAATAAGTATTTGCAGTACAACCTAACACCTTTCTAACTCTTGTCCACGATAGTAATTTTCAGTTAGTATGGTTTTTGTCGTAAAATGGCATGAAATTACAAATTACGATAATTTACCTCAAGATAGATATGGATAATTCATTTATATTAATTCAAGCAGTATGACTACCAAATTTTGACTTACCTTGAAGATGAATTTAGTGTGAAGCCAACCAGCTCAACTGTTACTCAGATTTGCATTATCACCAGTTTAGCTCTGGTACGTGAAGCAGTTACTCTCCAGGGTATTGCTCCCTCATTAGAAGGTACCATATCATGGTAGTTATTCCCTAATACGTTAAGGTAGTTATTCCAGTATTCATAGGGAGATGATTCCCCTGTTCCAGGGGAGAGCTTCCCCTACCAGCCTCCAACCTCTCCTTATAGCTGACCCGATCCTCGCTTGTTAAGATAATGAATGAGTGTGGCTAAAAACAGATTACTAACAAAGCCACGCGACCCTTATCCCCAAGTGCAAGTTTGCATACCAATGGTGACCATGGCGGTCAAGAATAATAAAGCCAGTACATGCTTACCAATTAATATGCACATTGTTAGATAGTACCAATAACCAATCAATTCAATAGATTGATAAAGCATCAGAAACCAGATCGATTAAGAAGGTAGTGGATACTGAACCATGCCATTTAAAGATTCCCATGAAAGTAGTTAGTTTCTAGTTACGACCACAGGGTTGCAGGTTCTGATGCTTATACATACGGCGCGTTAAAACTGACCTACTCTATTCTCGATCCTTCTGAGCTGTGTTTACCAACCCCTCTCGGCAGTCCCTTCTTCCATTATGGAGGGGGAATGATCAAATTTTGGTGTATCCGCTCGCTTTTCGGGACAATTTGTATTTCTTTAGAAATACAACTTTATAGTAGGGATGGAACTCTCTCTCGCACGTTCAATAAGTTAGTTCATAACAACGGGTAGCTGTTTATTCATAACCGAGAAGCCAATAACGTCTCTTCGTGGGCTTTCTCGTTCTATTTCCTAGAAGACCAGTAAAGCTTAACAACCTTCCTTCACTTTGCACGAGGGAAACAAATGGTCCCAGCTAAATCACCAACTTAAAGAGGGGAGGTCGTTTAAACGATGGCTAATGGCCTCAGACGCCGAAACTCTCCGCGTAATGAAATGTAGAAAAGGAGACTGGTTGATTGATACCGGACTCCATCTATCGTTGGAGTGCAGGTAACGACTATCGGACCTGATGAATCATCCGCTCTGAGCATGAGCACCTCATCTCTTCTGTCACTGTCGCTAACTCCTTCGCGTCAATCACTGTGTAATACGTCTCGCCTCCAAGGGCTCACCTCAACGTTAATTACTTCCAGCAACAGTTCATTCACGTGGAAGGAGTGGAAGAAATGTTCGTAACTGCATCCAGACATCTCGTCTAAGAACGATCTGGTGTGGCACGAATGTTGAAAACTGGGCACTAATCGCTACATTGTGCTACAGGCAATGTGAAACTTTGTTGCTTTCGAACTAAACGCTGGTGACCAGTAAGAGATAATCTACGTTCGTGATAGTCTAAAATGCCACTCACTATTTAAAATCACGGACTTCCTGTATAAATCAGGCCTCGCTTTTGTCTGTCTGACTCTCCACAATGTCCTCCTCGAACTCCTCGAATCACGTTCGACATTGTGAATTCTCTCAGGTCTTAGATCGATTGCTCTCCATTCGACAACCCATCAATTCAGAGAAAAGTGTTAAAGTGTTAGAAAAGTGATCTTAACTTCTGATCAACACCCTCTGCGCTGCTAAAAACCTGAATTATTTGGGACACAGTTCCCGTACGATTTCCTTAAGAATCGACAAGTACATTAATATTAAGAAGTCATGTTTTTTAAAGCTTTTATTGAAACGAATGAACTCATTAACAATGTAAATTTGACTTTTACTACTACAATACATTTTACAGGGTTCAGGATGTTTAACTTTGTCTCACGTCTCTCGAACGTATCACATTCACTTCCTACTCAAAGCTCATGGGGTTTCGAACGCTTAAGACATCGAATTAGATCTTGTATCTAGAGGTTTCAAAGCTTCTTCATTCATATGATCTTTTAGTTACCATTGATGGTTTGGAATGGTATCTTGGTGGGAATGGATTGTAGATTCTCATTCCGGGGGGGGGGGGGGGGGGCGGCTTACAATGAGTTGGGCAGGGTAATGACAAAATTAAATTGATCATATTTTAGGGCATACAGCCACAGGGGCAGCAGGATAATCAGGACATTCGACAATGAAAGGGCCAAAGGACGTAACCACGCTCTGCTACCATGTGAGGGTGATGGAATGGTATAGTTGCCCCTTCCGAGGAGGTGGATGCATTTTTATGCTCCGCCACGCTCAGAGGATGAAAACGCTTGGTAACGTCTGATTCATCTCCGAAGGCGTCGGAATCTAAAATCGGGAAGGGGCCAACTAACCATATCCATCACAAGGTTGAGCAGAATAACAGGTGGAAGTCACACTAGAGTCTCCTGAATGTGATGAAGGCACAATCTTGCACAATCTCTTCTGTTCTTATAGTACTTCATCTTATTCGATATAACTCCAATTTCAACTATCATATGAAGGGTACAGGAAAAAAAACCAGCTATGTCAAAAAAGCTGCAATCTGATGAAAATTAGTTTTTAACTTCAAAACTAAATAAAACCATGAACCGGTTTCTGCCCCAAAATACTCATGTGGATGCCAAAAATTGCCCTTAGAAATGTCAAGATTTATTATTCATGGGGGATCTTCCACAAAAATTTGGCATCCCGGGGCCCAGAGAACCTGATTAAGCTCATGATGTCCTGAAATTTCGCTGTTGAGATGGGTATCAAGCCTGTTAGGGAGTTCAACAATTTTATGATCAAACGACATTGATTTTTCAAGAAAACTAAGCATTGAATGATGAAGCAGGAGCTGTTACCGTTGTATGCTCGTTGTGGTAGATAAAATTCCCCGGTTTACAAGTTTTATTCAGGCGAGGATTTCCCGGCTTATACGCTACTAAACTGCTGGATATCGTACGAAGCAAGATATTTTTCTGTGAAACACAGGATACCTAGAGGATCGCAAATACAACGCTATCTGTAGGGGAATGTGCTGGTGACATAGATGGTTTTTTCTCTGTACAGCGAAACTTCAAGTGCGATTCCAACCCTGACTGAACTGGTTTTTTCCCTGTTTTGATAGACCGTTAGAAAGTACTTTTCATTGTGATTCCAACGTATCAAACTCATTTTCGAAAAAAAACACTGCAAATTCTTTCACTGGGGTTTATTATTCAATTGGCTTGCGTTCATGATTTGAATTTCTACTAAGCTTTGGAGTGTGCGTGTTTCACGGGTGATAGAGCGATTATTGAATTTCAGGAGGTATGCATAGAGCACGTAAATCTGTTCTCAACCAAAATACCTATTTGGATTGATCAGTTGATCATATTTGTAGCCTCCTGAAATTCAATAATCGCTCTATCACCTGTGAAACACGCACACTCCAAAGCTTAGTAAAAATTCAAATCATGAACGCAACCCAATTACATAAGAAACCCCAGTGAAAGAATTTGCAGCGTTTTTTATGGTTATCAGAATACTTCAACCCGTGTATCGGCTATAAACCCTTTTAGGAGTTCACTCCAGTATCCACGTTCACTATATCACTAGGTTACTGCGATCGAAACAAAAACAATAATAAACCAAAATAACGCAAGTGTTGGCACCATAAATCGGGCCGTACATCGGGAATGGTTAGTGCTTCAGACCTGGGGAAGGGCTCATTCGATTCCTCATGGAAAGTTCTTCAAAAAAAGTCCAAATTTAGGCTGACTTTTTTTGAAGGTTTTTAGGGATTTTACAAAAATTTGACAACCTTTAAAGGGCACTTTAAATTAAGTGAGAGTGCTGGCTAAAGAATTGGGGCGTTGTCGGACCAAGATTGGTTTTTCCTGAAAATTTCAGATTTTTTGCTCCAGCCGTTTGGGAGAAATCGTGCGTACGGCGCGCGGGGAAGGGACGGTAACATTTTTATTGCAGATCTGGATTTTACTCCCCTTGAAACGTAAAACATGAAATTTTCTGGGGGTTAAATTTTTTTTTCAATAGCCATTACAATGGTTTATTTTTGAATAATAAACCATAAGTGACAACGCTGGTTTTTCCCTGTACCCTTCATATATGCCAACTTCTTCCACATCTCTGAACACCGTTGCGTATTAGAAATACAAACTAGGCGGAACTGGTCGGTGACCAAGCAATAAGAACTATCAAGTACACAATTCGGAAGACCCCACTGTTAATTCCACTCTCTACCTACTATTTCCAAATGCTCTATTAGTTTAGATTTTACATAATTCAATAGGTTCAGATTACGTTCAATAAACATATGTATTAAGAGTGTTAGAGTTATCTGATACAGAAATGTGCCTCTGCTTAATCATCAGGAACGTTTTTAGTTTAGGAACGAAATAAACTTCTTGTATCCTCCACAATGCTCAATAGTGCAGAAGTGGCTTTAAATTATAGGATAGCCCTTGTCTTTCTAACGACAAAATAACTGCTGAAAGCTCCATACCATGGGCGGAAAGCACCCTTCGCTAATAGCCAATCTTGCCAATCTTCTTTATGTAGTTAGGTAGCTCGTATGGTCTATCTGTATAAATGCTTCGAGCAATTCTGTGTAAGTTATTAGTGTGGCGCCTCGGTCTCGATAGCCGGATACTTTCTGGAAGGCAGTCGCTATTTCGAGAATTCCAACTATAACAGAAAATGATCATCCGAAAAGGCATTAAGACCAACGTTGAGCGTAACGTCCGAAACACGCGCTGGAGGAGTTGGGAGGACTGTGAAAGATAACTCATTCGTGTGTAGTGGATGGAGTCCAGTAAATCGAGCCTCAAATGACCATGGAGGTGTGATGATGGGAAGCACGCCCCGGAGGTAAACCTGCCAACAACCGGATGATGATCCCCTGCCCGGTAAATGACGAAAGCAGTTCATCATCCGACTTAGTACCGTCTTGCACTCGTGACTCATACGGCGCCGAAGATCTTAACTGCGTACACGAGCGATGTTTGTCTTCTTTTTTCAACTACTGCAAAAATATACGCCATAATCTTCGTTTTTCACAAATGAGGGTCCACAGTCATCTTGAATAACAAGGTTAAACCTGCAATCAGAACCCCCGTAATTCATCAATGTCAACGCTTGGGCCTGTAGGTCTTAATCGATCTTGCTTCACCCTGAATGTGATATCTTTCAGTTAGAGCAGGGGTCGCCAAATTACGGCCCAACGGGCCGGATGTGGCCCTCTGCATGATTTGGTCCGGCATTCCGCCCGCGGACGCCAATGGAAAGAATTAGGCTAGGTACTTAGAGTTTCCCCAGACAGATTATAACAATTTTCGGTTCAACGTTCACCGAATAAAACTTTACAAAAATGACACATGTCAAATCCAAATATCGAGCGATGCTTTCAGGAGAACACTTAAAAACGCTGCAAATTCTTTCAGTGGGGTTTATTATTCAATTTTATTCATTTGGCTTGCGTTCATGATTTGAATTTCTACTATGCTTTATGTTTATGATTTGAATTTCTACTGAACTTAAGAGTGTGCGTGTTTCACAGGTGATAGAGCGATTATTGAATTTCAGGAGGTATGCATAGAGCACGTAAATCTGTTCTCAACCAAAATACCTATTTGGATTGATCAGTTGATCATATTGTGCCTCCCGAAATTCAATAATCGCTCTATCACTTGTGAAACACGCACACTCCAAAGCTTAGTATAAATTCAAATCATAAACGCAAGCCAATTGAATAATAAACCCCAGTGAAAGAATTTGCAGCGTTTTGTGTTACCAAACCAGGCGGTAAATTTTGCACGACGATTACGATTGCTTGGCCCGAAAGACACTCATCCAAGTGAATTTGGGCAGGAATGCCCAGAATATACATGAGGTTCCGTAGAAGAAGAAGCAAAGGTAATCATTTCAGTCTGCTATCTGAATGTCGAGGTAATTTCCACTGCTTTTTATTTATTTATTTTTTATGGTTATCAGAATGCTTTAACCCGTGTATCGGCTACAAAGCCTTTTAGGAGTTCACTCCAGTATCCACATTACTACATCACTACGTCACTAGGTTACTGATATCAACACAAAAACAATAATAAACCAAAATAACGCGAATGTTGGCACCATAAATCGGACCATAGATCGGGAATGGTTTGACCTACGGACCTGGGGAGGGGCTCATTCGATTCCTCGTGGAGTGTTCTTCAAAAAGAGCTCAAATTTAGGCCGCCTTGAAATTTTTGAGGTTTTTAGGGGTTTTACAAAACTTTGACAACCCTTGAAGGGCACTTTAAATTAAGTGAGAGAGCTGTCTCAAGAATTGGGGCGTCGCCGGACCAACATGGATTTTTCCTGAAAATTTCAGCTTTTTTGCTTCAGCCGTTTGGGAGAAATCGTGCGTACGGCGGACGGACGGAAAGATTTTTATTGCAGATTCGTATTCTACACCCTTTGAAACGTAAACCATGAAATTTTCAGGGGGGGTTAGAACTTTTTTTTCAAGAGCGATTACAATGGTTTATTATTGAATAATAAACCAACATTTACTTATGATTGGAACAGCAAACTTTGATCCTAAGTGGAAAGACATTGTAAGCAAAAATCGATTGCACACATCACATTAGATTGGTTTTCCAAGAATACTTTTTTGAATGTAATATAAAAGACATATATAAAGACATATAAAAATAACACTAAAATTTCTTACTGTACTGTTTGAATGTAATATAAAAGACACATAAAAAAACATATATAAAGACATATAAAAATAACACTAAAATTTCATACTGTACAAGCAACGTGGTGGAGAGGACCTTGGTGCCCTAAGAGACAAACGGTTGCGTATCATAAATTGGCGGGTAAAATCTCTACCAGCCATGCCTTTTCCCGAGGGGAATCGATTTTCAATCCCATTTTTAGCAGCGAAATTAAAGAGTAAAAACCGCAGAGGTTGGAGGGTTAAACCAAAAAGCGCTACACAGTGCTGGACGAGCTCCTTCTCTTGTTTATCCGTAAATGTTTGGCAGAACCGTCCTAGTTCGTTACATCCCGTTCCTTTCTTCAACCTCGATCTCAGTGCAGCTTCTGAGAACCCTAGGTCATGCGCCGCTTGACGAATAGAACACTGTTTACCTTCAATCAAAGTTCTGACTTGCTGAAGTATAGCGTCAGTCACTGGTTTCCGAGTAGTTCGTGGGCGTTTCCCATGACGGAAATTCAAAGAAACGTATTAAAAGTGAGAAATAACGATCGACAACAAGAACTCAATTGTAAGCTCAACTCGCGGGGCAAAAGTACGCACGTGAGGCAAAAGTTCGGACAGCGTACTTCTGCCCCACGCTGCATGCGAACTTTTACCCCATGACCCCATTTTTCTGTTGGCTGGCTCAACAGATTCTGCAGCTACAGTAACTGGGGAAGTTAGGTGAGAAATAAAAAGCTCAAAAAGCCTTCTTTCGACAGCGAATTTAATAAAAAGTCGTGCTCTTACCTGAATTGACACAACTCAATGAATTAGCAGAACAATTACATCAAAAGAGAAGAAAACAAACTTACCTCATTTTCTCTGTACAGAGGACACCTGTAGCAGCCAAACTTCACATGATGACTGAGGGCGTGAGAACGTTTGCGCTGGCTGGTGGTAGGGAATGGAAACTATAATAGTAAAATAGCTACGTACTACTTACCCCACGTTGAGGACAGGTGCTACTTTTTCAAGTTAGGGTACTCTCATATATTTAGATACACAAAAACAGAGGAATGGTACTCCTTTTTTTGAAGTGGTTACTCATGAAGTCCTACTATTGGAAGTTTCAGGTCGGTAAAAAGTCAGTGGGTACCACAGAACATAGAAAAGTATTCTATTTCATTTTCTATGGTGTATTCTATTTCTGTATTCTATTTTCTATGGTGGGTACCGAGGTGCTAACTTACCTACCAATGGCCACATGGTTGAGTTTAAGGCCACATGGAGCCGAAACAACAACAACAACATTGTTGTTATCAAGTCTTATCATCACGTAACGTTATCAATGTTTTGTTGTCAAGTAGGTAATTTTATCATGGTGATTCGCTAATACGACCAAACCATTCCGGTTTATTTTCTGTGATTAATAATTACTGGTTTTGTGAAAAATCCAGGTTAGGTATTGAGACCTTGGAAGAGGTAAGATTGTCGGGAAAAATCTTAAATTAAAAATTGCACCGAACCTCACCCTACTGCTTATTTCAACATTCATTAAACTTTCCGAAATACTAAACTTGATTACTCAAACCTTTGACAATCGTTTTGATGTTGAGCCAATTGATCCAACATAGAAACGACAATTACTGATTAAAACCAAATCGCATCAATGTTTTTTGTTTTACAGGCTCTCACTACCCTCCACGAGAATCACATAATCCACAGAGATGTCAAAGCCAGCAACATCTTGCTCACTAAAGATGGAGAAGTCAAACTCGTCGATTTCGGCCTCGCCAGGTAAAACTCTTACGCGTGAAAAAAATATTACAACAATAATCATTTTCGAAACACGAAAATATGAGTTTTACGTTAATCGCCGCTTTTCACCGTCATGTTTACGTTGCAGAGAGTTGTCCAGTACCATGGGCAAACGTCAGACGAGCCTCGGATCCCCCTGCTGGATGGCACCTGAAGTGGTTACCAGTAAGGGAACTAAAGGCAGTTACGATAACCGCGCTGATGTTTGGGCTCTAGGTGAGTGAAAATGTCCTCCTTTGTCACTAGCTCATCTGATCTATTATGGTATTATGTTAATAAGGAACTCTATAACTTGTGTCTTCGTAACTTGGGAACCTACTTACATTTTAGTTATTTACCAAGTTTAGCTTCAACTCAGGAAAAAGAGGAGAAACGGAGCGTTTTTAGCTCGTAGCTTTTAGATTCATGTAGAAAGTAGAGAAAAATTAGGGGCATTTTCATAACTTATTCTCTGTAATTGAGTGAGTACTTTCTTGAATTGTAGTTTAAAGGGGGTGTCGCTACACTCAAATGAATAAACGTCACAAAGCCATTGGTTATAGGAGAAGTACAGATCAAAGTATATTAGTGGACATTCTTTTGTTGGAAGAGAAATATGTTAAGAACCACATATTTTAGGTGTCAATCACATCACCTAACTACTGAGAAATAGATGGATATTAATTATTGAAGACCACTGAGAGGTAATGTTGCGTTGTTGTCACAATGACAATCTGCACTGGGCTTCTGATAGTATGCAAGGTAATGCACAGATAGTTACTGTGTGCCTTGTTGTGGTTTATACCTTTTACGTTTTCTGTATGTAGGTGCTACATGATTAAATTTAAAAAAAAAAACATTTTTTTTTTAAATTTTATTGTATCAAGTAATAACTTACTAACAATATTATATTGCAAATAGGGATAAATATTCAAAACTAAGATGCATCACTGAGTTTTGTCCTTTCTGACTGATGGTTCCACTCAACTTCTTCACAAGTAGGCAAGATCAAGTGGTTCGGTACGCTTTAGCCTTCTGGTGATGTCACTTCAAGGAGATACCTTAGCCGTTGGAGATGACTCACAGCTTGTCGCTTTATAGCCTCGCTAACTGTTTCGACCTGAAGTTCATGATGGAGACGTTCATTTCGAAAGTACCATGGTGCATTCACAACAGTTCGTAGCACATTATTTCGGAAACGTTGGATGATATCTCGATTTCATTGAGCTCTACAGCCCCACAGCTGTTCCTAATAGATTGTAGGACCTGGTTGTACAGGGTTAGCTTGTTCTAGATCGACTGTCTCCCCATTAGCCGGTACATTTTCCTGAATTTGAGTAGGAGTTTTCCCTTCTTTTTCTTAACATGGGCCCTCCACCTGAGCGTGCCATCGACCGTCATACCGAGGTATTTAGCTTCGTTGGCAGACGGAATAACCTTTCCCTTTAGATAAACCGGTACACAGTCAATTTTTTTGTTAGTGAAGCCGACGTGTACCGGTTTATTTTCATTGTTCCTTATTTTCCATTTCGCTGTCCACTGTTGTATGCAGGAAAAGGACCTTTTTAACTTTCTGATGGACTCAATATTATTTTCTCCAACTGCCAGTACCGCCGTATCGTCCACAAAAGTAGCTGTAGTGTTCAAAAACAAAAATTGACGAGAAACACTTTTAGACCAGTTTTGGTTGTTACACCATCATCAGTACAATACAGAATGAAGGAGAACTGAGTGGACATGCTTCTTTTACACAGACAAAAGAGGAAGGTACCTTCTGATTGGGCCAAACATTAGAAAGGGCGTGGAGTAACAGTGAAAGGTAAGTTGAGTGGTTCAGGTAAAATTCACAGGAACGTGTCAATCAGTGGAGAGCTCCTAAATACACCTCACTTCTCCTTGAATCTGCAGTGTACTGATGATAGTGTAACAACCGAAACCAGTCTACAAGTGATTGTGTATTTTTCGTGGAAATAGACTTTCTCGTCAATGTTCGTCTTTTTATTTAAGATGGATCTCCACTATCGCGTCACGTCAACCTTACGTTATGCTAGTTGATTAACATAATCATCTCCTCTAAAAATTTGTCAATTCAACCGAAGAGGGTCCATATTCCGGATGATCGATACTTATTTCGAATTCAATTTCCTATCAAACTCACACTCGGTAATTTTTAAGATAAAATTAAGTTTCCAAGTTGAGAAGGCTGCGGATCTAGTAGAAACATCTACCCACATTTAGACATTCTATTTTTTGACTTCTTGTCACCAAATAGGATCCAATATAAAACATTCTCTAATAGTTACTCGTATTTTATTTCAACTCTAAAATGACATGGAGGGTAAAAAAATGTCAATCATATAGCCGCATTCACGATACATCCATGTGTTTATCAGGTAGAGTTTTCTCCCTAAAAAGGGCCATTGAAGATACTTTGGCTCCAGGCTCCCTCCATATTCTGGGTTAGCTGATATTCCATTAGTACATACGTATGCACTGTGTCAATTAGGGTTAAAACCACTTCGCAAAATGAAAACATATTAAATCATTAGGGAAACCATTCATTTGTTTATCATTGAAATCATGTTTCGCAGGTATAACTGCTATTGAGCTCGGAGATGGGAGAGCACCTTTTCAGGACATGCACCCTACGAGAGCACTTTTCCAGATTGTGAGAAATCCACCTCCAACCCTTTACAGACCAGCTAACTGGAGTCAAAACTACAACGATTTCATATCTGAGTAAGAGGCCACCACGATTCTAAACATTGAAACCTCATTACTTTCACAGATACTAAAAATAAGTGTGTTGTAGTAATATGTAAGATGTCTTAAACTCCAGATTAAACCCTGTGACTTTCATCAAAATCAAATGAAAACTGTTGGTATTAGGCGGGTTACAAGAAGCGAAAGTTATTCAAAATGGTTTTTGCCAGTCGAAATTCAAAACTAACAACTCAGAGACAACTATAGCTAATAAGTGTAATCCATAATGATATTGCATTGTTTGTAGCTTCTATCTGGTAATCTATCCGTCTGTTTTTATTAGGTGTTTGGTGAAAAATCCTGAACATAGACCTTACATGGCAGAACTGATGGAGCACCCTTTTCTGGCGGAACTCCCCGACAATGACCACCACGTGAGTAAAGTCCGGCAACGCTGTACCGACCCAGTCCCTGGTATTCGTGGTGGCAGTGGTTGACAACCCACGCTGGAAGGCTATGTCTGAAAGTAGATGGGTAGGCACTCTCCTGGTAGATTCGTCTCCCAGGATAATGCCGGCATGTGAGTTATGCCAATAACTCGGGTACCAACCTGCATAGTTGGCAGGGCAAGCTAGAACGCCCAGCTCCATCCTGTAGTGCGCTACGCAAACAGGTACTCGCGCCACTGAGGCACGGGGCCCCTGACTGTGGGCTGATTTTCCTCCTTGCTTGCAAGGGGGAGGGAGGACGTAAGCACAGTGTGCTGGGACCCTCCCTTTAAATCAACCTTGGGATTTACGAATCTCAGTGGGGAACATATTCAGTCCCTGGTATTGCTGCTTGACAGCTAACTTTAACGGCTTCCCATAAAAATGCCACCGTTATAGTGTTTTGTTATTTGTTTAGACTGAGTAGGGGCGTTCTCAAATAATTGCAACAACCAGTTAGCCCAAATCTTATAGAAATATTTATTGAAAAGAAATCCAATCCCTTTTACGAAATCTTTTTACGATATAGAAGAGTCAATATATCGTTTTGCAAATAAGCAAAAGAAATACACTATTCCTAATTAAAAGGAGCTCCCCACCAACTTCTCACTGAGTTCCAAACCTAATGAAATATCGACAATTGCACAAGCAGAAACGAACTATCGGCAACTGAATTTACTGGAATTTCACAAATAGAAAGATGAGAGAAAAATTGGATGTTTCTAAATCAATCTTTGGCGAAAGTAGTAGAATAATGGTTTTCTGAATTTGGGGCTGGATGTATCTAGGATATAACCAAGTGAGAATGGTTTTGTTAATTTAGCTCTGAATCGCTCAATAATTTAGATTGAGGCCAGGTGGTCGCATCAATCCAAGTACCCATCGATAAGCCCGTTCGACCTGCTGGAGCTGTCTGACATTGGCTGTGGCATCTTCTTCAAAATCTTAACTCCGAAGCAGCCATTGAATGTAACTGTGGGATCTTTGATCTTGAGCGCAGTTTTAAATGTGGGGAAGATCTTGGTTCAACGAAGCTATGGTTGTGGGTTCTCACATAGAGCTGATTCTCTTCTCACTGTGACAGATCCCTGGTGGACACACGTTCGTGACTGACAGCTTGTCCCTGGCTGAAGTTGGAGATATTCGCTGTGGTGAAGTGAGAATTTTCAACGACGATTTCACACTGTTTGCACCTCCGACGCTCACATCGATGCTGTCCAGGCTGCTGCGCTTCCAAAGATTGTGTGTTGCTATATTCCACCTAGATTCCGTCCTCGTCGGTACGTCACTTGAGGCAGGGGTCGGGGGGCTGAAAGTCCAAAGTCCTTGAAGGTTCCAGAGAATCCCATTCATCTTCTGAATTCCGAGGAAGAACGTTGTGATTACAGGGACTCGGTCATTTTGTAGGCGTGTCACATTGTTACATCCAAGAAATTCAGAAAATCATTACTATTCCACTAATGGCAAAGATTAACATCGAAATATCAAATCATTCTCTCATCTTTCTTTTTATGAAGTTAATATAATTTGATTACTGTGTATATTTTAATCTTTTAAGAAAATGACGTTTTGTTCTGTTTGACAGCTGAATGCGGAATTGAGGACGCTATTGGAGGCTGTCACCGATGACGATAAGAGAGAAAGGAAACCGGAAGTTAGAGTAAAAACCGGTCTCCTGCAGGTATGTCTACTGGGGACAATTTTCTTGATTCTGATCGTCTTGCTCCTTGTAAGCATAATCATGCTCTACACCAAAGAGAAAAAGATCCCAAAAAGTTTGTGATTAACGTTCCTTCGTAACGAAATAGGAAAACCAACTGAAACTATCTTGCAATCATGTAGTTATAATAAATTGTTTATCCCCCAAATCAAATCGTAAAAGTACCTGAGAAATATCGAAATTAAAATGATGGAATGATCACCATTTGAAAGTAAGATTGTGCTTTTGGTGAATCATATCTAAAATGTGGATGCGTTATCACATGATATTGTACAAAATTTTTACAATATCAAAATCAAAATTGAACAATCAAAGACAGTCCCAGTCTCCTTTTGCGACGAATTCGCATTATTCTATCATTTTCCTGGATTTAACACAATTTCGGAAGGTATGCACTATCCCTAGTTTGACATATTTTATAGGTGAGTTACATTCAATTTCCTGTTACTACAACCTCAATTTAATCCTTCATTAATTCAAAACTTTCTCTAATTACACTTCATATATGAGACTTTTCAAAATGAGGTAATTAGGGAGCCAATTCAAACTGTAAAGAGAATTCTGAATCAATTCAATTCAACTGTTGAAGAATGGCCAACAAATATTGCAAATATAAAACTTGAGAAGAAATGGGACTGTATGAAGCTCTAATTACACTTCATATTTGAAACTTTTCAAAATGCTGTAATTAGGGATAACATTTTGAAGCCAATTCAAGCAATAAATCGGGAATTTCAATTATTAGACGATTGTTAAAGAAAGGCCCGAAAATATTGTAAGTGTAAAACTTGAGAAGAAATGGGACTCTATGAAGCTTTTCAGCCACTAGTTGTGGCAGCCTCCCTCTCCAGTATTCAAAGCTGAATCCTGGACCTTGTCGGACCTAAAATCAGACGCTCAGGATCCGGAAACTCCCGAAACCTTTGAAAAGGCAAGCTTCCTACGCCCCAAGCTTTCTGTTAGACCTGGAAATGACCTGTGGAGCGATTGAAAAATCCAAATCTGATTGTCGTTGCAGAAAACGGCGTCTGTGGAACCCGAGCAGATGCACCAGGAAGATTTGGCGGCCCTGGAATTGCTCAACGAAGACACGATAATGCAGCATCTTGAAGCGAGATACAAGAAAGGACAGTACTACACCTACGTTGGGGACATTCTACTATTTTCGAATCCCAACAAAATGCTGAATATTTATGGTTTCCAAGTGAGTCTTTACTTAGTTATTAGTTTACACGAGTAGTAGGTATGAGTTAACCTTTGGTTGCCATCTTTTTATCCTAGGGGTTAATGTCGAGCTAATTGCTTCCGAGTCTACCAAGGTAGCGGAAGCATTGTTTTCACTTTCGGAATGTGAATATTTTTTTGTCTCCAAAATCAAAAATTCCACTCGCATTTTGCGTTTTAGACCTTTCTGAACAATTTTGGTTCTGTGTCTGTCTGTGTGTCGGTCAGCAAATCCTTGTTACGGGCAAAACAACACGAAGTTATAGTCCGATTTTGATGAAATTTTCTTTCATTCTTGGGAGTTCTTGACCAATTTCGATGAAATTTTCAGGGATTGTTCGGTTTGGTGTGTAGATAGTCCCCTATAAGTTTCTTGACCCCCGGATCAATAGTAGTCTCTGCGCATGCGCAAACGTGAAATCCTTGTTACGTGCATAACTCCGGGAGTTCTTGACTGATTTCGATGAAATTTTCAGGGATGTAGCATTGTTTTCACTTTCGGAATGTGAAAATTTTTTTGTCTCCAAAATCGAAAATTCCTCTCGCATTTTGCGTTTTAGACCTTTCTGAACAATTTTGGTTCCGTGTCTGTCTGTCAGCAAATCCTTGTTACGGGCAAAACAACACGAAGTTATAGTCCGATTTTGATGACATTTTCTTTCATTCTTGGGATTTTTCTTTCATTGGGAGTTCTTGACCAATTTCGATGAAATTTTCAGGGATTGTTCGGTTTGATGTGTAGATAGTCCCCTATAAGTTTCATGACCCCCGGATCAATAGTAGTCTCTGCGCATGCGCAAACGTGAAATCCTTGTTACGTGCATAACTCTGGGAGTTCTTGACTGATTTCGATGAAATTTTCAGGGATGTAGCTTTAGTCAATAATAATTTTCAATGATCCATACAGTCATGTTATGGATACGAGGAAGCTATGTGCCACACCTTTTGGCAGACGTTTTTTTCATATCAAGCTAGAAAAAATAGTGTTTCTCCCATACAGCAGGCGTTTGCAGAGCTTTACATTATCTACATTCATTAGGTTTGACGTTTTCACGTCAGTCAAATTGTCACGGTAAATTAAAAATTCAGTTTAATCCCCATCAGCCCCGCAGTGTAACTAAATGCCTAACGAGTTAGTTGGCAAAGTGCTCCTTGTTTATTGGTAATATCGATGAAGGCATGTCCTGTTGCACTTCTATTTTGGACCCATCCGTAGTCACTATTGTTGCATCATGCCTTGTTTGAATATGCTCATACAGAATTGCTTATATATTAATTCCCACATCGTTGTGTCTTGACCAATCATCTTACTTCATCCTGATGTAATGACTTGTTACAGAACTACAACAAGTACAAATTCAAATCGAGGTCTGACAACGAACCTCACATTTTCGGAGTGGCGGACAGCGCCTACCAAGATATGCTCCATCATAACATCGTTCAGAGTATAGTCATATCCGGGGAAACGATGTCTGGGAAAACGTCGCAATGCAAACAAGTTATTCGTCACCTCACTCACCTTGGAATGGTAACTTAGACAATTTTAAACAAAGTTATTACCTTCATGGAACAAAAGAAAAGTATTGGAGCTCATAGCTTAGATGAAATCTGTCATTTGCAGTGCAACAGCAAAATCAGTGAGCGGGTGTTGAAAGGAGTTGACTTACTGCACGCTTTTGGAAACGCTGCCACCCCCGAAAATCCAGACTCAACTAGACATGCATCCGTGACTCAAGTGACGTTTTCGAACACAGGGAAACTATCAGGAGCAATATTCTGGATCTTTCAACTCGAAAAATTCAGAGTTACTGGCAACAGGTGAGTTTAGCTTTTAAGAAATTAGATTTAACCCGTGCCGTTTCTTCTGTTTTCATGCTACAAATGAAATAATTTCTAGAAACCTAGTGCATCAAACACGTTTTTCAACTGCGCATCGCGACAAACTGTTGATTGTACACGAAAAAATTTATGATCCAGAACGTGTACCATAAATTTATGGTACATAACGTGTTCCTACAGAATTTATGGTCAAGCCACTAAACTCGTGGAAATGAAGGAATCTTCCCCTTTTTCTTGTTGCTCTACTAACTAATTAAGAGAATTTATATAAGTATTACTGATTCTGTTCTCAGACGGCCTGTTGAATATGTTTGGCTTGTCAGTTATTCTCTTGCTATTTTACGAGCTTAAATAAATAGATATGACTGTCTCATACCAGCCAGTAGAATGATAAAATTTCGGCAAACCATCGAGCCACAAGTTGAATGAAGTAAGAAGCACATTTTGGGTTGAAGTCATGTTTGATCTGTTTTTAGGTCTCCATACCACGCCAACTTCCACGTCTTTTACTACTTTTTCGACGGTGTGAAGGATTCTGGAGAACTCGACAAGTACCATCTCGAAGCCGACGGAAATTACTGCTACCTGAGGAGGGACATCTCCGAAGCTGACCAAGATGTCAAAGTCCCTGCAGGGCCGAGAGAAGACCCGGAGGGGAACGTGGCCATGTTCAAACGGCTGTGCGCCATATTCGCGGATTTGGATTTCTCGCCGGAAGAGTTGGAAGTCGTGTGGAGGAACTTGGCTGCTATCATTCTCCTGGGAGAGATCAAGTACAAAGATGACGACGACAAAAACGCTGATATCGAGGACACCGGCGTGATTGAGAAAAGTAAGTAAAACCACAACATTCAAAACCCCTACGTTAGATTGCCAATAGGCACGACTCCATACCATTTACACCGGCGCACTATGGACTAGGCCAGGGGTCTCCAAACTATTTGTCCCAAGGGCCGTATCATAATGTGGAGGTGCTGGGGTGGTCCAACAGGGGGGTCTGGGGGGCTAGTCCCCCAGCTGAAGGGGGGTCCGGAATTTTTTTAAAATTAGACACTTGAAAACAGTGTTTTTAAGAACTCCTGGACGGGTTTAACAAATTAAAAATTAGGCCTGATATAGGGACCAAAACTTAGTTTTTAGTGATTAAACTAGTTTAATGGCCCTGCTATGCAGGTTAAAAAGAAATAGGTGAATAACACAATGAGGGAGCATAATAACAATATGCAAAGTCAAAAAATCGTATATCCCAAATCCCCGAGGAGAGGACCACGTCACTTGCCCTGGGAGACGCTTCACCCCGCTGGGGCCCTCCTTCCTTCACTGGCAGGGTCGGGGGGAGGAGGGAGCCGGTCGGTTGCCCTGGGAGACGGGGAGGGAGAATTCCACCCGCCCAGCGTTACCACCCCCTGAAACGTCGATATACTCTGATAAGCTCGTCTTTATATAGTGTGATGATATATTTTTTCAATTCCACGATTATTAGCTTTTCATTGTTCAATAAGAAATAATACCAATTTTCTCAAATATTCTTCCTGGCGGAGTGGAAGTACGGGTAGCTTTCGTTGGGTTGCATGGCTGACTTTTCTTTCTGTTCTGGCAGTAACCTAATTTTTTCCATTGGCGTCTGCGGAGACCCATAGACTAGACCGAAAAAGCAAAAACCCCAAAAAATTCTATTCACATTTCCATTTTTCCGAAAATGGTTTGATCATGTGCAACATTCCTAGAACACATTATTATCCCCAAAAGTAACTCAACTATTTAAGAGTTTTTGAATTCTGTCATGAAACCAATCTCCTGCCAGCACAGACAGCCAATTTTCCACCTCTGCCTTTAACTCATTTTCATTGGCGAAGTGTTTCCCACCGAGAACAAAGGAAAAATCTTCCTCTAGCATCAGATTTTGAGAAAGAGATTCCACGGAATAATATTGTGTTGCATTTAATCAATTTCAAGTTCGATGAGATAGTAAGAGTGTTTGAACCCTGGATAAATTGTCAGGATCAAATCCAATTTTGAAAAGATGGAAACAAGATTCCCTCCCCAGGCTTGAAATTCCAAATGAAGGAGCCTTGATGCACATCTTGTCCCCGTATTCAAAATAACTCTCAGCACCCTATTATAAACAAGTTGAAGAGGCTGCAAAAAAGGCCAAGCCAAAATAAACAAACCGTTTAAAAGGACGGAAATTTCACGATCTATCACTGTTCCGATTCCGTTTAAATTCGGAGGATACTTTCAAGTCTTGGGGGTGGTATTCCTTGTATTAGGTTGCAATAGATTGAAGCAGAGGAAACTTCAGTAGGTACCAGTGGAGCTATTTTGATGAAATGCTCTGGGTTTGTGTCGGGTGGCCCTTGGTCGGTTCATGACTTGTGAGTGCCATCAGATTGCATTCTCATTTTCCGCACTAGCAGTGTACAGGGTGTTTGTTTGAGACGCTCGAACATCTCGCTGAAAAACGCTTCGCCAATGAAAAGGAACTAAAGGCAGAGCTGGGAAATTGGCTGTCTGAACTGGCGGGAGATTGATTTCATAAAATAATTTTAAAAACTCTTTAATAGTTATGGAAAATTTTGTGAAAAGTGGCGATTTGTAAAAACGTAATTGAATGCACAATTTTTTTTTTTTTTATTTTTTATTTTTTTTCTCAAGAGTTTTTCAATCTTTTGCAACATTGGGAAACTTGCTTTTTTTAATAAGCCTTGTAAAAATCCAAAAACACATTGGCAGCACGTGTTTTCTGTAGCTAGATTTCTTAACATTTCATGATATTGTCATTTCTGGACGAGCTTAAGAAAAAAAAACGAAGATCCATCAAGGAAGTTGGAATATTTGATCGATTCAACGGTTAATCTTGTGAATTCCATAAAACGTTTGGAGTCAGCTAAGAAAATAATGTAAAACACGACTCAACACTGTTTCCAGCTGTTGTCAAGTCTTATTCATAGGTTTTGAGATTGAAAATATCTTATGTCGTTCACGATTTATATTTTCAGACATAGTATGTCCAACATACTAAGCCAATAAGTTTATTGTTGATGAATGTGCAAAACAAAAGTTCCCTCAATGCTCCCAACTCATCCAACCAAGGATCTACCTATTCATCAGTACCGAACAGTATATTAGACAATTCTTGCTTTACATGGACGATAGGCACCGGCACCGTAATGCAAGGGAAATGAAAGATCCAAACTTACTGCGGTGTCGTGTGACCACCCTTATCCACTGCTGTTACTCTAAGGGTGCGTGCAGAACGCGGAGGGAGGAGGCACGCTTGAGTGTCGATGTCGCTATTGATGCCGACAAGTACAAAGAAATGAATCCGGGCGTTCAGAGCACAGAGGTTGTGGTTGCGCTAGAAGGGACGCTGGAAAGGCGATGCTTTAGATTTTCCAATTCCAGGGCCTCGCCATCACGATGTCATCGCTACTCCCCAGCCCGTGATTGGTTGTTTCAAGGCCGTTCCTCTTCACCTTCCATCTCCACCCTGTCAACTGCAAACCACACTCTTCTCCACCCACTCAGTTCAATCTCTTTACCTCCCCTCTTTTCGGCCTCTCTCCATATCTCTTCAGCCACCCCTTTCCTCTCAACAGACCATCCAGGAGGGAGAATGACTAGCAACCTCAATCTTGCATCGATAGTGACATCCTGCCTTCTAGCTACCCTCCGCGTTCTGTACCACACCCTTACCCCATAGTGGTAAGGGTGGTCCATGTTAAGGGTTCTTGGAGCAGTCTGTTAGCGCGGCCCTACAGCCACATTCGTGGCATCTTTGATCCCCGCGTGAAGCAATAACTCTATTTTGTTTTGAAGGTACTTTAGAAAATAGAAGAACCAGCTCGATTAAGTACACACTCCCCTTTCCTCAACTACTCGAATTATAATTTTGATTTTCTGTTTCAGTCTCTTCACTTCTGGGTGTGGACAGCAAAAGATTGAGTTGGGCGCTGTGCAATTATTGCGTGATAGAGCAGGACACAGCGGCCAGGCGACGCCACTCCCGCCCAGAGGCACTTCTGGCTCGTAACGTCTTCGCCCAAAACTTGTACTCCCGGCTCGTCGATTGGATCGTCAACAACTTGAACCAAAAGATTTCACTCACCAGAGCTGTCTAGTGAGTTCTGTATGAACCTCACCAAAATATAAGCATGCAAATCTTAGTACAAGGGTGACAGTATACAAATATGATTAATACCAAGTAAATACCAAATCCCACCCACGTGCATTAGTTTGGTTATAATGAACGGGTGAGGCGAATTACCACAAATTTTTAGACCGATTCGTTGCATTCTCCACAGCGAGTCAAAGTTTCTCAAATGGTCGGGTTTGAGTTCACTTTGCCAGCTGTTTCGCCTTTATTCCGCCTCCAAAAAAATAAAACCGCCAGTGTTTCAGAAATGGAAAAACATCTTCTTCTCTACGGTGTAACTCTTTATCAATCAAAATTCTATTTCACGAACAAAAAATTGAGTTTGAAAACAATTATTCTCCTAACTGGGGGTTTTAAAATTTCAAGACACAAAATTACAGCATCCATTTAAAGGGGCTTTATGGGTTACCAAGTCAGCAAACATAACATACTAGTACAATGCAAAAATAACACAATTTTATTTTGAAAAGACATTTTTTCTTTTAAAAAAATCGAGTAAGAATTAGGTCTTATCAAATTTTGTGTACAATCCAAATCTTTAATGAAAATTGGGGTGCTATCTCAAAAACAAAGTGTCATTGCTCTTGTACGCGCAAAATTGTTTATTCTTGAAATTTACGAAACAAATTTTGAAAAATGTGGAAAATGATTCAAAATAAGGTGGAATGTTGTTATTTCGACACCCTTCAAGTCCTTGTATGTTTTACGGAACATTAAGAGAATTCTTTACATTTTGAAAGCTTAAATCTTCCTTAAACCTAATAACGTGGTTTTGGCTCCACCTCGTATTTGACCATGGAAAGATTCCCAAACAATGACTTAACCTGAAGATTCGATATTTTCAACTTCTTCTTTTTGCTCCATTCTTAAAGGGGATTCACTTTACTTCCTAATTTAGCGACGCATTTTGAATTCCAGTGGCGATCATCACTGCATAAACGTGCTGGACATCTTCGGTTTTGAGTGCTACCCTGACAACAGTTTGGAGCAACTCTTTGTCAACTCGATGAACGAACAGATCCAATATTTCTACAACCAGAGAATATTCATTGCAGAAATGGTAAGCGAGTCAACTTCTACCTAAGGGATCCATCAGTATACGTCAAACTCCGCATTTGTATTGGGTTTTTGTATCACCTGGAATATGTTTTGAGCTGGATCTCATTCACCCGTTATTTCAGCAAGATGAGGAAGAAGAAGAAATTGAGTGTAAAAAACTGCAATTTTTCGATAACCGGGAAACCATTGATGAACTCATGAATAAACCTAACGGAGTGTTACATATCTTGGACGAAGCAAACAAACTCCACCAAGAAGGAGATTTTGTTATTGGTAAGCGAAATTTCAATACTATAGTTGATCCCCAAGCTCTAAGTTACTGATTATGATATGTAACATGTTCACGGTAGCTCTCAGCTCAGCTATATTCATCATAATCTTACACTGATGCTACTACAAACTTAACATTTGTTAACACTTGTGTGTTGACACAAGGCTTTTGTCTGAGGTTTGGCGAAGCCTGTGGTCATCTCTGGATTCGGCAATGACCCGACGATTTAATAAATTTAAAGAATTAGTTAATGCTAATGTCAAATATATAATTTCCTCTTTATAAAAAATAAATGATCATACTCGCAGTGGTGCAATTACCGCTAGAGCGGGGTGTTGTTGTATGAAGCCTGGAATTTTTTTATTCATTTATTCATCAATATTCCGACGTTTCGGAGTGGTGGAACACTCCATCATCAGGGGATCTAGGACAGCATATAATTTAATATTATTTATAACACCACACACCACAGGGTTTTACATTATATTACTATGCCTAAGAATAAGTTACCTTTTTTAAAATTAATATACTTACAACTTCTTTTGGACATACAGTTGTAAGTATTTTGTAAGTGTATTAATTTTAAAAAAGGTAACTTATTCTTAGGCATAGTAATATTATAATGTAAAACCCTGTGGTGTGGGGTGTTATGAATAATATTAAATTATATGTTGTCCTAGATCCCCTGATGATGGAGTGTTCCACCACTCCGAAACGTCGGAATATCGATGAATAAATGAATAACAAATTTCCAGCCTTCATACATCAACACCCCGCTTCCTGGTGGAGAATCTATCAAATTGAAAATTTCCCGTTTTGCCTAGTTGAAACTAACATTGCCTCAATTTAGTTTCTTCTGTAAATCCTATTACGAGAGTTTTCACTCGTAATTATTAAAAAATAAGACGATTCTATTTAGTTTTTCTACTAGTTTCTCTATTTGAACTGCTAACTTTCGACTAGTTTTCATTAGGGAATACTCATTTTGCTGCCAAGCCATTGTTCGCAATGAGTTAATTTCAGTACATATTTTACGAATTTCAGGTCCTTGCTTCAACGCAATATTGTGCGAATGAGCCGTGGCTTTTGTTGTTCGCAAAGTTGTGCCCAAGGAGGTCTCATTGGAACTGCTGCCACTATAGATAAAATATTGTAGCAGTATTTTGTAAGACTTAGGTACCCACTTTCGTCATTGTAGAATTTCAGTGTCATCTACATTAAACGTGTTTCTAGGGCAAATCAAAAGGAGGAAAGAAGGAAACCACGTAAAAGCCGTGAGCGACGAGGAGTTCACGGTGGCTCACTACACTGGGAAAGTGACGTACGACGCCATATCGATGTGCTCCAAGAACAGAGACTTCCTTCCTCCAGAACTCACTGAGGTCATGAGGTCGTCCACTGATCTAGTTGTCAAACAGCTCTTCACCAACAAACTTTCACGGTATATTTCTGCACAAGTTCGCACACCTACAGGAATAAACATATAACAAGTTGTAAGATGTTTAATATTACCAATTGGTTACATTCTAATGGGTTCTATAAAGTGACTAGCTGAGAATGAAATCAATTGTCATTCGAAATCATTGTATTAATTTGCAACAAAAATGTCAGGGTTTATCCAAAACCCCAATATCAAAAATCATATTGGTAAGTAATTCATGCATTACACTGGCATTTTATTATAAGTCAACCTCGATCATAATTTCGCGTTGGGAACAATCCAACAGGTGATCACATCCAAATTCCCCATTCCCTTCTTGTTCACCGTATTGAAAACCCTGATTGATTCATTAATGTATCAACCTGACCAGATTTCATGTAATCAGTCAGATGTCTCTCACAATTCAACTTGTTTTACCGCCAAGAACATTGGGCAGCCGCTAAGCGAGTATTTAGGCACTTGAAAGGCACAAAAACGTTCGTCTTGCACTACAAGAAATCTGGTATCAAAATATTAACCGGATACTCGGACGCCACATGGGGAAGCTGCCTAGATGGACAATCGTACGAAGGTTATTGTTTCTTATTTGGTGGATCAGTGATTAGGAATCAAAGAAACCGTGGCGAAATCCACAGCTGAGAGCGAGTATATGGCTGAAAGTGAGGCTGCATCAGAAGCCATGCATTTGGCATATGTGATCAACCATCTACGAATTCCTCAAAAGGTATGTCTGCAGTGCAACTTTAGGTCATCAGAGGCATGCGTCATAACGCATGATGAATCCCAAGAGGCGTGCCTCATCCGAGTTGAACGGGAGTGTTTAATGGTAGGGGAAGGGGTAGCACACGCCGAACTGCAAGGATTGGATTTCTGTGCGTCACACCATTGATACAAGCAAGTCATGAAGCCTGTCTGGACTTTCGGTGCGCAACTGTGGGGGTGTACGGCCCAGAGCAACCGTGATATTATTCAGCGCTTTCAGAATGATATCCTACGAAGTTGTGTAGATGCATACACACACTTTAGAAATGACAGACTTCACTGCGAGATGCAGATTGAATCTGTCAACGAGGTCATTCGAAACCAAGCCATGCATCACCTCTTGAGGCTACAAGATCATGTAAATGAGGATGTCGTCCAGCATCTCAACACACAGAGGATCTGCTTAGAATACTGAAGAGAACAAAGCCACACTATTTAATTCACTTAGTGTGAGCATCATAAAGTGCAAATATCAGGACAATAAGGACTAAGTGGTGTATCTTAGATTTCTTAATGTACGCCAACTATATATTACAATAATATTGCTTATAAGTTTATAACTTGGTACAATGAAACGAATTTAAAAAAAAAATTGATCCCCCGTGAGTTTTCCATTGAAAAAGTGCCGTCTTCAAGTTTTTTATTCTTTATAAAATGTCTGATGCGAAGGAAACGCTTGAAATCATCGAGGATTACAGTAAATTACCTGTTCTCTGGAATGTAAATGATAAAATGTACACCGAAAAAATCTCGCTGAATGATGCGTTGGCCATTTTGGGTGCAAAGTTCAAGTTGGACACCGAAGGTGTTTAAAATAAAATTAAAAGTTTGAGGAGATAATTATCAAAAGTAGTAAACTCGCATGTTCTGCTGACTCCATCGCTAAGGTTGAAAGAAACCTGATGGGCAAATGTGAACAGGAATCGCTTGCTTCCAGGGCATGCGTCAAAGGCGATCTTCATGAGGCAAGTTGAAAGATGCAGATTGAAATTCGGAAGACGAAAACGTGTAGACATACCTAAACTACCATCCAGATGAACTGCGCCAACCAAGCAGCTATAGAATGGGCGAAGAATCCTATAGTGAATACGAAAACGAAACTATCACGCTAAAAGAACATTTCGTGCGAGAAACATTAGAAAAAGAAATCATCAAATTGGATTGTTGACCAACTGAAAAAAATGACGGCCGACTTATTCATGAAACCTTCAAGTGGACCCAAGTTCTTCATTCTTCGAGAACAACTTGGACTTGAGAATTTTGTGATGGGGAATATTAGAAGTCAACTTCCATCATAGTTTCGAGTTGATAACAAGCCAACAGGTGATCATACCCAAATTCCCCATTTTCTTCTTGTCCACCTCATTGAGAACAATACTAGGGGTATTCAGAAAAAAAGGTTCCCTGGGCAGTAAAAAATATAAATCTTGTCTTTTTTGAAAAATCTATAATTTATCCGCATTCCTTGACAAATTTACTATTTTTCAACGTAATCTTCTTGACGGTCTACACACTCTTGAAACGGGGTAAAAGTTTCTTTAGTGCCTCCTCGTAATGCTGTGCCCACAATTTGCAGATAAGCACGAGCTGCAGCCTTCAATTGATCATCATTTTGGAAGTTTGGCCCCCAAAAACCCTTTCAGTTTCGAAAATAGGTGGTAATCGGACGGGGCAAGGTCCGGAGAATAAGGAGGATGAGGGAAAATTTCCCATTTGAATTTTTTCAGCAATTCTTGGGTCTGATGGGCTGAGTGGGGACGAGCGATGTCTTGCATACAGGTCCTGTAAGCAGCACGCGATTTGCGAGGTTATGCGGCCTTCTGCATTTTATTGCTGCCCTCAAGCGCTCCAAAACTTCGCAGTATCTTCCAGAAGTTGTTGTCCCTCGTTCGAGGTAATCAATCAAAAGCACCCCCTGAGAATCCCAAAAAACTGTCCATGATCTTGCTGGCTGAAAAGGTGACTTTTGCTTTTTTTTGGGCAGGTTCCTCCAACTTCTTCCACACTTTGCTCTGCATTTTCGTTTCTGGAGTAGTGTGGTGCACCCACGTTTCATCAAAATGCGATTGAAAATGGAATCCCCTTCAACAGAATGCATTTCAAAAAATTTTTGAGCAGCAGCAACCCGGTTTTGTTTGTGCTTGACTGACAAAAGTCGAGGAACCCAACGAGTGCAAACTTTTAAATACCCAAAGTCCTTTGAAACGATCTCATCTACTGAACATCTGCTGGTCTCCTCCTTGATGCTTGGATGAAGTTCATTGAAAATTTGTGATCCGTCTGTCACGAAGCAGAATTTCTTCAATGGCATCGACGACTTCACCTTGGCGAGCACTCGTTGGTCGTCCACTACACGGAGAATCACTCACACTTTTTCACTCTTCCGCGAACTTTACGCGCCACTTCCAAACTTTTTGGATACTCAAAATGTTTTCTCCGTATAACGAGGTGAGTTCTCGATGAATTTCATTCGCGGGTATTCCTTTTTAGGGTAAACAATCGGATCACAGAGCGGATTTCCAGTTTGGACTCGTCCCTGGCCAAGGTGTCCGTTTTTACAGTGAGGTTACGCGTTCTGGTTGCTTTAGCAGGTTATGAAAAAAATTCAGTGTGACCACAACACCAGAACTGCAAATCCCTGAAAATTTCAAGTTTGCCGGTTCATTAGGGGCGGGGCAAAAAATTGGGGAACCTTGTTTTCTGGATACCCCTTGTACAAGTGTTCTTTTTCAAAAATTGCTTTCACTGAGCTAAATATTCTCTATCTAATACATTTACTTATGCCCGTTTTTATGCAATCACATTTATAAACAATTATCAAACTAAAAAAGCACACAAAAAAACATTTGAGGTACAGGGGCTCATACGTAGCTCCCATAACTTGTCAATAAGCATTTATTTCAACATTTTACTTCATTTGTTCAAGAACTGGGAACGTTACCATCTTACTCGACAATGCTGAAACAGTCACAGCTGCTGATCCGAAAGTAAAAGGCAAGAAGAGGTGGGGTGCCCTGCTTATGGACAGCAAAGGCGACATCAGGGTGCGTATGAAACGTATAGGGCTGAATATATTGTCGTGAATTAAGTGGTGAATATTTAAGATAGTAAAGAAATGTGACTTGGGATATAGACTGATTCAAATTCAATCTCAACCTCTATCATGACAGGCGTCCATCTTTTTGACTGCCCTCGACTCGAGGGCATTAGACAAAACTTTAATCAAGACGAGACCAAATGGTCAAAAATAGGGAAATTATATTGGGCTGCCAGAGGTCTATTGGCTGAAGCACACACACTGTAGGGGGAACACAATTTTGAACATGAGCTACCCCTTCTACAGGTTACTTTCGCCACGAGCTTGGCCCGTGTTGTTGGGGGAAGTCTTGGCGATTCACTCATAAATTAGACTTACAAGCATATTGGCATTTAAAATACTTACACGTCTACCAATAATACGTTTTGTATACAATAATATGGTTGTATAATGTTATGGCTAAAATGTCCTTATGAAAAAAAGGAAATGCTTAAGGTTGCTCTGGACTTACCTTCTTTTTTCACGCACTTGTTTCAGCATTTCCCAGTCCATTGGTTTCCAACCTTTTTTCAAGGTGGGCCTAATTGAAATTTGTCTTCGAATGCGCTGGCCAAACATTATATAAGAGAAAAAAGAGAGATTTTCAGGCAGTGATAAATAAATTAAATTTATTGAGAACGATTTACTTGTAATATCGCAATATGAAATCTGAGCACTTCAATTTGCGGTTTGGCATTGTTTGTTACTAAAAATATTTATATAATTTGGCTCAAATTTAGTCGTACCTATAAACAGACTCGCCTCGGAATGTTCATCTCTCAAGTTGGCCCTGTTTCTAGATTTTGTGAACTTTATCCTCGAAAAGGTTTGCTCGCACAGATAGGCAGAACTGGAAGCGAGAGCATTGCATAGCAGAGTTTGGAACAGCTTTTTCTGGGAGCGTAGCGTACAATTTACGGAATTCCTTGTTCTCGAAGCTGTCTTTGTAGATGTCATTCGATTGTAGTTCAATGACTTCCAGATGAAGACCAGGAACTAAGTCTTCAACTGTGGCAGGGAAAACCATCCTCAACCGTCATCCCCCACCCATGGAAAGCGGTGGTGACACACTTCAAATGATTATTGAGGAAGAGTAGGTTGGAGACCCCTGCCCAAGTCAGTGAATACGAACAGAGCAAGTAGCCTATGGCTCCTCGGAGCTACACTTAAGCATTTCCTTTCGACTACGTATGGGCTATGAATTCTCCCCATTGACGTGTAGAAGCTTATATGAATTCAATCATTTCGACTCAATTAAAAAGTCTTCCAGGAATGACAGTTGTTTGAGGGCTGCATAAAACTGCAAATTACGGTTTCTCCTATTAGCTGTAATGCTAATGGCGGCTTTTCCCCTGAAACTCTTGGGGTGCTTTAAGATCTCTTGGGCCCCCACTGCAAAGGGAAAGGACTGATGCTTTTCTTAGCCAAATACGAATTCCAACGTGTCTATTTCTCGTTGTTCGACTCGATTTAAATCTGCATGAAACACTGCTCTAAACACAAATAGTAAAGACTAACTCTTATTTCCACATGCATTCTCTCGCTAATATGCCATTTACACTGGATGCACTTTGAACACAAGTCCCTTTGACAATTTAGTTTAACCCCCCACAGTAAAACATCCACTAGGTATACCACCAAGTGGCGAATCGCGCTTGGACTTTCCAGAACGTTTGAGAAGCAAACTCACAGTTCCACTGCAACGAGTATTGCTGATGATCATTTGAAAACCAGTATTATTGTAGGCTGCTCATAAATAACTTCGTAAGCTGGTACATTGAGTGGTTATATTGCACTGATGACGAAATAACGAGGTACCTACGCCTGGGGCACCCCAAGCAGGGGGCAAAGAAGTGGCTGGGCTCCAGTTGTGGTTTTTCCAAGCTCCGAGCTCTCTGGTTTGTCAATCGCATATGCTCGCCTCACTGCAAACTTAAAATGCCCCGCAATTCCGCCTTATATCCTTCTGTATTGGGAAGCCTTGGAGCATATGTTCACATCCACCTGATTGGTAGAAACTAACTGTATTTGCTGACTATATCGGTGGATATTCAAGGTTCAAATATTGTAGGGCCAGTCTTGTTTCTCTAGCTTCAATGGAATTTTGTCATCTTTTTGGTTTATTGGTTTGGGATTGTATGCATGCTCCTATTAGCAGCTTCTTCTGATTAGCTCCTAAATAAACTTGACATTTCAATGTATTGGTTGTACTGTAAATATATTGTACATATTTGCTTATAATTCCAGAGGTACAATACGATATCCAAAGGAGAGTTCTCGCAGACGAGAGGTATAAGGACAGCTTCCGCGACGTTCAGGTCTACAAGCCTCGAGATCCTGCGGATGTTGTCTCTGGGGAGCACTCACTTCGTCCGTTGTCTCCGAACTGACCTCAACCGAACCCCCGATGGGTTCCAACCGAACATCGTGAAACAGCAACTGAGAGCTCTGTCAGTTATCGATACAGCGCGAGCCAGGAAAATCGGATTCTCGCATAGGATCTCGTTCGACAAATTCATAGATGGGTAAATAATATCAGAAGTCATTTTTTTACATTTACTTACGTTCTCTTAATGCGTTATCCAGACGTGAATGAAGGTTTAAGAAACCACCCAATAAACAACAGCTCGTCTGAGTAAGTCTTGTATTAAACTACCAAATTTTTCAAGGTAGAGTAGGGGAATGAGGGGTATTACCGTGCATCAGGTAATGCCGCCCATGGCTGTTTCGTATGTTTGAATCGACACCAGAAACGTGGGAATGAGCGCCGATCCTAGAGAAATGTCCCGCTAACTAGGTTCTAGCGTTACCCTACCTGCAAAGTTAGCCTTCTTGACGTGAGTGCAGTGAGTATTTTTCCGAATCGTTTGATGTTATTTCTTGTGCATCGGAAATAAGCAATGTAAGTCCCGTTTTCAACTCTTTTTTAGATTAGTTTTCATGTATATACGCAGAATTTCATCATCTTTCTGAAGCACTAACCAAATTTAAGTTTTGATTGTAAATGAAGTCAGCGTGAATGAATTACGAAAATCGTAAACATTGGGGTTATGCCGCCCATCGTATCGGGGGAATGTCGTGCATTTCTGAAACGTCAAAAAAAGATGGAAAAGAACAACAAATAACCAACAAAGCGTCAAATTCAGCTGGATTTCGATCAACTCACTACTGGTAGCAGAGATGGGGTTCAGAAGAAGGAGAAGAAAGGTGGAAATCATGAAAAAAATTGAAAGACCTCAAAAAAAGAAAGAGAAGCGCAAGAGAACCAGAAGTGAGAGCAGTAACAGTGATGACTGGGAGATATCTCTGAGAGAGACCTTGTTGTAGACACAGACGAAGATGTTGAAGAATTCTTGACTTCGTCTTTTGTGGACAGCTTGTGTACAATTTGCCAAGAAGCCGATAATAATTCGCCAAAGTGGAATTGCGAGCTCTGCAATAATAGCAGCCACTACATGTGTTCCATGGGACGACCTGATCACGGACTATGTGATGTATGCAAGGCTATTTTATAATTTTGTAAAGAAAGGAAAGCTAAATATTAGTGTGGGTTCAAAAAAGTTCTATATATGAGGCTGTAGTTCACCTATTTCTGAGTCATCGTTCATTTTAACTATAGTTTATTGAGTGTTTTCATGGTTTTCATTGTTATGAATACATTTAACCTTCTAACTTTGGAAAAAGAATGACGGTTGAGAGGGGAACATAATTCAGTTCTCGGGGTTGGGCGTCATTACCCCATAGTGCGGCCGGCATTACCCCACAGTGTGGCACTTTATTAACATTGTGATGGATATGGTTAGTTGGCCCTTCCCGATTTTAGAATCTGTCGCCTTGGGAGATGAGTCGGACGCCTGCAAGCGTCTGAATCAACTTCTGAGCGTGGCGGATCATTAATACAATGCATCCATCTGCTTGGAAGGGGCAACTACACCATTACATCACCCTCACATGGTAGCAGAGCGTGGTTACGTCCATTGGCCCTTCCCAATTTTAGAATCTGTCGCCTTGGGAGATGAGTCGGACGCCTGCAAGCGTCTGAATCAACTTCTGAGCGTGGCGGATCATTAATACAATGCATCCATCTGCTCGGAAGGGGCAACTACACCATCCATCACCCTCACAACATTCACGGCTGTTTTTCCTTTAAAAGTCCTTTTATGTAAGGGAAATGCTCAGATATCGAAAATGGAATAAAATCTAGAACCATTCGTCCAAGAAAAACATTTTTATGACGTTCTGTCCCTTAACTGTATGGTTCCAAAGTTAAGTGCACGGTATTACCCCACGTTCCCCGACTCCCCTCAAGGGAGAAAACAACTCGTATGGTTATGCTCAAACTTACTCTGCTAAGGTGAGATCTACTTCGATAATTCTATGCCTAACATTCGTAACAATTTTCATTTTGTCCACGTCTTTCTATGATAGGTACAATTGCTGGTACATAGGTACCTCATTTCACTCATTTTCTCAACAGGTTTGATTTGAAAGGTTTCAATTGGTCTGGAAAAGGTTTCATTTGATTTGGAAAAAGTTTCATTTGTCTTGGAAATGACAAGTTTCCGTTTGTCTCTTCTTCTTCAGAAGCATATACCTATAATTTGCCTAAATTTGGATCGTGCAGTACCAAAACGAAATGAAGTGGCACAAAATAAACGTTGAGTTTAATTTTCCAGGTACCAATTCCTGGCATTCGACTTTGATGAAACTGTGGACAAAACGAAAGACAATTGCCGGCTATTGATGATTCGACTGAAAATGGAAGGGTGGAGACTCGGCAACACCAAGGTCTTCTTGAAATATTACAACGAGGAATTCTTATCGAGGTAACCTCTCAATTTCCCTTCTAATTCTAAGTTTGTTTTTTGTTTATTGTAAGCTTTTACAGTAATGTAGGTTGGAAACTAGAAATCGATGAAAGCCACACATTTTCTGGGATTGCGATGTATATACTCTTGATGGACCTTTAAATAAATCAGTACTCATGCCGGTCGTTTGATGAATTTAAAGGAAATGTTTTCTCTGTCAAATGAAAAGTAACCTATTTTCACAAGTAAGCGAGAAAAATCCTTGCAACACACTTGACGTCCACTATACTGAGGGGTTGCACGCAGTATACTCAGGGGGTGTTCTTTCAGTGATCGCCACAAGCTGTAGCAGTGAACACGGAAGAGATGCTTTTCTTAGCCAAATGCAAGTTTCAACTTGTCTGCCTCTCGTTCTTCCACTCCATTTAAAACTGTATGAAAACAAAAACGCAATAAACACAAAATAATAAAGACGCCAACGCGTACCTATCTCGAAAACTCCCAAATAACACAGTACGTACCTCTGGCAGTTTGGTCTCGTCAATGTGTCCTTTACAGTAGATGCTCTACAAAGAAGAGTCCCTTTCACGTTCTTCAACTTATCTCACGAAATAACAAACCCATTAAGTTTACAACAAATAACAAATCCATTAGGTTTGCAAAATCTATTTGGCACAAATAATAGTTCACACTGCCTGAGTATCTTACTCAAGATTGTTTGAGAAAAGTGTTCACGAAAACGCTCATTCGATGTAAACAGGCCTCAATACTGATATTTAAACACGCCTCAATATTTACTGGTCAGTAAATAACTTTGAAAATGCAGAAGGGGAAAACAGAACTGAAAATAATTGCATGGAACAGACGAACAAAATTTTATCAGTGGTCAGGAAAACGATATTGATATCCTTTATGATAAGAAGCGAACGACATCCTATAGTTTTCAAGCTTTCCAAGGTCAGTCTCTTAAGTTGCATCAATTCAAACTGAAAATCCACTGGAATTCTGCCATTAGAGCCAGAGACCTTATGGCACAGATTAGATCTGCTCAAAAATAGAGGGCCAGTAGTCGTAAACACGCTCTGCTACCATGTAACGTGGGAAGGTGAGGTGATGGAATGGTATAGTTGCCCCTTCCATTGAGCAGAATGCGGTTTAATGCTCTGCCATGCTCAAAGGATGACCCAGTTGCTTGAAGGCGTCTGATTCATCTCCCAAGGCGACGGATTCAAGAATTGGGAAGTGCCAACTAACCATTTTCATCACACTTCCAGGGCTCTGAGAAAAGCCGGGGGCTGATGTGAGGAATGACTCGCAATTATCAGGGCTTGGAGCTACAATTGTCACTTGAGGGGACATATATCAAGACAATTTGCCTAGGAGGAAATGGGAGGGAATTGGGGGGGTCAGGACAGTAAAAAATAGGGGGCCAGTGGTGGTAACCTTTCTCTGCTACCATGTAACATGTGAACATGAGGTGATGGAATGGTATAGTTGCCCCTTCCATTGAGCTAAATGCGGTTTAAAGCTCAGCCACGCTTAGAGGATGACCCACAAGCTCAAAGGCGTCTGAATAGGTAGCCATGCATGAGCAGATATCTGCGACAGATATCGCGTTTTTAAACGATATCACTGGGAAATATCTGTGCGTTAGTGGGCGTTAAAAAATGACGAAAGATGTGAAAATCAACCAGAGATATCTGCGAGAGTTCAAATCTGGCAGATGGTAGTCGGGCGTCCCCCTTAACCTGCAGACTTCTCGGAAGCGATGTCTGTGGTTCACAAAACTGTTCGATTGGATCGGGCAGAGTCCCTCAACGTTAAGATGTTCAGTTGAACAGATTGAATTGAATTACGGGAGCCGGAGATATGAAATAGCTAAATGTTCACGTACGTACGTACATACATATACCCAACATATGCCACAGGCACTTTGATGATCTATGTAAATCCACTCACCTTTGCTTTTTAGGACCCTTCTTTCAACGAGTTCCAGAGTACTCCTACCAGAGCCTATCATAATAATTCCATTTTTCATGGAAGTAAAAACCAAAGAAATATGAGAAATTTTGTACCACTAACCTTTATTATTCATGAACATTTTTAAAAACTTTCGGAGGGGGATCTATCCCACCCCTGAGTCCGCCCATGCCTACCACCTACCAGTAACTTTCAAAAGTACGAACTTGGGAGTACCATTTGGAAAAAGGAGTACCTACCTCTTTACGTGTTTTCAGAAATATGTGAGGACCCAAACTCGAAAAGTACATACTTAGTTGGTACCTGTCCTCCCAAAAGGAGTACCTCTGGTCACCGGATGAATAGATATACTTTGTAGTTAGGTATTTACCAAGAAATACGTAATTGGAAATCCCGCGGGTTGTTCTCCCTAAGGTGCTTCAACAACTTCTTGTGCCCAAACTTTCTCCTTTCCTAAACCCATGACTTCTCCCAAACTTGTTTCTTTTTTGGCTTAGCCGTTTTATGGGCAATAAAAAAAAATACCCGACGCAAAAGCCGCTAATTTACGCTTTTTACTACTTGACAGTCACTAACCCCATGCCATCAACTTACGGAAAGTGTGACCAATCTGGAAAAAATTTCGGATTCGAGTCTGCCAGACGAAATTCGGTGACAGACCTGAATCTGTCAGATTTCATCCCTCGAACGAGCAGATGACATCGGTAACTGGACATGTGACAGATCTCAGGCATGAAAGATCGGCCGATAAGTTTTTCGTGTTAAGGGGCAACGAACGATCTCATCGGTCACTCCAGATCGATAGAGATATCTGCCAGATGAGATCGGGCGACCAAATCCGTCGCAGATATCTGCTCGTGTATGGCTACCTATTCATCTCCTAAGGCAACAGGAGCCAAGTTAGGGAAGTTAGTTAGCTACGTTAGGGAAGAGCCAACTAACCATATCCATTGCGAAGTGCACATTACACATGACTATATCAGTGCCCGTCTTCTACAGAAACTATGTACTTGTACTATATATGAAAACATCTATCGCTACGTCGCGAGGTGTACTCCTCCCTCAAACTAACATTTGCCGTCGATTTTTCAAGGTTGTACGAAACTCAAGTCAAGAAAATCGTCAAAGTGCAGAGTATGCTGAGGGCGTTCCTCGCCAAACGCTCCGTCGCCAAAAAGAAGTCGCTCTCCAGGGATTCATCTCTGGCCGGTAATGAAGAGACAATCCCTGAAGAATAATTAAAAAAAACCTAAACGAGATTTTCACAAACACGTAAAAGACTTACTAATGAAATGTGTAGACATTTTGGGAAATTCCGTGATAAGTTATCGAATAAGGTTTCATTTTTTTCCCCCGGTTTTCATTTCGATCCTTTTCTTTTTTTTTGAAACACAAAAATGTACTTGAAAATTTACAGTGTACACAAATTATTATTGCTTATGAATGAATAAAAAAAAACAACTTTCGGGTAATCATTTTTTTCATACACCCCCGTGTTGTGAAGTACTTGCTGTAAACAACCGAGAACTCACGTTACCAATCCAGACGTTTTCATTTCAGTGGATACTCAAAAAGTTGCCCTGAATGAGAATGAGGCGGCTACGGTCATTCAAAGACGTAAGTTTTAGCTTTTGTGATTAATTTTCGAAATACCTACAACACTAGTAGGCAGCACGACAAATACAAAGGCACCTTAACAAATTTGAAAGGTTCTGCTCTTTAGTAGATGCACAAATTGGCAACCACTTCTTAACTAATATATTAGTATAAAAAGAATTGGACGAGTTAATCCAAATAACCACATACACATACAATTTGATGCAATTTAAGAACTTTTAATTCAGCATATTGTAAAAATTGAGTAGATAGGGTGTAGCAAGAGTTGTGCCAAATGAAGCCGTGTATACCTGTGCATTAATTTGTTGTTCATTTATCTATTAGCAACATTTTGATGATTGTTTGTTTACTTTGATTCCTGCTGAAATTTTGCATCATATTTTGTGACAAAACGAAAAAGTGAGTTGGAATGGAATGACGAGCTCCACCCAGCTCTTCTCTGAGATATCCCATGGCAGGAAATATAAATTGTACTGGTTACTACAACCAAGGAAGCTTTTGGTTTGCGAAAAGAGATAGGCTTAGTGTAAAAAAAACTCTTACTTATGGGTGGTTTACCTTTACTTATGAATTCAAAAGCACTCAGCATTAGGATGTGGAAATGTTTCTCTGTGGTTGCAGATTCTTCTATGAGACGTTTCTAGGAGGACAATATACGGCACAATCGGTTTGTAAGCATCTGACAGAAACGCAGAAAAGCTCTGCTGTCACTAAGACGCAAAGGCCTTTGCAAACTAGCGGGTCTCCTTGCTGTCCTCTGCCCCTTAAGATATTACCTTAACAAAAGGTGTTAGACCAAGATACTAGAATGCTAGCTCTGTTGTGAAGAATTCGTATCACCCTTCTTCGTGGAGATTGCTGTTTGTCTAGAAGAATCCATCCCTCTTGGACTGTGCTTCTACCTCTGCCAGCAAAAAGAGGGGACAACTCTGGAGAGGGCTGGAGGAATGGTACGGCATTATACTCAGGAGACATTGTTCGCGAACTACTATGCTAGGTACCTGCTAGCCAATGAGCTGCAGGATGAGGCGAACCTTCTTGCTCGTTCTACCGGCTGAGGATGCAAGTGCCTGAGTAACTATACTGACATGTCGAGATACATAACCAGGGTATAAATCTCTTTTGCACAGTCTCCTTCCTGAGCTCAACCATCGCCACCATGAATTCTACCTCAATATGGTGGCAGGCTGGTAACAATACTTACCACCTGCGCCTGAAGTAGTGGAATCAACAGAACACCTCACCCTTTTTGACTAATCTGTGGCTGCATCAACACAATTCTAGAATTTTGGGAAGGTGCATTTTGGGTGGGTGTGTTGGGTGTTGGAGTTTTGGGTGGGTGGTTCAACTCCTACTGATATTGCCAAGGAAACCTTTTTCACTTTGTGAGGTTACTAAAAGGTTCTGAATCGGAATGGGGATAGTATCACAAGAGATACTGGTTACTCAGTTACCCAGGGTTCGTCCCAACACTTATTGGAGAGAGAGAAGAACTTGGAGTGTTAGGAAAGTTAAGCTAACTTCCATTGATCATGAGCCGCTGAACGTTCCAACTAGTTACTGACTGCTTCCAATACTCACTAACTGCTCACACCCTTGAATTACACTCTCTCGACTGCTTAGATGGAATAACTCATACTTTTAGTAGTAGCACGCCATCTTGCTTTTTAATTGTTCACATATTTATTTAATATCAATGAACTCTAACCAAAACACAAACAGTTAGCACGATTATTCATTTTTAGAAAATTCAATCCCAGATAAAATACCAACAATACTAACCTTTTTTTAATACCAATTATATCATTGAGGTGGAGATTATCATCAACTTTATGATACGTCTTTCCCATTTTCATAAAACATATGTTAGTGTTCAACTTGTTTTTCAGATATGAAAGGTTACTGTGTGCGGAGAAAATATGGGCCACTCACAACAAGCACTGGTAAGTTCAATTTTTGTTTGAATGATCGAAAGTTATTGGTTTTTTACAAGGCCGTGGAGAGGAAATCAGAAACGAAAATTCTCTCTCCTTGAGAAGTGTAAATAGAGGAGTGTATATAAACTGTGTGGTATCTAACACGACACTAGCGCTTCCACGCGGAATCTATATGCAACTCTTACTTGCCTCTTACTAATCCCGTGTTCATACTTTGTAATTGAGTGGAATCATATTGGATATCTTCAGGCGTGGGGAAAGTTTAATTAACGACGCCAAGAGATGGTTAGGAATGGTTGAAGGAAGTTCAGGACTGGGGAGTAGAGGGAAATGAGTGTGTTATCTCAGGAAGCTGCTAAGTGCATATTTACGAGTAATATCTCCCTGGGATGAGGAGGGAAGAAATTAGCTGCACATTGATTCCGCAAGAGGTGCTAGTGGAGCACCACATTAACATTCAAGTTGTAGTACTGAAATATTTTCATGTACTGTCTCTGGACTCAATCATTATCATTACCATAAATAAGTCATTATGAAGGGGAGTGGGATCGGTTGAATGATTTTAAAAAACAATAGGTACTTAATAATATGAAATACCGACTACTTTCAATTTTAAGAAAAAAAGAGTTAGTAGAAACTGCATTAATGAGTTATGAGTGTCATTGAATTTTGAAGGAATTTTCAACATGGGTCGTCCAGTAGGTACTTTTTTTGTATTCAGGTGAGGAAATCTTTAAGATCCTGAGGTGGAAATCGGATCTTGTAAGATACCTAGAAGGGACATTTCTTCGGGTTATGTAGGATTCAAACCCACTAAAATCTTACCATCCTTTCCCACGTTGCAACTCGGCCTAGAATTGTTCAACACATTACTTACAGTAGCTACTGTTGGCAGAAGGATTCATGTATTCTTAACCTAACTACTGCAAAATGCCAAGGTAGTTTCTAGTTAATTCCTTCCCCTATTCATTTAACGCCTATCTCTATTTGGAAAACGTCGAAACCTTTTTGGAAACAAGTCCATTTCTATTTGTGAAATGTTCAAAATCTTGTTTATGTTGAACTCAATTATAAAACGCGATAATATTACTATCCTTGTAGAAAATCTATTTCAGAACCATCAGAGGGAGTGCAGAAGGAATGTTGATAAATTTATTGGTAGGATGTCTGGGTTTCCTATAAATTCTGACTTGAAACTTATGTTGAAAACCTATCTCTTTGCCTATCTCTTTCCATTTGCATTTTTTCTGTTGATAAGTGATTTTCATCTAGGACAGAGTCGAATCGACATTTGATAGGATGTTTTTCAGACATTGGTAATATCAAAATCAATGCGTAAAACACGGATTGGTCGATGAATAAATAATAGTATAGCAGAAAGTATCTTCTATCAGTTATACTCCGTTTTTACAGAATTTATTATGCGTATTACTGACAATTTCAAAACATTAATATAAACTGCCCCAAGCTAAAACCGTCTGCTATTCGATGGTTTAGTGGACAGGTTGCTTTGAAATGTCTCACCCCAATCAATTACCTTCCCTATTTCCATTTGATTCTCAAATTAAATTGGTCATGAGAGATTGATCTATTCGTGATTGATACAATCGTAGGCTCAGTCCTATAAAGCATAATGAAGGTTTATTGATTATTATATGATAGGGATAGTTATCAAATGGCATTGTTCATTATTTTCTTAATTTTCACAGGGAAATTGGACAACGCTACAGCCATGTTCATCAGAGAATATTTCAAAAGGTGGCAAACTAAATCCATATTCCAAGTACTCCTTCTCTACAGAGCACAAAAACACCAAGACCTAATTTACTTCAGCCAACAAGTGAGTGCAATAAATTATCAACTATATAGGTTAGTGCTCCCAAAATGTGCGTTTCCAAACGCAAAAATGTTCAATATAATCATATAATACAGGTTTTAAACATAATATGGTACACAATTGCTCAAAATACATTTATTCATACTTGTGAAGTGCGTCCATACATAATATAAGTGCGTCAACTTCGCTAATCGTATCCTTGTGTTGTTATAATCTAAAGTGATTATGGAATAATTTATTAATATCAGTGAGACCAAATAGAACATTTAAGGAGAGAAGGTGATTTTCCCAGTAGAGGGGGAATTCCTATGTACGTTGTGTACCTTTTTCTCAGGTTGTGCTCAACCGATCGCCTTGATTTTTTTTGTTTCATTAAGCATTTTCTTCTCTAAAAAAGCGTCCAAAGATTAGTTCGATTCAGAGGGCGGCAAAAGGATGGGAGGTACTACAAGAAAAGTATAAATTTTGGCCTTGGTTCTGCAGGCAGGAAAATAGACGTGATGATGCACCCAGAGATCCAACAGCAGACTGGGGGACCAGGTTGGAGGGGTTGTTTCCCCTCTCTGGAGGGGTGTGATGGAATATTCTGGACTGGACCTGTGTGGGGGTGTTTAGGGACCTCAGGCATTTTGACCTCCCACTCCGGGACCAGTCGTATTTCTGCCAGCAGTGAAGTCAGTAAGACCCTCTGTCTGAAAGTTGTCTCCTTTGTGAGTGACAACGTGGAGTTGTGAACGATAGAGAACGGCTAGTAAAGTCAGAGATTGTACAGTGCAGCTGTACAGTCGTGAAGTCTAGAGAAATCCTCGGGATAGAAACCCCCATTGCACAATTATTTCTGCCACAAGCACCCAGAGAACACAGGAATGGCCAAATACAGTAAAGTACCGAGAAGTCAGCTCTATATTGACCTGATGATTGGAATTTAAATGTATTTCTATCTAGCGCAGGAAATAATTTAAGACAAATTATACTATCATTCACTTTTGATAAATTTCTGATAATAGTTGGGTCACCGTAAGAAGTTACATGGGATTGCCTGATGGGCCGTGGGAACAGGGGCAGTAGCAGTCTGATACCCCTTCACTACCCACTCCTCTTATCCACCACCCTTTTCCTGCTCCTGCTATGAGGAAGAAACCAGTGGGAGAGCAGGATTTGCTGACAGTGGGGAAGTGTTAAGGCTGGTTGACATGGATGCGTCATGTGTAGCTGGGCCAGTTGCGGCTACAGCAAATGGCACTCTGATTTTCTGAGCCAAAAGGGCGCAAAAACGCAGGTCGACTTTTGGGGCGAACTGTCAACATAAAAAAAAAATTGAATATTTGACGCAGCTGCCGGGCTTGCCATTCTGCACACTAGGCCCACACGCAACAGGCTTCCTGGCAACATACCCACAGGTTTTCCTCATTTTCGTTTCTTTTCGAGTTTTTTTGTCATTTTTGTGCCATTAGTTTAATTCATTTTGGGTCATGGACTTCAATGAATGTCTTATTGAACAAGTCAGAAACTCGCGGGAACAGGTGAGCCAATCACGTTACAGAACGTGGATGTCGTTGATTCTCGCTTGCTGTCCATGTGAACCGGAATAGCCTCACCAGCCAGTGCAACTGGCCCAGCCGCACTTGATGCGTCCATGTGAACCGGCCTTTAGATGTGTATAGAGTGGGTGACGGACTGTGGTCAGCTGATTTCCCCCACCTCCTTGCCTTCATGTAACTTCCTATGCTAACCCAACTTGTAGTTATGTCTTCAATTAGGGTTTCAAGACATCATAACCAGCTAAATCTGCCAAATGCAAAGATTTGTCCACTATTCATCTCACCTTCATACTCTCCCTGACCATCTAGTGCTAAGATTCCTGGTAATCAACAGGCAATCAATACATTAATCTCGTCACTGCTTTGTCTAGGTTCATTTATACAGCCAAAGCGCAGTGAGTGCTTTGATATCACTGGCTGACGTCAAAGTCGAGTTGGACAGCGTTGATTCAGAGGTGGATAGCGATGCGTTCATCGGGAAACTTGAGCTTTCAGTGTGGAAACTTCCATTTAGAATCAAGGAGCTGCCTTTTATGGACTCGTCGGATCTGTGTAACTCGGTGTACCAGAGGTAAGCGCACGTAGACGAATAATTTAGTCACAGCAGGGAAGATGTATTACGTTTACAAGAAGGAAAATACCAACTCTGTTTAGACAAATATTTCAAAGCTGTCTAGTAAGCAAGATGGTCGTTGTCATCAATTAATTTTAACTCACTTTTACTTCCACACACACGTCAAAGAAAATGCATGCAGTCTACCTAGAACCCTTTGTCTGAATCTCCCCAAATACATACATAGAAACGCTTTACTGAGGAAAACATAAGGTGATTTTGTATGCAATGCATCTAAAAATCAATTATTGATGACTGGATAGGGCAATCACATTTGAAAAACTTGAAGCTTTTATTCAAGTATTTACTATTCCATATTCCAGAAAAGAAATATTTGCATACCTTTTCCATCTGTTATTATGAGATTATACTTGACTGAAGAAGAAATTTATCTTGTATACGCACTATGTATTACAATAATGTTGATTTGCGAATTAGTTGGATAAAGAATATTTGTATTCATTTCTTCTTCGCAAATAATTTGATAGACACTTTTTTTTTACAAAAGACGACTGTATGAGGGTGTATTGTTTAGTATAAGCTTCAGACAGCGTGGCGTGAATACCATGAAGTAGTGTTGGAATTACCCTTGATAATTAACACTTGTTTTTATCTTAAAAACCTAATTTACTATTTCAAAAATAGAATGAATGGTGGTTTTTTTTATGAATTATAAATCGGATTGGAGCTTATATAGATTTCTTTAATCGGATATAAGTCCGATATGAAATAAAAGAGAATTTTTGTTGCACAAAGGAAACCAAAAATGTGGAGGTAGACGTACGAGCTGGAACGGCAAGGGAATGGCTGGACTCAACTATAAATATAGAAATTTGTCAACAAATACCTACAACCCAATCTAAAATTTTCAACTACAAAAGCTCTTAGTCTGACAGGGATACTACCTTTTTCTGTTGCTAAGAAGTTAGACTAGATGAAGATCAACTGGACCCAGATGAGGAGAAACCATGGTTACTTCATCAATCTGAATACCTTATCAATCAAAACCTGAGCAATTGTCATGGATGATGTGGCAGCAGGGGAAGGAACATTCCTGCAATGTAGAACTCGAGAATTCTGGTCATTGTAACCATAAAAAATGAAGTCTTCAATTAGTTCTTCCTCAGGACTCACGGCTTGAGCTCTCACGCCAGTCGGGCCCCTCTTTATATCACAAGCTGCACTCTCAGGAATGAACTTCACTAATTTTTCCAACAGCAAACTCTTGAAGGCCAAAGTTGAAGCTGATGTAGGCTAGCTTCCGAAAACCTGGGTACCTCAAATATTCCAAGCAATCAGAAATGGAGATGTCAGAATACTTGTATCCCTCGCGTATAAAGGCAAAGATTGCATTCGACCAATTCGACCTGAAATCCATCTGGGGGGTGAAATGAACACCAAGAAATCGAAATTTAGGTTCCTGAACAGGATAAATATTGCCTTAGTGTTTTGTATGATGTGTACTGTTAATTTAAAATTGAACAATAAACATTTCATTCATTCGCTGTAAGTTAGTGAGTTACCAATATATTTTGTCACCTTCTGCTTTTCATCGTTTCTTCTTCAGTTCTACACTCAATTAGTTCGTTTTTTATTCATTACCAGGCTCACACCATCGGATGAGGCGCCCTGGGACGAGCCTTTCAAGATTTTACGTAAGTCAGGGCTTTACCAGCCATAATTTACCACTCGGTTGAATTGTATTTGTAAAAAGTCAGAACTTGAACAACTAATGGGTACGAAAACAATTGCAGATAAAGGTTGTCAAACGACGCTAAAAACAGATGGATTCGGCTTCAATACGCTCCGAAAACAGAAGAAACGGTTCACTAATTTCGTTGACACGCCGTACGACAGAGATCCGGAATCGGCCAGTAGAAGCTACAGCCGCCAATCATATTCATACGCCGACGTAAGAAAATATGCTATTGAATACTTAAAGAGTACAATTAAAGTATATTTATTACATACATAGCTAATAAATGGTTTCCAGTAGATGAATTATTAAAAGGTCTCGCTAATTATTGCACCTAATCGTGTAATTTATTACTTTCACTATGTATTGTCATTCATAACAGCCAAGTAAAGCTCAACTCCCAAGATATTGTGCCTAATGGCCTCTAAACACACAAAACATGACATTTTTATTCGAAGAAACAATTCTATTAATATGGACCAATTTTGAAATGTCGACGAATAGAGTAGCCTAGCCCTTGCATGGTTCTCTTTCATTTTCAAAGCAGTAGGGTAAATTTTAAAGTACATACAGGGTGCGGTAGAATACTGGGCGATTTTGAAAGAGCTGTAAAGAAAAAAGTAGTCGTTATTTCTGAACATTTTTTAAACCATGTTTATGTGCATAAAAATGCATTTGCATGGAATTGCTTTGCATAGATTTTGTTTTGAAAATAACGCCTACAAGATGGCGTCAGTCCAGTCTAACACATTCTTCTAGCTGAGCTCTGGAGCTCCTCATTACATTTTGCAGCAAAGCCAGTGTGATGACAGCCAATTCTGGACAAGCTTTTAACTCTTCAAAACCTCTTGTCTCCTCATCATACACCTTGCTTTTCAAATAACCCCCCAGGAAAGAATCACAGTCTGTAAGGTCGGGTGAACGTGGAGGCCATGCAATATTCCCATTTTGGAAAATAACGTGATCCGGGGATAAACCATTCACGATTCTCGCAGTGTGTGACGCTACTCCATCTTGTTGAAAGAATGTTTGACACCATACTTAGTTGTGGAGTAAAAAAGTTTAACATTTCCGAGTATCTTTGCGCATTCACTGTCATCACATTTCCTCGATCATCCTCAAAAAAGTAGGGCCGTACGATCCCAGAAGAAGACATAGTGCACCGGACAGCGACTTTTGTAGGCAGGTTGGTGGTGTAGTTCTAGGGCTTATGTCGCTCTAAAATCAGAAGTTCTGCTAGTTAACATAACCGGACAGGTGGAAGTGTCGCTTGTCGCTCATCCATAAATTTTGAACGATGTCTCACATCTACCGCTCCATTTTAACTGAATGCTAGGGGGTTGGAAACATGGTCATCGCCCTAACCATTCTCTACCACAACCACAGGCTGATTGCCACCCTTCTCAAAATCGCCCTTTATTCTGCCGCACTCTGTATATACAAGGTTACCCATGACGTACAGTTATACGATTCTGTTTTTTCTATTTGCAAATGTTCTCACTCTGCCTTTCAGGATTTTGATGACGACTATGACGTCTTAATGGAGCTGACAGGCCCGAGCAGAGCTCTTTCTCCAGTCGAGAGACTAACCCCAAACAGGACCCCCAGAAATTCTCCTATTCCGCCAACTACGCCGAAGAAATCGCTGCCACCTACGACACCGAAAAAATCGCCTGGCGTCAGGGCACCGCTTCCCCCGCCCCTGCGCCGTCCCAGATCACCAACTCCGGATCGAGATGAGGAGTTTAACAATAACAACGAATTGATTGACTTCAGGTAAGGCAATTCCTCAGAATTAATAGATGAATGGAAGATTCATATTATTCCAATTCCAAAGTAATCAGACATAAAGACAAAGTAATGATGAACAGTGCATTCAGACAGTACTAAATATTACAAGAAGCTACTAAAATCACGTTCAATTAGGGCCATTAAAGAAATAATGCCAGTAAAGGTCGTTGAAGGAGTGGATTGAGAACCAAAACAAGTTTATTATACGTAACAACCTGAATCGAAAAGTACAAAGTAACGACGAACCTTAAAATTGGAACAATACTTGAAAATTATGGGGGAGACAATAATATCAGTATGACAGATGTCACGCTCGTTCAAACAAGTGCCATCCCTCTCTCATGTCAAAGTGCATTCAGATTGATCGAGTCCACATGATGTGCGAAAGGGAGAAAGCAGTAACGTCTAATCATCACTCAAGTCTTTCAATTTAGGTGGGTGGAACAACACAAATAAGCTTCATTTTAGCTACAGTAAATACTAACGTTTCCTTGCCAAAATGTGACTTCCTACAAGCAGATCTCACTCCTTACTATTTAAGGGACTATTGGCTGGATATTGTAGGGAGTGAGGTTACAGCCTTTCACCACCTTTACAGGCCAAAAATCAATTCAAACTGGTTGAACCAAAATGTTGCCAACGAACTTCCAACAACTACACTAATTGTCAACAAGTGCGATCAAGTTTCACTTGCCACAGTCAGAATGTTATTGGAGTAGGGAGTGAGAATTAAAAAACCTACACTGCTGCCACCAGGGATGGTTTCCCCAGCAGAACTGACTGGGAAGGTCCAGGCAAAATCCAACCACCAGCGTTGGGAACTCTTGAATAAGGGATGTCAACAAAACAGAAGCAACTTCATAAACACCCTTTCCTATCAGTTGGGGCTACTTTTCAAAACACTGTAGGGAGTGAGGAAACACCGTGCGACACTGAAATAATGGGCTGATAAGGCTACTTGATTTGATCCAATTTTTTTCCTGAGGCGGATATCTATTGTGGATGGTATGTTCTTTCCCAAAAAATATTTTGCTGAGTAGTGACGATGGAAGTTGTATACCTCTGTTTAGTGACAGCTGTAGGGAGTGAGAAATACGGACTTTGGTATTTTCTCCTGGGTCCTGTAGGCACAACGTTTACATACTTTCCCATGGAACATGTACATCCACATAGGAGAGCATTTTAAAACACTTACAAAACTGTATTTAGTTGAGATTTGACGGCAACACTGATCAGTGACATAAATGTGACCGAAATTTTGAAATGATCCATCAATCAGTTTTAATTTTACACGGAACCATCAAACCTGGTGAGATCGAATCCTTTAATTTTATATCTAAACTAGTTTAATGGCCCTGCTACGCAGGTTGAAAAGAAATAGGTGAATAACACAATGAGGGAGTATAATAACAATATGTAAAGTCAAAAAATCGTGTATCCCAAATCGCCGAGGAGAGGACCACGTCACTTGCCCTGGGAGACGCTTCCCCCCGCTGGGGACCTCCTTCCTTCACTGGCGGGGTCGGGGGGAGCAGGTCGGTTGCCCTGGGAGACGGGGCCAAGAATTCCATCAGCGTTACCACCCCCTGAAACGTCGATAACTCTGATAAGCAATATAGTGTGTATTCATCCGAGTGTGCATTTTGTGTACGTGAGAGCATTTTAACTAAACATTAAAAGCCCTTTTTTTTTCATCTTAACCCCCTTCCTAAGACAATCCACATGATTTTGGGCCTGGTAGGGTGAGATACAAATGACTACAACGGTAATTAGGTGCATGTTGGCTACCATTAAGATATTAATAGTGGATATTGTGCTTCAATTAGAGTTGTGAAATACTTGTCAACCCAGAAGAATTACTATTTCAATGTTAATTATTAAATAAAATGAGCATCTAGAAGAAGGTCATGGTGCAGCGGCCAGAGCGCTGCCCAGCAGGATAGAATTACACTAGGCATCTGTTTGATGGATGTCTCTACAATCAAAAGTAGCCACCGCGGGATCTCTATACTATCGATCATGTCCAATATTGAACGCACGGAGTAAGGGAACCTACATCAAACTAGAGTGATAAGAACGAAAATACCCGACAAGTCAAGTGACAGTGACAGTCTTCAGAGGGTTTATCTCTGTTGCTTCCCGTCGTTATGCCATGCACAGGTATTTTCCCCTACGAATAATTTTCTTGAGGTAGAATGTTCAGAATGTTCTACTGTAGATTCTATCTGCAGTCTTTCGGCCAAGATTTAGACGCATGGCTCATTGGTTGAATACGTAGATCGCCTGCAAGTTATGAGCAAGAAATGGACGACCAAATCTGAACACCAGTGCCGTTTATTGACAAAATACTATTCGGTAATACCCCCCTTCCTTCGTCCTCTCCGAATTTGGAAGATGTGGTCCAATTCAAGTTGTATTACAGATGTACCTCAACTAAAAATGTTTTAGTTAGGTACCCAAAGTATTTTTTTTTTAAATAGAGGTTGGTGGAAAATCCATTACTGGACTGACAGTGAGGGGGTATCAAAAGATGTGTCCCCCTCACCCTTTGTGTCGGGGTCCCCATCGTGGCATACACGGTTCCTCTCGTCTTTTAGGACTGTCCCGGGACTGCTTTTTGGCATTACTTCGGGACAGTCCCCTTTTTAACCTCGTGAGAGTTCCTCCTGGTCTTCACTACTTCTACCCTGGCTCATTCCCAGCTTCTGTTCACTTCCTTCTCTTTGAGCACCATAGTGATATACGTGCTGATTGTACTCCAGTTCTCCGCAGATTGTATCATCTTTTCTATTACTGTTTCTGGGCTAAAATCACCTATTACTCCAACCAATTCCTGCCTTAGCTGCTGCCATTTTGGGCATATAAAGAATGTGTGCTCTACATCATCGTCCCCCATCCCGCAGTACACACACCTTGCCTCGGAAGTCTTCCCTATTTTCTTTAGGAACGACCGATAATAACCATGCCCCGTCAGGAACTGGGTTAAATAGTAATTAACGTCGCCCTGTTTCCTCTCCGTCCATTTTTGCACTTCCCCGATCAGACATGCTGTCCACCTTCCCTGGGTTTCAGCTGCCCATCTCTGCTGCCATTTTTGCAGGGTCTCCGCTCTCTCCTCTTTTTTTTCTTCTCTGTAACAGTAGGTGTAGGAGGAATACTGTCAGCAATACAAATGATTTCCCCATTGAGTAAGATATTCTGTCATTTCATTTTCTTTGATGAAAGATGGTGTCAATTTAGACACTCCCACCCTTACTCTGTCCATCAGCCATTGTTTTACTAGCAAACCAAGTACCTTCTGCGCAGCTTCGTTCTCACTAATTTTATAGTAAATTTCGTTCTTCATCCTCCTTTTTCAAAGTTTAGTGAAAAACATTGGTCCAAGTTTTGTGAGTAGTTTTACATTTCAGAAGTTTGTACCATGGAGGTGATGGGATGGTATAGTTGCCCCTTCCATAGGATGAGGCGATTCTGACTGCAGTACCTGGGGAATAGCCCTATTGCTAAAAGGCGTTAGTTCAATCTCAGGAGTAGCCATTTCAAGAATGGAAAAGAGGGAACTATCCATATCAATCACACTCCCATGGCTTTAAAAATCCAGAAAGGGGGGAGGGGGAAAGCTGTCAATAATCAGGGCAGGGTTAAATTGCTATATTCAAGGTAAACGGGTGCCAGAACAGTTGATGTGAGAGGGTGAACCATGTTCTGCTACCATGTAACGTGGAGGTGACGGTTTCTCCTTCCATTTGTTGAGGTGATTAATGCCTGCAACACCCAGAGGATATCTCTGACGCTGCAGGGTGTCAGGTTTATGCTCTTGAGAAGCAGTTTCATGAATCTGGAAGTGGGAACTATTCATATTCATTACAAGTTTCGTTCCAAGTCATGAGGATGTGGGAATAAAATAACTGGGTCGACTGAAATATTTTAAACAAGCTCAACAACATGAAAGAGACGAAATCACACAAGTCACCTATGGTGTCACCCCTTCAAAATCCTTCATACTTTCTCAATGAAACTCTTCTAACTAATTTAGAAAATGTTAATTTAATTTAGAAAAATTTAATTAATATAGGAAAATAAGTACAAAGATACCAAACTTGAAAAGGGGTATAAAAACATACATTCACAACTCGTGATGATTTTTGTCCCAAATGATTTATCAACATTGCCCAGTATTTCATCTAGTTCTACTTCTTATTATTGTTGTTATTATTATTTTACTGAAACTCACTTGATTTCTGATATTATCGACGAAAATTATCATTTTCTAGGAGGAAATTGAGGCCGACGAAGAACTTCCAGAAAATTGATCCAGTAGTGGAGTTGGAAATGAAGGGCAGAGAGATGAATTTGAACAGCCCCGACAACACTGACGAGCCTCCTTACAATTTTCAGGTTTGTTTCATGCTTCAGATTCATCGCTGTTTAGAAGTAAGGTATTTTTCCTTTCAAAGAATAATCGTGTGGATAACTTGTAGAAGGCATCTAGACCAGCCCTGACTGGTGCATATTCCTGGACTTTACCAAACTAGAACTAAAACGCTCGACTCTCCAAACACAAGAATTGCTTATTTGTACAGCGACCATAAAACTAAGTTCAACGACAGAAGAAAAACTTGACTATTTAGCTAAGTCTGCATAAGCAACTATTCGATTCGGCATGTAAAATTAGATGAAAGTCACTGTTAGTGACTTAATAAAAAAACTTTGATTTTCTTCAATAATCTACTTTTATACTTTTGTTTTTTGTTAACCTCTACGTTGAGACGGATCTGAAATACCTTTCCTAAATAGAGTGGAGTTTTCTTCTAGGTGAATCTGATGTACTTGGCCAAGGGGTAGTTGGAAGTTTCCAGAGTTTTCTCTCTGGAAGGCGTTGGGAGAACGATTAGCGCCCTTAGCTTAGTGCTCAGAGGTTCCCCTCCTTGTCACCTGTCAGGCCAGGAGTGGGAGCAGGCATTCCCCTTCAATAAACCTAAGCCCTGGGTTTTCCTGGCTGTTGGTTGCATTTTATTATGTGATACCTAATGCTATTTAATACGTGGTAATGATGAACATTGTTGCACCCAGAATGCCCTACTTACAGCACTATAGAATAATTCCAGCGACACTTCATACGCTAAACCAACTTTGTGTTGCAGGCCATGCTGAGAAAAACTGATAACAAATTTTCAGTTCACAAATCCAAAAAAGAGAACGGCGACGAGACCAATAACAACGTTTCAGCCCCCAACAACATCAACGAAAGATTGCAAGGGCAAACTGACAAACAGAAATGCTTCATCAGGAAAGACTCGTTCGAAAACTTGAAAAGAATCGTAGCGACTAGCAAAGACTTCGCGAAGGAAGGCTGTAGGCCCAGTAGCATTCGGGAAAACGGAGATAATGTTGATAATTTCCGTAATGAGATCCTCCCTGGGTTCGTAGTCATTGGTAAAGTGACGGATCTATAAATTGTCAACAAGCGACCGACCGTATTTTTACTCAATAACCATTTATCGTACTGTTGAGTGAATTATTTCTATGTAATAACTAATTATAATCGAGTATAATGTTCATTATCAAACAACCACAATATTGTATGCCATGTTTTTATTTCAATAAATTTTCTACACGGTATCGAGTGGAACTGTACCTTTGTCTTTGTTCATGGAATTTGACAATATGTTTGATCTTAAAGGCGAAGGCAACTCGTGGACCAGGGGAACCAAATTTCGTGGGGATCTGGAAAAAATTGCTTGTTTCAGAATGTATAACTTGGTTAGAATAAATCACACAATTCAACAGAATCGTCTATATGTATAAACATCAACTTTCAATGGAATACGAGATAAAATAGATCGCTGTATCCTAGAAAATGTGTATATACTCATTTCATACGCTTCTTTCAGCGTGGTCATGTATTGGGTAATCCTTGATACGATTAATGAAATTATTCTCCCTCTCAAAGAAGTGAGGTGAGTTCTCTTAGATGAAGGTAGCCCGTTTTTGGGCGAAGATGAACTTTCAAAGAATAGGTCTCATTCAAAGAGCAGTGCTTGTACCCCAAGGATTCCATCTTAGGAACAAGCCTGTATGCACTAGTCATTAATGACATTCCTTCTCATTAATTCATTCTTAATGTTTCACGTTTGCTGACGACGTTTGGAGCGGTGTTCAGTCTGCCTTAACCCATCACTTTGGTAAAATCAGAATATGATCAATGGGATTCACTGGGCTACAAGGAACACGTTAGTGCTCAATCCAAGCAAAACCCAATGTAAAGGGTTTTCTAAGAAAGAAATCAAATATTTTCTCATGTTATTCAACCTAATGAAATTGTTGAGAACCTTGGTGCATTGCTCTTCTATATTTGGCACCTCCAGAGCACAAGTAACTCAAAAAGCAAGAGTAGTCAAATGTGACATATTCTACCTGTACTACAAGGAATCAGAGTGATTCCAGCTGGACTTTTGCCTTCTCCCATTCTCATGCAACCTTACAAATTATGCTGAAAGTATGTATTCTAAGTCCACTCCTGATCATCAATGATCGTGAATTCTGGAAGAGAGGCCTTCCTCATTTTGAGCCAGGTTCACTAGTGTGGTACCCGGATGGGTCTGTGATGAATGATGCAGCGGGATTGGGGATCAGGGGCCCAAACGTTGCCCTTTCCAAACCTCTGGGCAATGTAGCCACTATTTATCAGGCAGAAACCCATGCAGTTGAATTGTGTGCACAAGAGATTGCCAGGAAACGACTCAAAGGTGCAAGAGTTTACATACTGTCAGACAGCATTGAAGGCCATTTCTGCCTTCTCAGTAACATCAAAGCTGAGCTGGAGTTGCCCCACCTCACTCAAGGCTGCAGCCCTCGGCAACAAATTAACGTTGCTTTGGGTACCAAGACATGAAGGCATATAAGGCAACGAAGAAGCTGATCGACTAGCTAAAAAGGGATCAGAGTCCAGCCCAGTTGGACCTGAACCGCAATTAAGGGTTACTAAGAGTTATATAACTCAACAGGTCCAGAAATGGGAGGACAAGACTCGAACGACATTTTGCCAAGACACTCTTGAGCAGAGACAAACCAAGCGGTTTCTTACTATCTCAAAGAAACACGCACACTCGCTATTGTCACTGAGGCGTACAGACCTTCCCAAACTTGTGGGACTCCTCACTGGCCACTGTCCACTAAGGTACCACCTTAACGAAATAGGTAAGGCCAGGACAATAGAATGCCGGCTCTGTTGCGGAGACAGCTGAAGATGTACTCTGCGACTGTCCTGCTGTTGCATCAATAAAATTCCAGCATTTTGGAAAGGGTGCCCTAACACCCGCCGATATTGCCGAAGGAAACACCTGAAAACCTCCTCACTTCGTGAATGAAGAGGCCATTAAAAAGATTCTGAAGTGAAACTGGAAAAGTGTCACAATAGATCACAGTGGTCTCAGTGACCAGGGATTCCTCCCATTCCATATTTGAAAAAAAGTCCATCCTATATTATACCATGGGGTGAAGAGCCACAGGCAAAGAATTTGTAAAACAACCAGAACACAAGTAACTCAAAAAACAAACGTATTTTAATAATAACACCATTATAATAATTGTCCAGTCATCTTAAGGACTATGCTGATGAGTTCATCCAGAAGCATTTGAACACGGGTTCTGGGCATTTCGGGTGGGGATAGTCCTGAGTCAGTCTGCCCCCGTGCTAACTTGGATATTCAATACGCCATAACAAATACCATAACTGGTTTGATTGTTTTGATTCAAAACTCACTTGCAAGACGTCGAATTCACTTCTGACTCACACAACGAAGATTCCGTCGAGTAAATGGTGCCTTCGGGACACCCTTGAATTTTGACTTGACCGCCTCGGATGCATAGAATGTAGAAGCCGCAATTCCCGGGGTACGGATGCCTCGAATGATCTCCAAAGGGGTAAGTATCCTCTGCTGGACATCGAAACCACGTGCACGAACTTAGGTCCCCATTTGGAGCTGTAAACGACACAACAAAGAAACTACTAAAATGCCAAGATCAATTGCATGTACGTACAAAACAGTATAAAACTCATTAATTTCACTTTTTCCTTATAAGACGTATTGTCTTTAAATTTAGAACCCCCTTCATCCGAAGCTCTTCTCTGAAACTATTGGACTAAATTTTTCGAAAGTGAAGTCGTCCCAATCTCAATAATTATAGATCAGAAGCAGTGGTTTTAAACAAGTTCTTAATGGTATTAATTGGATTGGAATTTCTCTAAAAGTTACTGGCATACTGACAGAAATTAAATTGGATTCAACCAGTGAACCCTTGTCTGTTTGTACAGTTATAGGAAAATCTACCTTTCTGTTTGGGTTAGGTTCATTCAAATTATATTAGGTAACAAGTAAAGTTGATTTTTTACCGAACTTTGGTAGTTGCTGACTTATTTGTAAATAAATTGAAATCTAAGTTGGGTATGTTTACACTCCTGTTACCTGCTAACTCCTTCAGATCGACGATTTTCTCAAAATGCCATTCTGTCAAATGAATTGTGAATATATGTTGTATCTATGATAATTGAAGACTGCCAAATTACGTAGAACAAACCAACCCATAAAGAACCCTAAGAGTTGTCAGTGGGTGCTTTTCAAACTCATTATCCAGTAGTGAATGACGTAAACTGCTATCTATCTAGTGAAATGCATATGTTGCAGCATTAAAATTTTTATACGAACATAGAACTAATTTGGCTGATTTTCGCTCTGGTGACGGTCTTAAAAAACTTTTATTTTCAATTATTAGAAATCGTGTTCAAATTTAAGTATCCTAGGAACAACTACAGCCACATTCGCGGACGATACAGCAATTCTGGCAGTAGCAGACACGGTTGAAGAATCAACAGAAAAATTATAAGAAGCTGCAGATGCCATTGGAGAGTGGACTCGAAAATGGCGCCACAAACTAAACGAAACTAAGTCTACTCATGTGAACTTCACGAATAAAAAAATTACAAACCCTCCTTTGTATCTGAATCAGTGCACAGTCCCATATTCCAACTCAGCTAAGTACCAAGGAATGACCTTAGATGCAAAGCTGAAGTGGAAAGAACATGTCAAGAAAAAAAAGGAAGAGCTATCAATCAGGTGTAGAAAACGCGAAATAAATTGCTGTTATACCAAACAGTAATCTGAACTACGGTATGGGGATGTACAGTAAAAGTAACTTGAAATTAATAAAACATTCCAAAATAAGGTGTTACATTCGTAATTATGACCTCATATACCAGGCTTAGTTCTCGAAACTCCCAAGTAAACCGACGCCTGAAAAGGACCAAGCCATTGGACCTTGGATGCTGATGTGAAGCTGAAATGTGGTGTATTGCCAATGGACTAACACTCGTATAAATATTGCGGAATTTATGTGAAGTAAATATCTAGATAGTTGCCTGTATATTACCACAGTTGTAACTAGTTGATATATCAACAAATAAACGCTCTATTAAAAAAAAAAAAAAAAAAAAACAACTACAGTTAAGTATATAAGTATCTTGAATTGTTATTTTGTGTTCTTCAGGAATTATTTGCGAGAACAGTTTGACTTTGTCATAGCTCATTATTTTGTTTTCAAGTTTATTTTTTGAATATTTACATGTATTAATGTGAAGAAGACATGACTCCACCAGGGAACACAAGTTCAACTGAAATTAAGCCTTGGTGGGCATAATGCAATTTGTATAAGAAGAATACGTTTTTGTTTTTGTATTTTACGTCAATAAATAAATAAATAAATGAAATATCAAAACTTGAGGCACCTCGTGACTCTTAAACGAGGAGAGAACGTAACCATCCAAAGTGGATCCTATGAAGTACAGTTTGTTTTTTCCATGAATCAGGCTAGTCAATTGTGGGATCATACACAACTACAGTTGCCTATGTACTGACCAACGTTGCATCCCAATAGAGCGAGTTCTTGGCACTGCTCAGCTTCCTCTTTGGTGCTCTCTCGACATCCGAGGTTCTTCTCGTCGAACATCAGCCCTGGCGAGCATTTGTCGGGTATGGCGGTATCGTTGACGCACTTGAAAAATCTCCCACATCCGCGAGGATCCGCGAAAATCCCGTAGCGCCTGGGACAATGTCCACTGCCTTTGGGAGGCTCTAGAATCATACGTTCAAATCGCACCAATCAACAATAGATAAATACTTGATTATCAATCCCAAAGGGAAAAATAGTTTTCTTCATTCAAAACAATACAAGAATTTCATAGCTAGTACACCACAACAAATTTTTCAGTATGTCTATCTAAAAGCAGTGACAGATAAGTGTTCTCAAAACTTGATAATTCGTAGTAATAGAAATCAAACTCAACAGAAGTAAGTACGTAAATAAGTATCGGCCTATAGTGCTTTGTAGTTAGTTAGAATTAGAAGCGTTTTTTGTTTTGAAGCGATTTTACAGTGAAAACGTGAGTTAGGGGCACCAGGCACCTACCAAAAGAAGGCAACAATTTGTATAATAACAGCTTATTCATCAACATACAAGCTCAACTACAGCACAACACCAATAACAGTGGATAGTACCATAGTTTCTCCAGCTAATACAGTTCGATACCTCGGAGTGTAACTTGACAAGCGTCTAACATAAGAGAAACGCATTACCGAACTTGTTCGTACGATTCGTTGGCGTTCGAAATTGCTACACCCGATACTAGGTACCCGTTCAACTCTCCCGCTCGCTCAAAAAAAAACTACTGTACTATTCGCTCATCCGACCAATTTGGCAGTATGGCTGTAGTATATGGGGTTCTGCAACTCACGAATAAAACGAGTCCAAACGCAGCAGAATAAGATTTTACTCATAATAACGAGCGCACCATGGTACGTTCGAAATTCTGCAATCCACAGAGATTTGCCCGTCCCAACTGTCGAGGAGGTGGTTAAAACTTCATATTTCCGCATGTACTCATCTTTTGGATCCCACCATAACCCTATTTTTGAAAATTTCGCGTATCACAAATGACGATAAACAAGTTGACTCAAAAGAAAAATACCAGCAAATCTACTACAGCCCGACCACTGAAATAAAATTAAATATGTAAAGTGCACCAATTGTTACAGTTCAGTTCATCCCATCAACTATATCCATTGAAATTTATGTTATTTATGTTTTGTTAATTTAGTTTGTAGTAAATGAGGACTGTCACTGGACAGCAACTGTAACATTGTTACTGTAACACTTATAATTACCATAAATTAACCCAACTGTGTAGTATTATATTTACTAAAAGTTTTATATTAATAAAAACTCGGCGCTCCGCGCCTCGCCAGGGGGCAAGCCCTCTGGACCCCCTTTTGCTTTTATTTAGAGACTACTGCCACAAGTATAGGAGCGTAGAATACGCTTTAGCCTCGATTGAACGCTGAACGTTCAACGATGATCATCGAACGTTCGTTGTCGAACCGAAGGACGATTCGCGAACGACTGAAACTCCGATTTACGTGAATAAAATGACTCACTTCAAACGGGTTTGTCGCAACTACTACACATGGATGTAAATATTCTTATGATTGGTCTTGTCACCGTTTACGTTCCCACCACGGCGCATTTTCGTTTCCTGGATTATCTTGGGTTTTTGCCCATGAAGAAACTGGGTATAATTAATATAAAAATACAAAACCATTCGAGCATATTTTGATCTGTCATATGTTTCTCATATATATTCATATGTTTACTTTATTGATATCGTTTCAATTGTGATCAACCATTAACCGTCAATCATTTAAGTTAATTTCGTTGACCCGCGAAAGCACACACGAGTCCATAGAGAGTTTGTATGGTGCAACGTGTTTGTTCCTGTCGATTCTCCCCCAAATACTGGAAACAAGAATACAGTGGGGAACACATCGAGCCTTACTAGAAGTTATTCAAGTGAATTTAACAAATGAAGGCATTTAAAATTGAAATGCGACGTGGATCCGTTCGACTCAATTTAAATCAGGAAATCGTACAATTCTGGCCACCTGTCCACCATGTAATTGATATCTTCTTAGGACACTTCTTTGAATGGACTGACATGAATACCTAATTATTTTTTGCATTATTATAGCAATTGTTGTTGCATGACATTATTCGTAAATTAGAATATTTTCTCTTTAATTTAACATTTTTCAGGTTTTTTTTTCCCTTTCATATTCTTCATTGGTACAACTTCCCAAGGTATGTAACACGAACGAGGCAAAGATGAAAATACATGCTGAGCCGTGGTGGGCAGTAAACAGGAAAGGTCCAAATATTCTTACATGTTTATTGAACGTCTCGTGTCACCGTTTTCGTTAAATAAAATGGATACCATTTCAAACTTTTTATCGTTCCACTCCATGGATGTAAATATTCTTATGTTTATTGGTCTCGCGTCACCGTTTTCGTTCCTGGATACCATACCCTTTTTCTTTCCACTCTTTCCACTCCCGCGTGACACTTTTCGGCTAGTTAGTCCATAAAAATACTTACGAAGAAGCGGGCGAGAAGAGCAGTCAACAGTGTGCGAGGGCCGGCAACCTTTGACAGGGTGGTACGCCAGTCCATCTTCACAGACGTAAACCAGCGGGTTCCCGTTCTGACAAGCCACGTACTTGTCGCAATATCGGGGATGAGGGGTCAAGTAAGCGCTGGCAGAATACTTCGGATCGCACAACGACGTATCTGTCAAGTAATCAGAAGAAAACGTTACAGCAGGAATCAAATGTAATAATTACAGCCTGGAATTTTGCATACTTGATTTTTAGCAGGTATACCGTAGGGATTCGATAATCTGGATCATTTCCACCCAAATCTGGGCCAAAAAAGGCTATGTAACTGAAAACTGGAATTTTTGAAGAAAATCTTGAAATGTTTACTACACACTGTTCTAACTGCGGCTTCATTGCAAATAAAACTATGGTACTTCACATCCATGTAACTTGCATGGCCAGCAAGTCCTGTTTTTGGTCAGAGTTGTTAGGAAAGTAATTCGATTACCCATTACAAATTCCAATTGCTTTTGAAGACAGGTAATCGCGATTACCATTCCAATTACTGTAATGGTAATCGAATAAACGATTCCTTTTTCCGATTACAAGTAATGGTAATCGAAAAAACTATTACCACTATTTGAAGGGTCATGGGGAAAAACGATCAGAGTTCTAAACTTCAAAATGTTCAGAATATCAATTTTAAAGTTGAGTGAGTCGTCATGGGTACTGGTGGTTGAGACAAAAATCAATATTGAAACACATTGTGTTCTAATAGCATTTATTTATAATATTCCGTTTCAGAAAAGTTGGTTTTAAGAGATTTTATTGTATATTTTACAATTTTTCAAAAAAAATGCGTGGACTTGGATCTTTTTTTCCTGTACACAGAGGGTTTATCGCTGCTTATGTGAAATATAAACTGGTATGTACTTACTATGCTTATTAATTTTTGAAATTAAAATAAAACTTCAAACATGCGCCAGCTTAAAAAAGTTTTTTTTTTTTTTTTAGTAAATAAAAATGAAACAAAAAACACGACCTTACTTAATCTATTCGTCACAGTAGGCAACATCAACAGTAAGAGGGTTGTCAATATAATTCATATCGTCTTTAATTTGAACCTTTGGCACAATTCAATTTTAATATTTTTGGCATCTCAATTTAAACTTTCGGCAACTCAATTTCAACTTCTGGCATACCACTTTGAGTTTTTGGCATATCAATTTATACTTTTGACAAACCCAACTAATCCAACATTCCACCCCATATAATGATCAATAAAATTTATTGATCATTTAATGATTTTGATATCTAAAAACATTCAATGTTTTTCTCTCTCAACATTGTCTTCGTTATTCACTGTGCTGTCTTCCTGGTTGATAAGTAAGGGGTTATCAGGGATCAGATTACGGTAAAACAATCTTGCATCTGGGTCGTCCAAAAACGTGGTAAAGTGCTGAAGGTCCTTCCATTTGGCAGTTTTTATGGGCACAGGGCTTTCATAAAGCTTCATTACTTACTGGTAACTTCATTACTTACTGGTAATGTAGGCGGTTGGAATACGGAAGGCGGTTTGTTTGTTTGGACTTTGATCATTCTTTCCCAATGACGCTCGGGACTTTGATCGTTTTTGAGCGCAGACGTTTATTTCCGCTAGTGATTTGACTAGGAACCTGAACTTTTTCGCCCCATGTGAATCATGCACCGCATTCTACTCTGAACCAGGTACAATATCCCGTGTTTAACTCATTTCGGACTGAAAATGGACTTTGATCGTTTTTCCCCATGACCCTTCATTTGTAGTATCGGAAAAAGTAATCGTTTTTCGATTACCATTACAGTAATCGGAATGGAGTACTAATTTAAAGAGGTAATTCGATTACTGCATTGGTAGAATGCGAATTTGATGCCACAATGATAGATGAGACAATGTTATCTATTTAATATCGTATAAGTAATCCAGATGAGAGACTCTCCGGGCAGATTGTTATTGTTATAAAATGTTTGAGAGTATTTAAACTAGATTGTAATTTTTCTTTGAACCTTGCGTCTTAAACGCATCAAACCTGTAAGAATACATCCCCCATGGAATGGACTCAGTCTGGAAAATCGTTATTTCCTTAAAAAGTGTTTTCCTTTTTAAATCGACTTGTTTTTTGTAAGGAATTAATTAAACTCGGAATTAATTAAAAGTAATCGGAATGACGATTACTTTTTCCGATTACAAGTAATCGTAATCGGTTTTTCGATTACCATTATTCGCATGCAGATGATACGGCTATCCTCTCTGTTGGAGATGATATAGAAGCTGTAACACGCAAACTACAGACGTCTACTATTGAGGTTTCTAAGTGGACCAAGATGTGGAGAATGAAGCTGATCCAATCAAAATCAGCCCACATCAACTTCACTAACCGAAAAGTCCCAATCTTGGATGTTGAGATCAATTCGAATAAAATACCGCATACTGAAGCAGTTAAATACTTGGGTTTGACACTTGACTCCAAATTAAACTGGAATAAACACATAGAAAAGAAGAAAGAAGAACTTAAAATCAAGTACAGAAGGATGTATTGGCTAATGGGAAGGAATTCCCATCTCTCTCTTCACAACAAACTGCTTATATATAAGCAGATCCTTCGCCCTATTTGGACCTATGGGATACAGATCTGGGGCTGTGCCAAGAAATCAAATATTAAGAAAATCCAAACCTTTCAGAATAAAATACTTAGAAGTATAGTTGGAGCCCCTTGGTACATGCGAACGATGATATTCATCGAGATTTGAGGATTTAGACAGTCTATGAAATTATTGCAAAATACGCAAGGAAGCATGAACATCGCCTCCACAAACACGAGAACCCGGAGATGCTCTACGTTTTGGACAACGAAGGTGAAATCCGACGTCTCAAGCGAAACAAACCACTGGATTTAGTTGTGCTGCGTGAATAGAAGTGCAATCGAACTCAGTGCTAATTAATTGAGCTATATAATAAAGGGCTAGGTTTTGCTGTAAACCTACCCTCTTGGAGTGTACTTTATCGATATGTAAAATTGCTAGATGAAATGTATTTGATTTTTCAGTTGCAATTAATAAATCACGAAAAAAAAAAAAATTTATTCGCAATCGGAAAATGTAATTGTTTTTTCGATTACCATTACTTGTAATCGGAAAAATTAATCGTCATTCCGTCATTCATTACAGTGATTGGAATGGTAATTGCGATTACTTCTGGAGTAATTTCAACCCCAAAACTTCGGATTTTCAATCTCCTTTTTACTGAAATTGTTACTAGCCAAAAATACTTCATTACAATGAAAGTAATCGGAAAATTATTCATTCCTTCAATTAATGATTACATCTCAACTCTGTTTTTGGTTTGGCCAATTGTGAAGCTCTCGAAAAAGGTCCCACTCCGATGACGGTATTAATTAATAGGCCTCCTTTGAATATCTTTAGTTCCTTCCACTGTTCCAATTCGTTTAAAGTGAGGCGAGTCTTGGTGTTTGAAAATTCGGCTCTTCATATCTGTATCCAGGATAATGTGCTGATTATCAACCCAGTCGTGTTTTGAGATTTGTCACTGGATTTATTTTGGTTTATTATTCAATAATAAACCATTGTAATCGCTCTGGGAAAAAAGTCCAGTCGCTTAGTCCATTTCCGACCACCACATCCCAGTTATTTGTATAATGCCAATTTAAACGCAAAATTCGGTTAGGGAAAAAGTTAAAACTGCACCCTGTTTCACATAACGTTCTTCTAGTTTTGATTTATTATTCAATAACAAACCATTGTAATCGCTCTTAAAAAAAAATTCTAACCCCCCTTGAAAATTTCATGGTTTACGGTTCAAAGGGTGTAGAATCCGAATCTGCAATAAAAAATTTTCCGTCCGTCCGCCGTACGCACGATATCTCCGAAATGGCTGGAGCAAAAGATCTGAAATTTTCAGGAAAAATCCATCTTGGCCCGACGACGCCCCGATTCTTGGGCCAGCTCTCTCACTCAATTTAAAGTGCCCTTTAAGGGCTGTCAAAGTTTTGTAAAATCCCTAAAAACCTCACAACAAGTCGAGCCGGCCTAAATTTGTACCTATTTGAAGAACATACCATGAGGAATCGAATGAGCCCTTCCCCAGGTCCGTAGGTCATGATGTATGGCTCGATTTATGGTGCCAATATTTGCGTATTTTGGTTTATTATTATTTGTTTGTAACCCAGTGATGCCGATAGCGTTGAGTTGTAGTGAATGTGGATACTGGAGTGATAGCCGATGTGGATACTTGTAGTTTATAGCCGATACAAGGGTTGAAGCATTCTGATATGCATGAAACGCTGATAATATATAGGTGAATATTATTCAATATTATTACTCGGGTAAATAAGTATGCAAGTATTCTTTCACTGGGGTTTATTATGCAATTGGCTTGCGTTCATGATTTGAATCTGTACTAAGCTTCGGAGTGTGCGTGATTCACAGGTGATAGAGCGATTATTGAATTTGAGGAGACGCACAAATATGATCAACTGATCAATCCAAATAGGTATTTTGGATGAGAACCGATTTACGTGGTCTATGCATATCTCCTGAAATTCAATAATCGCTCTATCCTGTGAAACACGCACACTCCAAAGGTTAGAAGAAATTCAAATCATGAACGCAAGCCAATAGAATAATAAACCCCAGTGAAAGAATTCACAGCGTTTTTAACTGGAAATTGAGGTACAACTATTTCACACAAATATCAACGTTACAATTCGTGGTAAAAGTGTAATGTGTCAGCTTGAACCAATTTTAATACAAAAAAAAACTCAATTTTTACACAAATATTTACACTAAGCCGTTCATGGGAACCCTACCTCAATTACATCAAATTGAGAGAACACAGAAGTATTACCCTTTTAGCATGTTTTCAAAAAATAAAACCTTGTGGAATCCTTGAATGTGTGTACCTTTTTATCTGGAAATTAAGGTACACCTATTTCACACAAATTATTAACGTTGAAATTCGTGGTAATGTGTCAGCTTGTGACAATTTTAATACAAAAAAACTCTCAATTTTACACAAATATTGACACTATGCGGTGTATGGGAGCCCTAACTTAATTGCTTTATAAGCCTAAGACTGTTTAATTTTAAATAAAAATAGACTTACCTCTATAATCAAGAGATTCAGACTCAAATAATAACACAGCGAACGTAACTAAAACGGAACGAATCATTTTTTTTTCAAGAGAGCCGCGCGTATTTCTGAAAGAACACCGACTACCACGGTCACATATGATACTGCAGAAATCTCATTTGGAATCAGTTCTCGTCAAACTCGCATTAAATACCAATTATCAAGAAAACACTGGCGGGACGGGGCTAATAACTTGTTTACCAGCTCTAAATATAGTTGTATCTTGAGTTTCTATAAAAATTACCAAAGCCTTAGGCCTAATGGACCGGTTTTATGATTTTTAGACCCTGCGCCACGTGCTCATGAAATTTGCCTGACAGTCCCTCACGGAATACACTATTCTTCTTTGCCGGTATGTCACGTACCGTAGAATACCCGCAATAGGGACTGGATCCTGAATAGGGACGTTATTGGTAGAACGAGATTCAAGTAGCGACGGTTAGGATTCCATTTGGGTAAAATTATGCTTTCTGCGTGGAATCGTTCGATCGGTATGTCTTCTTCAGTGATCCTCAAAGAAGGACAGGATGATGAAGCGTTTGCTGCCTTTTGTTGCCAGGTAACGCTCAACAGTTAAAACTTCAAAACCTTCTGCTAAAACTTGGGTACGACTTATTTTTGGTAAGTTTCTGCATTTATTATTGGGTTACTAGGCATTTCACGATACAAACACCGTTTCCAGGTTTGAAAACTCGGCGGTGGGTACACACAATAATCGCAAGCGCAATAGCTCAATTTTCATTTTGCATTGGGTGTTGAACGGAGGCCGCGACGTATTTGATGTTAACACAGAGCCCAGTAGTTTCACCGAGGTAGTTTTACCACTGGTTTCGATCTATTTGTACAACTGATGTGTATGTTACTAAAACTATTCATTTATTATATTTGTTTCCCCTTATTTTTGAGATTCAAGCGTAGTATCAAGGCGTCCAAACTAAACGAAAAACGGACCCCCGTGTAACACCTGAATCCTCGTTTTGGCAATTGTATGGAGTGTTTGAATAAGGTTGTTTGTATAACTTACAATGTCGATATTTGTCAGAAAAGTCATTTTTTCGTTGTTGTGAGCTTCAACAGGGACATACAAATATTCACGATCTTATCATTTTCCTAAAAGCAACTAATTGCCTTCCATGTCATCTTTTCTAGATTAATCATGCCGTTTGACTCTGTAAGAATTCGACGCCCATATACAGGGTGTCCCACGAGTTGTTCCCCCCCCCCCCTCCTAAAATCGTCCAAACGGGAGTAAACAAAAAAATTTTTTTTTTGAATCTTCATAGGTTTTTCCGAGGATCTCATTTGGTTATTTCTCGTCCGTTTTTTTAAATCTTAGGCGCCTGTTTTCAGATTTTTACGGGGATTAGTTTTCGAGGTCCGGTTGAGAAAGGAGGACGGAAAGGAAATGGATAATTACCTATGAAATTTCATGTGCAAACACACGCGCGAAAAAAGATGATTTTTTCACAAGAAATAACCAAATTTAGGTCATTATTCCGCAAAAATTGAGCCGAATCAAGAAACGGATAGCACCACGTGAATCAGCGTTTAAAAACAATGAAAATTCATGTGCCACACTTTAGAGTTCACCATCATCCACTATTTGACAATTTTGGGGTTGCGCAACTTTGCGTGCTCGCTGAACCGGTTGCGCGCAATCAAAAAAATTGATTGAGGGGTCAAATTTTCATGAAATTTTGAGTAGAATCCGAATCTGCAATAAAAAATTCGGGTTCCCATTTAAAATAAAAAAGTTAGTGTCAGTTGCGCAAGATTGCGCAGTTGCGCGGGGTGCGCAAATATGATATTTGAGATCCTCGGAAAAACTTATGAAGATTCAAAAAAAATTTTTTTTGTTTACTCCCGTTTGGACGATTTTAGGAGGGGGGGAACAACTCGTGGGACACCCTGTATAAGGCACCCAAAAGAGAAAATAGAGCGTGCACTGCAGTGGCTGGTCAGTGGCGAATCAATTAGGCAGGTTTCCTTTTCCACAAGAATCCCTAAGAGCATCTCACATTACATTATATACTATTCTTGTTAAAATTAACCGTTGTCCCTATTGATGAAATAGATGATATAAATGGGTTTTTGAAGAAAAACTCGGAGTGCCATTTTTAATGATTTTCCAACGTCATTATGTCCTGGTTAGTCAGCAGAATGCAAAATGAGGGTTCAAAGTGGGGAAAATCAAGTTTTTCTGAAGGATAGTAGTGGAAAACCTCTAAAGTCTGTCCCTATCGCGGGCATTCTACGGTACCTTTTAACAGTCCCAAATGATCCATTGTTGCATTAGTCGAATATTATATGCTTTGTTATATATAAAAATTACCAGGGCCTTAGGCCTCATCGACTCGGTTTATGATTTTTTAGATCCTGCGCCACGTACTTCATGAAATTCACCTAGTTGTCCCTTTGCCGATATGCCACGTATCGTTCACCTGTCCCAGATGATCCAGTGTTGCATTAGTCGAGAGTGTATATGTTTCAAATTTAGTGGTTTAAGAAAGAAGTTGTGAAGCGGACAAACTCTTCACTGGGCACTCAATCATTCTTCAACCACCTGGATTGATCAGGCAGTTCACTAATTTTATCGTTCAAAAGCCTACTTTTCGATTGGAGGACCCCAATTCCTTCTTAGCTATCACAATACTTCTATACAAAAGAATACAAACATCATAAAACTTTACAAATTTAATAAAATTTACAAATACTCAAAATAGTGAACTGAAATTTGTTTAGACAATCATACAAACTTTGAATACATCGATGGTCGAACTAGTAGTAATTCTGTTAATGGTAAGTTTACGCTGAAATCATTGATATCCGTTCCGGACAATCTGATAATATTGATCGATGGCGGAGCCATAAAAATATGTGAAGGAGTGGGAAGGAGTTTGAGAGGAGTAGAGGCCAGTGGCCGCCACGAAGTTATGGGCGTTGGAATTCTGTTTGAGGACGGCCAGGTTGCCTATCACAACGTTGATAGGAGCCGAGACGCTGGGGCAGTTGAGGACTCTTGGGATAGGAGTGGTGTTCTGCTCTAGGCGGTAGTAGGCGGGAAGGGAAGAGGTATCCATGGAAAACCTAACGGATCATGACAAGGGAGAAAAGATATGAATCAATCAGTCAGACAAAAATCCAAATTATTAAGCTTTTAAAAAAAAATTAGGCACAGCACTAAAGCCCTGTATCGACGGTGCGAGGCACCTAGTTCAAATGCCTCAGGACATCTGCCTCAGGTTGAGGCATACGCTGTACAGACAAATGCTCGATGCGAGCACGCAAATCACCTATTTAAGGAGGGTATTGACAGTAAACATGGCTGCATCACTCCGAAACAACGCGCAAATTGCTGCCTCTGCTGTTAAAGTGATTGGGACGATTTTAAAATAGAACAAAAGAAACTCGGCGCTATGCTGGATGCTCCTGCTCACAGCCTGCCGCTAGAATTCAAAAAACATGGAACATGCTTCAGCCGCGCTTTTGGTTTATAATTCAATAATAAACAATTGTGATCGCTCTTGAAAAAAAAAAAAAAAAAAAAAAAATCTAACCCCCCTTGAAAATTTCATGGTTTACGTTTCAAACGGTGTAGAATCCAAATCTGCAATAAAAATTTTTCCGTCCGTCCGCCGTACGCACGTTTTCTCCCAAACGGCTGGAGCAAAGAATCTGAAATTTTCAGGAAAAATCAATATTGGTCCGACAACGCCCCAATTCTCTAGCCAGCTCTCTCACTTAATTTAAAGTGCCCTAAGGGTTGTCAAAGTTTTGAAAAATCCCTAAAAACTTCCAAAAAAACCAAGGCAAATGGTTTGAAATTGAATCGTGTTACTACGATTAAGGACCTGGGTGTTATCTTTGATGATCAGTTAACATTCATACCACATATTGATAGCGTCTGCGCTAAAGCAATGAAATCACTTGGTTTTTTAAAGCGCTGTACTAGGTATTTTAGTGATGTTGAGACGTTAGTGACTCTATACAATGCATTTGTCAGGTCTGTTTTGGAGTATGGTGAGATTGTTTGGACTCCGTTCTATTCGAATTCGAGTGAACGTATCGAGACGATTCAACGCAGATTTGCGCGATATGTTGCATACAAAGAAAGAATTTATTTTTCTAATTTCAATTATAATGATACCCTTGAAAAATGCAACCTTGCCACTCTTGCTAGTCGTCGCCGTACATCCGATTGTATATTTACTTTCAAGTTATTGCATAACAAGATTGATTGTCCATTTTTGTTGCAATTGATCAATTTTCAATCAAGAACTTACCATGAGGAATCGAATGAGCCCCTCCCAGGTCTGTAGCTCAAACCATTCCCGATGTATGGCATGATTTTGTGCTGCAAATTCTTTCACTGGGGTTAATTATTCAATTTCATTCATTTGGCTTGCATTCATAATTTTAATTTCTACTAAGCTTTGGAGTGTGCGTGTTTCACAGGTGATAGAGCGATTATTGAATTTCAGGAGATACGCATAGAGCACGTAAATTGGTTCACAACCAAAATACCTATTTGGATTGATCAGTTGATCATTTTTGTGTGCCTCCTGAAACTCAATAATCGCTCTATCACCTGTGAAACACGCAGACTCCAAAGCTTAGTAGAAATTCAAATTATGAATGCAAGCCAAACGATTGAAATTGAATAATGAACCCCTGTGAAAGAATTTGCAGCGTTTTTTTCTGTTTGCTGCTTCCAGTTTGCTCTTATTTTGATAGTCCGAATTCTGAATGGTTCATGGATCGATCGACAAACGTTAATTTTCGCTCGGAGATCGTTCCATAAACAATATTGTCATTTGGCTATCAATCGATAAACGTTAATTGTCGGCAGGAGGTAGACTGATAATTACTTCTGGGGAGTGGGGAAGGAGCGTTTTCAAGGCTCCAGACTAAGCTAGTACGGGTTCCAGTACCAGGGCGCCAGGAACGACCAGGAGCTAAGACCACAAAAACAGTTTTCGTCAGTTCTGGCGGTGGGGCCCCCGCTCTTTTTGCGGTCTTAGCTGGAGCTCCTGGCGCCCTGGTATGTGTGACACTTCCGCATTACCCTCATGCGTCACCCATCCCGCGTAATATTTTTTGGCTAGTTACTCCAAGGCTAAAGCATGTTCCATGCTAAAACAGACTAAAGCCACGTTGGTGGTTAAGAAAATATACCAAAACCGTTCAGAATACGGTAACAGGCTCCTTGAAAAAATCTCACGCGACCTATCTTCTCGTTTGTTTCTATTATAATATTTGGGTTGTTCAAGTCCCATGAAATATCGTATCGTTCAATTTAACGATTTCAAATACCTACCACGTCATTCTCCACAACGATGCCTGGTGTGTTGTATGACCAGAACTATTGAGACACCTGTGGACGCTGTGGACCTGAGGCATGATAACAGGTACTGACTTTACGAACGGCTCAGGCCTTCGAGCACTTCCATTTTACCGACTCCCTCACTGCTGGGCCTGGGGCGTGCAACGCACACGCCTCACACCGAGCAAACCAGATACCGACATTTTGATCATGCGTCTTGAGGCATCCGAAGTAAGCTGCCTCGCCTGAAGGAGAATGGAGGCAGTTTAAATTCTTAATACAAGAGACTCTCTCTCAACCAACCAACATTGATAATTCAGTTTCAATGAACATGAACTTTAAACGTGGATTAATTTCTGATATACCTAAGAAAAACAAAAAAGAAAAAAGAAAACAAAACCTTGAGTTACAGATTTGCTTTGCAATAACTACATTCAACTTTGCTTTCACTTGGCAAACCTAATAATTACAAAATTAAGAATTACATTTATGTTAAATTTATTTAAAATAGAGCAATTTGAGAGCAAAGAAATTATCAATAATTGTCAATTATTGTATAGCAAAAAAACTAGCCCTCAATATTATTCCTCTTGGATTTTTTAGAACTGTTGGCATTCCTACAGATTTTTAAGAAAATTCCAATGAAATTCAAGCATTATTTCCAGCGTATGTTTGAGTTTTCGTTTTTACCCGACCTATTTCATGGTTGATAAACTACATTGGGAACATATAGCGAAAATTTTGAATCGGACGATTTATGGATTGTTGTTTTTTCTGAAAAGAAAGAAACCAAAACCAGTAATACTAAACTGGAAAAGGTGAACCCCTCAGGACCGCAATTGCAGTTCAACATTGAAAATTTAAAAAAAAAATGGCTGGTTTCTGAATTACTTTTATTTTTACTGCACTTCTAACAAACGTGCTGGAACTTGTCAAACCTCAAGAAAAAATTGCAAATTTAATCAACACCCAGAAGACAAGCATGGTCTGTTTCACGTACAAACGGTCTGTTGTGATACCCACACTATACCTCTTTGACCAAACTATAGAGTATGCTGACTCAGTGATGTATTTGGGTCTTAGGCTGGACAGCCGTTTGACCTGGAAACCCCACATCAGCGACATTGTGGTAAGAGTGCGTGAGAGGATTCGCCAACTGTGCTTCCTGCTTTCAAGTCAAATTCTACCTCTTCACGTGAAGCGTTTACTCTACCTGTCGTTACTTAGGCCGATCTGGCTATACGGGAGTGAACTGTGACCTGTCGTTAATAGTATGCGCAAACGATCCTTGTAACGCATAACTACGGGGTTGGGGCTCGGCATGCAAATCACAAATTAAACGCATTAGTTCAAGCAAGAGCACTGCGAATACTGACTGGGGCACCTCTCAATCTCTACAGTCACTGAGTCCATCTCCAAGTCCTACAACGCTTTAGCGGAATGTATTATATCCCACCCAAATACTCTTGTTCGAGACATGCTTTCAAGTCCAAAACCTCATCGTGACTCTAGACGATTAAAACGCAAATGGCACTCGGATCTCCTGGGTTCCTGATGCTCCTCTGCTTATGAACCATTGTACATATATTGTCAGATCTATTCAGTGCTCGATTTTGTTTTGTTTTTTTCTCTCTACAAACTCTGTTGTTGTTTTGTTATAGTTAATATCTTTTCATAGTCTAATACGATTAATGCTTTACATTACATATATATAGATTTATACATTTTCTTTTTACTATAGTTGTCACAATTAAAAATTATAATTGTATTATGTTGCTAATGGGCAACGTTAAAATACCTCACGTGCCATGTGAAAACTGTATAATGAAATAAGCTCAAACTTAATAGTGATTTATCACAATAAAGTTCCTCTTTGAAAAAAAAAATAAAAATTAATCAGTGTGAGAAACTAACTTAAAGAAAAACCGGCCTGCAAGGGAAACCCACTGGAAACGGAACTTGGGCGCTCCCGCCCAGTTTAAAGGGCAGACCTGCTGAGCTTGTCAACCCGCTCAGCCGTCGATGCCCCACTAGTCACAGCTGCGGAAAAAAATACCTCCCTCCAGGATTCGGAAAAGGCTCATCGAGAACAGTTCGGAAAAAATCAAGTATTCCTCGTCTGATTTACGAACCGATTGTTTCGGGTAGTGAGCGAATCCGGACATGGAAGACTCCGGACATGGAAGAACCTCAGCCCAAGCTGCACCAGGCCTAGCTAACCCATAAGCGGCTTTCCTCAGCACGACCGTCAGACCTTCACAAGGTACCGAACTTTTGATACGTGGCATTGTAGCATAAAAGATTCAGATTGTACAAATAAAGAAAATTAGTGTTAAATTTAACCGAAATTCTAGTCTTTACTGAACTTGTCTTTTCCACGGGGTGTTGAGGTAAAACAAAGAGATTTCGGGATACAATTTTAGAAGAACAAAACAAATTCCCGAACAATCAGTTTTGTAATGGGTAACTTTTCGATTCCGCGTCGATCTCATGGAAAAATTCTAGTTTGAAGGCGAAAAATTCCGCTTGTCGATCTCATAGAACAAAACAAATTCCCGACAATCTGTTTTGTAATGGTACGGTCAACTTTTCGATTCCGCGTCGATCTCATGGAAACATTCTAGTTTAAGGGCGAAAAATGGTTAGGCACCTTCCGGTCTTGAAAGGAGGATATTCACGTTTTATTTTGCTATGAGTCTGTAGGTAACCTACCAGGACAGGTGTGAAGTGGTAGGGATAGAAACCATTTTCTTGTAAAACTCGGAAGGCAACTGACCTTGGAACTTCCAATTCTCACTGTAATTGTCTGATGCTAATTTAGAGGTCTTCATATACACGCGTAAGAATTAACGCCTCCACTTCAACATCTCGGATTTGCAGTCCGACTTCACTTCTCCTTCTCTGCAGTGAACCTGTTTCTCTCGAATAGAAACGATTTGCATATTCGCGACGGGAAGCAAGCGCATCCCTATTACAAAATCGATCATGGAAATAATGTCCGCGTATTCCTCATTGAGAGAAAAATGATCATAATATGGGGTGGAATGTTGGGTTAGTTGGAATTGGTGAAAAGTATAAATTGATATGCCAGAAGCTCGAAGTGGTATGCCAGAAGTTGAAATTGAGTCGCCGAAAGTTTAAATTGAGATGCCAAAAATATTGAAATTGATTTGTGCCAAAGGTTCAAATTAATTTGCCAAAATTTTCAATTTCATAATATGCCGAAAATTCAAATTGATTTTGCCAAACTAATCTGATTTTACGAACTAAATCACTCGCGATGAAGTTGTGGAAACCCATTTCAAAAAATTAAAACAGGATTTAAAGAAAAAATTGTCTACTTCCACCAAATACTGAGTTACAAAAAATTTTTTAAAAATAAAAATAATTTAAAATCATCATTAGGTTCTGTGAAAGATAAGATTAAAACTCAAGATAGGAGTGGGGTCTATAAATTGAAATGTTCATGTGGGTTTGAGTATTGCGGTCAGACGGGTAGGAAATTTAAGGAAAGAATCAAGGAACATGAGAAAGATTATAAAGATAGCAAAGGTGATTCTGCGTTTACCAGTCACCTTAGGGAATCTAGCCATAATTTCAATTTTGACTTGGCAGATAGACAGTTTGTAGAATTTCTTCATTTTTGTCCTAAAGGAAGCATGTTGGATGTTCTTGAAAAATTTGAGATACTTAGAAGCGATAAAGCAGGTAAATGTTTAAATGACGTCATCCCTCAGAGCGTTTCACCATTGGTGGGTTCATTTCTCCAATAACTTGGTCCCCCACTTCAAAATGTTACCCTTACATCTGTTTGAGTCCCTTTCACTTTGTTCATTGGTTGTATCTCCCGCCCCCTTTCACTTTTCTTGTCCAATAGGATTCAAGCTCCCTTCACTTCTGAGACTATATAAGATGAGCTCTCTCAACAGCACATTTAGTTATATTTTGTTACTGATCATGACCTAACAGTCGAAATCGATTTAACTTTGTAACTCAGTATTTGGTGGAAATAGACAATTTTTTCTTTAAATTCTGTTTTAATTTTTTAATCTGATTTTCTTTTTTTCCTAACTATATATTTGTATGTATGTATGTAAGTACGTTGTATGTGGGTGTGTGTGATTTTATTCTTCCGGTAGCCAAATTGCTGCTCCGTCCTCCAGTCCTAGTCCTCGTACGTGTTTCCTTGGGCCCCTTAGCCTCATGGAAACTGCTCGATGAACCGAGAATTGAGTTTTCACTCGTGCCCACATCATCACCTGGGAGTAGGATTTCGACCACTTGTTGGCGAGGCGTAAGGAAACGTTCTTGAGGAAGGCTTCGTATTCTTTATGTAAAGCGCCATCGCATGAAACGACTAGTGGCGTGAAAGACCGCTTATTCCTCATTAGTGATGCCTCCCATGATTTCAACGTAACTGAACACTTTCATGTCGTTTTGTCGACTCAACTAGCTTTCAGCTTGAACTAGTCTTCAAACATTGGCTTGCGAGTGGTAGTTTACCTACAGACTCATGGCAATAGAAAACATGAATATCCTCCTTTTAAAGCGGCCCACACACTATCCAACCGTCGGCCGACAATCGGGACTGAAGGTGGGGGGAACCCGACCGCTTCATGTCGGGTGGTTCTAGTTATCCAACGGGCCCGACGGTTGGGTCCCTTCCACACACCGTCCAACTCAGGTGCGAGTGCGGAGAGGGGGTCGTCTTTCAGCACCCCCCACCTCCGATTGTCGGCCGACGGTTGGATAGTGTGTGGGCCGCTTAAGACCGGAAGGTGCCTAGCGTTTTTTCGCCTTCAAACTGGAATTTCTCCGTGAGATCGACGATGTATCGCAAATTTGACCATACCATTAGAAAGCTGATTAAATTTGCAAGTTTCCCCGACTTTTGACAAGTTCCAGCACGTTTCTTGGAAGTGCAGTAAAAATAAAAGTAATTCAGAAACCAGCAATTTTTTTAAAATGTTCAATGTTTGAACTGCAATTGCGGTCCTTAGGGCTTCGTTTATGATTATGCATGTGCATTAGTCATAAACAGGGATGTTCCGATATTATCGATATCAATAAATATCGATATTTTCGATTTTATAATGATTTCGATATTATCGTGATTTCGAAAGATTTAGGTGAATATTGGATTTCGATACTGCATTATTTTGAGTTAGCTATTTTAATAAAAATTCGGGTTTTCAATCGCAAATGGCAATGATATTAGTTTGATCCAAATACATTTTTTTAAAATAAAGAAACTAAAATTTCATTCTGCCCATGTATGCATGTAAGTTTTGCTAAATATTATCTTTGGGTGAAAAGGTTTTTGTTTCAGTTATGCCTATTCCAACAGCATATTTGCAATATAAAGTTTTAAAAAATGTACCAGAATCATATTGCTCAAATGACTATTTCTGTTTTCGTACTGGAAATTCACTGTGTGATTGTTTTGGGTAACTTAAGCGGCCCACACACTATCCAACCGTCGGCCGACAATCGGGACTGAAGGTGGGGGGAACCCGACCGCATGATGTCGGGTGGTTCTAGTCATCCAACGGGCCCGACGGTTGGGTCCCTTCCACACACCGTCCAACTCAGGTGCGAGTGCGGAGAGGGGGTCGTCTTTCGGCACCCCCCACCTCCGATTGTGGTCCGATTGTTTTAGCTAAACTAAAAAAAAAATGTTTTCAACCAAGTTTTACAGTAAGGAATGAAAATTGCTCCCAATTTATATCAATTTACCCAATTTTCTAAATTATAATTCATTATAAAATCAGTTTAAGATTGTAGTAATATAATCACGTGAATACAAAGAGTTTTGTCATAAAATTGTGAGCAATCATAAAAATTGCGTAATATCATTCGATATTGCTGATATCGATATTTTGTTGCGATATTATCGGTGTATCGATGTTGATGGTTAATATCGTTATCGGAAGACCCTCGATATCGGAACAACCCTAGTCATAAAGGAAATGTCACGCTGAATCCGAAAATGTGGTCAAAAGTAGAAAAAAGTTATTTTAAAGTGGAGAAACGTGGGTTTTTATGTCAAAAAACGTGGTTATCAGAAAAAAACCTTTAGAAAATTATATTTAAAGAACGGGTCGAGATAGAAAAGTGCGGTTGACGGGGTTTTCCTACATTTTTAATGCAGATTAACAGAGAAAATGGTTCGTCCGCTTCCACCCTGTACATGCCCAAAAGTGACCAAAGCTACCTATAAAAGCACTGTTTATTAGTTAAAGGCAGAATTAGTCTAGTGACCAGGAATTAGTTAAAAGCACGGATATTAAACGAAATTCATGAAAGGCCTTCCCCTGAAAGGTTGTTTTCTACTGTTCCTTACATTCTTAGCCTAAGCGAAACTTTGAATATTTTTTTAGGTACAGTTAGGTGCCTACTTACCTGAAGTCGTCACTAGGGAAAACCCCGAGATCGAATTTGAGGTGAAATCCCGCCTTTTTGGGAGTAGGATAGCTGTTTGGACCAGGCCGTCGATTGAAGGGACGAGAAGTCGAATATCCACCAATCGGAGCGGATTTGTACACCTTCCCGGACTGGCAAATGATCTGAGAGAGGGACACCAGATCCAAATTTTGACCGTGGACCTTCATTAAATTCTTCATGATGTGCCTCTTCATAGACTCGTGCAAAGAAACGTATTTCATGGCGTTTATCACGTAAACGACATCGTCGTTGCCGTCTTTGTAGCTCATCATGGGTCCAGACATGTCAAAGATTTCTGAAAATGAAAAAGGGCAACAATCATGGGATGAGACGCAAGATGATCGGCTTAGGAGTGATTCTCAAACTACGGGCAATGTCCTGACATTTTAAAAATGTTAGTGTTTCTTTTGCTAGGTTTTTGGATGTTTATAATTTTATTGGCCTCCCCTGGGTGCCTTTCTGATGCCCAGTCATTCAAGACATCCCATCATTCTCCGCAAAACTCAAATTTTAAATTCGACCACCACGACAATGATAGAAGTCATAACAATGGCGTGGCGGTTTTGGTCACGACAATGACAATTTTGGTATGTTAACACCTACTTCTAAAATTCCGACTAAAGGCAAAGTGGTCGATCTGGTTTTCTTTCACACCATCCGAGGAAAGCTGACCTGAAGGTTGATGGGGAGGATATAGAGCAAGTGAATTCTTTCCGGTACCTTGTGAGGTGATGGAAAGATATTGTTGCCCCTTCCAAGCAGGTGGATGCAATATTATGCTCCGCCACACTCAGAGGATGAATCAGACGCTTGCAGGCGTCCAATTCATCTCCCAAGGCGACAGATTCTAAAATCGTGAAGGGGACAACTAACCATATCCATCACAACCTGGGACGTAGCGTTGATGCCAGTGGGAGTATCGAAGAAGACATTGCAAGCAGAATAAGGAAGGCAGGGGATTGGGTGGGCATTGGATTTACCCAATCTGGAGATTTAAAAATATTTCTCTCAGGACAAAGCTTCGCCTCTTTAACAGAAACGTTAAGTCAGTGCTCCTTTATGCCTGTGAGACTTTGAAAGTCACATGTGTCTTGACACGCAAGCTACAAGCTTTTGTGAACCGCCGTCTGCGGCGCATTTTAGGAGTATGGTGGCCCGATGTCATTTCCGATGAAGAGCTGTTTAGGAGAACTGCGCAAAAATCAATGTATGTTAGGAGAGGGAGACCGAGGATGTCATGGAGGCGTTCCATAGAAGCTGAGGCAAGCCGAGCTGGGAAGACGTGGCAGGAAATCAAAGCCTTGGCCAGCACTCGAGACGGATGCCGATCTTTCACAACGGCCCTATGCTCCTCTTAGGAGTGACAGGATATCACCATCATCATCATCATAACACCTACTTACATGACAATGATAACTCGGACTTTCAACAGAGATTCTTCCAATGCTACTGGACTTTTTGCGGGTTTTAAAAATGCAACGTGATACGGCCTCCCAAGAGATGAAGTGGGTAGAAAGAAAATTTTGGGGTCAAACATAATAGGTGAGCAACTAGGGCCATTAAAATGACATTGAATAAACATACTAATCTGTTTTCAGATGTTCTCGCTTGATCAGAAAACACCCCACCTACCATTTAGGGCGCCTCAAAGGTGTAAGTCACTGCTAACACCGATAGAAGAACTTCCTCGAAAATTCCCAGTTTTGATCCCTCAGCAACACATTCTTTTTGGGCCACGACAATACCCTAAACTAAAGTGACCTGAATAAAGTGCAGCGTTAGGACATTAAAAACTTGAAGCAGGGTTTGAAAAACCATTCAAGCTACGGGCTCTTCAGATGTAACTAAAGACGAGAGAATTTTTGTGTAATTTAAAATCTCAGGTAGGATATTCGAAAAACCAACTCGAAATTGGGAACTTCGATACAGTTGCAGGTCATGACAATGGCAAATCAGGGTTTCTCAAACCTAAAAAACATGGAAATTATAGTAGCTCCCCAGGCTTTGCTATTGGTCAATGCAGTGCTCGGTAGAAGTTGAGAATAGGGAGGGGGGGGGGGGGCCCTTCCGGATAGGACCGTCGCCATATTGAAAAACCTGATGTCTCCTATCGATTAGGGATGGGTATCGTTGAACAAGTATCGATATTTTGTACCGATACTGTATCGGAAGGTAGGTATCAATACTCCAAATATCGGTCAAGCAAAGTATCGAGCATCGTTTTCAACATCAATTTTTCAAAATTAAACAGTAAAAAACCTAATTGTATCTACTTAAACAGAACGGAAGACAATCTTTGTTTCGATTTTTTGAACCTGTGAGTGGTAAGGTAACAGTAAAAGTGGGTACTATACCAGGGCTGGATCTATACATTTTGGGGCCCCCTGCAAAATCTATCCTGCGTACGTAACAGTACGTATGAAATAGCCCCACCCCCTAGATAGTGATTATTAACACATCTCCAACATAATTTTTGTAGCTATTTAGCCTAGTGGTTGTGGGTAAATATAATACAAGCATTGTTGCTCCCACAAGCGAGATTGAATTTAGAATCGGCAATAAGTCGATTTTTTCAGTAACGAGATTCTTTTCTTCGGTATTACCTACTATAAACGTAATATAGCCTCCAACTGCTGCCTTCCTAATTTTTCTTCTTTTCCTATTTCCCTTCTAGTATTAAAGCCACTATTCTTCTACATTCCAGATTCCATTACAAGTGTGCAAAGATTGGTTGGTGAGTTTATTGACTAGTAAGAAAATCAACCCAAGAAAAATATTGAAACCAATTTTTTTAAGCTAGTGAGGAAAAATTTGCCGATATTTCGAAATATCGGAATTGAACTATCGATACCGCGTATCGATACCCATCCATACTATCGATATGTTCTGTCTAGTTCGCTAGTCTGGATGCTTGCTTCGCTCGCATCTCAAAAACAGAAAAATATCCTACATCAATCCTTTTAGTAAAGTGTAGATCAGTTGACAAATGGATCAGAATGTGTTAACACTTGTGTTTCTGCGTAGGTAGAAGTTCAGTGTAGGGGGCCCTTCCTGATAAGACCATCGTAACACGATGTCTATATATCGATCCACGCTTTCAATATATAAATCGATGATACGCGTTACCTCTACAAACTGCAACTTTAGAATATGGCGGAAAATAACGAACTTTCAAGTAGCAAATGGCGAGAAATGAGCATAGTGAAATACGTAGGTTACGTCTCTGGAAGGGAAAGAAAAAATCTCGGCTGACATCTACAACTGCTCTCATCCATCTCAACTATCTTATTCTCACCTCAAACCATGTCCGTATCACTCGCCAACAAATCCACACAAACCTCTCTAAAAAAAACTGCGCCAATCAGCAACAGTAGCCTTAGCTAGGTTCAATTCGTGCATAATTTGACTCACGATGTGCGTTCTAATGTGTTCTGTCTAGTTAGCTGGTCTGGATGCTCGCTTCGCTCGCATCTCAAAAACAAAAAAATATCCTACATCAATCCTTCTAGTAAAGTATAGATCAGTTGGACAAATAGAAGGTTAACAGTTGTGCTGGTTCAAGAACGAAAGGTTGAATAGAAGCGGGAAAGATGGCGGGACTTCAGCTTCTCGAAGGTGGTTGTGCAAAGCAATCCGACATGGCAGCGGTATCGATATTATGATCCTATAGTAACATCGATCCTAGTACACATCGATATATTCTTCTTATCAGAAGGGGCCTCCTATTCTCTACTCAATAAACGTATGTAGTCAAGGAGAAAAAGATGAATGTCAGAAGACTTTAAACAGCACAGCGTTTCATTTCCACGAATTTGCTAGTAGTTTTAAATCATTCTTAGGAGTTTGCTTGCTTCACTATAGTAGGTACGCTCTCCTTACCCTAGTTTAGCACTAATGTTAGAATCTGATTTCTCATCAACGCCATATACTTTTAGCATCTTTCGGCCCAAGAATTCACGTACTGAATTCAGGAATTTACTTAGCAATTATACTTCGAAAGTTGGTTGGTAATAATACTCACTATAAAAGAGGGAAGATCACGGTTTCTGAATCAAGCAAAGCTCCACATTCCTTGTTTCGATTGTCTTCTTTGATGGATGGAAACCTATTGAAGTGAGGCCATTTATGTGAGTTTTACAGCATTCCACAATGACAGAAATTAATGATGTAAGGAAATAAACCTTCAATTTGAATGTTTCACTCGCGACCACTTGGTTGAAATGTCAACTGTCAACTAAAGCCGGCCGTCAAACTAGATGTTGTTGTTGTTGGTGCTTGTGGACTCAACGTTCGGTACACAAGGGGTCTTCGATGTCAGCGCATTCTACCGACCCATCATAGAACCACCGCCGCCACATTTTGAAAATATTCCGATCTCACTAAATGGGGATTCTCTGTGTCGCTAAACGACAAAACGTAATTATGTTTACGTCTACGTATGTTTATGTTTACGTAATTAAGTAACGTTATGTTACTTGTGGTGACATGACACTAGATACACAACTCATCCCCCCACCGAACGAGCAGCTACCAGCGGCTATGGAGGCTATAATGGTTTCAAGCGCATTCTAGCGGCGTTTTGTCTAACCACGTCGTGAAGCTGGTTGAACTTAATCCCGCTAGAATGCGCTTGCAACCCGCCATCACCCTCTTCCCAGGAGAGTCCACTGAAGGCTATAATGGTTTCAAGCTCATTCTAGCGGCGTTTTGTGTAACCATGTCGGAAGTTGGTTGAACTAAATCCCGCTAGAATGCGCTTGCAACCCGCTATTGCCCTCTTCCCAGGGGAGTCTACTGAAGGCTATGATGGTGTCAAGCGCATTCTAGCGGCGTTTCGTCTAACCACGTCGGAAGTTGGTTGAATTTAATCCCGCTAGAATGCGCTTGCAACCCGCAAATCCTCTCTAACGGCACTCAAACGAGATTTTTCGACCAAATAAAATAGTAAGAATTGCCATTTAAGGCTAAACATCCCGGCCCTCTAATTTGATTCTAGCCCAACAGATAGCAGCACCTATGCGGGCATATTTAGTTCCCTAATTTCTCGGCCAATTTTCATAATATTTTATCAATAAAAGCAGTTTTGTGTTCAGTAAGTTTTTAGAATTCACGCTACAAAAAGCTTAATTTTTGATTTTTGTAAATAAAAATTTTTTGAAGTTAAAATTAACTTTACAAACTTTAATTATGAAATCGCAGGTAGTCATTTTAAAGAGCTAATTTTTTAATTAATTTTACAGTTTTTAAACTGAAAATCGGTCAATCCATTCGATCGTAATCGTTTTTTCATTATATCGCAATATTTACCTCCAGGCGTGGTGTTGCCACTTCGCGTGGGGTCGGTAGCTAGAAGCGACAGGCATCGGAGGGTGAGTGGGACCGACCGCCGGGTTCCGTCCCCACTTCAATACTCCCGAGCGAGATCCCTTACAAGCATTTGTAGTATAAATACCGTACGTCCGGTTGTATTTACTTGCTGAATTGTTCGCAACTGCTGAAAATCGCTGATTCTGAACGGCCAGGTTACGTTTCTTGCTATAAGTTATTTAAGCTTCGTTCCTTCTTATAATATTATCAAGTGAAATTATCAGTGTGTATAATTTAAATATGTTGCTGCGCCGCATTCGGATAATTATAAATTAATTACCTACATAAAGTTATAGTTTGATGTGATTAATTACTATTTATCATTCCACGGTTACTATTGACGTGCCTCGTGTAGCCCTAAATTTATAGTTAGGCTTAACGTTGGTTAACTTCTGATAACGTCCTCACTTGAATTCCCATTGTTGAAAGATTTCCTTCTGATGAGAATTTGAGAAAAAAATGGATACATGGATGGATGGTTTTTTGTGTTCTAACACTTCAAAGAAGATGACCGACCGATCGCCGTTTCATAGCAAAATGAAAACCTCTGCCAAGTGGGTGTGGCACATAGCTTCCTCGTATCCAAAACATGACTGTATAGATCACTGAAAATTATTATTGACTAAAGAACTTCGTTCAATTAGGCGAAGTAAATGTTGAATTAGGGTAAATTTATTTTTATGCAGGAGCATAACTTGAGAAAATAAAGGTACGCATGTTCAACTATTGAACAAATTATAAAATATACCTAGTTAATCCGAACAATCCCTGAAAATTTCATCGAAATCGGACAAGAACTCCCGCAGTTATGCTTGTGGCAAGGATTTCACGTTTGCGCATGCGCAGAGGCTAATATTGATCCGGGGGTCATGAAACTCATAGGGGACCATCTACACATCAAACCGAACAATCCCTGAGAATTTCATCGAAATTGGTCAAGAACTCCCGGAGTTATGCGCGTAACAAAGATTTCACGTTTGCACATGCGCAGAGGCTACCATTGATCCGGGGGTCATGAAACCTATAGGGGACCATCTACACCCTAACCGGCACAATCCCTGAGAATTTCATCGAAGTTGGTCAAGAACTCCCGGAGTTATGCGCGTAACAAGGATTTCACGTTTGCGCATGCGCAGAGGCTACTATTGATCCGGGTGTCATGAAACCTATAGGGGACCATCTACACCCCAAATCGCACAATCCCTGAAAATTTCATCAAAATCGGACAATAACTTCGTGTAGTTTTGCCCGTAACAAGGATTTGCTGACAGACAGACAGACACACAGACACTCAGACAGACACGGAACCAAAATTGTTCAGAAAGGTCCGAAACGCAAAATGCGAGTGGAATTTTTGATTTTGGAGACAAAAAAATTTTCACATTCCGAAAGTGAAAACAATGCTTCCGCTACTTTAGTAGACTCGGAAGCAAAAAGGAACCCTGCCGTCAGTTTGCGATGCATATATTTAGTTAATTTTCGGTTGACAGTATGTGAGGAGCTTACTTCCAAAAAGGCACATATCCAAATCTGGGAGAAAACGTTTTTTTCTCAATTTTCTACCTCTGAATATGAGTTGAATCAGATCCCCCTATCATTTCCGAACAAAACAGAACACATCCGCGTCAAATCCGGGGCTAAAGTTATGTGTTTGCATCAAAAGGTAACAAATCCGTCCCCAACATTTTGCTTCCGAGTCTACCAAGGTAACGGGAACATAGTTTTCACTTTCGGAATGTGAAATTTTTTTTCTCCAAAATCAAAAATTCCACTCGCATTTTGCGTTTTAGACCTTTCTGAACAATTTTGGTTCCGTGTCTGTGTGTCTGTCTGTCAGCAAATCCTTGTTACGGGCAAAACTACACGAAGTTATAGTCCGATTTTGATGAAATTTTCAGGGATTGTGTGGGTTGGGGTGTAGATGGTCCCCTATAGGTTTCATGACCCCCGGATCAATAGTAGCCTCTGCGTATGCGCAAACGTGAAATCCATGTTACGCGCATAACTCCGGTAGTTCTTGACCAATTTCGATGAAATTTTCAGGGATTGTTCGATTTGATGTATAGATGGTCCCCTATAGGTTTCATGACCCCCGAATCAATAGTAGCCTCTGCGCATGCGCAAACGTGAAATCCTTGCCACAAGCATAACTCCGGGAGTTCTTGACCGATTTCGATGAAATTTTCAGGGTGTATTTTATAGTTTGTTCAATAGTTGAACATGCTTACCTTTATTTTCTCAAGTTAAGCTCCTGCATAACAAAAAATTTACCCTTATTCAATATTTACTTCGCCTAACTGAACGAAGTTCTTCAGTCAATAATAATTTTCAATACAGTCATCCATACAGTCATGTTATGGATACGAGGAAGCCATGTGCCACACCCACTTGGCAGACGTTTTTTTTTCAGTGCCTTGCAATCGAAATGGCACATATCCTCCGAATTTCGTCAGGCGATAAGTCGTGGGTTTTCAAAAAGGCACATATCCAAAAAGAAGCATTGCACCTTCGTCTTGACGTTGAATATTTACACAAGACTCGATAGATGGCAGGCATGACAAATGAAATATGGAGTCAGGTAAAGTTTTCAATAAAACCTACAGAATGGAGAATGAATTCTCTTTTTTTCAAAAAGGCATCAAGGTTTTGATCAAAAGGGCACATTTCCAAAGTGAAAATGGATATACAGCCTCGTGTTTTGGAGGAAATTGATTCATATTCTGAGGCATCTTCATCTGTGCCTTCTCACACATTACTCCGACGAGAAACTGCAGAAAAACATCTCCACTAATCTGCAAATCTTTTTTTTTTTTTTTCACTTCCTGAACATTTTGTCTGAATGAATATGTGCCTGTTTGAAAGTAAGCTCCTCATATATACTGTCAACCGAAAATTAACTAAATTATTTGGTTAGCTATAACAATAAGCTACTTATAGGCACGTTTCTATGCGCCTATACATCACGGCGGCTGTCAAACATGTGTACTTACACCGTGGAGAGAGTTCACTAGTATTAGCACTGTCATACAGGGTGTATCAGATAAGGAGCGCAGTATTTCACCTACGTATTTCAAAACCAATTTCCAACAAAGATATTTTTTTGTATCTCTCTTAGTTTTTGAGTTATTCCACTTCTAAGATTTTTTTCGTGTTTTCGACCTTATCTCAGCAAAACGGCTATAACTCACATGCAGTATTATGTGAAGTAGGAGTTGAGGATACCGTTGGAAAGTGCGTTAAATATCCTACCTTTCAAGCGCCAAACCGATTTTGTTTGCTCACTCAAGTTGGTGAAAAATTACCTCACCATTAACTACCTTTACCTGAAGAGGTGCCTGTAGCTTAAAAAATACGCCAAAAGGTCAGCTTTCGAATGATATATCAAAAAAAAAATTTACTATTTTATTTGGTCGAGAAAGTTTTATTTGAATGCAAAAAAACAGCGAAGCAAGTCGAGGTTTTTACGCTTCATATTGGGTTTCAAATAAGTACCTATGCATTTTTACTAATACAATTAATCTGTTATATCTTCTAAGGTGCAGTTTTAAATTTGTGCAAGCATTTTCTAATACGTAATTACAGTAAATTTCCAAAATGGCCTCCATTTTGTGGAATGCACAAATGTTTCCTTTTGCTTTTGGCGTCAACAGCACTTCGAAGCTCTCTTCGGTTTTGTTTCATTTGATCTCCGCAATCCATTATTCTTTCGAATCAATCCTGACGTCCATGGGCGGATTTACGGGGTGCTGGCACCCCCAGATTTTTTAAGTTTTAAAAAAAAAATTCATATTGTATTTTTGTAATAATATTTTTGTTTTAGATCTAATTTTTTATATTACAATAAACTTTTTTAACAAGTTAGACGTAAGTATGCAAGTCTTGTAATCGTAAGAAACGACTATTTTTTAACATAATGCGATTTTTTTTTATGAAATAATAATTAAGTAGTACAAGTTTAATTTAATCAGACAGTTTGAAAACACGTTTTTCAGCTTGTATTTTTCAAAAATTGTCCGTGAGAGGCCCCCCAGACCCCTTGGCACCCACTCCAAAAAATTTTGACCAAAATCCGCTCATCGTCGTAAACTTTTGTTTGGAGATTCCCCCAGAGGTAATAGACTTTCAGAGTAAGGTAAGGACTGCGGGGGAGCCCCCGTCCGGACGGGTCCATACCGACCGATCCACCTACAAGAAATTTTAAAGTTAAATGAATGCTTTTAAAAAATCGTTCTGCGTATTTTTCTTTATGATGAGTGGAAAGTTATTTTTCTTTTGATGTCCATCATGACGATTAGGGGTTTCAGTTTCTGACCTGTTTTTAAAGTTGCTGTTCGTCCATCCCATTACTGCTCGGGTTTTGTGGGCCGATACCCGTTCATTTGGAACCAGAGATTCATTCTCTCCATCAGAGGCATATCATCTGGATTGATACGAGAGATCATCTCATCAAAAGAATAAAAGATTGCGGAGATCAAATTAAACAAAACCGACGAGAGCTTCGAAGTGCTGTTGATTGAATTTACTGGAATTACGTATTAGAAAATGTTTGCACAAATTTAAAACTGCACCTTAGAAGATAAAACAGATAAATTTTGTTAGTAAAAATACATACGTACTTATTTTTTTTAATACCATTCGAAAGCTGACCTTTTGACGCATTTTTAAAGATACAGGAACACCCTCAAACGCAGATTAGAGTCGAGTACTGATGGTCCGAAAAACCTTTTTTTCAAATATTCTTTGACGTGAGCAAACAAAATCGGTTTGGCGCTTGAAAGAAAGGAAATTTAACGCACTCTCCAACGGTATCCTCAACTCTTACATTACATAATACTGTATGTGAGTTATAGCCATTTTGTTGAGTGAAGGTCGAAAACACGAAAAAACGCTGCAAATTCTTTCACTGGGGTTTATTATTCAATTGGCTTGCGTTCATGATTTGAATTTCTACTAAGCTTTGGAGTGTGCGTGTTTCACAAGTGATAAAGCGATTATTGAATTTCAGGAGGTACACAAATATGATCAACAGATCAATCCAAATAGGTATTTTGGTTGAGAACAGATTTACGTGCTCTATGCATATCTCCTGAAATCCAAAAATATCTTAATAGATATCTGTCTCGAGCTTATTTTAAATTTATTAACGAATTTTCCTTAAAAATAAAGCTATTGCGATGACTCTGAAATTGTTAAAATAAAAATTTAAGGAAATTTCCTTTGTGGAAATCCGTTTTAAGTATTTTGAATTGATTCCTGGATTTTAACGCTTTTATATAAATTTCATTCTAGAGGATAACTCCCGATAGAATTGAGATAAAAACTTCGTTGTTTCCCCAAAAAACGGTGCAAATTCTTTAACTGGGGTTTATTATTCAATTGGCTTGCGTTCATCGTTTGAATTTCTACAAAGCTTTGGAGTGTGCGTGTTTCACAGGATAGAGCGATTATTGAATTTCAGGAGATATGCATGGAGCACGTAAATCTGTTCTCAACCAAAATACCTATTTGGATTGATCAGTTGATCATATTTGTGTGCCTCCTGAAATTCAATAATCACTCTACACTGTGAAACACGCACACTCCAAAGCTTAGCAGAAATTCAAATAATGAACGCAAGCCAATTGAATAATAAACCCCAGTGAAAGAATTTGCAGCGTTTTTTTTATTGAACCTCAATACCCCCCCACAATGAAAACATCTAAAATTATCAAGTCCTTTAGCACTCGTATTGCGTTAAAACTTCCCCAAATCCAAATTCAAACGATGTAGCCAAAGGTAGACAGATGTAGAGGGGGCACACAAATATCATCAACCAAATCGTCCAAATAGGTGTTTTGGTTGAGAACCGATTTCTATGCATATCTCCTGAAATTCAATAATCACTCTATCACCTGTAAAACACGCACACTCCAAAGCTTAGTAGAAATTCAGATCATGAATGCAACTCAAATGAATAAAATTGAATAATAAACCCCACTGAAAGAATTTGCAGTGTGCGTGTTTCACAGGTGATGGAGCGATTATTGAATTTCAAGAGGCACACAAATATGATCAACTGACTTACCTATATATATTATCAGCGTTTCATGCATATCAGAATGCTTCAACCCGTGTATCGGCTGTAAACTACAAGTATCCACATCGGCTATCACTCCTGTAACCACATTAACTACAACTCGACGCTATCGGCATTACTAGGTTACAAACAAACAATAATAAACCAAAAATCGCAAATGTTGGCACCATAAATCGGGCCATGCATCGGGAATGGTTTGACCTACGGACGTGGGGAGGGTCTCATTCGATTCCTCATGGTATGTTCTTCAAATAGGTACAAATTTAGGCCGCTTCGACTTGTTTTGAGGTTTTTAGGGATTTTAGAAAACTTTGACAGCCCCTAAAGGGCACTTTAAATTGAGTGAGAGAGCTGGCTCAAGAATTGGGGCCTCGTCGGACCAAGATGGATTTTTCCTGAAAATTTCAGATCTTTTGCTCCAGCCGTTTGGGAGAAATCGTGCGTACGGCGGACAAATTTTTATTGCAGATTCGGATTCTACACCCTTTGACACGTTGAACCATAACATTTTCAGGGGGGGGGGGGGGGGGGGGAATTTTTTTTCCAGAGCGATTACAATGGTTTATTATTGAATAATAAACCAAAAAACAAGCACTCATTTCAAAAAAAGGATGAGTTCTTTGGGCAGCATTCTCGTAGCACATTAAATTGGTCCAATTTAAAAAAATTACATGAAACTTCACTAAAAACGGCTAAAAATCTAGAAATTTATATTTGTTTAGCTGAATATTACTAAAGGAAAGTTGATTAAACATAAACTTGGACAATTAAAAATGTACGCCCAAAATGTTTGTGAAAAATGTACTTGAATTTCAATAACGGCTAGAAATTGATAAGAACACTATATATATTTTGTGAAAATCCACAAGTTTATTTTTAAATTGGAATATTACTAAGAAAAAATTAATTTGCTATAGATTCATAATTAACATTACCTTTGTTCTTAAAGTGCTTAAACTTCATAACAATTTAACATAAATTTATTCGTAATACCTACGATCATTTAAGAAAATTCGCTTTTACGATCATGCTGCAAGAGTGGCATTTTTCTGATCGTATCAAATATAGCAGATGATCCAATAGTTTGAAGGGTTTATCTGAATATGGTGTTCAAGCTCTTCGACTGTCAGCTCTTCAACTGTGTCAGATAAAGATGTTATTAATATTTGTAAAATTGAGGAACAAAAAAAATGTAGGTGCAAACAGACCACAAAACAATCAACAGCGTATTCGGCGGCATTTACAATCTTTTAATTAAAACGGTGAATTGGGAAGGTTTTTTTTTTTTTTTTTTCCTTTATAACACTGTTTACACTGAAAATGTGAACTCCGCAAAAATCACGAGCTGAAGACGTGCGATCAAATAGGCCTAATGTTCCGCGGGAAAAGAAGGTGTGGCGAGTGGCGTGCCTCCCTAGCGCTCACTCTGCACTCTCTCTTCACACGAAGCGAAAAATTGCAACGTATATTGCAAATAATATTTGTGTGCCTCCTGAAATTCAATAATCGCTCTATCACTTGTGAAACACGCACACTCCAAAGCTTAGTAGAAATTTAAATCATGAATCATTGAATAATAAACCCCAGTGAAAGAATTTGCAGCGTTTTTTCTTGCAACGTCACACCTCTAGCGCTGGAAGGTGTCACAAAGAACTTTGACTCCACTGGAAAACTTTCCAATTTAATCAGCTGTCGAGTGGTTAGGGTCAACTTATAGATTCCGTATTGATTTATTTTTCAAAAGTAAATTTGTATAATAGAAAACATCAAAATTATAGTCTTGCTAAAAATTGTAGTATAATAGATTAAATATCTAACAAACATGAAACATACATTTCAGGTACCCACTTGGTTGGGAGCAGCTCAGTACTTGTTCGAGCGGGGCAGGGTTTTCATGAAATGAAAAACACGGCTACTTTCTCGATTAAACAGAAATGTAATTTCTTGTGGTAGAAGTTTAGAATTTCACAAATCAAAATATATATAAATAATAAGAGCCGATCACAAATTATACAAATATCAAAAATATTTAAAGAATAAAAGAAAAGTGCGTACCTGGGCTAACTGAGGAGCTCCTCCTACAAAACGAACTAAAGATTAAAAATAATGGTGAAAATAACTGAGTAATTAGGAAGGGCTTTGAGGGGAATTTCGAGGATTTTCAGGTTGGGAGACGCTCGGATCGGGAAAGTTGGTTCAACTTGCGGCGGATGTTTGTCGAAGTTAACGATGCGTTCCCGACGAGGATGAATCCTGCAGAAATATCCAGTGGACGACGATGGGTCGACCGGAGAAAACGAAGGAGTAAGTGAGTGTGAGGTTCCCAGCTTCCCTGAAACTGCAGAGAGGAAAGGGAAAATTCCTTTTATTCCTGGCGAGGAGAGAATTTGCTGGGAGGTGTGAAGAAAAATAGCCGGTACTTACAATCCTTCTGACGAGAGTTTGGTAAGACGGTAGTCCCGGTTTTGGCGAGGATGCTGAAGACCTCGTGGCTTTGTAGAAAGGAGATGAACGAAAAAAGTTGAATGTGGCGTGGAAAAGGCTGGATTCGGACTAAAGAGTGGAGATAATGAAAACAGAGGCGGACTCCCACCTACGACTGTTTGTGAGAAGGCGATTGAACAGCGAGTGGAACTTGCTCACTGTACCCTCGGCGTAAACAGTACTGCTGCGAAAATTACGATAAAATCGAAGATGTCGCACAAATTTTAGACAATTCAGTGGTCTAGTGTAGATCTGAGCTGGTGGGTGTTTTGAACGGGCCTGACTGGTCGCCTCTCTGCTCATATTACCGATAAGCCTGGCGTTACAGGTCTTTCTCAGTTGGGGAGCTCAATTATTATGGAAATAATTAATATATGTGCTCAAATTAATAACAATTTGAATTACCAACTTGATAAATGGTTAATTCACATTTTTTATGTAATAACTTAACTCCTTTGTGCGAATAATTCGTTATAGGCCACGAGCATCGATCCTTCTTATTACAGGTTTTTTTTTTTGTTCTCTCTTTTTATTGTTTCAAGGTTGGTATTATTATTCTAGTATTATTATATATGTGACGGAATTCCCGCTGATGGACGTGTAAGACCAAAGCGGACAATTTTGTAAGATTGTTTTGTTTGAAAAAGAAACGTGTTCTCTCTCTCTCTCTTTCTTTCTCTCTCCCTCTCTCTCTCTCTCTCTCTTCCATCACTCAACTGGAGTCCAAAAACGTACCGCTGACAGAAAACGTAGCCAACGTTAAAGAAGTGGTTGACAAGTTGAAAGGAATTCAGGGAGATAAAGGAGCCAAGATCAAATCAAAGCTTGACGACGACCTTCAGTCGGTATAAGGCTATTTTTCGTCCAGATCGTCGTCGCTTCACGTTCGAAAATTTGAAGCTCCAAATTTTGTTCAACGTATATAAACATTTTGTTGTGCTGATGTTCATTTTGCGCTTAAACATTTTTTTGAAAATATTACATATTTTCCACAGTTTTTACGAAAATGAATACTTATATATGTTACATATTTGGCATTTTTAAATACTTGGAAATCCGATCCTTAGATATAACACTTTGGATTCTTTCATACCTCAGGAAATACGCCCTGACTGGGCATTAGCCTGTCAGGGAACCTACGTTGATTAGGGCACCGCCTGTCTGCCATTCTGGTGTGCGTATAGCATCATTTATGAGTTTGCTTTTCCATGTAAAAACATTGAGGAATTAGCTACTGAAGTAGCAAGTCAGTTTAATATGAACTCATGTTCTGTTGAAAATGAGTTGCTGCAGATTATATCAGATATACATCTCAAAGCTACAGCTTCTGATACAAATTTCTGGTGTTTCATACCTGAAGATAGATATCCGAATCTAAGACAAATCGCCCTTCAACTGACGGCAATGTTTGGGTCAACTTACTTGCTCGAGTCTGGATTTTCTGAAATGAAGATAATTAAGCCAAAATATCGCAATCGACTTACTGACAATCATATGTCATCATGCTTGCGATTAGCACTCAGTGGTTACGCACCATCTTATGAAAAGTATGCTGAGGACATGCAGTGCCACGCTTCAGCATCCTAAGTCACTCCTTAGTTAAGTTTAACACCATATGTAACTCTTTCGTTTTGTAACAACGAATAAACTCGCAATTTTGAATAACTGATACTATAGAGTTACTTGTGCGAGTCTGGATTTTCTGAAATGAAGATAATTGAGTCAAAATATCGCAATCGACTGACGATCATATGTCATCGTGCTTGCGATTAGCACTCAGTGGTTACGCACATCTAATGAAAAGTATGCTGAGGATATGCAGTGCCACGCTTCAACATCCTAAGTCACTCCTTAGTTAAGTTTAACACCATATGTAACTCTTTCGTTTTGTAACAACGAATAAACTCGCAATTTTGAATAACTGATACTATAGAGTTACTTGTGCGAGTCTGGATTTTCTGAAATGAAGATAATTGAGTCAAATATCGCAATCGACTGACGATCATATGTCATCGTGCTTGCGATTAGCACTCAGTGGTTACGCACATATAATGAAAAGTATGCTGAGGATATGCAGTGGCACGCTTCAACATCCTAAGTCACTCCTTAGTTAAGTTTAACACCATATGTAACTCTTTCGTTTTGTAACAACGAATAAACTCGCAATTTTGAATAACTGATACTATAGAGTTACTTGTGCGAGTCTGGATTTTCTGAAATGAAGATAATTAAGCCAAAATATCGCAATCGACTTACTGACAATCATATGTCATCATGCTTGCGATTAGCACTCAGTGGTTACGCACCATCTTATGAAAAGTATGCTGAGGACATGCAGTGCCACGCTTCAGCAACCTAAGTCACTCCTTAGTTAAGTTTAACACCATATGTAACTCTTTCGTTTTGTAACAACGAATAAACTCGCAATTTTGAATAACTGATACTATAGAGTTACTTGTGCGAGTCTGGATTTTCTGAAATGAAGATAATTGAGTCAAATATCGCAATCGACTGACGATCATATGTCATCGTGCTTGCGATTAGCACTCAGTGGTTACGCACATCTAATGAAAAGTATGCTGAGGATATGCAGTGCCACGCTTCAACATCCTAAGTCACTCCTTAGTTAAGTTTAACACCATATGTAACTCTTTCGTTTTGTAACAACGAATAAACTCGCAATTTTGAATAACTGATACTATAGAGTTACTTGTGCGAGTCTGGATTTTCTGAAATGAAGATAATTGAGTCAAATATCGCAATCGACTGACGATCATATGTCATCGTGCTTGCGATTAGCACTCAGTGGTTACGCACATATAATGAAAAGTATGCTGAGGACATGCAGTGCCACGCTTCAACATCCTAAGTCACTCCTTAGTTAAGTTTAACACCATATGTAACTCATCGTTTTGTAACAACGAATAAACTCGCAATTTCGAATAACGGAGTTTTTTCACTGATACTATAGAGAAGAACTTAAGTAAACCTAACCCAAACCTTGACTTAAATAATGTATATTGTGCGAAAAGCTAGTATATGCTACGGTTAGAGTTTGTGGACCCCTGGTCTATAGCTTCACAGTCCTCCAAGGTCAAGAATGCCTCCGGGTATAAAATATTATCAAATGTTCTTTAAAACGAAAATTTTTTCGATGAAATCATAACAGATTTTGAGATAATATTTCATTATTTTCGTTCCCCAACTATTACTTCGTGGCTATCGTACGAAATCGTACAGAACAATTCCAATCATGTAGCTTGACCATAAAAGCGAATTCCTAATAGATTTCTCACCGTTGTCGGGAGAAATGGCAGAGAAAATATTAGGACACACAGCACAAAAATGCAGTCAGTTTTATAGGGTTTCTACCTAAACACTTACCTTGAATTAGGAGGCTCCCCGATGAAGCAAGGTGCATTACCGTTTTTGGGATATCGGGAGATTTTAAAGTATGATCAATCGGTTCAGCGTGAAAGTGATCATAAATTGCGACGTTCGAACCAATTGTTATTGTGCAAGTCGGCTTTTGATGAAAAACGTAGGTTTCCACTCAAGAACCCACGTTTTTTAGGACGAACGTGATTTCCTCGAACAAATTCCACTGTGAACCATGTTTTTTCTTACACCGTTTGACAGCTGAGATTCTGATGAAGTTTTTCCCGAGGAGGGCCTCATTAACTACCTTCATTGTCTATTGTATCATATTATCTGCACTTGCAAAACCTCTCCAAAGTTCCACATTTCTGCCCTTCATTTATTTATTCACGGGGAATATTTATTTCTGGCCATTCCAACTCACTTTGTTAAATTCTGGGAATTGCCTACAAGATTGAGTCCAAACGAAGTAGCCATTAAATTAATATAATCCGCTTACATACTTTGAATTAAACCTTTCGCGAATTGATTTAAACTTACATACTTGAAAAATATCGAACTACCATAGTCCTGATTGACAGTTCAAACTCGGGCTCTATGGACCTGATACCTCCCCGCCAAAAATTGTGCAAACTACGTGACAGACATGTTCCTGCTGCTCTGTTTGATTTTTGTATTTTCTGTACTGGATTTGTATTTACAACTACACATTTTGTTGAAGATGCATTTTTTTTCTTTATTACAGATTTGCCTAAAGTTGAATTTATTTTGTGAAAAGTTCAACTAATTTTGCAAAAATATAAATTCATTTTGAGAAAATTCTAATTCAATTCGCGAAAGGTTTAACTCGAGGTGCGAATGCTGTACATCCCCAAAACTAACTTTAATTTAGTTTTTGCCAAGCGTCTAGTTTTAATTTTGTTATACATATCAAGTGGTAGCCATTCTGTACTCTCGAGTATAACGTGCCTTCCTTGTATATCACGAGCAGGTTGTCAAACGAAGGTGGTGACGAATCGCTAAGTTTATTAAAACGTTTATTATTATTATTCCTTTCATTTACAAAAATGGGCCGTTCTAACGTAGGCTGGTAAGTTAAACTATCTTTAAGTAATTTCAGTGACAGTAAGTGCATTTTGGGTGGCATTTGACGCCGTTGACTCCACACTGACAACCGCCGCTCGTATCTCCTTTGCCCTGGAAGAAAGAAATTACGTCATTCATACGAAATGATGAGGCCAAAACATCGTAAGTAGTTGGTACGATTATTACCAACGAAGTAGGTTGGACTGCTGTGGAGAAGTGAGGGGTCACCATTGTACAGACGCCTTCCAACCAGTAACGGGATGAGAAACAAATCTTTTAAAAATGTAAATCAAGTAACCTTTTGTATTGGTATAGATAGATACGTAGACGACATAATTATTTTATGGACAGGAACCGAGAGACAACTAAATTCTTTTCTGGAAAAAATCAACAATTTGGATCCTTTCATCAAATTCACCGTTGAATTGGGTGGAAATAAGTTAAATTTTCTTGACTTGTCTATCTCATTAATTAACAAAAGGCATGATATCTCCATTTATAGAAAAAATATCTACAGTGATACAACTATTCATAGCACTTCAAATCATCCTTTAGTTCCATAGTATGATCAATAGGGCACTGTCCATACCAATGAATGATCAAAATTTGTTGAAAGAAAAATATGTTATTAAAAGTATAGCCGTAAGTAATGGATATGGGGGAGAACTTGTTGATTCTATTTGGAATAAGGTTGTTAGGGAAAAGAGTAGGGAAGGGGTGTGTAATTTAGTGAGAGAAATTGAGTTGGAAGGGAAAAAGTGGATTAATGTACCTTATTATGGGAAAATTTCGGATAAACTCGGTAAAATTCTGTCGTCCAGGGGTTTCAACGTTGGGTTTAGGAATAAAAAATAATCTCAAATCTTCTGTGGGTAGGTACGGTTAAGGATAAAATGAAACGTTCAGGATAAAAGTGGGGTTTCTAAACTAAAATGTTCATATGGGCTAAATTAAATGTTCATATGAACTAAAATGTTCATAAAACTGGTAGGAAATTTAGGGAACGAATAAAAGAGCATTCTGCTTTTGCAAGTCATCAGAATGAATCCAATCATAGCTTCAGTTTTGATCTGACTAACAGGCAATATCTAGAATTTCCTCACTTTTGCCCAAAGGGAGGTGTGTTGGATGTGCTAGAAAAATTCGAAATTTTTAAAAGTGATAGGTCAGGAAAATGTTTAAATGATGTCATTCCTCAAAATATTTCACCATTATTGGGTTCTTTCTTGCAATAAGTTTGGCTCCGCCTCTCCATAATGATACTGTTTGTGCCCCTTTCGCTTTGTAAGCCTTGAGTGGCATTGGTAGGTCCTCCCCGCCCCTTTCACTTCCTTGAGCCAATAGGATTCAATCTCCTCTCACTCGATCCTATATAAGATGTGCTTTCTGTGATGTACTTTCAGTTCATGTTTGTTACTGATGATGGCCTAACCGTCGAAATCGATTTAACAGTGTAGCTCTTTACTTTCGTGGAAATATAGACAACGTTCTATCTTAGTCCGTTTTTATTTGAAATGGGTTTCCACGACTTCGTCGCGAGTGACATAGTCCGTATCAGTAACGGGCGGTAGGAAACTATGCCCAAAGCACCGAGGGTCACAGTTCAGGGCTAGTTAGGAATGGCAAACTCGTCCCCACCGGTCGTTAAGATAACGAGGATTATCGATATGGATGATTCGGCCCAGCGTCAGTTGCTCGGCGAGATGTCCCAACAAGTGAATGTTATTGTCTTTTAATTATTTCATTTTTTGGACTACCATTTTTAAAACCTGAGCATGTATAGGTATGCAATATGGGGATCCCGGTCCAATTTTTTCGGCGATTAGAATCCCAGGATCATGAGGGTCAAATCCCGAAATCCCGGGATTCTCCGAAATGAATAAAAATGACCAAACTGTCTCGAAATAAGCAGCTATCCCCTTGGCGTGATCATCATCAATTTGTAAATTGGAGAGGCTGTCCACCACCGCACCGTGTTCAACTGAGGATCAGGATTTCGAGCCTGCTCAGCGGCAGAAAGGAGAAAAGGAAGCATGCAGTTCCACATCTTCAGCGCTTTCCATCATCGGTGGTCAGAAAGAAGGTGGGAATTCGAGAGAACTTCTGCAGACGTCGATCGACAAAAGTATGAAGAAATACCAGCCGATCAGAATGAAACTTTACTAGACGAACATATTGAAAAAGGAGATGAACCTCCTGGACAATGAAGGCACTCGAAGGCATAATCTGGAGTTGGCATACCAGTATTTACTGACCATACTCCAGAAGCCGAGCGATCATTTTCCGCTGCAGGCCTCTTTGCCGCTAAACTCAGGAGCAGGCTAGCGGACGAAACGAACGCTCTGAGCTTTTTGAGCAGTGGCGTAAAGGCGCGTCCACACTATGCTGCAGAATGCCGGCGGCACAGACGACGGCCTTGCCGCCGGCAAAGCCGCTACAATGTAGACATGAACGTCGGCATTTTGCGGCATGCCGCTGGAAATCGCTCGAGTGTCGGTCTACTTCAAAGAAAGCCAGTGGGAAGGGGAAGTGTAGGCGTGCCGCGCGGCAAGCGGCGGCTTCAACTAATCAGTTTTGTTTTGGACAGCACCGTGTTTCGTCATGGGTTGGACAAACGATAAAGTGTGTAATTTAATTAATTTGTACCAAGATCGTCCTATTCTGTGGGACTGTCGTCAAAGAGATTACAAAGACAGGAATAAAAAACTGAACGCCATGCTGGAAATAGCTGTTAGCTTTGGTGTGAATAAAGAGGAGGTGCAAAGAAAAATCAAGAACTTGGTGAGTCATTTTTCACGAGAAGTAAAGAAGGAGAGAGAATCAAACAAATTTGGTGCGGGACGTGACGATATGTACAAAAGTAAATGGATCTTCTACGACAACCTGCTCTTTCTCAAAGATCGAAATGAACCAAGAGCTTTATTAAATGACTAGTTCCGTATGGCGCTCTACTTTCAAGGCTTGGACGCACCCAAAACCTTCGTTTGCGCCGTTTGCGTAGTTTTTCACAATTATTTTCAAGATTTATGATTATGAACGCAGCCGTAGCAACAAGTAAATCCTCCTCGGCAGACATTGGTGCGACTGAATGCCAACGCAGATGTGGACTTGTGCCGCCGGCATTCTGCGGCATAGTGGACGCGCCTTAACAGAGGGGCCCGCAGAACCTGCGACGCGGGGCGGCCCGAGAGCGAGGAGGGGAAATGCGGGAAATGGCGAACGGGAACCGGCGATCTTGAGATTAAAACCACCCCGCATGAAGTGCGAGGGCTGGTAAAATTAGGGCTAATTATGACGAGTTTTATTGTTTAAATTCGTGATTAATGTTATTGTGACACTTTCCCAGTTTTATTTAAGAATCTTTTTTATGGCCTCTTCATTCACAAAGTGAAGGAGGTTTTCAGGCGTTTCCTTGGCAATATTGGCGGGTGTTTCCCTTTCCAAAATGCCGGAATCTTATCGATGCGACAGCTGCAGAGGTGTTCATGTCTTAACAGTCCTCAACGCATGTGGCCAGTGGGAGTCCCACAAGTTTGCGAAGTCTGGCTCACAATAGCGTTTCTTGAGATTGTAAGAAACCGCTTGCCTTGTCTCTGCTTAATTTCTGGACCTGTTGAGTTATGTAACTCTAACCCCTAGTTGTGGTTCGGGTCCAATTGGGCTGGATTGATCCCTTTTTAGAGTCGATCAGCTTCTTCGTTGCCTTCTATTCCTTCATGACCTGGTACCCAAAGCAACGTAGGGGCTGCAGCCTTAAGGTCACCTTTCCGCTTTGAAGTTGTTGAGGAGGCAAAATAGCCTTTAATGCTGCCTGGCTGTCTTATTGTTTTTTATGGCAATCTTACTTCGTACTTTCGTACGGGTTTCTGTACGATTTGGGCCCCTTCCATCCCGCCTGCACCATTCATCACAGACCCATCTGTGTAACAGTGAGGAAAAACTTTTTTACAATGATCACCCTAAAGGGTAAAGTGGTAACGATCACTGGCCTGTTTTAATCTTTCCAGTATTCCTAAGCTGACTATCTTTAGATAAAATAACCACCCACGCACGCGTTCTTGGATAAGAAATCCGAGCGAATCGAATTCTTGGACGAGCATTTTTTCAATCCCTTAACTTTTGTGAAAAAGTGAAGTTTTCGGGGTGTTAGTAATAGTTTCCTGTCAGTCAACACTAGTAAAAAGTTGCAAATTGTAAAGATTGTAACCATTTCTGTATTGAGTAGTCTTTCTGACATCCGTTTTATTGTTTAAATTCGTGATTAATGTTATTTATGCAACCTTACTTCGTACTTTCGTACACTGCGGATGTCTTAACAGTCTCAACGCTGGGCCTGAAGTTGGCTGACGCGTTCTTGCTAACGCCTATCGGGTACTTGTACGAGCGGCCCCGTAGGGAGGGAAGGCGATGTTTTGGAGTCATACGCATGTACGAACGGCCCCGCCTGGTCTAAGGGCACAGATTAGAAATGGTACGAGCGGCCCCGCTCGAGCGAAGGCCCGCAGGCCAGTTGAACCCAGTGACTGGAAGAAATCCGAGCGAAGATGGAACCCAAAGTGGCCTTGTAAACGAAAAGTTGCAAAAAATCTATGTATGATGTTGGTAAACGGTTACCCTAGCCAAGTATGTCCAAATCGTTTCTTATAAGTACCAGCCCAGATCGAATAACTGAGAAGTACCTACTTGGGTCGGGAGTCATGTGACTGTGATTGTCTATTTGCATGTTTTGACAGTGTTCATTTTAGAGCAATAAATTATACGCATGAAAAAAGTTTCGAGTTGGTGCCATTGGTTTCATTTCCCATATTTCCGAGGGGCCGCTCGTACATATGGGCCATTCTCCAAATTCTTGCTTATTCATGTCTGGAAGGTGCAGGACCTTTCCGTTTAGGTTTTCGTCGTGGAAACAATTTTCGGTATGTGCGACCAACTTTTCTCTACAAGATCCTTTAATTAGTTTGATTTAAATATCGATTAAAATGGGAATATTTTCAATTTATATACCGCCAAAGTCATTCTTTCACCCTGTCCAGATCTGACCTTGGCAACTTCTCTCATCTTTTCCGACCTCTCACAATTTTTTAATCGATTCGCGATCACGTTTTCCCGATCAATTCATACCTGAATAATCACGAGAAAGGCCAACATATTTTTCGAGCCTCGGTACGATAAACAGGAACAAGAAAGATGCCTGTCCAGAGGTTTTCCGTCATTCTTTCACCTGAACGGTTTTTTCAATTTTTGGCGGACATAACTACCCTGCACGTGCCCGGTTTTCCCGAATTTTCAAGGCACCACTTGTAAACTACGGGCGGTTGACTTTCATGGAATGTTCCAGTCTTCGGAAAGCCGTCCACGCGAACGGAATGGTGTAGTTCTTAGGCTGTATTTTTTTCACTCATCATTCTTCGGTCCTCGTTTCTTAAGTAAGTTTCAAAGTTTTTCTTTTTTCATTGTTTCGTCCTTGTAGAACTTGAGTAACAGTTTGAATTAATATATCCACTTCACTTAATCAAGGTGTTTGTAAACTGGAAAAAAATCGAAAATGATGGAACCGTCATTCTTTCACCTGTCATTCTCTCACCAGTATCAAAAGTCTTTATTAAAATTTAACCAGTATTAAAAGTTTTTATTACAGTAATTATGGATGCTCGTGTATGCTCCGTTGAAAAATCTTAATCAGGATGGTTCAAAGGAGGCCCCTGAATTTTCGCAGAACCCAATTCGTATTTTTACTTCTCTGAAAAGTTGGGATGCCAATCGGCAAGATTATCGAGAATGGCCCATATACGCCCAGACCGACCGGGGCCGCTGGTACAAGTGCTCCCACACTGAGTGTGGCCGCTCATGTACCCCAACTTGTCCGCGGGGCCGCTCATGCCGTCAACCACACTATCTATGTCGGAAATTTTTGTATTGGCGTTTTAATTTCGGTTTCTTACGATTAAAGTCAGAAATGAGCTATTCGCGCACTCTCTGGCGTTGGTGGGGAACTACTGAACAAAGGCATTACCTCACCTAGCCCCAAAAACGCTTCCTGGAATGTGTGCTTGCTCCTGAAGTGAACTCAAGCTTTTAGGATGCGATGTTGTCTCAAGACAACACCAGCATCGAGAGTGTTACGGCCAAAACAATTGGAATATTCAGTTACCTATTCTTATTATTTAGAAAATGATTTTTTTTTGTCGAAAAATTGATAGTAACTATCAACAGTTGCTGTTAACAATTGATTATTTCTGGGACCCCAAAGTTCTCAAATTTCAAAACAATTTAGATCGACAATTCACGAGAATTCGGTCACGTGAGCAGAGATGAGAATAATCATCGCAATTAGGCGTTTGTCGTTAATTTGTCATAAGAATATTTCTGCCTTATCGCTTAATGGCCTCGAGTTTTGAGTCGACTTCACAGTGCACAGTTTGGCAAATGGATGTGATTGCTTGTAAATTGTCATCTAAATCTATTTTCTAGTTTTGAGGTATATTTAGTCGATTTTGGTTTATTATTCAATAATAAACCATTGTAATCGCTCTGGATAAAAAAATTCTAACCCCCCCTGGAAATTTCATGGTTTACGTTTCAAAGGGTGTAGAATCCGAATCTGCAATAACAATTTTTCCGTCCGTCCGCCGTACTCACGATTTCTCCCAAACGGCTGAAGCAAAAGATCTGAAATTTTCAGGAAAAATCCATCTTGGCCCGACGACGCCCCAATTCTTGAGCCAGCTCTCGCACTCAATTTAAAGTGCCCTTTAAGGGCTGTAAAGGTTTTGTAAAATACGTAAAAACCTCAAAACAAGTCGCATCGGCCTAAATATTTACCTATTTGAAGAACATACCATGAGGAATCGAATGAGCCCTTCCCAAATACCCGTCAAACCATTCCCGATGTATGGCCCGATTTATGGTGTCAACATTTGCGTTTTTTGGTTTATTATTGTTTGTTTGTAACCTAGGGATGCCGATAGCGTCTAGTTGTAGTGAATGTGGTTACTGGAGTGATAGCCGATGTGGATACTTGTAGTTTATAGGCGATACACGGGTTGAAGCATTCTTATATGTAAGAAACGCTGATAATATATAGGTAAATATTATTACTGGGGATTATTATTCAATATGATTACTGGGTTAAATGAGTATTCTTTCACTCGGGGTTATTATTCAATTGGCTTGCGTTCATGATTTGAATCTGTACTAAGCTTCGGAGTGTGCGTGTTTCACAGGTGATATAGCGATTATTGAATTTCAGGAGATATGCATAGAGCACGTAAATCTGTTCTCAACCAAAACACCTATTTGGATTGATCAGTTGATGATATTTGCGTGCCTCCTCTACATCAGTCTACCTTTGGCTACATCGTTTACATTTGAGTTTGGGGAAGTTTTAACGCAATACGAGCGCTAATGGACTTGATAAATTATGGATGTTTTTATTTGGGGGGGGATTGAGGTTCAATAAAAAAACGCTGCAAATTCTTTCGCTGGGGTTTATTACTCAAGTGGCTTGCGTTCATAATTTGAATTTCTTCTAAGCTTTGCGTGCGTGTTTCACAGGATAGGGCGATTATTGAATTTCAGGAGGCACACAAATATGATCAACTGTTCAATCCAAATAGGTATTTTGGTTGAGAACAGATTTACGGGCTCGATGCATATCTCCTGATATTCAATAATCGCTCTATCCTGTGAAACGCGCACACTCCAAAGCTTAGCAGAAATTCAAATTAAGAACGCAAGCCACTTGAATAATAAACCCCAGTGAAAGAATTTGCAGCGTTTTTGGTTTAGTTAGGTCATGGTTCACTAAACATTAGACTTTAATTGCGCTAATACCCGTATTTTTGAGGCCTTTTTTTCTGAGTGGATGAATTATTTTTCATAATGAAGACGATCTATTGTTGAAATCCATCGTTATTATTGTATACGTCCTACATATATTTTGATCAAGATTCTTTAATTTTTTTAATAAATTATTGAGCTTTTTTGAATTTAGTGTTATTTTCATCGAATTTTTCAATCCCGGGGTCAGTCCCGGGATTCGCTTCGACGCAATTGAGAATTTTCCAAGTCGAATTGAGAATTTTCCAAACCAAATTGAGATTTTTCCAAATCAATTTGAAAATTTTCCAAATCAATTTGAGAATTTTCCAAATCAATTTGTGATTTTTCAATCTAAGAAACTTTCACTACTAAAAAGGAAGAGGAAATTTTCCAAACCGAATTTACAATTTTTTAAGGCAATCCAAGACTTTTGTTGAAAACAAAATTAGTGAAGGAAAATGAAAGAATTGCAATTTATGAACAAATTAACATTGAAATCATAAAGACAAAATGAAAGAAGAATACTTCATAAAAATTACGCTCTTGTTAAGAACAGAAAAAATCGAGGCCACTCTGCATTTTCCAACGACATTTTTTTTTTAATTTCAATGTTAATTTGTTCATAAAGTGCTATTCTTTCATTTTGCTTCACTAATTTTGTTTTCAAAAAGTCTTGGATTGCCTTAAAGATTTGTCAATTCGGTTTGGAAAACTTCCTCTTCCTGTTTAGTAGTGAATGTTTCTTAGATTGGAAAATTCTCAAATGGATTTGGAAAATTCTCAAATTGATTTGGAAAATTCTCAAATTGGTTTGGAAAAATCTCAATTTGGTTTGGAAAATTCTCAATTCGACTTGGAAAAGCTATATAATGAATTTCTGGCTGGGAGACCTGCGAAAAGGACCACTGACTACATTCACGTCGTATTTGGTACTGTTCTAGTGCTGGTCTCAAAAACAACAAAAAATCCTACATCAATCCTTCCAGTAAAGTATAAATCAGTTGGACAAATAGATAAGAATGAATCACGAACATATCGATTGCATATTTATTTCTGAGTATGCACTTATGTTCTTTCAACATCCATGTATCCTCCAATAATGTGGGCTTCGCCCTCTTCTTATTTGAACCTGACTACAAATGCTTGTGAGCCCTTCCATTCTCACTTTACTTTTCCAACACCTCGCCCAAACATCCTCGAATTTTCCTCGGAATTCCCGAATCCGGTCCTCATCAAATCTCTCGCTACCAGGTAATTCAGGGGTTGGGCCGAGTTTACCTCCACCCCTGTGTCTCATTGCCAGGTCATTTTACACATGGACCGAGTTTTCCATTTCTTAAAGGGATTGGTTGGTAGTTTACCATCTCCCCCAGTAACAATCACCATACCCAACAAAAAACACCTATCTTGCCGAAATTGGCATTATAATGAAAGGTTTTGAGACTAATTTCAACACATTAGAATATTCCTGTCAATCTTTGCTCAAAAAATACCTAACTTTTTATTTAAAAAAAATTTAAAAATTCGAATACAATTTTGCACTACTTGAACAGCAAAAATTGCTTACTCATAAACTTTTCGATCACATGCTAAAAAACCATTATTCGTATAAATTTAGATCTTATTCTGGAAATTTTGGAAATATGAATCTGATAGCAGTCCCTATTCCATCCATCAATTACACAGGTCTGCAACCAAAAAAATGCATACGATTTTTTCACTGTTTCCCATGGATTTTTGCATGCAAAAACCGAAAAAGTAATCAAAAAATTCCATCACGTCTAGTTTCCTCGCAAAACTGGTTTTTTGAATACCGCATACGGTGTTATTCAGCGTTAAACCTCAATTTGGTAGTTGCTTCCAAGTTGTCAATTTTATGAATTGAATGAATTTTTTCACTCTCATATTTAGTCATGTCACTCCCAGGATTGATACGAAATTAAAGAGAGGGATAGAGAAAAAGGGAGTGGGATATTTTTGAGGTAGGAGAAGCGTAAGGATGCCCAAAATTATGTCATAACACGTCGTTTACCTATTTGATTTTCTGAAAAGTCAGGATGCCTTGCTGTATGTAGTGCTAAATTCTCTAGGGAATACGAAAGACCCTAACTACAAAACAATTGCGAATCGCATGTTGGCTACCTACAAAGCTCAAGGATGCAACATAAGCCTAAAAGTTCATTTCCTACTCTCCCATGTTGAATACTTTCCAGAAAACCCGGGAGCGTTTAGTGAAGAGCAAGGAGAAAGATTTCGCCAAAACATTCGGGATATGGAAAAACGCTATTAAGGACGATGGAACGTCAATATGCTAGCTGACTATTGTTGGATGCTAGTTTCTTCAGGGAGTCAGTCAGGTTGTAGAGGAATCGCTCCCTCAAGAAGGAAGATCTGGGTGTGCTCACCACGCCATCTTCGAGGAGGTGGCAGTGGATGAGTCAGCCTTCAGATTCTCTGACTACATGGTGGAGGTGCGGAACTTTGATCTCCCCTTCAACGTCTACATCCACAGTAGATCATTATGGTCTGAAGGGAGGCCCCAATTCGAACGAGGGGCTCAGTGTTCTACACTGATGGCTCCGTCATGAATGGTAGAGCTGGTTCGGGCATATATGGCCCAAGAACGGCGATCGCAGAATCCCTGGGAACAACTGCTACCATTTTCCAGGCAGAAGTACATGCCATACGCTCTTGTACCGACAGACTCTTGTGTCGGCGAGTTAATGGAGCGACAATCTATATTCTCTCAGATAGTGAAGGTGCGTTCAAGGCGCTGGCTCTTGCACAATTTCCTCGAGGCTGGTGCAGGAGTGCTTGGCTAACCTCAAGACCCTTGCCAGTAACAATAAGGTTACATTTGTGAGGTGCCCTGGGCACCAAGGGGTTGAGGGGAACGAAAAAGCGGACACCTTAGCTAGGGAAGGTGCTGCTTCTCTCCCAGTGGGTCCAGAACCCTTCCTGGGCACAACGGAGAGCTTTCTTAGGGGAGAGCTTTCCAAATGGGAGAGTAAGAAGAGTACTGCCTGCTGGCTCCGTGATAGGGGACTGAGGTAGGCAAAGCAATTTATTGATTTCTCCAGGAAGAGAGCTAACGAGCTGTTCAGCCTAGGAAGAAAGGAGATACGTATAGTAACACGGCTCTTAACGGGGCACTGTCCACTTAGATACCATCTCCAGAAAATGGGCAAATCTGACACCACCCCCCGCCGGTTCTGTGGGGCTGAGGATGAGACTGCGTGTCATGTGATCTGCCACTGCCCTGTGCTGGCAAGACAGCGTTTTCGAACCTGGGGGCAAACTTCCGTTGATCCCCAGGTTTTCAAAACGGGAGAGGTAAAGGATCTCCTCTCTTTCGCCAAAACGTGGTGGGGAAGGGTGGACCTTCCAGCTTTTCTGGGGTTGACGACAACAGGTCGCTACAACAGACTGGGATGGTAATGCCCACCCAGTAATAACCAGGCAGTTAGTGCTTGGGTCCCAGGCAGCTCCTGACGATGGGTACAAGTGCCATTCACTGTGCATTCAGTTCTCGGTTCGGCAGGGTGCTCAAGTCGGGTAGACAAATGTGCCGGGGAAGGAGTTGGAGGTTATGACCTCCTTCTCCAGCCACAATAGGCCCACCAAGGCCTCAGTGGTTAAAAAAAAATTGTTGGATGCTCAAGCGAGATAAGGACAATGCTGGAGCACGAAAACGTGTGCGACGAAGTATCAAAGAAAAAAAAAGAAGGTTCCACAAGCAAACTGAATGAAGTTTTTGCGTATTTTGTACTGAATAGTAAACAAATACTTTCTTTTATTTTGAGTATATAGACAATACAAATTATGGTGTTTTTTCGTTTTTTATGTCCCCCTCCCCCCTAATTTGCAAGAAAACTGTACGTGATGGAGGAAAATAGCGGTCATTTTTGGATTCAGCACAACAACAAAAAATAACATTTAGCTAAAATATTCCATGCAGCTGATCAAAATTTGTTTTTTGCAGACCTGTGTTATTCTTTTCTAGATCTTACTGTATGATTTCAGACAGAGACGTAGGCTGTTTGTTTGGGTTGTTTTTCGTTCTGCTTCCCCGTTCTTACTTACGTTCGGTCCCCATCGGGGTCCTCTGGTGATCCAGCAGATTTCCGTTTTGCACATGGAGCACCGCAGCCAGTCGCAGCCCCACTTCTTCATGAGAACGACTTGACACGTGGGGCAGTTCATCGCCTCTCCCCGGTCCACCATTTCCTGTCAGATCCGAAGAAGAAAAAAACAGACTCGAGTGTCGTACAATGAACTATATGTCAAGGAGTTACATACAACGTCATTTTCAATAATAATCATACAATTTATCGCCAATAATACTCATAATAATAAAATTAAGGACATCTTTGAAAAATACCGATAAATTATAAATAGAGGAAATCAAAATAAAGACATCCTAAATGTAAAAAAAAAAAAAAAAAATTATATGAGTTTATTGCAGGAAAATAACATTAAAATTTGATTAGGTACTGAAGTTCCTTATTTTTATTCTGTCTTTTTATGATTCATTGTGAAGCAGTTTAAGAACTGTCTATTTTTATACAATTGCTTGGCTCTGTGTTCTACAACTGAAGGTGTTTAGATGTATCTGGAATGGTTTTGGATCATAAAGAGTTTTTCGGTGTTTGGGTCATTACCTCTTGAAAACCACACTTGACGCGTATTCAAGGCCCGAAGCTAACGGGACCATACTCGCCGCTAGAGATGTTGGATATTTCGGTACCGGTGACAAAGTCACCGATATATATATCGGTGACAAGGAACTGGAAAAAGCAGTGACAGATATTTCGGTGATTCCAACTACTTAGAGATGTTCGATATTTTTGTACCAGTGACAAAGTCACCGATATGATGACCGGTACAGAAATATCGTAGTAAGTAATAAGTTTAAAATGTAGTAGGTAAAACATTTGTTTACGTATACATGAATAAAAACAGATTTTTATTATTTCAACTGTAAAGCAATCCCTCTTTAATCATAAAAATTTATGTCCAACATCTCTATTCATGCTTCCTTCCTTCAAAAAACTGTGACAGCGGCACATTTCATTCATTTCCACTCTCTGTCACCGATATTTCCTTGTCACTGGAACCGATCACCGATATTTGTAAGTCACTGGATAGCACATCTCTACTCGCCGCCGTTACCTCATTGTCCATGAATCCCGTTCTTATGTGAAAATATTTAAAGCTTTTTATGGACGCCAAATTCCCGAAGCTGCTTTGCGCCGTGGGTTTTCCCCAAGCCAACCTTTTTCTGGTAAACGGTCAGTCACCCGTAGTCTTCCCCCTAGCATCCTGGGGTTTCCCGGGGTAGTTGTAACCCCGTCCCTGATTGGTTTCTACTATCCTCCCCGCGATTCCCCACGCCAAATTTTCTTCACTTCCCCTTCAAACAAAATTTCCCCGTTTTTTGGTTGACAGAATCTGGAGTCAGTTCTCTCCTTCGATTTAGCCGGCTCTTACACCCTTGTTAACTTGACCGACTTCTTATCATAGTTATCAAAGTGACTTCATTTTCCTAACTAAGTAGTGGCAAAGCAGCATATTTTGTGATATTGTTGGCTACCCGCAAAACCTCAACTTTGGCAGAAGAGCCCTAAGGTTTCATTCAACAACACCTTTATTTATTTGATTGATTCACTATATCAACGAATACGAATTGAATTTTATATTTCCATACTCATTCATTGAGCATGTACGCATTCGTTTGAAATACACCCTCCATCAGTTAACTGCACAACCGTTTATGTCTTCCACGGTTTCTCCTCAACAGAAGGGTACAGGGGAAAAAGCAGGTGAGTCACTTTTTCGGAAAAATCGAGTTTTTTGTATCATTCCATTCAGGATGGAAAACCCTGAAACGGCGGGAATCCCCAGTTAGTCAAGAAATGACGGGTTGTCGAGTAATTGCCGCACAGAGACAGAACCAGGTAACTCAAGCTCTCTAGCAACAGATTCGTTGACTGTAATCGATCCCATGGCTGTATAGATCACTTGGCTGTGATGTGGCCCACGCTCCCACCCTCCATTGAGTCACACACCATACTGATTACATGTCACATGTCTGGTATGGGAATGAGTAATTACTGATCGATGACCAATGCACTCCCACCCTCCCACCCCAGGGGCTAAGCCCAATATCATAGAAAAATAAAACAAAATTGCTTCCTCTACAGAAAGAACGCTTCAAATTCTTTCACTGGGGTTTATTATTCGATTGGCTTGCGTTCATTATTTGAATTTCTACTAAGCTTTGGAGTGTGCGTGTTTCACAGGTGATAGTGGTTATTGAATTTCCGGAGGCACACAAATATGATCAACTGAACAATCCAAATAGGTACTTTGGTTGAGAACGGATTTACGTGCCCTATGCATATCTCCTGAAATTCAATAATCACTGTATCACCTGTAAAACACGCTCACTCCAAAGCTTAGTGGAAATTCAAATCATGAACGCAAGCCAATTGAATAATAAACCCCAGAAAAAGAATTTGCAGCGTTTTCCTGAAAATTTCAGATTTTCTGAGTTTTCCTGAAAATTATCAGAATGCTTCAACCCGTGTATCGGCTACAAAGCCTTTTAGGAGTTCACTCCAGTATCCACATTACTACATCACTACGTCACTAGGTTACTGATTTCAACAAAAAAACAATAATAAACCAAAATACCGCGAATGTTGGCACCATAAATCGGGCCATAGAACGGGAATGGTTTGACCTACGTACCTGGGGAGGAGCTCATTCGATTCCTCGTGGATTGTTCTTCAAAAATAGTACAAATTTAGGCCTCCTTGACTTCTTTTGAGGTTTTTAGGGATTTTACAAAACTTTAACAGCCCTTAAAGAGCACTTTAAATAAAGTGAGAGAGCTGGCTCAAGGATTGGGGTGTCGTCGGACCAAGATGGATTTTTCCTGAAAATTTCAGATTTTTTGTTTCAGCCGTTTCGGAGATATCGTGCGTACGGCGTACGGCGGACGGACGGAAAAATTGTTATTGCAGATTCGGATTCTACACCCTGTGAAACCTAAACCATGAAATTTTAGGAGGGGTTAAATTTTTTTATTGAATAATAAACCAAAAACAAAAGTAACAGAGTTCGTCATTTTAATGTTAGGTAAGTAGGGTAAGGTGCTCTACTGGGTTCCACTTTTTGGTTAAAGATTTTTCCTGAGGCCACTATGGTTTGATTTGAAATCTCTTGGTCTGAATCTATCAGGAACATCGCAAAAACCTTTTCAACGTGAAAAATGTAGTAAGTTTTCGAAGAAATTCAAAATTCGAAAAATGACATTTTTTGAAAATTTTCTTAAAATCCGTTTTAGAGTAAAATAATCAATAATCGAATTCTAGGAATTCTAAGGATCTCAAATATCGCAACTGCGCAACCATGCTCAAGTGGCACTGACTTTCTCATTTAAAATGGGAACCCCAATTTTTTATTGCAGATTCAGATTCTACTCAATAATAAACCAAAAAATTCCCTCAACCAATGTTTTATTCAGCGAGTATTTTCAATGCCCAATGCTCAAAATTTGACATATCTCCTATTAGTTTCTTTTTTTGCCAAAATGTACACATTTTCAAACGACGCCAGGCAGTACTTTTTAGCGGTAAACTCATAATTCACGCTCTCCTATAGAATAGACACATTTTCGTACACAAAGGTTTTTATTCATACTAGTTCTTCACCAGTCGATTTCACAGGTAAGAAATTCATTGCACAACATAAAATGATTATTTTTTAAAAAAGACTGAACATCCGACTTCGGGGACGGATGTTTACTCGTCTTTTTTCTGTGGTAAGAGGAGTCAACGACGACGTTCTTGACTTTGTTAGCGGTCCGAGTCACGTTCCATTTGGCCATCAAATGCTCCCATAATCGTTCACAGTCCTCGCAGTCTAGAGTCGCTGGCCCAAGAGTAAATTTTGTTGCGAACAGTCCCCAGGCCATCACAAAAAGCTGTCTTTTCAATACACATTCGGCACGCAGACAAACGGCGTATAAAATCATGCTCGACAATTCTATCCAACCGTAATCAGCGTGAGATAGTGGTTTGTCCCCTGATGTCAAGATCGTGTCAATTAAAAGCACCCCTTGGAGGGCCCAAGACGTCAAATCCCCGTTCCTGTTGCTCATGTCTTTCCCCGTTTGTTCTTCAATAGCCTTAAAGATGTTCTTGAGGCTAGGTGAACGTTCTTTGTTAAGGGTCGAAAACGCCAGACCATCCGCTAATTCTGGTTTCGTATAAGGGTCCTGACCGATTATAACTACCTTAATACTGTCCAGAGGGGTACAGGTGGTGAATTTCCACAGATCCTTGAGTGATGGGTTCACTGGATTTTCGTTGTTTACCTGCTCCGCGAGCTTATTTTCGATTTTTCTCAACAAAGAGTACCGAGGTCGTTGCTCGACGGGCATTTCTTCCTCCCAGTTACGCGAGAATACTGTACTATCATACTGTTCTTTCGAATCCTCGAAAGGAATCATTCTTGCGTGCGACGTTTCATCCTGAAGTGGGCCCCGTATATTTTCAGCTACTTGTAAGACGGGATGTAGAATCTCTTCGAACCAAGTTTCATCGACGCAATCTTCCGAATGGAATATGTTAGGGTAGCGACGCGTGTACTCCCTAATCGTTTGGCGCGTAGACGTGACACCGGGTTCAGACATACTTACGACTTCGGCTAAATCTGGAGTGAAATCTGGTATCTTCGGACGCACTGACTGTTCATCGGCTCATGAGTGCCGCTCTATATATACAGCTATCTTGTGTTGCACAATAAGCGATGAAATGAGTCATTGCCGGGGATAACCAATAGGATGCGTTTTCATTCGTCCGCGAGTTCCTCTCGACCACCGGTCGAGGTCAAATCTGATGACGAGCACCTTGTTCATATTCGATCTCGTCCCACAATGAATTGCGGCGGGTGGGATTTATCCTCACATAGAAAAACTGCCACTTGTGTGGCATGCAAGTTGTCATTTCATCCCTCGTGTAGGGGAGGGTGGGGGATGCCGGTCACTTAACTTCTCAGTACCATATGTTTGGCCTCAACGGTCCTGAAATAATGCTCCCAACGCGGTTCGCTTCCAAAATTATCCAATTTTAATAATCAACCTTACTTTTTTGGTTTATTATTATTCAATAATAAAACCATCGTAATCGCTCTGGAAAAAAAAATTCTAACCCCCCACTGAAAATTTCATGGTTTACATCTCAAAGGGTGTAGAATCCGAATCTGCAATAAAAAATTTTAGCAAAAGATCTAAAATTTTCAGAAAAATCCATGTTGGTCCGACAAAGCCCCAATACTTGAGCCAGCTCTCTCACTCAATTTAAAATGCCCTTTAAGGGCTGTCAAAGTTTTGTAAAATCCCTAAAAACCTCAAAATAAGTCGAAGCGGCCTAAATTTATACCTATTTGAAGAACATACCATGAGGAATCGAATGAGCACCTCCCCAGGTCTGTAGGTCAAACCATTCCCGATGTATGGCCCGATTTATGGTGCCAACATTTGCGTTTTTTGGTTTATTATTGTTTGTTTGTAACCTAGTGATGTCCGGCCGATATCGTCGAGTTGTAGTGAATGTGGGTACTGGAGTGATAGCCGATGTGAATACTTGTAGTGAAGTTAGTAGCCGATACACGGGTTGAAGCATTCTGATATTCATGAAACGCTGATAATATATAGGTCAATATTCAATATTATTCCTGGGGTAAATAAGTATTCTTTCACTGGGGTTTATTATTCAATTCTCTTGCGTTCATGATTTGAATTTCTACTAAGCTTTGGAGACTGCGTGTTTCACAGGATAGGGCGATTATTGAATTTAAGGTTTGTTGCTTCAACCTGTGTATCGGCTACTAACTACACTACAAGTATTCACATCGGCTATCACTCCAGTATCCACATTCACTACAACTCGACGCTATCGGCAGGACATCACTAGGTTACAAACAAAAAGTAATAAACGAAAAAACGCAAATGTTGGCACCATAAATCGGGCCATACATCGGGAATCTTTTGACCTACGGACCTGGGGAAGGGCTCAATCGATTCCTCATGGTATGTTGTTCTAATAGGAAAATATTTAGGCCGATTCGACTAGTTTTGAGGTTTTCAGGGATTTTACAAAACTTTTACAGCCCTTAAAGGGCACTTTAAATTGAGTGAGGGAGCTGGCTCAAGAATTGGGGCGTCGTCGGACCAAGATGGATTTTTCCTGAAAATTCCAGTCGTCGTCGATTAGCGAAAACCTAAAAAATGTGTAAAATTAGCGTTTATTATTGATTAATAAACCAAAATCAGACCGCGTACGCTTAATTTGATCGATTAGAACCAAAGATATAGTTTAAAAAAAACCATGTTTAGGTCATGAAAAATGGAAAAAATCGTCAAAATAACATACTGCTATAGTTTATTATAAGGGGGGAAGTGTTCATGAGAAGTGGTTTTGCCAGAGTTATGCGGGATCGTAGCCTTTTTCCGCAGTGTTAGTTTGAGTTCACTAGTAAACCTGGTGGTAAGTCACTACCCTTCAGGTCCGATTTATTTTCGTGAGTAACGGCTTTAACAACCCTCAGTTCTTGAGCGTCTACCCCCTGATAAAGATAGCTTTACACACTCTTCCGAATTTGATTTTTATCAAAATTGATTTTGGCCCCCGTCCTCACAAGTAAAACTGTTCTATTTAAGACGTTTATATTCTGAATTACCTACCTTAATGTACGACTATGAAAGTGTATTCTTACCTGTAGCATTTCTTTTGTTCGTTTAGATTCAACGTTGACTTCGGAATCCTTGTTCAACTGTTCTTGAAACTCCTTGCAGTCCATTCCTTCGTGAACAGCCTAAATTCGATAGAAACGGTATGATCAACATAGTTGGTGATTGTGAATGTTTATTAAAGAGAAAACTTGATATCATCCATATTTTATTTGTTTAAACACATTTGATCCACTTACTTGGCAAGTGAGGCAATTGGTATGAGTACAGACTGGACAGCGGAAGAGGTTGACGTTGTCCTCGAATATGCACCAGCCTTTACAGTCGGGGGTCTTGCAATGAAACGCGTTGCCGATTTTGGTTTCAGCCAAAGCAATGGATTTTGCCAGATGTTGTTCGTAAGCTGCCGGCGTGACTAGCTGTAATAGATAGATAGATAAACTTTTATAGCAGTAATCATAACATTGTTTGTGAGGTGATGGAATGGTATAGTTGCCCCTTCCGAGCAGGAGGATGCATCAAGTAATGCTCCGCCACGCTCAGAAGATGATTCAGACGCTTGCAGGCGTCCGACTCATCTCCCAAGGCGGCAGATTCTAAAATCGGGAAGGGGCCAACTAACCATATCCATCACATGTTACAAAGTTCATTCGAGGTATCGACATAATAAGACACTTCTGAGATAAAAGCTATGCCTACCAATAAAACGCTGCAAATTCTTTCACTGGGGTTTATTATTCAATTGGCTTGCGTTCATTTATCATATCAGACCTACATCAAATTAAAGGAAATGGGCTCACTCCCATATTCGAGTTGAGGGCGCTTGGAACGGCCAGATGGGAAACTGCCAGTTATCAAGAAGGCGATAACAGAACTCGAAAAACGCAAATCTTGGCCGCATTAATCATGCCATAAATCGGGAATGGTTTGACCTACAGACCTGGGAAGGGGCTCATTCGATTCCTCATGGAAAGTTCTACAAAACAAGTCCACATTTAGGCCGCCTTGATGTTTTTTGAGGTTTTTAGGGATTTTACAAAACTTTGACAACCCTTAAATGGCACTTCAATTTGAGTTAGAAAGCTGGCTAAAGAATTGGGGCGTTGTCGGACCAACATGGATTTTTCCTGAAAATTTCAGATGTTTTGGTCCAGCCGTTTGGGAGAAATCTTGCGTACGGCGTACGGCGTACGGCGTACGGCGGACGGACGGAAAATTTTTTATTGCAGATTTGGATTCCAGACCCTTTGAAACGTAAACCATGAAATTTTCAGGGGGGGTTAGAAATTTTTTTTTCGAGAGCGATTACTATGGTTTATTATTGAATAATAAACCAAAAAGGCAAGAAAGCGATAAGAAATAAATAATTAAAATAACAAACACCTTTCTTTTTCTTGAGCTGGCATGGATCAAAAGAACTTAATTTTAACAGAAACAATGCAATAATTATTATTACTATCATTGTCTAACATTATTAATTTATTAAAATCTAGCTTAGTCAATGAGGCTGTTAACAAAATTAGGCTTCTGTTGACAAAATTGTAAATAGCAAATGCCTATCTCTATTCCATTCAGCTCTAAAAATGAACATAAAGCTTCGAATAATTCATCCTCTGTTTTGTCTACAAGTAAGGTAATATTAGGTACATATGTGCTTAAATAAAAGTGTCGAGAAGACACGTTAATAGGACAAATAACAAATAAAGGGGCTAAATCCTCTTCTTTAAACAATCTACACAGTTTGCACTGTTCTGAGGCGTTAATTTTTTAGCGACATCTTTTATGATGAATCCTGCAGGCACAGATGAACCACCCCTAGAGGACACAACCACACTAGATCAAGAAACCAACATTCCATCTGTCACTATTAAAGAAGTAATGCACATAATCAATAAGGAAATCAGTCTGAAAAGGCCCCAGGCTACGACCTTATTACGGGACAGATCCTTAAGCACCTTCCGCCTAAAGCCATTGCAAAAATAACAATGATTATCAATGCAGTTATTAGACTCCGTCACGTTCCACAATTGTGAAAGATTGCTGAGGTCATCATGTTTCCTAAACCAGGTAAGCCTCCTGAGGACCTTAGTTCATACAGGCCAATTTCACTTCTACCAGTATTACCCAAACTCTTTGAAAAACTAATTCATACACGACTAGTACCCATTATTGAAGAACGTAAGCTGTTTCCAAGACATCAATTTGGCTTTCGACAGAAACACTCCACAATTGACCAAGTTCATCGAATAACACATATAATCGAAGAAGCACTTGAAAAAAAATAAAGTCTGCTCTACCATCTTCCTTGACGTCGCCCAAGCATTTGACAAGGTTTGGCATGAGGGACTCAATTACAAGCTGCCAATTAAGTATGCTGAACTGCTCTTACCTCACCAATCGTTACTTCAGAATAAAGCAAGAAGATGTCTACTCAGAGCCACAGCTGATCACTGCAGGGGTCCCACAAGGCAGTGTTCTTGGGCCACTTCTGTACGTCCTTCATACCAGTGATCTCCCAGAAATTGAAATGAACACTACAGCTACTTTCGCGGACGATACGGCGGTTCTGGCAGGTGGAGAAAATAATATTGAGTCCATTACAAAGTTAAAAAGGTCCTTATCCTGCATTCAACAGTGGACAGCGAAATGGAGAATCAGAATTAATGAAAATAAATCGGTTCACGTCGACTTCACTAACAAACAAATTTACTATGTACCTATCTCTTTATCTAAAGGGCAAAATTATTCCGTATGCTAACGAAGCTAAATACCTCGGTATGAAGCTCGATGAGAGGCTCAGATGGAGGGCCCATGTTAAGAAAATGAAGGGAGAACTCCAGCTCAAATTCAGGAAAATGTACTGGCTGATGGGGATACGGTCGAAGCTGTCGATCCAGAACAAGCTAAGCCTGTACAACCAGGTCCTAAAACCTGTTTGGACCTATGGAGCCCAGCTCTTTGGCTGCACAGCTCAATCGTATCGAGATATCATCCAACATTTCCAAAATAATGTGCTACGAATTGTTTGAATGCACCATGGTACTTTCGAAATGAACGATTTGATGAACATTTTATGACACAACCTTATTTGGGCAAGGATTCGTTCAATGTTCATGTTTTTAAAAATACCTAAATATTTTTGGTGACCTTTAAAACTTGTTATTCTTCTGCAATACAGGTTATATCTGGAGTTATAGGTGTTCTCTATGTCTCGGCTTGAAATTGTTATTCAACTTTCCAATGAGATCGCTAAAGTTCAACTTCAGGCACTCCTGCGTCAAATTATTCCACAAGTCAGTTGCCTCTATTGAGGCAAGCCATGATTTCATTTTAGATGCCCAGTTTATAGCTAGGAGCCATGTTCGAGCCATCACGATCGCTAGTCACTAATACCTTAAAGCAGATTTTTGGCAATTTTTGACCTTAGATTTTTAGCTGCAATAACCAAAGACATTCGTTGCCACAATGTATGAGGATCATTTCATTTCGGTCACATTTGGGTATCCTAAAAAATAAAAGTTGAAACTTGATACATTTTCTTGTTCCTAATCAATCACTGCGGTTCTCTCGGCATGTTACCCAAGTGAGCACACATAATCTTGAACCGTACTGCTGATACGCCATTTTGAAAAAAAAACTTTTGTATGGAGTGTGGTATATACTACTATTTTTCCCCCTCTTGAGCGTCCAACCTCCATGAGAATCGCCACTCAGATTTGAGTCTTTCTTTCAAAGAATCTTGAACCTAATCTTTCAAATTAGGTGAGTGGAACAGCACAAATTAGCTTAATTTTAACTACAGTAAATACTAAGGTTTCCTTGCCAAAATCTTACTTGCTACAAGCAAATCTCACTCCCTACAATTTAAGGGACTATTGGCTGGATATTGTAGGGAGTGAGAAAGTAGGGAGTGATGTTATAGCCTCACACCTCCTTTACAGGCCGCAAATCAATTGAAACTGGTTGAACCAAAATGATGGCAACGAACTTCCAACAACCACACTAATTGTCAACAAGTGCGATCAAGTTTCACTTGCCACAGTCAGAATGATACTGGAGTAGGGAGTGAGAGTTAAAAAACCCACACTGCTGCGTCCAGGGATGGTTTGCTTGGTAGAACTGACTGGGAAGGTCTAGGCAAAATCGAACCACCAGCGTTGGGACCATCTTGAATAAGGGATGTCAACAAAACAGAAGCAACTTCATAAACAACCTTTCCTGCCTGTCGGGGGCTACTTTTCAAAATATTGTAGGGAGCGAGGAAAAACCGTGCGACACTGAAATAATGGGCTGATAAGGCTACTTGATTTGATCCGATTCTTTTTCTGAGGCGGATATCCGTTGTAAATGGTATGTTCTTTCATAGTGTAAGTGGATATAACAGCTCCAATAAATATTTCGCTGAATAGTGACAATAGAAGTTGTATACCTCTGGTTAGTGACAGCTGTAGGGAGTGAGAAATACGGACTTTGGTATTTACTCCTGGGTCCTGTAGGAACAACTTTTACATACTTTTCCATGGAACATGTACATCCACATAGGAGAGAATTTTAAAAAACGAAACTGTATTCACTGATCAGTGACATTATTGTGGCCGAAATTTTGAAATGACCCATGTTGTGTACTATAGCCACTGTGCCTATATTTCTTGTAAAACTACTTTCGTACTTTCACAATACACATTTTTGAGTATTCCTAGTATTACGCCGCTGAAGACAAGTAACAGGTTCTGGAAACTGGAAGTTAGGTAATAAGATATTCGACAATCAGAATAACAGTATGTCTTATGTACTCACAGCTTTTATTTCTCTTTCCAGGAGTGTGCTGTCACAGGTGTATTTGTCGTTCCTAAATGGGCATTTCACCTCAGCTTCGTCGCTGTATTCGACTGTGTTGGCCAAACAGGCTCTGTAACAATAGAAATGTCATCAGTCAACTTGTCAACAGCGAAATGAAAATTAAACAAATTTAAAAAAAATCAAATTCAGACGATTTTGTTCAATCATGAATCGTGTGTCTTCGAAACAGTCATGTTTTTGCCTATTACTGTGGACATTTAATGAACTGATTTATTGCTTTTATTGAATTTTTATTGCTTTACTATTCAAAATAAACCATTGTAATCGCACTGGAAAAAAAATTCTAACCTCTGAAGATCTAAAGATCTGAAATTTTCAGGAAAAATCCATGTTGGTCCGACGACGCCCCAATTCTTGAGCCAGCTCTCTCACTCAATTTAAAGCGCCCTTTAAGGGCTGTCAAAGTTTTGTAAAATCCCTAAAAACCTCAAAACAAGTCGAAGCGGCCTAAATTTGTACCTATTTGAAGGAATCAATAGCTCGAGGAATCGAATGAGCCTCTCCCCAGGTCCGTAGGTCCAACCATTTCCGATTTATGGCTCGATTTGTGGTGCCAACATTTGCGTTTTTTGGTTTATTATTGTTTGTTTGTAACCTAGTGATGTCCTGCCGATAGCGTCGAGTTGTAGTGAATGTGGATACTGGAGTAATAGTTGATGTGGATACTTGTAGTTTATAGCCGATACACGGGTTGAAGCATTCTGATATGCATGAAACGCTGATAATATATAGGTAAGTATTATTCAATATTATTACTGGGGTAAATAGGTATTCTTTCACGGTTTATTATTCAATTGGCTTGTGTTCATGATTTGAATCTGTCGTAAGCTTCGGAGTGTGCGTGTTTCACAGGTGATAGAGTGATTATTGAATTTCAGGAGATATGCATAGAGCACGTAAATCTGTTCTCAACCAAAATACCTATTTGGATTGATCAGTTGATGATATTCGTGTGCCTCCTCTATATCAGTCTACCTTTTTCTGTATAGTTTAAATTTGGATTTGGGGAAGTTTTCACGCAATACGAGCGCTAAAGGACTTGATAAATTATGGATGTTTTTATTGTGGGGGGGGTATTGAGGTTCAATAAAAAAACGCTGCCAATTCTTTCACTGGGGTTTATTATTCAATTGGCTCGCGTTCATGATTTGAATTTCTACTAAGCTTTGGAGTGTGCGTGTTTCACATGTGATAGAGCGATTATTGAATTTCAGGAGATATGCATAGAGCACGTAAATTTGTTCTCAACCAAAATACCTATTTGGATTGATCAGTTGATGATATTCGTGTGCCTCCTCTATATCAGTTTAAATTTGGGGAAGTTTTAACGCAATACGAGCGCTTAAGGAATTGATAAATTATGGATGTTTTTATTGTGGGGGGGGGGGGGGGGTATTTAGGTTCAATAAAAAAACGCTGCCAATTCTTTCACTGGGGTTTATTATTCAATTGGCTCGCGTTCATAATTTGAATTTCTACTAAGCTTTGGAGGGTGCGCGTTTCACAGGATAGAGCGATTATTGAATTTCAGGAGGCACACAAATATGAATAATAAACCCCAGTGTTTGTTCAAACGTTAATCAAGCGTCTTACCGACAGAAGACGTGAAGGCATTCTCTTAGGACGACTCCCTCGTAAGGTTGATACTCGACGATGCAAATGGGACATTCGAAGGTTTCCGTGCAGATTATGAGATCAGACTTTTCAAGGTCCACTAGCTTCTGGTAGTCTCGTTTCTTCTCCTCCTCAATGGCCTAAATAAAACGATAATATTCGTTAAATGTCAAAAATACAAACCAATAATTGTGAATTGTCAGAAAAGTGAATCTGTGAATTTCAAAAAAGTATTCGTTAATCACTATTACTTTAAAAGTATTCGCTGTAAACTATTCGTTAATCACGAACACTTTTGTAATCGTTAATCGTTTCGCCAACAAATAACGATTACTCCAAAAGTATTCGTAATCAACGCCCATCTCTGCTTCATCCGCGGTGTCAACTCGAAGTTCACAGTGGAGGGCATCGTTTCGGAAATAGCACGGTGCATCCGTGATACATCGTAAGACGGTGTTCTGGAAACGTTGGATTATCTGTCTATTGGTTTTAGCTGTGCAGCCCCACAACTGCGCTCCGCACTCCCAAACTGGCTTTAGTACTTGATTGTACAATAGCAGCTTGTTGCCAATGGTCATGGTGGATCTCCGGCCGATTATCCAGTACATTCTCCTAAGTTTTAACACGAGTTCAGATTTCTTTTTTTGGTTTATTATTCAATAATAAACTATTGTAATCGCTCTTGAAAAAAAATTCTAACCCCCCTGAAAATTTTATGATTTACGTTTCAAAGGGTGTAGAATCCAAATCTGCAATAAAAATTTTCCGTCCGTCCGCCGTACACCGTACGCACGGTTTCTCCCAAACGGCTGGAGCAAAAAATCTGAAATTTTCAGGAAAAATCCATGTTGGTCTGACAACGCCCCAATTCTTGAGCCAGCTCTCTCACTTAATTTAACGTGCCCTTTAAGGGTTGTTCAAGTTTTGTAAAATCCCTAAAAACCTCAAAAAAAGTCAAGGCGGCATAAATGTGGACTCTTTTTGAAGAACTTTCCATGAGGAATCGAATTAGCCTCTCCCCAGGTCTGTAGCTCAAACCATTCCCGATTTATGCTGCCCAACATTTGCGTTTTTTTGGTTTATTATTGCTTTTGTTTTGATATCAATAACCTATTGGTGTAGTGAATGTGGATACTGGAGTGAACTCCTAATAGGATTTGTAGACGATACACGGGTTGAAGGATTCTGTTATGCATGAAACGCTGCAAATTCTTTCACTGGGGTTTATTATTCAATTTTATTCATTTGGCTTGCATTCATGATTTGAATTTCTACTAAGATTTGGAGCGTGGGTGTTTCACAGGTGATAGGGCGATTATCGAATTTCAGGCGATATGCATAGAGCACTTAATCGGTTCTCAACCAAAATACCTATTTGGATTGATCAGTTGATCATATTTGTGTGCCTCCTGAAATTTAGCATTTTCTCCCAAATAGAGAAAACGTACGCATGTTTTTATTGTGTGTGTGTGGGGGGAGGGGGGGGGGGGATTATTGACGTTCAATAAATAAACGCTGCAAATTCTTTCACTGGGGTTTATTATTCAATTTTATTAATTTGGCTTGCGTTCATGATTTGAATTTATACTAAGCTTCGGAGTGTGCGTGTTTCACAGGTGATAGAGCGTTTATTGAATTTCAGGAGATATGTATGGAGAACGTAAATCGGTTCTCAACCAAAATACCTATTTGGATTGATCAGTCGATCGTATTTGTGTGCCTCCTAAAATTCAATAATCGCTCTATCACTAGTGAAACACGCACACCCCAAAGCTTAGTAGAAATTCAAATCATGAATGCAAGCCAATTGGATAATAAACACCAGTGAAAGAAATTGTAGCGTTTTTTTTTTTTTTTTTTTTTTTTTTTTTTTTTTTTTTACGTGTTCTTTCCACCTGAGCTTAGCGTCAAGCGTCATGCCCAGGTATTTGGCTTCATTCGCGTAGGGAATTACCACATTGTTGAGGAAAGTAGGGATGTAGTTGATTTTCCGATTGATAAAGTTAACGTGCACTAACTTGGCCTCATTCAATCTGATCCTCCATTTTGATGTCCAGATATTTATTTTAGAGAGGGATTTATTAAGTTTGGAAATCGATTCATTGTTGCTTTCACCGATTACCAGGACTGCAGTGTCATCTGCAAATGATACTGTTGTGCTTTGATCAACTTCTGGTACCTCACTGGTAGATAATTTCTAATATAAGAAGTTCATTATTATTTATGAGTTAGTGTTGTTGTACGGGCTCGAAGCTTACAGCGCAATCAGCTTCGCTGCAAAGATTAATAATTTTCGTTCATGTGTATCGCACGAATCAATTCATGTTCAATAAACTTATTTCTTCTTCTTCTACAAGCCGATAACAACAAATGATTCGAGAATTCGTACAGTTTTAGTTTCTCTAAGCTTGACACTACAATCTAATAATTTGTGTACTTCGATTTGGGAATTGCCTTACCAGAACGGTGTATCCTTTCGCTGCTTTAAAAATAAGGAATAATGAATATATTTGTCGATTGTAACATGAGCGGGAATAACATTAATCAACAAAATTTGTTGATTTAATTTAATGTTCCTTTTACTTAATTTAATGCTCCTTCAACAAAATCACTACCTGATTCTGAATGTAGAACTGTAAAATTATAGCATTCGAGCAGAATAGAATATACATTAATTGGCAAAAAGAAAATTGTACCACTCAAAATATCTTAGAAAATTTAAAAGTAAATATTCTTTTGCCCACCAACTACAGGGTGTCTCACGAGTTGTTCCCCCCCCCCCCCCCCCTCCTAAAATCGTCCAAACGGGAGTAAACAAAAAAAAATTTTTTTTGAATCTTCATAAGTTTTTCCAAGGATCTCAAATATCATATTTGCGCACCCCGCGCAACTGCGCAATCTTGCGCAACTGACACTATATATATATATTTTTTTTTTTAATGGGAACCCCAATTTTTTATTGCAGATTCGGATTCTACTCAAAATTTCATGAAAATTCGACCCCTCAATCAATTTTTTTGATTGCGCGCAACCGGTTTAGCGAGCACGCAAAGTTGCGCAACCCCAAGATTGTCAAATAGTGGATGATGGTGAACTCTAAAGTGTGGCACATGAATTTTCATTGTTTTTTAACGCTGATTCACGTGGTGCTATCCGTTTCTTGATTCGGCTCAATTTTTGCGGAATAGTGACCTAAATTTGGTTATTTCTCGTCCGTTTTTTTTTAAATCTTAGGCGTCTGTTTTCAGATTTTTACGGGGATTAGTTTTCGAGGTCCGGTTGAAAAATGTAAAAATAGGAGATTGAAACCTTCTTCAGTGGTCAAGTGAAAAATCATCTTAATCTGAGAGTTGAAAGTCGGCATAAATTAGCTGCCGTTACTTTCTTCTGTTTACAACCTTTCGAGGTAGCTAAGTGTGCCTGATGTACACACAACCAAAGATCATCTGATAAGAGTTGATGTTTCTAGCCAAACCATGAAAGCGATAAAACTCCACCTTGTCCACTCATCCACTGGACACAGCTCACTTTCCTTAGTTCTGTCTGCGACATCATTGTCATCATGCCTCGTGCTCCTACCACGCGTTATTCAATGAAAGAAAGGGCTGCTATGGTCCAAACACACGCGCGAAAAAAGATGATTTTTCCACGAGAAATAACCAAATTTAGGTCATAATTCCGCAAAAATTGAGCCGAATCAAGAAATGGATAGTGAATCAGCGTTAAAAAACAATGAAAATTCATGTGCCACACTTTAGAGTTCACCATCATCCACTATTTGACAATTTTGGGGTTGCGCAACTTTGCGTGCTCGCGGAACCGGTTGCGCGCAATCAAAAAAATTGATTGAGGGGTCAAATTTTCATGAAATTTTGAGTAGAATCCGAATCTGCAATAAAAAATTGGGGTTCCCATTTAAAATAAGAAAGTTAGTGTCAGTTGCGCAAGATTGCGCAGTTGCGCGGGGTGCGCAAATATGATATTTGAGATCCTTGGAAAAACTTATGAAGATTCAAAAAAAATTTTTTTTGTTTACTCCCGTTTGGACGATTTTAGGAGGGGGGGGGGGGGGAACAACTCGTGAGACACCCTGTATACAAGTTCATACGAACTTGTGGCGGCTGGTGGAGCCGGTTTCAGTCATTCTTTTTGCAATAAACAGAAATCTTCAAGTATTTGAAGAAAAATGATAAAAACTCTCCTCGTCTCTATTGTCGTGCTGGTTTAGGGGGGGGGGGGTTTGATTGAATCAGGTATTTAAGGAAAAGTCGGTCATTTAGCTCAATAAAGACTATAATTACAACTTTGGCTTAATCCTAATTATGTAATCCTTAACCCTAAACTAAAGTCTCTCCTCGTGTGGTACCTTGACGTCGAGAACGATGGGGCGACCGCTGGTTCCGAACGCGAGGGGGACTGCTTTCCGCACTGGATACTTAGACGGGGCTAATCGTCTAGGAGTCGTCGAGGTGGTAGGAAACAATAGCGAATTGTTCTCTACCGCAGCTTTCTCCAGACTGAATTTTCTGTAGTTTGCTGCTTACTAGGAGAACTCCTGCCGTCTTAAATTTCCCGGGGGAAGGCCGCTTTGAGCCAGGTGGAGGGGACACTGGACGCTCGCTTCCTTTCCGTGGACCCGACACTATCGTCCCAATGCATTTTCAAATCTTTACCCCTCTTGCCAGCACAAAATTCTGATGGACAAATGTTAAGCAGAGAGACACCAATGTTGTGAGGTAGGTATCACTCGAATCCTTATTGTTCAGCAATGACAACCTAGTCGACTGGATGAGTTATAACTGCGTCAACTATCCAATATTTAGCTACCTTGATTAGCCGAGTGAAGTAACTGAAAAATGTGAAAATTACGGCTGTTTCAAGAATTTCCCGTCAGCGCATGCGCAGAGCGTTCCGCCGATTATATTGAGATGAAATTCGCATGGGACCTCAAGAGGCCTTGTCCGCACAGTTCCTCAAAATATGAGCTAAATTCATTCAAAATTGTGGAAGTTATGGCTGTAACAAGGAAATGCAGATAGACAGACAAGAAACCAAATTTGTTCAGTAGGCTATGAAACGCAAAATGCGAGTAGAAATTTGGAATTCGGACAACAGACACCTGTTCAAACGCAAATGACATCTGATTCGGAATGTTAAAGATACCTCTTTACAATACGTAGTAGTTTGGGTGGAAGAAAGTGGTTTAATTTTATTTGGACTGATGAACCTACTTTTGCCGGTTGTTCTTCTCCTTTCTTCTTATCCTCCGTTGAGATCGCCAGAGGTTTCTGGTCTGTAGGAGCCTCGGCCACCGCTTCCCGTTCGTTCGGCCGCTCGGATCCGCAAGCCGCGCATCCGGGTCTTCCGGGAGAGTTGACCAGCGTGCAACGGCCGCATCGCCAACCTAACAGACATCGCAATTGGGTTCACAGTGCAATTTAATGTTATTGATATTTTGTGTAGAAACTCGGAAAGGTTGAAACTAAAATGGAAATACTTGGATTTGATTTGGAAACAGTTGAATTTGACTTGGAAATGTTATTAATAAAACTTCATAAAATAGGTGAACATCAAACTGATATAAGCCAACAGCTATAATTATAGGTAGTAGGGGAGAGGGGGGCTGGTTGGCATGAGGGGTTAGTTTATTTATTTATAACAAGGGCTTATCATCCCAATATAATAAAATAATACGAGAGGCTCACAATAAAAACGCTGCAAATTCTTTCACTGGGGTTTATTATTCAACAGGCTTGCGTTCATTATTTGAATTTTAATTTTAATTTTAACTTTATTTGAAGTCTGCCCTGATTTTTCTCCATAAGCACCCGAACTATTTTAATTGCACATCATCTCCTAATAATTTGACCTATTCGTTCCGCCTCACCACGAAGTGTATTATTCCTGTACCGCGATCTCGTTTGAAGGGTACAACAAGGCATATTTACCACAGTATGTCCCTGCTGTTACGATCTGCACCAGTCGCTATACGCCATCCAGAGAGTCACAGTAGGTCGAAATTCAAAAAATTAGTGTTCAGTTGGCTTGTCAGGCAAGGGCATATAGCATGTGACAGCCTTCTGAAAAGTATTTATGTCGAATGATTCCAATTAGAAACTGTAATTATGTTTTTTTGTTTTTTGTCCCTTCTTGTGAGAAAATATTTACATATAGGTATATATTTATTTATTTTTTTTGTATTATTTATTTATTTTCCTACAATAACTTCCTATATGTTCCAAACGATCGATGCTAGAAGTTTAGTGATCCTTCGTTGACTCCCCCACCCAGCTCGGAACTGTGTTCCTTGGTGTGGGGTAGTTCCCAGTTATAAATATGGACAGTACCAATTAAGCATTTCATTTCCTTTTTTTTCTTTCTTGTGATGTCCTATATTATTATCTTTTTTTATGTATCAATCAATCAATAAACCAGTTCAATAATAAACCATTGTAATCGCTCTGGAAAAAAAATTCTAACCCCTCCTGAAAATTTCATGGTTTACGTTTCAAAGGTACGCCGTACGCACGATTTCTCCCAAACGGCTGGAGCAAAAATCTGAAATTGTCAGGAAAAATCCATCTTGGTCCGACGACGCCCCAATTCTTGAGCCAGCTCTCTTTTAAAGTGCCCTTTAAGGGCTGTCAAAGTTTTGTAAATCCCTAGAAACCTCAAAACAAGTCCAAGCCAAATGTAAACTTATTTTAAGAACATTCAGGAGTCAATGAGCCCCTCCCCAGGTCCGTAGGTCAAACCATTTTTATGGCCCGATTTATGGTGCCAACATTTGAGTTTTTTGGTTTGTGATGTCCTATATTATTCGATTGTCTTTTTTTATGTATGTATCGAGAATAAATTCATTTTTCATTTTCATTTTTTTCATTTTCAATTTCTACTAAGCTTTGGAGTATGCGTGTTTCACAGGGTAGAGCGATTATTGAATTTCAGGAGATATGCATGGAGCACGTAAATCTGTTCTTAACCAAAATACCTATTTGGATTGATCAGTTGATCATATTTGTGTGCCTCCTGAAATTCAATAATCACTCTACCCTGTGAAACACGCACACTCCAAAGCTTAGTAAAAATTCAAATAATGAACGCAAGCCAATTGAATAATAAACCCCAGTTAAAGAATTTGCAGCATTTTTACGGTTTTTCTTGGCATTCTAGTTATTAAAAGTACCGCAACGGGCGTCATGGGAGGCAGTCATGTGACCTTTGGTCATTCTTCACCAGTAGTCTTCAATTGCAAGTCAGAGAACAATTTTTTTGGATTTTTTCATACGATTTCTGAGGTAGGTAAATAATAAGAAATGCTATAACTCGTTATTACTCAGTCGATGTGGAATCACAGAAAAAGTTTGGTTTCGAATGTTGGCCTTACATTTAGTCTCAAGTCCAATTGAAAACCCAAAACGCATTTTAAAACTTTCATTCAGGAATATTATTCTTCAAGTAGTTTTCAAAGCCGTTAAGATATGCTAGGCACTCGTGGAAATGCATGGAATAAACAGGCATAATGTTTCATTTCTTGTGTACGCTTGTTTCCGAATGCGTATACAGGGTGTCTACACTTGTAAATCCAGGGGTCAATTCTACAACTAATTTGCAACATTTTTTGTCCCCTAACTTTTTTTTTACCCTGCTAAAATCCTACTTTTTTTATTTCTAAGATTTTTTTCGAGTTTTCGACCTTTCCTCACTAAAACGGCTATAACTCCCTTGTCCTAAGAGCAATGTCAAATCTGATGATACCGTTGGAAAGAGCGTAAAATTTACTAATCGTTTAATGGAAAACGCAATTTTTGTATGTATTTTTAATTGGTAAAAAAATAGGGCAAGGTCTAAATTTTAAAATTATTTTGGAGATTACCATTTTTCAAGCTAACTGTTTCCCTATAATTAATAAAGGTATCGTCGGGCACTCTTCAGGAAAAACTTCCTCTAACTGTCAGCTTTCTAACGGTATAATTTAAAAAAAAAATTATAGGGAAGTTTTGGGAGAAAAACTGCGTTTAATGCAAAAAAATGTGGTTTTGTCTGTCCAAATAAGTACACGTTTTTCCTCAGATATCAGCTTCTTACGTTGGAAAATTTGATAAATTCATGTACTTGATATTATGAGATGGGGTGGCTATGAAAATGCAGTTGTTCATGTCAAATATTTTGTATTATAAAAAAAATTCACTTCAAAAAGAAAAAAAAAATTCGCAAAGCCATAAATAAAAACCATCTTGGCTAGCTCCTGAAAAGAATATAACGCCATCTCAATGATAGTCAAATGCACAATGAGATGACTCGCTTTTATCTTAGAAATAATCACAAGTTTCATCCTTACTTTTAGGAAATAGAATACACTACTTACCTAGAGTTTAGAGGATCAAACTCCATAGTTCCATTCCCCCGAGACGAGAGAACAATGAGACCCAATGTTATTGAAACTGAGAGTGAATCCATTACGAAAGCAAAAAGGTCGCACCGATTTTATGAAGCTGATATCTGAGGAAAAACGTGTACTTATTTGGACCGACAAAACCACGTTTTTTTGCATTGCACGCAGTTTTTCTCCCAAAACTTCCCTATAAACATTTTTTAAAAATTATACCGTTAGAAAGCTGACAGTTTGAGGAAGTTTTTCCTGAGGAGTGCCCGACGATACCTTTATTAATTATAGGCAAACAATTAACTTGAAAAATGGTAATTTCCGAAATAATTTTAAAATTTAGACTTTGGCCTATTTTTTTTACCAATTAAAAATTCTTACAATAATTGCGTTTTCCATTAAACGATTAGTAAATTTTACGCTCTTTCCAACGGTATCATCAGATTTGAGATTGCTCTTAGAACAAGGAAGTTATAGCCGTTTTAGTGAGGAAAGGTCAAAAACACGAAAAAAAATCTTAAAATAAAAAAAGTAGGATTTTTAGGGGAGTAAAAAAAAAAGTTAAGGGACAAAAAATGTTGCAAATTAGTTGTAGAATCGACCCCTGGATTTCCGCCTATTACAAGTGTAGACACCCTGTATACCTAGAGATATACAAATATTCCTCATTCACGGCATCTGAACCTCTGACCAGCGGGAGGACGTGCGATGGGCGTTCACAGAGAAAGCGGTGACTTCCATTTCGTCCAGAGCTATTTCGAGAACGCAGCGTGAGGTAGCGCCACAATTACCATCCTCATTTCCTGATTGCCGCGATTCGAGGTTCTATTTACTCAACATCCCACCGATTTCTAACTCCGTCCTGTAGAGTCATCACAGCGTAATGTTATTCAGGGGGAACCGAGAAATCCGATCCAAGGGTTTGGTAGCCCGGAGGAAATAACGTAAGACGGTACGTGCGAAGGTGGAATCGATTAATATTCTGTAATTGATTAACAATCTGAATGTATAAACTGACTTTAAATTAGTTGCAGTTACATGTCCTCCGAATAAGAAAGTATGTGTACATTTGGTATGTTTCATGATCCAATCAATATATGTTTAAACAAAAAGTACCACTATGGTGAGGAAACGCTGCCAATTCTAAGACATGGGTTCATTGTGTATTGAATAGTAGATGTATTCGTTTGTTTTAATTGTGAGGTTTGTGGTTTTACTTTCAGGTTCAGAAATTGCGATTATTTGCCGTGGACGAATTTCAGCAGATCTGAAACCTATTGCAGTTGATTTCACGCCCAAATTTACTAAAAAATGGACCCTCAACTGCCTATGTCAGGAAAAACTACGTTTTTGGCTCTTTTTGACTTCGCATTCGTTTTCCACGTGAGACCTTAAAACACTCTTAAAACTTTGTTCCTGCAATTCCATATTATCCACAATCTGGCTTGGAGTAGAGGGATGTGAAACTGTGTCAATCAGTATTTATGTACAGTAATTGATAAGAAATCATCTTCTTTTGAAATTGAAAAAGTTGTAAGAATATGATAGCCCTATTATTATATAACAACAGTATCACACTAAGTTCAAGTGAGTGAATCCCCAAAACTTTCCCCAACAACACGGGTCAAGCCCAGGAAAGTAACCTAAAGCTCAGTCCAAAATTTCACTATTCTTATGTATACATTTGTACCTATTTAATTGATAGGCAATAAAATATCAATCTATCTATTTGCTGGGTTTGATAAATGCATACGAAGCGGTGGAGGCAATCAAAAGTGCCATTAGAGGGTTATCCAAGTAATATGTGATAATTTAACCCTGTGATTGGTATGTGATACCGCTAGGTAAACTTCATCACCGTTTAGTAATGTAACCGCCTGTACGAACGGTCTTGGCCTCTGTAACATCTTCAGTTGGGTTATAGGGAGCAAGGTTGGAGGCTGGCAGACGTTGCGCTCTTCGTCGTTTACAAGTAAGAGGAGTTTTCATGAGTTGGCAGTACCTAATACCGGTAAACCACTTAACCAACAATTTTTTGGCCGATTAATTGTCAATTTTGGTTTATTATTCAATAATAAACCATTGTAATCGCTCTTGAAAAAAAATTCTAACCGCCCCTGAAAATTTCATGGTTTACGTTTCAAAGGGTGTAGAATCCGAATCTACAATAAAAATTTTTCCGTCCGTCCGCCGTACGCCGTGCGCACGATTTCTCCCAAACGGCTGAAGCAAAAAAGCTGAAATTTTCAGGAAAAATCCATGTTGGTCCGGTGACGCCCCAATTCTTGAGCCAGCTCTCTCACTTAATTTAAAGTGCCCTTTAAGGGTTGTCAATGTTTTGTAAAATTCCTAAAAACCTCAAAAAAAGTCAAGGCGGTCTAAATTTGTACTCTTTTTGAGGAACACTCAACGAGGAACCGAATGAGCCCTTCCCCAGGTCCGTAGGTCAAACCATTCTCGATCTAAGGCCCGATTTATGGTGCCAACATTTGCGTTATTTTGGTTAATATTTGGTTTATTATTGTTTTTGTGTTGATATCAGTAACCTAGTGACGTAGTGATGTAGTAATGTCGATACTGGAGTGAACTCCTAAAAGGCTAAAAAACGCTGTAAATTCTTTCACTGGGGTTTATTATTCAATTGGCTATGATTTGAATTTATACCTGAATGCATAGAGCACGTAAATGTGTTCTCGACCAAAATGTTGGATTGATCACTTTGTAGCCGATACAGTTGAACACAATAACCTTTGTACAACATTGAAGCATACAATCCAGTTCTTCGCGACCGTACCGACCCGATAAACCAACAAATATTATTCAATATTATTACTGGGGTTTATTATTCAATATTATTACTGGGGTAAATAAGTATTCTTTCACTGGGGTTTATTCTTCAATTGGCTTGCGTTCATGATTTGAATCTTACTAAGCTTCGGAGCGTTTTTTACAGGTGATAGAGCGATTATTGAATTTCAGGAGACATGCATAGACCACGTAAATCGGTTCTCAACCAAAACACCTATTTGGATTGATCAGTTGATGATATTTGTGTGCCTCCTCTACATCTGTCCACCTTTGGCTACATCGTTTAAATTTGGATTTGGGGAAGTTTGAACGCAATACGAGTGCCAAAGGACTTGATAAATTATAGATGTTTTTATTGTGGGGGGGTATTGAGGTTCAATAAAAAAAAAAACGCTGCAAATTCTTTCACTGGGGTTTATTATTCAATTGGCTTGCGTTCATGATTTCTCTCTACACTATATAAATAACCAGAATTTTTACTAAGCTTTGGAGTGTGCGTGTTTCACAGAATAGGGCGATTATTGCATTTCATATAGGCACACAAATATGATCAACTGAACAATCCAAATAGGTATTTTGGTCGAGAACAGATTTACGTGCTCCATGCATATCTCCTGAAATTCAATAATCGCCCTATCCTGTGAAACACGCACACTCCAAAGCTTAGTAGAAATTCAAATCATGAACGCAAGCCAATTGAATAATAAACCCCAGTGAAAGAATTTGCAGCGTTTTTCAGTTGCAATTAATAAATCACGGAAAAAAAAGTATTATTGAAACTTACCTGACTCCGGCTTATCAAACCGAGCAGGCTTCACTTCTTCTTTCCTGCTTAATTCCCTGGTCGTAACTGTCGGAGCGAGAATCTCTTCTATGGTAATGTCAGTTCCATTACGTTCAGTGGATGTCGCAGTGTTTTCTTCCGGCAATTCCACGGTTATCACAGTTTTTTCCTGGACGGTGTCGGTCGATTTTGGCGGTTCTCCGCCTACGGCACCCTCGAGGTTGTTGAGACCCTCGTGCGCTATCGTAACTGAAACCCATTGAAAAAGGTGGTTTGCGCTAAAAATGTCTCTCTATCAACTGGAGTATAACAGATAAAGTTAAGAAAGGGTAATCATGGAACAATATTGGTGGATATGAAACCGAACTGGAATGAACTGAACCAAACGACTGAATCACTTATGACTGCACACTAAAAGGTTTCATGTGTACTGGCAGTGGGAAGGAGCCCAGGCCATTTGGTCTTGATGGCCGAAATTTGGAAGAGATTTTGAAAATCTCTTATCATCCATAAGCAGAGAGATTCGCCCTATGGCTAATCATCTGGTTCACAGAAATCAAATATTAAGAAATTCTTAAATGGGGCTTTAAATAGTGGAGAAGCTTTCATTTAAAACAGCCCACATCATGCAAAACGAGATACAGTAAATTTGGATGTTGAGCAATCGAGGCAGCAGCAGCACAAACTAGATTTGAGCTTGACCGCGGACGGGGTTACACAAAAAACCCAAAATCCGCACCTCTCAGACAAAAAAGTGATAAAAGCAAATGGCAAACCAAATCTCTTCAAGATTGGTTTGGGAAGCATTACCAGAAATTAACAAAATATTGACTTTTTCCAGAAAAAAATTTTAACTGCAAAACACAACCGGGTTTCTACGTAAACTTGTGGGTGCCAGGGCATAAAGGAAATCTGGTAACGAGTAAAATGACACAGCTATATTTTTTGCTGGAAGGTTGAACCCCTTTGTGTACCTTTAGCCGGATATGAAAATTGCTAGATACCAAAAAATGTATTTGACTTTTTCAGTTGCATCAACATGTAAATCACGATAAAAAACCAAGTATTTTTGGCTCAACATCTATCACATGTTAAACAGTCACACTAAACTATAAAAACCCAACATCAATATTTCGATGTTTCTGACTGGCTTCACCCAGGGAAAAACCTCCCCCCGTGGGATTCTCGAACCCCCGGCCCAGGGCAACGATTACCTTGGTACCCCCCCAAGGTTCCAGACCTACCCCACCAGTGAAGGAAGGACAACCCCAGCGTGGAGGAGGCTGACACGGGGGAACGTCTCCCAGGGCAAGCAACGTGGTCCTCTCCTCGGGGATTTGGGATATACGATTTTTTGACTTTGCATATTGTTATTATACTCCCTCATTGTGTTATTCATTGTGTTATTCACCTATTTCTTTTTAACCTGCGTAGCAGGGCCATTAAACTAGTAACAGATAAAGTTAAGAAAGGGTAATCATGGAACAATATTGGTGGATATGAAACCGAACTGGAATGAACTGAACCAAACGACTGAATCACTTATGACTGCACACTAAAAGGTTTCATGTGTACTGGCAGTCCAGGAGCCCAGGCCTAAAATAATACTTATTTTCTGGTGATGTTTTGCGAAGAGATTTTGAAAATTGTCTTCATCCTAAAGAGGAGGAAATCGTTGTCTGCCGTCTCAAGTTGGTGCTATACAAAACAGTTGCACCTCACAAAGATGATTGAAATGGCACTTTTCAAAAGCTGGCCTACGATAATTTTTAAATTGAGCATCTTTGCTAGGACTGAAGTTGTAGACCATTAAAAACCTAACCAAAGAACTTACAAATTTATGAAAATGGCGCTGATTGTTGGGTGAGTTTTCGAATGACATATTAATGGGTTATGCTAGATGTTAATAGAAAAAGGTCTAAGCACCACATTAAAATTAACTGTCAAAAAACGGCGTTTCAAAGCTTGAGTTGGATGAGCTTTAACAGATTTGAATCAGACCGGTATTCATAACATTGGTTGAAAAGTTCTGCATGAACGTCGAGAGAAGGAGAAGAAAAGAACACCAAATCGTTGAAGAATCCATTATTTCCATTTCCATTATTTTGACAAATGCCTGCGCACGAGTCTGCGGCACATTGGGACATTTTCATTTGTCACGAAAACGACTTTATTCACGGTTTCGTTGGGTATCCAATTTCGGAGCGGATTTGTCCATCGTCAATTTTGGTTTATTATTCAATAATAAACCATTGTAATCGCTCTGGAAAAAAATTCTAATCCCCCCTGAAAATTTCATGGTTTACGTTTCAAAGGGTGTAGAATCCGAATCTGCAATAAAACATTTTCCGTACGCCGTACGCACGATATCTCCGAAACGGCTGGAGCAAAAGATCTGAAATTTTCAGGAAAAATCCATCTTGGTCCGACGACGCCCCAATTCTTGAGCCAGCTCCCTCACTCAATTTAAAGTGCCCTTTAGGGGCTGTCAAAGTTTTGTAAAATCCCTAAAAAACCTCAAAACAAGTCGAAGCTGCCTAAATGTGTACTTATTTATAAGAGCATACCTCGAGGAATCGAATAAGCCCTTCCCCAGGTCCGTCAAACCATTCCCGATCTATAGCCCGATTTATGGGGGCAACATTTGGGTTTTTTTGTTTATTATTGTTAGTTTGTAACTTAGTGATGCCGATAGCGTCGAGTTGTAGTGAATGTGGATACTGGTGTGATAGCCGATGTGGATACTTGTAGTTTATAGCCGATACACGGGTTGAAGCATTCTGATATGCATGAAACGCTGATAATATATAGGTAAATATTATTCAATATTATTACTGGGGTTTATTATTCAATATTATTACTGGGGTAAATAAGTATTCTTTCACTGGAGTTTATTATTCAATTGGCTTGCATTCATGATTTGAATCTTACTAAGCTTCGGAGAGTGCGTGTTTACAGGTGATAGAACGATTATTGAATTTCAGGAGATATGCATAGACCACGTAAATCGGTTCTCATCCAAAACACCTATTTGGATTGATCAGTTGATGATATTTGTGTGCATCCTCTAGATCAGTCTACCTTTGGCTACATCGTTTAAATTTCTATTTGGGGAAGTTTTAACGCAATACGAGTGCTAAAGGACTTGATAAATTATAGATGTTTTTATTGTGGGGGGTATTGAGGTTCAACAAAAAAACGCTGCAAACTCTTTCACTGGGGTTTATTATTCAATTGGCTTGCGTTCATGATTTGAGTTTCTACTAAGCTTTGGAGTGTGCGTGTTTCACAGGACGGAGCGATTATTGAATTTCTGGAGATATGAGTGGAGCACGTAAATCTGTTCTCAACAAAAATACCTATTTGGATTGATCAGTTGATCATATTTGTGTGCCTCCTGAAATTCAATAATCGCTCTATCACCTGTGAAACACGCACACTCCAAAGCTTAGTAGAAATTCAAATCATGAACGCAAGCCAATTGAATAATAAACCCCAGTGAAAGAATTTGCAGCGTTTTTTTTTTTTTTTTTTTTTTTTTTTTTTTGTTCAGTGATCGATCTGAAATGGAAGAAGTACAAATCGTTTTAAATAGGGCTGGGCGATATTCGATATCCATATCAAAAAATCGATACATTTTGAATATCGGTGGCGTATCGGTATTTTTCCTGCAATATCGATATTCTTGATATTTTGCTCTCTACGCAGTACCTACTTTCAAAATTCCTTTACATTTCATACACTCGTGAAAATCTAGCAAATTATTCTTCTACAGCAGGGGAAAAAATATTGAGAACGTAGCAAGCTTAATATTCCATTTTCCCGTTAATTTCTTCTTCAATATTTTCCTATTTCAAGTTGGTTTCTGAAACTTTGTGTTATATTGAATACCAACCGGCGTTTAGTAAAATAAAGTTTGTGGGTTTGAACCTATTTTTCTGTCTGTTTCTTCTTCTATCTACGATCTGAAGTTCATCTAACCACTGAATTATACTTGTCATTGGACGGTTTCTCGTTAGGTTTCAGGTATGTTCAAGAGTTTGACAAGTTCTAAAAATTTCTGTATCATCATAGAAATTCCATTAGGTAATAATCACGATTTGCAATGATGCAACGGTAACGCCCGTTTTTTATACCTCAAGAAATCATCGGTATGTAAAGAATACGCCTTCATCCCACGTATTCTACGCTTGACTTTGCGTCAATGCGGAATTGCCGCTTACTCGACAATACGGCGAATTAATCTCTACGAGAGCCTTCTGTTATCAGTGCGAATTGATTAGTGAAAGAGTAACGTGCGGGAACTTATTAAGCCAATAATTAACGACGCTAATGAAGAGAAAGAACCCAGGATAAGGGCTTTAAATGTTGTTTTCTTTTGTTTCACAGGTGAGTGAATATTGTTTATTGATAATGTATTGTTGATTCGCTGGTATAATAATTGTTACACTTTGTTATCAATAAACCTTTTGTTTCACAGAGAAAAACAATTATCGTCCTTATACCATCGTTCAGGAAGTAAAAACCCTTTACAGGTATTTTATCGATATATCGATACTCCTCCAACGATAATATCGGTACTCTTGAATATCGAATATCGCCCAGCCCTACAAATAAACCAAAACACCTGAATTTCCCTAGTTACCAATTTTGGTTTATTATTCAATAATAAACCATTGTAATCGCTCTGGAAAAAAAATTCTAACCCCTCCTGAAAATTTCATGGTTTACGCACGATTTCTCCCTAACGGCTGGAGCAAAAAATCTGAAATTGTCAGGGAAAATCCATCTTGGTCCGACGACGCCCCAATTCTTGAGCCAGCTCTCTCACACAATTTAAAATGTCCTTTAAGGGCTGTCAAAGTTTTGTAAAATCCCTAGAAACCTCAAAACAAGTCCAAGCGGCATGAATGTAAACTTATTTTCAGAACATACCGTCAGGAGTCGAATGAGCCCCTCCCCAGGTCCGTAGGTCAAACCATTCCCGATGTATGGCCCGATTTATGGTTTGTTTTTTTGGTTTGTTATTGTTTGTTTGTAACCTAGTGATGTCCGGCCGATAGCGTCGAGTTGTAGTGAATGTGGATACTGGAGTGATAGCCGATGTGAATACTTGTAGTGTAGTTAGGAGCCGATACACGGGTTGAAGCAATCTGATATGCATGAAACGCTGATAATATATAGCTAAATATTATTCAATATTATTACTGGGGTTTATTATTCAATATTATAACTGGGGTAAATGAGTATCCTTTCACTGGGGTTTATTATTCAATTGGCTTGCGTTCATAATTTGAATCTTACTCAGCTTCGGAGTGTGCGTGTTTTACAGGTGATAGAGCGATTTTTGAATTTCAGGAGATATGCATGGACCACGTAAATCGGTTCTCATCCAAAACACCTATTTGGATTGATCATTTGATGATATTTGTGTGCCTCCTCTACATCTGTCTACCTTTGGCTACATCGTTTAAATTTGGATTTGGGGAAGTTTTAACGCAATACGAGTGCTAAAGGACTTGATAAATTATAGATGTTTTTATTGTGGGGTGGTATTGAGGTTCAATTAAAAAAAACGCTGCAAATTCTTTCACTGGGGTTTATTATTCAATTGGCTTGCGTTCATGATTTGAATTTCTACTAAGCTTTGGAGTGTGCGTGTTTCACAGGATAGGGCGATTATTGAATTTCAGGAGATATGCATGGAGCACGTAAATCTGTTCTCGACCAAAATACCTATTTGGATTGATCAGTTGATCATATTTGTGTGCCTCTCCTCAATAATCGCTAACCCTTGTAAGACATTCGTAAAAATTATTCCGTTCGAACAAATGTTAACCTAAATTCATTTTTGTTCGTTGTACTTTGCAGGTTTTTTAACAGAAAATAAGAATAAAGAAACAGAAAGAAATGAGAACGTGAGTAACTCCTTGCACCCCCTTCCCTACCAAGATTGATGCCCCCACCTTGGTATTTGTATTTGAAACTTAATTTCTCAAAGGAAAATGTCGTAATCCTGAAATTGAGTATACCGTTGGAAAGCTCATGCAATGAGGAAGTTTTTATGAGATTTGACAACTTCTTGGCCTATTTTTGGAACGTCGGCTCTGTTTCGAATTTTATCGAAAAATTTCAAATTTTTCAAATTTTCCCTTTCACTGCGGTTATGAACAGAGTTATCGGAATTTTATAAGGTTGAAATTATGTTTATCTTATCGGAAATTTAATGCTGAATCCGAAAATGTATAATAAAATTTAAATGGACGCTTCAGTGTTCCAGAAAACTCGATTTCATGACGTGAGGTCGGAGTTGACCTTGAAACCACTAATGCCCCCACCTTGGTATTTGTATTTGAAACTTAATAAAGGAAAATGTCGTAATCCTGAAATTGAGTATTTCGTTGGAAAGCTCATGCAATGAGGAAGTTTTTATGAGATCCACTGTCCAATGGACTGAGATAGGAACCCCACTCTGGCGGCATTCTACTCCATTTTCGATTTAATTTTACCCAAAAAAATTTTTCACACTGATCCCCATCCACCCTGTATAGTGAAGGGCTTGAAAAGAACTTGAATCCTAAATGGGAAGAAAGCTGGGAGACCCAAAACTATGGGAGTTAAGTGAAAGTGGCCAGAAAAACATGGGAATTTGGCCACCTTCGGCAGGTTTGCCAGTGTGAGGTGCTTTGGGTTTATAAGGAAGCAATGCAGGTTTGTATGTTTTAAATACTGAAACAATAATTGGGCATTTACCGAGTTCTTTCTGAGGGATCTGAGAGGCGCTGAGTGCAGGGTCCTCAGGCACGACGAGGTACAGGTAAACTGCAGCCCCGGACTCCGTGACTCCCAATGACTCCAGAGTGGCTTTGTCGTCGTTCGCGAGCGCCTTTCCGATGATCCACCTCTGCACGTCGCAGGGGATTTCGTATTCTCTTTCGACTTTCAGCTTCAACTGTTCCACAGTCGCCGATGGTTTCATGTGAAGTGGGAACGGCCCTTGGTGGTTCTCCTTGTCCTCCACGTACATATCAACCCTAACAAAGAACAAGTGCATAGTCATAAAAACAAGAACATATTGCATGAAGCTTACGGCTTCTCTGATAAGATCAACTATTCTATTAGGGTGATTCTCAAACTACGGGCAAATTCGTGTAAATGGCATAGGAGGCTAAAGGGGGGGGGGGGGGGGGGGCTCCCCCCCCCCCAGATTTGTCAGACAACCTAAAGTTTATATAGCCTACCTAATCGCTAGCTAAAAATGGTCGAGAATATGTGAACCACTTTCCTCTCCTGTTTTGAACGAGAACCTCGGAATAGGACTTTCGAGGCGAGACATGAACGATAATTTTCATGAAGAAGCAAAACAACCCTTTAAATCTTCTTTAAAAGAGCAATTTTAATAATTGTGTACGAGTAAAATAACTAAGATAGACCCATTTGGTAACAACTGATTCAAATCAATATTATGTTTACTTGCAGCCGTAGTTAGGAATGTTTGATAGACAAATAATAACAATAACACATGAGACATGTTTGTTTATATCAGCAAAATTACTTTACAATAGTAAACATTGTTTTACTGTAGTAAACAATGTAATGATGGATTTTCTCAGGTGATAAACACGTATAGAAAACAGGTAATTACATAGTAGTGTGGCAAAAAATATATGTTATGTACCTATATATTAAAATATAATATTTATCTAGATATTTAAATACGGGCGCTATAGCCCGTTAGCCCCCCCCCCCCCCCCCCCCGAAAAATCAGTCTAGAGCCGCCTATGGTAAATGGCACGCTGTGCCGTTCCAAATCGTCTAACTCTTAATTTTTTTCCCTTATCTGTATACATTGATTGATTATTTATTGATTTATTGGCCAATAGAAAACCCTCAGAAGCTAATATAATTTCCATGTTTTTTAGGGTTGAGAAACCCTGATTTGTCATTGTCACTATAACGTTTATCGTTAATCTTAAATAATGACGATGATTTAGGATTACTAGGGGAAGAGATATTACATGTAGACGTTTGGATGCTCCATAGATAATTATATCGTCTATATATATGAGATATCTCATACGCTGCTGGCATTTGCGCTATATTTTTACGATTTTTTAGGTACAAATTTATTACCATTACATTATTTTTCCCAACCTTTCATCGACAAACTTGGAGTTTCTCATTGTCATGTACGTGAAAACGTTCCAAAGTTGTCATTGTCGTGACCGAAACCACAACCCAATAGTCATTGTTATGACCACTATCATTGTCGAGGAGGTGGAATTTCAAATTTGAATTCCGTGGAGAATAATGGGATGTCTTGAAAGACTGGGCATCAGAAAGACATCCAGGAAGGACAATGAAGTTATTGACATCCAAAAACCTAGCAAAAGAAACACTTTAATTTTTTAAAAGTCAGGACCTGAAAATTGACCGTAGTTTTGGAATCACCCACTTACTTCTGACATTACTATCGTGTATTGATAACGTTAATGAGAAATTCGGTCGGTTTCTTCATTTTTACCACTTCGAATTGTTCTTGTCGGATTTTCTTTAAATACTTATCTGGATATTTGGAACGAGTCATTGTAAACGTTGATTAAAAAAGTTAAAACGTCTGCCAAGTGGGTGTGGCACATAGCTTCCTCGTATTCATAACATGGCTGAATAGATCATTGAAAATTATTATTGACTAAGAACTTCGTTCAATTAGGCGAAGTAAATATTGAATTAGGGTAAATTTATTGTTATTCAGGAGCATAACTTGAGAAAATAAAGTTAGGCATGTTCAACTATTGAACAAACTATAAAATATACCTAAAAAGTCAGAACAATCCCTGAAAATTTCAACGAAATCGGTCAACAACTCCCGGAGTTATGCGCGTAACAAGGATTTCACGTTTGCGCATGCGCAGAGGCTTCTATTGATCCGGGGGTCATGAAACTCATAGGGGACCATCTACACATCAAACCGAACAATCCCTGAAAATTTCATCGAAATTGGTCAACAACTCCCGGAGTTATGCGCGTAACAAGGATTTCACATTTGCGCATGCGCAGAGGCGTAACAAGGATTTCCCTGAAAATGACAGACAACAAGGACAGACACACAGACAGACACGGAACCAAAATTGTTCAAAAAGGTCTAAAACGCAAAATGCGAGTGGAATTTTTGATTTTGAGACAAACAAATTTTCACATTCCGAAAGTGAAAACAATGCTTCCGCTACTTTGGTAGACTCGGAAGCAAAATGTGTCTTAAGTATTTGTAATCGCTTGACATGCTAAAGCCTTTGATTCAATAGATAGAGATCTGTTGGTTGGGATCCTGCCGTCTTACGGGGTTTGTGGAACAGAGCTTGCATGGGTGCAGAGCTATTTCTCCAATAGAAAGCAGTTTGTGACAATTGACGGAGTTGACAGTGATGAAACCACAATTCAATACGGGGTAATCCAAGGTGGTACTCTGGCAGCTATTTTCTTTTTAATATTTATAAATCAATTAAGCTCTTTGAATCTTTTTGGAACCATGTACATGTATGCTGATGATACATCGATTTTATGCGAGGGGGATGATTGGGAGGAGGTGTTTAGGGATGCAAATTCTGACATCAATAAAGTTTTTGAGTGGATGTGCTCTAACTCTTTGAGTTTAAACGTTAAAAAAACCAAGTTCTTGGTTTTTTCCAAGTCCGCATCCAAACATAAGTTGGAGCAGCACAGTATCATGATACATACATGTGGAAATGACTACATGAAGTATGCGTGTGACGGCAATTGTCCACAAATAGAACGGGTTTATTATACAAAGTACTTAGGAATTACTATAGATGAAGACTTAAGATGGGAGTATCATATTAGCTCCATGGTTCAGAAACTCCGTAAATTTATTCATATTGCTTCCGAGTCTACTAAAGTAGCGGAAGCATTGTTTTCACTTTCGGAATGTGAAAATTTTTTTGTCTCCATAAAAATTCCACTCGCATTTTGCGTTTTAGACCTTTCAGAATCCGTGTCTGTCTGTGTGTCTGTCTTGTCTATCAGAAATCCTTGTTACGGGCAAAACTACACGAAGTTATAGTCCGATTTTGATGAAATTTTCAGGGATTGTGCGGGTTCAAATGCGAGACCAAAAAGGATTTTTTGACCCCCGGATCAATAGATATACCTCTGCGCATGCGTATAAAACAAATCCTTAACTTACGCACATAACTCCGGCAGTTCTTGATCAATTTCGATGACATTTTCAGGGATCGTTCGGTTTAATATGTAGATGGTCCCATATGAGTTTCATGACCCCCGGATCAATAGTAGCCTCTGCGCATGCGCAAACGTGAAATCCTTGTTACGCGCATAACTCCGGGAGTTCTCGACCGATTTCGATGAAATTTTCAGTTATATTCGGTTTAATGTGTAAATGGTCCCCTATGAGTTTCATGACCCCCGGATCAATAGTAGCCTCTGCGCATGCTCAAACGTGAAATCTCTTCTCGCTCTGAAGCATAACTTCGGGAGTTCTTGACCGATTTCGATGAAATTTTCAGACGATTGTTCGAACTATTAGATCGGGTTTGTTCAATGTTGAACACCTACTTTTCTCAAGTTAAAATGCTGACTGACCAATAAATTCACATCGTAATTCAATATTTACTTCACCTAAAACGAATCTTTAGTCAATAATTTCCTATACAGTCATGTTATGGATAAAAGCTATTTCATTGGCAAATAGATTGAGGGGATGTCTTGAAAGAAAAATTTAATTACTATATATAAAGCTCTTGTGCAAAGTGTCATTAGTTTCGGTATTTTAGCCTGGGGTGGCGCTAATCCTAAATCCGCTTTGTATTATCCAAAAATCAATCCTAAAAGTAATCGCCAGGAAGCCACGCCGGTTCCCCACCTCTGACTTATTCAAAGCTGTCCAGGTATTCTCAGTTCAACAACTGTATGTCAAAATAGCTATTACTTTTTTTCACAAACACCCCGATTACTTCGTGTATCCTAGACATAGCATATACCCAGCTCGCCTCACTTCTAAGGCGGTAATACCAGCTCCCCAATCTCGTTTATGGTGTACCTCAAAGCATATATTTTTCAGTATGCCTTATATATTGCGGTCTCTCCCAGCCGACATGACCATACCTGGAAATTTTTCGCGTGCCGTTTATAAAACTAGAATTTTCACATGGTTGATAACCCAAGGTCCTATAAACTGTTCCAATTTACTGACTAGTGTTTATGTGTCATGATTTTGTCTGTTTTTTTACTTCTATGGTGTTTATCTTTACCTACCTATATAATGATTGTATTCTATCCATCAAATTCGTTTGGGATTGTCACTTGGGTTCATAGAAATTTATTATAATTTAGCTATCTTTTTTTTTGCATCCTTATTTTCTTCATCTGATCACTTTTGGGTCGTTTTTGTAAAAATGGTGTATTAGGTAATGTTACCTGTTTAACTCAACTCCCCCGAACCGCACAGGGTCGTACCCTATGGTTCTTGGGGTATATTCCATTGTATAAATATACTATAATTTTTCCTTTGTGTTGCCGTATTAATTTACAACTATGATATTTTTTTTTGTAATTTCTTTGTTTTTTTTTTGTTTTTTTTTTAATAAACTTTCTTTCATTCATTCATTCATTCATTCATTCAATTGTCTCTGTTTAAAAGGGATAGCGGTTTCGCTTGTTAATCTCACAATGTAATGCGAATAAACGATTTTGATTTGAAATTTCAGTATCAGAGCATCTCTATTGGCTTGAAATACGTGTAAGCACTCACTGAATTTGCGTAGTTGGAGTTTCCGGTTTCTGTCGGGTCACTACACAGTTGACTTTCAGCTGGGCGAGTTCTTTAGCCAATGCGGCGGCCAACTCGTGCTGTCCGTTGGCGATCGCGCTCTCCAACCTCCGCAGAAGGCGATTCACAGCGATCGTATTCATGTTGTTCGCGTCGTTAGTGCTAGCGAGCCCGGCTGTAATTTATTTAAAACATTATAATTCCACATGATGGTAACATAAGAATTTCTTCCTGATACCTCCAAATATCATTGAAAAATAATTGGGTTCACCAAGTCGAGGCGTTGCATGGTGCGGAGGGGCTTGATGCCTTGAGAGAGACCGAGGTTAAGGCGTTTCGGGCCCATGTAGAAAGGTTGATTTCTGCGCTGATAAGAAAATCATTTGCTAAGGATTATACAGGGTGTCCCACGAGTTGTTCCCCCCCCCTCCTAAAATCGTCCAAACGGGAGTAAACAAAAAAAATTTTTTTTGAATCTTCATAAGTTTTTCCAAGGATCTCAAATATCATATTTGCGCACCCCGCGCAACTGCGCAATCTTGCGCAACTGACACTAACTTTCTTATTTTATATGTGAACCCTAATTTTTTATTGCAGATTCGGATTCTACTCAAAATTTCAAGAAAATTTGACCCCTCAATCAATTTTTTTTATTGCGCGCAACCGGTTCAGCGAGCACGCAAAGTTGCGCAACCCCAAAATTGTCAAATAGCGGATGATGGTGAACTCTAAAGTGTGGCACATGAATTTTCATTGTTTTTTAACGCTGATTCACGTGGTGCTATCCGTTTCTTGATTCGGCTCAATTTTTGCGGAATAATGACCTAAATTTGGTTATTTCTCGTGAAAAAATCATCTTTTTTCGCGCGTGTGTTTGCACATGAAATTTCATGGGTAATTATCCATTTCCTTTCCGTCCTCCTTTCTCAACCGGACCTCGAAAACTAATCCCCGTAAAAATCTGAAAACAGGCGCCCAAGATTTAAAAAAACGGACGAGAAATAACCAAATTTAGGTCATTATTCCGCAAAAATTGAGCCGAATCAAGAAACGGATAGCACCACGTAAATCAGCGTTAAAAAACAATGAAAATTCATGTGCCACACTTTAGAATTCACCATCATCCACTATTTGACAATTTTGGGGTTGCGCAACTTTGCGTGCTCGTTGAACCGGTTGCGCGCAATCAAAAAAATTGATTGAGGGGTCAAATTTTCATGAAATTTTGAGTAAAATCCGAATCTGCAATAAAAAATTCGGGTTCCAATTTAAAATAAGAAAGTTAGTGTCAGTTGCGCAAGATTGCGCAGTTGCGCGGGGTGCGCAAATATGATATTTGAGATCCTCGGAAAAACTTATGAGGATTCAAAAAAAAATTTTTTTGTTTACTCCCGTTTGGACGATTTTAGGAGGGGGGGGGGGGGGAACAACTCGTGGGACACCCTGTATAATGGTTCGGGAATCCAGATTCAACAAATACTTTTCTCGAATGGTATCTGGGGGGGCAAGGCACGTCTCCTTACTTGGATTCTAAGGGATTGAGCTGTATGCTAAACGTTTGGTGGCAAAGGTTCGATTGGCTGTACATAAGAGGGTTTCTCATTACCTTACAGGTATTAAAGCGGTATTTGATGGTGATGCTGTTTGTCCGATTTGTAACACCGGAGAAAAAGATACAATAAGCTACCTTTTGTGTAATTGTCCCATTTGCAGAGGCGAGAGAGGAAGGTATCTGGGAGGCCCATTGCTGCATGAGGAGGATCTGATTGGTTTGCTAAATGTTACAAAGCCCCAAGATTACAAAAGGTTAAATGCGTTCCTCTAGAAGGCTGTCAGGCAGCTACAAGTAGTTATTAATGAAGGTTTTTTGAACTGATGTTTAGTCAATTGTTTTGTGGTTTTTAGTTACACAGGGTGTCTGCCTTTCAGGTGGACCAAACTTTAAGGATCGATTCTACAACTAATTTGCGACAAAAAGTGCCCCCTAGACTTTTTTTTTTAGAGGCTTCGTTTCCGAGTTATTAACGATTTAAGTTTTTTTTTCGTATTATCGACTTTACTTCACTAAAACAGCCATAACTCCCTTGTTTTTAGAGTAATCTCAAATTTGAGGAAACCGTTGGAAAGAGCGTTAAATTTCCTACCCGTTTAGTGTGAAACGCTATTTTTTAAAGCCATTTTCTGAAGGAAAAAAATAAGCCAAAGTCAAAGTTCTAATTTTTTTCGAAAATCAACATTTTTCAGGCTAATTTATAGCCTGTAATAAATTGGAATATTGGTGTGCATTCAACGGAAAAAACTAGTCCAAGACCTCAGCTTTCCAACGGTATCATCATTTTTCTCTTTACATTTGAGTAAACCTCGTAAAATGACGTTTAAATGCGAAAAAATAAGGATTTTTCGTTAAAAATCGAATTTTTCACAAACATTGACTTTTATCCGATATGAGTATTCTTCATTGTACCTATTAATTTTTCCGTTGTGATTCTTAATTTTTTTAAATCCTGAACCCCAAATGGTGACACTTTTGAACCATCGCGGCCGCCTCAAAACGGACTAATGCGATACCTGTCTATCAAATGAAAAAAACGGTTGAGCGAATGAAATACGCGTACCTACATCTTCTCGGAAAAATACGAGTTTCATTTTTTTTCATTTCATATCACAAAATGAAACTAAAATAAAATAAAAATGAAACTCGTATTTTTCCGAGAAGATGTACGCGTATTTCATTCAATCAACCGTTTTTTTTTTTTTTCATTTTTTAAAATTGCGATTTTTAACGAAAAATCCTTATTTTTTCGCATCAAAACGTCATTTTACGAGGTTTATTCAAATGTTAAGAGAAAAATGATGATACCGTTGGAAAGCTGAGGTCTTGGGCTAGTTTTTTCCGTTGAGTGCACACCAATATTCCAATTTATTACAGGCTATAAATTAGCCTGAAAAATGTGTGATTTTCGAGAAAAAAATTAAAACTTTGACTTTGGTTTATTTTTTTACTTCAGAAAATGGCTGTTTTAGTGAAGTAAAGTCGATAATACGAAAAAAAAACTTAAATCGTTAATAACTCGGAAACGAAGCCTCTAAAAAAAAAGTCTAAGGGGCACTTTTGTCGCAAATTAGTTGTAGAATTGATCCTTAAAGTTTGGTCCACCTGAAAGGTAGACACCCTGTATAGTTGTAAGAAGCTGTAACAAGTGAAGTGAGGGTTTTCTTTTTCTTTTAGGAAGATTGAAGGTCTTTTTGATTATGCCAAGGTGGTCCATATTGACCAGTGAGACCATGTGTGGTCATTTTTGTGTATTTTATTTATTGGCTGGTGTGGGCGCCTTTTTCATTTGTTATGGTGTTTTGTACAACTCCTTGTAACGCCTTTTGGCTCATACAAATAAAAATTCATTTCATCTCAATATCATTGAAAAACATTGAAAAAAATGGAATGGCCAATTAAATTAATTTTCTGGATTAGTTGAAATAATCAAAAAGAATTTCAACAGTAACAGCAAGCAGTAAAGAAAAAATAATAAAAAAACAACAAACGCCACAAGAAGAAATTGTTTTCTAGACAGTTTAAAATTGAACGAAGAATTCTGTCTATTTATCCGTTTGTTTCTAGCTGGTGGAGGAATACCGACCTAGAAATTGATGAAGCTCCTTCCTTGTAGAACAATATAAATAGATTGTTGTTCGGTTTCAAGTAAAATCACCAAAAATTCAACTCTAGAAATGTACATGGTGGAGTGACAACCATCCGAGTCGAAATAAATTTTGATAACGTAATTATAAACGATTTTATAGGGTTTTTTCTAAGTGGTTCGACATTTTTGGTTGAAATGGACGTTTTCTTTAGGAGTAGTCATCTGAAATTCGTTGAACTCCTTCTCTGCTCAATGATGCTGACGTTGCTTACACTCAGTAGACAACATCTATCCTCATATTGCGAACAATACTTTCTTTTAGAATGGTTCGATGAGAACATCAAATGCTCCGTTTTGTCATCTAGTAGTGAACCACGTCTAATAAAACGGTGAGGGGAGGGGGGGGGGGGTGAACTCCTAAAATGACAGTTTGGGCCTACAAAGCAACTCCCAGACCTATGACCACATATGTCTCTATAGTATGGTGGCAAAAAGTTAGCGAAGTCGCTGCCCGTCTGGAGCTCAACAAACTCCAGAGACAGGCCTACAATGGCACAGCAGGGGCAATGAAATCACTCCCACAGCAGCAGTACAGGTTCTCTTAGACCTCATCCTCCTGCTGTGCCTCATCCTCCATGTGATGAGGATAGCCAACCAGGGTGCAATCAGACTGCAGCAAACGGGAAACGCTAAACACCCCTTACGAAAAGGTAGGAATTTGGAAATGCTGGACAAGATTGAAACAGATCCAATGACTGTGTCCATCTCTGATGTAATGTTTATGTACCATCCAGAGTAATTGTAAACGATCGTGAGTCTGTAAAAGAGGCGTGCCTCAGGCCGAACCAATCTCACTTGCCAATTCGATCAGCTCTCCAATGGTATGGTCAACTTTGCGATTCCGTATCGACTTCATGAAGAAAAAAACGTGAGGCACGTGTGAAACATTTAACAAGGAACCCCAGAGAAAAAAGGAACTAAAGTTCAAACAGTATAAGTCAGAAAAATTCTAAAATTCGGTTAATCATTTCTAAGGTGTCAAATGAGTTATAAACAGTGCAAAACATCAACTTTGCTATTCGAATTCTCCTTTTTGCGGGCAAAAAAATTATTTGGGTACCTTACGTGTCCGTAGCAATGGGCCTCCTGCTTTATGGTGCCACATTACGAAAGTAGTTCATAACTGTGAGGCACTAATGTTTGAACTGTTCACAAACCATTTCACACTTTAAAAACTACTCTCCCAATTCAATCATTTTCCCAATTCAAGCTGTTCGAGCTTTTGCTTCTTTTATTATTGGGATAAGTACCTGCTTTGCTACATTAGTGAAGTGAAGAGGGCAGAACATAATAAACGTGAACGTACCTCTGAAATGAGCGAGACCTTGCGGCTCCGTCAGCTGAAGGGACAATTTCTCCACTTCCTTAGTTTTGCTGGTCGCTCCACCGCCGCCGGCTGATCCATCATCTTCTGCAGAAACATTGGCGTAGGTCGGAGCACCGCCTCCTCTCGAACCTCCCGTTTTGATGGCTTCTATGTTGGCGAAGTCCCGGGGTCTCATCAACTGAAAAGTCCCTGATCCGATCCTCTTGGCTTTTTTGCTCACTGACGTGTACAGAACGCCATCCTGGATCGTGTACTCTTCAACAGTGATGGGAACTACGACCTCTTTGCCGCTGGGAGGTTTCACCTGTGGTGTGATCTGCCTGACCATAGCGCTAGTTTGAGCTGCAGACGACACTTTACCCTGAGGTTTCTTGATTTTAATTTCCTCCACTATAGTCTCGCTTTCCACCAAATACGCCTCAGCTTTCTCACTGGGGCCGTGTTTATAGTTATTTTCAATCGCCTTCTGAGGTTTTTCCAGAGCGGTTTTCCGAATCGCTCCCAACTTAGGGGACCGAATATCACTTTTCACAAAATCTTCACCCTTCTTCGGTTCACTTACTTTCTTACCAATTTCTTCGACACTACTACACTTTTGAGACACCTTATCATCTTTAGATCGTTTCGGCAGTGAATGTTTCATCTCTTTAAGCATCTCCCGAAGTTTCCTCTTGTCTTCCTCTTGGTCATTCGAAAGTACCACCTTGTACGGTATTTCAGTCGTTTGTGTATCTTTAACAGAGATTTCTTCATTTCGAGAAACACTTCTATGTTTCACACTCGGGGATTGCTCAAGTTTCAATTCTGATGATTTGCTAACTTTGCTTTCAACAGGTTTTTCCATATTTTCCGTAACAACCTTTGCAGTTCTCGACTCTACATTTTCTCCCTGCAACAATTTATTTGTGACTAATTTCGAATCCTCTTTTTGTACTAATGAGATATTTTGAACTGGCGTCTTGGTTTTTTGAGATACCTTTGGGGATTCATTAATTTTTAACGGGCTCGAAGATTTGGTTGCGGCTTCTTCTTTTGATTCTGAATTCGCATTACTGTTTTGTTTCGTCTTTGAAGTTGAAGGTTGGCCATATTTTTCGAAAAACGCGATTCTCGCCTTTCGAATTTCTTCTGGTTCTACGATGTCTCCCCTAGTGGATCGTTGTCCACCAACTGACGTAGATGGTTTTTCCGAATTTGTACTCGATAAGCTGCTGATACTTGACCCTGATGCTGATGGAGTTGGAACATTACTATTGAATGGTAATTTATTCGTGTTCAAAGGCTTATCTGATGTGGTCTTATCTGAATTTAATTGCTTTTTCTGAAGGTTGTTGGTATATTCCTTGTAGGTCGTGGTACTCGGCGGAAGATTCAATCCATTCAGAATATCCTTATACCAATTATTATCTTTTGGCGACGAATTACCTTGTGTGTTAAACAACAAGTCGGATATTGTAAGCCCTTGGCTGGATCTTTTTGATTTGTTATCTTTCAAGTCCAAATTTAGATTTTTCTTATCGTTGGGAACTTCTGGTTTCGCTTCTATACCATTTGTGAGTGGAACATTATTCGTTGCTAAAGAGTCGTCATCTTTTATTTCTGTGATTTGAACTGTTCCTGGAACATTTTGATCTTTAGGTTCGACAATTCTTAGAACCGCAAGAGGTAGAGGGTGCTTCGGATTTACCTCCTTGAAATCACAAGGCACAGGTCGCCACATATCGCAAGCCTCGCAGGTGACTTTCCAACGCGGATTCTCTAGAGTACATCGTGGACAATTCCAGATAACGTGAACCACAGGTTTCATCACAGATGCCGGTACTTGGATTGGAACTTTCTGCAAAGCCTTGGATTGTTCTGTCGATATGACAGATGTTATTGACGTCCCTGGCATGGCAGGAGCAATGGGGTCGCTGGGAGTGTTGGCTACCGTTGAAGTCGGACTGGTAACTGTGCTTTCTGACACCTCAGCAATAGTAGGGATGAAAGGTGATTGATTCCTTTGTAAACGATTTGCTTCATACAAAGCTTGAGCTCTGGAGTTCCTCTCTTTATCAAAGTCGTCCAATTCTTCTATCGTGACTTTGGTAATTTTCCCCACCCCTGACGGCCCAGGTTCAGGCTCTGGCTCCGTAACTATGGGATTCGGATTATCAAGAATCCTGACCTCTTGTTCGTCCACTACCACTCGGCGAATCACTTGGTCATCTGGTTTCGGTCCCTGATCTCTGAAATTACTATCCTGCAGAAAAAATGCCGAATTCAAAGTGATATTAGTCACATTTGTTATTGAATTTAATAACGTCGCTAAATTGTCAGCAGCGCTTGCGGTTTGGTTATGGTCCATGTTACCAAAATAACCATTGGACGTGGCGCCATTTCCACCATCATAAAACCTGTCATTTCTGTTAGCCATTATGGCCTGTTGCTTTTCCTTATTCTTTCGAACTATTTCCGCTGCTTCTCGGTCCAACTCACTGATGTTGGTCAAAATGGATATTTGCGATCGTCGTTTCTCCTCCGTTTTATCCATTTTGGCAAATACATTTAATCGGCTCTCGGGAAGCTGGTTTGGACGCCTTGGAATCCCGCTTTCAATCATCCAGTCCTCAACCCTCCTCTTTTCTCTCTCTTTCTTCCTCTCGTTGCTACGAGAGAATGAATTTTCCCTCGTGGCTGCATTTCTTTTGTACCAAGGTCTTGGCGACACGGGGGACGTGGGCTTGTATTTCACGTCCATTGGCTTCTCTTCTCGATTTGGTTTCAAATATCCCCTTTCCAACCTCAATGTGTCAGTCGCCACTACGTCAGCTTGGCCGATGTCCACAGTAGATGCGTTCGAAACCGTTTCCAACTCATTCAACGATGTGTCACTCCTCGCAATATCTTCAAAAGCTCGCTGCAGTATTTCCGTGATTTCATCCGAAGGAGATCGCTGTATGGGCGGAGGTGGTGCCCTTCGTTTCTTCCTATGCAGGCTAAGCGTTCTATCAGACTGACTAGATTGAGCGGTAACACTATTAGAGTGAGATGCGGTGGGATTATTCGGAGGTGATGGCGCTTTTCGCTTGCCTTTCACGTGACAAGGCTTGATATACCTCGTCGGACTAGGTTCACTCAAAGTTCTCCTATGCTGACGACCAATATCTTGACCATCACTAACTTCGTTGGAAAATGTTGGGAGGCTATTTTCACTTGTTGAGTTTGATTTCGTCACTGGAGGGGGAGGAGCGCGTCGTTTTTGCCTTCTGAAGGTTGAATTTTTACTGCTAGATGGCGAGTCATTTTCTACTGCCCCAGTAATTTCATTTATCCTATCTACGCTTCTGGGTAAAGTTTCACTTGCATATAGACGATATTTTTCTCTTAGAGAGATATTTTGTTCTTTTTGCCTGAGTAAGTCCCTCTGCCGAATCCTATTTCTGTAAGTGTTGGTTTCGGGTCCGGGATTTATCCTTATTTCGGGTGGATTGGCAGCACCGTAGGGCCTGTAGTGACTTGGCGGTACGAAAGCGAAACTTCGCGTTGTGGCAGTGCTGAACAGCGTGTCGACGCTTCCTGTCACGGAGCCGTTGGCTCTCCTCAAAACCGGCGAACTCGGGGACGGCGGCGAATCTCCCTCGGACTCTTCAGACTTTTCTCTTCTAAACCACCGGAAAAACGAGAAAATCCCGCTGGTTCGATCCCTCCGCGAGCTTCCGCCGCTGCTCCGCGAAGAATGTATGGAGCTCGTGCGATCCAACGTGTCGTCCGACCTTTTGAATTCCCTCCCATGGATCATCCTTCGTCGCTCCCTGAACACATTTTCCTCCTTTTCCAAGACCACCGAGTACAGGCAGGCCTCGCTCTTCACCCCCTCGAGCCGCGCCTGCTCCAGTAAGTTTGACCGCCTCAGCGTGCCCAAGATTGCAAGCTGTCTCTCGAGATTAGGGTTCCGAAGGTGCGTCGATGGAAGTTCTAAATCTTCGTATTTATTCCGCTGCGAAGATTCATCGTTTGATAATGCACGAAACAATTTTCCAACCTTAAACAAAATAATAAATGTTTATTGTTCATTTTTTATTCATTTATTTTTTTTTTAATTTCCACAGGCGAATCTCCAATTACAGAAATATAACACGTGAATAACATGTTAATTATAAAAAATGCATGTTCTATTTTGCTTCGTTGTGTTGTGCTGTTATGTTATTATAATTATGTTCCAATAAAGTTCATCATTATTCTAATTAACTTCAGTTGACTTTTTCGAGTGAATCAAGTACAAAAGAAATTTGAACCCAAATCAACTTGAACCCAAAATACCTGGCGACAAATTTGGTAAATCCTAGAAAACTTATGTTGTCGAGTCTCCCACAAGGCCATAGAGCATTGTGTGGGACAAGATATTAAATTATCTGCGATGTATATCATCTGCAATGTACATTTGATACTTTGATTAATTATTTTCACCAATGAACCTTCAGAACCGACCAAGGGAAAATTTGATGAAATGTTTAAGTCCCTCTTTTTTATTAAATTTTAACCTCCCCCCCCCCCCCCCTCCCGTCATGAGAGATAGATTATCGAAAGGAGGAAATTTAGGAAATGATATTTTTTGAGCCCGTCGATAAACCAATGTGTTTACCTTGTTATGCGAAATCAACTTCTAGCAATCATATACTTTATGTAGATGATTTTAATACGTATATTGATTAAACACAAATCATACTACCTCATTTAACCCCCATTCAAAGACCGAAGTTCCTAAGATGACGTCGCCTCTACTATTTTTGCCTTCCAGTTACTACTTATCAGATATTGCGAAGTGGCCACCTTCATTGCTAAGATTGACTCTCTTCAAGGCATACTTTGCGTACATTAATCGAAATGATCAGTATGGACGAAAATCGGGCTTCCAATTCGTGTTCAACACAGAGAAAAAAACCTATGTTTACTTTCGGTTTTATATGTTCATGTAAAGGGCCATCGCCTGCCAATCTCCGCCATTTTGCTCTGAAATTCCCTTTAGGGCTGTTCAAAAGTGTGGCTGATGATTCAGGATCATTTGAGACATATTTAAATTTAAACTAAACTATTTTTGAAACAGAGGGTATCAATATAAAACGAACGTTTAAGAATAATAAATAATCATTTTCTGTTTTATAGATACTTAGACCGAATTGTATGAGCCTGTTCAATTTTCATTTCCAATGAATTTTTATCAATTTATTTTATTCTTGAATGTACTTTTCGGGACAATAAATCGTTCATCAATTCAATGAATTGGGCCATTTCCCAGACTATTAGGATGTACTCACTTTGAAACGTAAAATGACAAAATTTCGGGGAGGTTACAAAACAATTGTCTTACACGATTACAATGGCTTATTAATGAAAATAAACCAATATCAAGTAATTTTTTGAAAATGAACAAAACAAATTCAAAGTATAAGAGAATTTACGAAAAAATTCGAATTTTGGGAAAGTTTTAAAAAACGATGTGTTTTACAATTATTCTGGTTACGAAACTTAAATTTCACTAAAAAAATGTACTGCAAAACGGACAAATTTATTAACATTGGATTAAAATACAGTAAATTTTGAGAAAATTCATTTAAAAAAAATGTATTGTTTATTTATTTGCAATCTTATTTATATTATTATTTTCAGATTATGAATTTCAGTTGTATTGGAGCTTATCAATATGAATAAGCCTATCTCTACCACGGGCAGTGGTATATTTGAATTTAAACTAAATTATTTGTTCAACAGATTAATATAAATTCAAATTTTAATAATAACGAATAACCATTTTTTATTTATAGATACTAATACCAAACTTAGTAAACCTGTATAATTGGGACTTCCTATTAATTTGTAGAACTCAATTTCTATTACGCCTATTATGACCTCACGTCAATTACGTCGAGACCTAATATGACAACATTTCTCGGGAGGAGGGGGGGGGGGGGGGTACAAAACATTTTTCCCTCACAGTTCCAAAGGCTTGTTATTGAAAATAGACGAAAATAAAGTATTTTTGAGAATTTACAAAATAAAAATTAAATTGCAGGAAGAGTAAAAAAAAAAAAAAAAAAAATACGAATTCGAGAGAATTTACAGAATAGAATATGTGTTTTACTATCACTCAGGTTACACAAGTTGAATTTCATTTTAATTTACCGAGAAAAAGGAAATTTTAGTAATATTTTCTCAAACAGAAGTCAATTTTGGGAAAATTACTCTAAAAAAGGCATTGTTTTTTTATTGTATTCTTATTTTAGATTTATGAAATTAATTATATATATTTGATGGTAATAACTAACCATTTTTTGTTTTATTAAGTAATATTGTATAATTTGGATTTTTAATGAATTTTTATTAATTTATTTTATAGCGATATGTTTTTTTGCAGCAATAAATTATTCATTTATGATATTCAATTCATTCAATAACCAGTAAAGTTAGTAATTTCTATTACTCACCTTGCTCTCTGGCTTAGGAGGCGCGAGTTCTGCAAGTTCCTGGGCTCCGGACTTCCCGCAGCTTCGCAGGTTCCTTCCGAGAGGTTCGCCAGCTGTCAAAGAAAACAAAACGACTTCACTTTCGTGACCAGCGATTCGTCAAAGTCGTTCGTCAGAATCATCTCGTCAGCAAATATCGAAATGTCACAAACCAAACAGCCGAAATGGGGGGGGGGGGGGGGGCCGGTAAACACAATGACGTTATGAGGACCACGTTCCGAACTGACTGGGAAAAGGTTTGGAATTGTGTGCCGTGTCCCTTCGCCCGTCCAAAATTAGACGGAGGGATCCACTCAGTCAACCTCCTCGAAGCTTCGGCCCCCACGTTTACTCGAAAATAACTATAAATAAATTGCATCTTCGGGTGTTTTGGCGAATTCGTTTTTTCCGGCGGGAGCGGGGCCTGTTGACCCGCCTGCTGCGGGGCCGCGTTTTCCTCGACCGAGACGGATTTCCCGCGAGCGAAACGGCCACCGTCTGCGGCGGTCTTGGAGAACGTGGTATTTTGGAACGAAGCCAAACCTTTGTTTCGGCTTCAGGTGAACTGTCGAGGGCATGAATGATTTTCATTGTTGAAATTGCTCGTCAATAGGTTAAGTACTAGACAGCAGTACCTCGGACCGTGGCAGGCTCCTGCCCTGGAACTTGTGCACCAATTGATGGGAGCTTCAAGCGTGCTTCAGTCAACCCTTCAACCTTTTGATCAAAACTCTCTCGTCAGTCGAAGCCGAGAAGTGGAAACAGAACGGATTGTGTTGCGATCGTGCTTTTACTTTTCGATTAAAATAATTCTTAATAAATAATAAATCTCTTTTAATTGCTTTGTCGATTACAATGGCATCGAATGCAGATTTTGGCTTCCTAATCGCAACATTTGTTTCCGAGAAGCGGAAAAAGAAGGAAAAGAAACGCTGCAAATTCTTTCACTAGGGTTTATTATTCAATTGGCTTGCGTTCATGATTTGAATTTCTACTAAATTTTGGAGTGTGCGTGTTTCACAGGTGATCGAGTGATTATTGAATTTCAGGAGGCACACAAATATGATCAACTGAACAATCCAAATAGGTTTTTTGGTTGAGAACAGATTTACGTGCTCTATGCATACCTGCTGAAATTCAATAATCGCTCTATCACCTGTGAAGCGCGCACACTCCTGAGCTTAGTAGAAATTCAAATCATGAATCCAAGCCAATTGAATAATAAACCCCAGTGAAAGAATTTGCAGCGTTTTCCTGCAAATTTCAGACTTTCTGATTTTTAGTGAAAATCATCAGAATGCTTCAACCCGTGTATCGGCTACAAACTACAAGTATCCACATCGGCTATCACTCCAGTATCCACATTCACTACAACTCGACGCTATCGGCATCACTAGGTTACAAACAAACAATAATAAACCAAAAAACGCAAATGTTGGCACCATAAATCGGGCCATACATCGGGAATGGTTTGACTTACGGTCCTGGGGAAGGGCTTATTCGATTCCTCGAGGTATGCTCTTATAAATAAGTACACATTTAGGCCGCTTCGACTTATTTTGAGGTTTTTAGGGATTTTACAAAACTTTGACAGCCCTTAGAGGGCACTTTAAATTGAGTGAGAGAGCTGGCTCAAGAATTGGGGCGTCGTCGGACCAAGATGGATTTTTCCTGAAAATTTCAGATTTTTTGCTCCAGCCGTTTGGAAGAAAGGCGGACGGACGGAAAAAATTTTATTGCAGATTCGGATTCTACACCCTTTGAAACGTAAACCATGAAATTTTCGGGGGGGTTAGAATTTTTTTTTCCAGAGCGATTACAATGGTTTATTATTGAATAATAAACCAAAACGTCGGTGGTACAATGAGTGGTGCAAACTTAGAAACCTCTTCACTCATGAACATTTCCTAAACTTCCTGTGTGATTTAGAACCAGAGGAATACGGGAGGAGTGACTGACACAAAGCTTGACGGAAATTGCCCTAGATAATCAAGCCGCTTCATCAACCGCTTGAGTCATTCAGAATTTATATCGATCACCGTCAACGCTTGGTTCAAGCGTCAAACGGGCTTCTAAACTGTCAACCACGCTTGATACAATTAACATGGTCAAGCATTTGATCAAGCGGCTTGGTAGTGTAGGGACAGATTAAGGAATAACCACCAACGGAACGTGAGACAAAAATCTTCTCACATCAAAGTCTTAAGTGCAATAATTCGATCAAGGATCCAGCAAACAAAATATCTTTTGGCAAGTCAAATTATTCCGCTTCATATCAAACGTTCATTAAACCTCACTTTACTGCAACCCATCTGGCTATATGCATGTGAGATATGGAACTCGGAAGCCATCACGAAAATTAAGAAAATCCAGACCCTTTAAAACCGCATAATCACCCGTAATCCGCAACACCACGCTTCACACAGATTTGAACATTACCTGAGTGATTCACTCAGCTCGTTACAAGCTATCTCCTCGCCATACTTAACGAAATTCAAAAACCATTTAGTTGCGGAGGTGGTTAACCTCATCTATTGTTGCAAGGTTATTGGTAAGAAAGTGCATTTCGTTTGGGTCAGATCACACGTGGGATTGTCATACAATGAACGGGTGGATATGGCGGCCAAACAAGCGGCCCTAATGGGAGGTATGGTTTGTCATAAATTGCCGAAGGAGGAGTTTTATGCAGTGTCGAAGACGGACAAAAAGAATAAAAGAATGGCAGGTATCATTTGATAATAGCTCCAAGGGTCAATTTTTTAAAAACATAAACCCAATTATTAAATCTAAGCCCTGGTATATTACCATTAATGAAGAAAAAAAATTCATTAGAATTTTCTGCAGACTCAGAGCAAACCATTCAATCTGTCCAGCCTATCTATTCAAGATTAATAAGAGAGAGAGCCCTACGTGTGAATGTGGAGATCCTTACGGTGACATGGAACATGTGGTTATGGTATGTTCGGAATACCGTCATAATAGAGAATATATGCTACGCAGAATTCAAAATCTCGCAACAAATCCATTTAGTTACCCTACGCTATTAAAATATGATAAGTTAGAAATATGAGAAGAAATATATTCATTTTTAATCAGAAACAACATAACTGTATAGGTGGAGAACATGTTTAATTTAAATATCCTTCCTAATGTTTAATTTAGTACAACATGATATATTTTGTGAGTGTAAAATGAGAATATTGTCAATTTATCCATTTATTTTTTGAATTAAGAAGTGTTGAATTATATTAATTAAATTATATTTTTTTATTTATATTATGAAATGTATGGCTGTATGTAAATAAAAACAATGCCCAAAAAAAGAAAAGTTTTCCTGCTTTAAATTCGACTGTCTGTGACGGAAAATCCATTAAAAATTGCCCGAAATGAAGAGAAGAAACAGACAGTTCGAACAACCAGTTTCAAAAAATTCTTCAAAAAAACGTAAACGAAATGCAACGGAAGAGTAAGTGTAAACCTCCTCTTAGCAAGGACAAGGGGCGAAGGGTTGCCCTTGAAGGAGCCCTAAACACGGCGCAGAGGTTATACAGTACCCTCACGACCCAGCGGTCTTGAAGGGGGGGTAGACCTACCCCTTCACGGTTTCTCAGGGTGATCAATTAGCCGAGTTGCATAACCAGTTAGCTTTCGGCTTATTATTTTCAATAATGAGAGAAAACGCTGCAAATTCTTTCACTGGGGTTAATTATTCAATTGGCTTGCGTTCATGATTTGAATTTCTACTAAGCTTTGGAGTCTGCGTGTTTCACAGGATAGGGCGATTATCGAATTTCAGGAGATATACATGGAGCACGTGAATCTGTCCTCGACCAAATTACCTATTTGGATTGATCAGTTGATCATATTTGTGTGCCTCCTGAAATTCAATAATCGCCCTATCCTGTGAAACACGCAGACTCCAAAGCTTAGTAGAAATTCAAATCATGAACGCAAGCCAATTGAATAATAAACCCCAGTGAAAGAATTTGCAGCGTTTTTTTTTTTATTGAACCTCAATACTCCCCCAAAATGAAAACATCTATAATTTATCAAGTCCTTTAGCACTCGTATTGCGTTAAAACTTCCCCGAATCCAAATTTAAACGATGTAGCCAAAGGTAGACAGATGTAGAGGAGGCACACAAATATCATCAACTGATCAATCCAAATAGGTGTTTTGGGTGAGAACTGATTTACGTGGTCTATGCATATCTCCTGAAATTCAATAATCGCCTAATCACCTGTAAAACACGCAGTACCCCAGTAATAATATTGAATAATATTTACTTATATATTATCAGCGTTTCATGCATATCAGAATGCTTCAACCCGTGTATCGGCTACTAACTACACTACAAGTATTCACATTGGCTATCACTCCAGTATCCACATTCACTACAACTCGACGCTATCGGCCGGACATCACTAGGTTACAAACAAACAATAATAAACGAAAAAACGCAAATGTTGGCACCGTAAATCGGGCCATACATCGGGAATGGTTTGACCTACGGACGTGGGGAAGGGCTCATTCGATTCCTCATGGTATGTTCTTCAAATAGTAAAATATTTAGGCCGATTCGACTAGTTTTGAGGTTTCCAGGGATTTTACAAAACTTTTACAGCCCTTAAAGGGCACTTTAAATTGAGTGAGGGAGCTGGCTCAAGAATTGGGGCGTCGTCGGACCAAAATGGATTTTTCCTGAAAATTTCAGATTTTTTGCTCCAGCCGTTTCGGAGATATCGTGCGTACGGCGTAAGGACGGAAAATTTTTTTATTGCAGATTCGGATTCTACACCCTTTGAAACGTAAACCATGAAATTTTCAGGGGGGGTTAGAATTTTTTTTTCCAGAGCAATTACAATGGTTTATTATTGAATAATAAACCAAAATTCAATTTTTTAATAACCGTCTTTCAGTAACCTAGCCGTAACAGAAACATGTCTCCTAGGCCAGCTGAACTTCGTCGCGCGTGACTTAATCCATTACTTTTAAATCCTAAATGTCGAGCAGTGGACCAAGAGATGGTTGGGAGAATGGTGATTCACTTTGGGAGAATTGTCAACATGATAGTGCATGGTGATTTCACGCAGGATAATTAAACCCAGTTTAAGCCACTTCATTCCCGATGGAATTGCATTTGTGCTAATATTATTGCATTCCATCGGTAAGGTAGCATATTTTCAACATTTTCTCTTACAATTCCTTAACATTACAGAAAGGTTCACGGATTTATACAGGGTGTTTCAAGTCGTGACGGTCATAGGCCAGAAGAAGATTCTACGGATCGAAAATGCCTCCTAGCAATTTTTTGTTAAACCCTTGGAAATGCGTTTTTTTTTTTTTTTTTTAATTTTAAGATTTTTATCGTTTTTTTTTACCTTACCGCATTAAAACGGCCGGATCTCCCACATTTTGCGTGCGATTTCAAATCTGAACCCCCCATTGGAAAGAGCGTTAAATTTCCTATCACCCTAATGGAAAACCAAATTTTTTGAGCTGGCAAAACGGTTAAAAAAATCAGCTTGAAAAGGACACATTGTCAAATCGTGGAAATCTCGACTTTTTTCAAACGAGTCCCTGTAATAAGGCATGTGAATTTTAGCCTGTAGTCCTAAAAGATGCGCCAAAATGTAAGCTTTCCAGCGATATAACCAGATTTGAAATTCCATGTAGTTTTCTGGGAGAAAATTGCTTTTCAAGTAAGAAAAACGTGGTTTTTCACTGGATACTCCGGTTTTTCATTATGCGTTGATTCGTCTGGTAAAAATTATTAAATTATTATTGAAGCATTTTAATAAATTGTACATTCTTGCTGTAGATACTGTTCAAAATGTCCACCATTCAATCTATGACCCCCTTCTATCAATGAGCGACACAGATTTGTACACGAAGGAGTCAGAGTCCGCCGGGCTTTTACGAAAAAACCTCTGTGATAATCAGTTGCTTTTCGTTGTTCTCATCAGTACAATGCCTGTTTCATTCACCAACGTGGAATACGCTGACATGATGCTTGTGTATGGGTACACAAATCAAAATGCCCGTGAAGCTGTGAGGGAATATCAACGGCGATTCCCTCACAGGCGGGTTCCCAATAAAAGCGTATTTCCTCAGGTACCTAACGTATGATGTTTACGTGAATATGTTTACGTTATGAGTAACAGATAGATACACGACACATAAACTCGTAAACATGAAAAACCGGAGTATCCAGTGAAAAACCACGTTTTTCTTACTTGAATAGTAATTTTTTCCCAGAAAACTACATGGAATTTCAAATCTGGTTATATCGCTGGAAAGCTTACATTTTGGCGCATCTTTTAGGACTACAGGCTAAAATTCACATGCCTTATTACAGGGACTCATAAGCGTTTGAAAAAAGTCGAGATTTCCACGATTTGACAATGTGTCCTTTTCAAGCTGATTTTTTAACCGTTTTGCCAGCTCAAAAAATTTGATTCTCCATTAGGGTGATAGGAAATTTAACGCTCTTTCCAATGGGGGGTGCAAATTATCTCTCATAATTTGGAAGTTAGAAACATTAAAATTATTTCGAGTGTTCCATCTCCAGTCATTGTATGTACATTTGGCATTCGAAATCACCTAGAAAACCTAGAAATTTCATTTTGACGTCTGCTAGCGCTCATTCGACTCAGGGTTAAACCCATTACAAGGTTTGCATCGAGCAAATTTCAGCGTAGATCATTTCCCACTGACTTCAAGTATGATCACAAAGTTTTATGACATTGTACTTGAGAAATTTTGTCAAAACGGGCTTACATATTGGAAATCAATTGGAAAGGGTCTGAGCTAAAATTGCTTCTTAAACTTACACCTCTGAATACCATAACAAGAGATGGGAACAGATGCTGTTCCAACGACATAATCTGGTTCCCAGATGGGTCTAAAATGGAAGGAGGAACGGGTGCAGGAGTACATGGGGCTAAACACACCTTTGTATTCCAAGCAGAAATCGAGACTGCAACTGCTGACAGCCTTAAGAGGGAACACAGAAAGACCCACGTCCTCATCCTCTCAGACAGTCAAGCGTCGGTAAAAGCATGAATGGCCCCAACCATCTCATCACGAGTGTTTTGGAGCTACATGCAAACCCTCAGCAACCTAGCCAAATATAACGGGCTTCGCCTGGAGTGGGTGCCGGGCCAAATATTGCCGGGGTTTTCGCAGAATCTAGAAAACCTTTCCACTAACTTGTGACATAGGAATGAGTATCGAAAGACTATGTATCTAAAACAAAATCCAAACTTGGCAAAGAGCCACAGTATACAAAATAATGATAAGAGGTCCGGAACCGCATGCGGGACTCTGTCAGATGCCTTCACCACTCACAATGGCCTGATACAGGGGGATGGCTTGGCGTGTCTCCTATTTAGCTTTGCTCTGGAGGGGGCTATCAGAGCATCTGGAATCCAGGTTGGGGGCACCATAATCAACCGTACGGCCCAAATACTCGGCTATGCCGACGATATTGGTGTGATAGGGAGGACATTTGGTGTCATGACTGTCCAATATTCAAAGGGCAGCATCGCAATTTGGACTAGAGGTTAACCAGTCCAAAACTAAGTACCCAGTCACGAGCCCGAAGAGAGGAGTACCACCTCACGTCACCGTCAATGGATGTAAATTCGAGACGGTTGATGAGTTTGTATACCTGGGGTCCCTGGTAAACAGTGACAACGATATTGGGGCGGAGGTGCATAGACGAATACAGGCCGCCAATAGAAGCTATTTTGGACTAGTCCCCCAGTTGAAGAGTCGAGTGATTTCTCGAGCAACTAAGATCCGGCTGTACAAGACCCTAATCAATCCTGTTCTGACGTATGGGTCGGAGGCATGGACTCTGACCAAAGCTATCGAGGACGAACTACGTAGTTTTGAACGCAACGTCTTGCATTGGCTCGAGAGCCGCGTTTTCGCCACCCCTACTCACGTCAATTCCATACTGAACGAACCCCGACCACCCAGAAATCGACGACGACTAAAACGAAAATGCCACTAGCTAACCAACTTTTCTTACGTTTCGGCCAGTTATCTTCATTGTTCTTTTCTTTTGCTTTGATCTGTTGCTAATATTGTTCTACACGTTCTGTTAATCTAAATATTCTTTTTGAATTCTGAAATTTGTATTAGCTCACCAATGGGTGAGAAATCATACTGCAAGTGGCGAGTGATTTGTATATGTAAACTAGTTTAATGGCCCTGCTACGCAGGTTAAAAAGAAATAGGTGAATAACACAATGAGGGAGTATAATAACAATATGCAAAGTCAAAAAATCGTATATCCCAAATCCCCGAGGAGAGGACAACGTTGCTTGCCCTGGGAGACGCTTCCCCCCGCTGGGGCCCTCCTTCCTTCACTGGCGGGGTCGGGGGGAGCAGGTCAGTTGCCCTGGGAGACGGGGGCGAGAATTCCACTCGCCCAGCGTTACCACCCCCTGAAACGTCGATATACTCTGATAAGCTCGTCTTTATATAGTGTGATGATATGTTAGCTCACTTGATAGTGGCTCCCACAATAAAGTTCTCCTTTACGAAGAGAATAATAATGGATTTTAATCACGTTTAGACAGATTTAGTCCATAAAAAAAAACAAGGGCTTAAAAAATTAGCTTTTGAACGAAAAAGTATACAGTTTTTGAAAGTACATTTCAATTTTCTGATAACGGGTTTTAGTGATAGGGTTATAGTCCAGTCATCTGGTGCCAAAATCGGGGGGGGGGGGGCTTGCAAAAATTCCCAACTTTCCGCAAATTTGCTGGGTTGTTTCTACCCCCCCAGGGGTGCTACCCCTCATTTTGCGGACAAATTAACCTTGTGCTAACTTCAGAGGGCCGAAAAACCGCGATTTTTTCGGACTTTTTTCAGTTTTTCCGCTTTAACTCGAAAACTACGCATTCTAGCGAGAAAGCTACTCAATTATAAAATTAAGTAGACAAAATTTTCTACAAAATGATCAACTCACACATAATTTTTGACCAAGCTATCATGGAGATATAGAGGCTCGAAGAATGGCAAATTTTCCCAATATGGCAAAAATTAGCAGAAATCACTCTTTTCCGCCAAGTTTATTGTTATCAACGTACTACTTGATGATGATATTAAAATTCATTTTCATATTTTATGTTGTTATGCTACATCTCCTCCCCCTTCATAGCTTAGCTTCATCACCCCCCCCCCCCTCCCTCCCACCCCAATCAGCAAAAACAGCCAGAAATGTAGGAATTAAGAATATGACACTGATGTATCTTAAAATCTTCTTAATTGCTTAAAACTCGAGTTTAAATCGTTAAAACTCGAGTTTAAATCGTTAAAACTCGAGTTTAATTCGTTAAAACTCGAGTTTAATTGGTTAAAACTCGAGTTTAATTCGTTAAAACTCGAGTTTTAACGAATTTTAACGATTTAAACTCGAGTTTTAAGGAATTAAAAAGATTATAAGATACATCAGTGTCATATTCTTAATTCCTACATTTCTGACTGTTTTTGCTGGTTGGGGGGGGGGGGGGGGGGTGATCTAGACTATGAAGGGGGAGGGGTACAACACAAAATATGAAAATAAATTTTAATATCATCATCAAGTATATTAACGTAGGTACGTAGTGGTTTTCTCGCTAGGATGCGTAGTTTTCGAGTTAAAAATCGCGGTTTTTCGGGCCCCCTGAAGTTAGTTTGTCCGCAAAATGAGGTGTAGCCCCCCTGGGGGGGTAGAAACAACCCAGCAAATTTGCGGAAAGTTGGGAATTTTAGCAAGCCCCCCACCCCGATTTTGTCACCAGATGACTGGACTATTTGAATTACGGCGTCAAAAGTTTTGTTACTGAGGCTCAAGTTCAGAGTATTTGTGTAAATTGTCAGATCAAGGGCAAGTAATTCTTGGCAGGATTTCAGGAACGCTTGGTTTGTCTTAGCCACACTCTCCGCGGCCTGCCGCGAAAAAAAAAAAAAATCTAGAATAGACAAACATGCAACTCAGTATTCTCATCTGCTGGTTACATACAATCAAATCCTTTTTTCTGTTTCGACTAACTTCTAAATCCTACTATCTTGCCCATACAGAGCATATCTTCCAAAAATTATGTATTCTACCGTTAGGTCTCCTGTTTAAAATGAGATCAGTTAAACTGTATTTAAAATATTGACAGCCCATAGTTCCGGAACAAGATGTTTCTACTCGTATTTCTCGAACCAGCACTTCATCAATTCCGAGGTACCGCACCACATTGGCGCAAAACTTCTATATTCATCAATCGATTAATTTAAGTGATAGGTACTTTCTCCTCCGATTAATGAGCTAAACTGTTAGACCTAAACCTAATAGGTTTAAATCGCGATCCTGGAACGTATTAACGAATAACGTTATTGGCATTCTCTAACCCTTTATAGTCTCGGACTGGTTTTGGGAAAATATGAGAGGTTGAGCTCTAGGATCGCTCGTCAAAACACGTCTCGTTCCCATAAACAATGAGATTGATGAAAGGGAGTTATTCCGGCATTGGGATCAGTTGTAAATATTTATAATTCGAAATTCATGGAAACGAAGATGAAAGGTCCGGTTCAAAACGAAGCTGTGGGTTTCACGTTACTGTTCATTCATAATTCGTACGATTACTGGTGATAAAAAAACACACAGGTGCACCGCACTACCTTCCTCACTTCTCGCCGCTTGAAATCCGAATATATTCTATTGTTCCTTTAGTACTTGAACGAAATCCATCCAGAAAAGAACTGGAGAAAATTTCTGTCTACCGAAAAAAATGAGTTCTTTTAAGTTCAGTGTCGTTCGTAATATTTTGAGGACCTTTCCGAATCAAATTGATATATTTTCCAGACCAAACAAGCGTTTTAAAACCAATTTGAGAGCTTTTCAAACCAATGGAAGAACTTTCCATACAAATATGAGGAATTTTCAAACCAATTTGACAATTTTCCAAACCAATGTGAGAACTTCGCTCATCAATATGACTGTATATCTTGTGGTATTACACTACGAAGAAAATGATATTTGAGATAACTTATTTACACTCATCCAGCTTCAAATTTGTCACTTAATGCACTATTTTTGGGTTACTATTCAATAATAAACCATTGTAATCGCTCTGGAAAAGAAATTCTAACCCCCCTGAAAATTTCATGGTTTACGTCCGAATCCGAATCTGCAATTAAAATTTTTCCGTCCGTCCGCCGTACGCCGTACGCACGATTTCTCCCAAACGGCTGGAGCAAAAAATCTGAAATTTTCAGGAAAAATCCATCTTGGTCCGACGACGCCCCGATTCTTGAGCCAGCTCTCTCACTCAATTTAAAGTGCCGTTTAAGGGCTGTCAAAGTTTTGCAAAATCCCTAAAAACCTCAAAACAAGTCGAAGCTGCCTAAATGTCTACTCTTTTTGAAGAACATACCATGAGGAATGGAATGAGCCCTACCCGAGGTCCGTAGGTCAAACCATTCCCGATGTTTAGGGTACCAACATTTGCGTTTTTTGGTTTATTATTGTTTGTTTGTAACCTAGTGATGTCCGGCGCGTCAAGTTGTAGTTTTTTTTTTTTTTTTTTTTTTTTTTTTTTTTTTATTATTTATTGAAACATTTTTGTGCGTCGAGTTGTAGTGAATGTGGATACTGGAATGCTAGCCGATGTGAATACTTGTAGTGTAGTTAGTAGCCGATACACGGGTTGAAGCATTCTGATATGCATGAAACGCTGATAATATATAGGTAAATATTATTCAATATTATTACTGGGGTTTATTATCCAATATTATTACTGGGGTAAATAAGTATTCTTTCACTGGGGTTTAATATTCAATTGGCTTGCGTTCATGATTTGAATTTCTAATAAGCTTTGGAGTGTACGTGTTTCACAGGATAGGGCGATTATTGAATTTCAGGAGGCACACAAATATGATCAACTGATCAATCCAAATAGGTATTTTGGTCGAGAACAGATTTACGTGCTCTACGCATATCTCCTGAAATTCAATAACCGCTCTATCACCTGTGAAACACGCACACTCCAAAGCTTAGTAGAAATTCAAATCATGAACACATGCCAATTGAATAATAAACCCCAGTGAAAGAATTTGCAGCGTTTTTAACACGAAGTAGCCAAAATAATCAGTCGCACGAAAATCGCAACAGTTGAGAAAACACTAACAATATGTAAACTAACCAAACATTAACACGAAACAGCCAAAAATAAAACATTATAGCACATTGTAGCAGCAAAATAGAATTTCGGAATGCAAATGAAGATGGCGAAAATAATTGGTATAAACTGTTTAGGATGCTAACCATCCAAATTTGATTGGTTGGCTTTGACCTTTGAATGAACATCGTTGTTTAATAGCTGATATCTTCGGTTTTACGAGTAAACGATGATTAAAAACTTTGGTGGAACCGCCCTAAACCAATTGGTTAACTTTGCTAACCAATATGAGAACTTTTCACAGCAATTCGACCACTCTCCACATCAAATTGGGAAAATGAATCACCACATACATCATAAAGGCTGACACGTCCACGCTGATCAGCCAGCTTTGCAACGCGAAAAACCATTGGAAACCATGATGTTGTACTACACCAATGTTCTCACCTTCTTATGCAAACACAAATTTTCCCTAGCAAGTACCAATGATCACCAAATAGGACACCATGTACACCCACCAAGCGATCTGAACATTAGTACAGAAATAATATACCTTTTGTAATCATTTATATTGGGATCATTTAAAAACACAATTAACTTTCACTCAATAATTGTTGTCGTTTCGACTTTTGTTTTATAATCTAATTTAAATGTTTCATCTCTACTAATTTTTGCAAATTTAAAAACAAGATGGTTTGATTCAAATTTCGTAAGAGGTGCATCAACCTTTCGACTAAAATCTGAGCTATTAATAACAGTGGAAGCAAATTCGTAGGGGATACTGTGAGGATGCCAACGACAAAAGTGAAAAGAGAAAGTGGAAGATAATTGTGATACTGAGAGAGAGCAGCACACGCTCTGGGTGACGCGTGAGAAACTTGTTTTATGTCTCCTGTGGAATTGTCACCGTTTCAAACATCAACAACAAATTCAAAACGCTGCAAATTCTTTCAATGGAGTTTATTATTCAGTTGGGTTGCGTTCATGATTTGAATTTCTACTAAGCTTTGGAGTGTGCGTGTTTCACAGGTGATAGAGCGATTATTGAATTTCAGGAGATATGCATAGAGCACGTAAATCTATTCTAAACCAGAATACCTATTTCAATTGATCAGTTGAGCATATTTGTGGGCCTCCTGCAATCCAATAATCGCTCTATCACCTGTGAAACACGCACACTCCAAAGCTTCGTAAAAATTCGAATCATGAATGCAAGCCAAATTAATAAAATTGAATAATAAACCCCAGTGAAAGAATTTGCACCGTTTCATGCATATAAGAATGCTTCAACCCGTGTATCGGCTATAAATCCTTTTAGGAATTCACTCCAGTATCCACATTCACTACATCACTAGGTTACTGCGATCAAAACAAAAACAATAATAAACCAAAAACGCTGCAAATTCTTTCACTGGGGTTTATTATTCAATTGGCTTGCGTTCATGATTTGCATTTCTACTAAGCTTTGGAGTGTGCGTGTTTCACAGGTGGTAGAGCGATTATTGAATTTCAGGAGGCACACAAATATGATCAACTGATCAATCCAAATAGGTATTTTGAGAACAGATTTACGTGCTCCGAGCATATCTCCTGAAATTCAATAATCGCTCCATCCTGTGAAACACGCACACTCCAAAGCTTAGTAGAAATTCAAATCATGAACGCAAGCCATTTGAATGATAAACCCCAGTGAAAGAATTTGCAGCGTTTTTATTGAAACTCAATAACTCCCCCCCCCCCCCCACAATAAAAACATCTGTAATTTATCAAGTCCTTTAGCACTCGTTTTGCATTAAAACTTTCCCAAATCCAAATTTAAACGATGTAGCCAAAGGTAGACTGATGTAGAGGAGGCACACAAATATCATCAACTGATCAATCCAAATAGGTGTTTTGGTTGAGAACCGATTTACGTGGTCTATGCATATCTCCTGAAATTCAATAATCGCTCTATCACCTGTAAAACACGCACACTCCGAAGCTTAGTAAGATTCAAATCATGAACGCAAGCCAATTGAATAATAAACCCCAGTGAAAGAATACTTATTTACCCCAGTAATAATATTGAATAATAAACCCCAGTAATAATATTGAACAATATTTACCTATATATTATCAGCGTTTCATGCATATCAGAATGCTTCAACCTGTGTATCGGCTACTAACTACACTACAAGTATTCACATCGGATATCACTCCAGGATCCACATTCACTACAACTCGACGCTATCGGCCGGACATAACTAGGTTACAAACAAACAATAATAAACCAAAAAACACAAATGTTGGCACCATAAATCGGGCCATACATCGGGAATGGTTTGACCTACGGACGTGGGGAAGGGCTCATTCGATTCCTCATGGTATGTTCTTCAAATAGGAAAATATTTAGGCCGATTCGACTAGTTTTGAGGTTTTCAGGGATTTTACAAAACTTTTACAGCCCTTAAAGGGCACTTTAAATTTAGTGAGGGAGCTGGCTCAAGAATTGGGGCGTCGTCGGACCAAGATGGATTTTTCCTGAAAATTTCAGATTTTTTGCTCCAGCCGTTTCGGAGATATCGTGCGTACGGCGTACGGCGGATGGACGGAAAATTTTTTATTGCAGATTCGGATTCTACACCCTTTGAAACGTAAACCATGAAATTTTCAGGGGGGTTAGAATTTTTTTTCCAGAGCGATTACAATGGTTTATTATTGAATAATAAACCAAAAACGCTAATGTTGGCACCATAAATCGGACCATACATCGGGAATGGTTGGCCCTAGAGACCTGGGGAGGGGCTCATGCGATTCCTCATGCAAAGTTCTTCAAAAGACTTTGACAACCCTTAAAGGACACTTTAAATTAAGTGAGAGAGCTGGCTCAAGAATTGGGGCGTTGTCGGACCAACATGGATTTATCCTGAAATTTCAGATTTCTTGCTCCAGCCGTTTGGGGGAAAATGTTTGTACGGCGGACGGACGGAAAAATTTGTATTCCAGATTCGGATTCTACACCCTTTGAAACGAAAACCATGAAATTTTCAGGGGGTTAAAAATGTTTTTTTCAAGAGCGATTACAATGGTTTATCATTGAATAATAAACCATAACAATTGCACGCATCAATTGGATTGGTTTTCCAAAAATACTTTTTTGAATGTACTCGTAATAATGTTAAAAAAATAAATACAAAATATATTTCTCTTAAATGCTTTGGTTTTTATATTCCTGAAAATGAAATTGTTATTATTTCTTATTGAACAATGAACAACTAATAAACATGTAATTTGAGCTTTTGCCAAATCAATTTATACTTTTCACAACCCCAACTTATCCGACATTCCACCCCACATAATGATCAATAAATTTTTTTTCTCTCTCTCTCACATCATGTAATTAAAAAAATATAGTTAATCACTAAAAACTAAGTTTTGGTTCCTATATCAGGCCTAATTTTGATTTTTTTAAATTCGTCTAGGAGTGATTAAAAACCCTGTTTTCAAGTGTCTGACTTTCAAAATTGTCCATACCTGATAATTCAATTGTTAATATTTTTCATTGAACAAGAAAAAAGTAATTATGGAATTTAAAAAAATACAATCATTAAAAACTAATTTTTTGAAGCTATATTAGGCCTAATTTTGAATTTGTCAAACTCGTCTAGGAGTCCTTGAAAACACTGTTTTCAAGTTTCCAATTTTCAATATTTTCCGTATCAATCTTCAGCTGGGGGACTAACCCCCCCCCCACACCCCCCCCCCTCCCCACCATCTCCACATTATGATACGGCCGAGGGGGCAAATAGTTTTGAGATCCCTGGCGAACATAATGGTGTCGCACATAAGGGAGGATGAGATCGCATAGGCAAAGTCGTTTGATTCCAATACTATAACACTAAAGCGCTTGTGTTGATAATGAGAACCCGTGCTTGACTACTAACATTCCCGTAAGGTAACGGTACCGGTAGTGGCCACAGTTAAGAATTTTTTTCTTTAGTTTTGACAATTGTGGGCCAACAGTAGTACTGACTTTCTTCAGGACTCATTTAGAATATAGCCCGACTCTTCCCTAACATATCCATTGCCTAAAACTATCAAAAGAACAATTTTTTCTATTTTTTATTAATTTTTTCTCACACCTTTATTTTGATCTAGTAGTGGCCACATCAAATTACGAAATTTCCAGTAGTGGCCACGTGCATGTCTCAATAGTGGCCACTTGACATTTTGCCCTCCTTACGTGTTTAATATCATTAAATTCAATACCAGATGAACAAAATTGATTCTATCTAGTAGAAGCTCTAGGATACAGCCCAACAAACGAGGAAACTAGTTACGGTCATATTGAGAAGTTTACCACAATTTCCAATGATGCTCTGCGCACTCCTAGTTCAACCTCTGACTACAAGATGACATGAGCTGTACCTCCTGCAAGTTTGAAGCCACTAGGAGACCGAGAATCCTTATTTCTCAAATATAAACTTTAAAATGGCCACTACTGGAGCAGTGGCCGTTACCTTACTGTTTGTTTGGTAGGTATTTCAATTTTAAGCAAATCACCTGAACACTTATTACCAACGACTCACCGAGCGAGTTTCAGAATGAGACGGAAGGCAAGTTTTATCTCTGCTTCGAAACAGGGTCATGGCTGAGTTTGACACTCGCTTCGGCCGCAGCCTTCGTGGCGAACCCTGAGCGATTCACCTTCCTCCGTCCTCATAAGGATGTGCATCCTCAAGTACAAGTTAGAGCAACACTCGCCAGTCTGAATCGGCCACGGATCTTCCCAGGATCAACAAATGAAAGGACAAGGCCTACGACTGAGGTGGCCATCCGTTCTTATTTCCATTGGGTAGGACTGGTTTTTCAGTACTGCAGTAAGATAAAACAGTGACTGAAAAGTCCCGTAGTTGATAACTTTTTTTAAATTATTATTATTAACGAAAAACTTTTGTAACAAATGTCATCCTAACCCTGTCAACAGCGGGTAAACCATCGGTTACATCTATATTATAGACCAATTTTGGTTTATTATTCAATAATAAACCATTGTAATCGCTCTGGAAAAAAAATTCTAACCCCCCTGAAAATTTCATGGTTTACGTTTCAAAGGGTGTAGAATCCGAATCTGCAATTAAATTTTTTCCGATTTCTCCCAAACGGCTGGAGCAAAAAATCTGAAATTTTCAGGAAAAATCCATCTTGGTCCGACGACGCCCCAATTGTTGAGCCAGCTTTCTCACTTAATTTAAAGTGCCCTTTAAGGGCTGTAAAAGTTTTGTAAAATCCCCGAAAACCTCAAAACAAGTCGAATCGGCCTAAATATTTACCTACCTATTTGAAGAACATACCATCAGGAATCGAATGAGCCCTCCCCAGGTCCGTAGGTCAAACCATTCCCGATGTATGGCCCGATTTATGGTGCCAACATTTGCGTTTTTTGGTTTATTATTGTTTGTTTGTAACCTAGTGATGTCCGGCCGATAGCGTCGAGTTGTAGTGAATGTGGATACTGGAGTGATAGCCGATGTGAATACTTGTAGTGTAGTTAGTAGCCGATACACGGGTTGAAGCATTCTGATATGCATGAAACGCTGATAATATATAGGTAAATATTATTCAATATTATTACTGGGGTAAATAAGTATTCTTTCACTGGGGTTTATTATTCAATTGGCTTGCGTTCATGATTTGAATCTTACTAAGCTTCGGAGTGTGCGTGTTTTACGGGTGATAGAGCGATTATTGAATTTCAGGAGATATGCATAGACCCCGTAAATCGGTTCTCATCCAAAACACCTATTTGGATTGATCAGTTGATGATATTTGTGTGCCTCCTCTACATTTGCCTACCTTTGGCTACATCGTTTAAATTTGGATTTGCTGAAGTTTTAACGCAATACGAGTGCTAAAGGACTTGATAAATTATAGATGTTTTTATTTTGGGGGGGTATTGTGGGGAAAAAACGCTGCAAATTCTTTCACTGGTTTTTATTATTCAATTGGCTTGCGTTTGTGATTTTAATCTGTACTAAGCTTCGGAGTGTGCGTGTTTCACAGGTGATAAGGCGATTATTGAATTTCAGGAGGCACACAAACATGATCAACTGAACTATCCAAATAGGTATTTTGGTTGAGAACAGATTTACGTGCTCCATGCATATCTCCTGAAATTCAATAATCGCCCTATCCTGTGAAACACGTACACTCCAAAGCTTAGTAGAAATTCAAATCATGAACGCAAGCCAATTGAATAATAAGCCCCAGTGAAAGAATTTGCAGCGTTTTTCTCTAGATGTACCCTAAGTACAGGGAAACAATAGAACATTGAGTGTAATTCGCGGATCTTTTAGATTCTTCAAGTAGGTACGTACCTGAAATTGTTAAGCAACAAGGATGAAACGGTTGAAACATGTTTCTTCAAAAGATTACACTAATTTAGTAGTAAGTCAAAAAGCCCGGTTCAAGAGGTAAATTTTATATGCCACACACGTATGAACAACTCATGTGACTGAACGAGTGCTCTTATGCTAACGATGCCTTTGTCAACGCAAGTTCTCCTATCTCACAGCCAAACTATCCTCGATAAAGTCAATTAAGACGGTATTTCCAGTTGTATAATCGAAAATGAAATAACGATTGTTGATCATTTATTGTTGACTCCCGTACGCCGCGTTCCCTTGTCGACAGAGGGAAACCGGCTATCGGACAAAACCATTTCATGTTCGGCCCGTTAACAATCTACACTACGAGTATCGCCATTCTTCGAGCAGAATTCTACTGTCGGACAAAGGAAAGCTTTGTGCTGCATCTGGGAGGCGCCGTGTTAAAAGGCTGTTGACCTGGATCGCACACCCACAACCCCGATCAAACCGGATCCCGCTCAGGTGTCTTCCTACTTCCAGGTTCAGGACCTTCCGTTAGAACAGTGGTTTAAAAAATTTTGAGCCAGTGAATCTATCTTAGCATTTATAAACCTTTTAGTGAGTTACCAAGGATAGGACCAAAAAGAGTACGGAATATGGAATCTAGGAACATTAATTTTTTGTATTAGCCAAAATACATAAAAAGAAGAACGAAAAAAGTTTAACTGTCCATTTCAATGAGAAGGGCGGACCTCTTTTTGGCCATCAAGTATTTTCTTCAAGTGTGGAGGTTGTTGTAGCCGTCGTTCTGATGGAGTTGTCCAAATGTTCATCGCTCAGTCTGTTTTTACTTTTGTTTTTTATTCCATCACCTCCTCATAAAATAAGACGAGGGTTTGCTTATGGAAATGTCCACCTGCCAGGGCCGTAGCCATGAGGGGCTCATGGGGCCCCCCCCCCCCCCCCCCCCCCCGAAATCATTCTGGAAGTAAAGTTGCTTTTTCCATTAAACTAGACTAGGCACACAAATATGATCAACTGATCAATCCAAATAGGTATTTTGGTGGAGAACAGATTTACGTGCTCTATGCATATCTCCTGAAATTCAATAATCGCTCCATCCATTCAACACGCACACTCCAAAGCTCAGTAGAAATTCAAATCATAAACGCAAGCCAATTGAATAATAAACCCCAGTGAAAGAATTTGCAGCGTTTTTTGAGAACGTGCCCCTGCATATCACCTGTAGGAACATGTTCAACATGTTTGATACATCATCCTAAATAAAATGGAAACGGATATCGATGTGTTTGGTTCTGTTACTCACTACATCATTCTTACTCGTATGAATCGCCCCTGTATCATCACATAAAATTTTAGGAACGAAGTTTTTTTACTCCGGGAACAATTCACCTACCAAAGACCTCAACCATAACATGTCTTGGACGCAAAAAGCTAAGGACATATATTCAGCCTCAACAGTGCTGAGAGCCACTGTATTTTGGCGCTTGGAAAACCAAGAGATTAAAGAACCATTAAATTTAACACAAACTCCCGTCACAGAGCGCCTCTTATCCAAAACACTTCCCCAATCACTATCACAGTAGCCCACTAACTCGCTTTCCTTCTGAGACAAACACGATTTCAGATTTACAGTACCCTTGAGATAGCGGAAGACTCGTTTGACTGCCTGCCATTGCTGGAGTTGGCAGTTATTTTTGAATCTTGAGAGAACATTGACTGCGTAACATACGTCAGGTCTGGATACTTGGGATAGGTATAGAAGACAGCCTGCAGCTTCCTGGTATGGGACATTCTTAGTGTCATATGGCTCCTTGCAGCTCTGATCCACCACCAATAGCTCAGGATCCACCTCCATAGACGTAGAGGCGGGAATACATCCTGCCATCCCAAACCTTTCCAGCAATGTAGAGATGTAATCGCACTGGTTGATGCTCAAAGTACCTTCTGACCTGTCATGGGTGACATTCATGCCCAAGAATTTAGAAACTTCTCCAAAGTCCTTCATTTCAAAGTTAGCCCGGAGACCTTCTTTAACTTTTGTTTTTATGTCAGCGTCATTGGATAATATCACTACGTCATCCATCCAATTAGCTAAAATGATAAATTCCCAATTTTCCCCATTGTGAGCAAAAACACAGGGGTCAGACTTGAGACAGCGTTGACCAAAACTCTTTGAAACAGGAGAAATTCTATCATTCCAAGCCCTTCCAGCTAGTTTAAACCCGTATACCGCTCTGTGTAGACGCCATACATTGCCCTCTTCATCAGGGTTGACAAGATTCGGTGGTGGGGTGACGTAAATCTCCTCTCAAATGGACCCGAGAAGTTGCATTATGGGATTGTGCTGTCAACTAGTATTACGTCTGGAGACGCCGTTGTGACACCAATAGTCCACATAGAGAGTCCTGCTGCCACTGAAAATCGAAAGGTTTGTACTACAAGAAAAAATGAGAATTCCTATCACTCTATCTTCATAAACAACAATTGACCGCCTTCCTGTTTGTACTGGACGCCAGTCAGTGGGGAAAAAATGGCCGAAATCGCAGACATCGACTGTATGACACCTTTTCCTAACATCCTAGAGTAAATGGAAAACGTTGATACCACGAGACATGAGCATTTTGAATAGATAACCTACAGGGTGGTACCAGATTTAGGCGAAGATCTACTTTTTGTACCAATCGATTTCCATTTTATGGCGAAGTTGTGCCCCAGGCGCTTTTCCATTTGTTTGTCCTATCAATCCTATCCGAAGAAACGTGATGAAGGCCCAAAATTATTTTTGTGTTTAAATTAGGTAAGTAAAAATAAGTGATATTCTTCCGCTTCCTTCGGTAAATACATATAACCAGGGCTCGATTTCAGGCGGAACGCGGCGGAACGGCTTTCCGGAAGCTCTCTCTGTAAAAGAAACTAAATTATCTGCACAAAAAAGTTTGAAAATGAAAAAGGTAGCCACGTTCAACTATTGAACAAACTATAAAATATACCTAAAAAGTCCGAACAATCCCAGAAAATTTCATCGAAATCGGTCAAGAACTCCTGGAGTTATGCGCGTAAGAAGGATTTCACGTTTGCGCATGCGCAGAGGCCACTATTGATCCGGGGGTCATGAAACTCATAGGGGACCATCTACACATCAAACCGAACAATCCCTGAAAATTTCATCGAAATTGGTCAAGAACTCACGGAGTTATGCGCGTAACAAGGATTTCACGTTTGCGCATGCGCTGAGGCTACTATTGATCCGGGGGTCATGAAACCTATAGGGGACCATCTACACCCCAACCCACACAATCCCTGAAAATTTCATCAAAATCGGACAATAACTTCGTGTAGTTTTGCCCGTAACAAGGATTTGCTGACAGACAGACAGACACGGAACCAAAATTGTTCAGAAAGGTCTAAATGGCAAAATGCGAGTGGAATTTTTGATTTTGGAGACAAAAAAATTTTTACATTCCGAAAGTGAAAACAATGCTTCCGCTACTTTAGTAGACTCGGAAGCAAAAATCGACGGTTAAAATTCTTTATCAGTGAGTGAACTTACGAGCGTGATTAAGAACATCATGTATTTAACTGATCACTGATTTATTAAACTTATGTTATTATCTATTACCTATTACGGTAAATTAACTCGCAATTTATTAATAAAGCATATAATTGTAGCTCGAAGCTAACAGATGGACTCATCCGCCACCGCACAGCAGTGCTGACATAAACTACTGACATGTTTTTGGTATATGAAATGGCCTAAAAAACACTTTTGAGGGGTATAGTTTCTAAAAATTTTCCGGGGGAGATACCCCGGGATCCCCGTTCCATTAGGGGGTATTCCGGATGGTCCTGGGTGTATACATAGGTATATTGGCATATTACACATATAGAGTTCCGGCACCTCAATTTTTAAAAATCGAGCACTGCAGATAACCTTACAAAAACATTTCAAAAGAAACTTGTGTTGGTCCGGGAGTGTCACCATTTGATTCAGCGAGAACAAAATGCTTCAGAAATGAAGAAGTCCAAAACTTTAGTGTGGATATCCACGGAGGACACACTATGTCGTTTCGCCCCACTGTGCGCCGTCTTCTACGGTGTTAAAATGTTGAGTATCCAAATGTAATGTCTATCTAAAAACTCTAAACATATACTTTTTCTATGTCATGTGTTTTGCTGTTGTCAGTATGATGAATATTATTTGAATTTCCAGACTACATGAAGGTGGCGCCCGGTACATGCTAGTTTGTACCTGGCGCCAGTTTGGAAAGGTCGGTCGAACTGATTTGGCCCCTGTTTGAAACCTTTTTTTGAAAAAAATGCTTATTATGGGCAACAAGTTTCTTGATAGATTTGGGCCAACGATTTTCAGATCAAACCCTGGTTGGCCTCAGGAAAAATCATTAACCAAAAAGTGGCGCCTGGTGCCAAAAAGTGGCACCTGACCTTACAGTAAGCCTTAGGTGAGCTTGTTCAATTCATGAAATTTTCCATTCCTTTTGCCTCAATTTTTAAACTACTGTACTACTACTACTTCGTATCGTTGTATTTGCTTTTGGGCGTTCTTGTTGTTGTGTAAACCCCAAATACAAATCTACTTTTTCGGGCCAGAAAAATACTGAAAATACCCACGCAATAAAACAGCGTTTATTATGGTGTATTCTTACCTTCCTCAAAGCTGAAGATCTCACTCGTAACTCTTTTCACACTCCCCACACAACACAATTTTGAACAGCAACTGGACAAAATACACTTCGGTGTCAATATACACTGCCCTCCAGTGACTTTCTCTTCCGCGCGTTTTGAATCATCGCGTATCAACTGGCAGACCCCCATTTGTATGCCGATTCCGGTTGACTCACCACATTTTCGGTGTATTCATCAGCCGAGAACCGACGTGATCCTTCATGAGAAAGTTAGCTTAAGGAATTCATTTTATGAATAAAAGCTGCAAATTCTTCCACTCGAATTTATTATTCAATTAGCTTGAGTTCATGGTCTAAATTTCTACTAAGCTTTGGAGTGTGCGTGTTTCACAGGTGGTAGAACGATTATTGAATTTCAGGAGGCACACAAATATGATCATCTGATCATCCAAATAGATATTTTGGTTGAGAACCGATTTACGTGCTCTATACATATCTCCTGAAATTCAATAATCGCTCTATCACCTGTGAATCACGCACACTCCAAAGCTTAGTAGAAATTCAAATCATGAACGCAAACCAATTGAATAATAAACCCCAGTGAAAGAATACTTATTTACCCCAGTAGTAATGTTGAATAATAAACCCCAGTAATAATATTGAATAATATTTACCTATATATTATCATCGTTTCATGGATATGAGAATGCTTCAACCCGTCTATCGGCTATAAACTACAAGTATCCACATTCACTACAACTCGACGCTAACGGCATCTCTAGGTTACAGACAAACAATAATCTTTCAATTATTCAAAATCAAACAGACCTACATCAAATTAAATGTTGGCACCATAAATATCAAAAGGCGATAACAGAACTCGGAAAAACGCAAATGGAATGCCATAAATCGGACCTACAGACCTGGGAAGGGGTCTTCATTCGGATTCTACAAAACAAGTCCACATTTAGGCCGCCTATGTTTTTGAGGTTTTTAGGGATTTTACAAAACTTTGACAACCCTAAAATGGCACTTCAATTTGAGTTAGAAAGCTGGCTAAAGAATTGGGGCGTTGTCGGACCAACATGGATTTTTCCTGAAAATTTCAGATGTTTTGGTCCAGCCGTTTGGGATCTTGCGTACGGCGTACGGACGGAAAATTTTTTATTGCAGATTTGGATTCCAGACTCTTTGAAACGTAAACCATGAAATTTTCAGGGGGGGTTAGAAATTTTTTTTTCGAGAGCGATTACTATGGTTTATTATTGAATAATAAACCAAAACGCAAATGTTGGCACCATAAATCGGGCCATCGATCCGGAATGGTTTGACCTACGGACCTGGGGAGGGGCTCATTCGATTTTCTCGTGGAATGTTCTTCAAAAAGAGTACACATTTAGGCCGCTTCGACTTGTTTTGAGGTTTTTAGGGATTTTACAAAACTTTGACAGCCCCTAAAGGGCACTTTAAATTGAGTGAGAGAGCTGGCTCAAGAATTGGGGCGTCGTCGGACCAAGATGGATTTTTCCTGAAAATTTCAGCTTTTTTGCTCCAGCCGTTTGAGAAAAATCGTGCGTACGGCGGACGGACGGAAAAATTTTTATTGCAGATTCGGATTCTACACCCTTTGAAACGTAAACCATGAAATTTTCAGGGGTTTAGAATTTTTTTCCAGAGCGATTACAATGGTTTATTATTGAATAATAAACCAAAATCAACATCCTACGTAATTTAAAAAAAAATTATTTGATTTGATAGCCTATCGCATATTAACGGTGATATTACCATTCGAATCGGCGTTGAAAATTAATTGGAATTCCTTGCTCAAGTCCCAAGGAACTAAAAATCCTCGATATTCATAAGTAAAACCACGTTTTTTGGCATCCAAACGCCACCTCCCTAAACACATTTTTCTCCCTAACTTGTAGGAGTAAAATCAAAACTGAGATTGGAAGAATTAAGAGAACACAGAAACGAAAATTATCACTAAAAATTACATCCTAAAATAACTGTTATTTTCAACCTCTTTCCGTAATAATGTTAACACCTATGTTTACTGAAGGCGGGAATACTCACGTTTGATGTGATTCGGCTGCGGTATGACGCTGGAGAGAGGCACGATGAGACCATGTTTATGTTTACAGGAGAACAGCTTCCTGGGGCCCCAAGTGCCGTCGATCCCACCGTACGGGAGAGACTCATCCTGCAAGACATTCATCATATTCAGAAAAACATTCATCATATTCAGAAAAACATTCCCACGCATTATGAGTAGAATGCTACTTGAATAGCAATGTTTTCAACATGTGTATCACACTATATAAAGACGAGCTTATCAGAGTATATCGACGTTTCAGGGGGTGGTAACGCTCGCCCCCGTCTCCCAGGGCAACCGACCTGCTCCCCCCGACCCCGCCAGTGAAGGAAGGAGGGCCCCAGCGGGGGGAGCGTCTCCCAGGGCAAGCGACGTGGTCCTCTCCTCGGGGATTTGGGATATACGATTTTTTGACTTTGCATATTGTTATTATACTCCCTCATTGAGTTACTCACCTATTTCTTTTTAACCTGCGTAGCAGGGCCATTAAACTAGTATTCTATAGTACATGAATTGAGAACGTCTAAATTTCTATAAGGAACATTATGTCATGACGTGTGTGCTTCATGCGCGAGTGCTGCCACGGATTCAGGACGTCTTTATGAAGCAAGGCTTCTTCAGTATTCCAACTGGAATTGAAATCCGTTTCATACCATTCTAAGAACAAATCCGCGAATAAGGTAGGCGTGAGTGGGTATATCCTTTCTTGTGAATTCTTTGCCTAAATTAATTTCTATACTTTTCGATTTTGATGACATTTTCAGGAAATGTGCGGATTATGCAGTAGATGGTCCCATACGAAATTCATCGTTCAAAACAAATACTTGACACTTCGCATGAGCAAACGTGGAATCCACCAAGCAACATTCTCAAGGTCTCCAAGTTGGCATTCTACTTCTTGGATGATGATTTCTTGTCCAATTGGAAACCTATAATTCTAGGTAAGTTTTTCCCCAGTATTGGGTTCCCAGTAGTTTTTTTTTTTTATTGGGTAATTTATTTATTTTTATTATATTTTTTCATTTTTGGTTTATTATTTAATAATAAACCATTGGAATCGCTCTTGAGAAAAAAATTCTAACCACCCATGAAAATTTCATGGTTTACGTTTCAAAGGGTGTAGAATCCGAATCTGCAATAAGAATTTTCCGTCCGTCCGCCGTACGCCCGATTTCTCCCAAACGGCTGAAGCAAAAAAGCTGAAATTTACAGGAAAAATCCATGTTGGTCCGACGACGCCCCAATTCTGAGCCAGCTCTCTCACTTAATTTAAAGTGCCCTTTAAGTTCTGTCGAAGTTTTGTAAAATCCCTAAAAACCTCAAAAAAAGGCAAGGCGGCCTAAATTCGGATTTCTTTTGAAGAACTTTCCACGAGGAATCGAATGAGCCCCTCCCCAGGTCCGTAGGTCAAACCATTCCCGATGTATGGGGGTTCATGTTTTGATCGCAGTAACCTAGTGATGTAGTGATGTAGTAATGTGGATACTGGAGTGAACTTCTAAAAGGCTTTGTAGCCGACACACGGGCTGAAGCATTCTGATATGCATGAAACGCAGCAAATTGTTTCACTGGGGTTTTGGTTTATAATTGTTTTTGTTCTGATAGCAGTAACCTAGTGACGTAGTGATGTAGTGATGTGGACACTGGAGTGAACTCCTAAAAGGGTTTGTAGCATTCTGATAACCATAAAAAAAACGCTGCAAATTCTTTCACTGGGGTTTACTTTTCAATTGGCTTGCGTTCATGATTTGAATTTCTACTAAGCTTTGGAGCGTGCGTGTTTCACAGGTTATCACCTCTATTAGCGATTATTGAATTTCAGGAGATATGCATAGAGCGCGTAAATCTGTTCTCAACTAAAATGCCTATTTGGATTGATCAGTTGATCATATCTGTGTGCCTCCTGAAATTCAATAATCGCTCTGTCACTTGTGAAACACGCACACTCCAAAGCTTAGTGAACGCGAGCCAATTGAATAATAAACCCCAGTGAAAGAATTTGCAGCGTTTTTTGAAATGAAGGAGATAAACGTAAAAAAGACGAAATGTGTAAAAAAAAAGGCTATTTTTTTGCAAATTAGATAAGCATTTTTGAGAGGTGAAATTCATAATGCGCAGTTCAACCCACACACTCCCTTTAAGCTTCATCAAAATCGGTCGAGAACTAGAAATTTGGCTCATGGCTACAATGTACTTAGAATTAACAATTGTTAAATTCATAATTCCTAAACAATTACTGAGAAAAAATACTGCTCAAGTTTCACAACCCGCTACTCATTTTTCTACGGAGTTTTCACGGTCCAATTTTCAGGTGACCAGCCGCGTTGTGTTCTTCCGAGCGTTTCGCCCAGCGGGTTCTGGAGTGCGCAAAAATAGACGACCCCTCCGAGATTGGCAACCGTCTGCCCTTAGTTTCCGCCGTGAATTTCTAACGGATCCTACAACCCAGTTCACCGAACCTCCCGCTTGTTTCCATTCACGTCTCATTTCTGCATTGTCGCTGATTCACCCCGGTGATTCATGTACATGTTTAGAAGCGAGATCCTTGCGAGGGGTAGGTTTTTAGGGCGTCGCTATGAATCAAGAATTAGTCAGTATAGAGCCGCCTAATAGAATTAGTCCACGGGGGCTTGGGGAAGCCCAAACATGAAAAACGCTGCGAATTCTTTCACTGGGGTTTATTATTCAATTTCATTCATTTGTCTTGCATACATGATTTGAATTTCTACTGCGCTTTGGGGTGTGCGTGTTTCAAGATGTTAGAGAAATTATTGAATTTCAGGAGGCACACAAATATGATCAACTGATCTATCCAAATAGGTATTTTGATTGAGAACTGATTCAAGTGCTCTATGCATATCTCCTGATATTGAATAATCGCTCTGCCACCTGTGAAACACGCACACTCCAAAGCTTACTAGAAATTGAAATCGTGAATGCAAGCGAAATGAATGAAATAGAATAATAAACCCCAGTGAAAGAATTTGCAGATTTTTTCCTTTTACCTACCAACCCAAGAAAAAAACAAGTGGGTGTGGCACATAGCTTCCTCACATCCATAACATGACTGTATAGATCATTGAAAATTATTATTGACTAAAGAACTTCGTTCAATTAGGCGAAGTAAATGTTGAATTGGGGTAAATTTATTGTTATGCAGGAGCGAAACTTGAGAAAATAAAGGTAGGCATGTTCAACTATTGAACAAACTATAAAATATACCTAATAAGTCCGAACAATCCCTGAAAATTTCATCGAAATCGGTCAAGAACTCCCGGTGTTATGCTTGTGGCAAGGATTTCACGTTTGCGCATGCGCAGAGGCTGCTATTGATCCGGAGGTCATGAAACTCATAGGGGACCATCTACACCCCAAACCAAACAATCCCTGAATATTTCATCTAAATTGGTCAAGAACTCCCGGAGTTATGCGCGTAACAAGGATTTCACGTTTGCGCATGCGCAGAGACTACTATTGATCCGGGGGTCATGAAACCTATAGGGGACCATCTACACCCCAACCCGCACAATCCCTGAAAATTTCATCAAAATCGGACAATAACTTCGTGTAGTTTTGCCCGTAACAAGGATTTGCTGACAGACAGACAGACACACAGACAGACACGGAACCAAAATTGTTCAGAAAGGTCTAAAACGCAAAATGCGAGTGGAATTTTTGATATTGGAGACAAAAAAATTTTCACATTCCGAAAGTGAAAACAGTGCTTCCGCTACTTTAGTAGACTCGGAAGCAATATTACTGCAACGAAATGAAATTTATCGACAGTGTAATGGACATTAACATTGTCGTGTGCCCCAATTCACATTGTCATTGACGCGAATTTCAAATTCGAATTTTGGACTTTTAAAAGGGATTCATGGGCTGCCATTGCGCTTTTTGCCTTAGGGGACTGGACTAAATTCCATATAAAAATTCCAGACATTTTGACTTAGACATCGACATGCAAACATCGATGTTTTGAAAACATCCACCATCGATGCTCATCCCCACACAGCAGTCACTACAACAAACTCTGCTCGGAAACCTGTGAGCAATGGAATATTCCAATTGCTTTCAACGAGTGAGCTAATGAGATGTAATTACAGAGAGGTTTCAAGGACCCGGGGAATCGCGCAAATAAATAGAAAGCTGTCATCCACGCAGGTCGTCCATTATGAAGGCGGGTGAATTAGCGTGATCGTTACACCGTGGGCGGTTGTCATCAATCAGCAACGTCACGTTTCCCTTTCAAAGCGCGGCCGTTGACAGCAAAAGAGAATCAAGTGGCAAGTCGGTTCTGAGTTTACGAATAATAAGTGTAAACTCACAGATCTCATCAGGAACAATCCCACTTGTTTTGATTATATAGACTGAACTATAGTTCAGAAACAACTGTTCGAGTCAATTTAATGTAATAAGTGCCCAATTTCTAATGTTTTGTGATGTTTTAGTATTCTTCTGCCCGAAAACTCATTACTGAGGTTGACGATGAAGTTTTTCCAAGCCCCAGTAATCCTTGGTTATTCTCCCTCCTTCTCATCTCTAAATTTCGCCAGCATTATTGACCTTATTTGTATTATACAGCCCTAATTCATACACTTTTCAATTAACAGTTTCGATGATGAAGTTTCACGGTTCTTAATCCAAGGAAGCCAATAAGACTCTCATTTTAAGTCAAAGCAAGTACCAATTCACAAGAAAACTGTTGAACAGATATATTGGTGGGAAAGAAAATGTTCCGCAGGCTGGTATGCACCTTGCTTGGATGCAATTTTTAGGGAGAGAGAAAAAATGGTGAAAACCATTGCATAAATCCTCATTATTTTCCGAGATCCATACTAAAGTGGAATGTGAAAATTTTTTTGTCTCCAAAATCAAAAATTCCACTCGCGTTTTGCGTTTTAGACCTTTCTGGACAATTTTGGTTCCGTGTCTGTCTGTGTCTGTCTGTCAGCTAATCCTTGTTACTGGCAAAACTACACGAAGTTAATGTCCGATTTTGATGAAATTTTCAGGGATTGTGCGGGTTAGGGTGTAGATGGTCCCCTATAGGTTTCATGATCCCCGGATCAATAGTAGCCTCTGCGCATGTGCAAACGTGAAATCCTTGTTACGCGCATAACTCCGGGAGTTCTTGACCAATTTCGATGAAATTTCCAGGGTTTGTTCAGTTTGATGTGTAGATGGTCCCCTATGAGTTTCATGACCCCCGGATCAATGGATCAATCAGTTCTTGACCGATTTTCATGAAATTTTCAGGGATTGTTCGGACTTATTAGGTATATTTTATAGGAATGTGAAAATTTTTTTGTCTTTAGTTAATAATAATTTTCCTAATGTTAATCAAAACCCCCACTGATCCATAGAATTTTGCGCATGCGCAAACGTGAACAATTTTGGTTCCGTGTCTGTCTGTGTGTCTGTCTGTCTGTCTGTCAGATGGTCAAATCCCCGAATTGTTACGCGCATGCGCAAACGTTTTGTTACGCGCATAACAGTTCTTGACCAATTTCGATGTCCGATGTGTAGATGGTCCCCTATGAGTTTCATGACCCCCGGATCAATGGTAGCCTCTGCGCGTGCGCAAACGCGACATCTTTGCCACAAGCATAACCCCGGGAGTTCTTGACCGATTTCGATGAAATTTTCAGGGATTGTTCGGACTTATTAGGTATATTTTATAGTTTGTTCAATAGTTGAACATGCATACCTTCATTTTCTCAAGTTATGCTCCTGAATAACAATAACTTACCATGATTCAATATTTACTTCGCCTAATTGAACGAAGTTCTTTAGTTAATAATAATTTTCAATGGTCTATACAGTCATGTTATGGATACGAGGAAGCTATGTGCCACACCCACTTGGCAGAGGTTTTTTGTATTGGATAACCCTTCTACGTAAATCACTGATCCATAGATAGATAGTTAGTTTATTGCTTCCGAGTCTACTAAAGTAGCGGAAGCATTGTTTTCACTTTCGGAATGTGAAAATTTTTTTGTCTAACAAAATCAAAAATTCCACTCGAATTTTGCGTTTTAGACCGTTCTGAACAATTTTGGTTCCGTGTCTGTCTGTGTGTCTGTCTGTCTGTCAGCAAATCCTTGTTACGGGCAAAACTACACGAAGTTATAGTCCGATTTTGATGAAATTCTCAGGGATCGAGCGGGTTAGGGTGTAGATGGTCCCCTATAGGTTTCATGACCCCCGGATCAATAGTAGCCTCTGCACATGCGCAAACATGAAATCCTTGTTACGCTCATAACTCCGAGAGTTCTTGACCAATTTCGATTAAATTTCCAGGGTTTATTCGGTTTAATGTGTAAATGGTCCCCTATGAGTTTCATGACCCCCGGATCAATAGTAGCCTCTGCGCATGCGCAAACGTGAAATCCTTGCCACAAACATAACTCCGGGAGTTTTTGACCGATTTCGATGAAATTTTCAGGGATTGTTCGGACTTATTAGGTATATTTTATAGTTTGTTCAATAGTTGAACATGCCTACCTTTATTTTCTCAAGTTATGCTCCTGCATAACAATAAATTTACCCTAATTCAGTATTTACTTCGCCTAATTGAACGAAGTTCTTTAGTCAATAATAATTTTCAATGATCTATACAGTCATGTTATGGATAGGTACGAGGAAGCTATGTGCCAAACCCACTTGGCAGAGGGTTTTTACATTATTTTCTCTACATGTTAAATTCTTCAATTTGATAACAACCTATGACCGAGCTGGATAGTGTAACACTGTGGCCCAGCCCGGAGTTGGTCCTTCTCATTTTTATAAAGTACCTATAACACTATATTTACGACAAATTAATCATTAACTTTTAGATTCCACTTCCATGGAATGATGTACCTACTTAGTAGAACGTGAGAAAGGAAGATGGGGTTTTAGTGGGTTTGAATCCTACAGAACTCGAAGAGCGGTCCCTTCTGAGTATCTCACGAGATCCGATTTTCAGCTTAGGATCTTAAAGGTTTCCTCGCCTGCCTACCGAAAAAAATGTATTGAAATAATTATTTTCGTTTGTAAAGTACTCATACTAATTATTTTTCATTAATTTGCAAGTTTCTCTTTTGAGTAGCTGATCACTATTTATCTTCATTAAATTTCTAATTTTGGTTTATTATTCAATAATAAACCATTGTAATCGCTCTTAAAAAAAAAATTCTAACCCCCCCTAAAAATTTCATGGTTTACGTTTCAAAGGGTGTGGAATCCGAATCTGCATTAAAAAAATTTTCCTTCCGTCCACCGTACGCCGTACGCACGATTTCTCCCAAACGGCTGGAGCAAAAGATCTGAAATTTTCAGGAAAAATCCATCTTGGTCCGACGACGCCCCAATTCTTGAGCCAGCTCTCTCACTTAATTCAAAGTGCCCTTTAAGTTCTGTCGAAGTTTTGTAAGATCCCTAAAAACCTCAAAACAAGTCAAGGCGGCCTAAATGTGTACTTATTTTTAAGAACATACCATTGCGGAAGTTTTAACGCAATTCGAGTGCTAAAGGACTTGATAAATTATAGATGTTTTTACTGTGGGGGGGTATTGAGGTTCAATTGAAAACGCTGCAAATTATTTCACTGGGGTTTATTATTCAATTTACTTGCGTTCATGATTTGAATTTCTACTAAGCTTTGGAGTGCGCGTGTTTCACAGGTGATAGAGCGATTATTGAATTTCAGGAGGCACACGAATATGATCAACTGATCAATCCAAATAGGTATTTTGGTTGAGAACAGATTTACGTGCTCTATGCATATCTCCTGAAATTCAATAATCGCTCTATCACCTGTGAAACACGCACACTCCAAAGCTACGTAGAAATTCAAATCATGAACGCAAGCCAATTGAATAATAAACCCCAGTGAAAGAATTTACAGCCTTTTTAACAAGTTTTCCTTTTGATATAGTGTCGAAAGGCACGTTAGAGTTACTTTTTGACCTGCGTCCAAGTTTGAATAAATTCCATCCGTGACCTTGAATAAAGCGTCCTGTGTATTGACACTTTTTTAAAATCCAAATTGTTGTGATCCTGTGGTCTTTGACTTTTCCAGGAAGCTCACCATCAAGTTTTGAGCAGTTTCTCAAATATCTTGGTAAAAACTAGTTTTCCGAACTAGTTTTCATCAATAAAGTGAAGAGCCTCATCTAAGTTATTTATTTAATTTTTTTTCTCTGATAACAATGTTCATTAATATTGAATTAAACCAAAAAATATTATGTTAATTTATCTAAATATATTGTATTGGGCTACCCCGTATCATAAATAAATAAATAAATAAAAACGTCTATCAGGTCGATAGTTGGCCGGATAAGTTTTTTATCCTTTCTTGAACAGTGGTACTACTTTTGCCATTTTGAATTTTTGAGGGGACGCACTAAAACAGCTTTTCTTAACAGATACGGATGATCTGTCCGTCACCCGCGACGACGTTGTCAAGCCCTGTTCATGTTTGTTACTGATGATGACCTAACCGTGGAAATCGATTTAACTGTTTAACTCACTATTTTCGTGGAAATATAGACAACGTTGAAACTTACTTGGTTTTTTTACTTCTTAACTGTATAAGTGGAGCGTAATTAATCGAATATAAAGCACGTAACTAGTTTAAACCTTGAGACCACATTCCAACTACCTTTCCATCCAGCAGGAATGTCAAATATCGAATTATTTGAATCAGAATACAATCATAAATAATCGTGAAATTTCCGAACACTCACCTGACTATTTGAAGACGATGGAACTAGTACTGAATCACTACAGTTCGGAAAAGCGTACTCCGAATTTCATGAAAATTAACACCATCATTTCGCCGTGTTTTCTCTGAGAACAACTTTACGTTCTAATAGGCTCAGTGTTATTTGTGTCATAACCTATCAACCCGGCTACTATCAAATTTTTATCGAGTTTGGTTGCGCTTTATGAAATCCATATTACACAATACCTCCGAGAAATTATTCCATGTTGATACATATGCGCCATAACTTCTTTATGGTGAAAACGTACCAAGTAAAGACAACTACTGCCTTAACTAGATTGAATACTCAAAATTTTCTAATAGGTTGATTTTTTGAGGCGTTGAACGTAGACTTATTACGAAGGTCCATGTCCTGGAACTACGGTGCATTTCAAAGAATGAGGTTAGGCTGTTTGAAATTCCGAGGAGGTACCATCTCGTTGACACTGCGCAGAGGTCTCTTCTAATGGCCCATATCCACCTTGACCTGCACGCCTACTCGACAATTCGACAACAAACGAACCGTAGGTTTCCACAGGTCTTAGAGCCCAGAGACACTGGGATCATTCTCTTCTGTAACCGTGTGCAATTAGGGAACGACTGTTGTCAATCATTGAAACCATAAGGGGCTATTACGAAAAAGCGTAAGAAACACGCTTTTACAGCCTCTCAGCTGATCCAGGGGCCTATGCATCATTGTCAGGTAAAAGATTTAAGGAGTCTACTTATTAAACTGCAGCTTGAGAGTGCGAATTCCCTAGAAATTAACTTTTAGAGCCTTCAGCTGATGTAGGGCCTATGCTTCTTCAGCTGACAGCCTTAATGAAGCTATATACTAACTTGCAGCATGGGACTGTAAGTAGTGTAGAAATTGGTTTGAGGAGTCTACATACTAAAATTGCTGCCGAAAATGCAAATACCGTTGAGAATATAAATGTAGAACAGAAATGAGCTTTTAGAGCCTCTCAGCTGATCCAGGGGCCTATGCATCATTGTCAGGTAAAAGATTTAAGGAGTCTACTTATTAAACTGCAGCTTGATAGTGCAAATTCCCTAGAAATTAACTTTTAGAGCCTTCAGCTGATGTAGGGCCTATGCTTCTTCAGCTGACAGCCTTAATGAAGCTATATACTAACTTGCAGCATGGGACTGTAAGTAGTGTAGAAATTGGTTTTCCAGGGTCTATGCTTCGTCTACTGGAAATTTTGAGGAGTCTACATACTAAAATTGCTGCCGAAAATGCAAATACCGTTGAGAATATAAATGTAGAACAGAAATGAGCTTTTAGAGCCTCTCAGCTGATCCAGGGGCCTATGCATCATTGTCAGGTAAAAGATTTAAGGAGTCTACTTATTAAACTGCAGCTTGATAGCGCAAATTCCCTAGAAATTAACTTTAGAGCCTTCAGCTGATGTAGGGCCTATGCTTCTTCAGCTGACAGCCTTAATGAAGCTATATACTAACTTGCAGCATGGGACTGTAAGTAGTGTAGAAATTGGTTTTCCAGGGTCTATGCTTCGTCTACTGGAAATTTTGAGGAGTCTACATACTAAAATTGCTGCCGAAAATGCAAATACCGTTGAGAATATAAATGTAGAACAGAAATGAGCTTTTAGAGCCTCTCAGCTGATCCAGGGGCCTATGCATCATTGTCAGGTAAAAGATTTAAGGAGTCTACTTATTAAACTGCAGCTTGATAGCGCAAATTCCCTAGAAATTAACTTTTAGAGCCTTCAGCTGATGTAGGGCCTATGCTTCTTCAGCTGACAGCCTTAATGAAGCTATATACTAACTTGCAGCATGGGACTGTAAGTAGTGTAGAAATTGGTTTTCCAGGGTCTATGCTTCGTCTACTGGAAATTTTTAGGAGTCTACATACTAAAATTGCTGCCGAAAATGCAAATACCGTTGAGACTATAAATGTAGCCCAGAAATGAGCTTTTAGAGCCTCTCAGTATATCCGGGACCTATGCATCGTCAAGAAAAAGTTTAAAGGAGTCTACATAACAAATTAGAGCTTCAGAGTGTAAATACCGTAGAAGTTAGTATTTAGAGCCTCTCAGATGAAGTAGGCCCTATGGTTCTTTACCTAAAAGCCTTAGGCTTCTCTTCCACTTTGTCAGGAAAGCTGCGAGGTGCCAAACAACAAATGCTGACGAACGTCGTTCGTCAGAAATCGGTCGAATGCCTCAGTATTCGTCCGAATTCCTAGTAGACGAGATGGCTCTTCGGAACGGGTTTTCTAATAATTCTGATGAAGAGATTTTTGCTTTGAAGTTCTCTCCTTTGATTCTTGACGTATCAAGCACAGGCGATCTCAATCTGGACGGAAAATATGGGTGAATATACGCCAAAAGAAAAGAGTTCGGGGAATTTTCTCATTTGTGGCATGATCTTCAAATCGACGATGTCCACCATTTTTCCCTATTTTCGAATGAGAAAGGATACATTTCAATACATTCTTATTAACTAGCAGAATTAACTTTTCGATGTCCATTTTCGTTTTCAATTCGCACTTGTTCGCAACTACGATCCCAGCAAAACGGGATCAGTTCGCAGTTCGCAACTGTACGGACGGAAACTGACAAACAGTGGACCGCCACCAAGCTACGTGTTGGGATCGTTCGTCCGTTTTCGTGCGGGTTCGGCCGAATTGATTTCGCAGCTTTAATGACCCAGTGGACGAGTAGCCTTAAGGAGGCTACATACTAAATTGCAGCTCGAGAGAGCAAATACCGTAGAAATAGGCTTTTAGGACCTTACAGCTGATTTAGAGCCTAAGTATGCAACGTCAGGTAAACGTTTCAAAGAGCCTACATACTAAATTGTAGCTTGAGAATATGAATGTAGCATAGAAATGAGCTCTTAGAGCCTCTCAGCTGATCCGGGGCCAATGGTTTGTCTGCTGGAAATTTTGAGGAGTCTACATACTAAATTCCTGCTTGAGAATGCAAATTCCGTAGGAATTAATTTTTAGAACCGCCCAGCTAATCTAGGGCCTATGCTTCTTCAGCTGAAAGCCTTAAGGAGTCTACATATTAAATTACATCTTAAATCTACTTACTAAATTGCAGGTTGAGAGTGCAATTAGCTTTTAGAACCTCACAGCTGATCTAGGGCCTATGCATCGTCAGGTAAAGGTTTCGAGGAGTCTGCATACTAAATTGCAGCTTGGGAGAGTAAATAACGTGGAAATTAGCTTTTATAGCCTTTCAGCTGATCTAGAGCCTCTGCATAAACAAGTAAAAGGATAAAGGAATCTACACACTAAATTGCAGCTTGAGAAAGGAAATACCGTTGAAATGAGCTTTTAGGACCTCACAGCTGATCGAGGGGCTTATGCATCGATAGGTAGAGGTTTTCAGGCGTCTACATATTAAATTACAGCTTGAGAGTGCAAATTCCGTAGGAATGGAGTTTTAGAGCCTCTCAGCTGATCGAGGGTCCATGCTTTGTCTGCTGGAAATTTTGAGGAATCAATGTACTAAATTACAGCTTGAGAGTGCGAATACCGTAGAAATTGGCTTTTAGAGCCTCTCAGCCGATCGAGGGTCTATGCTTTGTCTGCTGGAAGATTTGAGGATTCTACATACCACATTGCTGCTTGAGAATGCAAATACGGTGGAATTCAGCTTTTAGGACCTCACGGCTGATCTAGGGCCTATGCATCGTCTGGTAGAGGTTTCAAGGAGTGTAAGTAGCGTGGAAATGACTTTCAGGTCTCCAGTCATTAGTATTTCGTGACTGCTAGCGCTTAATTAACAACCCATCAGCAAAATTTGATACTTGTTAAAGAACAGCTTTACCTGAATTTAATCGATGACTGACAAAGGAGCTGCAATATTCTTTTAGTTCCTACGAAAATCTGTAGTTATACCTTTCATGTTCAGCTGCTATAGTCAAATCCGCCATTATGTACTATGGACAGTCATTCTACAGAATGGCTAAAACGGGCAGTCAAAAAAATGAAACTTTAGGCATTTCACACATTGCCTAGGAATTCTATGTAATGGCTTTGGCCTACAAGGTAACGCGTAAAATATCTTGTCAGTATAAATAATTTTTTGTTACTTTCACCAAATCTTCATTATTCAAAAATATACGCAGAGTAATTTAAAGGTAATTGCAGTTTTAATTCTAATGTTTCTTATTACCACAAAAGGTCACCCCCAGTGGCAAAGCCTGTGGTCATCTCTGGATTCGGCGATGACCAGACGATTTAATAAATTTAAAGAATTAGTTAATACTAATGTTGAATGTACAATTTCCTCTTTATGAAAAAGAAATGTTCACGCATGTTCATGCTCGCAGTTGGCGCAATTACCGCCTCATTGGCGACATTAGCGCTTGTGTAGAAGCGCTGTCATCTGTGAATCCCATACACCCACCACAGAGGGCCCCCTCACTTACTCTCACCAAAACATCGACCAATCAAATCGCTCTAAGACTCGTGCTCAAACACGCAACTTCGAGCGAGTCCGGCAACCTTCGGGAGCTCTCGTGATTTCTCGGTGACGTCCGTGGAATTTCGGTTCAAAGTGACAACAGCGTAACCGTCGCAAGCGATTTTCAACCTTAAAGCGGGGTTTGTGAATTTCATACGACAAAAACACCTTAGATTGGCGTTTTGGACAGGTATTTTTTCAAAATTTCCCAGGGGAGGACCCCCCATCTTTGCTGGGGGGAGTGCAACCCAGCCCCCCCCCCCCCAACCACTGGCGATGACCTAGCAAAAACGTCACGCCTCGCCACTGGTCACCCCCTACATTTGCTGAAGAGTAGATATTATTATAGTAAAGTCAACTGGGAAACGTTTGGTTAGGAGGTTTACCTTTTATCAATATCAAAAATAGACTTTAATGAATTTCAGATTCTTTGATTGATCTATTTCATACTAAGCTGAAGGCTCCGTGGGCATTACATAGCCTCGCTACCCTTTACACACAATGCCTGGTCTACGCGTGATAATATATCGAAAAATGAAAAAAAAAAACGTCTGCCAAGTGGGTGTGGCACATAGCGTCCTCGTATCCATAACATGACTCTATAGATCATTGAAAATTATTATTGACTAAAGTTCTTCGTTCAATTAGGCGAAGTAAATATTGAATTAGGGTAAATTTATTGTAATGCAGGAGCATAACTTGAGAAATTAAAGGTAGGTATGTTCAAATATTGAACTAACTATAAAATATACCTAATAAGTCCGAACAATCCCTAAAAATTTCATCGAAATTGGTCAAGAACTCCCGGAGTTATGCTTGTGGCAAGGATTTCGTTTGCGCATGCGCAGAGACTACTATTGATCCGGGGATCATGAAACTTATAGGGGACCATCTACACTCCAACCCGCAGAATCCCTGAAAATTTCATCAAAATCGGACTATAACTTCGTGTAGTTTTGCCCGTAACAAGGATTTGTTGACAGACAGACAGACACGGAACCAAAATTGTTCAGGAAGGTCTAAAACGGGGGTGCGAGTGGAAACTTCATACTAAAGTAGGGAAGCCATCACAATCAAAATTTTTTTGAACAAAAATTCCACTTGCCGTTTTACTGAACAATTTCATGTCGTTGTGTCAAGTCTGTCTGTCAGCTATGTTACGGGCAAAACTATGCCGATTTTGCTACCACGTTCGCAAAATGAAGGTACTGGTCCGATGACAACATTAGGGGACCATCTACAAATCGCCGCACAATCCTGAAAATTTCATCAAAATCGGACTATAACTTCGTGTAGTTTGTCCAATAGTAACAAGGATTTGCTGACAGACAGACAGACACACAGACAGACACGGAACCAAAATTGTTCAGGAATACAGTCTAAAACGCAAAATGCGAGTGGAATTTTTGATTTTGGAGACAAAAAATTTTCACATTCCGAAAGTGAAAACAATGCGTCCGCTACCTTAGTAGACTCGGAAGCAAAACAGGCAATGACCAAAACGATCCGTCTTTCCACAGAATGCCTAGTCATTATATAAAATGTCTGTATTATACACATTTACTATAAAATATCGACCGGTATACAACGCACAAGGCCGACGTTCTTGAGCTATTCAAGGCTCCATGTCGCAAGTTCTACTTCCATCTATCTGAATTCGCCGGTCCCCTTGGTCTCGAGACTTCATTTGGGCTCCGCTTCGACGGACTTCCACTCGGAGTTCACCGGCCTCTTACAACATGTTTGATCGAGTGAAAGTGCTTCTTAATGATAGGTAGGTACAGGAGGCCATGGAGAATCCGTTTACAAACTACCAACGTCCTCAGAAATTCAGATGCTGCTACTGGAATGGAAATTAACCGCAAGGGTTACTAAAGAACCCTAACCGATTTGTAAAATTACGGATCGATATCGAAAGCATTTGCCAAACCAGGTGGAGCCAGACATCACAGTAAGTACAGATTTTTAAAATGTGTTAATACAGGGGTGCCCTCAGGGGGGGGGGGGGGGGGTTAATTTGATTGAAACAGTGTTTAACGACGACGTTCAAAAATATATAATTTGAATATGGTTTGTTTATCCATCTGAAATGTACAAATGACAATGACAGTGCTAGAATATTGTCCGTTGTGTCTATTGCCGACTAGGTTTGAATGTTAACCTTGAATAGATTTTGGCGATGGGATCCCCCGCCGAAAAGCGACAGGAAAAACGCTGCAAATTCTTTCACTGGGGTTTATTATTCAATTGGCTTGCATGATTTGAATTGCTACTAAGCTTTGGAGTGTGCGTGTTTCACCGGTGATAGAGCGATTATGGAATTTCAGGAGAAATGCATAGAGCACGTAAATCTGTTCTCAACCAAAATACCTATTTGGATTGATCAGTTGATCATATTTGTGTGCCTCCTGAAATTCAATAATCGCTCTATCACTTGTGAAACACGCACAATCAAAGCTTAGTAAAAAGTCAAATCATGAACGCAAGCCAATGAAAGAATTTGCAGCTTTTCATGCATATCAGAATGCTTCAACCCGTGTATCGGCTACAAAGCCTTTCAGAAGTTCACTCCAGTATCCACATTACTACATCACTACATCACTAGGTTACTGCGATCAAAACATAACCAATAATAAACCAAAAAAAAAGCAAATGTTGGCACCATAAATCGGGCCATACATCGGGAATGGTTTGACCTACGGACCTGGGGAGGGGCTCATTCGATTCCTCATGGTATGTTCTTCAAATAGGTATAAATTTAGGCCGCTTCGACTTATTTTGAGGTTTTTAGGGATCTTACAAAACTTTGACAGCCCTTAAAGGGCACTTTAAATTGCGTTTTTTATTGCAGATTCGGATTCTACACCCTCTGAAACGTAAACCATGACATTTTCAGGGGGGTTAGAATTTTTGTTTTTCAAGAGCGATTACAATGGTTTATTATTGAATAATCCCGGTACCCTAAACGGTGCATTGTCCGTTTGGAAGAGCTTGGAAGCACCCCTTTTGGCTACCTTAAAAATGACTTTCTCAACCAGCTGCGTAAATTGGCTGCAGATTTCGGCTTTGAAGGCTCATTGGAAGACGTGTCGCACTTCAAACGAAAGCTACCCAACAAATTGGAAGAGACACGTTTACAGTTGCTCACCAGCGTTGAAGAACAGGTCGCAGTAACGAACTTCAACACCTATTTCAAACACCTGACCTTTGGTGAGACCTCTTTCCTGCACTCGAAGGCATCCCTAGCCATGAAAAGGATTATTGCCCGGATCAGAGTCTAAAGGTGTAAAAAAGGCATCTTTATCATTCGGGAGGGTGCGTGTTACTTTTGACAGCGAGCGTCCATGTGGGATTTGCAAAATATCATGTGCAACAGACAGCTGTCGCCATTTTTTCAGCAATGGGCAGTTTTTGAAGCAGAGGGGGAGCGGTGGCTTGGTGGAAAGTCCCTGAAGATGGACAGGCCTTATACTGGTTCGACGTGAAACTGGAAGAAGCCGTACTCTTTTCTATATACAGCCATCAGGCAAAGTGCAGTTATTGTAAATGAATGGTTTGTTTTTGGCTCTGAAAAGGCAATTTTCTTTTAAACTGGACGTTACAATTAATTTCATTATTTTGGTTTATTATTCAATAATAAACCATTGTAATCGCTCTGGAAAAAAAAATTCTAACCCCCCCTGAAAATTTCATGGTTTACGTTTCAAAGGATGTAGAATCCGAATCTGCAATAAACAATTTTCCGTCCGTCCGCGTACGCCGTACGCACGGTATTTCCGAAACGGCTGGAGCAAAAAATCTGAAATTTTCAGGAAAAATCCATCTTGGTCCGACGACGCCCCAATTCTTGAGCCAGCTCCCTCACTCAATTTAAAGTGCCCTTTAAGGGCTGTAAAAGTTTTGTAAAATCCCTGAAAACCTCAAAACTAGTCGAATCGGCCTAAATATTTTCCTGTTTGAAGAACATACCATTAGGAATCGAATGAGCCCTTCCCCACGTCCGTAGGTCAAACCATTCCCGATGTATGGTGCCAAAGTATGCGTTTTTTCGTTTATTATTGTTTGTTTGTAACCTAGTGATGTCCGGCCGATAGCGTCGAGTTGTAGTGAATGTGGATACTGGAGTGATAGCCGATGTGAATACTTGTAGTGTAGTTAGTAGCCGATACACGGGTTGAAGCATTCTGATAATATATAGGTAAATATTATTCAATATTATTACTGGGGTTTATTATTCAATATTATTACTGGGGTAAATAAGTATTCTTTCACTGGGGTTTATTATTCAATTGGCTTGCGTTCATGATTTGAATCTTACTAAGCTTCGGAGTGTGCGTGTTTTACAGGTGATAGAGCGATTATTGAATTTCAGGAGATATGCATAGACCACGTAAATCGGTTCTCATCCAAAACACCTATTTGTATTGATCAGTTGATGATATTTGTGTGCCCCCTCTACATCAGTCTACCTTTGGCTACATCGTTTAAATTTGGATTTTGGGAAGTTTTAACGCAATACGAGTGCTAAATGACTTGATAAATTATAGATGTTTTTTATTGTGGGGGGGTTATTGAGGTTCAATAAAGAAACGCTGCAAATTCTTTCACTGGGGTTTATTATTCAATCGGCTTGCGTTCGTGATTTGAATCTTACTAAGCTTCGGAGTGTGCGTGTTTTACAGGTGATAGAGCGATTATTGAATTTCAGGAGGCACACAAATATGATCAACTGATCAATCCAAATAGGTGTTTTGGATGAGAACCGATTTACGTGGTCTATGCATATCTCCACGGTATATTTGGAGGCACACAAATATGATCAACTGATCAATCCAAATAGGTGTTTTGGATGAGAACCGATTTACGTGAAATTCAATAATCGCTCTTATCACCTGTGAAACACGCAGACTCCAAAGCTTAGTAGAAATTCAAATCATGAACGCAAGCCGATTGAATAATAAACCCCAGTGAAAGAATTTGCAGCGTTTTTTCGAATACTTATGTAGGATACAGTCATATTTAATATATTTCCTATTTCCTACCATTCGCATTGAGTTTGTACGCTTATACCTTTCTATTGAATCTACATCAACTCTTGTAATACCTTCGGATTTATACAATAAAACATTTTATTCATTCAACTAGGTAGTATAATATGTAGACGTATTATGTAATGGATTCGATGTGCAACTTCAAAATTGAAAGATGTCGAGTCGCTAGCTTTCCAATTGTTTGCAAATTAGTATTAATTAGGGCGCAATCTGGAATGCATCTCTACACGGGTCTGAGCTCTCACCCTTTCGAAAAGCAGGTGCCACGAGCAACACCGTGCGTCTGTCCCCTTGTGCAACCAACTTGTCCTACCATTGTCCACCTCGCATCTGCACCTTTCAATTACAATGGTTTTCCCCTTTGCAGATGTGTCGCAACATTTACCCCATGAGGAGGGGGGAACCCCCTCGCGGGGCACCCCAATGCATACCAAAGTTGTTCCTGTTTATTTTGAAATTCCATAATTTTGAAAAGTTTGATGTTGTCAGTGCTAGTTAAGGGGTATTTGATTTGAATTAGGTATTTACGGAAAAGTCGGCAATCAGGCTCAATAAAGACTATAATTAAGAACTTTGTCTTAAACCTAATTATCTAGTTATTAACCCTAAACTAAAGTCTCTCCTCATATGGGTTAACGTCGAGAACGATAGGGCGACAGCTTGTTTCGAGCACTTGATACTACGTCGGTGCTATTCGTCTTAGGTAGGCTTGCCATACGTCCCGGTTTGACCGGGACAGTCCCGGTATTTCGCCGTTGTCCCGGCCGGTTTTGCAGATGTCCCGGTTAATGTTTATAACTTTGTTAGCTAATGGTTTAACACCTAAATCGGCAGTGGTAGCTAGTACACGTGGTACCGCCTTTTTAAGAGAGCATGATCAAAACTAAATATAAAAATTAAAAGTCAAATATTTTATGCTTGGAAGAGGTGGGAGGCAGCATGTTTCTTGTGTTGGTTTATTATTCAATAATAAACCATTGTAATCGCTCTGGAAAAAAAAATTCCTACCCCCCCTGAAAATTTCATGGTTTACGTTTCAAAGGGTGTAGAATCCGAATCTGCAATAAAAAATTTTCCGTCCGTACGCCGTACGCACGATATCTCCGAAACGGCTGGAGCAAAAAATCTGAAATTTTCAGGAAAAATCCATCTTGGTCCGACGACGCCCCAATTCTTGAGCCAGCTCCCTCACTCAATTTAAAGTGCCCTTTAAGAGCTGTAAAAGTTTTGTAAAATCCCTGAAAACCTCAAAACTAGTCGAATTGCCCTAAATATTTTCCTATTTGAAGAACATACCATTAGGAATCGAATGAGCCCTTCCCCACGTCCGTAGGTCAAACCATTCCCGATGTATGGCCCGATTTATGGTGCCAACATTTGCGTTTTTTCGTTTATTATTGTTTGTTTGTAACCTAGTGATGTCCGGCCGATAGCGTCGAGTTGTAGTGAATGTGGATACTGGAGTGATAGCCGATATGAATACTTGTAGTGTATTAGTAGCCGATACACGGGTTGAAGCATTCTGATAATATATAGGTAAATATTATTCAATATTATTACTGGGGTTTATTATTCAATATTATTACTGGGGTAAATAAGTATTCTTTCACTGGGGTTTATTATTCAATTGGCTTGCGTTCATGATTAGAATCTTACTGAGCTTCGGAGTGTGCGTGTTTTACAGGTGATAGAGCGATTATTGAATTTCAGGAGATATGCATAGACCACGTAAATCGGTTCTCATCCAAAACACCTATCTGGATTGATCAGTTGATGATATTTGTGTGCCCCCTCTACATCTGTCTACCTTTGGCTACATCGTTTAAATTTGGATTTGGGGAAGTTTTAACGCAATACGAGTGCTAAAGGACTTGATAAATTATAGATGTTTTTATTGTGGGGGGGGGGGGCAAATATTGAGGTTCAATAAAAAAACGCTGCAAATTCTTTCACTGGGGTTTATTATTCAATTGGCTTGCGTTCATGATTTGAATTTCTACTATTTTATTTTTTGTGTCTTGTCATTTGTGATTTTTCAGTATTTCGTAATTTTGGAACTACTAGCAAATGTTTTTTCTAGTTTCCATCTACCTAGTTAGATTGAATAAATTACATTTTTACAACAAAAAGTTTGAAAGAATTACAGTCCAAGTGGCCTTTTTGATACATCGCGCTTTTGTGAGTTACCTGTTCGTGTAACATTCATACACAAGTTTAAATACCTATGTGTAAGCAATTCTATACCTGCTTATCTAGTTCAATTGAAATAAATAATCTAGTTTCTCAACAAAGAGAAGAGTTGAACAAAAGTAGTCATTTTCCTTTTGAAGCCAATTGCGTGTTTTCGGAAGCAAGAGTTCATTTTTAGCCATTAACGACCATTAACGGCTGTTATTTTAAACAATAAAGAATTTTTTATGAAAAATGTGATTTTAAAATTGTATTCTGGTTCTTTTGTATTTACTGCAATGGAAAGTAGAGAAACCAGCAAGATAATCATTGAAAAATCAAGGGCGGTCGACAGACAGCTGCGCGAGCGCCGATGTGACTCAGGTTGGCGCGAACGCGTGAAGGTTGATGGTTGTATCACATGTGAAGGCTGAACGGCTAAGGAAAATTCTTGGACTGAAGAAAAATCGAACACGCGGCACGATCGTTTTGCCGCAACAAAGCGTGATGCCGCGTTGTTACGTCTGACACATCTGTAGAGTTGTATCGTTTGATCGCACTGATAGATCGCGATGGGCGCCCGCTCGCCCCGTTGCCTACTACATTATTTTTGTGTTTTGTATGTTAACCATAATATTTTGTCACATGTTGCAATTGTTTACTTTGAATTTCTCGTTGTCAAATAAACTGACAGTTATCATTTTAGCACTTGACAGAATTGTTGTTCTTTCAATATAAATTTAGCTTCACACAATTTAACATATACACGCACCTAATAATAACAGTAATAGTATATACCTACACATACTCATAACCCCACAACAAACTGGTGACCCCGACGTGATGCAAGAGTCACAACCCACAGTTTCCGCTGCAAGTGGTGATGGACCAGTGCGAGGTCACATCGAACATCGATCAATCCATTTTGTCGCACCACCTTTTTGGAAAGCAAATGTCGCCATATGGTTCAGCCAGTGTGAAGCCCAGTTTCGAGTAAAGAACATCCACAACGACCAGGACCGATACGATTGTATTATCGGCGCGATTGACTCTGCTGTACTAACGCAAGTTAGCGACCTTGTTGTTTCGCCGCCAACACACAACAAGTACGAGACGCTCAAGACCCGCATCATTGAATCTTTCTCAGATTCCGAAGACAAGAAGCTCCAGCGGTTGTTGAAGGACACTAGCCTGGGAGATCGTCGACCAAGTCAGCTCCTACGGGAAATGCGAGAGCTAGCCAACAATCGAGTAAGCGATACTGTTTTGAAGTCACTGTGGCTACAACAGCTTCCGCCCAATGTACAAGCGATCCTGTCAGTAAGCTCAGACTCAAATTTATCAGCGTTAGTACCTTTAGCAGATAAAATTATGGAAGTATCAGACACAAAAACAGAATGTGCAACAGTAAATCTATCCCATAACAATTCAAACACAAGTTCAAGTGCACGAAATAACAGTACAGATTTATATAGCAATTTAGCCTGTAAGATTGATGAGTTGACACGAAAATTTGAAGCATTTTCAACTAGGCGACATGCGTTTGATAGGCGTTCTACATCACGCTCTAGATCTAAAACCCGTGACTCATCTACATCTAGATTGAATAAGTCAACAGCAGACACATGGCAATGCAAATATCATTTCCGTTTTGGCGACAAAGCTCGCCGGTGTGAGTCAGCAAGATAGGTCGGCGGAAAACGCGGTGGCCAGGAACTAGAAGCGGCAGGTGGTACTGGCCAAAGAACTTTATTCGTTCACGACAAAAGTTCAGCGAACGATTTTTTTGTAGATTCAGGAGCAGATGTAAGCGTAATTCCTCCTTCACTAGCTGATAAGAAAAATACATCGAAATACCAATTATTCGCTGCAAATGGTACACCAATTAAGACGCACGGTTCAGTACTTCTTTCAGTCGATCTTGGACTTCTCGGTCATTTCGTTGACCCTTCATTATAGCCGATGTTTCTAGACCAATAATAGGTGCTGATTTCCTGGCTCACTTCGGACTGCTGGTCGACCTAAAAAGTCGATGCTTGCGCGACTCTGTTACGAATCTGTTAGCCAGTGGTCAAGTCCGGTGTGATATGCCCGTAATCACGACTATAGGTTCCAATTCGTGCTATCACTCACTTCTCACTGAATTCAAGCTACACCGGCAGCTTAAAGCAGCTATTAGATGCCACAATACGGAGCGATGGATGGACGTGTTGCCACTTGTGCTCCTTGGGATTCGCTCTTCCCTGAAGGAAGATCTTAATTGTAGTTCCGCTGAACTAGTGTATGGAACCTCCTTACGACTTCCAACCGAATTTTTCGAAGATTGCCCTGAGACCAAACCTTCCCATGAATTTTTGTCTAGTCTCAAGAGAACCATGGAACAAATCAGACCCCAGCCAATCAGATGGCATTCGAATCAAGCAGTTTTCGTACACAAAGGTTTGCATTCATGTTCACATGTGTTTGTAAGACAGGAAGGCATCCGGAGAGCGCTCCAACCTCCGTACACAGGCCCCTATGAGGTGAAGTCTCGAAGAGAGAAGACATTTACGATCCTGATGAAAGGCAAAGAGCAAGATGTTGCCATAGATCGCCTCAAGCCAGCGTTCAACGACGCAGAAGAACCTCCAGCTACTCAGAGCAACATGCTAACACCAGAGGAAGACATCTTTATAAGAACTGAAACAACGACATCCCAATACTGCCCACAATTGCAACGAACTCAGTCAGAAGAACAATCACCCACTCCTTCAGTACAACCATTAATTCACCACGAAGAACAACCAAATACTAATCATGAAGAACAACAAGCTACACGTAATGAACGACAGCCATTTCCCCGTCCACTGACCGAAGTCCCCTATAAAACAAGGTCAGGGAGGGAAGTCAGATTTCCGGAGAAATTCGCAGAGTACCTCTGCTATTGAGGAGGGGGGTGTTTGTAGCGTTGCCTACTACATTATTTTTGTGTTTTGTATGTTAACCATAATATTTTGTCACATGTTGCAATTGTTTACTTTTGAATTTCTCGTTGTCAAATAAACTGACAGTTATCATTTTAGCACTTGACACGAATTGTTGTTCTTTCAATATAAATTTAGCTTCACACAATTTAACATATACACGCACCTAATAATAACAGTAATAGTATATACCTACACATACTCATAACCCCACAACAAGGAATTCCCATCTCTCACTTCACAACAAACTGCTTATATATAAGCAGATCCTTCGCCCTATTTGGACCTATGGGATACAGATCTGGGGCTGTTCCAAGAAATCAAATATTAAGAAAATCCAAACCTTTCAGAATAAAATACTGAGAAGTATAGTTGGAGCCCCTTGGTACATGCGAAACGATGATATTCATCGAGATTTGAGGATGGAGACAGTCTATGAAATTATTGCAAAATACGCAAGGAAGCATGAACATCGCCTCCACAACACGTGAACCCGGAGATGCTCTACGTTTTGGACAACGAAGGTGAAATCCGACGTCTCAAGCGAAACAAACCACTGGATTTAGTTGCGCTGCGTGAATAGAAGTGCAATCGAACTCCGAGCTAATTAATTGAGCTATATAAAATAAAGGGCTAGATTTTGCTGTAAACCTACCCTCTTGGAGTGTACCTTTATTGATATGTAAAATTGCTAGATGAAATGTATTCGATTTTTCAGTCGCAATAATAAATCACGAAAAAAAAAAAATTGTGTTATTCACCTATTTCTTTTTAACCTGCGTAGCAGGGCCATTAAACTAGTTATTCAATAATCACTGGGGTTTATTATTCAATTGGCTTGCGTTCCTGATTTGAATTTCTACTAAGCTTTGGAGTGTGCGCGTTTCACAGGTGATAGAGCGATTATTGAATTTCAGAAGATATGCATGGAGCACGTAAATCGGTTCTCAACCAAAATACCTATTTGGATTGATTAGTTGATCATATTTGTGTGCCTCCTGAAATTCAATAATCGCTCTATCCTGTGAAACGCGCACACTCCGAAGCTTAGTAGAAATTCAAATCATGAACGCAAGCCAATTGAATAATAAACCCCAGTGAAAGAATTTGCAGCGTGTTTAGAATGAGGTTATAGTGAAAAGTGTCAAATTCTTTGAGATCGATTCGTTCCATACAAGTCAAGTTCCGAAATGAAAGTTTTCTTCAGGGAAGGCTGTTACCTGTTTGGAAGCGTTTATTCTAGATGGGTGTTTGCCTGATACGTGGGTTTTGGGTATTGCAGGTCCGGTTTGTCGCGAAGATGAAAATACCAATTGCAGCTAGGTCATTTTCAGCCCTAAGGTAGACAAGAACATATGTATATGAGCTCTAATCTGAAAGAGTACACACTAAACGATTTCACCCTCCATAGCAATAATCGTTTGGTACTACTGTGAACAGGGACGTAACCCTGCCGTATTTCACCCGGGGCAAGAACTAAATTTGCCCCCCCCCCCCCCCCATAGACCGGATATCTCATGATTCATACCATCTTAATATACCAATTATATAAATATAATTAATTTGATTTATTCACAATGTATAAACTCTTTTACTAAAAGGAGGAAGGTTGGGTAAGTAAGTGCTCAATGTAAAATACCATAGGTATAATTTTTATTAAATTTAACAAACTAATAGATGATAAATAAATTTTTGTACAAAATGGAAGCCCAAAAAAAACTTTGAAATGAAAATTGTCGGGCTTTTTTTGCTGCAAATGTTTAAATGATACCATCAAAGGATAGTGCTGAAACTATTTTTTGCTCTATTGATATGATGGCCAATTTCTCGATAGAATTAACGGGAGATGTATACGGAGGAAACCGCTGCATCCTCTGAAATTGTCAGTTCTATGCAGTAATTAGCCCACAATGTATATGATTTTCAGGTGTGGTCAAAGCTGTTTCCACAAGGTGATGATGCACCTTTGGTAACATGATACCAACGAGTAATTAGCTAATGACTCTACCTCGGGTGGGTACAATAATTGTAGCTTAATTATTAAGCTGCCATCGATCCATATGAGAAATGCCCCTGAGAAATGTTTGCAGTCTTTTATACAGGGTGTCTACCTTCCAGGTGAAAATGAAAAAAAACGGTTGATCGAATGAAATACGCGTACATCATCTCGGAAAAATACGAGTTTCATTTTTATTATATTTTAGTTTCATTTTGTGATATGAAATTAAAAAAAATGAAACTCGTATTTTTCCGAGAAGATGTACGCGTATTTCATTCGATCAACCGTTTTTTTCATTTGGTAGACAGGTATCGCATTAGTCCGTTTTGAGGCGGCCGCGATGGTTCAAAAGTGTCACCATTTGGGGTTCAGGATTTTAAAAAATTAAGAATCACAACGGAAAAATTAATAGGTACAATGAAGAATACTCAAATCGGATAAAAGTCAATGTTTGTGAAAAATTGTGATTTTTAACGAAAAATTCATATTTTTTCGCATCAAAACGTCATTTTACGAGGTTTATTCAAATGTAGAGAGAAAAATGATGATACCGTTGGAAAGCTGAGGTCTTGGGCTAGCTTTTTCCGTTGAGTGCACACCAATATTCCAATTTATTACAGGCTATAAATTAGCCTGAAAAATGTTGATTTTCGAAAAAAAATTAAAACTTTGACTTTGGCTTATTTTTTTACTTCAGAAAATGGCTTTAAAAATTAGCGTTTCACACTAAACGGATAGGAAATTTAATGCTCTTTCCAGCGGTTTCCTCTAGTTTGAGATTACTCCAAAAACAAGGGAGTTATGGCTGTTTTAGTGAAGTAAAGTCGATAATACGAAAAAAAACTTGAATCGTTAATAACTCGGAAACGAAGCCTCTAAAAAAAAAGTCTAAAGGGCACTTTTTGTGGCAAATTAGTTGTAGAATCGATCCTTAAAGTTTGGGCCACCTGAAAGGTAGACACCCTGTATAAGATGTAACAAGTTGCACCAAGATTTAGGTAGTAGCAGGTTAGTACTATTATATTGAAGATAGTTTGTAATTACATACACATGTTGATAATCAAACTAGTTAGAGTTTTGACATTAGTTTCAATAGAGATCTGCTTTACATTCTATTCTAAACTAAGTGGTTCGTATGTACTAATTACAAATTAGACACTGCCATAATTGCTATAATTTCATTATCCAATCAAATCGTTGCTCTTTAAAAAAACCAATGTAATTCAAAACAGAATATCTTCTCAAACGTGTGTAATTGCTACGAGAAAATCCTCTCCACATGCACAATTTTATTCATCTTTAAACGATCGCTTACACAAATCAGTTGTCGAGCAATAATGAAATCTTAAGCTCTGAAGGCGCAACTTTTTCGCTTTCTATCCAATGTTCCAATTTCAATTAAATTTGAAATTGGATTGTGGATGACTCGAATTATTGGCTGTAAATTGTTTCTTTGTCACGGTTTTAACATACGATGACGTTTTCAGGGATAACGGATATTAAACTCTAAAAATGTGTACCAAAACCCAATTACTATCCACACATCCTGACTAAAAAACGCTGCAAATTCTTTCACTGGGGTTTATTATTCAATCGGCTTGCGTTCATGATTTGAATTTCTACTAAGCTTTGGAGTGTGCGTGTTTCACAGGATAGGGCGATTATTGAATTTCAGGAGATATACATGGAGCACGTGAATCTGTTCTCGACCAAAATACCTATTTGAATTGATCAGTTGATCATATTTGTGTGCCTCCTGAAATTCAATAATCGCCCTATCCTGTGAAACACGCAGACTCCAAAGCTTAGTAGAAATTCAAATCATGAACGCAAGCCGATTGAATAATAAACCCCAGTGAAAGAATTTGCAGCGTTTTTTTATTGAACCTCAATACCCCCCCCACAATAAAAACCTCTATAATTTATTAATTCCTTTAGCACTCGTATTGACTTAAAACTTCCCCAAATCCAAATTTAAACGATGTTGCCAAAGGTAGACAGATGTAGAGGGGGCACACAAATATTATCAACTGATTAATCCAAATAGGTGTTTTGGATGAGAACCGATTTACGTGGTCTATGCATATCTCCTAAAATTCAATAATCGCTCTATCACCTGTAAAACACGCACACTCCAAAGCTTAGTAAGATTCAAATCATGAACGCAAGCCAATTGAATTATAAACCCCAGTGAAAGAATACTTATACACATAAGTACATCACTAGGTTACAAACAAACAATAATAAACGAAAAAACGCAAATGTTGACACCATAAATCGGGCCATACGTCGGGAATGGTTTGACCTACGGACGTGGGGAAGGGCTCATTCGATTCCTAATGGTATGTTCTTCAAATAGGAAAATATTTATGCCGATTCGACTAGTTTTGAGGTTTTCAGGGATTTTACAAAACCTTTACAGCCCTTAAAGGGCACTTTAAATTGAGTGAGGGAGCTGGCTCAAGAATTGGGGCGTCGTCGAACCAAGATGGATTTTTCCTGAAAATTTCAGATTTTTTGCTCCAGCCGTTTCGGAAATATCGTGCGTACGGCGGGCGGACGGACGGAAAATGTTTTATTGCAGATTCGGATTCTAAACCCTTTGAAACGTAAACCATGAAATTTTCAGGGGGGTTATAATTTTTTTTTTTTTTTTTTTTTTTCAGAGCGATTACAATGGTTTATTATTGAATAATAAACCAAAAAGTGTTGCCTATGTAGACAACGACAGTCATCCATTTTATTTTCAAAATATGTACAAAAATGTAGAATTTGGTTAACTTTGAAAGAGTTGAAAATTGTCTAAATCTCTTGGGGAGTACAATCATCTACGTCTTCTCTGTCCGAATCTTTCCATTCAAACGATGAGAAAATCCCAAAAAGGAAGGTACAGTAGGTATCAACTAAATAATATTTCCATATGATCGAACTTGGGGAATGCAATTTTTAACCATACCTACTTACCAAACTGAAATAATCTGAGTACCACCTAATAATATGATCACAGTAGTATAACAGGGATCACATAGTTTAGATAGAACGTACCTCACTGGTTTTAAAGTAGCCCTCGCACTTTGCAAAACCTACGCAAAATACTGGAAGAGTCGGAATTTATTAAATACCAAGCAACAACAAAAAGGCGTGATTTCGTAGGCGTACACAAACCACGCGCCATGCTATGATTAGTCACTCGATGAATTAGTTTTAGTGTGATCATCAGGTGCGACGTGATTCAGGATGACTCATAACAGCTCGGCAAGGCTTCAAAAATAGCGCACTTCGACGAGGGAAGCCTAATGTCTTCCTAATAATAATTCATTATTATCATTATCCAATATCAATCAGTACTTTTCATGTTAATCATGTTGGGGAAGCTGAAAAGTTTCGTATGAACAACTCTGATTTCGTTGGGCTTGACAGAGGAAAAACGCCGTTGTCTAACGCATTCAAAACGGACTTTTACGAGCGTGGGATTCCACTTTGCCTTTGATAATGTGCACATCCTAACATAAATGGTATTATTAAACATTCTAAATGTCCTGGGTTAGATTCTAATCCAAACAAAGAGTTTAAGAATTGAAGAGTGTTGTTAGCCATTTTGGCATTCTAGCCAGACGAAACTTGGTCGCATCATTAAAAATCTATCGGAATCATGGCTGCAAATGTACAGGGTGTTAACCTGAGGAATCTGCCACAGGCTAGGAATACATTCTACAACTCAATTCTGACAAAAAGTGCCACTTAGAAAGTTTTTTAGAGGCTTTGTTCTCGAGTTACGTCAATTTTAAGATATTTTTCGTTTTTTCGATCTTAATTTACTAAAACGTACATGATTTATGATGTACTGAAGAACATTCAATTTTTATTATACCATCGGAAAGAGCGTTAAATTTTCTCTCCCCCTAGCGTATCAAAATAACATTTTAGTTTGTTTCAATTGGAAGAAAATCAATCGTTTTAAGATTTTTTCGTGTTTTTGACCTTAATTCACTATAACGACCATAACTTCTTTTGAACCTAAGAAAATTCAATTTTGATTATACTTGATTTGGAATAAGCGTTAAATTTTCTATCTTCCTACATCAAAAAAATATATAAGGTTGGTTCAATCGGTGAAAAATCAATCGGAAAAGTTAATTTTATCAAATGTTCAGAATGACCACTTTTTCATACTCAGTGGGTCTAATAAAATTCTACTCTTCAAATTTAGCCTGTAGTCTTAAAATGTGCGCCAGAATTTCGGCTTTTCATCGTTGTACTCAAAATTGCTCTTACAGTAGAATTTGGTGGAGAAAATTTCGTTTGAATGCGGAAAAACTTATCTTCTCCAATGAAAAATCGAAAAACGCACCAAATTCTTTCACTGGGGTTTATTATTCAGTTTTATTCATTTGGCTAGCATTCATGATTTGAATTTCTACTAAGCTTTAGAGTGTGCGTGTTTCATAGGTGATAGAGCGATTATTGAATTTCAGGAGGCACACGAATATGATCAACTGATCAATCCACCTGACCTATATATCAAAAAAGCTTGTCGAGAAATTTGTGTAACTCAATTAAACTGAAATAAAAAAATAAAACGTATCGGAACAAGTTGATCGATGAAATAGGTACCTAGGAACTAGTTAACTTACACAAGCCTAAATCTAGCGACAAGCTTTATGATTTTATGAATTGTGTAGACCTATAAGTAGACAGTTAAAATTGGTAAATGAAAATGTATTTTGTTCTTTTTAGGGCATTTAAAAAAAAGGCTTTCTTAAAAAGGTTTTTTTTTGTTTGATTTATTCAAGACAAACTAAAATGTAGGTAGGTAAACCAAAATATTGTAGAATGACTTCTGTTTGCCCTATAAAGTGTGTCGATAGTATAAAATTTGCAATATTTCTTGGTAGTTTATTGAACTATCCCCCTGGGGTGCATTTGTTAGGTTCCTCGTCATCTAGGAGCGACTACAGTAGGGCAAGGACGGCGCCCCAACAATAGCAAAGCTCTTTTCAGCTTCCCCATGCAAGGCAAAACTCTTCAAACATCCCCAACTGTGGTTGTCAGTAAGTGCTTGAAAGCTGAAAATCCACGAAAAACAAGAACGCATTGTGAGTTCTACGGGGTTAGATGTGGAAGGACATTAGGGAAAGGAACAAAAATGACAAAATGCCAACAAAAAATGCTGTTTTTTTGTATTTATTAGGATTGGTCGCATTCACTAGATTAGTGGTTTTGGTTTCATCTGGCTTGTTTTCTGGGTGACACCTACCAGTTCCAGTCCGACGGCCCAATCCGGGCCTATTTCGGGGAGTCGGCCGATCCATTTGACTTTTCCGGACTTCGGGAGTCCGCTACCGCTTCCCAGCCATAACACTCGCTCGCCGATGAGCACCGGAGGTCGCTCTCCCATATCCGAATCAACTGCCCAAAATCATCACTAAACCCTCCCCCAGTGACGCCTCGAAATATCACGGTCGAAACGAGGAAAAGCCCGTACGGAGCTGGGAAATGGAAAATGACATCATGCCCTATTTCTGTGAAGAGGGTGGGCCCTGTCGAGACAACACGTTCGAAAGGGGACAACTACGGGGATAAATTTAGACTGATTTGTGCGTTTAAATGTGGAAACGCGTCGTCTCTAAACGCTCGTAAGGGTTGTTCGAAAAAAAAAAAAAAAAAAAAAACGGTTATGGATTTGGGAAGAACTGGAGGAGGACGGGGGAAGTTTGAAACGGTGCGCGCTACTGAGGACACGATTTCCTAGTCTCGCGAGCGAGGGAGTCCGGGGGATGTGGTGGGGGTGGGGACGGCACCAGCCAGCTGCGAGGCTACAAACCGTGAAAGGGCTTGGCTCAGAGTAGCCAACCTACCAACACCAAAACTCTCCCACTAACCCCAAAAATCCACCAAATTAACCTTCTTAAAAACACCACTCATCCTTCAAATTCATCTAAAAAATAATAAAACTTCAATGCATCACCCAAAAACGACATTATAACGAAAATACCTGTAATTTTCGTTCTATACGGTTGCCGTACGTGGTGTTGACGGCCATTTGTTTTCAACTGTTCCGAAGTAGCTGTCAAACTAAAATAGATTTTGCGCGGAGTTTGATTGAAAAAGTGCGAATTTCGTTTAGCCAGTGTCCAGTGATTGCCAGTGAAAATGATCATTGACGGTGAACGTTTATGAAAATCGGTGTATCAGTGTTTCGTGCCAGGAAGTGATTTTTTTTTTCGAGGCGAACTCAAGGACCTAGTTCGGCCGCCGTTCCCCGAGTTCTCTCGGCCATTGTTTTGTTTGTAAACAAGTTATTCCGCTCCATAAATCGGATTTATAGCCCTTTTTAGCTCGAAAATCTCGTCGAAAGTTCGGTCGCTAAATAGGGCAATTCCTTGGTTTGCTCTAACACTTGTTACTGTGATGTACCCAATCAATCCGACCCAAGAAAAAATTTGTCACGTCCCCGGGATCAGCTTGCTTCATTCGAGAAGAAAAGGAATATTTCTTCATCCTAAAATAATGTTCAGGAACTATAATGTGCCTCCTTCGAGTACGAGATTTCTTCATTGTGGTATAAGCGCTTAAATTCAGTTTTTTTTTCTATTTCCGAAAGTTTTTTTTTCCCGATTCATTCGAACCCTGTAGAATGGGTGTCTAAGTGCGCACTTGCCCTCAGTATCGAAGCAAGTTTGGTCGTTATTTTTTGTTTTTGCTGAAGCTGTGATATCCGAGTCATATTATTATTCGTTCGAAAAGAGCCGTCACAACTTCGATCACCATGAAACTACTCGAAAGCTCGAGATTTGAAGCTCTCAACGCTGCTTTGTGCTTCGACTCCGGTGACAGCAAAATCGTCGGAAGGTGAGTACCAACCTACCTTTTTAGTGAGTAAAAATCACTACTTAGATATCCCTGTTCCTACCTATCGCAATAACAGCTATCTTACTAGCTCATAATTTTGAGTTGATAGTTCGTTACTAAATGCAATCTTCTCCGAAAATTGAAGCCCGTAGGCAGAGATTCCTTTGTTAAAGATTGGCAGAAATCAGTTCTGATAAACAAACACCCAACCCTGGCCGCTCAGGTCTATTTTGAGAATGACATTTTGGTTCGCGCTAAAATAATCAGCCCGTTGCACAACACCTTTGCCATCTCATCGTTACGGTCGGGCAGACCCAATAAAATTCAAAACCTTCAATTTGATAAATGAAGACTATACGAGCTGTAATAAGCGTAATCAAATTACCTGTCAATCAATTCATTGGCGGGTGATGGTTTCGTTAGGCACCTTAAATTGTTCATTCAGAGCTTTCTAAGATCCAACTATATTCAGGTACTACTTGGAGTGGTAATATTGGAATGCAAACCTATTCCAATTCATTGCTTCTTTCCCTAATTACTTACATATCTAATAGCCTTTTATTAATTAAGCATCAGAAGAGACGAGCTGCTACATTTTAAGATAGGTTTAGAGGATTTTGCAGTACATATGAGGTAGCACTCCTGTGGTTGGTTTCATTAAAACTTCTACGTTATCAATCATGGCAATTATATAATATATTATAATTATTCACGGAATTCTATCAATATAGATTCTCGAACAGTGGACTTGAGTGACTTGTTATTATCATGTAAAACGCTGCAAATTCTTTCACTGGGGTTTATGATTCAATTGGCTTGCGTTCATGATTTGAATTTCTACTAAGCTTTGGAGTGTGCGTGTTTCTCAGGTGATAGAGCGATTATTGAATTTCAGGAGATATGCATAGAGCACTTGAATCTGTTTGGATTGATCAGTTGATCATATTTGTGTGCCTCCAGAAATTCAATAATCGCTCTATCACTTGTGAAACACGCACACTCCAAAGCTTAGTAGAATTCAAATCATGAACGCAAGCCAAATGAATGAAATTGAATAATGAACCCCAGTGAAAGAATTTGCATCGTTTCATGTATATCAGAATGCTTCAGCCCGTGTATTGGCTACAAAGACATTTAGGAGTTCACTCCAGTATCCACATTACTACATCACTACGTCATTAGGTTACCACGATCAAAACAGAAACAATAATAAACCAAAATAGCGCAAATGTTGGCACCATAAATCGGGCCATACGTCGGGAATGGTTTGAGCTACGGACCTGAGGAGGAGCTCATTCGATTCCTCATGGAAAGTTCTTCATAAGAGTCCAAATTTAGGCCGCCTTGACTATTTTTGAAGTTTTTAGGGATTTTACAAAACACCCCTAAAGGGCACTTTAAATTAAGTAAGAGAGCTAGGCTCAAGAATTGGGGCGTCGTCGGACCAACATGGATTTTTCCTGAAAATTTCAGCTTTTTTGCTTCAGCCGTTTGGGAGAAATCGTGCGTACGGCGGACGGACGGAAAATTTTATTGCAGATTCGGATTCTACACCCTTTGAAACGTGATTACCATCTATAAAGATAGGTACCTAAATGGTGCTCAAATGGTTGTTTATTGTACGCAGTTTAGTACCTGGTGGTGATAAAATACCAATAATGGATTATTTATGTGGGACATTCATATTCGCATCTACAACAAACATTCCTTCATCTAGTACAGTACTTTGCCATCTCCGGAAAGGTTATTTATTATAGATAGCTCATAACTTGAAACTTGAATAATATCCGTGATGATATATTTTTTATCTAAGAGACAAAAATACCCATTGTAGAGATATGCAGGTACAAAGTCATTAAAGCCTGACGTTTCTGATGAAACTCATACGAAATGTTTGTTCAAATGTTGAAAATTTTCAAAGTCAACCTTAAATTCAAGCCATAACGTAAAACCTTTTGTTGAAGCCCCGTTTTAGCTCTAACTGTAGTCAGCAGTGTGGTTAGGAGTCCCTTATTTCTTTGTACATTCGTTATGACTCGCATCTTGATGAGTATTCAACCATTTAACAACAAAAACACTTGATATAAAATAAAATGAAAGCCCGGCAACAGTACATGCAAAAAACTATTTCTGAGGATCAATTTTTCCTAAAAAGTGGATTTAGACAGTTTTGTAGCTTACCTCTTTCATTTGCTTTTCTTTGAAAATGGTTTACTTTTATAAAATTAGATTTTTTGTGGAATTTTTTAGACCTGACGCGAGAAGTATCTTCCTAGAAAGGCTTCTCTTGTTTTTCGTGTTTTTTTTTACGTCCGTTCTCGCTCAGTCTGGAGATTACAATGTGACCTATATAACGCCAGAATCTTTGAAAAAACGTCGATCGAATAATGATTAATAATGTGGGGATACGAAATTATAAATAAATACGATCTGTTTTGCCGAATTTCCGAAGACACTATGAAGACAATAAACTAAAAACGCTGCAACTTATTTGCAAAGGTTTGTTGACCCACCCCCGAGATTTTCCGAGTCAGATGAGCTCGGTGTGATGTGGGACCCGTCTCGATCGATTCAGCGTTGTCAATTACTTGGATGACACCCTATTTGCCTAGGTCAGTCACAACCTCAAAACACCACGTTTTTGACATGTCAGGCGATCGGGCTTGCTAGAAGTTAGGACCAACTATACCCCAAATGGAGTCCATGAGCGAAAGAATTGATTTTTTACACCAATTCTTAGGCTGCAACCATTCTGAGCGATTTAGCGTACACAATAAATCTCCCGACACATTTGAATATGTTCCTCCCTGGGATCCACAGTCGAAGGCCCTGCTTCAGAGAGACAGAACCTGTTTGTCAGAGGCACTACAGGAGGAGCTGGGTGTTCTAGCTTGCTCTGCCAACTGAGCAGGTGGGTGCTCGAATTATCGGCGAGCCACAGAACTCACATTCGAGACTACCAGAAGAGTACCGACCCCTCAGCTTTCAAGCTTAGCCTTGGGTTGTGGCCATTGCCACAACGAAGCCAACCACTTTTCTGGGGCAGGCAGGTGACGCTTTGCCGAAGCGTTGCGTTGATTGCCTGTGGCTCCGATTGTGTGTATGAAATTCACCAACGAACAGGGCACAACAACCACCAGAACCAGATCGGTCGCAGGCCCGTTGCTGGAAATGGCAGCCTGTCTCCCGAGACAGCGTGGGTGTTCCGAAATTTTTACATCGAAATTCTCCCAGTACTGGACAAACCGTAAAGAAATGTACCAAGTCCTCAGGTTCCCGCCATATTGCATAGAGAATACAACCAACACATTCTGTCCCTCATTGACGTGCGTGGACAACCGTTAAGTTTTAGGGTATCACCACGGACTCAGCAAATCCAACGCAGCACGAACATTGAAGCTTTTTCTACTTAGCGCTGTTAGATCAACACATAGCACATCGCGGTCCAGAAGCCTATTGGAGCGAGGTGATGGAGCACGGCCCTTGTTTTGGCTGTCTCCGTGCTTGAGGACATTGCTCTCTCGTTTATTACCTCCTAACGCGTTCTATACTCATCGTGAATCTCAAAGATACTTAATAAAATTGTAATATTTTCCTATTTGTGAATTTCAATACGCCCATCTATTGTTTAAGCCTGAAAACTACCCCAAAATCACAGCTTTCTAACGGTATGGTCAATTTTGATTTTACGCTGCTGATTAGAGGACAAAGTTGCGTTTGAGGCATGACAAACGTGGTGGAAAATACCTCGTCATGAAAAAATGAGTTTGACATTGAATTTTACGTATTTTTTCACTCTGAATCCAATACATGGTGACACTCTCGATCACCTGCAGGTACAAGCTACCGACGATTCTGTCATTTCTCGTTTGTCTTCCGGAGATTAGCAGTCATGGCTACATTTTCTAACGTTGAATATGTGGACATGATGCTTGTGCACTCCAGCGTGAGCTCTTGTCTTTTCTTGTTGTGTATTGTCTTGTCCTTTTGGTTTATTATTCAATAATAAACCATTGTAATCGCTCTGGAAAAAACAATTCTAACCCCCCCTGAAATTTTCATGGTTTACGTTTCAAAGGGTAGAATCCGAATCTGCAATACAAAATTTTCCGGCCGTACGCCGTACGCACGATATCTCCGAAACGGCTGGAGCAAAAAATCTGAAATTTTCAGGAAAAATCCATCTTGGTCCGACGACGCCCCAATTCTTGAGAAAGCTCCCTCACTCAATTTAAAGTGCCCTTTAAGTGTAAAATCCCTGAAAACCTCAAAACTAGTCGAATCGGCCTAAATATTTTCCTATTTGAAGAACATACCATTAGGAATCGAATGAGCCCTTCCCCACGTCCGTAGGTCAAACCATTCCCGATGTATGGCCCGATTTATGGCAACATTTGCGTTTTTTCGTTTATTATTGTTTGTTTGTAACCTAGTGATGTCCGGCCGATATCGTCGAGTTGTAGTGAATGTGGATACTGGAGTGATAGCCGATGTGAATACTTGTAGTGTAGTTAGTAGCCGATACACGGGTTGAAGCATTCTGATAATATATAGGTAAATATTATTCAATATTATTACTGGGGTTTATTATTCAATATTATTACTGGGGTAAATAAGAATTCTTTCACTGGGGTTTATTATTCAATTGGCTTGCGTTCGTGATTTGAATCTGTACTAAGCTTCGGAGTGTGCGTGTTTTACAGGTGAAAGAGCGATTATCGAATTTCAGGAGATATGCATAGACCACGTAAATCGGTTCTCATCCAAAACACCTATTTGGATTGATCAGTTGATAATATTTGTGTGCCCCCTCTACATCTGTCTACCTTTGGCTACATCGTTTAAATTTGGATTTGGGGAAGTTTTAACGCAATACGAGTGCCAAAGTACTTGATAAATTATAGATGTTTTTATTGTGGGGGGGTATTGAGGTTCAATAAAAAAAAAACGCTGCAAATTCTTTCACTGGGGTTTATTATTCAATCGGCTTGCGTTCATGATTTGAATTTCTACTAAGGTTTGGAGTCTGCGTGTTTCACAGGATAGGGCGATTATTGAATTTCAGGAGGCACACAAATATGATCAACTGATCAATCCAAATAGGTATTTTGGTCGAGAACAGATTCACGTGCTCCATGTATATCTCCTGAAATTCTATAATCCCCCTATCCTGTGAAACACGCACACTCCAAAGCTTAGTAGAAATTCAAATCATGAACGCAAGCCGATTGAATAATAAACCCCAGTGAAAGAATTTGCAGCGTTTTGTACATAAATTGAACTTCCAGATTAACCAGTGTCCCCAATATCGAAATCCCCTATAGAATGTCGTTAAAGCTACTTTCCAATCTAAAATTGGATAGTTTCATTGAAAAGTCTCTGCTGAACAAAGTTACCAGATTGTTGGTAGATAATGGTTAGGAGTTGCTGCTTGAATCTCTTTGTAATAATTGGAGAAGTGTCGCTGTTTATGATCTCCAAAGAATTTTAGTTTCGTATTTGATTACCTTTTGATCGGTACTGGATGCCTTATATGACTCATCCCAGTTATAAATGTTTGAGTTTGCATATTTTGTGTTTGCGTTCGCTCGTTCTTTTCATTCCATACCGTCTCAGCCCATTGAGATATAAACCCCTTTATCGCGCTTTCTCCTCCTATTACAGTCTGATTCAGCGCGCTATCGTGCCCCCACACTTTCTCCTAATGGGTGTTGGTATTTACTCTCAAGCCATCCGTTGGGAGGCTTAGCAGTAGATACTGTCATCTCTACTTAACCAGTTTGGAAGCTGGATATTTTCACATCTTACTCGTTAAAATGAATGCTCTAAAACTATAGCTAGGCCACTGCCCACTTTATTTTTTTCCGAAAAATTTCTTTATTAGAAACATAACATAACAACTGAACATAGCCCATCAAGTTGATTTAGATGAATACAATAACTACAGTTTGTAGAGGTAATAGCCCAATGGCAATTACTCTATATGATCACTTCAAGCACTTGTCACATTATTACGCCACAAGGTCGAGAGGTTTTGTTCTATCCATGACGTTGCTGTCGTCTAATAATCGTAGAGCTTCTGCGATTGGATTCGGCAATCAAAATGAAAAAAATTATATTTTATATCTGAAATTTTCAGGAAAAATCAATATTGGTCCGACAACGCCCCAGTTCTTTAGCCAGCCCTCTCACTTAATTTAAAATGCCCTTTAAGGGTTGTCAAAGTTTTGTAAATCCCTAAAAACCTCAAAAAAAAGTCGAAGCGGCCTAAATTTGGACTCGTTTTGAATAACTTTCCAAGAGGAATCGAATGAGCCCCTCCCCTCAAACCATTCCCGATATACGGCCCGATTTATAGTGACAACATTTGCGTTTTTTTGGTTTATTATTGTTTATGTTTTCATCGCAGTATTTTGATAACAGTAATCTAGTGATGTAGTAATGTAGATACTGGAGTGAACTCCTAAAAGGCTATGTAGCCGATACACGGGTTGGAGCATTCTGATACGCATGGAACGCTGCAAATTCTTTCACTGGGGTTTATTATTCAATTGGCTTGCGTTCATGATTTGAATTTCTACTAAGCTTTGGAGTGTGCGTGTTTCACAGGTGATAGAGTGGTTATTGAATTTCAGGAGGCACACAAATATGATCAACTGAACAATCCAAATAGGTATTTTGGTTGAGAACAGATTTACGTGCTATATGCATATCTCCTGAAATTCAATAATCGCTCTATCACCTGTGAAACACGCACACTCCAAAGCTTAGTATAAATGCAAATCATGAATCATTGAATAATAAACCCCAGTGAAAGAATTTGCTGCGTTTTTATGTTGAAAACAGATGTTAGGTTGAGTGGTGAATTCAAATTACCATGTAAGAAGGAGTGGGCAGTCAATTCGAGGAAATAAGCACTTTCGTTATATTTTTAAGAAGATCGCGATCTTATTAGCAACGATTAGGAACACCTCTCAGCGAGATATGTCAGCCAATTACTCGATCTATCAGTCCGTGAAAAGATTTCCTCTGAATTCGGTAGAATGGACGCTTGTTTTCTTAATTGAAGATAATAGTGCCCGATATACATTTACGTAGAGTGGCATTCTAATACAGAAATAATGAATCTCAGTGTAATTTTTTATTATGAACGTAATCTATTACTGAATTTCAATGAAATATCATTCTCAACCTAATGGTTGCTAATTTTATTTGCCCATTAAAGTGGAGATTAATGTCAAATTAAGAAACCGTGAAATTCTGTTTGCATCTGAATGCCTTTTGGCTGGGGGTCATCCTATAACTATCCACACAAGCAGTCGATATCATCGTTGATGTTGAAAAATTGAATACAAACTGTCACTTCGCTTATCTATATTAAGATTTGTGGAAGGTTGAAGATTACCCAGTCTGATGGGGGTTAGTCTTTGTAGGCTTTATAGAATTGGGAAGGTTAGAGAACAGTTATGGTTATCACAAAGAACCTTCCTGCCTGTCAGTAGCTGGCCTTCGTAGCGCCCTAGTCTTGGCCCAAGAACACAAGTCAGGAACGGAGAATACGCTTTTTATTAACCTTTCCTTGCTTCCGACTCCCGCGGAACTGCGCAGAGTGGGGTCAGATGCCCTATTTCGAGGGAAAACCTCCAATTGCAAGGAAAATTGTTATTTAAATTCATTGGGCCGGTTTCACCAAAGTTTTCATTCAACGTTTACTCAATAAAATCGCAGGTTTCATCTGTTAAACAACGATATTCGGTTTCCTTAACTCCGGTACAGATATATCATCGATCAAACGCGCTAAACTGACGATGAAAACCAACCAACAGAATTTGGTTCGTTAGCGACCTAAACCACGATTATTACAAGTTCCTTCCGCCATCTTAGGTTCCATTTCGAAATTATCTTCTGCTGCGATACTGTTCATTGTTTTATCTGTTGTTCTTTAATTTTTATATTTGGTAAAAGTCGAGAATAGGTGACTCCTTCCTTAGCAGACCGTCGCCATATTGAAAACCCCGATGTCTCCTATCGATATAGGAAACCCATTAGGGGGCAAAGGCAGAAATGTGTTCTGTCTAGTTTGCTGGTCTGGATACTCGCTTCGCTCGCATCTCTAAAGAGAAAAAAAAATCCTAAATCAATCCTTTTCGTCAAGTATAGATCAGTTGGACAAATAGATCAGAATGTGTTAACACTTGTGTCTCTCCGTATTAAAAATACTCTTATCGATATAACGGTCGTGAAAATCATTCCATAATACATGGCAGTGGTATCGATATATTATCCTATATATCGATGAAAGTACACATCGATACATGTTCAAATGAGCCTGATAAGAGGTAGGGGTCACCTATTCTCTACTTCAGCCTTATATTTTATTTGTGTTTTCCTACCTATTGAGCTATTATTGTTATTGGTGCAGTGGCTAGTGACCATTGCTGCTTGAGGGCGAGTTTAATAAGGATTATGCACATTTTATTGTTTGCTGGTCACGATGGATTACAGAGAAAACGGTGGATTTCGAGCTCGACGATATTGATTTCGTATGAGATACCGATTTTCAAAAACTATTGCACATAGCAGAAAAGGTTCATCACGATTTACAGCAACAATTGTTGTTCAGATGTATCTGAAATGATTTTGGGTCATGAAGAGTTTTTCGGTGTTTGGGAGTCATTACCTCTTGAAAAATTAAATCGTATTCAAACAGCAGGTAACGGGACCATACTCGCCGCTGTTGATACCTCATTGTTCGATAATCCCGTTCCTATTTGAAGCCTTAAATGGACTCCAAATTCCTCAAGCTGCTTTGTGCCGTTGGTTTTTCCTAAGCCACCTTTTTCTGGCAAACGGTCAGTCAGTAGTCTCCCCCGAGCACCCTGTTTCCTGAATAATTGTAACCCGTGCCTGATTGGTTTCTACTATAAATCTCTCTCTGCTCCCCGCGATTCCCCACTCTAACATTTTCTTCACTTCCCCTCCAAACAAAATTGTCCCGTTTTGTTAACAGAGTCTGGAGTCAGTTCTCTCCTTCGTTTTAGCCGGCTCTTACACCCTTGTTAACTTGACTGACTTCATATCATAGCTATCAAAGTGACTTCATTTTCCTAAGTAGTGGCAAAGCAGCATATTTTGTGATATTGTTGGCTACCCACGAAACCTCAACTTTGGCAGAAGCGCCCTAAGGTTTTATTCAACAACAACTGTATTTATTTGATTGGTTCACTGTACCGACGAATTCTAATTGAATTATGTATTTCCATACTCGTTGATTGAGCATGTACGCATTCATTTGAAATGCAGCCTCCATCAGTTAACTGCACAACCGTGTATATCTTCCTAGGGTTCACCTTAACAATAGTAATTAACGAATTTAAGAACATGAACAAAGAAAATGGAAATTAAGGAGTATAGTAAAGGAAGCAGTAATCAATCAAATAGAAATAGAGCGGGAATGGAAGTGGTTGGGTCATGTTATCACTGTGATCTTGTTATCACTCATTTTGACAGCCTCCTTGATATCGTCTAAATCGACGTTCCCAGCAAACACTATAAATTCTTGTTTGCTGATTACATTGGTGAAACCCGTTTGGTCTAAATCATCATTCCTTAAAACAATGATATACTTTAGGTATTGTTACTGAAAACGGCCTAAATCATCCTATTTCTATGTTTTTTGTGTCCTTGCATCGATTGGAACTTAATTCGAAACCAATAAAATCGTTATTAAAAGGATTGAAACGGCAGAAAGTTAGTATAGAAGAAATGCACATTTATCTAAATTGATTGTCCGTTGAATTAATTTAAAAACTTGAGAGCACCCCCGTGTTGTTAAGACTACAGGGAAATTGGTTCAAATTTCCCGCTACACATCCTGCAGTGAGTTCATCAGTCCGCCCAACTTTCTCTTCTCAGTTTCTATACTGTGTTGGAGCGAAGAGAGAATTTTGACAAAGGCTCGAGCTGCATCCAGGTCTACAAGCTGGTCACGCACAGACACCCACTTTTTCTCTCTCTCTCTCTCTCTCTCTCTCTCTCTCTCTCTCTCTCTCTCTCTCTCTCTCTCTCTCTTTCTCTCCTCTCTCTCTCTCTCTCTCTCTCTCTCTCTCTCTCTCTCTCTCTCTGTCTCGCTCTCTCTCCCTCTCCTCCCCCTCTCTCTCTTTATTTATATAAATATACATACCTCATATAAATATATGTTTTTTAATGTATTAATAAATAATGAGGAGTAAGGAAAGAAAAAACGCTGCAAATTCTTTCACTGGTGTTTATTATTCAATTTCATTCATTTGGCTTCCGTTCATGATTTGAATTTCTACTAAGCTTTGGAGTGTGCGTGTTTCACAAGTGATAAAGCGATTATTGAATTTCAGGAGGCACACGAATATGATCAACTGATCAATCCAAATAGGTATTTTGGTTGAGAACAGATTTACGTGCTCTATGCATATCTCCTGAAATTCAATAATCGCTCTATCACCTGTGAAACACGCACACTCCAAAGCTTAGTAGAAATTCAAATCATGAATGCAAGACAAATGAATGAAATTGAATAATAAACCCCAGTGAAAGAATTTGCAGCGTTTTATGCATATCAGAATGCATCAACCCGTGTATCGGCTATAAACCCTTTTAGGAGTTCACTCCAGTATCCACATTCACTACATCACTAGGTCACTGCGATTTAAAAAAAACGCTGTTTGTGTTTTGATCGCAGTAACCTAGTGATGTAGTGAATGTGGATGCAAATGTTGGCAGCATAAATCGGGCCATACATCGGAAATGGTTTGAGCTACGGACCTGGGAGGGGCTCGTTCGATTCCTCATGGAAAGTTCTTCAAAACAAGTCCATATTTAGGCCGCCTTGCTTTCTTTTTTAGGTTTTTAGGGATTTTACATAACTTTGACAACCCTTAAAGGGCACTTTAAATTAAGTGAGAGCTGGCTCAAGAATTGGGGTGTTGTCGGACCAACATGGATTTTTCCTGGGTTTATTATTTCGTTCATGATTTTTTAAATTTCAGGCGATAGAGCGATTATTGAATTTCAGGAGGCACAGATCAATCCGAATAGGTATTTTGGTTGAGAACAGATTTAAGTGACGGAAAAATTTAATATTCCACCTGCTATTAGCCGTTTGAGAAATCGTTTACTCGACATTACATCACTATTTTTAATAAACCAAAATAACGCAAATTTGGCACCATAAATCGGGCCGTAGATCGGGAATGGTTTGACCTACGGACCTGGGGAGGGGCTCATTCAATTACTCGTGGAGTGTTCTTCAAAAAGAGTACACATTTAGGACTCTTCGACTGTTTTTGAGGTTTTTAGGGAACAAACTTTGACAACCCTTAAAGGGCACTTTAAATTAAATGAGAGAGCTGGCTCAAGAATTTATACTTGTCGGACCAACATGGATTTTTCCTGAAAATTTCAGATCAGGCTCCAGCCGTTTGGGAGAAATTACGGCGGACGGACGGAAAATTTTTTATTGCAGATTCGGATTCTACACCCTTTGAAACGTAAACCATGAAATTTTCAGGGGAGGTTAGAATTTTTTTTTTTTTTTTTTTTTCAAGAGCGATTACAATGGTTTATTATTGAATAATAAACCAATAATTTGTAGGTTGATAAGGAGATGATATGAATTGTGCTTAGGGAGGTGGGATGAATCTTGATAGGCTTCCGAAACTATGTCAATTTTAATCATTAATGAGGCTAGGAGGTTGATTTGCCTTCAGAACCTACTTGTGTGCCCTTTTTGACTAGTGCAGCTGTCTGTCATTGGATCCTGGTGGCATCTTTCTGAGGACTTTTACTCTCCAACACTCATCAAATGATGCATCGTGGGATCTCGAATGCTCGTTGATGGGGAGTGCCCGATTGTGGGTGACTGAAACTCGGTGGTTATTAACCTGCAGATTCAGCTGTGATGCTTTGCCAACATGAAAAGCTTTTTGATTGCTGTCGCATTTTTGCCATATCGACTGGTAAACATGCAGTTCTGATTGTCATTCTGCTAAGTTGGAATGTGGTATGTTAACCGATGTGAATTCACCATTTTCAATCAAGAGGTTACAGATTTTACTGAGTTGGTCGTCGGGATGTAAGCCTGATTTTTGTGACGAATATAATTCACAGGAACTGTATGGCTTTGCTGAAGCAATTATAACACCACATAACCATTTTTTATCTTCCGGCTTCTGCCTGTGTCAAAACTACGAAGGGGAATGGTTTTTCAGGAGTTGTTAACGACGAAAGAAAAGCTCTAGTTATCATGGGACGTTGCTTGTCATTTTCTAATATTGAGACCTGGTGGGTCGAATGTACCCAAAACGTTGCGATGACCTTTTTCGGATTGGTGTAGCATCGTTTCATTTCCGCGGGCTTCATTTTACGAACGATTTTTACACCGAAACAATAATCAAAAGGTGCAGTTATGAGAAATTGCTTGACGGCTCACCACTTGGTTGGCATCTGATCCCCCACTGAAACGTGATGGTTTTTCACCCTCAAGTTGAGTTGGATTTCAGCTTGTCCAACGTAGAAAGCAGGTCTTTCTTTGTAAAGCAACTCGTACGTACACTTTGGCGTCTGTCATTCCGCCGATCCTTTGCATTGGTTGTTGGAGAATGTTACTTGATGATCAATCTGCAATTATCAAAGAAAAAAACTATCCCTATTCCTTTGAACTGTACAAATAGTCATTGCCGCCTGGACGAAGCGACTTAAGAACTTGAAAAGTAAGATCATGGCGTGGGCAAAGCAACATTATAACTGAAACCAAAATAATCGTAAGGGAAAAACGCTGCAAATTCTTTCACTGGGGTTTATTATTCAATTGGCTTGCGTTCATGATTTGAATTTCTACTAAGGTTTGGAGTGTGCGTGTTTCACGGGATAAAGCGATTATTGAATTTCAGGAGATATGCATGGAGCACGTAAATCTGTTCTCAACCAAAATACCTATTTGGATTGATCAGTTGATCATATTTGTGTGCCTTCTGAAATTCAATAATCGCTCTATCCTGTGAAACGCGCACACTCCAAAGCTTAGTAGAAATTCAAATAATGAACGCAAGCCAATTGAATAATAAACCCCAGTGAAAGAATTTGCAGCGTTTTTTCATTGAAACACGCACACTCCGAAGCTTAGTACTGATTCAAATCATGAACGCAAGCCAATTGAATAATAAACCCGAGTGAAAGACTACTTATTTACCCCAGTAATAATATTGAATAATAATCCCCAGTAATAATATTTACCTACATATTATCAGCGTTTCATACATATCATAATGCTTCAACCCGTGTATCGGCTATAAACTACAAGTATCCACATCGGGTATCACTCCAGTAACCACATTCACTACAACTCGACGCTATCTGCATCACTAGGTTACAAACAAACAATAATAAACCAAAAAACGCAAATGTTGTCACCATAAATGGGGCCATACATCGAGAATGGTTTGACGTACGGACGTGGGGAAGGGCTCATTCGATTCCTTATGGTATGTTCTTCAAATAGGTAAATATTTAGGCCGATTCGACTTGTTTTGAGGTTTCTAGGGATTTTACAAAACTTTGACAGCCCTTAAAGGGCACTTTAAATTGAGTGAGAGAGCTGGCTCAAGAATTGGGGCCTCGTCGGACCAAGATGGATTCTTCCTGAAAATTTCAGATCTTATGCTCCAGCCGTTTCGGAGATATCCTGCTTACGGCGTACGGCGGACGGACGGAAAAATTTTTATTGCAGATTCGGATTTTACACCCTTTGAAACGTAAACCATGAAATTTTCATCGGGGGTTAGAATTTTTTTTTCCAGAGCGATTACAATGGTTTATTATTGAATAATAAACCAAAAGAGATTGATTGAAACGTTAATGTTTAATTTTTCCACTACCAATCAAGGGAAATTCTTGGACTAAGTTAATTATAAAATTTACTTTTGCGTTGGAACCGAATTTATTTGAAGCTGCCATGCCATGTTCTGTAACGATATTGGTTTGGTGATCAGGGATTTACACGTGAAATATGTTTCAACATTTCTGCTCCGTTCTGTAGGCTGAATTATATAATGATCTTTTAATCTGTTGTTGGTTGTTGACCTATTCGATTTATCAACATCCGTTAATAGTTTTCGAAATGGGCCCAGTTAGATCTTCTGAAAGCCTCCCAATTCAAAGGAAAATTAGGTATCCACTTTTTGCAAATGACATTTCATGTGTGGGTCATTTCAAAATTTGGGTATCGACTTTTCTTTAGGAAAATTTGAAACTTGATCAATTTTCTTGTTTCTAATTAATCACTGCGGTTCTCCCCGCATATTACCCAAGTGAGCACACATAATCTTGAACGTTACTGATGATACGCCATTTTGAAGAAAAAACCTTTTGTAGGGAGTGAGGTATATACTACTATTTTCCCCCTCTTGAGCCTCCAACCTCCATGGGAATCGACGCTCAAGTCTTTCAATTTAGGTGAGTGGAACAGCACAAATTAGCTTAATTTTAGCTACAGTAAATACTAAGGTTTCCTTGCCAAAATCTCATTTGCTACAAGCAGATCTCACTCCTCACAATTTAAGGGGCTATTCGCTGGATATTGTAGGGAGTGAGGTTATAGGCTTTCACCCCCTTTACAGGCCACAAATCAATTGACCGAACCAAAATGTTGTCAACCAACTTCCAACAACTACACAAGTTTCACTTGCCACAGTCAAAATGTTATTGGAGTAGGGAGTGGGAGTTAAAAACCCACACTGCAGCCACCATGGATGGTTTTCCCGGTAGAACTGACTGGGAAGGTCTTGGTAAAATCCAGCCACCAGCGTTGGGACCATCCTGAATAAGAGTTGTCAATAAAACAGAAGCAATTTCATAAACAACCTTTCCTGCCTGTTTCAAAAACAGGCAAACATCGTAGGGAGTGAGGAAAAACCGTGTCGTACTGAAATAATGGTCTGATCAGGACTTTATGCGACCCAATTCTTTTTCCTGAGGCGGATACCCATTGTAGATGGTGTGTTCTTTCGTAGTGTAAGTGGATATAACAGCCCCAATGAATATTTCGCTGAGTAGTGACGATGGAAGTTGTATACCTCTGGTTAGTGACAGCTGTAGGGAGTGAAAAATACGGACTTTGGTATTTTCTCCTGGGTTTTGTAGGCATAACTTTTACATACTTTACCATAACATGTACATCCACATAGGAGAAAATTGTAAAACACTTATAACACTTGTTGCCATGCTGCAAAAATAATGATTTCGACGCGAGCTTTCCACTCAATCTGTTTCTTGTCACCGAATTGGTTTCCCGGCTTAGGAGAACAACCGTTCACTGGGAACAGACGTAGCCACAGTGGGTAGATAAGTGAACCGATTCTTTTCGATTATTTAAATGAGTAGTGAGAGAATAGCTATGAGCGTTTGAATGTGTTCTGTTGTATTGATGAAATTACCACTCGTAAAACGCAAATCCGAATCTTCTCCAAACGATTCTTTTAGAATCAATTCCTCATAGCCAATTCAGAATCCATTCAAAAACGCTGCAAATTCTTTCACTGGGGTTTATTATTCAATCGGCTTGCTTTCATGATTTGAATTTCTACTAAGCTTTGGAGTGTGCGTGTTTCACAGGATAGGGAATTTCAGGAGATATACATGGAGCACGTGAATCTGTTCTCGAAAAATACTGGATTGATCAGTTGATCATATTTGTGTGCCTCCAAAAATCCTGTGATTTCAGGAGATATACATGGAGCACGTGAATCTGTTCTCGACCAAAATACCTATTTGGATTGATCAGTTGATCATATTTGTGTGCCTCCTGAAATTCAATAATCGCCCTATCCTGTGAAACACGCACACTCCAAAGCTTAGTAGAAATTCAAATCATGAACGCAAGCCGATTGAATAATAAACCCCAGTGAAAGAATTTGCAGCGTTTTTGAATGGATTCTGAATTGGCTATGAGGAATTGATTCTAAGAGAATCGTTCGGAGAAGATTCGGATTTGCGTTTTACGAGTGGTAATTTCATCAATACAATAGAACACATCCACATGCTCATAGCTATTCTCTCACTACTCAAATAATCGAAAAGAATCGGTTCACTTATCCCCCCCCCCCCCCCCCCACAATAAAAACATCTATAATTTATCAAGTCCTTTGGCACTCGTATTGCGTTAAAACTTCCCGAAATCCAAATTTAAACGATGTAGCCAAAGGTAGACAGATGTAGAGGGGGCACACAAATATCATCAACTGATCAATCCAAATAGGTATTTTGGATGAGAACCGATTTACGTGGACTATGCATATCTCCTGAAATTCGATAATCGCTCTATCACCTGTAAAACTCGCACACTCCGAAGCTTAGTAAGATTCAAATCATGAACACAAGCCAATTGAATGATAAACCCCAGTGAAAGAAGAAGAATTATTTACCCCAGTAATAATATTGAATAATATTTACCTATATATTATCAGAATGCTTCAACCCGTGTATCGGCTACTAACTACACTACAAGTATTCACATCGGCTATCACTCCAGTATCCACATTCACTGCAACTCGACGCTATCGGCCGGACATCACTATGTTACAAACAAACAATAATAAACGAAAAAACGCAAATGTTGGCACCATAAATCGGGCCATACATCGGGAATGGTTTGACCTACGGACGTGGGGAAGGGCCCATTCGATTCCTCATGGTATGTTCTTCAAATAGGAAAATATTTAGGCCGATTCGACTAGTTTTGAGGTTTTCAGGGATTTTACAAAACTTTTACAGCCCTTAAAGGGCACTTTATATTGAGTGAGGGAGCTGGCTCAAGAATTGGGGCGTCGTCGGACCAAGATGGATTTTTCCTGAAAATTTCAGATTTTTTGCTCCAGCCGTTCTAGAGATATCGTGCGTACGGCGGACGGACGGAAAATTTTTTATTGCAGATTCGGATTCTACACCCTTTGAAACGTAAACCATGACATTTTCAGGGGGGGTTAGACATTTTTTTTTTTTCAGAGCGATTACAATGGTTTATTATTGATACTTTTTTTTACTGATTGCCTGTCTCTTAGGAAGGAGAAAATGTTTCAACAAGATTCAAGAACAATAATTAACGAAATTAGCATAAAATCGCTTTTATGGAAAACCCTGATTTTGTACCCCGATTGTAGAAAAAATCGTAAAAAAGTATCGATTCTCGATTTTATTGTATGCACAAACATCGATGTTTTTACAAGTGAATTTTTAGAAAAACGAAAATCGATTGACCTTCCCTAGTTGGGGGCTACTTTTCAAAACATTGTAGGAGTGAGGAAAAACCGTGTGACACTGAAATAGCGGGCAGATAAGGCTACTTGATTAGATCCAATTTTTTTTTTCCTGATGCGGTTATCAATTGTAGATTGTGGTATGGATATGACAGCCCCAATAACTATTTCCCTGAGTAGTGACGATGGACGTTGTATACCTCTGGTTAGTGACAGCTATAGGGAGTGAGAAATACGGACTTTGGTATTTTCTGCTGGGTCCTGTAGGCACAACTTTTACATACGTTTCCATGGAACATGTACATCCACATAGGAGAAAATTTTAAAACACTTACAAAACTGTATTTAGTTGAGATTTGACGGCAATACTGATCAGAAAAACAATACTGATACCGGTACAACCGATTACTGATCTCGGCAATACTGATTTCGGTTTTGACCGAAATTTTGAAATGCCCAACATACCACTTCTCTTACGAGGGTGCTTTACAATCTCGTCGTTTTTCAATCGTATCCAACATCTTTCGAAACCACAATCAAAAGAAGCAGGGAAAAGGGTTCCTCTGAAGGGATTAGTGGAGCAAAAGACGGCCTGGAAGATGGTTGCTCTTTCAAGGTTTGGTTTATTATTCAATAATAAACCATTGTAATCGCTCTGGAAAAAAATTCTAAAATTTCATGGTTTACGTTTCAAAGGGTGTAACGCCGTACGCCGTCCGTACGCCGTACGATATCTCCGAAACGGCTGGAGCAAAAAATCTGAAATTTTCAGGAAAAATCCATCTTGGTCCGACGACGCCCCAATTCTTGAGCCAGCTCCCTCACTCAATTTAAAGTGCCCTTTAAGGGCTGTAAAAGTTTTGTAAAATCCCTGAAAAACCTCAAAACTAGTCGAATCGGCCTAAATATTTTCCTATTTGAAGAACATACCATGAGGAATCGAATGAGCCCTTCCCCACGTGCGTAGGTCAAACTATTCCCTATGTATGGCCCGATTTATGGTGCCAACATATGCGTTTTTTGGTTTATTATTATTTGTTTGTAACCTAGTGATGTCCGGCCGATAGCGTCGAGTTGTAGTGAATGTGGATACTGGAGTGATAGCCGATGTGAATACTTGTAGTGTAGTTAGTAGCCGATACACGGGTTGAAGCATTCTGATATGCATGAGACGCTGATAATATATAGGTAAATATTATTCAATATTATTACTGGGGTTTATTATTCAATATTATTACTGGGGTAAATAAGTATTCTTTCACTGGGGTTTATTATTCAATTGGCTTGCGTTCATGATTTGAATCTTACTAAGCTTCGGAGTGTGCGTGTTTTACAGGTGATAGAGCGATTATTGAATTTCAGGAGATATGCATAGACCACGTAAATCGGTTCTCATCCAAAACACCGATTTGGATTGATCAGTTGATGATATTTGTGTGCCCCCTCTACATCTGTCTACCTTTGGCTACATCGTTTAAATTTGGATTTGGGGAAGTTTTAACGCAATACGAGTGCCAAAGGACTTGATAAATTATAGATGTTTTTACTGTGGGAGGGTATTGAGGTTCAATAAAAAAACGCTGCAAATTCTTTCACTGGGGTTTATTATTCAATTGGCTTGCGTTCATGATTTGAATTTCTACTAAGCTTTGGAGTCTGCGTGTTTGACAGGATAGGGCGATTATTGAATTTCAGGAGGCACACAAATATGATCAACTGATCAATCCAAATAGGTATTTTGGTCGAGAACAGATTCACGTGCTCCATGTATATCTCCTGAAATTCAATAATCACCCTATCCTGTGAAACACGCACACTCCAAAGCTTAGTAGAAATTCAAATCATGAACGCAAGACAATTGAATAATAAACCCCAGTGAAAGAATTTGCAGCGTTTTTCCGTTGCTTGTCGCGTTGTGGTTTGATCAAAAAAGGTTATAATCGAGGGGAAATTCTGGTTTTTTTTTTAAGACAAAAGTATTCAACACTCGATAGGGAAACAATGGTGGCAGACAAATACTGATTTAGTGGCAGTAGTGGATAGACTCAAAAACGCTTTTTTCTCGGCAATTTCAAAATTTTTGCATTTGACCACATTTTCGGAATCTGCGTTAAATTTCCTTCATAAGATGTTACTTTGTTTCCATCTTCCCACTTTGAAATTTTCCCAGATGAAAAATGTTGTATCCTTTCACTTTTCTTGTCCAATAGGATTCAAGCTCCCTTCACTTCTGAGACTATATAAGATGAGCTCTCTCAACTGCACATTTAGTTATATTTTGTTACTGATGATGACCTAACAGTCGAAATCGATTTAACTTTGTAACTCAGTATTTGGTGGAAATAGACAATTTTTTCTTTAAATTCTGTTTTAATTATTTCGTCAGGCTTCTGAGAGATTACCTGAAAACGTGTAGACGTGCCAAACATTCAACTTCAACTGAAAAACTTCCAAATTCAACTTCTTTGGAAAAGAGTGCACCGCCGATTCGTTATGCGTGGTTCTATGTTGGAGAAAAATAATATGATATTCGCATTGCTTTCAAGCCTATAATTATACAAAATATGCTTTTTGATGACTCTGCACGTTCTCACTAAATATTGGAATCTGGTACTGAGAAATGATGGGGTATGCAACAAATTTCATTCGAATATACCGTTTTGTCCTCAGAATCGAAAGCTACTCGTGCAAAATGGCCGGCAACGAAAAGCAGATGTACAAGAAGTTCAATTCGGAGCAGGGAGTCAACCCAAACGATCTGCAGGCGCTTTCTCCGCCGCAAACTGGACTCGGCGTGTCACCTGGACAATGCTACTACAGGTAACTCTCACAACTCACTAGATCCGAAGACTTAGTTCAGTTCATCACATTTCATTACCCATTCTTTTTGATTTACAAATATTTGCAATTAGTTTTAAATTGTTTTTAACCCGCCAAGTACTACAAGGGCGCCCATGCAAATTTCCACTCCTTCTTTTTATATGTTGTTACTGAGAGGTCATGAAAAGCATACAAGACGAAAAACCGCGAGAAGAATTATTTATTCAAAAGATATGAGGGTGTCACCCCTAGGTGACTGTAGGCCTGACCTCAACACTACATACAGTATTAGTCCTCCAAAATCTTACACTGTAACTTTATCTTTTGTTCGTTGAATCAAACATTAGTTTTGTGGAATGAATACCAACCATGAAGAATATTCAGCAGCAGCAAACAGGTATGATCAGAGCTCTGTTGGCATCCTTGAATGAGTGGTGAGGACGACTGCAGCTCCAAGTCCAACTTCATTTTGATGAGGAAGGGGGGCAGCTTTTGCACCTTGGTAAGGTTCAATCGACGCAAGAAATCCATTTTTGGTGGCTATGGACCAGGGTTTGTAGCCAAAACGGATTGGCTTCCCCATTATGTGCTGCTTGCTGCCATGCCTACCATGGTAAATCTGTGACATTTAAAATCCTCCTCCAACGGGATCAACAGAGAACAGCCAACACCAGACACATACGTTCACCTTGTTCACAGTTCAAATAAAAGATAAGTATCACGAATAAAACACTTTTGACGTCTTGGGCAAGAGTTGGGGGTTGATGTTCCGTGAAATCCTTGAGTCACCTACAGGTGACATGACTGATTTGGTTGAGTATAGGAGGCTTCAGTTTGAATTTGGCTGGACAAAATGTTATTTACAAACACATGCTACATCCGAAAAAACAGATTATCACAAAAAAGTCCCAGAATTTTACCTGATCTTCGGCATTTTTCTCAAAACTCTTGACAAGTTGCAAGGAAACACGAAATTCACGAGATAACAAAACATATGAGCGTATCACTTGAACTGTTAGGAATATTAACTTCTTCTATGACTCGTAAGTTGTTGTCCATGCCCTGTAGATCCCGTAGGACCGCAGAAAAGTCGAATTTGGCGGCTTATTTATTTTTAATTAATAATTAATTAAAATATGATCTAATACTTTAACCCGCCAAGTAATATAGTCACCACTAGGTAACACTACTTTGATAATTATTATCAAAGTAGTGTCAAGTGGTGACATTGTGTCCCACGAGTTGTTCCCCCCCCCCCCCTCCTAAAATCGTCCAAACGGGAGTAAACAAAAAAATTTTTTTTTGAATCTTCATAAGTTTTTCCAAGGATCTCAAATATTATATTTGCGCACCCCGCGCAACTGCGCAATCTTGCGCAACTGACACTAACTTTCTTATTTTAAATGGGAACCCCGATTTTTTATTGCAGATTCGGATTCTACTCAAAATTTCATGAAAATTTGACCCCTAAATCAATTTTTTGATTGCGCGCAACCGGTTCAGCGAGCACGCAAAGTTGCGCAACCCCAAAATTGTCAAATAGTGGATGATGGTGAACTCTAAAGTGTGGCACATGAATTTTCATTGTTTTTTAACGCTGATTCACGTGGTGCTATCCGTTTCTTGATTCGGCTCAATTTTTGTGGAATAATGACCTAAATTTGGTTATTTCTCGTGAAAAAATCATCTTTTTTCGCGCGTGTGTTTGCACATGAAATTTCATAGGTAATTATCCATTTCCTTTCCGTCCTCCTTTCTCAACCGGACCTCGAAAACTAATCCCCGTAAAAATCTGAAAACAGGCGCCTAAGATTTAAAAAAACGGACGAGAAATAACCAAATTTAGGTCATTATTCCGCAAAAATTGAGCCGAATCAAGAAACGGATAGCACCACGTGAATCAGCGTTGAAAAACAATGAAAATTCATGTGCCACACTTTAGAGTTCACCATCATCCACTATTTGACAATTTTGGGGTTGCGCAACTTTGCGTGCTCGCTGAACCGGTTGCACGCAATCAAAAAAATTGATTGAGGGGTCAAATTTTCATGAAATTTTGAGTAGAATCCGAATCTGCAATAAAAAATTGGGGTTCCCATTCAAAATAAGAAAGTTAGTGTCAGTTGCGCAAGATTGAGCAGTTGCGCGGGGTGCGCAAATATGATATTTGAGATCCTTGGAAAAACTTATGGAGATTTTTTTTTTTTTTTTTACTGGGTTTGGACGATTTTACTTGGTGGGTTAAAGTATCAGAATTAAGAGGTACTTTTAGGATTGGGGAAAAAATGTGTTCTTGTGAATGGATAAAGGTCTGCCTAGTTCGGTGACCAGTATGGCTGTTCCACTTATTGTAATATGAACGTATACAATTGGTTTTGAAACAAATCTCCATTGAAAATGATTGAATGCTGCTCAATAATGCATATATACATGCGAATTTAAACGTATTCCCGCGTGAGCGCTTGCGCACATCATGCCATCAATCCAGTGGCATTCCATTCACCATCTTTGGTAGGTATATCGGGAAATATCAACAGCTGATAAGTTTCATTACATTTTGTCAATTAGACTCCGAGGTTTTTTCTGTTTAATGACTGCTTGGAAAGTTATGAAGTAAGTTAGGGGTTTATTCACACGCCAACCCTTACAATCCCTGAAAATTGCGTCAATGTAAAGTTGAAACTTTGGACAGAGAAGCGCGTGACTCACATTCGGTTGATTAGAACGGAGCCAAACTTGCTCAGCAAACTCCGAAAACGCATTAAGCAACTGGAAATTTGGGGTTTGCCAAATTTTGTCTACCCCTATCAAAAAGTTATGTATGGTTTTCCCTACATTTTTGTCGTATTAGACACACAAAAAACTCGAAATGTAAGTAAATACTCAAAACTAGCTTTTTGAAATGTGTTGTTAGAGGAAAGTTTTATTGGCAGTTCTTCTTCCAAGTTTTATTGTCCATAAACAATTGAACCGAAACATTGTGCCATATGTCCTTCTCAGGGATTTGAAATAATCTGTTCGTTTTTGTATAACGTTATTAATAGGAGATTGGGAGGCAGAAGGTATATTTGGGGTTTTATATATTTTGCGCTTCTCATTCTCATTTCTGGCTACTAAATTTATATGGTATCCAGTTGTTAGTTGTTTGTTAATTTTCTACATAATGTTCTACCTTTCAAGAGTTTCCTCTCCACCGAATCCGTTAAGAATGAATTGTTCAGGATGAATTTTAAAGCTTAAACCAGGCCAAAACCTAAAATTTCCAGTTTTTGGAAGAAATTATCAATTTCCTTGGAACCGCATCTCTTAAACCACTCGGGCTACAGAACTCCGTTACAGCTCAAATTGTAGAAAATGTCTAGTTTTGTAGTGATTCAAGTTGGTGTTTGGCTTTTATGCCTAAAACTGAGATATTCAGGAGCTTTTGAGGGTTACCAAGCTAGAATTACGCTATCCAGCTAGACCCTAATAACATGTACATGGACTAAGTTTCGAAGTTTAAGCAAGTTCACAGAATTTGTTTGAATTTTAGATTTATAATTACTGGAAGCTGCCACTGTTAGTTTCTTATTACGGGTTTATGTCAACCAAGTACATAATCCATTAAATAGTTTGGTTTTTCAATATTTATTGTAACTCATCATTCTTATAGTCGTCTAGACATCGTTCAATACTAGTTTTCTCAGTTTTAAATGCGTAAAGTAACTACAATTCTTTTACTGTTTTGATAGTTGAAAATAAAAACGTCCCAGGAAATTTTCAGTAAAAATCAATATTGGTCCGACAACGCCCCAATTCTTTAGCCAGCACTTTTTTCACTTAATTTAAAGTGCCCTTTAAGGGTTGTCAATTTTTTGTAAAATCCCTAAAAACCTCAAAAAAAACAGTCGAAGCGGCCTAAATTTGGACACTTTTTGAAGAACTTTCCATGAGGAATCGAATGCGTTTTTTTGGTTTATTATTGTTTTTGTTTTGATAACAGTAATCTAGTGATGTAGTAATGTGGATACCGGAGTGAACTCCTAAAAGGCTTTGTAGCCGATACAAGGGTTGAAGCATTCTGATAACCATTTTTTAAAAAAACGCTGCAAATTATTTTACTGGATTTTATTATTCAATTGGCTTGCGTTCATAATTTGAATTTCTACTAAGCTCTGGAGTGTGCGTGTTTCACAGGTGATAGAGTGATTATTGAATTTCCGGAGGCACACAAATATGATCAACTGATCAATCCAAATAGGTATTTTGGATATTTATTGAACTGGGGTTACCGGTACTATACCTAACAAAACAACCATTTTCTCAATTACCAGTTTTTCCTTTAACCTATAATATTGAGGATATTGGTTAACAGATTTTTCCGCATTTTCGTAACAGTGAAAAATAAAGATTTGTGTTGTCATTCGTTTCAAAATGAGTTGAAACGGATAACTGTTATTTTCAACCGCTGCGTTGACTATCGTTTTTCTTACTGTTCAAATAGTCAACATAAACATCAAATAGTCAAATAGAAAACATTAACGTCACATACTTGCGTACTATCAGAAAATCTATCTAGACAACGTTGAATATTTTCGTCGAATGCAGAAATTGATTTTAACGTCAAGTCATTCTTCGTTCTTTTCGTGAGTTATCTTTTTGAACACTTTCTCCCTCTCAACGCCCGTATTTTGACAAATGATCTATTCGAGTTGTCTAAGAGTAGCGATAGAGACGAGGTCTGGGCCGAGAGAATTTTACGGACGATTCAACTCCGCCCTTGGGGCCTTTGAGTTGGCCTCTCTCAAGAAGTGAGCTTTCAGTTCGTGATTTATTTCTGGACTCGCTCTTTCCAACTACCGCCCCCGCCTTGTCTTGTACTCACCTCTGTTTATCTTTTCCTCTTTCCTGACAAGATACGAGTTCCTCCGCCTACTCCAAATGAGGTTCACTTTATTCACGAATGTGTGTGTTTTACTGGAGCAGTTAGGTTCTACGAGCTTTCAACAGATGTACGAATAATTCCGCTGTTTGCGTGGTGGAAATGAATGTGAAAACTTCTTGGTTAATGAATCAGGCACATTTTGTCTTAGAACAAAGCAACTACATACCCTTCAACTCGGAGTCAACATGGGTAGTGAGGTGAATAGATATAAACCACCGGTAAAGAGTTATTTCTGGCCGTGGCCGACATAATTTCCTGTAACAGTCCGTCACTCACCAAACTTCCATAACAACGACATCCATCGTCTAATCTCGTCTTGAAGGTTATCAGGAAAGCGGGTGATGATTATGTTATCACATCAAACAGCTGTTTTCCCAAAACTGATCTCTTGTACCATGCACCAGGTTGCACCAATCACCTGAATCTGTTCAGGTTGTACATCGCTATATCGTAGCTGCTGCTTGTAGCAGAGCATCAACTTGGTAAAACTGACCTCTTGTCCCACACATCTCGCCAGGTAATGGTTGCACCAATTACCTGAATCTGTCCAGGTTTTATATCAGCTAACTGTCCTCTTTGGAGTTGAGCGTCTATTTGGTACTTCCTAATTCACTTCATTCACGAATGTCGGTGTGTGTTTCACTGCAGCACTTGGATGCTACGTGCTACTAACAGCTGTACAAATTATTCCACAGTATGCGTTGTGAAAATGGATGTGAAACCTCCATTCGTTAATGAATCAAACACATTTTATCTTAGAACAAAGCAACCACATACTGTAAACCAGGGTCAATAGATACAAAAAACCTTCATCATGGTTTCATCAATTCGTTATAATTTATTAACGTTTCCCCGTAAACGATGGAATCGATCGCTGGAATTTGGAGTAGTCATTCTAGAAAAGAGTAAATTTTAATCCTACTTGGGGGAGAGGGAATATGCATGAAACGCTGCAAATTCTTTCACTGGGGTTTATTATTATTGGCTTGCGCTCATGATTTGAATTTCTACTAAGCTTTGGAGTGTGCGTGTTTCACAGGTGATAGAGCGATAATTGAATATTAGGAGATATGCATAGAGCACATGAATCTGTTCTCAACCAAAATACCTATTTGGATTGATCAGTTGATCATATTCGTGTGCCTCCTGAAATTCAATAATCGCTCTATTAGCTGTGAAACATGCACACTCCAAAGCTTAGTATAAATTCAAATCATGAACGCAAGCCAATTGAATAATAAACCCCAGTGAAAGAATTTGCAGCGTTTCATGCATATTAGAATGCTTCAACCCGTGTATCGGCTACAAAGCCGTTTAGGAGTTCACTCCAGTGTCCACATTACTACATCTACGTCACTAGGTTACTGATATCAAAACAAAAACAATAATAAACAAAAATAACGCGAATGTTGGCACCATAAATCGGGCCATAGATCGGGAATGGTTTGACCTACGAACCTGGGGAGGGGCTCATTCGATTCCTCGTGGAAAGTTCTTCAAAAAAAGTACAAATTTAGGCCGCCTTGTCTTTTTTTTTTTTTTTTTTTTTTTGAGGTTTTTAGGGATTTTACAAAATTTTGACAACCATTAAAGGGCACTTTAAATTAAGTGAGAGAGCTGGCTCAAGAATTGAGGTGTCGTCAGACCAACATGGATTTTTCCAGAAAATTTCAGCTTTTTTGCTTCAGCCGTTTGGGAGAAATCGTGCATACGGCGGACGGACGGAAAACATTTTATTGCAGATTCGGATTCTACACCCTTTGAAACGTAAACCATGAAATTTTTCAGAGTGGGGGGTTAGAATTTCTTTTTTTTCAACAGCGATTAAAATGGTTTATTATTGAATAATAAGCCAAAATCGGTCCCTGTTGACCCCAGTTTACGGTACTAGAAACATTACAACCTATAGTCATATAGTTTCCATGGACACGTATAGTGACTGTCATAAATTCGTAAGGTGTGCTCTATTTAGATGGGTAGCAAGGGATGATCCTATTACTTCTGCAGTTCACAGGATTTGAAGTATCATGCATGGTAATAATGTTTCTTTTCTAATAAATTTAGTGGTTTCAGGGTCAAAACGGATAATGTCACAAAATCAAATTTTTAGTACCACAAAAACTGGGTAGACCAGTACTATGAAATAGTTACATCACTTATATTTCGCTTCAGTTTGAATCCAATGCAATCGTATGACGGAACGATTTTGGGGAATTTAGCCCATGATAGGAATTATTTCTTAAATTAATGAAAGTCTGTGATCAAGGAACGTTTCCATAAAACATTTCTGATTTGTGGATCTCACAAAGGTACTTTTGGTCATGCAGCCATTGCTTGAACTTACCTCACAATATCTTTATTTTTGTGAAGCATTGCAGATTTTCTATCATGTCCTGGCGTTTTTGTAATATTTGTGCTTTAGTTTAATTGTCCGTGTACTTTTTAGTCGCAGTATCTCTGGGGATGAAGAGGGTCCACTTTGTGACACCATTAGCCGCAAAACGCTGTTCTACCTCATTGCAACTTTGAATGCAGCCTTCCAACCGGACTATGATTTCTCCAACGCTAAAAGCCACGAGTTCAGCAAGGAACCCAGTTTGCAGGTACCACATCATAACTTCCATACACATTCTCTCTCGTCTCCTTACCTAACTGGGGAAAATCTTCTAAACACAAAAGACTGTACCTAGTCATGCCATAAGTTCCGTTGGAAACATTCGACCTGTTGTGCAGCTGAAATCATATCACATGGCGCCTTCTTTGGACTCAGTGTTTATCTTAGGTATGGAGCTAGAAATCACCTCTGAGTTACGAAGCCCCAGAATGGGAAACTGTTCGAGGGGAACACTAGGTCTTTCAGCAAAACTCAGCGTCAGGCCATAAGGCTCGAACGTTTCCAAATTTATCATCATGTCAGATTCTCCAGCCACCCTCAGGAAGCCTGGATATGAACCCATTGGACTACCAGCTTCAATCCCATCTTCGGCTGATGGGTTGTCGTGGAGGGCACCGTAATTTAAAAGCTTGAAGTCGTCTCTGGTGAATGCTGTTCGTAATTACTCTCTGGAAGATCTGCATACTGCCATCCATGATAAGCCCTGGAGGTTACGAGCCTGTGTGAAGGAAAAAGGCTGACATTTTGAGTGATTTATCGTTTCTCCATCTTATTACATATAATAATTCCAAAATAAAATAACTCAACCTGAGCTCTAACAACAAAATGATGTCTACCTGCATTTTTCTTTGTAACAGAACTTTGGCAGAAATAGGTACGATTACACAGATCAACATTTGATATCAGGAAAAACGCTATAGTACTCTTGGAGTTTTTCAGGTCGCTGATTACGGTGAGTGGGTTGGTTAACCTTCATCACATCAAGTTCAAGGTCATTTGAAGGTCAGAGTGACTTGTCATATTTCCACAAAAATATCTACAAAAAATTTTTGCTCATGATTTTTAGGCCTCTGAATCCTATTTTGTAGTTTGCATGGCCGGAAGATTTTGATAAAGATCACATGAAGGTGTTTTTAAGGTCATTTGAAAGTTAAAGTGATTTAATGCGATTGAAAAAAATCATGCGTGTTCTTGGGGTCCCTGAATACGATTCCGTAGCAGTTTCGCCTTTTTTAAAGGTCAAATCAACATATTTCCACGAAAATATCTGCGAAAAATTTTTGCAAAAAGTTTTTTGTTTGAAAACCTTCAGAGCGCTATGGCGTTTTTCGTGTTTTTTCTTATATCAAATGTTGACCAGTGTTATCGTTAAGTGAAAGAAGTTGGCACTGAATAAATATCTCTGTGCAAATACTTCCAATCAGTGCAGGCATTTTCCCTGTTTCCTTTCATTTTGGTAGTTTTAAAGTAATTTTGATGTTTGCTGGTTCGTTCTCATATTGATTTAAAAACCCACGTTATTTCACTTTAAAACAACATCTTTTAAATTTGGACTGGATTGTCGCATTCAGCTTAAAATTTCCTATACGTCTAGTGCAAAGTCAAAAGCTAAAATGATTACATCAAATATTAAAAATGTATCAAAAAGTGTCTTTTAATTATGAATGTGCGCTAAATGTCTAGGGAATTTCCCGCTGGTTTTGGAAATGTGTTCAAATGTTTGAAAATGCTGTTTTAAAGTGGGAAAACTTGGGTTTTATGCCAAAAAAAACTGGACTTATCCCTGAAAAAAACTTTAAAAATTAAATTTTGGTAGCGGATTGAGATAAAAAGGTGCCTGCATTCTGATCCGCTTCACATGTACTCTCAACCAATTCTTTCTTGTCACACTCAGTCGAATCCAACTTGTGTAATTGATGTTCTTGTCGAGCTATTGTATATTTTATATTCTTTGATATTTTCACTCATATGTTTTCTTTTAGTGGGTTACGAACTCGGTGGATAGCAACTTGAGTGCCACAGTAGGCGAGCAGTACAGGTCTCTGCGCCCCAAGCTTTGGGCTGCTGTTCAGGATGAAATATCCATGTCGGAGTGTGATATTTACAGGTACTAATAACTTACACCTTTTTTAAATTAAAAAAATGTATTTTGTTTATAACAATTTCTGCATATAATCAATCATCACTTGCATCTAAGCTGCATCACTTCACGCTCATTTCTAACTGGATCTATTTCACAGTTACAACCCTGATCTAACTTCTGACCCCTTCAGTGAAGATGGTTGTCTTTGGTCCTTCAACTATTTCTTCTACAACAAGAAGCTCAAACGCATCGTTTTCTTCACCTGTCGAGCTATCAAGTGAGTTTTTTTCATAATCAGCACTTTTGATCTGTCAATTGATGCAATCAGTTTGTGATTTCGTTGAAATGATGTTTGTGATGTTCAGCTCTTGGAATTTCACGATAATTTTACTTTCCGTCCTATTTATGTTACTGTTGAGTTATATCCTACGTCTCGTTCGGGTTATTGCAACATCCCCCAGGACGAGTACCACATTTGTGATGAGACAGGGGAAGTAAGAAGGAACCTATTGTGTCTGCGTTTTCTGGCAGTCCAAGCCCGAATCCCATCGCCATTCCTCCTGTTGGATTGATAATACAGATATACCTCGGTCGCCTCATCTGACCCAAAATCCCTTAGTACATCAACCTTGGATCTAAAACCAGTTTCTTGGAAAGGAGATGAGGTGAGGTCAATTAAAACATGTGAACATTGAAGTCAGTTTTTTGATAATAGCCATAGCAAAGTCATCGGTTTCATCCAGTTTCATAGAGCGTTCACATTTGTCTGATGCCTATTCGTGTCGCATCAGAATATTTTGACAATGCGCCAGCTCTGACGCGCTTTTTCTGGTGATCCATCCAGAGCTGCAAAGCAACAATGGATCTCGAGCTGCTCATTGAATACGTATGCTAAATCGGTGTCGTTTATAATACAAAAGCTCTTTGACGAGAATGTAAAACTCGCGCTTAGGCTCCCTTTTTCTGTTTATTGGATGAATCCAATATCTCTGTCTCTTTCTCCCTTTTGTCAACATAGTAAGTGCCAGCAATTCCAATTCATCTTCAAAATCGGAATCTGAATCATGATTGAAAAACCATTGTGACCGTGTGAGCTATCCGAGCGCTGAGACTGAACTTAAAAATTGCATCAAATGCGTCATAACGTGTCAGACAAATGTGAAATAGCCATTTCGTCAGAGAGCGTTAAACTTGCGTTTCAATACACTTGGGCTCATTGTTTTCAGAAGTTGATTGTATGTAACCTTATCATACCTTTCCGTCGTCTTTTCTCCGTCCACTTGACATTTTCTGTATATTTTCCGTTCTCAGATGTTTTGAAAATTGAGATCACTCTTCTTTCTGTAGAGTGCATCCGCAAAATACACCGTCCCGGTGTTCTGAATTAGCGAAAAGATGTCACACTCACCACTCACTGACAGAAGTCCATTAGAGTATTTCAGTTCAGATAAGAAGTCGTCGAGCTCTGGGTAAGGTATACACCAATGGTCGCCAAACAGTCGATTGCGAGCCACTGGTAGCACATATTTCACGACCATTTCGGATTGGCAACACTGACAGCCAGTTAGTCATTTCAAGAAAGTTCACAGTGGAATTGAAAAAGATTATACACTGTAACAATAGTGTTTGAGGATTTTGAGATAAAAGAAGAGCTGGTAAATTTGGTTCTGCTTACTGGGGTTACTACTGGAAAGGATATATTTTTAGCATTTAAAAAGCTTATTGGATCTGGAAATATTCCTGTGAAGAAGTTGGCCATAGCTGCGGATGGAGCTCCTGCAATGGTAGGCGTGGAAAAAGGATTTATTGTCTCGTGTCGACTCCTCGGTAGGATTTGGCGACCCCTGCTAAGGACAATACCCAGGGATTGTTGGGAGGACGGGTGTGTCTGCCAGCTACCCTGCTATATACCTGTAATGCGTCGTTCAAACTTTGAAGAAGTCAATGATTGAACCCTCAGCTACTGGGAGTATGCCTGCTCTGACAACCGTGAATAGTGGAAATTTTCCTTCTCCTTCTGCAAGACCTTTAAAGTCAATCTGTTTTATACTATTGACTGCATCAATTTACCCTTCTCTTATCTTCATGGCTGGAACTTGGCGTTTCATCGAAAAAATCCTCCAGTTTTGTCACTTCAATTAACTTTCTCTAGTGGGAAACATTAGAAGCAATTTAATATCTTCTCTATAAGGCAGTAATAGGGTTACTATTCTTTGTTAGTTTTGAGGTCCACAAATATTGAGAACTTGGTTCGAATTTCTGTCCTTAATGATAAGGAGAAATGTCCAACTCTTGAACCTAACTTAACCTTCTCCTGAGTCAAATACCAGCCGTCTTGGATGGTTTGGGGTTGGACGAAATTATGAAGTAAAACTGCTGAGTGCTAGCTACAGTTTTTTCCCCGGTAGGCAGGTGAGGACATCTTCAAGATCCTAAGGTGGCAATCGAATCTCGTAAGATACCCAGAAGGGACCACACTTCGGGTTATGTAGGATTCAAACCCACTGAAATCTCACTTTCGTTTCCCACGTTGAAACTCGGCCTGGAACTGTTTTAACACATTACTTAGGGCCAAGTCCTTGGTATGTATTCAGTCCTCTCGGTCCATAGGTAGCTTCCTCCGTGTCTCCCGTTCTTGGGCAATCTTTCTCTGGATGATGCCTTCGATATAGACAACTATAGAGGTCCGATGCTCCTCTCTTTCGTATAACTGTACTCTCCAGTATCATGTCCTCAGATGCCATTTCCAGGTCATCCTGGACATCTTCTTTGTGCTTCCCACTGCTTTCACACGAAAAATGTGTGAAACACTCAATCATCTCCTCCATCACAGTTTGGACAAGTTGGATCGTCTACTTTCCCCATTCTGTGAAGGTTGGAGTAAAAGAGTCCGTGTCCTGAGAGGAACTTGTTAAGAAAAAGTTCACCTGTCCATGCTTTCTCTCTAACCACTTTTGAACGTATGGTATCGAGCATGCTGTCCACCATCTCTTTGCTCCTCCGTCCACATTCCCTGTCACCTTCCCATGGTGTGTTCCCTTTCTTCTTTAATAGTGCGAGTTTTTTCTCCTTCTTCCCGTCGGTCAAATACTCGTTTTCGTTCTGTTGCCAAAAGATTAATTGGAATGCAGCCAGTGATATGGCTGGAAATCACATGCAATCCTTAACGTTCCTCTTTTTTGGGCTGCTACCCTTCTTTCGCAGTAATAGGCTATGCTTAAGGCGTCTGCACACAAGGAAGTGAAAGGATGCTAAATCAGGGAATGTGAGGCTTGAACATCTGGCGAACATAACATTGGTACATAACATATCCAGGACTGCAAGAGAGGCCTCATTAATTTCATCGCCTATTCTTCTAATTCGTCAGTTGTGTAACTAGATAAACTTGAAATACAGCTTGAAATAACTTTATTAACTATGACATTATATCATATCGTTATATCTTATACCGGGTGTCAAAAGAGTTATGCACAATCCGACTCCTACGTCTTCTACAACTCATTTCCGACCAAAAGTGCCTCTTAGCAATTTTTTTTAAGAAGCCTCGTTTCCGACTTATTCGCGATTTAAGGTTTTTTTCCTGTTTTCGGTCTTATGTCATTAAAACTGTGATAACTCCCTCAATTTTGGAGATAGCCCAAATTTGATGAAACCGTTGAAAAGAGCGTTAAAATTTCTATCTATTTGATGTCAGAAAACATTTTTTTATTGCATTGAAGATGTGCGATTGCCGCGCGAAATGGCGGTTTTTGTCAAAATCTTGAAATTGCCTGTTTTTCATCTAACCTAGCAACCCCATTAGTTTTTTACTCAGACTTTGCAGGTAAAACGCGCCGAAATTTCAGCTCCCAATGGTGTGGTCTTTTTGGTTTTCAAAAATATTTTGAGTTTCGGAAATGGTGTTTAACTGCAGAAAAACGTGTGTTTTCTGTTGAAATTTAGGTTTTTTCAAAAGTCTCGACGTGGTGGGATATACGTGACTTTTCTCGTTGAATCGAATGGTGACAACGCCAGACACCTCTCAAGTGACAATTTGAGTAAACTAGTTCGTTAGCGTCTGCTGCATTTCTAAGCTGTCCGGCCAAAGTCAAGATAATCAAGAGCCGAGAGACGGCTGTTGTTTGTGTTCATTTACGATTGATTGCGATGAGTTGCATTAATCTTTTTGCTGACACTATGGACCCTTATCAAACCAGGCTTCGTATCGTCACCGGCTTCGAGTTGGATTGTGCATAACTCCTGTGACACCCTGTATAACTGTACAACTTTATCTAATAAACTAAACAGAAAATCTGTTTTTCAGTCCTTTATACCTTTTGGATTCCGGGGTGGGCAGTGACTTTGCCATGGATGAAGATGATGATGACACCTATTAACGGAAAGTAAATTCCATATTCTCTAATAAATGAAGGCTATAATAGTAGTTGTGTTTAATTAAACATAAAAAAAAGTGTTTGCTTATTAGTTGGGGAGAACTCCCCCTTTGTTTGCATGTTTTTTGGTTCTTTCTAGACTATATTTACGTGTCTTATTAATTTAAAATGCTTTTCCCTTCCATCAAGTTACACTCTTGAACTTAATATATCCATCCAATGTTCTTAAATAGTGGAAAGCAAGTCTCTTTTCTCTCGAATTGTAATAACATGTAACTTTACCGTTTGCAACCACCTTTCTACAAATAATCATAATATATAAGGTGTTTACGTCTACCGAAACCCCACATATAACAAGTAGGCATGGGTTTCTATAAATTTTGAAAACATGCAATTTAATATTACGATATTTGCAATAAGATTGTTTCGATGTAAGAAAACTTCATCATTATGTCATTATTTTAAATAATATGTTCGTGTAAGATCTCAAATTTTGACGTAACCCGTCATTTTTGGTCACCGTTGACATTAGTTTCAAAAAACGCTGATCATTGAAATTAGTTTATTAGCTTCGAGGCTAATTTAATGTATATTTGATTTGTCGTAGGTATTTATGTTCTAATAACAATAGGAATATTTCTTTCTCAGGCAATATTGTCTCTCTGCCGTCGAGCATTTTATGATAAATGCGTCAAAATTAATAAACTTGCTTCTTTGAAATACTGATTTATACTTGTTCTAATGTTTAAGCTCTAACTGATTTATGCTGCACTAAAAGAAATGTGTTAAGATGAACACCCCCAGGACCTACCTACAATGGTAGTGCTTGAAGTTTAAAGTAAGCATGCCATTAGCTTTAAATGACTTGTCACTGAACGAGCTGTCATTGTGTGCGCGTCACTGTTCATTTTATGGGACCCACGCTCCCACTTGGTTGCAGAACACAGAAATATTTTTGGAATAGGATTGGAAAGCTATTATACTGAACAGCTATTAAGCTGTTTTATTGACCAAAGAGCTTAGAGTAGAATAGGGGAAGTGTTATACGTTTAACTAGCAGATCTTGAAGTGACTCCAACGCATGGGTAATCTTCAGCGTGTTTATCGAGCGTAGTTTCAAATAAAATCGAAACGTTTGTCATTTGAGTCGTTAAGTGATGTCTATTGAATTATCTAGTGTTGTTGGCATTTGGTTTTCCATGACGTAAAATAGATGGGGTTCCAACTAGAGGTGTGTAAACCCAGGTCGCGTGAGGGAGTAGACGACCTGCAAGTCACTCAGTCCAAAGACAAGGTCAGTGGGGGAAGTTCACCAGTTCACTCCGTGAATGAATGGGGCCTGCAGTTCACTCCGTAACCTCTGTTATCTCCGTCATCCGTCAGAATTCAGTAAATGACAGTCATCTACTGGTCTCTTTTCCTACTCCCTAGACATTTTTCGAGTCCTCATGCAGGTTTTTATATAAATACCAACTTATTAAATGTAATCGACTCTGTGATGAGTATAGTATCGACCAGTATAGTTTAGTATTGAGTAAATTTGATTGGTAGTGACTCTGCGGCGAGGGGAGTCCTTCGTTGACTGGAAGGAAACCCGAGCTAATGGGGGATGGGTGAATTGCAGGTCACTTCGTGAAGAACGGTTTGGCAGGTCTCCGAGTAGTTCGAACATCGGCCGCAGGAGCCATGCTGTCAAGAACGTTTGCGACCTGCAAACAACAGGCTCCGCAGGTCATTTGGGACAAGTTCACTTGAAAGAGAAGTTCTTTGAGACAAGGTCACTCACCTCTAGTTCCAACGAAATATTTAAATTACAATTTTGGCGCAGTCAATCAACGTACCAATGCCAACATCAGTGAATTGTCAAAGTTAGACGTCGATGCTGTCATTGTTCTCTGGTTGTACTTCCAGATTGGGAAGGTGTGTTAAGCTCATTTGCTCCTTCCTCCACGACAGTATCTCCCTATCCTATTACAACCTCTTTGGTACTAAGACATATGCAGAACTCTACGCTCAGATTTCAGAATAATACAGTGCTAGTCAAGTTTTGATTGCTTTAATCTCCAGTCGAATGCAGAAAAATAGTGTTCGTAATGTTCTCAAAACTTATTACAATTGAATGCACTGTTTTGAAGTTTAATGTGCAAATGATGGGTATTTTATTTTCAGAAACCTAATCATTTAATTTTTATATCAAATTTGAAACTTGTGATTTGATTTAGTAGGTATTTGATATGAGCTCAACCGTTTCCTACACTTGTGACGTGTTTTTGTCTGTTGAAATGGCTTGGTGTTGAAACACAATTATGTACAATATTTCTTGTGATGGCTGTCTGTCATTGTTGTATGATATGAAACAGAGTTCGGTTTGTTTGTGAAGTCATATTGTTTCTCATTATTAAAAGTTGCTTGGGTTGGTCATTTTTTCTGAAAAGTTTCGTATGACAGTCAAAACTTGTCGGGCTTTCTTGTACGAATAGGTTATCAGAAAATTGTAACGCTGTAACGTTGTTTTGTTGGCTACCAGATATCAATTGGGAGTGTGGGTACACATATAAGAGTGACGTTCCGTCGATCGGTGCTCGAATATTAATTGTCTGCGTGTTCGATATTATTGTCGTCAATAACATTACTAATCGTACCAGTTTCATCTATTTTCCAAGGTGGCATCTAGTCGCAAGAAGTTACTAATATTTCATAGAAATCTCTCCCAAACGTCCCCTACCGTACTTGTATCTCATTTATGTATTGTTGATGGATTTATATAAACTTGAAAATTTGGTCCACTTAGAGATGTATGTAAACGTATGCAATCCCTACCTAGAGTGGATGCAATTTTCGTCGTTTAGGTGTATCTTTAAATTTGGTTAACAGGTAAATGATTATTTTATAAGAATAAATATTGTACGTACTGCATACAAGGTGATTTGTAGATTACAATGTGTCTAGGGTTTATTTTATGGCTTGAAGGAGAAAGCTTTTTTTCACTCAGTACCTTGGGCGTCGGGGTTTCGACATTCTTTTGTTGAGGTGCTTTTATTAATTAGATTAATCATTATTATAGTACCTTATATTGTTGGATTCCTATTTATCGAAATTGTTGGTATTGGAATCATGCGTATCAGAAAGATAACGGTTGATACTTGCTCCGCGCACTGTAGACACTCAATGGATAAAGGATTTATTCAACAATCAATAAGTTAACTGTCGATTAACTATCTCTCAATCCATGAAAAATCAAGTCAATGTAAACATAGTGCAATTCATCTCAGAATATTTGAAAATGCACAATTTGCTTTAATGGAAATTGGTCTCAATGTTCGTAGATAATAAACTCTTTCATTGAATTATGAGGTATAGCCTCCCACCTTTCGAGGTTTTATGACTTGGTTGTGTGTAAATAGATCATAAACTATTTTTTACGGATGTAAAATTGATTTAAGAAAAGTAAGGGTTGATGAAAGTATATCGTACGTGTTTGTTGCACCTAGTTCATTTTTATTGATGTTATTAGATCACCTTATAATGAAATATAGTCGTAAGCCTTCAGTTGTTTCTTAATTCAATCCAAGCCTTCGATTCAATCTTTGCTGTTTCATCAAATCCATCAGCTACAATTCTTATGTTTTCTTAGGTACCTACATTTAGCAACATTTTCTTATAGACTTTAGAATAAGTTTATTTATCATAAAATGGAAGTAACCACTGAGGCTACCACTGCTATTAGCATAGTCCCAGCCTATAGACGAACAAAAAATCCAAATCTTTTTGGTTTTTTCCGTATTTATAAAGAGGGCGGACATTCAACCAACAAAGTAGAAGAATTTGTAGGAAGGAAGAATGTCTCTAGCTAATAAAAAGCTAATATGATTATTGATGGGTGAAAACTAGTATTGGACAAACTACAACCATAACTACAGTAGTTACGATGTGGCTACTACTTTTGGTTTATTATTCAATAATAAACCGTTGTATTCGCTCTTGAAAAAAATGTATAACCCCCCCTGAAAATTTCATGGTTTACTATTTGTCATTATGTTAGCCTTATTTTAAACTTGATAGATTATCCACCAGGAAACGGGGTGTTGTAGTATGAAGGCTGGGTGGTTTACGTTTCAAAGGGTATATAATCCAAATATGCAATAAACATTTTTCCGTCCGTCCGACTTACGCACAATTTCTCCTAACGGTTGGAGCAAAAAATCTGAAATTTTCAGGAAAAATCCATGTTGAACCGACAACGCCCCAATTCTTTAGCCAGCACTCTCACTTAATTTAAAGTGCCCTTTAAGGGTTGTCGAAGTTTTGTAAAATCCCTAAAAACCTCAGCAAGGCGGCCTAAATGTGGACTTTTTTTATAGAACTCTCCCTAAGTCTGTAGCTCAAACCATTCCCGATGTATGGCCCGATTGATGCTGCCAACATTTGCATCCACATTCACTAGGTTACTGCGATCAAAACAAAAAACAACACCATCTTTTCTGTTTTAGTGACTCCGTAATGAATTTCCACGTACACTTTGTGAGAACTGATGCCTGCTCTGGATGTATTTGTAGGGTTAATTTCCTCACCGAGGTTTCTTATGGTCCTTTAACTTTTGGCCGTTTGTTTTATTGGATAAGTGATGTGAGGAATTTTACTTTCCAGGTCATAACTTGAACGGACTCCTAAGTTTCATTTATTCCCCTGTTCAACAATATTTACTCGGACATTCCTGAAGGAAATAAGCTACACGTAGAAGATAATTGGCTCTTTTAATATAATTTATTCGTTTGTGGTGAATACAAATTACGTATCGGTGAAACACATGTTCAGGAACAATAAAATCTGGTCCTGGACATACGACGAAACTGCATTATTAACCCGTAGTCAATGCAAAAACAGGAATTACTACTGTATTCAAGAAATAGCTAGTTCTATTAGTGAAGTCAAATTCTAAATGTATATTTTATCTATAGGTAGTTGCCCCTTCGTAGGGCTGAGGAAGACACCCTTGAAGGAAACTCCAAGTTAATGCTCAGAGTTAGCAGTTTCTCCAAACTATGAGGCAGAGGGAGGAGAGGGGGTTTCAGAGACTGAGTGGTTGGTAATCAGGCTCTGCTAACATGTAACAAACAGGTGAAGGAATGGACGTCTAGCCCCTTACAAGCGCCTATGCGATAACCTCCATACCTAGAGGATACCCCAGAAACTAAAAAGTTTCAAATTTATGTTCGGGATAGCAAATTCAAGAAACGGGGAGGGGAAACTATCCATATCTATTAACAATTAGCGAGTAAAATCGAATGTATCTCAATCATTCTAAGTAGGGAACAAAAGGAGGTACTTCACTACCCTAAAGGTGCTACCCTACTTCATTAGCGTATGATTCCTCAAGTTTACTTGTGATTAGAATGTTCTATAATATTTCATCAACTTTCTAATGGCAGTTGCCATCGTTACTGTAAATATATTCAGATAATGTTTATTAGTCTTAGTGTATTATTGATATATTTTATTTCAAAGAATCGAGTAAGCGCAATCGGATAGCTGTGACTTCTTACGCCCACTCTTTCAAATAGAAGAAAAAAGAACATACAACACTTCGTTCGATGTTAATCGATAGACCAATGATGTGTGTCCAAGGTGCATTTAATACAGAAATTGAAAAACCTTTAGGTAGTAGCTTGAATCGCTTTCCAATACAACGAAAGTCTACAACTGGAAATGTGCTCTTCCACATCAGATATATTGATAATTGATTGCCCACCTCAAACAAAGAATTCCCACAAAAATGTTTCGTGGAAGGCAATTAAAGGCGTATGTGTTTGTACTGTAATTGAAATTGATTACAGTAATGATTTCCTGGGACCAAAGCGTCAGTTGAATTTGGAATGAGTTCATAGGAAGAATGGCAATTTTCGTATCTATATTGTCCCTTCATCGATACATCCAACATTACAATAACGACAACGGCGAAGAAACCGCCTATTTACTTTTACGTAGGGCTGGTAGATAACGAAATTGGCTTTTTCTGTGAAACGGTAGACAGAATGAAAAACTTTTTTTTTTTGTTTTGATCGCTGTAACCTAGTGATATCGTGAATGTGGATACTGGAGTGAACTCCTAAAAGGGTTTAGGAGAAGCATTCTGATATGCATGAAACGCTGCAAATTCTTTCAATTTATTGTTCAATTTCATTCATTTGGCTTGCATTCATGATTTGAATTTCTACTAAGCTTTGGAGTGTGCGTGTTTCACAGGTGATAGAGCGATTATTGAATTTCAGGAGATATGCATAGAGCACGTAAATCTACTTAACCAAAATACCTATTTGGATTGATCAGTTGATCATATTTGTGTGCCTCCTGAAATTCAATAATCGTTCCACCACCTGTGAAACAGGCACACTCCAGAGCTTAGTAGAAATTCAAATCATGAATAATGAACCACAGTGAAAGAATTTGCAGCGTTTTTTATTGAACCCCAATACCCCACCACAATAAAAAACATCTATAATTTATCAAGTCACTTTAGCACTCGTATTGCGTCAAAACTTCCCCAAATCCCACTCAGCGAGCGCTCAAAGATGCGCAACCCAGGGATTGCGCCAAAATTTAGATGAAGGTAGTCCTCAAGTGTGGCACACGAATTTTAATCGTTATTCAACGCTGATTCACGTGGTGCTATTAATTCTTTTTGAATAGGAAATCATCGATTTTCTTATGAAGGGTAATGACTCAATCCCGATAAAGTGTTTAAAAAATTGTAACATAACACTTAACTTTTACACATCACAAAATTTCGCAAATAATTTTCAATCTTCTAAAAACATTTCAAAAATAATTAATAATAAATTGATAAGTTGATCCGAACATTGATAATCACTCACAAAAGATCAGTTCTAATCACAAATTATCAACACATTGATTATGCACCGTGAACTCCAACTGGATACGGTAGTTTCGCATTATGTAAACAGCAATGTGTAGCTGCACAAAGGAGAAATAATTCGTGAAGGAAACAATACTCGGAAAATCAATGATTTCCTACTAAAAAAGTGACTTTTTTGGCTGTAAATGCAATCAAATGAAATCAAGTCAAGAAAAGGATATCAACACGCGATTCAGCGTTGAAAAACAGTGTTTAGTCATGTGCCACACTTGAGGACTACCTTCATCTCAATTTTGGCGCAATCCCTGGGTTGCGCATCTTTGAGCGCTTGCGCATAGTCAAAAAAATCGATTGAGGAGCCAAATGTTCATGGAATTTTCTGTAGGACCCGAATATGCTAGAATGGGGGTTTCCTATCTGGGAAATTCCGTGTCCGACAAAGAATTTTCTCTCGAGCATTTCACCAATGAATTCCAAGAACTCCATCGCACTGGAAAATAAGTACGAAACAACGAAAATGAAATGAGGAAGGTTAGACGTTAGAGGAGGTTACCCCTAGGTTTCCCGCTCAGTTCAACTTCCTCCGGCTGGAGTAGCCTGGGAGCAGTCCCGGGCAAGTTCTCTGGCTGGTTGGAATTCTGTGCAAGATGCCCCGAAATTGCGCTGGTGGCGGTTGGAAAACGCGTCATCCTGCTTCCTCGTTAGTGCACCTGCGCGCTTCCACTGGTGTAGCTCGGTGCAAGCGGATGAAAAGTCCTTAATACTCGCTGGGACCAAAAGTTTGGGAATAGGTTGTTTGAAATAAGACTACCGATTATTTCAACAATTGTTTTAATAATTCTTTTCCCTTGTATTAATGAGTATGTAGCTAACATTGCAGTTCCATATGTAATACGTAAATAAATCAAATTCTAACCCTGTCTTGACATTCAGTGGAAAAAAAAGTAGGACAATGCTTGTCACGTTTTAAAAACGAGTTTAAGTGAACGAGGCAATTAATAGATGTTGAAAAAATTCGTTAAAATTCAAATTGTACAAACATGAAAGGAGGTTGAGAACAAAAATAATTTTACAATAAACAAAAGAACATACCAACGAGTTTATCGCATTCACAACACAATCATAAACTCAATATAGTCAATTTTTCTTCGCAAAACTCACAATAACAATGGATAGAAATATATTTTGTTCGAATAGGCGGGTCCTTAGTCATAAACAAATCATAAAGTCTATTAAGCCATCTTAGGTATAAAACTTTCATAAACAATACGATATTACATGAGGTAATATAATCTTGATAAACTTAACAATCAACCATCACATTCACAAGTTACTCGTAATACTAACACAACCATCTTAACATTAAAGGTGTTCCCCCCACGCCATTTTCTGTAGTAGGAATATAATTGCAGTCTAAAATACTTTTTGTTTAGCTTAATTAATGTCAAGGAAAAGTTGAAGAAATGTATTTTAGTTTTCATACACATTTTAAACTAAATCTCTAGAATTTACGCTACGTTATTGTTTTCGGACTAGATCAATAAATTTTGATATGAGAAGATTATTTTTCAACAAAAGCATTGTTCATTAAAATAGCTTTCAGTAAAATATGTCATCCTCAAAATTATTTATTATCACATGTATATTCTGCTTGCAATGTTTATTCAAGAATAGAGGAAGTTATAGCAACGGTGAGTAGTGAAACGAAAAATGGTTGCCTCTTGTGGAAAAAGCAAGGCACGATTTTTCAAGGAGAAAAATACTGCGCGTAAGCACTTTAGTACAGCTGTTACTGTTAATTGACTTCATTTACCTGTACATCATCACTTCTATACTTTGGTACATGCACATATAAGCGTCGCAGAGGAGGCGTTTCGCGTGTTCTGGAAGCTGGCGATCGTCTTTGATTTGCTGGAGGTCGACGGCCCCCCGATCCGAGAGCCAACTGGGGAGGTCCGGGCAAAGGACCACCTCCGGGATGTTGTATCCGTTTTGTTCACCTGTGGAAACGATAAGTAGTGAATTGTAGAGACGTAAGTCTTTAATGCCTCCGGGAACTATAGAACTACGCGTTCTCTGAGGCGTTTAAAAAGAAAAGTTCCGAATCTCTTGATTTGGAGCGTTATATCTGTTTATTCACGTCAGAAACTATGCTGCAGTTCCTCTCTCCCCTCTTTGATATTTATAACAACACAAAATTGTTCAACTAATTAACGCAGTTGAGATCAAACAACTAAGCAATAGAGAATATGACCAGCTCGAGTATATGGACAGGGAGGAGTGAACAGTTTAACGTCAACTACAAAACTAAAAGGTAAAACATCAATGGAATTAACAACAGATAACATCTGTAAAATCACATATATATAAATCTTATAAACATATAACATATAAATAAATAACAAATATAACATATCTAACATATAAATGAATAACAATATAACAAATCATTATTTTCAGTAACAAACAAACAAGAGATGTGTGGTGGCACCACCATGTCAATGCCTAAAGTATGCCAGTAGTTATACATAGTTAGGTAAGCAATATTATTAATTAAGTCCCTTATAGAAAATTAAGAACAAGTCCCTTATAGAAAGAAATATGATCAATTGACCATATGTGTATATACACAATATGTAAATTATACTAAAGAATGACTTTTATGATTATGTATAGACTGAGGAAGTCCCCGCTGCGGGACGAAACGTTTCTGACGTGAATAAACAGATATAACGCTCCAAATTAAGAGATTCGGAATGAATGTGGTCACTCCACTACCCACACCCACTATTAAAAGAAAAGTTAACTAGTATGTTAGCGGGTGACCAGAAGGGTCCAAAGAGCTCCTGTAGGGCTTACAGTAGAGTTTACTATGCTGCAGGGGAATTCGGGGTTATTTACTACAATAAATACTACTATAAATATATACAAAAGCCAATATAAGGTGTTCTGGAAGTAGATTCGAATTTAAAAAACGCTGCAAATTCTTTCACTGGGGTTCATTATTCAATTGGCTTGCATACATGATTTGAATTTCTACTAAGCTTTGGAGTGTGCGCGTTTCACAGGATAGAGCGATTATTGAATTTCAGAAGGCACACAAATATGATCAACTAATCAATCCAAATAGGTATTTTGGTTGAGAACAGATTTACGTGCTCCATTCACATCTCCTGAAATTGAATAATCGCTCCATCCTGTGAAACACGCACACTCCAAAGCTTAGTAGAAATTCAAATCATGAACGCAAGCCAATTGAATAATAAACCCCAGCGATAAAATTTGCAGCGTTTTTTTTATTGAACCTCAATACCCCCCCACAATAAAAGCATCTATAATTTATCCTAATTAATCTTTATAATTTAATTATAATTTATCTTAATGCTAAGTCCTTTAGCACTCGTATTGCGTTAAAACTTCTCCAAATTCAAATTTAAACGATTTAGCCAAAGGTAGACTGATGTAGAGTAGGCACAAAAATATCATCAACTGATCAATCCAAATAGGCGTTTTGGTTGAGAACCAATTTACGTGGTCTATGCATATCTCCTGAAATTCAATAATCGCTCTATCACCTGTAAAACATGCACACTCCGAAGCTTAGTAAGATTCAAATCATGAACGCAAGCCAATTGAATAATAAACCCCAGTGAAAGAATACTTATTTACCCCAGTAATAATATTGAATAATAAACCCCAGTAATAATATTGAATAATATTTACCTATATATTATCAGCGTTTCATGCATATCAGAATGCTTCAACCCGTGTATCGGCTACACTCACACTACATTCACTACAATTCGACGCTATCGGCGGACATCTCTAGGTTACAAAAAAACAATAATAAACCAAAAATGTTGGCACCATAAATCGGGCCATAGATCGGGAATGGTTTGACCTACTGACCTGGGGAGGGGCTCATTCGATTCCTCGAGGTATGTTCTTAAACATAAATACACATTTAGGCCGCCTCGACTTGTTTTGAGGTTTTTAGGGATTTTACAAAACTTTGACAACCCTTAAAGGGCACTTTAAATTGAGTGAGAGCGCTGGATCAAGAATTTCGACGTCGTCGGACCAAGATGGATTTTTCCTGAAAATTTCAGATCTTTTGCTCCAGCGGTTTGGGAGAAATCGTGCGTATGGCGGACGGACGGAAAATTGTTTATTGCAGATTCGGATTCTACACCCTTTGAAACGTAAACCATGAAAGTTTCAGGGGGGTTAGAATTTTTTTTCCAGAGCGAGTACAATGGTTTATTATTGAATATGTACATGAGAGTTTACCGTTCACAAATGAAAGATCGCATCCAGTGTGATTACCCAGGGCCTCGCAATTTTGAGTAATCAGATCATAAAAATTCTCTATGACGCAAGCACAGACATCCAAATCGATCCTATTGATCAATCGGCCAACATTTTTTAAACATCGGCATTGTTGTTGATTTGTTCTCGTAAACCATTGACTTGACATGCCCCCATAAAAACAAAAGTCGCAAGGCTTCAAATTACATGACCTAGCAAGCCATTCTTGGGTCCTACGCATCGAGATTATGCGTTGTGTAAGCCAAGGATTCAAGTGAGTTGTGACAAGTTGCCCCGTCCTACAGAAACCAAAAGTTTCCAATTGAGGGAAAGCATGGTTTTGTATCTCTCACCATTCACAGTGACAGAGGATCCGTTGTTATCTTTGAAGAAAAATGGCCAAATTACTCCACCTGCCCAGAAACCACATCAAACAGTTGTGCGTTATGGATACATCGGATGTTTGGTAAACACGCGGATTTCCATGCCCCAAAATCGGCAGTTCTGCTTATTGACAAAGCTGCTGAGGTGAAAGTGTGCTTCATCGGAGATTCCTCAGCTTCCAGTGTCCATCGAGCTAATCGAAGCCTCTTCCCATGGTCAGCAGGTTTTAACTCTTGCGTAAGTTGAATTTTGTTTGCGTACATGTGAACATCTTTGGAAAGATAGAGTGTACAGAAGTGGGCAACATGTGCAGTGGCTGAGCGATGTTTTCTGCAGCCTGTACAGAGTGCTGCCTCCCACTCAGTTTGATGGTGTCCAGGGAGCCTGTCGTTTCGAACCTCTGGATCAATTTACAAACTGCAGTTTCACTGGGAGTTATATCACGTTCAAAAACATTGCGCAAGGCACGAACAGTAGCAGTTGGGCTCTCACCGTTTTCGTAAGAGCCAAACACTTGGATTCTTTGCTCTTTTGTCAAGCAGTCCATGGTGACAAACAACAGAACTTTTGAGAGACAAATTATCAGCTGACTAATCGTAATGGTAAGAGATAACGATAATCAACATTTCACGGCTGCCAACCATCGTAAGGAAAAATTCCATGAGATTTAAATTTGAACCTACTTCTGGTACACCCTATACAAAATAAAAGAATACAACAGAAAATAATCTCGTATAACAACTTAGACCCTATAGAACTGTAGGACCTAGCGACTAGTAAATGGTTCTTCCCAAACGTCATTTTAGGATTAAGGACAAACTACAAAAAGATTGCTATACGCTTCCAAAAGGGATGTTTCAAAAAGAACTTTTGAGTTCGTTGTCGTTCTCAGTGAAGTCAGGTCATAAGGTCACTTACAATGACTAAGGTAAGTAATTAATACTCAAAATTAAAGTAGAATTCCGAGCCTTCAAGATTTGGCAGAAGTATCGCAGGCGTGATTCTATTGGCATAGATCTTTGTTTATCCCAGCAAATCGCCCAGAAATGATCTCAGACGTTTCTGCTCTCATCCGAAATGAACTGTCGTGGAGGTGCACTTTCTCTGACCCTACTCTGTACTGAACCTCTTCAGGTTAATCAGCGGAAACAAAGGTACTTTCAGGGGTTCTTCTGGAATCCATTCTACGACCAGGAAGTGGCTTATGGCAGATCCGTTTACTCAGTTATTCCAAACAATCACATTAAAAAATTAATTTTGGGAAACAGTGGTGGGTGACGTTGGTCCTGTCACAGCATTTGTGGAGAAACTGACAATACTTCGCTTCCAGCTCCCTGCTGTCATATTTTTTTCCATTAGGATCCCCTTGAACGCAGCTGCAAATACTAGTTACACATCTCATACTCAAAAATAGGGCAAATACCTTTTCTATCAGCCATTGAGTCAAAGAAGCACCACGGAGCATCTGCGCCGAACCCACACTTGACAAAAGTGACATAATGCGAGGTTTCTATGCAGACGACAGCGAATAGCTGCATGTAAAGGCGAGGAACTGCGCAATGTTCTTCCAGCGCTCGAAACTCAGTTGGAACTTCCAACTCCCTCCACTGGTTGTGACCCCGACGATTCTCGTGGTTGTGGACCTGCGAACGACAACCAACATTGTGCATTAGTAAAAACTCAAAGACAGATTGTCAAATTCAATATTTAGGTATGAAGCTAATGTGTTGAGAACTCGGGCAGCAGCTCTCCAATGACTAATCACACTTTCTGGTGCATAATCCAACTATCAACAATTGTTGCTCTTGTATTGCAGTATGAACGACCCAGATCACAATGCTACCTAGTTCTATATCTCTCTAATAGAGTAATAGGAAGTCTATAGGTACTGTATAGTGTTGCCATCAATGTTGGCTAAGTGAAAGTCTGGTCCCAAAGGGGGTGTTTCCGTTGATTACACAGTCAGTTTGGTTCGGTATTTTTTGAGTTCCAGTTGATTCCACGATGTTTAGATCGTTTCTGAGCTCTTTATGAATCCTGACGATGCTTATGCAAGAATCCACTACTGCAGCATCTAATAATCACATTATCAGATCCTATTTGATCAAGCTGAAATGGACCTCTGAACAGAGAAGCCCAAGGGACAGACCAAGACTGCAGATCGCTCTTGTCACATAGGTGGGAGAATCGATGTAGTGAACTCACAACACACTTAGTCTTCATCCCGTCTGCCATGAGCTAGTGCCTTTCTGATAACACTGTGACTCAAGGATCAGCATAAGGATCATTCTCACCACTTCCCCATAGTGAGTCATACACTCAAGTCTTTTTGTATCTCTTTAACAAGACATATTAGGGACGGCTAGAGATAATTAAGGAGGATAATTAGGGACGGCTAGAGGAATTAAGGTTCATGGATAGTGGTTTCGTGGTCAACCTACTTCAACCTATCCCTTACCATTTTTTCAAAATCAGACATTTTGATTAGTAGAAGCCCAGGTATGGTAATACAAAAGTCCTACACATTTCATTACACAAAAGTAACGTATGACACAAGCACATAAAATATTTTAAAAATCAGTTGTCAAACAGCGTCAGGCAAAACATTAAAATCAGTATTAAAAAAGTCCCAAATACTGTATAGTTCATGAAAAATGAGTATTATTTTCATGATGCACTTCAACATTTTCATAGGTAGCGTCGTAGAAAATTGGGAGATAATTACATTATCCAATTTGAATTGGATTAAGCAGAAAGGCGCATAAAAGATGGACAAAGATTGTGTGTTCTTCTACTGGAGGTTTGAAGCTTTATCATACAGCTGTACTATACTAAACTACTACTTAACAGTGAAACATGTAAGATGTAGCGAGTTTCGAAATATTCTGAGCCCTGAACATCATTTATTTATTACGGGCAAGCCCAATATACACATCGAAAAAGAAAAAGTTTTGTCATTCAATTTGTAAATACATAAAAATAAAGATAACATTTGTGATACAAAAAAAATAAAGACAACATCTGAAAAATTCTAGCTAGTAAATATAATTCTGGGAGGAAATTATTGACTTCAATGTGGCAGGGGAGGAGTTAGAAAAATCAAAATCCGGATTTGTAGACAAGAAGAGATTTGCGCTGCGGAGAATTCTGTGTAAGGGTTTATCTCGCAAGTAGTTAGTCAGAGAGAAAGGGACATGGAACAACAAAGGCGTGCGGGAGCCAAGCCGAGGAACATGGAGACCAATCCTCAAGAGGAGCGCCGGACAGTCAATCCTGTTGTTTATTAACTTGAAAAGAAGGGTGAGATCGGCTGAAGCACGCCTGGCCTCAAGGGGCTGCAGGCGACACTGCTGGCGGATGAAATTACACTCGACATCGGCCGACGGAATACCCAGCTTGAACGCAATAAACCGGAGGAATTTATTTTGCGCCCGTTCAAGCCTGTACTTATGCACAGCGTAAGAAGGAGACCTGACTGGCGATGCGTACTCCAGTACCGGGAGGACCAAGGTCTTGCAGAACATCACAATGGCTGGTATACTCGTGAATTCGCGAGTGTTCCTTTTAAGGAATCCGAGGGCGTGCATGGCTCTACCTGCAAGCCCCTCAATATGCCGAGAGAAACTCAACCGGTCGTCGAGAAGAACTCCCAGATCCAACGCCCCTTCCTCCCTCCTCAGAGGAGCTCCTCCAAGAACGTAGTCTGCAATGACAGGCCGTTCACAGCGACGGAAAGTAACCACCGAGCATTTGGACGGATTTAGGTAAAGGTGGTTAGACGAACACCATTCTTCAAGCTGGTATATTGCATGCTGCAGAATCTCACAGTCCAATGGAGATTTGATGTGGCAAAACACCTTTAAATCGTCCGCAAAAAGGAGGCATCTTACACAAGGCCCAAAAATCTTGACGACACTGTTGATCATGAGGAGAAAACACAGGGGCCCCAGATGGCTACCCTGAGGGATACCCGACGAAGCAGTGAAAGGTTCAGATAAAGCGCCCCTCACGCGGACGACAAGCTGGCGACTACACAGGTAGCTTTGCATCCATTCCAGGAGCAATCCGTGAACACCAAGGGAGCCAATTAGCGATATAAGGTGGAGAATCCAAATTGCCCACTCCTGGGGGAAAAAATTTATCTACCATGACACAAATTGCCGCACACCACCAAGCAGTACGGCTTTCTGCTATTAAAAATGGACTAGCTGGAATCTTTAGGGATATGGTTAGGGGGTGGCCTAAAATAAAATAACAAGAGGTCGGTTTAGGTTAGAGGACGTCAATGTGACTCTGCCAGGGAAGTCTATCATGAAGAGTCTGAAGCCTCAAGAAGTTCACTGAATGTTTCTGGAGACCATTGAAACGAATCTCCAGGGATTGAATTTTTTCATTGCTTAATGCTAACGCGTTGGTCTTGCACCACTCCTCGATCAAACTGTGCAAGTGATGGTTTGAAGGTCAGGGCTTGCATGGGCCCAGAAATCAAAACCTTGGCTGGCTGGTACAATATCTTGGGGTGCTGACCAGTCTTGTTGGTAGAGCAAGCCCAAAGGCGCCTCTACATGTAGGTTAATACAGGTACTTGGGTTATCCTAAGGACTCTGACTGGGGAACAGTCCCTTTTTAGGAGGCTCTTACAAGCAAGGGTGAAGAGGACAAAGCCAGCTTGGCTTCAATTTTGCAAAATACGACTTCTTTTGGAAGTGTCCAAGTGATCGACATTAAGCAACAAAAATTCGCCATTAATGCCACTAGAGAAGGCCAAAATGTTGTCAGCAATGAGCGACACTTGGCCATCGTAACGAACATTGAAAACTACGTCGATGATAACAAAATCAATAACGAGAATGAGCCCAGCACTTGACCCTGCTTTACCTCATCCAGGATAAAAGTCCCCTCAGAAACTTGCTTAAAGTCCCAACAATTCCCAGTTGTTGGGACAAAGTCCCCTGGATGAAAGTCCCAACAAAGTTGGAACTTGCTTCCAACTTGAAGAAGGACAGAGCAATGTCGACAAGCCCATAGGACTTCCATTTCTTTAGAATTAATTCATGGGAAAGGAAGTCGAACGCCTAAGATGATTCGGGAACTTTTAGGTACCTTTTCAAAATCTAGTGATTTATTTTTAGTTATACGGTAATTCAGTGATGAACGAAAATGTTTAAAGTGTTTTAACAACAAAGATTCAATTGTAGAACGAAATATTTTGACTAAAAATATTGAGGGACTCACGGTATGGAGGCAACTTCCGCAGAAAGATATATTCTGAAGGCCGATTTCCGAAGGCGCTCCATTATCAAAGCACTCCCTACACTCGTAAGTGGCGAGGTTACCGCACACACTGCATTGCCGGGGTGCTGCAAAGAATAAAGCAAAATACTGTACTTATGCATGGTTCAGTAAAAATTTAATTACGTACAAACATATAAGTGTTATACGTCTAAGGGTACCCCAGAGTTGGTACTTGAGGTATTTGAGAACGCCAACTAATATTTTACAGCAGTCGAAGAATGACGAGGTGAAGTGCACAACATGCAAGTATCTCCGAAGTGCTTGCCAAGTACTCTTTGAAATTATTTAACATATAGTCAAACCAAATATTTGCAGAGAATCAGTAGGTAGATGAATATGAGCCAGAACTTCAGTTACAAGGGCTTCGTTCGTAGTACAGTTCTGGACAGTTCCAGAACTGTCTGGGCATGCGCCCTTGAGCTTTACGCAGTCCGGAGGTACACGTAAAGCTCAAGGGTGCATGCCTGGACAGTCCTGGAACTGTCCAGAACTGTACTACGAACGCAGCTCAGAAAAGAAAGAATTCATAGAACGTATGAGGGAATCTACCTGTTTCTGTGAAAAACTGAAAAATGTAGACGCTCCACGGGCATTTCAATACGTGAACGCAAGTCAAATGGTTGCCAAAAGTCGATTAGTAGAAATGTTTTAAAATACCCTACTATTTTCTGAGTTAGCTCCCTTTGGGTATAGTTTTAGAACTACTTCCGTATAAAACTTTTTGAAATAAGGCAGCGGGTAGAAGTGACGAACATGAAACCAAAATTGTTCCTGACCAACTTGGAATGTAAGGAACTTCTTTCAACTTCCCAAGAGTAATCACAGTCCTTCTACCTCGATGGATTTGGAAGTAGAAGGTAAAACCAAGAATAGAACAAAAGTCACTACATTTCATGAAAAATTGTGACATTCAGTAGACAACAGTAACACTGGAATTTGAAGTTGTGCAAAATGTCATGATAGCACAGGCGGGTGCTCGCAGGAGCACAGACATTTCTGCACCCCCTGGAAAAAACGAAAAAGATACCTGATAATAATAACATTATAGGTATGACATCCAACTTTCTCCCAAGAATACTCATTGAAGATTAGAAGAGTTTCAAATCCATGCCCCAAACAAACCCTCACGATAGGTGAGAGGATGGTGGAGTAGTGAGTTTGGTGAGGGGGTTTAGGGATTTGTTGTGTGGGAGCACTCTTCGTACATGCTCTGAATGGAAGGAGAACACAGTGTTAGATTATATCTGAGTCCAAAGAATGAACCAATGAGGGAGCACCCAAAGTTTCAGGGAGCACACTTAGTAGTCCGCTCACCCGCAAGAATACTTATATATAATCACCAAAACACACTCTTATCCTATTATCAGTAGATTGGCCCCAATCCTTGATACTTAACTGTGTTTAGCATTGAATATGCGATGAAGCAAAGAGTGATCAATGCAGGGCGTCCAATGCCAGTACTGACAGGACTGCAACAAACCTCAAAGGCAAGCAGAAATCGTTCCAAAATTGCAGAAGTTCAACCATTAGTACAACAAAAAGGTTGATTGGCTCTGCAGATGTGAGTTAAGGAATAGAAGTTTCTGCTTCCCTTGTCCTTTTTGCTGCCATAACAGGAATGAAGCTTGGGTTAAAGATGGAATTGGGCTTTCACCTCCCCGATGGTACTTGCTGGGTAGATATGAATTTCAACGGTTGCAAAGAAAGACAACTAGCAGAGAACTTCAGAGTTGTATGAAATCAGACAGTCATTTCAAATTTTTTCTTTTTTTAACGGTATTTACGTACCTACAAGTGAACTTCTTTTAATGGTAGGATTCAGTCGTTTGTTTCACGATTTGAAGCCGAGAAAGCAGACAAGATTGATCTCCTTCGCAAATTGGTAGTTAAAATTTGTATTTTGGCGAGAAAAGCTCATTTTCGTCTCACGTTCCCTTCGTAGTTGTCTGTTAAGCCGGGTCCAGACATGTATCATTTGCCCGATCTGATCACCGTATCCGTATCGTCAACGCGTATCATGATGGACAATGAATTGGAATAATCAAAATGTTTTTAAATTGATCGGGTCGTATAAAGAAAAGGAAGTATTATGGGACCCCAGCCCAGGGAATGTGAAGCAGGAGGCCTGGGGTGAACTCTCCGTCGAAATGGAGTGTCCAGTTACCGAATTGAAGAGAAAGATAGAATATTTGTTGGCTGCCTTTCGCCGGGAAAAATCCAAAATCTCTAAAACCAGCACAACAGGTCTCCAAGTCTCCTATTTCTGAATAATTCTGTTTGCCACCATCGTCTCTGTTTGGGTTTTGACGTTAAAACGCTATGAATGACTATGAAACTAGCACATGAAATGGCTAAATTATCATAAACTTGAACCAACTGTGACGACATGCTCGGTTGAGAGTTGAAACTGAACTGGGCAATTTGATACGCGATCGTTGTGAAGATACGGTACGGAGCAAATCGGAGGCGTCCACGACTTGATACAACACGGTGATACGGATACGGTGATCGGATCGGGCAAATGATCATGTCTGGACCCGGCTTTACAGTTTCAGATACGACAACCGATTTCTACTAGGCAAGTGAACATAGACTTCCCTGATTCACAGTATATTATTATTTTGCGTTTTGAAGAAATAACCAAAATTGATTCCACTCTAGTTTCTTCGATTCTCTTTTGTGGCACTAATTCATAACGGCACCGGTAGTGGCCAAAATTGATTCCACTCTAGTTTCTTCGATTCTGCCTTTTGGCACTACTGGTTTCTGGGATAACTTTAAAATATATGGCTTGATAATTTATTTTATAACAACTTACAATCTTCTATGACGTCTGTGACATCCAAAAGCTGCGAAGGCAAAATCCTCGGATACATTTTGAAAGACTTTCCGAATCGGGGCATCTGAATAATGAGGCACGCTGGCACCTGGAAAATCATGATCCTTAGCAAGTTTCAACTGTTATGAAAAGGTTGGTAAAACTTAACAAGCTCAGAAATAGAGATTTGAAAATATGAGGCGCTCGGAACGCAGAACTTCTGAATTGCGTTTTGATAAAAACGCCTTCAAAGTTTTCATTGACCAGAAGGGCGAACTTCTTAAACATTTTTCATCAAGTGCTAGAAGGGCGAATATGAGGTGGTCAATTGAATGAATTGCAGTGATTCCAATCTAATGAATATCCACATTTTAATCAATTATTGATTAAAATAATTTCAAAATTTTCATAAAGCCAGGATACTCAACACTTCATTCCTACCTTATAAATAAGTACCCATGATTTCGCGCTTTTTACGACGTTATCTTCTTAATAAAAAAAAAAGAAAAAGGAAAATTAAACTCTTTCAACTAATTTAATTATTATTGCCAACACCAGATTTTCGAAAATAATTTCCCGCCACCAATAACATTAGAATATTGAAAAGAATTAGGCACAATATTTGTAAGCTGTGTATTACATTTTTTTTTTTTTTTTTTTTTTTTAAATAATCTCCCCTCAAAGACGGAGGGGGCACGCCATTAAACAAAAACGAAAAAACTAAATGAAATAAAAGTGGGGAGGACGCCCAGGTTTACCCGACGCCGGGATACGGGAAGTTGAGTATGATGTAGGAAGAAGGGAGGGATGAAAGGAAGTGCCCCTGTAAAATGACTACCAATTCAAGTACGAGCCCCAGATGACGCGGGTGGTGATACCACGAAGTACTCCCGACGAGATGCCCAGCTCAAGTAACTCCGTGGCACTTTTCCCGCACCACACTCCGTGCCATGACACGGTTGCAGCCATAACTTAATGTTGTTAGGCGCCACTCCTTTTAGCTCAGATACCACTTGCTGCAGGTCATTCCTATCATATTTGCTTATCTTAGCCCTCCAGGTCTGCTCCATGTCCACGCTGCCACTGACAACTTGGACATCCAGGATTATGGCAGACCCGTCGGGCTTAATGGCAACGATATCTGGCTTCTTGCCCTGGTCACTTGGCATATGATACAGCCTCTCTCTCTCCACATCCCAGCCGCTGGATGACAATGCACCTGCTATCTGCTTGGCAACCGCATCATGACGGAGAATGCGGCCACTGTGAGTCCTTGGACACTGCTGCACCACATGGTAGAGGTTCTCATTTTTACCCCAACAGGCACGGCAAAGGGTATCTACTGTCCCACACTACCCCTCACACACCACCCGGACGGCATGAAAATCATCGACACACACACACAAACTGATTACCTACCTCAAGCATAATCTAAAATATCATCTTCTTCATCAGGTTCCCCTTCCTCATTGTCATCTACTGAAGCTCCTGGTTGCTCTTCGAAAATTTTCAAAAAATAGGTTAGCCATGGCATGGGAATGTATTCAGCCAGAGCTTTGATGTCTTGCAATTTTGCTGAAGTGATGGGTACTGGTGCAGTGTACAACTGTTCCAAATCACCATTTGAAAGGTCAAATTTCTGAGGATCGTATATTTGCCCCTTACCCTTCTGCGATTTTATTGGAATTTTTGCTTAGTCCAAGTTGTAGGCTTTATGAATGAAAAACCAGGCTTTGTAATTCTCGGTGTACACAAAAATTTTCCTTTCTTGAAATTTTGCCAAATGGGAGGATGGAGGGGCGTTAGGTAGGTAGAAGGGGGAGCGAGCGCCCACTGTTCGCCCTTGTGGCTCTTAATGGATTCAGTTGCTTCGAATGATTTTGAAAGTTCCCCGCTACTTTACCCGTACGTTTTCTCAACCAGAAGGACGAACTGCGGTTTTCTGCATGTTGCGATGCGTAGTAGAGGTCCTGTAGGATAGGATGCGTAAAGGCCCGTTCACACGCTCAAGCCGTTTGCACAAACCGGCTTGTACAAGCCAGTTTGCGCAAACTGAACTGAACAACTCGGTAGCGTCCACACGTTCAGTTGAGTTTGTGCAAACCGTTTGGTGGGATCGTTCTCAAATTTACAACTATTATGGATTAATTGTGGTTTCTATTGTTTTTTAATAAAAAATGAATGAGGAGGAGCTTATCTCTTGTGCGACTGCAGCTTATTTAGTGAGGAAGACATTGGAAATTAAAGAACTAAACAGCGGAAATGGACCAAGGACTGGTTACTGAAGTGGGACCTGGGAGCCAAATGATTTCCACAACTGTCTATCCATTCACAAACGAATTCCTTTACTTGCTGCATCGCGAGAATAGTCCTATTGTTCCTGAACAAAACACACTACAAAAAATACGTCGTAGTACCTACATCAGATGAGATCACATGGTGTACATAGATTCCTTCCAGAAGAGGGGCGCTGCAAGGGCGATGCGCCTGCGCGATATTTGTGGGTTGGCTTGAACCGCGTTCACACGTTCAAACTTTGCTCCAACCTCAAGCCGATTTTCTGTCTGAGACAGATTTTACTCAAGCCAGATTTTTTGGTTTGCACAAACCAAATGGCTTGCGCAAACTCCGTTCACAAGCTCAGTTAGGTTTGCGCAAATGGCTTGAGCGTGTGAACGGGCCTTTAAAAAAAAAATCGGCTTTTTTCAAGTTCGCCCTTCTGGTTCTGAGCGCCTCATATAGAAATTACACATCATTTCTGATAAGAAATATAACACTGATGATAGAATGAAAGTCGATAGGTCATGAAATGAAGGCCACTGGGCAAAATAATTTCTTAACTTGACTACTCCCTGAGAGAAAAATCACCGTTGAAAATTATAACCAATTACCTCTTTCAATTTAATATCACTAGCGAAGAAACTTTGTTCGAACAACTGTTGAACAGTGGGAAGGGACAACTTTTCATTTTTCTCCACAAAAAGTTGGTAATGATAGGCTTCCTGCCCGGAGCTCAACTTCAGGTAAGGGTCTGCTTTCAGAATCTGAGCGACGAGTGATGTTAGGAACTCTTCTGGATCTAAACAAATAAAATACAGTAATAATCAAAGATTACTCAAACAAATTTCTTCGAATATTCATCTCTCAAAACTTAATACTGAGCGTGGAAAGGATAATTCTCATCAAAAGGTACTGCCCTTCCTCTATGCCTGTAAAATTAACCCATGATTTTGGTGATTTATCGAGCTTTGAGATGGAGATTTTGATTAAAATTGAAAGAATTTATGAAATGAATGTATTTAAATATTTCATGTAGCTTCTATTTATGTGTTTGGTGATATTTAGTCGTTGTTTTTTCTCTGGGAATAGGTCCACCAGCCGCAACAAATTCGTAAGAACTTAGCAGGTTGGTGGATAGAAAAAAGAATTCTTATTCTCTATATCTTATTACTGTCATTTCTGTGATTCATTTTTTCTTTCTGTTAATAAATTCTACAGTCAATACATTCTATTCTAAATGGTTAACGAAGGCATAATATAAGAACAAAATCCCCCCCAAAACAGTTCTTCTTGATTGCCGAGTTGTCAAACAAATTGAAAAAACGCCCGCAGTTCCAACACATGGGTTTATTGTTTTGTGAGTACTGCGTGATTGCTCGTGTCATATCGAGGATTTTAGGAGTCAATTAGAAATTACAATTTGCTATGAGTGAATTTCTACTGATCTGAAACCTATCCCAGTCAATTATGAGTCCAAAATTACTTATAAAAAAAAACGCTACAAATTCTTTCACTGGGGTTTATTATTCAATTGCCTTGCGTTCATGATTGAATTTATACTAAGCTTTGGAGTGTGCGTGTTTCACAGGTGATAGAGCGATTATTGAATTTCAGGAGATATGCATAGAGCACGTAAATCTGTTCTCAACCAAAATACCTATTTGGATTGATCAGTTGATCATATTTGTGTGCCTCCTGAAATTCAATAATCGCTCTATCATCTGTAAAACGGGGACACTCCAAAGCTTAGTGGGAATTCAAATCATGAACGCAAGCCAATTGAATAATAAACCCCAGTGAAAGAATTTGTAGCGTTTTTTAATTGTTATCAGAATGCTTCAATCCGTGTATCGGCTAAAAAGCCTTTTAGGAGTTCACTCCAGTATCCACATTACTACATCACTAGGTTCCTCCAATCAAAACAAAAACAATAATAAACCTAAAATAACGCAAATGTTGGCACCATAAATCGGGCCATACATCGGGAATGGTTTGACCTATGGACCTGGGGAGGGGCTCATTCGATTCCTCATGGAAAGTTCTTCAAAAAAAGTCCAAATTTAAGCCGCCTTGACTTTTTTGAGGGTTTTAGGGATTTTACAAAACTTTGACAACCCTTAAAGGGCACTTTAAAGTAAGTGAGAGAGCTGGCTAAAGAATTGGGGCGTTGTCGGACCAACATGGATTTTTCGTGAAAATTTCAGATTTTTTGCTCCAGCCGTTTGGGAGAAAACGAGCGTACGGCGTACGGACGGAAAAATTTTTATTGCAGATTCGGATTCTACACCCTTTGAAACGTAAACCATGAAATTTTCAGGGGGTTAACATTTTTTTCAAGAGCTATTACAATGGTTTATTATTGAATAATAAACCAAAATGAGCATGATAATAATTGTAGAGTTGAATTACTGGGAGTTTAGAGATTACTTGTAATGGTACACGAGAACTTTCGGATTGAATACCCATCAGCGATTTTTCATGTTTCAAATTTTACGCTGTATAATGAATCCCTTGTAGGAACCCACCTTTTTCCTCTGTAGTTAAACCAGACACGTTAGACAACTTCTCCATAAGCCTTCGGAGTTTCATGACGCGATCGGCTCGAGTGAAGTAGAATTTACGAAGCGGGTTGACGATCTCCTCACGGAGAACTTTCTGCACTTCGCAGTAGCTCGGGATGTCACCAGGGCCAGGCGGCCGGTACAGCAAACTGTCGAACACGCTGAAAAACAGAACCAGAAAGAACCAGTCAGAAACAAGAGTTGAAATGCGTTTGATTTTGAGTGGTTTTCATTTTTGAGAATAATTTACGAAGATAGGTTATCAAACAGATACATAATAGACCTTTGTGTAAAAATTTGCAGCGTTTTATCTGTTTAGAGGTGGATCTAATCCAGGATTAACATTGAGTGGCGTGGACATGAAACGAACATTTTCAGCAAAACCACTCCTTCAGCTCAGGTGTGGTATGGGGGACCGCCTAAAGACCACCAGTGGGTAGAATTATTTAGTCCTAGACATTGAACTAGCCATAGGGCCGTAGGTCATCCATTATTAGAAATATCAAGTTCAGTAGATATCTCGAAGAAAGCATACCTTGTAAAAGTGAACATGCTAAACAGAGTAGCGTCGAGATAGCATGAGTTGTGATGTCCCTGGATACCTTTGTATTTGCCACAAATCGGAGTGATATCCTCTTCCCCAGAGACGGGAGGAACACAACCAGGGACAATAGGACTGTCAACTCCACCGAAATCCGATGCTAGGAACCCTGAAACAATTTGCATCAACAATTGTGAATCTGGGGCTTGTTTATCCACATCATCTTATTAGAACATTGACAGCGAATCGAGTAACTTAATGTTTACAATAGCGTTAGCTTGCCTTCACTAGATCTGAGCGAGGCGTGAGGAATGCTTTCCATGAAACGAGAATCCTGTCGGCAACGGCTCAGTGGAACGAAGTAACCTCTATGAGGGTTGCAACTGAAATACTTTCGACCTTTCATGACCCCGTCGCAAAACCCAGGCTTTTCGTCTTCCTGCAACAACAAAAAGTTCAATCAACTTCTTAAAATTATGTTGCTGTAAGTCATGAAAATTCAATTAAATGGTGTGTGAAAATCGTACAGGCCTGTCTGTCATCCTATCTGGATGATTACAGACAGGAAAAAGGAAAATCCTAGTAATACTAAGCTAGTATAGAATTAGCTGTTCAGTAATGCTCCCTTTGGGAGTTGATGCCAAACTTTGCAAATACTGGAGGAGTGTCATGTCAACTGGGACCGACCGATTCTTGGAACGTAGTATGGAGGCGAAAAGACCTGGAATTACTATGAATTTCCTCAACATTTTTCCCACGTGGATCAGCAAAGCTTCATCTGACTTCACTACATATCAGCTGGGAACCAGACTCAATCATAAAAAGTAAATAAGTAATGGTGATTTGCAGGGCAGTTTATATAAGTACAAACAAGAACTTATTACCATTTTAAGAAAGATATTGAGGGGTGAACCCTACAGTTCAACCACAAGGGGGGGGGCCAAATATATACCGGAATTCCCGTTCAACAATTTATTGAAATAAGATTTAAAAAAACGTAGATGATTTCGTGTATCTGGGATCGCTGGTGACGAATAAGTGAGAAGAAGATGCTGAAGTGAAAAGAAGAATTGCTGCTGCTAACCGAAGCTACTTCGTATTCGCCAAGCTTTTAGGAGACAGGAATTTGTCAAAAGCGACAAAACTTGGCATCTACAAGACCCTTATAAGACATGTGGCAACTTATGGGTGTGAGATTTGGGTTTTTACGGAGTCTGATTCCAAGAAGATGGACTGTTTTGAGAGAATCTTGAGGAGGATATTCGGCCCAGTTTGCGAGAATGGTGGTTGGAGAAGGAGAAAAAACAGCGAGCTAGCCGAAACGTACAATGAACCTTCTATTACTGTCCATATCCGAACCCTGCGGCTGAATTGGTACGGTCATGTGAGGAGAATGCACAGCGATAGGCACGTGACAAGAGTGTTTGACCTCAAACATGAGGGTACACGACCAAGAGGGCACCCCAGGGCAAAGTGGAGGGACGAGGTAGAGAGGGATATGAGGCGCGCTAATATAAGATGGAGTGAGGACAGAGCAGTTTGGAAACAGGCGGTTATTCAAGCCAAAGACCGATTGAGTCTGTAGTGCTAAAGAAAGAAGAAGAAGAAGAAGAAGAAGATAAAAAACAAGTATTTACATATTAGTTTTCTACATCATATCCAGATTTAGAGACACACTTTAATCGGAAGTTGTTTGATGCCGCCTTCAAAGAAATAAGAGGGGCGTGTATTCAGCCAGTTGCGCACGAAGGTCTCAACAGGTACATCGTCTTTGAATCTTTCCCCTTCCAATGCCTCTTTCAATGGTCCGAACATGTGGTAATCACACGGCGATACGTCTGGGCTGTAGAGAAGGGTGCTCTAGGGTAGCCCAATGAATTTCTTCAAGGTTTTCCCGAGTCTGGTTGGCTATGTGGGGGCGGGCATTGTCATGCAGCCAAATCACGTTTCTCGTCGAAAATTGACTTCTTTTCTGGCGATAAGCCAGCTTTACCTCTTCCAATAGCTTGCAGTAGTAGGCTGCATTAACTGCGCGACGTTCATAAAGAAAGTCAATATGCAAAATTCCTTTTAAACCTCAGAAGACTGTGGATAGGGCCTTTCCAACTGGCAGGCGAGTTCATTTTCAACTGCTCCAGAAACTTCTTGTCCCATTAGTACACGTGGGTTTTCTTCATACAACTATCCCCAAACTGTAGCTTAAGTCTTTGATGGATTCCTGCTAGTTGGCAACCTGGGATAGTATCTCTTGCTCACTCATCAAGAAAACAGAACGGACGATACTGAACTGAGCGGCCATGGCCCTGGGAGACCCCCATCAACGAATCCTAGGAGAAGGGGCCCCTTCCCAGCATTCTACTAGCCTTGCAGGAGAAATTCCGGTTCATATTTGATTCACCCTCGTTCTACTGCTGGAACTGGAATCTTTCTCAAGTACTAGCCAACTTGATATTTCTTAAATTTGGATGGCAGTGCTTTTTCATCTGACTTTCTAACAGTTAGTTTCATCAAATGACAACTAAGAATCAATTTACTGCGTTTCATTTAGCCTAGAGAACAGAGTCATTGTTACAGGAATTTTGAACTGGAGGTGTGTCTAATCCCATTGTGAACAAAGGTAGGCAGGTCATTTTGGACAAGAACGTATGGAAACTGTTAGAACGGGGTTACTATTCCATTGCTTCAGTACAATCGTTCTGAAACCCTTCCACATTTTTTTTATGGAAAATCACACTTCTAGCAGACAAAAGACAAGGCATCCAATAGGAAAATTATTACAAAGTTTCATGTTAATCAAACTATGAATAGCCAATCATATAATCATATAACAAGGAAGCGATTGAATGGTACAGTTACCCCTTCGTAAAGTTGAGGCGATTAACCAGCAATACCCACAAGATAACCTTGAAACGTAAAAGCTCTACATATAAGCTCAGACGTAGCGGCTTTAAGAAACGGGAAAAGAGAACTAAACACATCCATCATACAATTGATAGTCAAAGTGGGTTCCGATACTGACCATCTCGATTCCAGCCATTTTGCGTCCTCTGTGATCGTGATCCAAGACGCCAATCCATCGGATGACGCCGTAGTGAGGTATACTTTGATAGATGACTTCCACCAAAGAACCAACGCCGAGGCTATCGTCAGGATCTGGGGTGTCATAGTACCCACTTCCTTCACTACCACTGCTGATGAAGTCTGAAAAAGTAAATCCACTGTTATTAATGAAAAGGCCCTGGATATGCAACAACAAGAACCAGTCTCAACGACACAAGTAAATTTCAAGTGAACACAAAATACAAGGATCTCATATTGGATGATTCTCTATAATAAAACGCTGCAAATTCTTTCACTGGGTTTATTATTCAATTGGATTGCGTTCATGATTTGAATTTATACTAAGCTTTGGAGTGTGCATGTTTTACAGGTGATAGAGCGATTATTGAATTTCAGGAGGTACACAAATGTGAGATATGCATTGAGCACGTAAATCTGTTCTCAACCAAAATACCTATTTGGATTGATCAGTTGATCATATCAGAATGCAAATGTGGGTTTTAATTAATGTTGGTTAACTGAAGTAGCTCTTTAGGGTTTGTCTCAACTGCTTCAAGGAATTGAAAAATGAATCAATTTCGTTGTTGGATGTCACAAGATTTAACGGTCGAAACGCGCGAAGAAGAGGATTGTTGAACAAATAATTATTAGGGATTGTCTGTACATAGAAGGGGTTTGAGGAGCGAGTGCGATATTGAGGTGCATGTATGTCAATTCGCTGTAGTAAGGCAGGACAAACGATTACAGACTTAAGGAGGCCGATAACAAAGGTGCAATCCGCTATAACGGCGACGCTGACTAAGAGAAGCCAATTTACAGAAAGCCAACGTATCATCAGGATCAAAATCAGGACAGCTCACAGCCTGCCCACAGGCGACAAAACGAAGGACCCATACTCCAGGATCGAACGGACGGGAGTTTAACCATATGCCACCAAGCTCCTGAAAACGGCTCGTTATGCTCCCAGTACAACGACCACCCCTGCTGTTATGCTCCCGCCAGTAGTGTCCGTCAGGCTGTCAGAGACTTTTTGGTGGACGACGACTAGGAATTCATGGTCGGCGAGTTGAGGCGAGCAGTTGGATGGTAACATTTCCATGACGAATAGCATCAAGGCTACTGGCTGTTGAAGTCACGTTTAACGTGACGTCAACATTCATTGGAAGTTGTATACTGTCGTTATTGTGGATTGAAGTTTGTGTTATTGAGTTGAAGTTGTATTTTGTGGATTGTTGACGAACAACACAGACGTTCGTTATTGCTACCATGTGCAAAAAAAAACTTGTACAATGCCAAAAACGGAATATGAGAAATAGGTAAAATAGGTTACAAATGTGGAAGGTTATGTTACTGCCAAATTGTCAAGGAAGGACGTATAGGAGAACCGCGGGAAACCAATTTTAGACGGTTCGTCATGACGGCTTGCATGATGGACAGGACGTCACGCATGCGCAGTCTGCATTTTTCTCCAGACGGTACCGTCAACGTCATCGCGTGAACCTCACCAAAAAGTCTGTAATATGAACCCAGCATCCTCCTGGTCCAGGTAGACTATTTCCTCCCCAAATGGTCGGTAGGCTGAATGATTTTCACGAACGTTATAGCGATAAAAGTATTTTTAATACGCAGAGACACAAGTGTTAACACATTCTGATCTATTTATCCAACTGACAAATGCCAACTGTTTTTGAGATGCGAGCGAAGCGAACATCCAGACCAGCAAACTAGACAGAACACATTTCTGTCTAAGTCATGGGAAAACAGTACGGGCGAAGCAACTGACTTGATATGGTCAAACTCCAGAGAAGATGTGATCTCCGAGCAGAGATCACTCGCTGGAAGCATAACAGTGCTACGTGTGCAGAGGTTGGGATCGTACTGTCCAGCCCGCCGTTTTGTTTGGGAGGAATTAGAGACTTTTTGGTGGACGACGCCTAGGAAACAGTTGTCACCCGGTTGAGGCGAGCAGTTGGATGCTAACATTTCCATGACGTCCTGGAAGTCCCCCCCCCCCCCCCAGAAATCCCTTCATTTTAGGGTCCGATGGGGCGAGGTCAGGGGAGTAGAGTGGGTGTGGAAAAACTTCCCATTTGAATTTTTTCAGCACGCAGTTGTTGGGCGCCCACTTCTCTCGGAATTGTGCACTGTTTCGCGCCCGTTCAAGAAACTTGTACACCACTTGCAAACTTTCTGCACACTGAGAACGTTTTCTCCGTAAACACTGGTTAGTTCTTCGTGAATTTCATTACCAGTTTTGCCTTTTAACGTTAAAAAACGGATTACAGCCCGCACTTCAATTTTGGACACAGTGATCTTCGACATTGTTTTTTGTTATTGTTGTTATGCGGGCCGAGGTTACAACATGATCTACGAAAAAATTCAGTGTTGCCACAACAACCCAACAGGAGATCCCTCGAAGTTTCGGCTTTCTTCAATAGCTTAAAATATTAATGAGCGAAACTTTTTTATTGCAAGCCCCATCATCCAACTGCTAGCCTCAACTCAGCGATCACGGTTTCCTAGTCCTCGTCCACCAAAAAGTAGTCTTGTCACAACCCAACTGAAAATCCCTTGATGTTTCGGCTCTCAAACTTGAAATATTAATGAGCGAAACTTTTTTATTGCAAGCCCCTCGCAGTATTTCCCGCGAGTGGAGTTTTGATCGCTGGGAGCATAAACGCCCACGCCCGAACGGACAAACGCATTGAAGAGCACAACCAGGGCATCCACATCCGTGTCACCTCGTATAGCGTTTCAGAAAGCCGAGACTTCTCATTGCTAGTGTCTATCAGTGTCATTGTTTGCTGCCTTGAACATAAAATCCATCAAGTATAATTTTCTCACAGCCTCGTCGTCCGCTTTCGTTCAAATGCGGGTTTTCTTCAGTTTTACGTTGGGAGTGAAGATTTAATAATCCCATACCGATCGTTCCCATGCGCCACTTCATCAAACGCAACAGGAACGTGAAATCCTTGAAACAAGCATTCCCTCTACAATTTTAATCCAATTTTTGAGAAATTATTTCGAACTGCGTTGTTTAGGGTGAGATAATCAATATTGAGAAATCCATTCCATAACTCTAACAGTAAACGCAAATGTAAAATCTATCAAGCGTCATCTTCCCAAGGCCTATTCCACGAGATTCTCTCAAATTTGGAGGAAGAGACGTTGAGGGTAAGCAATTATCATTTGATTACCCAATTTTTATGAATTTCTTGCTATGTTTTTGATTGTACATGAATCTGCTTTCATTCCCAAATTGCTTGTAACAAACTTGGTGTCTACAATTTACACCCCATTTGAATTTTCCAGAATTGCACGATGTATTCCATCACTCCTCACTCACTGCAACCTTTACGAAAACTCATGCGAAAATGTAACATTATCAATCACTAGGAGGATCATAACGGTCGGTATTAGTAGACTATAAGCCACAATGATATATTTTAAGAATATTTTCAAACATTACAATTGTGTATTCAGTTATGTTATGAGCCACACAGTTTAAGGAGGAAAACTTTTCCCTAGCAAGGCAGAGGAGGCTGCATATCGTAGGTTACATCGAAAAATAATCGGCTCAAAGCGCACACAGCTGACGAAGGAAGTCCAACACTTTATTTCTTCCCATCCACAAAGAGGCTCCATTATAAGTGAGTTGGTTGAGCATAGTTGATTATATGCCAAATAAATTACTTTCAATTTAGTTATCAAGTCCGTGCAGTTCAGACAATCTTAGTGGACCCGTTAGATCATGTTAGGGTCTAGGCAGATAGACAAAAACATCTGATACTACAGATTACTCGTATTTACAACATTAGAACCGATACAAATTAAAATCATCAATGTGAACGGATAGCTGTATAAACTTTTGTAAAACACATAGATTGCAAAGCTTCTCACATGACTCCTCTTCTTCACGGTACTGTTGGGCGTATTTTTCTTCAATTTCAAGAACCGTCAGCGGAATATAACAGTCGGACATCACGTGTCGTCTTTGTTTATGACCTAGTCGCGAATATACGAAAGGAAGAAACACTCGCCGGCATTCACAGCATCGATAAGACGAATTTTGGAACGGCTACAAGGCGATTGAAAACAAAAAGTTCATCTAAGTAGCTCAGAAAGTTCTTCTCCTCGAGATGGGAAACTATTTGCGTCTGGACTGAACTTAAAAATAGAACCAGTCTCGCATGCGGACAGTTCCCTCAGAATATTTACGTCCCTTCGCGTGTGCGTGCGGCTTTTCGAACGTCCACAAACATCTCGATTATGGAGTGCAACTTGACCAACAGAGGGAAGATGTGAGTACGTAATTAAGGTTTAAATTTGGCTAATTTTAGTGTATTACATTCGATAATGAATCATTATCATCGATGGCAGTAAAAATGATTATCCTCTCCCTCCTCTTCAGACTTAGTTTCTTTAAAAAATAAACAAGATTCCAAAAATCAAATAAAAAACAAATTCTTTCACTGGTGTTTATTATTCAATGGGCTTGCGTCCATGATTTGAATTTCTACTAAGCTTTGGAGTGTGCATGTTTCACAGGTGATAGAGTGATTATTGAATTTCAGGAGGCACACAAATATGATCAACTGATCAATCCAAATAGGTATTTCGGTTGAGAACAGATTTACGTGCTCTATGCATATCTCCTGAAATTCAATAATCGCTCTATCACCTGTGAAACACGCACACTCCAAAGCTTAGTATAAATTCAAATCATGAACGCAAGCAAATTAAATATTAAACCCCAGTGGAAGAATTTTCAGCGTTTTTTATGGTTATCAGAATGCTTCAACCCGTGTATCGGCTTCAAAGTCTTTTAGGAGTTCACTCCAGTATCCACATTACAACATCACTACGTCACTAGGTTACTGATGTCAACACAAAAACAATAATAAACCAAAATAACGCGAATGTTGGCACCATAAATCGGACCATAGATCGGGAATGGTTAGACCGACGGACCTGGGGAGGGGCTCATTCGATTCCTCGTGGAGTGTTCTTCAAAAAGAGTACAAATTTAGGCCGCCTTGACATTTTTTGAGGTTTTTAGGGATTGTACAAAACTTTGACAACCCTTAAAGGGCACTTTAAATTAAGTGAGAGAGCTGGCTCAAGAATTGGGGCGTCGTCGGACCAATTTTCCTGAAAATTTCAGCTTTTTTGCTTCAGCCGTTTGGGAGAAATCGTTTTCGAGAAAAATTTTTACGGCGCAAACGTTCTCCATGAAACGTAAACCATGAAATTTTCAAGGGGGGTTAGAATTTTTTTTTTTTTTTTTTTTTACAGAGCGATTACAATGGTTTATTATTGAATAATAAACCAAAACTAATTTGTTTAATTCCGAAGCTTTTTTCTCTACTCTGATTGTTATCAATAATGGACCTTTATCATCAAACTGAATACTCGATTACTAACCAAATATTTTAACCTCCTCTCATAACAGCCGAAAATGAAAAATGAGAGTGGATATTTGAATTTTGGAAAAAGAAATTTCCATTTCTTGAGAGAGAACATAATTCTTCCGCTTTCTAAAGGTAGACTAGAAGGCAGTAAATTTGAATCCCAACAATATTGAAATTTGGTTGATTTGTTTCGATCCTTTTGGGCTTTGTAGTTTATGCCAGTTATCTCTACAATAGCGAAATGTGATTATGAGTAGTGAGGAGTACACCATCTGAAAGCTTGTACTTAAAACTATTTTTCTATATAGTAGCCAGATTTGTCCATACATTTTTGCTGACGAGTTATCAACTTTTGAAAACCCTCTTCGAAGAACTCCGCCGCCAGGCCGTTGAGGAAGTTTGTGACCGCTTCCTGTACCTCATCTTCCAATCTGAAGCGTTGTCCACCCAAGTCTTGTTCCAATTTAGGAAACAAGTGATGGTCGCTGGGAGCAACGTCAGGGCTGTAGGGGGCTTGTTGAACCACATTCCAGCCGAATTTCTCGATTAACACGTTGACTGCCAGTGAGTACCAAATTGGTACTCAGAGAGGGTTACCCATAGGCCATGAGTACCAAATTGGTACTCACCTACGATCCTGACGTCATCGACTCTTGACACTCTGTGAACTGTTTTCGGAACTAGAACGCTGTGTAAATCTTCTAAGAGGTGCGTTAGCATCCATGTACACGGTGCTTAGCATCGTATTTTTCCGTCCGTATTGAAATGAGTTTGGTTTTGAAAAACCGATGATTTAGGTACATTCTTATTTGAGACAGCGTTCGGCCAATTTTTTTGAATAAATAGTTTTGTGCAAGATGTTAGAGTTGACAGATAATCATTACAACCTATTTTTACCTTTTTTTATGAGATAATTAGGGGTGAGTACCAAATTGGTACTCAGCAAAAGGTTCACTCCTGGGCCAGTGAGTACCAAAGTGGTACTCAGGTTTTTTGGGTCCCTGAGACCATGGTTTCGTCAAAAGGTCGCCCGGCCCATCAAAATGTCATTTTTCAGAGGTGTTTCTACAAGAATTTTCAAAAAAAAATTTTTGGCCTGAGCGGAACCCTCGGCCTACGTAGCCATGGCAGTCAACGTGTTAAGGCACTGGTCTTCCGGGAAACATGCGGGCGCGCGTTATTGTGGTGCCTTGACATTGGTCAATCTTCCTTGCCAACGATTTTGAATGTCTCTTTTGAGTTTTTTCAAAGTTTCGCAGTATCTGTCCGAATTTATTGTCGTCCCTGTAGGTATAAATTCGGTAAGCAAGACACCCTTCCAGTCCCAGATCACCGTAGAAATCACTTTTCTTGCGGAGAGCGTCTGCTTGAACTTCTTCAGTGGCGGCTTTTCCATTGTGGTGATTGCATTTTCGTTTCCGGGGTAACGTAGTGGCACCACGTTAAAACAACACTTGGGTGGACAACGCTTCAGATCGGAAGAAGAGGTACAGGAAGCGGTCACAAACTTCCTCAACGGCCTGGCGGCGGAGTTCTTCGGAGAGACCGTGGAAATCTGTAAGTGTGGCACTCAATTCCCTATTTTACAAAGCTGATTCATTAATTGTGTCGGCAAGCTATAATTTACTTCACATTAGCGAGATACTGTTAATCGTGCTATTCATTATAGACTGTTCTCTTGATTGGAACTGTTGAAAAGAGAGAATAGACCTTGGCGGAAAACCTCGTTTTCGCCCGGTAATTACGAATCATTAAATGCATTTACTTGTCAACCTTTTATCTGAAGATAAGTAAATCCAGGTCAACGACCCGAAACGCTGTAACTTGTCATACGAATATTAAACAGCGGTGGAAACCTGTCTACGTAATTAGATAGATAAAATAGAAATAACCAATGTTCATCACATTGTGACACTGTAAAGATGGAACAATCTAAATCATTCCCATGTCATTCACAAAGTGCAATACCTAAATATCTGGAGAGACATTTTATAATGGGTTATAGTTCGGTTTATTGTCTGCCAGAGGAACATTAAAACATAAAAAACACAATTACACCCATAAAGTCATGTTTTAGCATGGAACATGCTTTAGCCTTACTAACTAGCTGAAAAACGTCACACGGAAGGGAAACGCAGGAGGGTGACGCTAAATATTATATAAGATAAGAATAGTATACTTCCTTTTGTGGATGTTAGTGGATCTGGAGCCCTTCCCCGGGAAATTTTGAAAATTTTCCTGTAAAAAACGCCAATATCTTATTGTAATCACACAAATGCACCACCAACCACTTTGACGTCTACAAACCCCGCCTTAAGTCATCATAAGCGCTAAAATCCTTTATAGTTCTGCGAGAACCTGAGTTGCGAGTTCTCATTAACATAATCAGTCTAACAGCATTATTACGATGGATATAGTTGTCAGTAGACAACGGAGATCAGTCACATAGGTAAAACCGAAATGGCAGGCATGAAAATAGCAAATTGAAACCAGCAGAATGATAAGAAATTAACGAGAGGAAAACCGCAAAAATAGCATGGCTAGAGCATGTTCCATGTTTTTTGAATTTCAGCAGCAGGTCCAGTTTATCTTCAAATCTAAAACTGACCTCTTGCAAAGTGATTCAAATGATTTCCCTATTAATTTGTAAGGTTTTTTGGCATACAATTCTTCGTCAACACACACACTTGATTTCCTTTGAATAGATAATATGTTTGTGTTCTCCATTCTACCCCATACCCGCAGGGTTATAGAAATTTTAAAACGAATTTGCTAAGCTTTTAACATTCATCCTCCCAAAGGATGTTGGGAAAGTAAAGAAGGATACAGATGTATGTTCAATTAAACATATTTTTTGGGTAAATCTCACAAACGACGGATTAAATATAAATACAGATATATCATGTGTGTATACTGTGTTTGTTTTGCGTGGAAGACGAGTGAAGGATGTGTTAGCCATCCTTCCATTCATTAATAAATCCAGAATTAAACTAATATTAATTCTTCTAGAAAAAAAAAACAAAAATCCATTAGCTTTCCCATCACCATCAGTTAGCGGCACTGGGGTTTGGCAGATTAGTATGCAGAAAATCATTATTGTCAAAACTATTAATGAGAAACATTCAAGTAAATGTAAGTGCTGTTATAACAGTGTCCTCGTGCTACCTAAGAGTGGGCCCAAAGCGCATAGTGAAATCTACGGTTCTGATTGTTTCGACTAATCCCTGCTGATATATGAATGTTGTCAAATAAAGGTTTGAAAGAAATCATATTATTCAAATAATGAAACTTTATAATTAGCTTTATGATGAATTCGGTTTTGTGTCAACCAGTGATCAGAAATGCACATCCCGAAATCATCAAAAAATTGCGAAAAGATCGATGCAGCGATAGTTTTCAATAACTTCATTGCGTTCAGATCAATATTGAGTGATGCGCATGCGCAGATCAAAAAATCGAGGGGGGTTGGTGTCCAGGTTTGGGCTTTGAGATGGTGGAATTCTGTCCTCTGTACGGACAATGATATCTTAATTCAGAATGCTATGACAGCACCCAAGTTCAAAAGTAGTTGGAGACTAGATCCCAAAGAATGACATTGCCATCAATCAATAACAGCTTGGACTTGTGAAATAAGTACCTAGTCCTGCCATAAGTTCTGTTAGAAGGAAAAATGCTTAGAGACATAATTTTGTTCTTAATGCTCAGCTTGAGTCATTTTATTTTGAAAATATTATACATCATAAAGTGGAAAAACGATGCATCATTCAAAATGCCAGCCTTTTTCCTTCAAAAAAGCTTGTAACTTAATAGGCCAATCATAGATGGCAGTATGCAGATCTTCCTAAGGAGAATTACGAACAGAATTCATCAGAGACGACTTCAAGCTCTCCATATTACGCTGCTCTCCACCACAAGCCATCAGCCCAAGATGGGATTAAAGCTGGTAGCCCATTGGATTCATATCCAGGCTTCCTGAGGGTTCAATCAGCCTGAAGCTGAGTTCTGTTAAAGACCCAGAGCGGTTATTTCTAGCTCCATACTTAAGGGCGCTTAAAGACTGTAGCTGCGATAAGAGCGAGGAAAGAGAGCAAAGAAAGCAAACAAGGAGGCAGGGCAGAGATGAGGGGGGGGGGGCAGAGTGGGGCAGCGCTTCAAGTTCAGCAGAGCTGCAAGCAACGCTAAGAGCGAAGAAACCAAGCCAGTTTGTTCTTGTCCCTCTTATCCTTTATCCGAAACATGAGTCCTGATGATTTCATTGGTGTACTGTACCCATTGGATTCATATCCAGGCTTCCTGAGGGTGGCTGGACAGTCCCACATGGTGATACATTTGGAAACGTTCAAACCTGAAGCTCAGCCTGAAGCTAAGTTCTGTTAAAGACCCAGAGCGGTTATTTCTAGCTCCATACTTAAGGGCGCTTAAAGACTGTAGCTGCGATAAGAGCGAGGAAAGAGAGCTAAGAAAACAAACAAGGAGGCAGATGAGGGGGGGCGGGGGGCAGAGTGGGGCAGCGCTTCAAGGTCAGCAGAGCTGCAAGCAAAGCTAAGAGCGAAGAAACCAAGCCAGTTTGTTCTTGTCCCTCTTATCCTTTATCCGAAACATGAGTCCTGATGATTTCATTGGTGTAGTGTTCATGAAAAAACCTTTATGGGACATTAATGATACTGTATTTACTATTTATTCCCGTATAAACCGAACTAGTCTCCTTAAATGTTGAAGTGATTGAACTGAATATACACGTTATCAATTCTTTTATAATATATTGGAAACTGGGTGTATTCATAAGAAACAGATATCGGACACTGATTTATTCGACTACGAAAAGACAGCAAAACAGATGAGCGCGGGGACAACAAGTATAACAATGATGGAGTTACATCAAAGCCAGATCACAGCAGGGAGGGAGGCGCAATGCTGCCAACCCTATACAACCAAAAGTCTTTATATCTTAACAAATTCAACGTTGATTAATAAAACATTTATTACATTTAAAAATGTGTAGGCTCTTATCTCAAGGTAAAAGCAAGACGTTCAACAGGCAAAATTGGGTTTGAAATGCAATTTGACCACCTCTTTATCCAGCAAGTAGTCGAATGTCGTCATATTCATCCGAAAATACTCGTAAAACATGTTAGAATCTTCTCGAAGTTCATTGTACAAATGATGAAATTCCCCGAGAACATGTCGCGATTGATTAATTGCGTGAATCCCTTCTACTTTTCACCTCCGAAGTAAATAGAGAGTTATAGTAGGACACTTAAGGGCCCCGAGGAACCTCCTCACAGATCCCGTAGAGGTCGGTTTTGTGCCCCCCGTGGCCTGGAAGAAACGGGGGATGTGAAATGTGTCGCATTGGTCGTGGCCCGATGGCCCCCGCAAACAGGTGCCCGCCACGTACATAACCTTCCAAATCTATAACCAAATACCAGATTCTCAATTACGGGTTTTCCGCAAAGAAATAGCATCGTCGAGAAGGATTTGAACCGCACAGACTCTCGCAGCATCGCTCCACTCTGAGCTGGCCAACTCTCAGCTCTTTTTGCTCTCTTTCCTCGCTCTCATCGCAGCTCCAGTCTGTAAGCGCCCTAAGATGAACGTTGAGTGCGAAGAAGGCTCAGTGTGAACTCGTTTCTACTGGCCAGTACGTCGAATGTTGGCAGATCTTTTGGCAGGACTAGGTAATAACCACAAATAAACACCGTTCTCTCAATCAACCCAAAGAGCTAAAGCCTAAAAGTGTCAACCAACTGGCATACAAAATATATTAATTTTTTACGATCCTGAGTAAGATATCCAATATTCAATAGGCATTCAATTCACAGGAAGCAGAAACGGACAGTAAAATATTTCTGGATCATTACCGTACTCCTTGCCGTCGGTTACCGATTGAGGAGGGGTACCAAGGCAAATCAAATCTTGGGAAACTTTGTTGGATTTGACGTCATTTCCCCAGTTGATCAGATCCCCGTTTTCTTTAGAAGGTGAACCTAAAACATCGGATATCACAAACCCACACAAACCACAATCCATTAGGTACAAGTAGTCAACTACAGAAAAAATATGTCATCGATTAATGAGGTAATCGAAAATACGAACGTGAAATTTAATTATTTACTACGTGCCGACTCAAGCCATCTTATTCACGTGGGTTAATGATTTAATTAATGTGCGCCGGCGTGAATGTGGTTGAAAACACGTGGAAAACGTTTTGCATCTGCACGTAGCTTACTTGTACACTGACCTGTATGAGCGTAGAAGTCGCTAGCTTTGACAAGTTCTGTTATGTCGACGTACTGGCTGGGACGAGTCAAATCTAGAGGGTTTTCCTAAACACGGCAAAAATTGAATTGAGGCGACGGAAAACATAGAGTAACATTCATTTACCAATTTGGTTAGCATTGATAATTGTTCGAAATAATAAAAACAGTTGTGAGGGTGATGGAACGGTAGTATAGTTGCCCCTTCCGAGCAGGTGGATGCATTATTATGCTCCGCCACGCTCAGAAGATGACCCAGACGGTTGCAGGCGTTCGATTCATCTCCCAAGGCGACAGATTCTAAAATCGGGAAGGAGCCAACTAACCATATCCATCACATAGTTATGGCGAGGCAACTTAATAATTTAATCATTTTCTTCCAACTTTCAACAGTACTCTTCTGAGTTTAAACATGTGCAATTGTCATGATGGCAATACATCTGAATACGTGACGACCTAATGGTCGAATGATCTTTTTGGAATCATGATCCTCAACTGTTCGAATACATTTTCGAGAAACTATGATATGGATTCAAGAATGGAATCAAGATTGAACAGAGTATACTACTTTTACGATGGACATAACACTGACCAGAGCTACGTAGACTTTTTCCTTGGCTATATCTACATCCTTGACCTTGCATTCTATCGGCTCATCGTCGGTGATCCAAACGACTCTGTCCCCAATAGCAAGAGGGCAGCTTTTCCCTTCATTCTTCGGTTTGTGATCGTCCACGTTGCAATACCACCTGCCTGGATCAAAAATGAAAATTGAGTACTTGCTGCAAAAACAATCATACTGCAATCAGCAAATTCTGGATCTTGAAATGGTACACTGTACACCTCAAACCTCCAAACAAGGGAAATAACGTTACCCAGCTGGCAGAGCAAGCTGTTCACTTCATTAGTAGATGCCAGAAATGTATGGAATGTTTTTCTTTCAAGTTCGTAGATACATATCAAGAGAAGTGTTCCAGAGGCTACTCAAGCCTGACTGCATTTTAATTTATAGTTAGTAGCTGAGGGATTTAGACGGTTGTATGACACCAACAGAATACAGTAGGTAAATTTAGGAAATGAAATAAATATTTCGGGATTTGAAATGGAAACAATTCATGGAAAACCGAACTGAAAATGCTTTCCCTCGATTTAGTGGATTGTGTGGTGCAGGAGGCTTCATTTAGCTAGGTAAATTGATAAGATATATTAAGGTGTGGATCACTAGTCTGCAAATTAAATGCCCAGTAATCACCAGGGATGGTTATCAATGGAATCGTACTACGGATGGCTGGTTTTCGTAATAGATTAATTTGTCACCAATGTTCTAGGTTTGATTATTTGGGATTCGTTCGAACAGGATCAGGCCAGCTCTGGAAAAATCCTCTCTTGGATAACAGCTTTGTTATGCTGTACAGAATTACGGAGTCTCCTCTGCCACCTGCTTCTTCTGCTTTGACAGCTTGTCCATCCACCCATCTTCTTTGATCCCTTCTCACTCCTCTTTTGACCTGTCCGTTCATTAAATTCACACTGTCTGACCTTCCAGTTTCTGGGTCCGGGTTCTGCTGGTGTTCACTTGTTTTGCGACCTTTCTTTGACCTAACTCAATCCACGTAGGAAAATGCTTTCTCTCGATTTAGTAGACTGCGTGGTGCAGGAGGCTTCATTTAGCTAGGTAAATTGATGGGGTGGTGAGGTGATGGAATGGTCTAGTTGCCCCTTCCATAGAGCTGAATGCGGTTTAATGCTCTGCCACGCTCAAAAAAATTCCCAGACGCTCGAAGGCATCTGATTCATCTCCCAAGGCAACGGATTTAAGAGACTGGAAGGGCCAACCAAACCATGTCCATCACACGTTGGATAATCATTCCTAGAAATCATCACAACCAGAGTTCGTTATGAAAACACATGTACGATTGTCATTCAACTTACTGCTCGTTTTGACCACTTGGTCACTGCTGGAGGACTTATTCATTTTCTCAAACAACGCAGATATGTGGTGGACAGTGCTCTTGTTTTTCGTTTTGGGCGAATCTCCAAAAGGTTTCAGACGACTTATAGAGCAGAACAATCCTTTATTGGGTGGACATTTGAAATAAGAATATCTCCCAAGAGTTCCATCAGTGTCACCTTCAGCGTTTGGATCCTACAAAATCAATCCAGACAAGGTCAAACTTTATTAAGATATTAATAACATAAAATTAAAACGGTTAGTTACGATGCACTGTGGTTCAAAGACGGAAAAATTCGGCCGAAACCCCAATTTTTCAAATCTTTTCGTGTATTACATTATTAGTGCTACACTAGAGGATGTCAATGCCGAAGTTTCAGAAAGTAATCTTCACTTGCATACTAACAATAAACCACATACTTACTGTCAATCGTCGTTTTGTTATTTCGTGTAAAAATACTTTTCATCGCCATAAAAAACGCTGCGAATTCTTTCACTGGGGTTTATTATTCAATTGGCTTGCGTTCATGATTTGAATTTATACTAAGCTTTGGAGTGTGCATGTTTCACAGGTGATAGAGCGATTATTGAATTTCAGGAGGCACACAAATATGATCAACTGATCAATCCAAATAGGTATTTTGGTTGAGAACAGATTTACGTGCTCTATGCATATCTCCTGAAATTCAATAATCGCTCTATCACCTGTGAAACATGCACACTCCAAAGCTTAGTATAAAATTCAAATCATGAACGCAAGCAAATTGAATAATAAACCCCAGTGGAAGAATTTGCAGCGTTTTTTATGGTTATCAGAATGCATCAATCCGTGTTACGGCTACAAAGCCTTTTAGGAGTTCACTCCAGTATCCACATTACTACATCACTACGTCACTAGGTTACTGATATCAACACAAAAACAATAATAAACCAAAATAACGCGAATGTTGGCACCATAAATCGGGATAGATCGGGAGTTTTGACCTACGGACCTGGGGAGGGGCTCATTCGATTACTCGTGGAGTGTTCTTCAAAAAGAGTACAAATTAAGGCCGCCTTGACTTTTTTTGAGGTTTTAAGGGATTTTACAAAACTTTGGCAACCCTTAAAGGGCACTTTAAATTAGGTGAGAGAGCTGGCTCAAGAATTGGGGCGTCGCCGGACCAACATGGATTTTTCCTGAAAACTTCAGCTTTTTTGCTTCAGCCGTTTTTGAGAAATCGTGCGTAAGGCGTACGGCGGACGGACGGAAAAATTTTTATAGCAGATTCGGATTCTACACCCTTTGAAACGTAAACCATGAAATTTTCAGGGGGGGTTAGAATTTTTTTTTTTTTTTTTTTTTTTTTCAAGAGCGATTACAATTATTCAATTTACAATTATTTATTATTGAATAATAAACCAAAATTAATTTATTAACGAATATTTCTTATTTAAAATGAGTTTTGAAAATATTTTCAACAGCGGGCAATATGTGATCATTCACTGTGATGTTAGACGTTTATCTCGTTCAAACTGACCTACACTTGGAGTTCCTCCCCTCTGATTCTGGTAGGAGAGCGCACTCATAAATGTGCTTGCTTGTCAACGCAAAAACGGAATTAAACCCAACCGCGGACGACCGTTGACCTAATAATAAACTTGACAGGTGCGATTATTGCTATTATTGTTATGCTATCGATGAAAGATCGTCGAAATCAATAGGGAAAGAGTCAACTCGGCTGGTTATCTTAATTTTCACTGGAATGTGACTATTTAAGGAGGGTTTTAGGCCACGTGGCATATTTTTCCGGTTTGCGATGACTATTTTCGGAGGGTTATGAGCCATGAGACGAATTTAATGGAAGTGAAGTATGGCCGACTCCGTATACAGTTTTTATCAACATAAAAAGTCAAATTCTATTATTTCTTTATCTCAACAGTTACTGGCATAAAGACTCATCCTTCTATATATAAGCATTAGTTTTCAAGGGAAATTTGGGATTTTTTACACCAAGTCGCAAGGAAGTACAGAGTTTTGACCGCAAACAGCCGTTTTGGAACCACATTGCGATGTACGAGTGGTGCCTACCACAACACATGGCCTCTGCCATGAGCAATCAAGCAGGGTTCAGATCCATCCGGAACGTTTGGAAATACGGAGAGGGGAAGCTAGTAAAAAGCAGTGGAGGGGATGGAGGGGAATCGGCCAACAACTCGTTTCCCGCGCTTCCTGCCCCAGCTGTTTCGGTTCCCAACACCACTCCCTATGCGCAGTAGTGAACGGCGCCATCCGGAACAAAAAACATTAGAAAAATCTGATGCGTACAGTTTGCCTCAAAACTGCCTGTCCAGAAAAAATATTCCCTCTCCCCAGCTGATGTCCAACCAATCAGCTGATCGTATTAACTTTCCAGATAGCTTGCAGGATGGATGTGAACCCTACTTAAGTCAACGTTAATGGGTCTTCTTAGGTAATGAATTATTTATGGTAAACTGAAAAATAACTTGATAAAAGGAGTGATACTCGGTTATTCTTTAATACTGTCCCCTAATATAAAAAACAGGGTTTCTCCCATCCTTTTTGGTTTATTGTTTTCAATAATAGTACAAGGAGTGTTTACAGACATAAGCAAGCGGGCATTTTCTGCTAATTTTGTTAAGAAACGTTGACTGATATAGGTTTCAGATATGTAGAAATTCACACATAGCAAATAATCGAATTCCTGAACCTAAATAACAAGCCCATGAGTTAGATTGGATGCATTTTACTATTAAAAATGATGATTAAGTAGTACTCCTCTCTTCCACGTTTGAAAAACAAATATAGAAGAAATTAACTTATTCAAAATTGTGGGCGGTAATTAAGTTTTCGACAATTGAACCCCCACCATCTATCAAGTGCCAGGTAGCCTCGAGAAACAGATCGAATAATGTGTGTGGAGTTTAGTGGTCTGGATGCTAGCATCTCGAGAATTTAAAAAAAAAACATCCTAAATCAATCTTCTGGTAAACTATTGAAATGTTGGACAAATACTGGTAGAACTTGTGAATTAATATAAATTTTTTGAAATGCAGTATTCATTTTCCATAGAAAGATGACAAGTGGGATTTTAAGTAGTTGATGACCTTTAAAACAAGTGTTCGAATCACAGGTTCTGGTCAATTTGTCCAATTGATATGTAGCTTACTAGAAGATGGATTTAGGAAGTTTTTTTTTATTTTTGAGATGCTACCATCCAGACTAACAAACTCAACACACTAAATTCTAACTGTTTCTCAAGACTACCTGACACTTAATAGATAGTGGTGGCACTACTGAAGTATTATAGTATGAAAACACTTTTGTATTGTCTCCCAATTTTGTTTTAAAAATTAAACCAAGTATGTTCAAAAAATTACTCATGCAATAAATACAAATGCAAAAATAGGCATCGAATAAAACGCTAGGGTTAGTCCTACCTGACGAACATCAAAATTTCTAGGCATTCACCAGGCTTTCACTGCATTACAGAACCAATCTTATCTTATTCTACCCACACTATCCTGCATTTTACAAACTTTAAATAAAAACCGTGATGGATAACATCCATTGTCAAGCAATTTTTGTAAGAATGACAACAATCAATGAATTTTGATTGCTACCAATGGTTAGTCAATCTTACCTAACTACTTTTTTTTCTCCAATACAGTAATTAATTAAGTACAAGAAGATGTAAAATCACTTTGATTCCTATTTCAAATAAATCTACAAACCTACATTTAGCCCTAATTCAAACATTTCGTTATTTACCTTGTCAATTGCTTATCAATCACAGGAGTGAAGGATGACGAATACGAGTGCATCACGTTGTTAGACGGCTAATACTGATAAAGAGGCTCGAGAGGGAAAAGTGTTCATAGGAACCCTGACTGCCACAGAAATGAGGACGAAACCCCATCTGGGCTTGAGAATCAAAAGAATTTAGAGACACTAGAATGGATGCTGTTAGTATGTACGTTTCAGTATGGACCCCTATAACCGATATGTGAATGGATGATGACATCTAACGTTAGCAGACTCTCTCGAAAATTAGCAATTGTGAAAATGGAAGATATGAGTGCAGCATTTGTAATGGATGCGGCGAAAGTATTGAGTGTGATAAATGCAGAGTCGGAGCACAGGTGATGGCAGGTGCTAAAATGATGCATAAAAGATCAAAAAGGCAATTGATGTAATGGGCAAGATCGTACAGGTGCATAAAGAACACGGGTGTATAACTTAGCCTTGCTACGTGTGTGCCCGATACAAGGGTGTTGCAAGTTAAAGCTGGCCACTGACGATCGTTCTGAATGGATCGCTAAGTCGGGCGATATTGGAACGACGAAAAAAGAGTCGAAAGTAGGGGCCATTCACGATCCCTCCACTACACTCCATTTTCGATAGTGCTGTTCCGTCTTCCGTCGTCTGAAGTGTCCCTATGTGGTGTTTGTGTCCATCTTGAGGTGTTTGTGTCATTTAATATTTCGTCAGGTTCCGGGTAAAAGTGACCAAGTAACATTTTTTTCAAAATGAGCTTTTTTTGTCATTCCGGTACTAAGGAACGTTGTCTACTGTGTGTCGTTGCTAAGAACGTTATCTTCAAACTGATGTTCAAGAAATACTTGAAAATAAAGCAGGGTTCAGATCCATCCGGATCGTTTGGAAATACGGATAGGGGAAGCTAGTAAAAAGCAGTGGAGGGGATGGAGGGGAATCGGCCAAACACATGCCAACAACTCGTTTCCCACGCTTCCTTCAACAGCTGTTTCGGTTCCCGACGCCATTCCGTATGCGCAGTAGTGAACTGGGCCATCCGGCAAGGAAAAATATTTGAAAAATCAGATGCGTACAGTCCGTTTCAAAAGTGGCTGTCCGGAAAAAAAATTTTTCCGGAATATTTAATATTCCCTCCCCAGCTAGTGTCCAACCAATCAGCTGCTCGTATTCACTTTCCGGATAGCTTGCCGGATGGATGTGAATCCAGCTTAAATTTTACCTGCCTGAACCAAAGAGTTTTATGTGACCAAATGGCATTTGAACTCAACCACAAAACACGAGATGGATTATAAATGTACTCTCTCTAGTGCATGTAAATGTTATCAATTGCCATTTGATCACTTTTACTGTGTAAGATATGTAAGATTGCATAGTGGGCAGGTGAAAATGACCAATTACAGTGATAGGTAATGGATAACCTTTTCTAACAGAAATAGGTATATCATTGTTATTAGATGATTGGCAACACGATAAATTAACGAAAAAACTATTCAATCCCTCAATTTCATGTAACTATGCAACAGATTTTCGAAGAATTGAATTGACCAAATGAGTAAAGCTTGAAACTCCAGGCAGGTAAAAATGATCAAATAGAGTTTTCCGAAAACAGCTCTTATTTAATCTGAAGTGAATTTTGAAGCACGATATCATAGGCGGGCACTAGCTAACTACCTACAGGATAAAGAAAAATCGAAACATAGTCGGATGAGACATCACACAACCAGTGTTCGTAAGAAGAAAATAGGTGAAACTTCAGATCGCTCCCCTGTAAAATTCTGCAAATGTTACTTGGTCACTTTTACTCGGAACCCCACGATTTATTATTATTCAATATTTAATATTAAATAATAGTCAAAAGCGTGTTCTCGCAAGATGGACGAAGAAGAATTTCTCTTGTTGGCTACAGCTGTAAGTTTGTACGCCAAACAAAGAAAACCCAAAAAGAAGTGGGTGAAACAGCGGTTTCTCAATAGAAGACAGCACACACACTTGAATTTATTTCAAGAGCTTCAAGGGCGAGGTTTCTTTTAAATTTGTCGTGGTAATTTGGGTCACTTGTTTTCCACAAGGTGTGTTCCTTGTATGAATCGATGACGGTATTCACAAAGTCCTTGTTGGAAACACTCCTTTCGTGGAGAGAAAAGTCAATTGGGGAAAGAACCGAAAGCGACAAGCGACCTGTTCGATTGACCATAACCAACTGAGACAGAAAAGTGCGCAGTTTGCCCACTCACGGTCGTTCCATCCTGCCATCAGTCCGTATTTCTCGGTCGCGTTTCCCCATTCACGAGCAGTTGGAGCGATGGAGTTTTGGCGCGGCGCGATGGCTTTTCGACTGGTTGGCAATCCATCACGCCCCGTCACTCCACTCCAAACCCGATGAGTTTTGCCATTCACGTCGTTCCATTGGAGCGCTGCCACGTTATTTGGCTTGTGGGAACGATCGTCAGTGGCCAGCTTTAGATTCCCTCTGAAGCCGCGGTCAGACTAGGCTGTTTAGCAGCTGCTACCAACCAGCCGCTGGTAATATTGCCAGCAAGCAGCCTAGTCTGACCCACAACCAGCTGTGAAAGGCAGCGAGCAAGTGTTTACTAGCCACAATCGGAAGTTGAACATGTTAAACTTTTTAGCGCTGCCTACCATCCGCTGGCAGTCACATGACCTCCCCGCTGGCGCCAGCCAGCCAATGTGAACCCCTAGTAACTCACAAGCGGCTGGTGAATTAACACGTGTCTAGTTTGCAAGCAGTGTTAGTTTTGTTATATTTTGCTCCAGTTGCTTGACAACGTAAAGTTATTGCTTCCGAGTCTACTAAAGTAGCGGAAGCATTGTTTTCACTTTCGGAATGTGAAAATTTTTTTGTCTCCAAAATCAAAAATTCCACTCGCATTTTGCGTTTTAGACCTTTCTGAACGATTTTGGTTCCGTGTCTGTCTGTGTGTCTGTCTGTGTGGCTGTCTGTCAGCAAATCCTTGTTACGGGCAAAACTACACGAAGTTATTGTCCGATTTTGATGAAATTTTCAGGGATTGTGCGGGTTGGGGTGTAGATGGTCCCCTATAGGTTTCATGACCCCTGGATCAATAGTAGCCTCTGCGCATGCGCAAACGTGAAATCCTTGTTACGCGCATAACTCAAGTTCTTGACTAATTTCGATGAAATTTTCAGGGATTGTTTGGTTTGATGTGTAGATGGTCCCCTATGAGTTTCATGACCCCCGGATCAATAGTAGCCTCTGCGCATGCCCGAACGTTAAATTCTTGTTACGCGCATAACTCCGAGAGTTCTTGACCAATTTTGATGAAATTTTCAGGGATTGTTCGGGTTGGGGTGTAGATGGTCCCCTATAGGTTTCATGACCCCCGGATTAATAGTAGTCTCTGCGCATGCGCAAACGTGAAATCCTTGTTACGGGTATAATTCCGGAAGTTCTTGACCAATTTCGATGAAATTTTCAGGGATTGTTCGGGTTGGGGTGTAGATGGTCCCCTATAGGTTTCATGACCCCCGGATCAATGGTAGCCTCTGCGCATGCGCGAACGTGAAATCTTTGTTACGCGCATAATTCTGGGAGTTCTCGACCAATTTCGATGACATTTTCAGGGATTGTTCGGTTTGATGTGCAGATGGTCCCCTATGAGTTTCATGACCCCCGGATCAATAGCAGCCTCTGCGCATGCGCAAACGAAATCCTTGTTACGCGCATAACTCTGGGAGTTCTTGACCAATTTTGATGAAATTCTCAGGGATTGTTCGGTTTGTTGTGTAGATGGTCAGCTATGAGTTTCATGACCCCCGGATCAAGAGTAGCCTCTGCGCATGCGCAAACGTGAAATCCTTGCCACAAGCATAACACCGGGAGTTTTTGACCGATTTCGATGAAATTTTCAGGGATTGTTCGGACTTATTAGGTATATTTTATAGTTTGTTCAATAGTTGAACATGCCTACCTTTATTTTCCCCAATTATGCTCCTGCATAACGATAAATTTACCCTAATTCAACATTTACTTCGCCTAATTGAACGAAGTTCTTTAGTCAATAATAATTTTCAATGATCTATACAGTCATGTTATGGATACGAGGAAGCTATGTGCCACACCCACTTGGCAGAGGTTTTTCTAGTTTTGTTTTACTAGGAATAGCTCGACGCAATTTGGTGTATTTTCTCTGATTAAGTGGAGTGACTAACTCTAATAACTCTTTAAATTTAGGAACTGACATTCTTAAAATGTTTCTATACGATGATGAATCTTCCAATTCTACTTCCTTAAAAAGTCTTGCTGATGCCCCCCGATCGTTTCTTCCTAATATCCAGGACCTAACTCACCGTCGCCTTTTCTTCCGTTTCAGCATCATTTCACACAATTCTTCAACTCCAATATTTAACGCAAGTCTCAGAACTTCACGACTCACACCATGGTGCACAGAACACACTACACAATGTTTTCAAAACATCAATAGCAACTGTACTAGCAGCTAGTTACGTTTAATGTGAACGCTATGATGGAGTTGGTTGAGGGTAGACGAATCTTCTTTAGGATTCGCAGCTCATAAGAAACTATTCCTACAATAATACATGTAGGAATCGTTTCTCCACAGTTTGGAGTATAGATGGAATATACATGGGGGTTGAACTGAATCAGGCAAGTGTTGAACTCCAGGACTAGTTTCAAAATGTCTCAAAACGGGCGTTAGCAGTAGACATTTTTGGTTCGTGGTTGGAGCTCGTTTCTAAAATCCTTGATGCCATTGTAATAGTCTTTCTTGGTGAAAATGTGGTTTTCTGAGCGGGACAACCAAAACATGATTGTATTGATCGGGAAATCGAGAATGGTTCCATATCAACATAAACAAGAAGTTAAAGAAAATATGATTATTTGCTAACATGTAGAAGTAGAGTTCTTAAAAAGGGATATGGGTCATTTCAAAATTTCGGTCACATTTATGTCACTGATCAGTATTGCCGTCAAATCTCAACTAAATACAGTTTTGTAAGTGTTTTAAAATTTTCTCATACGTGGATGTACATGTTCTATGGAAAATTATGTAAAAGCTGTGTCTACAGGACCCACGAGAAAATACCAAAGCCCGTATTTCTCACTCCCTACTGCTGTCACTAACCAGAGATATACAACTTCCATCGCCACTACTCAGCGAAATATTTATTGGGGCTGTTATATCCACTTACACTATGAAAGGATATACCATCTACAATGGATATCCGCCTCAGGAAAAAAATTGGATCAAATCAAGTAGCCTTATCAGCCCATTATTTCAGTGTCACACAGTTTTTCCTCACTCCCTACGATGTTTTGAAAAGTAGCTCCCAACAGGCAGGAAAGGGTGTTTATGAAGTTGCTTCTGTTTTATTGACAACTCTTATTCAAGATGGTCCCAACGCTGAGGGTTGGATTTTGCCTAGACCTTCCCAGTCAGTTCTACGGGAAAACCATCCCTGGAGGCAGCAGTGTAGGTTTTTTAACTCTCACTCCCCTACTCCAGGAACATTCTGACTGTGGCAAGTGAAACTTGATCGCATTTGTTGTTAGTGTAGCTGTTGGAAGTTCGTTGGCAAGATTTTGGTTCAGTTTCAATTGATTTGTGGCCTTTAAAGGCGGTGAAAGGTTATAACCTCACTCCATACTCTCCCACACCCTACAATATCCAGGGAGTGAGATCTGCTTGTAGCAAGTGAGATTTTGGCAAGGAAACCTTAGAATTTACTGCAGCTAAAATTAAGCTAATTTGTGCTGTTCCACTCACCTAATTTGAAAGACTTGAACGGCGATTCCCATGAAGGTTGGAGGCTCAAGAGGGGAAAAAATAGTAGTATATACCTCACTCCCTACAAGTTTTTTTTTTTTTTTTTTTTCAAAATGCCGTATCAGCAGTAACGTTCAAGATTATGTGAGCTCACTTGGGTAACATGCCGAGAGAACCGCAGTGATTGATAAAGAACAAGAAAATTGAGCAAGTTTCAACTTTTATTTTTTAGAAAAGTTGATACCCAAATGAGACCAAAAGACCCACATATGCTCGCACATACATAGTGATCGATTTTCAATAAGGGAAGGTTAAAATACAGAGGTAATTAAGGTCAGCTATACAAAGATCCCACAAAATCCCAAAGAATGATACTCTAAATTAGAAAGAAAACGTCAAATAATTTCTGTTGTCAGAAAACGCTGCCTCATTCAGATTTGTGTACTACTATTACAGTCAAAGTGGTAATTACTTATGTTTCTAACTCGAGTCTTCTTGGGATTTCAATGGGCATTCCAATTTCTCATTCTTCTCAACCAAACAAAAGTGAACTTAGAAATAAATAGATCAGTTTCTAAAAGCTAGCAAGTTAAAACCAAACCATGCAAAATGAAAAGAAACGTCATACCAAAAGAAGCACTCCAAAATAAAATCCAGGTCCTTTGCTGGCAATTTTGCCTTTGTATTTGACAACAGCTTTATGGTACTTGGATTCGTACTCGTTGTCATCACCGATGACGTACACTTTGGAATTGACAGTTAAATTGGCAAGCTGTTGAACGAGTCCGTCTTGCGTCAGGAGGGCGACCCTCTCGACTTCCGAAGGAACTGCTTCCAGATAAGGCCAACACACGGGATCGACGGCGATCAATTTGTTCGCAGGGCATATCCAGCGATCGTCTTCGGAAACGTTGTATTTTCGTTTAACGTCGACAATCTTCACGACGGCAATGTCGTAATTACTTGTAACTACGTGAACGAGAGTTCCGATTTGAAGAGACTGCTCCCTGGGAGGGTGACCCTCTCTCCGGACAATGGTCGGCTCTTTCACTAAACTAAACGCTTTCTGTTTTTTCGTAGCTTCCGAATACGACATATTACGGCAATCGGGGGTTCAACTACCACAAAATCACAAACCACTATGCGTCTACACGAGCGGTAGGACATAGCATGTAACGAAAAACGGCAGAACTTTTTTACTGGGAAAGTTTAAGGTATCAAAGTAGATAAGTACAACAACTGATGCAATAAGGATTTTTTAGAACATGCAAGATGCAAGCGTACTACTGGGGATACATACGTAGCGACACACACTAAGTAACTTTCTTTTCCATTCTTGACAATTAAATCACTGAACAGAAATCACAACAGAACATGATCAAAATCACAGTCATATCTCAGTCCGCAGTTTACCACCATCATAATCACGGGAAACACAAGAATCGATCGAATCGATACTACAATTTTCGATTGTTGACATCGATCGAGACATCTCTGATTCGAATTGTACTGGATTTCATTTTGCATCGGTTCGCACTTCACGATCAACCTGTCATTGAAAACTGCCAAGGGTTTACGGTTTCTTTGTGTTTTATAGAAATTAATAACAAGAAATATTATATAATATACTCTTACCAAGGTACTGGTTTGTAATTGCTGAAAATGGCCCTTAATTCAGCGTATATAAAAGCTTCATGTCCCCCCTTTCCAAAACAAAAATGTAAAAAATACTCGAAGCGCCGCTCATTTTATCTAAAACTAAAAGCAAATTTATATTGGTTTTGAAAAAATTTAAACCCAGCCGGATATAGACAAAACGTGTATATTTCTTGAGATTCTTTACATAGGTAACATCGTATTCTCAACGGTAACATTCAAAAAGGTAAGAAAGGTATATAAATAATATTGTAAAATACATAAAAACATTGACAGTTTGAAGGGAAAAATTTTAAATTTGTAGCCTGAGACCATCTACAAGTTATCTAGGCACCTTCTAAAATTGTTAAATATATCTATTTAAGCCCTATAAAAGAGTTTTTGTCTTAGGCATGAGGAAACAGAAAATCTTTCGATTATTTCTTCATTAGAAATAGACTCAAGTAAGGTAACGGCACCGGTAGTGGCCACTGCTCCAGTAGTGGCCATTTTAAAGTTTATATTTGAGAAATAAGGATTCCCGGTCTCCTAGTGGCTTCAAACTTGCAGGAGGTACAGCTCATGTCATCTTGTAGTCAGAGGTTGAACTAGGAGTGCGCAGAGCATCATTGGAAATTGTGGTAAACTTCTCAATATGACCGTCCCTAGTTTCCTCGTTTGTTGGGCTGTATCCTAGAGCTTCTACTGGATAGAATCAATTTTGTTCATCTGGTATTGAATTTAATGATATTAAACACGTAAGGAGGGCAAAATGTCAAGTGGCCACCACTGAGACATGCACGTGGCCACTACTGGAAATTTCGTAATTTGATGTGGCCACTACTAGATCAAAATAAAGGTGTGAGAAAAAATTAATAAAAAATAGAAAAAATTGTTCTTTTGATAGTTTTAGGCAATGGATATGTTAGGGAAGAGTCGGGCTATATTCTAAATGAGTCCTGAAGAAAGTCAGTACTACTGTTGGCCCACAATTGTCAAAACTAAAGAAAAAAATTCTTAACTGTGGCCACTACCGGTACCGTTACCTTAAATCTTTTTCTGCAGCAAGAACCATTAGATTGGACAATCACGAGTCTCCCTATCTGATCTGAGTCTGTTTTTGATAATTTTAACTCGACTCAGTGCTCTTTCCGCTGAACAACTACGAATTGCTAAGGAGAGTAAAGTTTTGTAAACCAATTTTAGAGCACAAAAGCTAGACAAATTCATCAAACATCTGTAAGATTTCAAAAATCCTTCAGTACCTAATCCAAAACCTCTTAATTTGCTCTGGGAAACCTTCACTTTCACTTTCAGACTTTTGGATTGTTTGCTTTCGCCTGAGTTAGTGGCCGTTGTTTGCTTTTTGGGAGGAATTAGGCCATAAACTGGAACGAATCACAGACGAAAAATCCCCAGACACAAAATCCTCGCGTTTAGCCCACCCCGGACAAAAAATCCCCGCGTGAAAAATGACAGAAATATCCTATCGTCTAGTTTGCTGGTATGGATGCACGTTACGCTCGCATCTCAAAAACAACAAAAAATATCCTATATCAATCCTTTTAGTAAAGTATAGATCAGTTGGATAAATAGATGCGTTACCTATTCTGTGATTCAGCCCTAGTTTTCCGAAGTTGGGGATTTTTTGTGCGCCCTAGGGGATTTTTCGCGCACTAGGGTGATCACGGACAGTATTCAAGCACTGTCATTGTCATTTGTACATTTTCAGATAGAAAAACAAACCATAGGTATTTAAATGAATTACTAGGTTCATTATTATTTACGTTCTATATAGTGATGTAAAATAGTTTTGAATTTCGTCACGTTAAACACTGTTTCAATCAACTTTGAAATAACTTCAAACAACTTCAAATTTGAAAGTAGGTGCCCATCTAAAAAACGAGGAAGTCCTTTAAAAATTCGATTTTACGCTCTTGAGATAAAAGAAAAATCCATAATTTAAAACGAAACTAAAATTCTACAATATCATCGAGCCACGTACTGTGAATTAAGTTGATCGAGAATGAATGTATAGGGTCGGTTAAAAAAAATCGATGTATTAGGGAGCCATTTTGTACAAATCTGTAACGTTAAGTAACATACAATTTTGTGAAATATACGTGTTATAAATAGCCTAAATGGTTGCATTATAATCAAAATGACAGCACTGAAAAAGAAGCTACGTTTATGTAAATATCGATTTCATGGACATATCGATTTTCATGATCGAGTTCACGTTTTTACATCTCGATTCAAAACAAGTCACCTGACAGGGGAGACAGTCGGGCCAACAAAAACAAACCGATCTGAAACCACCCTGCTGTAGAGGGGGAATTTTAATGTTACGCCAGAAGTGGGCCATAGATTGTTGTGTATATGGAAAAGACGAAATAGGTAACATTTTGATAATAAGATAAAATATCACTAGTAGTAGTTAAAAGTATGAACAATTATGGGTTTTCACAATAAATTGTAAGAATTACTTGGGTACCTGCAAGCTTGAGTGGCGCCCAGTGCTCTCAAGTTCAAATTAACATTGGAATTATACGATTAATACAGTTCAAAAAGGATTTTTGATCAATATGCGGTTAGTAAGTATAACTAGTGGAGTTTGTATACCATCAAATGGTCAGTTTGTGTCCAATTTGGATACATAATTTCATTTCTCAAGATGCCTGTCTATCTTATACTTTGATATGTAGGATTTTAAGTGACGTCAAAAATCAATACCACTGCCGGCCAACATCAGGAAACATGACCGTAATTTTGATGAAATAAATCGTTTACACGTCAAAAAAACAAGGGCCTTAATAAGCAAGAATGTTTTGTTAATAATTTATTGTCTAATTTTAATGAATAGTAGTTTTATATTTGGTTGAATGAGGATTATTCATGTACAAAGCGTTCAAGCCCTGGGTAAAATCGACTCAGCTCGCCCAGTGCTGCCATCTTGTGTCAAACCCTTCGATAGGAATGAGTCACAGTTCTTTCAACCTTTCCGAACCCAATCGAATCGTCAAAAGGGAACCACCGAGTTATTCATGTCCCCTTCATATTGCCGAGTTAGACGTACCCGCACGACCATCGCGATGAGCCGGAGCGCGTAGGAGTGACTATTTAGGAGCACTCGTTGGAATCACACCGTCGCCCAACGAAATATGAATGAGGACTTATTATTTTAACTTAGAGGTAGGTATAACTCGCTCCCCGAAGCCTCGTGCATATTAATCGTCACTTAACACGCTTCTATTTGTCCCCATTTTGACGCACCTACTCCATTCCCACCTCTATCTGTCGAAAATTGTCAATTCCAGGACCGCCTAAGCTTACCATAGTATATAAAGTGAAGAATTAATGACTTAACCTTTAAAGGCCCAATCGCCAATACACCTAGTAATTGATTTCGAAGCTTAAATAAAACACATCCCACCTCCTATACATGGAAGGTGTGTACTGGCAAAAAAGGTGCCCATAGTACATCCTTAAATAGAAAATAGTAGACATTGAAAGAGCTTGAAAACCGTTTAAAAAAAACTTGAATGGGACTCTGGATCCGCCCTAATGCCAAACATGATTTTCGAATACCACGAATCTACCAATTATAATTGAGGAGCTTGTTTCCGAAAGGTACTAGGTAAATATATCCATTTTGGTCATAAGCGAGAAATTCTCAGAAAACCATTACAAGTTGAAAACTTGCCCCTTGACAAAAAAACTTTTCTTTTTAATTTATTCTAAATTTAATGTTAACAATTTTACAAAAAGAAGCAAGTTTTTTCGGGACGTCAATTGAGGCAGTATTTTTTGGCAGTGTGTGAACATTTGATGGTTCTGAATCGCGAGTTATGCCTCTTTGCTTCGGAGCAAATCAGAACCGAACCTAAAATACTCTTCTTAGAGGCAATATTTAATAAAAACGTTTGGACTTAGAAAGTTCTGAAACCAAGTCCTGGACATAACCAGTTTCGCAACTGAACTTGAAAGATCTAACCAGTTTTGCTCGTTAACTTGAAGGAAACTATCACCAAAAACAAATCCGTATAACTGAAAAAAAAAAAAAAAACGCTGCAAATTCTTTCACTGGGGTTTATTATTCAATTGGCTTGCGTTCATGATTTGAATTTCTACTAAGCTTTGGAGTGTGCGTGTTTCACAGGATAGGGCAATTTATTGAATTTCAGGAGATATGCATGGAGCACGTAAATCTGTTCTCGACCAAGATACCTATTTGGATTGATCAGTTGATCATATTTGTGTGCCTCCTGAAATTCAATAATCGCCCTATCCTGTGGAACACGCAGTGAAAGAATTTGCAGCGTTTTTTCCCCACAATACCCCCCCCCCCCCCCCCAAATAAAAACATCTATAATTTATCGAGTCCTTTAGCACTCGTACTGCGTTAAAACTTCCCCAAATCCAAATTTAAACGATGTAGTCAACCCGTGTATCGGCTACTAACTACACTACAAGTATTCACATCGGCTATCACTCCAGTATCCACATTCCTCGACTACCTATTTGGATTGATCAGTTGATCATATTTGTGTGCCTCCTGAAATTCACTACAATTGTTTAGATGCGTAGGTCTTCAGAATCCTCTTCTAACTCGAAATCGTTCGCTGCGTTGTCATCAGGTTGATCTTGTTCTGGTTGTTCCCTGGCGTTTCGGTCCAATACTCCCTTAAAGTAGTGGAGACGCTGGAGATCTTCCTACGTGTCCCCAAATTGGAGTTTAAGCAACTTTTCAACGTCAGCCAATTTCTCTCTTTTTAATAGTAACTGACCCATAAGGGACTTCTTCGGGAACGATGGTGTGGGGGCTGCAATTTTTTTTTAAAAACGACATGAACGCTCCTACGTCGCTCCTGTAGAAAGGTTCTCCCCGTAGCTGGATGCCTCATAAGAGACTTTTCAAACAGAAGTCTCTTACATTGATTGAATCTGAAGTGGAGGCTTCGGGTTCCTCGGGACACAAAGGTATATTACTTCTGTGTTGAACAACTTTTCTGCGTAAACAATCCAAGGGGCATTCCCTAAACTCGCCATCTCGCCTCCATACCCCGAAATAGTAATCTAGACGCTTTAAATGAATAATAATACAAATTATACAAGCCGAACCGAGTGTTTCCCTCCTTTTTGAATTCGGTAAAAATAGCTCCATTTACCTTTAAGCAATGTTGATCACTTAACACGTTCAGAGCGGAGCCCAATTCAGCTGTTCTTGCTTATGGGCGGAGACATTTTTTTTCAAGTTTTTCGATTTTTAAACTTCTTATGGATTATATTTTTCATTTATGATGTTATAAAGTGAATAAATAGTCAAATTGTTGTATTTCCGAACGCTCACTCAATTGAGCCGCTACGCCAGAGGCGAGCGACAACAGTTATGTAAGCCCGCAACGCACCCTACTTCTGAGGTCCCAGGTTCGAACCCCATCTAACGCAAATAAATTTTTGTCCTTTTTGCTGCTCCTCCGACCAGGTTTGACCTTTCTTTAATGGAAGCTTTATGCGATATTGAATCAATTATGTTAATAAATTGAAATATTTCCACAAATATGAAGCTAGATAAGATTTGAGCCGAAACAATGCCAAGAATGTTCAGAATGTGGGATATTACAAGCAAAAATAACGCAAAAACCTTTTCTCTACGAAAATTTGGTACTTACCTGTTCGGAGACAGGGAAAGTAATAACAGACGTCAGGAATGCCCGAAAAAAGTAAATCACAGTCTTTAGAATCAGCCGAAATGGGTGGGAGGGATTGAATGGGTGGCAATGAATGAAATCTGAAACGAAGAGCGATCTAGTGGTGGTTAGGTAAACTAGAAGGAAACCCTAGAGGAAACTGTGGTAGAAGCATTCATGTCGTAGGAGAGGCTGTGAGTGATTCACCTGAGACTTAATAGAGACGCTCCGCCAGGGCGGACGGGTCTCATTTGAGCCGCTCAGCTCTGAACGTGTTAAGAAAGAAATTAAGCATAAGGTACCTTCAGCTGATCAGTGAGTCTCCATGCTTACCTCGTAATTGTCTTCCACGTGTCCCAAAGACGATCGGATGACTTAGTCATACCTAAATATAACTCTGTCAACACGAACACATTACTGGTCCCTCAGTTCGTAATAAAATCTGATATCTAAATTCCTAAAATGATGCAATATACTGTATATCGTCTCAGTCGTAGAAAGCGATGGAAGAACCACTGAAATTTAATAAGGTAGAACCCACGCTTCACTTGTCCGCAAATACAGATAAGTCCAACCTATGTCATTCAAATTATATCAGCTGATCCTACCGTCGTAATTGACTCTCTAGCTAATTCGATATAAAATACACAGTAAAAAATGTCTCCGTTAGAGGTGTGTAAACCCAGGTCACCTGAGGGAGTAGACTCAGTCCAAAGACAAGGTCAGTGGGAGAAGTTCACCAGTTTACTCCGTGAATGAATGCGACCTGCAGTTTGTTCCGCAATTCGCTGTGTGAATGAATGGGACCTCTGTTATCTTCGTGTACAGTCAGGGTTTGGTAGATGACAGACGTCTACTGAACTCCTTACATGAGTACCTCTGAGTAAAAAATGATAGGTATCAAAACGAGGTCATTTTCCAAGTCCTAATGAATAATTTTATTTTAATAGTAGAATCTGCTGTAAAGGAACGGCGACCTGCCCAGGTTGTTAGGTGGGGAGAGTGAACGATTATCTTGAGCCAAGGCTCCTCAGCAAGAAGTCTCTTGTGACCTGCAGGTCTGAAACTTCACTTGCCACGAAAAGTTCACGACCGTCTGAGTAGTTTGAATGTCGGCCATGCTGTCACAAACGTCTTGTGATGAACTGCAGGTTTTCCTTCCGCAGGTCATTTGGGAGAAGTTCACTTGAAAAAGAAGTTCTTTGGGAAAAGGTCACTCACTCACTACCCACCTCTAGTCTCCGTACACCCACTTTGCTTTTCACGAATATTGTAGCTGCTTCTCACAAACCTTGAAAAACGGGATACTAACTGTATGAATGTATTCACAGACATCTTAAATAATGAATTCCGAGTCAACCAACTTTTCAACTGGGCAAACCAAGCAAAATTGACAACAGACGTTAATGCATTCATTTTTATCAGGGCAAAAAAGTGTTCGTACATCCCAGAGCATAGCGAAAATTGAGCTCAAAAAATGAAGTAATAGCTCGTGGGCCCTCCTTTTTGCTTGACAACTTCCAAAAAACGGAACTTCGTCGAATCGACGAGCTTTTCAACCAAGCTGGAAGGTATCTGAGGGCGCTAGTTCAGAATGACTTACTGTACCACAACAAAACAATAAACTACACATACAGTTATAACAAAACATGGAAATCGTTAAAGAATTATCAGCTTCTTAGCGCCTAAGGTAACGGCACCGGTAGTGGCCACTGCTCCAGTAGTGGCCATTTTAAAGTTTATATTTGAGAAATAAGGATTCCCGGTCTCCTAGTGGCTTCAAACTTGCAGGAGGTACAGCTCATGTCATCTTGTAGTCTGAGGTTGAATTAGGAGTGCGCAGAGCATCATTTTTGTGGTAAACTTCTCAATATGAAATTTGTTGGGCTGTATCCTAGAGCTTCTACACAGAATCAATTTTGACATCTGGTATTGAATTTAATGATATTAAACACGTAAGGAGGGCAAAATGTCAAGTGGCCACTATTGAGACATGCACGTGGCCATTGCTGGAAATTTCGTAATTTGATGTGGCCACTACTAGATCAAAATAAAGGTGTGAGAAAAAATTAATAAAAAATAGAAAAAATTGTTCTTTTGGTAGTTTTAGGCAATGGATATGTTAGGGAAGAGTCGGGCTATATTCTAAATGAGTCCTGAAAAGTCAGTACTACTGTTGGCCCACAATTGTCAAAACTAAAGAAAACAATTCTTAACTGTGGCCACTACCGGAACCGTTACCTTATACATTTGTAACAGGCACACACAGAGAGACGTACAGCTACAGTTTTTCCTTCACTCCCTACGTCTTAGATTGGTCTAGAATTGATTCGTATTCAGCTACTTTTTTTATTTCTATTTTCATTTATTATAATTATTACTATTATTACTTTTTTTTGGGTTGTGACGCACCCTCCAGGATCAATTCTAATAGTCGTCCCTGTACTGGGAGACCTGCGTGATCGTCTCCAGAAAAATCCTGATACCACTATTTTCATGATTCTAGACCTCTGATAGTTGTTTTCGCGAGTGGGACGAGTCATGATTGATACTCTACCGATTCAGATGAACTCCAGTTTACTTAAGGAGACTTCGTTCCTGGTATTCTTGTGTTAACATCCGAATTAGCTTCCCTGGATAAATAAAGAAAAGTACATAGTTTTGGGGTGTACGGAGACATTTTTTACTGAGTGTAGGTATCCTCATAAGTTGTAACCAACCTAGCTAGGGATATTTAGGTTGAATTTATTAACAGTGAATAATAAACAATTATTTAATTCCAGATATTAGCACTATTCGTGCTATCCTTCATCCCATGGCCTGGGCCAACTATCTTCAAAATATCATGCCCAAGAGATAGTGCTACTGTCGTCAGAAGAATAATCCAGAAAGTACGTAATCGAGATACTCATAAATATTTATCTTATTTAGATCATAATGGCAATTTTGTTCATCATTACGGTAAAAAGGTCATTAACCCTTAATATTCCTAAATTCATGATGAATTCCAATTTTTTCCACGTTTTCTTTAAATTTTTTTGAAAATTATTTTCTTTCAACTCATCATTCATGAATGATTCAATTAAATTGTATACGTATCTTGTAGGATACCTTTCTGAGACCTCCAAAACTCATTTTATAGTATAGTTCACCTTAATTTCAGTGATTTTTTCGCTTTTTCAGAAGACATTGATCAAACTCGAGATTGATTAACTTTCAAGTATGATATAACCTACACTAAAACATCAGAAGTTCGGAAATGAGTTTTGTTACGTTCAAACGTAACAGTTAGAGAACGGAACAGGAGAGAGGCATCCTAGATCATGTTCGCTAGCATTTCATTTATAAACCAGAAAAACAGCAATTACAACCGTTGAGAGATAATTTATCATGCCAATAAGGTTTTAGAGTGGACCAAGATCCCATTTTTATTAAAAAGCTTTATTATCGTTCGGGGATAATGAGTTTGAAGGGAAAGGTATACAGGAAGATACCATGCGTCATTAAGATACCGTATCGACATTTATGTTTAATTTTTAGAAATGGGTACCAGTCTTGGAGAAATACCATGTGAAGATCCCGATGGAATGCCCATTCCATCCGACGAGGGACATCTTTTGGCCACAGCAGTCGGCCAAACAACAGCACCGCCCGTCCCAATGGACGTGCGGCCTCTGCGGCAAATCATTTTACTCCGAAGCGTACTTGGACATGCACTTTGACAATAGGCATAAAAACAAAGTGAACATGGTGAGTTGTGATCTTTTACAACTAAGCGAGTGTGGTACGCAGCACTAAAGTGGCCGCAGCACTTTAGGGGGAATGGAACCCAGAAAGGGGCACGTTAGGGGGATAGATAAACGGGAAAAAATACACGTTAAGGGTAACTCCTATTTTAGCCAAATCATAATACTCATTTTTACATCATACATTACTACAAGGATTGATTTAGGATACTCTCCTGCTTTTGAGAGGCGAGCGTGGGCCGTACCGGGTTTGGGTAAAAGGCGGTAAAAACACCAAGGTTTTGGGTAAAAATCACCACGATTTTGCGTAAAATATTTACAAGCAATAAGACGAGTTTGGGTAAAACAACAATACATACAGGCGAAAGTAACTCATTGTGTTAACATTCTGATCTATTTGTCCAACTAATCTATACTTTACTAAAAGGATTGATGTAGGATATTTTTTGTTTTTCCAGACCAGCAAACTAGACAGAACACATTCCTGCCTTTACCTGAACCCGTCGCCCTAATCTTACCGAAACTCGTTGTCTGAATAGAGACCTTTCATTCTCCATTTACCGAAACCCGTGCCGGTCGCGAGCGTAGCATCCTGATTTTTAACCTAGACAGAACACATTTCTGCCTTTGCCCCCTAATGGGTTTCCTCGTCTACTTTGAAATTTCACGATCTCACAATCCATTTCTCACAGATTGATCTCACAAACAACACCCGATATTGCAGGACTGACTGGCTAGGCCATGAAATTTTTTTGTTTATAGAGCGTTTATTTGTTAATATATCAACTAGTTGCAACTGAGGTAATATACAGGCAACTATCTAGATATTTACTTCACGTAAATTCCGCAATATTATACGAAAAGTCCATTGACAATACACCACATTTCAGCTTCACATCAGCATCCAAGGTCCAATGGCTTGGTCCATTTCAGGCGTCGGTTTACTTGGGAGTTGTTGAGAAGGGTATATCATTTGTATATAATAAGTAGAGTAGGGGTCCTAGCACGCTTCCCTGCGGTACCCCTGCTTTTATTTTGTTGAGATGTGAGTATTCATCTTCATTTTTAATTCTGAAGTATCTGTTGCTAAGATAAGATTCTAGTATTTGGCAATATTGGTGGGGTAACATCCCTTGCAATTTGTTAATTAACCCAACATGCCACACTTTATCAAAGGCTTGTGACACATCAAGAAATACAGCGCTACACACTTGTTTATTTTCCAGTGCATTTTCGATTACATCCGTTATCCTGCGGACTTGATCAATTGTTGAATGTTTTGTTCTAAATCCAAACTGGTGTGTAGGAATTAGATTCCTTTCTTCTATTATTTGTATGAGTCTTTTTTTTTAATAGTTTCTCAAACAGTTTAGAGAGAACCGGGAGCAGTGAGATTGGTCTATAGGACTTTACGTCCGTAGGTTCCTTGCCTGGTTTCAAGATCATGATCACTTCAGTTATTTTCCAGGATTGCGGGACATGTTTCAGTCGAAACGCTGCATTTATGAGGTGTAATAGCTTACGCAGTCCTATGTCAGGAAGTTCTTTTATCCTGGCACTTTTTCTTAGCTTTAGCTCAAGTTTGACGCATTTAGCTAGTTCCTGGAATTTGACTGGTTTTATAGGATTACTATCCATTCTGTGTTGTGCATTTAGAATTTCTTCGTTCGTTAATTGCTGCAAGGGGGAGAAGGTCTGGGAGAGGTAATTCGCGAATGTGGTAGCTTTCTCTTTAGCGTTTCGCGCCCAATTATTTCCATCCCTGATGGGTGCTAGAGGCTTTCTTGACCTTTTCATACCTTTGGCTGCTTTGTAGAGAGAGTAGTCCGTGGTTTTATCTGCTGTCAAAGTTTGGATTTTTCTAGATAGCGTTTCTTGCTCTATTTCATCTATAAGCAAACCCAATTTTTTTGCGAGTCTGTTAAGTTCTGTTTTGTCTCCAGGGAACCGGGTGACTTGCCACCTTTTCCCTGCTTTACGTTTTTTCCTCAGTAATTCCCTAACAATAACGGGGAGTTAACTGTATTGGCCCCGAAATGATTCAGTTACTGCAGGGGTAGAACGCCACGCGGCATTTTGTATAAGTTCAGTAAATTCTGTTACTTCGTTTTCAAGCTGTTCTATTGTCCTAAGAGGAACGTTCAGCTGCACCTTTGATGAGATGTGGTTCCGGAAGATCTCCCAATTAGTGTGTTGGCTGACAAGACGGGAAATGCATAATGAAAACGATATTTTCTCTTCCTTGACCTTTCCCCCTGACATGGTATTTGTTGATTCCCCCTATCTGGTTTATATGTCTAACATGTTATGGGATAAATATTATCACTTTTTCAGCAGTTATCAAACGCTTCGTGTCTAGGATACATAGGTACTATGTGACAACTTCCTGAGTGCCTAAACTGAGTAAAAAATATGTCTGAACCCACCTGCAGCTAAACTGTAAAGGGGTAGATTTAGCCATTATAGTAACAAGTAGATATCGTTTAGAGAACGTCTTAACTTGTTTTGGGATTTGGACATCAAAGTTGAAACCCCAAGAGAATGTGACTTATTTATTTAGTCAACATTTCGGGAAATGTTGGTGACTAGTATCAGAACTCTGCCTACAGGAAACAGAACCCATTTTATTGTTCTTAGGGATGGTATGTAGTTACAGAGGTAGACTCAAGGCAGAGGGTAACCTTGGAAGTGTAACTGACTCACTGGACCAAGGACACGGTTATCCCTTGATGTTATCTGGAGTGTTCCCTACTCGAGCTCCTTACTGTGGCTGCAAAATCATTCTTCCTCCCTTCTCTCCTCACTGATGCTGTATCGCATGAAACTATTTTCGTTTCTCAATGAGCTACTGAGTCAAAACATCTTGAATGTCTTGAAAATTTGGGAAATAGGATGGTGTTTGACCTTTATTCAAATTGTAAGGTCTCCTGCCTCTGTCAGAGTATCCTGTTTCCTGAGCACAAGTTGCAGGAAGTTCTGAGAAAGTTCGATAGATTGAAGGGTAACCATCTTGCTATTCCTGAGCAGAGCATACATGCTTTAGCATTGAACTAACTAGTTGAAAAATGTCATGCGGAATGGGTGACAGGAGGGTAACGTGGAAGTGTCACACGGATTTTGGCAAGATTTGGGTATGTTCTGACCAGCTGAAGTCAAGAACCATCTCTCCCAGTAACGTCTAGTAGCTGCAAGTCCTCACTGACGTCTTTGGGTGTATGTTCCCTTCATTCTACCAATAAATCCACGTCTAAATTGGGAAATGCGACCTCTGATATACCGAAGAAACAACGGAAAATTGCTGTCAAACATCAAAAGCGCGGCTAAAGCATGTTCCATGTTTCTTGAATTTCAGCCGCAGACTCTAATCCATAAGCATCCAGGCGGCTTGCCCCCTGGCAAGGCGCGTAGCGCCGAGTTTTTGTTTTTTTCTTCATACTAATCATGAGAAGTCCAATTGTGCTAATCCAATCATATAAATTCAAGTTTGCCATTCCTTTTCTGTGCTCCTGGACTCACAATAAATTTTAATACATTGTTGGGGGATCGTTTATTGTTTTCCTGTTTTTCATTGGGTTCTTGCCAAATGCCCACAGACTGTTGAAAAGTTCCATACAGCCTCATCGTCCTTTCATCCAGTTGCCCTAGCTGATCAGGAAGCTTACCCCTGTCAACCAGTGGGGTAACCTGGTATACAGAGTGGAGACAATTGTCTGAGGATAACTTGCCTTCTAGTTACGTTATTTTCTCAAAAACGCAAGGGTAGATACAACTTTGTTGAAAAGAAACAACTACCTTACTAAAAGGTTGTATTGTATTGTCATCTGCTCATACTGTTCTTGCCTGTCCTACTAATGTTTCTTTCCACGTCGTCAGATTTTGAGAGGTTGAATGAAACAGACGAAATTGGTTTCTCATTCTGCAAAATGGGGGAGTGCTGCTATTTAACCAATCTGTTCCTCCAATACCTAATGTTATAGCGATAGACTTATCCAGACGTTACTTCAATCCTCTGATACCAATAAATGTGTTTGCATGCAGGCTGAAGACGCAGTCTGTTTGGCAGACTACTGTGATATAATGAGATGTGATGTCGTGCGGAAGCACATCATGAGTGAGCCCACTCCCGGAGACGGGATGCAGGTCAATACAGACATCGAGATCTGGAGAGAAGCCACTTCCTACCACACGGCCCTCTCCCCAGCTGGACCAAGAGACCTCGCCAGGGTGTCTCCGTATGCCGCAACCTTCCGACAGCAGCAGAGTGCAACCACTTCCAGGTGAGTCATCTTTCTGATTGGCTGTTAGCCATCTGCGACCCATTTATACCAACTGCGACCCTCAGAATTTCAGACCACCTACTGCGACCCGCCCTTTTCTCGATCACAGTACCATTTGCGACCTGCCCTTTCCTTGCTGTCAAAAGTTCCGTCAACACATAGTGGTCACTGCTGGCAAAAAACTTCAAATTTAGCATGGTTGAAAAGCCCATGACGCTGTCAATGACAAGCAAAAAGTTTTCTCCAGCGTTGATGATGAATATATCTGGTGGCAGTTTCTCAATAGCTTCGTGCTCAATCCAATTTGAAAAAAGATTCACAGTTCTCTTTTGTGCACAACCATCGTTGAATTTCATTTAGATAGTTTTTTTTGAAACCTTTACTTGAACCCGTCCAACATGTAAATATTGTTACATCTATCGCTGACAACTTTTGAACTCAATGGAAGAGATGCCATGTTGGTGGAAACACAACTGGATGATAACTGGAATGATGACCTGCACCTGTTTGGAGGAGAACGTTCGAATTGATAACGAGGAGAAGATCAAACAAACGGGTCGCACATGGTAGTCAGGCAACAAAAACACTGGGTCACACTTAGTACCCGCACCAAGCTCATGGGTCGCAGTTGGCTAACCCCGTTTTGATCTGCTGATCTAAAGCGATGTTTTCTTTTCTTGTTCATGATAGTTCAATCCAAACACAAGGGCGTAGCTAGGATTTTATTTTGGGAGGTGCTGAAATATGCAGGAAGGTTAAAAGGATGTAATAGTTTCATGGGACAAGAGTGCTAGATCAGTTAATCTGTCATTGTTCATTCGATTTCTCAAATCTAACCTTTTCTAACCACGCTCAATAGTTCGGTAAACTAACCAGCAAAGCAGTAAAACTAAGGTATTTTTTTTCTACAACATTGAGCATTTACTGACAGTTTTTTATAGAAACTGCATTTTCCTCTAATTACATACATAAATATTTCCTTTTCCAGCTCCATACCTCCTGTGTCAAGCCCTAGTGGAATCAATTCTCCAAGCTGTTCGCGTACTGAGGGACCACATGGGGAAGGCGACAGCAACAACACTGGAGAAGGTTGTGACAATCTAGTCGATTCCACAGTTCCACCGAAGCAAAGAGTGTCGGAATTTCAACGGCTCAAAGCTAACTGCAAACCAGATGTTTTGCAAAAAATCAAGACTCGATGCGAGGTACTTACAAGGGTTTTTCATCAGTATATTTCTACTCCCATAACAACCAAATCAGTGAAAAATTATGAAGTCACCCTATAACAAGCTATTATAAAGAACTCCACAACCCTATCAATAATTCCGAACTCTCGCAACTCCTAGAGAATAAAGACTGATTGAAAGATTTAATCAATTTTAGAAATTGCCATAGAACATTATGCAATTCAAATTTCTCGCATTGAAATTGGTTTTGAGGCATCTAGAATTGAGGCGTGTTTACAACTGCTGGTTTATCAGTACAACACTGCGTACATAATTGAGGGTTTCCAGACATCGTATAAGCGACTAATAGAACAAAGAATCCATTTATCGATTCCATAGTTCCACCGAAGCAAAGAAACTTGTTTTCAACGGCTGCTCTGTGTTTAAGCTATGCAAACCAGATGTTTTGCAAAAATAAACTCATTGAGGTACTTCCAATTTTTCATCAAGTTTAAAAAAAATCAGTGAAAAATTAACCCACCCTATAACAAATTTTTATAAAGAACTCCACAACGTATCAATAATTCTGGACTGTCGCAACTCCCTAGAGAATAAAGACTGAACTGTGATAAAAGATTTCAATTTCGTGCGTTCCATAGAACATCCTATGCGAATTCAAAATTTCTCGATTGAAATTGGTTTTGAGGCATCATTGACATCAAAGTGCCATGTTTAAGGGTTGCATCAAAATTATAAGTAGATCTAAGAATCCATTTAATTATAGCTCAAAGATGTACCTAAAAAAAGTTTTTTTTTATTCAATTGACCATTTTTTCTAAATTTGCACAAAATCAGTCGGTGGTAAAATTTTTAAATTTGTAAACCATGGAAAAAGTAGGGGAGAACCCACGAGTCTGTTTCTAATGTTTACCAAACTTGGGAGCGCTACTATCCGAAGTCCTGTTTGATGTGGTGAACAAAATTTTCAGTTCTTCGAATCACGGTAGAGCGAAGGTGGCACAACAAGTGGTTTTCCGACTTGTAAGTAAATCTATTTTGGTTTATTATTCAATAATAAACCATTGTACTCCAAAAAAAAATTCTAACCCCTGAAAATTTCATGCGTTTCAAGGGTGTACAATTCAGCAATAAAAATGTTTCCGTCCATTATTTCTCCCGTGGTTTTTTCAGGAAAAATCGATCTTGGTCCGATTTATGAGCCAGCTCTCTCACTTAATTTAAATGCCCTTTAAGGGTTGTCAAAGTTTTGTAAATCCCTAAAAACCTCAAAAAAAGTAAAAAAAAAGGCGGCATAGTGATGTAGTAATGTGGATACTGGAGTGAACTCCTAAAAGGCTTTGTAGCCGATACACGGGTTGAAGCATTCTGATAACCATTAAAAAATAAAATTAAAAACTGCAAATTCTTTCACTGGGGTTTATTATTCAATTGGCTTGCGTTCATGATTTGAATTTCTACTAAGCTTTGGAGTGTGCGTGTTTGACAAGTGATAGAGCGATTATTGAATTTGAGGAGATATGAATAGAGCACGTAAATCTGTTCCCAACCGAAATACCTATTTGGATTGATCAGTTGAACATATTTGTGTGCCTCCCGAAATTCAATAATCGCTCTATAACCTGTGAAAAACGCACACTCCAAAGCTTAGTAGTTAGTAGAAATTCAAATCATGAACGCAAGCCAATTGAATGATAAACCCCAGTGAAAGAATTTGCAGCGTTTTCAATGGATAGAGCACGTTATGAAATGTAACGATTTCATTTTCGTGAAGAAACAGTCCCCCAAACCCGTAAACAACCATTAGTTTGAAATTGATAAAAACGGCATTCAATACTTTCCTCCTCATTTGTTCTTCGAAAAAAATATGATATTGAAGGACATTTACTTAAGAACACAAAGTAGGGCCCAAACGTCAATAATATTAATTAAATTCGTGTTTTATAGCAAAATATTGTTGGTTTAAAGCTATTTTCGTCATAGATTTGAGAGTTCACGATTTTTGTGGTCATGAAGTATCAAATTTGGAAAACATTGATTTCAAAAAGGGCGATCGGTACTTTTTTCTATTGGTTGGATTCGTTAACGTTAGAAATAAATTAATATGCTCCCTGTCACCTTCAAGATTTATCAAAAACATTACAGCTCTTAATCATATTGAAGAACAGTGTTATTATTTATGTTGGCAGATACTTGTGAGGGATTGCATTGCCGGTCTATTAGTCAATTTATCAACCCAAGACTTTCAAGAAATAGAAGGTAAGTACCTCAAATGAGTTTTTAAGAATGTGGTTAATTGTGATTGGAGGCATTATTTGTCTATTTGATTCAACAATATAATTAATTATTCATTCAAATTGTTGATTTGGAAAATAATTGGACGTCATAGTTGTGTAAAATGTGATTCATCTGCTTATAGAGGAGCTCAATCATGCAGTTTGCTGGTACTTGACTTGTGATAGATACTGGGAGGACACAACCGCCGATCTAAGGCCGTTCCCGTGGGGCCTGTTGTTCGTGTTGGTCATGGCACTATCTCTGTTCATATGCCTTTGCTACTACATCGTTTGGGTGCTGTTTGAGTAAGTCCAATTATCTGTATTCTTTCATTAACTATCAATCTGATTTTTGGTTTATTATTCAATAATAAACCATTGTAATCGCTCTGGAAAAAAAATTCTAACCCCCCTGCAAATTTCATGGTTTATGTTTCAACGTTACGTGTAGAATCCGAATCTGCAATAAAAAATTTTCCGTCCGTACGCCGTACGCACGATATCTCCCAAACGGCTGGAGCAAAAGATCTGAAATTTTCAGGAAAAATCCATCTTGGTCCGACGACGCCATAATTCTTGAGCCAACTCTCTCACTCAATGTAAAGGGCTGTCAAAGTTTTGTAAAATCCCTAAAAACCTCAAAAAAAGTCGAATCGGCCTAAATATTTACCTATTTTAAGAACATACCATGAGGAATCGAATGAGACCCTCCCAACGTCCGTAGGTCGAATCATTCCCGATCTATGGCCCGATTTATGGTGCCAACATTTGCGTTTTTTCGTTTATTATTGTTTATTCGCAACCTAGGGATGCCGATAGCGTCGAGTTGTAGTGAATGTGGTTACTGGAGTGATAGCCGATGTGGATACTTGTAGTTTATAGCCGATACACGGGTAGAAGCATTCTGATATTTATGAAACGCTGATAATATATAGGTAAATATTATTACTGGGGATTATTATTCAATATTATTACTGGGGTAAATAAGTAGTATTTCACTCGGGTTTATTATTCAATTGGCTTGCGTTCATGATTTGAATCTGTACTAAGCTTCGGAGTGTGCGTGTTTCACAGGTGATAGAGCGATTATTGAATTTCAGGAGATATGCATAGAGCACGTAAATCTTTCTCAACCAAAATACCTATTTGGATTGATCAGTTGATAATATTTGTGTGCCTCCTGAAATTCAATAATCGCTCAATCCTGTGAAACGCGCACACTCCAAAGCTTAGTATAAATTCAAATTATGAACGCAAGCCAATTGAATAATAAACCCCAGTGATTTTGGATTCAATTAAGTTGTCATTCCATGTGTTTTAAATTGTCACTAGTCTTCTTTTCTAAATGTTTGAAAGGAATGACTCATGATAACTTTTTTAAACGTATACAGTCTGTGTAAAGAGCGGACATACGGCGAGAGATGATACAGACGTCTCAGTTCTTCATTGGATCGGATCCTCCGAACTCCGTTCTCACAAATGGCACCAAACATTTTGCGCAGAATCATTCGTTCCCAGCAATTTAGGAGTCTTTCACTTGCTGTGGTCAGGGTCCACGTCTCACGGCCATACTTCACGACAGGGCGAATGATTGTTTTGTATGCTGTGAGTTTCGCTCTTCGTGATAGCCCTCGAAATTCCAGAAATTTCTGAACTGACCAGAAACAACTATTGCCAGCTGGAATCCGCGCTTTCATCTCTGTGGTCACGTCATTGTCTTCTGTTACCATAACGCCCAAATACTTGAAATAGTGACACACAGGAAAACGGTTCAAGATTTATTTCGTGTTTTCGACTTTCCACAACAAAAACAGCCATAACTTCCTCATTTTTCAACAAATCTCAAATCGGAGTATACCGTTGGAAAGAGCATTAAATTACCTACCTTTCTGATGCCAAACCAAAATTAGTTGTTTAGGTTTGATGGAAAAAAATTGGCCTAAAGTGAAAAATATGTCGAATCCGGGAAATTCTGGTTTTTTTCAATCACTTGTAAAACCTTAATATTCTCTTGAATAAATATTTTGTATTGTTACTTGAAAAGTTGGCCAGAAAGCTCAACTTTCCAACGGTATCCTGAAATTTGAATTTACTCAGGCCCGAATGGGAGAAAATCCTCATTTCTCCACGTCTGAGTTATGGTTGGCTCTGATTCATTTGGTTTCCCGCAATCCGCTATTCCCTGAATGAGCTGTTTTCACGATTTAATCCTGGTAGTTAGATAGTTAGCTGTTGTCACGATAATTGTTAGATAGTAAAAAGTAAGTTAGTAAAGTAAACAAGGAATTTCACCTTGGATTTTCGTCCGACTACCGGTGTCGCGGACGTCGCCAGCCGTCCTCCAGAGAGGATCGGAACAAGGTCTGACGATTTCGCTCGTGGCTTCCCATTGCCTCACGCCCCTGGGTTGGGAACGATTTGGGTTCACGTGATATCGAGATCAGAGGTGAACTGTCTGACGACAGGACAGGTATACAACACTTGATAGGATTTTGGCCCTAATCATTGGTGCCTGCCGGATTCGAACCGGGCTAATCAGTACTCCCACTGAAAGTAAACAGTCAAAGGACTGATGCCTTAGCTCGCTCGGACAACCTGCCCCCAAATAATTGTTAGATAGCATGCAAGTTATTTTCAGTTGCGATAAAAATCAAAAATCACAAAAAGCAGTTGCAATCCTACTAGAGATTCACCGGAAGGATTTACGTAATCGGTATTTGAGTAAATAGTACATAGGTCAACGATTTACCTTCGTGTTAGCGGCCAAACGTGTTGAAGAAGTGGAGCCGCGTCCTACGTGAAAGTATTGTTGTCGTTAGGCATGTAAATTTCCAGCCACCTTGAGCGTAACTGAAGAGACACGTGTTTTATCTACTCCACTTCATTGACCCAGTGATTCACCCATGATTCACCATCAAAAAACGATATTCGTTATTTGTAATCATTCTTATCTCATTATGCCTTGATCAATATACTGTTGCTGTGGGATGGATTGATAAGCACGAATATTAGGTGGAAATGCGTCTTGGCCCTTGAATTATCTGTCGCATATAGAAAACACCAACATACAGAAAGCAAGCCAGGTCCACAAAATATACCTAAATCAATTAAAGGTACCCCGTTAACATAGGTACGTAGTTTAGTAGTCGCAAATAAGAAAATATTTCAGTAATGAAAAAAAAAATTTCATGATTTTTTGGAAGATCTCCTGGGAAGAGGGGGTGCCAGTCACTGGTTCGAGCCATAAGTCGGCAAGCTCCATACTCCACTGCCGAAAATGTTATTAGTTGTGCCGAAATCTGAATTGTGCTACTGAAGTTTAACTATTCCTTCATTATACACAAATTCGGCATTCATATTAATCAAAAAGAATGGTCCAAATCTCTAGCTGGCAGCCCATGCCACGTAATTAGGTATTGCGAACCTGAAGGGGCGAGTGGTGGGCAAATGGCTTCATTTTTTCAGAAATTCGCAGAAAACAATAGTCTAGAATACACTATGACACACAATTATACGAACAAATAAAGAGGTACTCCTTACCAATTTTGACCAAACGTGCTGCTCCAGCAACGCCTTTGAACACACTGACTTAAGAATTTTCACGAACGTTCTGGAAGCATCTCAGGTCTGACAAACTGATAGAGAATGCACACAGCGGTCTGATCTTGCCAATAGAATACTATCTAGCAACAGGTTTTGGGGCTTATTTCAGGTTCGTTTGTACTGTAAATTCGGAACGGTTCTGAAATTACCACAACCATTTTCGGCCATATACACAGCGACAGAATGAGTTCAGAAATCTGAACTTTATTGAACTAGTTCTGGCCAGTCAGGATTTGCCAGAACTTCTGCACCCCCTCATGCCATGTAAGCTATTTAGGCTCCACCCTTCTTTTTCCATGGTGAAGCTTTTATCCTAGTCGAATCAGTTTTATCATTAGTTTTAAATCTGCAATACTTCTTGAACCACAGAAAGGAAGAAGGATTTCTGCAGTGCCGGTATATGTCATTAACCAACCCCCATCACACAAAATTCCCTATGAAACTAAAGGCAACCATGGACTCACGTATTGGCAACATTTGTAACATTCGTCCAGTTATAAGTTCCAGAATCTTTCTCAAGAAGACGACAGTTGTTTTTCAGTACTCGTGTTATCTAAAAAGGGTCCTTTCTCTTTTATTATCCAATCCCAACTGACGAAAATTATTTCCAAGGTGAGGAACGTTTCTATTTTAATTGTATACGGTTTCAGTTCAGATGACATGAGCGTGGGAAGCACCAGCGTCACAGCAAGTTCGTCTCCAGCCCGCCATTCACACTACTCCGAGGAGTACTACCCCGTGTCGGACGATCTGGGGCAGAATGAGCATTACATCTATGTGACGTATCCACCAGACCTGAAGCGAAGACTACTTGAAAGGTACGATTATCATCCTTTAGTTGCATGATCAAGTTGCACGAACAGCCGGTGTGGTATTCATGCTCAGTGGGCCAGATAGTGGATATAAATTCGTGGTCATCCTTCCTCTTTCTGTGAATGTTTTCTCTGGGGAAAGTTAGGATATTAAACTCTGTTCTGGCTCGTCTATCAACATTTCTTCCTTCTTAAGCTTTAACAATGATTGTGAACACATATTGTTGTCAATAGTCATTCCGAGCAGTGAAAACAATTTGTGAAGACTTTCAGCGGAATTTCCTTACAATGCTGCCAACGAAAGTGAGTTGAAGATTGAGTTAGCATTGGTGGCATTGCCTACCAATTATGAGTTGGTTTCCTTTGACGTTGAGCAACTGTTCCCTTCATCAGGGACTCAGGGTAATGTAAAGTGATTAGGGAGAATTAAGAAGAAACACAGGGTAATTGACTTATGAAGGATTTGGAGATGTCTGTGCGAGGTTTTGAGACGATTCGCATGACCAAATATCATCAACAGACCAATGAACCAACAGACCAACCAAACAAATGAACCGATCCGATAAATCGAAACTGTCACCAAAAGCTCAGAGGCATCCTCAAGTTCGCTAGATCTGTCATCACATTTCCCGCTAGTTTGAAGTATTTGCGCATCTAGGCCACACGAGCATGAAAACCCAATTTACCAACTTTTATAATCTGCCCCAGCTAATAAACTGTCATCACGTTTTTAAAAATAGTGTCTACCAACTTAACTATATTACTAGTTACAGCTGAACAGTACAGAATCAAATAGTAGTACTAGTATAGGGCATGCTGTGATTTTTATTCTTTTTCATTTTAGTTTTCTTAACCATTTAAATGATGTTTTTGAAGAACAAGAGGTATTTTTAGGGTCTGTATGCAAGACACTGTTATTTTTCATAAAAATGAAGCTATTGCAAAGACTAAGAATTTTAAAACAAAATTTTCAAAAATGATTACGATGAGAAAAATACATATACGTGTGTCCACACGATGTATATGTATTCACACGATGACTCTCGATAGGATTGAGATGAGAACTTCATTCTTTCGCAAACAAATCAAGCATCCAAAAGAAAGGATTAGAAATGTCAACTACCTTACCAGCTAAAAACGTAAAATTTATATTGTTAGGAGAGTATTACTCAAAAAAGTTCATCATCAATAAACCAGGCGATTTAAAAATGGAAGTTGTAAATTCCCTTAAAATGTGATTCAAAAAATTAATCATATCATCAATCACTTCTAAAAATCCAAATTTTTTGTTTGGACGGAGGAATGTTATTTAGAACAAGTTTTTTCGCATTAAAACTGATGTTGAAAAAAACTTGCCACATTTCAACACAATTTCACATAAGTGAACCCGTAATCCGTTAATATGGGACATTTTTATCGTATACAATAACTCAGCACGTCTCGACATTTACGCATAATCCTGCATGTTTACTTAAGATTGACATATTAAAATATTAGATGGAATAAACAACTAAATTTTGCAAGCTGCTATAATAGGACTACAAGACTGTGACATGGATGACACCAAAGGTAATCAAATTTATCCAGAAATAGATCGCCATTAAGATAGAAGTTACCTGAATGGAAACCAACCTTAAGCTGTCAAAGAGCTGACATTAGGTACCGATGATTTGTAAGTTACCTACCTGTTCAAACTACCAGTAGGTGGTGTACCTGCCTACATGTAAGTAGAGTAGATGTGAAACGATGTTCAAATAACTTTATTACATGTAGCACAAATAATTTTAATGTAGTGAACTACGAGCAAACTTTGTAAATACGCATAACGTTTAGTTTTCAGAACTACCTAATTGAAATAATTGCTTTTAGTTGCACATTTTTCTGTACAACTCGCTTTGTGCCATAAAGTTACTAGAGAAATGGACAAAATTGCGTCCATGTAAGTGTGTGATTTATATGAACCAATTAAAGAAGAGAATAAATTAAGGTGATTATAGGAGTTGTGCACAGGGTTAAGCAAAGACACCATAATCCATTTTTTCCATCCAGTATCACCAGTAGAGTATAAATAATATGGAGGGTCAGAGTTAGCTCAAGTAGTGCACCATGTTGACGTTTGTTGTACTAGTTCGTTGATGGTTCCATGAACAGCAGCTCAACGACAAATGCATAAATATCTGCTGCATTGAGCTCCACAAACAGGGATTGTATAGTGGACAAATAGGAATAATGCAGTTTCAGTAAGGAGCAGAGTGATATCACCTCTGATAATAGCAGTAACGTTCAGAGTTGGAGCATTGAGTACTCTATGGAGAAGCAGCATCAGTAAAACCACTGGAGAAGGTACCACCCAACACTGGTAGCTTTACCAACAAGAGAGCCACACCTCAAGAGTAGAGCCCAATACAAAACAACTCAACATCTCTGAAACGGCTTCACATAAGCTGTAATTGCCATCACTTGCACTGAGAAAGTCTGTTAACAACATAACATTGGCTATTCTCAAAGCAATCTTTCAGGAAACCCTGCATTATGGTAACCATCAGAACAGTGGCTGCATGTCTTGCGATGTCTAGTCTAGAATGTGCTCCTCTCTTACTGATTGCTGGATAACTCTTCAGCAGTTTTTGGGGTAAAAACTGGTAACCGAGTCTCTACTGAGCATTTGTGATAGCACTTATGGAGAGATAGCACAGTTGGAGCATTGGGTACTCTATGGAGAAGCAGCATCAGTAAAACCACTGGAGAAGGCATCATCCAATACTGGCAGCACTTCCAAAAGGGAACCACACCTCAAGAGTGGAGCCCAATAAACACAACTCAACTTGTAAGAAATGGCTTCACATGATCTGTAAGGGGCATCACTTGCACTGAGAAAGTCTGTTAACAACATAACATTGGCTATTCTCAAAGCAATCTTTCTGGAAACCCTGCATTTATGTTAACCAATAGAACAGTGGCTGCATATCTGCTCATGTTGTGATGTGTTCTTTGGAATTTACTTCTCCCTTTCTGATTGCTGGATAACTCTTCAGCAGTTTTAGGGGTGAAAACTGGTAACCGAGTCTCTACTGAGCATTTGTGATAGCACTTATGGAGAGATAGCACAGTTGGAGCATTGGGTACTCTATGGAGAAGCAGCATCAGTAAAACCACTGGAGAAGGCATCATCCAATACTGGCAGCACTTCCAAAAGGGAACCACACCTCAAGAGTGGAGCCCAATAAACACAACTCAACTTGTAAGAAATGGCTTCACATAAGCTGTGATGGGCATCACTGGCACAGAGAAAGCCTGTTAACAAGCAAAGGACATTGGCTATTCTCGAAGCAATCTTCTGGAAACCTTGCATTACGGTAACCATCAGAACAGTGGCTGCATGTCTTGCGATGTCCAGTCTAGAATGTGCTACTCTCTTTCCGATTGCTGCATAACATTTCAGCAATTTCATGGTTAAAAACTGATAACTAAATATCTACTGGGGACTTGTTGTAGCACTAATGTAGCCGTGAATCATGCCTGATGGCCATGAAGGTTGCTGCTGAGAATTGCTTATGCGTTGGTGGTTTCCCTCGTGCTGCTAAATTTATGGGAGTGGAAGGACCAATGTATTTTCTTGAAGAGTATCCCTACCTCATACTCCTCTCCATTCAGAACAGATAGATGACAGATCAACTCATAGCAAAGCTTATCGTCCATACAAAAATTATTGGCAGTTCAGGGAAACCTGAACATGACCCTGGATCAACCCATACTAAGAAACCAGTCTTGGCAGTCATGCGTCGGAAACTTTGTTAGGATATGACTCGGCATGACTCAGCACACTTGGTGTCTTTGACAGTCCAATGAAAATCTCTCCCATGACCTAAGAGATCATATCTCATACAAGAAGTCATTTATAGTAAGAGGTTTCAGTTGCGTTGTGTCATTTGTGATCAGTTGGCCACGAAGTACTTGGCGTAATTAAATACAAATATACAAATAGCGTGATGAGGGCCACTCTAGAACCTGAAGGAAAGATAAACAAAGAAAATGCTGTCAGGAAGGAAGAATACAATGATTAGATTCTTCTCATATTCTAGAAAGAAAGCGGCACTCATCATGGTGAGCTGGACCTTTGCAAGAAGAAGGACTGACCCTCCATATTATTAATCTATACTCTGACTCTACTGATGCATAATAGTAAAATCTCTCAACAGAACCAAAAATGACATACCACCAGCTAACACCTTCTTCTCAATTTTCATGATTAAATTATTAGATATTGTTACTTCTCATTTTTCAATGTGTTTGAATTCATTGCTTTGAGTTAATGTTCAATTGTTAACATTCTCTTAACCGGCAAAATGCAGTACCAACTTTTAAGCCAGTTGCTTCAACAAATGGCTGCTCTTTTTTATTACCTGCTGCGTAAAGCAATAAAAGTTGTGATCAACAACAGTGCATGTTGTAGGCGCTTTTGTCTCAAGTATCCATGTTTCTGTCATAAATGATTACTGTTAACGAACATCTTACAAACCACTAACAATCTAACAGTAAGTTGTATTGCATCAGATCTAAAAGTCAGTAATTGTGGTTATCAAATTGAAACCATTTTGTGCTTGCAATTATTTCTGAAAATTCAAATTGAAAATGTTGAACGAATTAAACATTTGCCTTCGTTGCACAGTACGATGTTTTGTTTAAGCGATTAAGAATGTCACAAAACGTCCCGGTTTTTCATGAAATGACTCGAGAAGCATTGGTTGTGGTCTACTTCAACATGTGGGATCTCTCAAAGTGTTTCCGAGGAACCATAGTCAAACCAATGATTCTTAGGTAAAACAGTAAAAGTTGATATCAGCTAAATTTTTAAATTGAAAAATGCCTCACAAATGCCTGTTTCGTTTTTCTCTTAGCACTCCAAAAAAGAGATGAGGATTGTCGTAATATTAAAACTCCGGTAATCAGAGTTATGTAGATCTTAGGGTGGTCTGCGCAGTCATCTTTCCATTTTAGTCAGAGAGATAGCTCACAACGAGAAAGAGATATTTCCTCCTTTTTTCGCAAACAAAGAGTGCAAGATAAGATTGTAAGGGACTCTGAATAGTCAACTCTCAAGATGAGTGCAATGATCTTCTGTGAAACCAATGAAAATTTGCACAATCGTATTGTTAATCAGGTGTGCATTAAGATCAGCATCCCAACTATTCCAACTAACCAGAATGTCTAGAATGGTAGTTCTTCAGTGTTACCATCAGAGGCCCAAAAATGACTCTTTGCTCTGGAAAGGACGGGTTTGTGAAAGGAATGAGCGCAGGCTTGGTTACACAAAACGGGCCCATCGTTCTGAGATACTCAACACATTTTGTTTAGTATCTGTAAGAATTATGCATGGTGGTACAATAATTCAAGAAAATTTCGCCTTCCAAGAACATAGACCTAGATTCGATCCGAGACATTTGAGTGTATTCAGTAACTTCCCTACAATGATCAGCCATAATACAAATTGGGTAAGCAAGTAAGAATTGAAAATAATCATGATATAAAATCGTTCTATTTGATAAAATAGCAATAACGAAATTAAAAAAATTAAATTAACCTCAAACCATAGGATGCACAGCCACAGTTGCCCAAATAAATTAGGACGATCACCCAAATCATGTTTCCTAAAGTCAATAATCACTGAGGAAAGCCACAGATTTGTGGCATAGGGAGTGCAATACAAATAAGGTATACAGGCTTGTTCCAGAACAAATAAGTACACTTGTGAGGTGATGGAATGGTATAGTTGCCCCTTCCGAGCAGGTGGATGCATTATTATGCTCTGCCACGCTTGCAGGCGTCTGATTCATCTCCCAAGGCGACAGATTCTAGAATCGGGAAGGGGCCAACTAACCATATCCATCACACTCCCTGGGCTTTGAGAAAAGTTGGGGGGGGGGGGGGGCTGAATGGGGGAATGAGTCTCATTCATCGGGGGGGGGTTGCAACAAGAATTTACTCAAAGGAGCTTTAGTAAATGGCATTCAGCCTAAGGGGAATAAGCGAGTGATTAGGGGCAGCAGGATGGTCAGGACAATAAACAATTAAAGGGCCAATGGTCGTAACCACGCTCAGGCTAACATGTGAGGTGATGGAATGGTAGTTGCCCCTTCCGAGCAGGTGGATGCATTATTTTGCTCCGCCACGCTCAGAGGATGATCCAGACGCTTGCAGGCGTCCAATTCCTCTCCCGAGGTGGCAGATTCTAAAATCGGGAAGGGGACAACTAACCATATCCATCACACACTAGAGCGAATCGTTGACGGGAAGGACTGGGAGTGGCCCACAGAGATTCCTGTTGCAGCTAAGGGCTTCGATAGCTCCCCAACACAATCTCTAGATGCGCGTGTGATATTCAAAGTCACTTCTCAGCCTTTGTGGAATTTACTATGGGTGAAGGGGCAGATGAACGTTAATCTAGCTCTCAACTGCTAGGGGCTTGATCAGGCAAGGCCACGACCGAAATGGAGATTTTGTTGATGGTCTGGCGAAGCAAGCGTTCTGGAAGGTACATGAAGAACCTAAGGTGGACGCAGAGGTCTGTATTCACAGAGTTTAGGATACGCTGACGCCACTACCTATTTCTCCCGTGATTGGATATCAGTAGCAGAAGAGGCGACCCGAGGGAAGCACCGAAAATACCATGCAGTAGCAGAGTATCTCTGTGATCCTTAGCCCCATTCCTTACCTCCTGTTAACGAGCCTTTCACCGGGAACTTAACTTTCCCTGAAATCTGTTAACAGAGCACTTGTCTGACAAAAGGCAAAAGCCATGTCGACAGGGCTTGTCAAGGAGAAGCTGGTGTTTCCCATCCTACAGGGCATTTCATTCATCTGCATGGCTCGCACAGAGATATGAAATCGACTTTAAAATTGCATTGATTATATAATTTTTTCGAAATTCATAACGGATTCTAAAGGAGCTCCTCACCTTAATCAATATTTGTAAATTAAAATAAAGTATTCCTTGAATGACATGAGGACAAAAAAATGAAACTCTAGCACAAGCTAGAGTTGAACCAACGGCGATGTGGTGTTGGAGGAATCCATACTTATTGAAAGGTTTTATTTCCCTCCCAGTTTGGATTCATTGACCTTCTTATCATGATACTTTTAACCATTTTTAATGCCATCAAATCTCTCTTTTTGCAATAGAAATGATTACTGAATTAATATATGGAATTAAAATTTTTTTAAAAGTATTGGATTAACTAATTCCCCGTACCTTGATAGGTTATTAGAGAGTTTTTCCTCCCCGTGGTTGGCGACCATACAGTGCGATTATGCGGTGTGATACTAGCGAAACCTAGCGGTAGTTGACTGACTTAGACCTTTCACAACGGGACGCACTGGAAATTCAGAGCTCAAAGCGGTGTAGGCTCGGACCGTATGGTCTCAAGGAAGGTTTCACTGATAACAGTGTTATAGAGTTCGAAACTCTTTCAGATTCTTCGGCGATGAGGGTTTCGAGCGCATCCTACCGGGATTTTGTCCAACCATCAATCTTCTTTCCGCTCTCTTTGGAGCTTGAGCTTGAATGGAGGAAGAGAAAATGACTCGGAGCACTGGGAGGACATTGTCACACAGATTTTTGTAGCAAATTAATTTACAAAAACGATACTATTCACAAGGAACGATACTATTCACGAGGAATTGACGGGGAAGGGGGGTGGACGAAATGGTTGGACAAAATCCCGCTAGAGTGCATTCGGAACCATAATTGCCCTCTTCACCTGAGAATCTCTCAACTCTTTGAACCTCCACAATAGTCTTTGCTTTTTTCAATTCTATTTAGTACTATTTATTAAGCAATGTTTATGATGGAAGCTGAATTGATCAGTTTATATTGCGGCGATCTGATTGACGACGACGACCTCAAAACTGCTTTCGAATGCAACCTGTTAGCCACTGGTGATCGAAATTCACCCCGATCAATGAGGAAAGTTGGTTATTTTTCTGTAGTGCATACAGTTTTCTCTGCAATTTTGCATTTATCTCTACATTTGTAGTACATATATATAAGGAAATCAAATGTATATAAGGAAATACATGTACGAGTATCGTAGAGTACAGCTTGTACTGAGTACAGTAGAATGCCGAGAGATGCCGACAGTAGCACCCATTATCCGAATCAGTCCTAAGTGTAACACAGAAATTTATAACCAACTATTTTTTCAATAAAAACGAGTTTTTTTTTTGGGACACAATACTAATGCGAGTGACAATCGCCGTGTCGACGCTAAGTTGACGTCAAGGCAACCTACTCTGATTGAGATGTTCGTGTGAGCCAAATTTATAACTCAAGTAAACTTCGCTGGCGGCCAAATCAAAACATGGATGTCAGGTTATGATAAGGACCGTTTGACGACGGGGAGAGACACCGCAAGGAGACCATGTGACCTCTTGAAAAATTAGCATCTGCCTTTCGTTTCCCTAGGTTTGCGTTCAACACCGTTTGCCACCGTGGGGAGGAAAAACTCTCTATTGTCTTTGGAGTGCTAAGGCATACGACGAGAGTCCAAACGGTAACACTGACTGCTACATCAGATTTTGAAAAAATATGACCACCAAAATTCACAACGTTGAACTGTGCTAAATCAATTCTGTAGTGTAATTGTCGATTTTTTTTAAAGTTCAATCGATTCAATTGTTTTCAAAGTGTCTCAAATTTCTCCTCGTAGCCTCACATTATTTTAATCTTTTACTGTAAAACAATAGCAGGTTTGTAACGGGCGTTTCCAAGTTGAAAAATCACAATGTTCATTGTATTGGTAAGTTTGTACGTGTGCTTCTTAGTGAAATATTGACTTTAATTTTGTAAAATATCAAATCCACTCCTAATGTACGACGCCGCTTGGAATAACAATTTGCACGGAGAAAATTTTTCAAAACAAGACCATAGAGCAACTTCATTTTTAAATTCTTACAAATGTTGTAGGGAATCATTCCATACCTCTCTTAAATGCATAGATAAATCCACATATTTTTCCTTCATTATGTCAAACTGGTATTTACCTACATAATAGATTTTTCCATTATAATTTCCAAGGAAGTTTTTTCATGTTTTTAATATATATATAACTCTCAAAAGCGTCTCAAGAGAGGGGGAAAATACCTAGACCACTTCCTTAGAAAACAAACTACTGCCTTTCTGATAAATCAGTCTGATAATAAATTATGAAAATGAAGCGTAAAATTAATTATAAATCGTACCTTTTTTGTAATTGATTATATGTACATACATATGACGTACTATGAGTGCTTTCTTTACTACACCTAACCCTCATCACGCATTCTTCAATAAACTGTGTAACTGTGACCTTTGTAACAAAATCCAAAAGGAACTACAAGAATGTTATACGGCGTTTTTTAAATCTTGTGCTACCTGCAATTGTTTTTATGGGTGATTCTCAAAAAAAGCGCAATTTCCAATGCTGGAATAGTGCGGCAGTGAAACATCTCCCAATTTCTTCCGAAAATGAATATGGCTTCCAGGGACCACAAAGAACAATACGATGCTCAAATCCAAAATTCCAAATTCAATGATTTGATGGTGGTAATGAGAAGGATTGATGGGTGATAATGAGAGTATGGAGTGTGTGTTCTGACCTTTTCTCAAGAAATTGCAGGTTTCTCAATCACCATGGTTTATTTTCAAAAGCCGTTTTAAGATTAACCAAACACATAAATAGAAAACATGCATACATTTCAATATTGAAAATTGATAGAGTTGTGGTAATGAGACCTACAAATGGATGATAGACTCTCTTCATGCTTGCTGGCAGCTAACTGGAGAGAGGTTAGTTGTGAAGCCTTCCCCACTCTTTCGCAGTATTGCCACCCTTGTTTGCTTCCCTTGGGGGTGCAAAAACCATTGGTAGGGGGTAATGATGATTTTTTTAGTTACAAACTTTCAAATGAATTTCTAGGCATTACATTGACGCTAGAAGACAAGTCATTTCATTTCTGGTTCTTTTAACGCTGTTGCAAGAGCCATCTTATGTTATGGTGCACAGGTGACGGGTTATGTCATGTTTAACACCCTCGAGCAGGTAATGAGATATTTGGTCAAATTGGTCTTCTCTCTGCCAAGGAATACTCCAAATTATCAGGTGCTCCACCCATTCATATGTATACCCTATCCTTGACCTGCAAGTGTATTGTTAAAACATTGAAAATGCACATTACAGATACCCAGGTATAGTCGCACGAGAGGTTGTCAGGTCTGGGGTGTCATGGTTTTGGGCTCTCACTGAACTAGGGCAGCGACATGTATGTGAGTTCCATGGAGATCTGGAAAGGCTGAACGAATGGCCAGAGCAGCTGGAATTGTTGGTGGATGGGGTTTGTCGCAGTTGGACGGATGATATGAGAGCAAGTGCCCAGACTTCAAGGAACCCTCTTTACCCTCTTCTGAACCTGGAGATCACACCCGCAAACCTGTTGGTGGATGGCCACCATCCGCTATGGCTTCTTCGGTGGATTCCAAGGCTTAGGGGTACATTACTTATGCTGAATAATAGCATCTATTCACGGTCAAGTACCACAAGGAGGCTACGCTCAAAGTGCAATTTGAATGCAAATGACGATGCCCTGCACTTCTTCAAGGACCTGCCCTGTGCTTCAGGAGTTCAGGATGCGCTTTCTGAGGGACAATGTGTTGGACATGGGGCGAATGGTTCAGCTACTGAACAAAAAATATGAATGGTGGGCTGTGGTGTATTTTGCATTCCATTCTTGGCAATACTGCTCTTACCTGGTCACAGAGTTTAATTGGAGAATCCCTAAAATAAATTCAATAAAATAAGTTTGATTGATAAGATCGGTGGCTCGGGTCATTCCAGGAGACGGACTGTTACATATTTTGAACTATTTTGCATGTTACTTATATCGAACAATAAATATGTTTTCATCTTCTTCTTCTTCATTTCATTTCTGTGAAGGTTGAACTACGTTTTTCAAGTTTTGAAAGATTTTTCAACAAAAAATCACGTCCCACATTCAAGAGAGGATGCAATGAATGGAAATGAGATCGTTACAGGTGGCGGTAATGATAAATTGGGCTTTTAACGTCAAATAAAAATGGTTTACGAATAGATACATACCTTATTGACCATGATTATTGCTCACATTGTTATTTAAAATATATTGAGAGAGGAAATGTAACACAAGATCTCGTGTATCTGAAGGAATCCTAAAATAACGCACCATTGACGCTTTTTTTGAGAATCACCCTTATATTTGTTAATTCTAACGATCTAAGTTACGAAGTAAGGCTGATTTACCCGATTCATACTTCATTCCAAATCTACAAGTACCTGTATAAATGGAAAATGTGAATTTGAACCAGGTGAATTAGTCAATTGAGTGGTTGGTTTTGAAAATGCAAGACTACAAATAGGTATCGATGTTCTCCCAGCTGTGCTTGTCACTACAAATCGCTTTTCAGTTTTCCTGCCTGGTTTTCAAGAAGCTATTTAACATGAAATGCAAACGTAAGTAGTTGTCTTCCTTGATAGTAACTGCCAGATTCTATGCTCATTTGAACGGAATAGTCAAATTTGACCATCAAAACAAATTTAAACCCTAAAAATGTTATCAATAACAGGAAGCTACTGAAAGAAGGTGTTAAGGACAATTGTCATCAACTTATTCTTGCCTGTGACCGCAAAGGTTATCGTAAGACCAAAAATCCAATTTACTAGGCAGCTTCCTGAAGGATGTAATTGACGATTTTCTTGAAAATAAAAAGCCCATTTAAGTTTTCAGACTTACATTTTCAAGAACTTCCTACATGGATTATTCTGAAATTAAGTAGTCGTGCTAATTGACTGTAATGAAGAGGCATGGAACATGCTTGGACTAACTAGCCGAAAATCGTCATGCAGGAAGGGAACGCAGGAGGGGTGACGCGAGGTATTATATAAGATATGAATAATGTACTTCCTTTCATGGAAGTTACTGGTGAGTCATCATAAGCGCTATAATCCTCTATAGTTCTGCGAGAACCTGATTTGCATAATCAGTCTACCTTCTGCCGCCCAGCAGTGATGGACCGAACTGCAAATATTGGACAAAACAGCAACCAGCAGAATGATAAGAAATTAGCGAAAGGAAAACCGCAAAAACAGCATGGCTTAAGCATGTCCCATGTTTTTTGAATTTCAGCCGAAGGCACTAAGCAGTAAGCATCCAGGGGTGCAGGCGCAACACCGAGTTTAATTATGGTTTCTTCCTTACATACTTCTCTAAATATAACTTTATTAGAACGAATCATAATATAACTGAATTGATGATAATAAATAGGATAGGATGATGAATGATGATGATGATATTTTTAGAGAGAAGAGGGCCAACAGGACACACGAATGACCAATAATCTGCTCAAAACTATGGCAAACAGGCGCAAGACCCCTGGGTTTTTGGCATGTGTTGCAGTAAAGGCAGAGTGTTGGAACGGTGATTCTTCGTGCTCGAGCCACGAGATCGGGCCACCAATAATTCTGAACGAAATTGAGCAGGGAAAAACCATTCATTCCAAAATTTTGAGAGCTTACAGCACCCTGGGAGGTTGGTGAAGGTGAAATGATCAAAGTTGTGGGGCTTGCCAGCTTGGCAGAAAACAGGAGGAAGAGTGGTGGAGGTCTGTCAATGCTGGGAAGGATCTCATGAACTGCTTTTTCATCAACATGTAGACCACTTTTCTTGTGAAGTAACTTCCCCGACATAGTAACATTTTTTCGGTTTTTAGAGAAATCTAGTTCAGCAGATAGCCTGCAACACAACGGTCGGGTCCCCATAGACATCCCTCAGCCTGGTAGATTATATGTCTCATTATCATGAATCAATTATAATTTAGAATAATCTCAATCTAAATGTTCCGACCATCATCAATTTTCAATCATAAGTCGATGAAACCAATCGATGAAACCAATAGGTTCATAACTTTGGTTACATATCCAGAAAGCACCAACATACTTGCGTTTACATTCCATTAACAACTATCCAACCATCTTGTAACAGTAAACAGTATTTTGGTTCAAAAGCGTTAAAGATTTGCATGAGTAGACGGGAAAGGTAATGATAACCACTACATTACTTCTAATGCTGTATCCTTGAAACGAGCCTAGGTATTTTCAAAACCGAATAACCGAAGTTCAATAAAATTTCCTTTGATTAGCTCTTTTTGTAGCTTCTTGCGTGCTGTTTTCTCATACAAGTCAACAGTCAGGTGGAGTCACCATGTAATATTTTACCGGTTTTAAGAATCGACTGAAATTTGTTCAATCATAACTCATACTTTCCGAACTTGCACGTTCGATTCCTTCTTCATAATGACTGTATTAAATCAATAAATGTCTTTCGATATAAGCTTTGCGTATGTATCAGCAAGAAAACCCAATCAAAAGTTATTAGAGGCGTTTTCAGATATTTGACTACCCGTATTAACAAATGCATACATTTCTGATGAGTATTAAATGAGGACGCAACAGTGGCGTAGCTGTATCATAATCTTGGCATAGCTAGATGTGTACTGAGGGCCTTGGGTTTTCTGAAGAGGAGTACTCGCGATTTTACCAGCATACAGGCGATTGCGCTCTTGTACAAATCTCTGGTTCTACCTCTACTTGAATATGCCTCTCCGGTGTGGTCACCCAGCTACTCGCTTCACAAATATTCCCTGGAGAGAGTGCAGCGGAAATTTTTGAGGTACGTCGCGTTCAAGGCTGGTATCCTCTCTAGGGATGTTGAGTACGCACCGCTGCTCGAGATGTGCCAACTTTTACCACTCGAGACCCGCACAAGCCTGGCCGACCTGAAACTCTTTCACAAACTTTTGAATAACCAGCTTGACTGCCCGGCTCTGTTGTCAAAGGTTAACCTCCGGATTCCAAGGCTATCAGCAAGATCGTCCCACCTCTTCCATGTACCATTTTCTCCAACAAATTATCAATTCAATCGGCCTCTACATCGTCTTCCTCGCCTCGCCAATTTGTGTATTCAGACCTACCCAACGTATGACTTTTTTAATGATTCCCCTGCCATGCTTAAAACGATTGTTCAATCCTCCTCATTATTTCAACTGTAGTCTTCTAAAGTTTTATACCATGTGAAGTTGCATCTCATTTCTGTATTTCTTTCTTTTTTACTTGGGCTTGCCCGTAATTTTCAAATAAATAAATAAATAATCTACAGGGTGTTAACCTGAGGAACTTGCCACAGGCTAGGAATACATTCTACTACTCATTTCTGACGAAAAGTCCCTCTGGAGTTGTTCACCCTTTATCAGGATGGGAGGAGCCCATTGTCATTGAGACCTACAACATCTATTTGACACCATCTCAGAAGGATGTGTGAAGCCGGGTTCCCATGGCCTGTGTTAACACGAGCTGTGACAGGCGCCTGTGGCTCGAGGTGGTTCGTCATGGCTTGTCAGTTTCACGATCCACGACCAGTCCCACGGCCTGTGGATTGAGTAGGCTCGTGGCCCAAATAGGCGCTTGGAGACTCGTAGAGGAGGCCTGTAGAGGCGCGTCCAGTCCATTGTAGTCCATGGGTGATGCAGCATTGCTGCTAGTGCGGCCAAATCTGTAGTGCCATGACGGATAGTGAAGATGATTATGTGTGTGCCCTTGCGGCTTGTGTGATTATAAATTATTGCAACGAACGAGGACGGAGGAAGAAAGCCCGGAAAAGGCGTTGGTGGATGACCGAACTGTATAAAAGTCGAGAAAGGGTAGTAGGTACAATATTTACTCAGTGATCAAAATTTTGGTCGATTATTCCCTGAATAATGAACCTATGTATTCATCCCAGAGATGGCTTTCTCCAATTTCTTCCAAAAATCCAAAAAGCAAGTGGCAACAACAAGTGGCACCTAGTTGACAGCTCGAGGAAATTCAACCCCAGGCCGTCGGAACGCAACTACAGGCCATGGGAACACCATCACAAGTTCGACTTGAACCCATAGACGCGCCGCTTTGATCTTTCCGACAAATCATGGGAAGAAGAAGCGCCTGGTCGCACCACCTCGGGCCTGCCAGGGCCAACCTGGCTTCTCTGGTCCCACGGCGCGGGGGTTGTCGAATTTGTGGCGCGGCTCGTCTCAACACGCGCCGTGGGAACCCGGCTCAATCCAACCAAAGTGTCAAAATGCAGTAGATGCAGTATTAGAACATTCACAAAGGATAAGTGAGTTCTTCGGTGCATAGTCGGCACTCCGTTGTGCTGGCTCCATTGATACATCGATATTTGAATATATTTGAAATTTATTCAACAAAAATCAGCTTTCAGAACAGTTTATGAATTGTAAGTTGGAAGGTACACAGTTTACAACTTCAATACCAAAAAACTTGGAAAACTGGGGAAGCTTTTTCCCTACAGATTTGAGGACTGAATCTTGAGAGGTTACCCATTATCCTTATTAATGGAAAATGAATCAATAAATATCAAATATTTAAACCGTATACTATTATCAACATTTATTTGGGAAAAATCACAGTGAATGATTGAAATGAACTACGCAAATAGCAGATGTTACCATTCCAAAGCAACTTGTGCTAACCAAAGCATTTGATAGCATTACGCACTCAGCATAACTGATTCTTTAATCTGGACATGAAGTTCACAATTCAATTTTAATTGCATGAAGTTTCTTATCATCTATTTATTCTTTACAACCTAGTAATAAATTAAACGTTCATCATCAATAAATACGATATGACAAGATATATGTACATTATTATCACACACAATAGAAGGAACAGCTTCACAAGGGGTTTGTCTTTTTTAAGCATAAACATCAAGCTCTTACAATTTATGATTGGAGGAATGAGATCAGTAGAGGCTGGCCAAACGTATTCATACCTAGGTCTGCATATATTTATTGTATCAAAATCCTTATCACAGTTATTCGATTTTTAAAAAATGAAACCGTGAAGTTGATGAACACAATGCTTATTGTCGAGGTCGACTTGTTCAACAAGCCTCCTCTTAACAGCTCTCAATGTCATTTTCTTAAAGAAAAACTGTGAAACATAATCCTTGGGAGAGCAATAATTAGGAACTATATCGTAATCGAACCAATCTTAAAGAAAAACGCTACAAATTATTTTACGACTTATTTATTATTATTTCCTACGTAGGCATTCATAGGACATAGCTCCATCTTCTATGAAAGAATGATTCAGGTAGCACAGTGTCGAGACAAATGCCTAGCTTTGAAGCATATCTCAATTATGAAAGCAACTTCAAATGCAGTTTGATTGTTTTTTAAATATAACGAAAAACTGTATTGTGGCACTCATGACGTTACAGAACGAAAACATATGAATAGGAACAACAAATCTTCCATTAGGTAAATCATAACCGAAGACTTAGACCAGAGTGGTAAGTATTATTTTGGGGTTCACCAGTTGGATCTTCTCAAAGCATTACGAATCACATAGTCTCTCTTTCTTCCCTGTTCATCGAATGCAATCACGAAATGCAAATCCCATTCAGGTGCAAATTCCATTTCAGAAAACTGACTTTTGGCAGGATGGGATTTTGACAAGGACGTGCACTCATCCCTGGTCCATATGAAGCTGCTTCAATTCAATAATACTGAACATGGCCCAAAATATAAACTGTTAAGGACCAAAATTAGAGGTACGATCCTGCTTCTGGTGGATTCGAACTCGTAAACTCTTGAAAACTCCAGGAAAACTGCAACACTTGACTAATGGGGCCAATTAATCCAACCTCTTCAAAAGAGAGAGTTTCGCCACATTAGCAGTTTGTGGGCTCGACTGGTGAGGCAGGCAGGGACAGGACTGTGGACTCAGCAACTGTTCCTGGCAGCAATTTCAGCTGTGTGTGACCACTTTCACGATATCCAAACTCAGGAGACAGAGCAAGAGAAGATGCTACGTCAGGGATTGTGATGTTTACAAGCTTCTTCAAGAGTGATTACTTATCAAAGGATGGATCCTATGGTCTGCATCAAACGGTGCGACCCATGAATGATACACACTACCTTTCCCTAAGAGAAGCCCAGAAACCCACCATGACCATTCAGCTTTCAGCACATTACATTTCATCGGAATCAAATGTCAACATCCTTGACTTTTGGATTGATTGGAGGGTCGGAAGAATTTTGGAGTGGAATTACGGACTTCGGGCCCTACAGTTGCACACTGGCAGCAATTTCAGTTGCGTGAGAGAACTGTTATGGCATTTATCAGAGAATGCATCGTTCATCGCTACTTGATGAATGGGGTAAATCCACCCTCAGGAGGCGGGCAGCCATGAAAAGGGGTAGACAGATTCTGTCAGGCTTGTGGTCATTCTAGGTGTTTTGGACGGGGGACAGCCCAGCTGGTCTGGGCTATCTGCAGGGCAATTCTACCCAAAATGGTTCTATGGGAGGAGGAAGCCCCAGCTGCCACTGGTGCATCACCCCAAGGCAAAGCACCACCGGCATGCCCCTCATCAGAGGTTGGATTTGTGGTGGCAATGAACTCGCTGGGAATTAGATGGCAGTCCCCCATCCCCCACATGTTGTGAGTTGTGGAGCCTCCTGGGCAGAACGAGGAAAGTCAGTTAACCCGGGGGCCTCCCAAAAGCAACTTAAACAATCTTCCTCAAGCCATGGTGTCCAAGCTCAAGAGACAGAGCAAGTGATGATGCTATGTCAGGGATTGTGATGTTTACAGTCTCCTTCAAGAGGGATTACTTATCAAAGAATGATTCCAATGCTCTATGGCAAATGGTGCCAAAACTATACATACCACCTTTCCCTGAGAGAAGCCCAGAAAATCACTACGACCACTTGGACAACTAATTAAGCCTCTTTGAGTTTGAGTTTTCCTTTACATAACAGCTTTATGGATCTTTGTTGACCAAAGCTAAGTTGGAGCGATGCATTCCCATTCTTGACACTGTAATGCGTGAATCATCCTAAGTTCGTAACGAATTAATACATTTTCTGTAGCTACCTCACTTTTGAATTTTGGAATATTCCAATCCCATTCATGTTTTCGTTTTCGAGAAACCGGCCTGTGAATAACAGCCACAAACAGCTATACAAGATACCTCGCAGGATCCCCCTCAAACACTAAAGAGCAGTGTGTTTCGCAATTATTTTGAGTAGGAATTTAGGCACACATTACTCAAGTGCTCTTCCAATTATTGGGGTGTTTCACTCGTCGTATATTACATTTCCTCCAGCACAAAAAAGTGCTTCATACAGTGCTTCAAATAAGTAATTCATACAATTGATCAGTAAAAACATTTGGTTCTAAACGTTGTTTTTATTATTATTATTATTTATTCATGTTATTGCTAGGAGAAACGTATCAAATACTAATGTCATCAAATGATTATGGAGAAAACTACAATAGCAGAAACCTTCATTTAAATCGAGCTAAATAAAAACGAAGGCTCATTATTGAAGGGATTTTAAGGAAGGCAGTGTGGCACACAGCTCCTGAAACAAATCTCTTGAATTTTGTTGATAGTTCAAATGTTTTAAATGAATAATTTTAAAAGGTGTAGAGCAATGATCGTTACTACGATTCTTGTGGCAGAAATGCCGCGGAACAAGTTGCCGCAGATGTCAACATCTTCAAAAGGTAAGTCACCATGTATTTTGTTCTGTCACGGTAATTCTATTAGTTGACGGATTAATGATGGTATCGTGTTGAAAATGATATAAGATTGTTCCTTATCAGAGACAGTTCTTCCCCAAACATCTTAGAAGTTAGAGACAGTTTTGACCACTAGAACCTAAGAAACTGATCCTTGGTGGATTTCACGTTACCGCATTCTCATACTGGAGTATTGATTGTTGAGGAATTAAATTCATAGGGGAGTCTACAGCCTAATCCGCAAATTCCATGAAAATGTCATCAAAATAGAATGGAAACTGTGGAAATTAGGCTTATTACAAGGTTTCCACGCTCGTGCATGAGCAGCAGCTACCAATAATACTGTCGTGATGAAATTGATAGGAGATCATTAAACCGATTTTCCCCAACTACCCTCATTGGAGCAAGATCAGAGAAAATTATGCAGCCTAAAGCACTTTGCGAATGCATCGACCAATGTATTGATGTGTGAGCAATGAAACTCATAGAAGTCCAGCCTAATCCGCCCCTCCCCTGCAAACTTCTTCCAAATCGGTTGAAAACTGTAGGAAGTTTGTTAACATATCTGCAGACAGACACCAACCAAAAGTTGTTCAGAATGGTCTAAAAGGCAAAATGTTGATAATGGAGAAAACAGCTTCTTTCATCCCCCAAAAGCAAAAACAAAGCTTCCCTTCTGTAGGTAGACAGATGAGACAAAACATCCAAATCTTTTCAGCAGTTTTCAAGAGAGCGCATTTTCTCAAGCTGTACAACTGGCTCTACCTGTCAATGTTGTATCGGATTCACCATCACAGGCAATTTGTTCAGAGTACTCCCATAATCCTACGTTTTTGACTGTGGCAGACTATGATGCTGGGCTTAGCAGGCTGATGCTCAACAGGCATTGACTTTTCCTAACCCCCACCACCGTAATTAGGCAAAACCCAGTCGATAGCAACATTAAGAAATTACTGTTTAAAAAAATTCAATTTTTGGCAAAAGAAGAGTCACACTTCTTCTTGCTTGTTTGCCTGGTGAACCAACAAGTTTAGCAAATGGAATGAAAGACTATTGATATTCAGCAACTCTATTGCACCCAATGTTAATCTCTTGACAAACATTTCAAAGTCCAGTAAATTTGATTGCCAAACTGGTAGAAAGTATAAAACCGCTAGATCTACCAGAATTTCGGTAGAGTGGCAGCACTGCTGGCAGCTTGTATGGGAGGGAAACCAGTGAATAGCTAGGTTGGATTTGTTACTCTGTGGGACGCACACACACTCTGATAAATTGTCATAGTGATCGCATCAATGTCATATCAACACTTTGAAACTCAAGGTCATCAGGTTCTGAAGTCCCCATAGGATAAGCCACTAAAAGTAACAAATAAAACGCATAGCACATCTGTGTTGTGGGTTTTCATAATACACTGCACAAATGGATGAAGAAATTCCTCCATTTCAGTAAATAAAGTTATTACTTAGAGCAGGAGCATATTTTCTTCTTTTGATCCACCACCAGTTACCTCAGTCCCCCATAAAAACACGTCTATAGCTCTTGAATAGATAAAGTAAGGAAAGGTTTAAACACCTGTTAAGAGGGGAAGCTAAAAGAAGCCGAAGATGAGAATTTTTATTAATCCGATAAAATTTAAAAAATCTCAACTCCTGACTTTGTAAAGATATTTCAATTTCCTTTTCGCCTTTAGACGGGCAATTCAATCAAGTTTTATAGACAAAAATATAGGAATAAACAATGGAGGAATCATTCTTTTGAGATTATCGTTTGGTGGCACACACTCCTTAAGCCCTCTTGAATGAAAATGGTTCATCGTATCCACGGTGGTCTCATTCGATTTGTTGAATAACATCAAAATAGAGAAATATACCGCACCCCAACGAAAACGAGGGTTTCATGAAGTAAGTTATTTTAGATAAGCTTTGAACATTTAAATCCTCGACTATTAGGGTTGACTGAATGTGATGCATAGATCTATTACGAAATTTCGGGCAATATGTTATTAAATAATTGCTAATTCTTCGAATTCATTTGAATCATCGTCAACGTCATCATGATCATCTAGTTTATTTATATGTATATTTTGGTTTTGCTGGATCCTCTACCCCAAAAAAAAACGTGTTCACCTCCCATAGATTTTTTCGAAATTGGCATTTAAGGGCAAATTAACATAAAGCTAATCAAAGTCAACCAAGTAACATATAAAGTGATGCACCTGGTGGACAGTGCAGTTAACAAAAGTAAGCTCTGCAAAGCCATCAACAAGCAGAAAAAGTTCCTTCTTTACCCTGGAATAGTTAAAAGAGGAGGTTGGGTTGTTGCCAAGGTACTTCACAGGATGATGACTAGCTGCAAAGATAACAAAAATATATGCAAGAAAGATGACCAAAATAACACATATAAATAAACTAGATGATCATGATGACGTTGACGATGATTCAAATGAATTCGAAGAATGTCTAATACCAAAGAGATTATTGCCTATTTAAAATTAAGAAAATACATGCTGATGAAGCCCACGTTGCATGGGTGAAACGTTCACCGATCGAAACCATGACAATAAAGATGTTTTAAGAAATTGAAGAGCTCCTTAAAACCAGGAACCAGAGCTTCTTTCAACGAGGAATCGCATTTTGAAGGAGCTGGATGCTATGCATTACGATTGTTTCTGTTTCAATATTTCAAACCCATCCAGACCAGAGTATTGTTACAGGTTTCAACTGCATAACTACAGAGAAACCACATCCATACTGAATACAAAAGTACAGACTATTCCAGAGATGCCTCAAGGGAAATGTACAGCAAGCAATAAAAAACAGATCACATCAACATCAAATAAAGCTCTTTGTCTTTGCCACTAAACTCTAAATTAGAATTTCAGTTTTAAGTGTGAGCTGAGCTAAGCCGATTGAAGTTCACTAATGTTATTTTGATATCGCCATTCTAACAATTAACGGAATCACATGAAAAAGTTAATTTTAATTATTTTTCAAGTTAGAAAACTCCAAAAAAAAAATGCGTTGTAATTATACAAGACGTTAATTTCCGGGAGAGCGCTACTACTCCGACCTCCACAGGGAGCGCTGGAGGTTCGCATCTTATCTGTATCTTGGTAGCTATACCATCACCTTATCTTGTCCCTGCTGTTTTCCTACTCTCTTTCCGTGCTGCTGTGTACTGTTTCGTAAATCAGGTCGATCAATCAACTGAGGAGCTTACTTTCAAAAAGGCACATATCCAAATCTGGGAGAGAACGTTTTTTTCTCAATTTTCTATCGCTGAATATGAGTTGAATCAGATCCCCCTATCATTTCCGAACAAAACAGAACACATCCACGTCAATTCCGGGGCTAAAGTTATGTGTTTGCATCAAAAGGTAACAAATCCGTCCCCTACATTTTTTTTTCAGTGCCTTGCAATCGAAATGGCACATATCCTCCGAATTTCGTCAGGCGAAAAGTCGTGGGTTTTCAAAAAGGCACATATCCAAAAAGAAGCATTGCTCCTTCGTCTTGACGTTGAATATTTACACGAGACTCGATAGACGGCAGGCATGACAAATGGAAATATGGAGTCAGGTGAAGTTTTCAATAAAACCTACAGAATGGAGAATGAATTTTTTCTTTTTCAAAAAGGCACAAATCCATGAGTTTTGATCAAAAGGGCACATTTCCAAAGTGAAAATGGATATACAGCCTCGTGTTTTGGAGAAAATTGATTCATATTCCGAGGCATCTTTATCTGTGCCTTCTCACACATTACTCCGATGAGAAACTGCAGAAAAACATCTCCACTAATCTGCAAATCGTTTTTTTCACTTCCTGAACATTTTGTCGGAATGGATATGTGCCTGTTTGAAAGTAAGCTCCTCAAGTGAGAACATCGATGAACTTAAAAAGAAAGTTCTGAAAAATAGTACTAAAAAAATTTTTTTTAAATCCGTTTTGAGACGTTCTTAAATTGTTCATAAAGTTCAACATTATTTTTTGCACCAATATGCCGCTTAGAGTAAAGTAATTTCCTTTGAAATGTATATTCCCCAAAATTCCAAAGTTAAATGTCTTCACAATTCAACGTCAATGTACTAGTATATTTTTTAATTTAGTATAATTTAGGAAAATTTGCTCATACGATCATACTACATGACTGGGGTTTGTTAGTTGTTGCATGACGAGGGATCACGAAAATCAGAAATGCCAGGCTAAACCTGCTAAATGCATTGTTTTGCATTAGGTACGTTCTGTTTTGCTGCCTTCATGTTAGACACTCGAACCCGCACGACAGTTGTGTCATGCAAGTTGCATCCTCCTCATTGAAGGCAGTCTTTACAGTAGCTGGTAACGAACGCCGTCATATACCCCGCACGACAGATGCGTTATGCAAATTGTATCCTCTACATTGAAGGCAGTATTTACAGACTAGGTCACTCGGGACGAAGTTGTGGAAACCCATTTCAAATAAAAACGGAGTAAGATAGATCGTTGTCTATATTTCCACGAAAGTAGAGAGTTACACTGTTGAACCGATTTCGACGGTCAGGTCATCATCAGTAACAAACATGAACTTCATGTTTGTGTTCGTGTTTAAAATCCACTAGGAATACAGGAAACTGAATCCGAAAAATCCGATGGTCAAAAGATGAAAAACAATAGTTTTTAAGCGGAGATATGTGGGTTTTTATGGCACATAATCTTTTCTTGATGGAAAAAACGAGCAAAAAATCATGTTCCGAGAACGGATAAAAATATACCTATCTGCTTTTAAAATAAAAAAAAAAAAAAAAACTTGAAAATTAACTATTTTGCCTCCTCTTTTTAAACTAATACCCATGTTCGTGTTCAAATAGGTGAGGAATTTTTGTTGTCCTCCCTCGTTGGAATTCTATTTTTTTGCTGAATCAAGAAGAATTGAGACAATTATATGATTTTCACTTATTTTGGAGCTTAAGCAATTCTTCAACAATTAAGATTTATGTAATTGCTAAAATTCATATGGGTTTATTTTCACCTCGAAATACCTTCAAAATAGTATTAAGAATGTCGCATGCACTTTAATTCAACATTTTCGCTCTGGAAAACTTGGTTCAAATGTAATTTCCGATTCCCACTCCATTTACAAAGATCGACCACATTTACCTCATTTAAAATCTCATAGGATGTTAGCATATTAATTAATTATGAATCCATTTGAGCGGGATTGTTTCAATCTTAAAACCTCCAAAATTTAATCTTTGAAATCTGTTCACACTTTTGAATAACATAACCTGTTTGAAAGTAAGCTCCTCAACTGTCCTTTATTGATCTGATTTACTAAACAGTACAGCACAGAAAGAGGGTAGGAAATCAACAGGGAAAATATAAGGTGATGGTGGTGGATAGGTGATAGTATTGCTACCAAGATACAGATAAGATGGGAACCTTCAGCGCTCCCCGTGGAAGTCAGGATAGTAGCGCTGTCCCGGAAATTAACGTCTAGTTTGTAATTATGCTGTGATGAGAGAAAAAACATTTATTGATCATTATATGGGGTGGAATGTTGGGTTAGTTGGGATCTGTGAAAAGTATAAATTGATATGCCAAAAGCTCGAGGTGGTATGGAAGCCAGAAGTAGAAATTGAGTCGCCGAAAGTTTAAATTGAGATGCCAAAAATATTAGAAGTGATTCGTGCCAAAGGTTCAAATTAATTTGCCAAAAACTTCAATTTGATAGTATGCCAAAAATTCAAATTGATTTTGCCAAACTAATCTGATTTCATTTTTTTCCTAACTATATATATATCTATGTAGGTATGTAAGTACGTTGTGTGTGTGTGTGTGTGTGTGTGTGATTTTAGTCTTCCGGTAGCCAAATTGCTGCTCCGTCCTCTAGTCCTAGTCCTCGTACGTGTTTCCTAGGGCCCCTTAGCCTCATGGAGACTGCTCGGTGAACCGAGAATTGAGTTTTCACTCGTGCCCACATCATCACCTGGGAGTAGGATTTTGACCACTTGTTGGCGAGGCGTAAGGAAACGTTCTTGAGGAAGGCTTCGTATTCTTTATGTAATGCGCCATCGCATGAAACGACGAGTGGCGTGAAAGACCCTCTCAGGTCTTCAGCGACTCTATCGTATTTTGCGTGTTTGGCTTGGGCTGCATGCCGGGAGACGGTAGGCCAATCCATGGAGGAGTAAGAGACTGCGTCAGCGTTTATACATTATGCTGTGATGATGTTACATGTGTATCATACCATGCTCTGTTTAACCTTTCAAGGTCTTATTTAAGATAGAACACCGGATTAAGTACATGAGCGATATAAAACGACTTTTCCCCCACAGTACCACATATTTACAATTACATCACCAAATAACGTTTTTCAAGAAAATTTACGTACCTATTGTTTCTTGTTTTAATTCGCTAACAAGATGGATATTTTATCATTTAGGTCGTTTAAAGACGAAATTCGTACCTACCTCACCCCTATTATTTTGCCTAAAATTCCACCTAGGTTATTTGTCTAAAAAATCGGAGGACAGGTTGAGATTCGACTATTCGAAGGAACTTTGGAATAATTCACCTAAAACCGTCGATAATATAAATATAACTAACATTAAACATCTTGAGGGTCGGAGTTCTCGGCGACGCATTGGCAGCCGCATCCAGTCGGGCAAACCGAGTTGGACGAGAACCATTGAGCTATGTGTTGCAAGTGGCCGCCATGTCCGCACACCAAGCACGCGTTTGCGGCTCCTATAATAAACACAGAAATCATCAGAATGTTTACAATAAACTAGGAAAGTCACAGTTAATCATTTATGTCAGAGACATAAACAAATTGAAGAACTGGTCTCCGTGTAACATACCCCCACTCTAATTTCACTAAAGGCAAATTTTCGTTGATAGTATTTAATAATGAACGTTTGTAATCAATCGACACAAGCAAGGAAGTTTAACCCTCTTGAACATTGTTTGTTTTTGTTGCAAGATTTCAAAAATGGAATTTTAAAAAATTCGTCCGTCTGACGTATGTGGCTTTTCTCAGGAACAACTGGACCAAAGTTTACGAAATTTTTGTCAGAAATCCAACACCAGTCCAGAATGTACCAGAAATCTCAGCATCTTAATCAAAATCGATACCATAGGCAAAATATTAAGGAGTAAACTGCCAAATGGCTAACTATTAGGGATTAACCATTTAACAACTATTAAGGATAATTTAAGGATTAACCTATCAGAAACTTTCGATTTGCGAAGGTTAGTTTTTTGTTTGATTCATATAAAAATTAATTCTGTTAATTAATTAAGCCCTTGGGTTGCTGCACGCCATCCGTTTGCTCTCCATTAGAAAAACAGGTCAGTCAGGCTACAGATGGGTGTCTGTAAAGAGGGCTGGGGACAGACCATGTAGCACTGTTGATGCTATTCGATTATACTCTCCATAACGCCATCTCCCAAGCTTCAATTCATTCGAGGAGAACAAGCGGAAGCATTTTTTCCTCCTGCACTTTTACTTCATCTCGTTAAATTTCAGTTGGATTTCTACCTGTGTTTCTGAGTGTACTGAAGAAGAATTCGGTCTAGGTGTACAGTACAGTTCTAGAATTTAAGTATTTAATTTGTTTAATTGCATGCCAGAGTCGAATTAAGGCTATTGACGTCATCGTATCATGAAAAAAGTCCCGTTTTATCCGTTAGTAGTTGAATGAAATTTGGAGATTTGAATTGGCAGCTGTGGCTATAATTGGCAACCCTGTCTACGGATTTCTAAAATCTATAGGCTACCGTATCCATGGTCACTAGATTACAATATTGACTGTCCAAAGTTACTGTTTCATCTCGACTGTTGGAATTGCTGTCAACAGTCGTACAGTTAGAAATCCACTAATAGGACTACTAGTTATACATAGATAATGGTACGTAAAAGTAAAGGAATAGGGCATCTGGATTATAAACATTCGACACCAGCACCCATGGTGGCAATACCCTATACTACTATTTGACTACTATACTACTAGTGTTCAAGCAACAAATATTCAAACGTTCATTATTAACACGCCCCCTCCACTTGAAGCATTTCATGCTTCTGAAAGAGATTCTGCAGGAAAACTTTGAATTTTCTTCCACACTTTGTAAGAGCTTACCTTATTTTCTATGATTTGAGGTCGAAACTAATTGAACCATATTTCTCTAATGGAGCCTTGTTTCTCAACAAGAATTTGGAAAACGAAAGCCAGGATCAAGAGTAAGCAGATGCCAAACTCAACAAACGATTTTTCACTCTTCTACTTTTCTTACCAACAACTCTTAACTTTCTAACAACACTTGGGCCTCAACTTTATTGGTCATTAAACGCTGCCTATTATTCAATCATGTTGAACAGAATAGCAACTAGTCTATAATACACCCTGACACTAACACACAAAAATTATGTAAAAAATGTCGGTGTTACCTTTCACTGGTATGTGACAAATAATGCAAGAAAGCGTGGGGCTCTTGCAGGAACAACAAAAACAGTCTCGGCACTTTTGTTTACAAGTAGAACACTCCGCAACTGGTTCCAACCCTTGGTGCACTTCTGGCTTACAGTTCACATATTTCATAACCTAAAAAAGTCATAAATACAATTGAATTGCACGAGCAAGATGTAAAACTCCAACCTCAACTTCAAATTCAACAACAATTATTGAAGAAATTAGGAGCATGCGTTGATCTATTTTTACTTACTTGAGCCCGAGCATCTAAGAGGTACCAGTGATGAAGAATCTCGCTATAGGCCATTTTATAATGTTCATACACCGGGGAATCGTCTAAGCATACTCTGGAAAGGAGGGATATTAGATATACCTCTTCTTGATTGTATAAAATATAACTTCCTTAACCTTCATCCGTTTGCTCAAACTGCTCACGCTACGATTTTTGCACGCCAAAACATAACTGGCACTCAAGAGAATTGGATGGGGTTTGGTTTTACTCTCCAGTTGGGCACTTTTTTGCAAGATGTCTTCAACCTTTCCAGTACACGTTCAAACTTTGAGTGGCTGAGTTTGGCAGCTAACTGCAGTCCTGTAATCAGCAGTGCAATACCACACCATGCAACAGTACCGACAGTCAACTAATTGGTTGCTAGAGAGATTACACTGTTTAGTGCTAAAAATTGCAACTAGAGTGAGTTGGGGTTGCCCATCACTCATTCCTGTACAAGACATCTGATGGTAATAGGTATGCTGTTTTGTCTCAAATTAGGATGGAGGAATATGGGAGTTCCGTGATCTCTTCAGTCAACCAATCTAATAGGTTCCAATACCTGTTGCTAGAGAGATTATACAGTTTAGTTCTAACAATTGATACTAGACTGCGTTGGGGTAGCTTATTATTGTATATTTAAAACTGCACGCGTATTTTGATATTTATTGATTGAAAAGTTGAATTGTCGATAGAATTAAATACGACAGCTGATTGATAACACATTGGAGACATTAGCCACAACAGTTCTCCCCCACTTATTTAAGACTGAATTTAAGACAAAAACTTTGACTACAACTATGACATTACGTAGTCTTGAAAATAGATGGGTGGTTGACGTTCCTGTCAAGGGCGTTCCTGGATCAGGGGACAAGCTCCGCTTGGCACAATCCCTTGGTTGGTCGGTTGATCAGGCATTGGACCTGGATTGTGATTGTCAATCTGGATCTGGGGAGCTTCTGGAGTCCTTGGTTGCAGTCGAGGAACTTCGAACAACTGGGTTGGCCCAAATGTTACAGTTTTCGGTTTCACAAGCGTCAACCAGAGCTGGTTTATGTGTCGCTTCAGGATTCGTCCCGTTGAATCAAGCATCACCAGATAGTGTCGTTGTCCCAACTTTTTCTGGATGTTTCCGTATTCCCATACGTATTTATTGTTCTGGAACAACCGAACCAGCACTCTCTCCCCCGCCAAAAACCATCTTGCTGGAGGGGCAGTGATGTTCGATGGTTGAGGACGATACAGAAAAATCCCATCCTCGTCGCCACTTTATTGTATATTGGTTTATTGTATATTTAAAACTACACGCGTATTTTGATATTTTGGTATTTATTGATTGAAAAGTTGAACAGTCAATTGAACAGTCGATGGAGTTGAATACAACAGCTGATTGATAACACACTGGAGATTTTAGCCACAACAGTTATCACTCTTTTTGTACAAGATGGCGTACGTAAATACAAGCCCAGTGAAGTGAAGTCAAAGTCATCCAAAGTGGCATCCAGTGATACATGCCCATTTGCTCCATCCGCTCCATTACAGGCCCCTCCCAAGTGAGTTACCCGATAACGAATATTATCAACGCCCGCTGTTTATCTTGTCCAGTTTCAATCATGAGTGCAGACGAGACAAATACAGGGAGGGTTCGCGGTGGTGGAAAACGGGAAAGAGGAGTGATTTTTCGTTGTAAGTTTAAATTTGTGTATGACAAAACTCTCAAAAGTGAGGAAATACGGCAGACTTGTTCAGAATATCAAAAACTGAGGTGAAAGGCTTATTTGTGGACAATGGGGAACGAAGTAACAATAGCGAAAGAGGAACATTCACATGAGGCATCAGAGGACGATACACTTTTTCCTCCGACGTTGTGGGAGTGCAAATTGAGTGAAGTGACCCAAACAACAAACGCCTGTGAGTAATTCCACTTCTTCTTCAATAAAGACCTAACCAGTCTCCACCCAAACATTTTCTTATTTTTTTGACGAGTTGCAGCAAGTTCAAGCAGACGTTAATCCCAAGCTCAACTCTATCCAAAACATCCACAGACCGCGTCCTAACATAGGAAAGGTAACAATGTTGGGTGGTCAAATCAATGTGTAGAAACTGGTGAACGTCTTACCTTACAAATTAAGGCCGCATCCCCCCAATGAATAGACTAACACCGACTGACCAATTTGATTATTCATTTTTGATAACCAACAACACTGGCTGGCCAATTTAATTTAACCTTTGATTACCTATTCTTAATTTGGAAGCATCAAAAAATCATCATTAACCATGCCTGCATGGGCCTCCAGTCAGTCCTAAGCTTGTAAGGAGAAAAGGATATTTGAGATTTTAATAGCGACGTCGGTAGTGTAATGTAATGGTGGGTAAAAAGTTTGGGGCGTGTAACTTGATGCCTGGGAAACTCATTCTGGTCGTATAATGCAAGGTTTTTGGGCGCTGGGGAGTATAATGTGTGAGGTGATGGAATGGTATAGGTGCCCCTTCAATGAGCAGAATGCGGATGTAATGCTCCGCCACACTCAGAGGATAATCCAGACGCTTGAAAACGTCTGATTCATCTCCCAAGGCAACAGATTCTAAAATTGGGGAGGGCCAACTAACGATATCCATCACAAATGTCAAACTCCCTACCAGATATCTGGCTTGTAATAGGTATGCTGTAATTATGGGGGTATCTGGGAATCATGTGATCTCTTCAGTCAACCAATCCAATCGGTTCCATAACCTGTTGCTAGAGAGATTATACTGTTTAGTTCCAACAATTGCCTCTAGAGTGAGTTGACGTCACTCATCACTCCTTCCCATACAAGACTTGCAACATTTTACACCATGCAACAGTACCAACCATTTTATTTTCAAGTATTATTTCGTAGTTTTCCATTGTTCCTTCTAATTCTGTGATTATATACCTTCTACAATGAAGAAGATAGTGACTTATCAAGGAATGTGATAGTTTAGTCACTAAGCAGTAAGCCCAGGATGAATATGACGTTATTTATTGTATTTTTCTACCAAAGTCCAAATTTAATAAACTTTATCATTCTAAACAATGTGTATGAACTCACTCACAAGACGACCAATCCAAATCCTGGTCGTAATTGAGTTGAAATACCAAAAACCCCATCGAAATAGAGAAAAATGTGACAGGCGGGTAATAGATGCAAGTGGATGAAGGTTAAGAAAACTAACAATTGATGAAAACTTCACAACTAAATAGTAACTGACTCAATAGGTTCGGTCATTAGTTTTGGAACAGCTTTCATTTTGAGGTAGATACATTGAACACAATTTTCTTCATGTTAGTTAAGAATAATATAGCTCTTACGTGTATTATTCAATGCAAAATCTCACTTGATTGGCTTCTCAGACTCGGTGTTCAGAGGGGAGTGAATGACAATGTCGTCTACTCTGAAATCGTCCATGCTCTCAGACCAGGAATTCGATCGATTTTGCTTCACGGAGAAGAGATTTAAACTTTCTACAGAGCTATCCACCTGATGAATGGTGTGGTAAGGCGAGCCTCCAGGCTGTAAAAGTAATTCACAATAGTCAGGTTAAGTACAGACAGGCCATAATTTACCAACTTGAACCTTCAAGCCCGCTACTGACTCATTTTTGTAAGATTCATCTTTTCACTTCTGAAATTATACTAGGAACACTCAGCTTCGATGGTTAACCCAGAATCTGGACCCACAGACTGAATTAATTTGACCCCTCTCGCGTCCGTCACAACCTCTTACTCCAAGGAAAAGTTGTCAACACGACATCATTGGCACCTAGTCTCAAATTACTTGAAAAGGTATAGACTGACCTCGGGGGCTGGTTAAATCAAGTAAAATCTTCAAATATTCGGGAATATAAAGCAGTTACTGAATGACACGATCAAGTCTTGCAGGCTCTGAAGACCACCTTCTATATTACATCATTGGCCGTCGGAATAGTGGAATTCGTATAAGTTTAAACAACATATCAAGCAACAATGGCATTTCCTAGTCAAATTCAACATTTTCCAAGCCATCCAACTGTAGCCTAGTACAAGTAAATTGTACATTTTTACTGTAGATACTGTTCAAAATGTCCACCAATCACGACATGAGACAAAACACCTGGGAGCTGGAGCGAGCAGTCACCATCGTTTGGCAAAGGTGCCATCTCTGCATTCAGCAGAATGGTGGACATTTTGAACAGTATCTACAATAAAAATGTACAATTTATTGCAATGCTTCATTAATAATTTCACGAAATGTAACACCTTGTATATGGTAAGGAACTAAACTGATTCTAAAGCTTGGTGAATGCATTAACAGACATTTTTGGCTCCCAGAAAAGAGTATCCCCATTTGGATCAAAGCTAATGAAATTGAAGAAGACATCTTTTATACCAGTCAGTAGTTTCTAAGGAACTTGGTAAGGCATCACATTTTCTTTACAATATAGGATTTATCCTAACAGTCTAGTATTTTCCGAATAAATACTTTAAAACTAATGCAGAATCAATTTAAAATGTTTACCGAAAAAACTGGGAAAATTTTCTTACATTTAATGAACATTCACAGAAGATTTCTTCGAAATATTGTACTACAATGCTGAATAGCAACAATCAAATCACCCCTGTTCAATACACTCAACTACGCGGATGCAACATTCCTTCTCCTCCACCACGATTCGCATGACCGAACGTACAGACAAACGGATAACACAAACGTCACTTAGATTATCCAAGGATGACAGTTTCAACATATTTCCCTCCACCAAATGAAACACTAACGAGCTTAGAGATATCAATATTTGTAAAATTCGTAACAGATTCTGAAGAGAAAATCATGGAATTAGAAGTACAAATATTTAAGACAAGATGAATACACATAGTATAGAAGCTTAAGCTCAAATACATGACTGATTTCATTATTTGGGTCGCATGTATAAAACCGAAGAATCCCATTCACTGAGCGAATAAATTTTTGTGTGCCATGTCAAATGGAATACAAAATTGCAGCCAAGTTGAGTACAACCAATTTGAAGAAAACTAACTGATTTCAAACTCACGAAACTTGGTTTTTCTGAAAAGGAATGAGTATAGGGAGATTTGAAGGTTGCCTGCCTCCATTCAACCTAAGAGAACTTAGCGGCAGACAGGACTTAACTTCTGGGCTATCATGACACTTTACTGGGCTCTGGTGGTTCCCATCTTGGAGTACGCCTCAGTCGTCTGGACCCCCTACTACAAATATCAGATAAACCAACTACAGAGGGTGCACCGTCGATTCTTGCGCTACGTGGCCTACAAATCCCACATTCCTCAGGAAGATGTGGACTTTGACGATCTGGAGAGGATGTGTAACGTGCGGAGTCCAGAAATTGGCCACCTGGCCAATGTGACAGGAATGTTGGACCCTCCTTCCCTCCTGGGCAGGGTTGGCTTAGTGGTCCGGGATTTGTAGGCCACATACTGCAAATTGTGGATTCCTCAGGAAGAGGTGGACTTTGGTGCTCTGGAGAGGATGTGTAATGTGAGGAGTCCAGAAATCCGGCACTACCTGGCCAATGTGATACACTTCTGCTTCTGCAGACTGGCGACAGAAATGTTGGACTCTCCTTCCCCCCTGGCCAGGGTCGGCTTAGCTGTCTCTCAGCACAGCTCCCAATCAAGCATCCTTTTTCTGTTTCCATTCTTGCCGACTAACTACCTCTAAAACGGGCCTTTTAGCAGAATGCCTCGACGTGTAAATTATGTTGTAAATGACTGACCAGTGGTAGCCAGGAGGAGGCACCGTGACTTACTACAGTGAGTGTCTTGTGTAATACGCTGACTGACTCAGTTGATTAATTTATTTTTATCTGATATTGGTTTATCTGATATTTGTAGTAGGGGGTCCAGACAACTGAGGCGTACTCCAAGATGGGAACCACCAGAGCCCTGTAAAGTGTCACATAGCCCAGAAGTTAAGTCCTGTCTGCCCATAGGTTACCATATGGCGGCAGACAAGCTTCAAAGCTCTCCATAATCATTCCCGCTTCAGAAGAACCAAGTTTCACGAGCATTGAAATTAGTCAGATTTCTTCAAATTGGTTGTACATAACATGGCCGCCATTTTGTATTCCATTGAATTTGACATGACACACAAAAATGTATTCGCTCAGTGAATGGTATACTTTGGTTTTATACATGCGACTCAAATAATGAAATCAGTCATGTTTTCGACACTGGCCAAAGGGGCAAGATCCTGTTTTTATCGCCTCAGACAAAAAGAGGTTTTAGGGGTAAATTTCACACCAATCATCAACCACATCAAAGCACTGCACATTAAGGATTACAAAATAGTTCTTAACCACTTAAATCGACGTTTTTCAAGTGTAATTGGACAAAAACTTCGAATTTATTTCAAAAATTGAAAAAGCTGTCAAAATAAACGTAGTGGAAAATTGGATTATGTTGCGAATGTAACCAATTTAAGCAATTACCAACCATTTTTTGAGATTTTCAGAAGTTTTGATTATTTAGGTAACATATGGCATAATGATGAGCAATATACTTAAACAAGAAAAGGAACATTTCAATTTACACTTAATACACAATACGATTTTTTTAAATGTTCGGAATTGTTGAATGATAATTTGGAAAAAAGATTCAACACATTTGAGAGCAAATCAAGAGCTATTTACAAAGAAATCGATGGACAGTTGGAAATTTAGGATTTTACTGCACTCACAGTCAAAACGGCACGTGAAAAGGGGCAAGTAATTTACAGCTGTAAATTCAACTTGTAAAAGAGTTGATGACCGTGAAGCGATCTGAGGTACCCAGAAACAAGTGTTTTGGAGAAGTTTGGGACAATTGAAAGAGTTCTTGTCATTATTTCATGAAGATATTCGATGTCACCAGTGTTCCTTCAATATTTGTGACTAAGGAGCCTGCGTCATCCAGCTGGTCAATCTAATTCAAAATATCCAGGGATACGTTCAAGTGAAGGAGCAAAATTTCAATGAGCTAGGCTAGCCCGCACACCTGTGTTCTAGGATCGGCAATGCCAGGCAAATGTAATGATATGTCAACGTCAGTATGCTGGTGAACGCCCTCGTGTTTCGCTTCAAAGCACCTAATGCTTTCGAACAGATTCCATCGATTAGGGTGAGAAAAGAGAGTTAACGGCCAAAAGTGGATGCCATGGTCGAGGGTTTATGGAAACCACATTTCTATGGGCCGTTTTTCCATTGGTATAGGGGGTGGACATCCCTTCGTGATCTATTTTATAGAAAAGCAGGCAGGCAGTAAAAACTGATACAAAGAATTCAAAGACCAGTTATAACCCGCAACAAAACTGAACAGGGATGTTCGTGGGACATCGTAGCCCAAGTGAAACTTGGGAATGCCATCACCGTTGAATCAATTTACATTTCCCTCAAATGCAGATAGCAGTTCAAAAACACGGAGTGGTGTCGTCCACGCCAAAAAGGGGTTACCAGCACAGCATTTCAAGCATTCTTCGTAGGAGCACACTAAAACAAAACGTCACGGTTGGTGTTCAAGGCAAATTATCTGGTTCACTTTTTATAATTCGCCCAAAATCGTAGCTAATAATTATTGCTTAGAGCAGGAGGTAGGTTACATATTGCTTTTGTGTCGGATTCATTCGACGCAGAATCTAATTTTCCACATTATTTCGATAAGTTTTTCAAATTTTGAGATAAATGCCATATTTTTTCCAATAGAAAAAATGGTTTTTGGTAAAAAAACGTCAACAAAAGTGGTTAGTGTCTCTATGGGCACCCTTAACAAGTGGTAAGTTCGTGATTGCCGTGAAATTTCTCATAAATCATTCAAGTGTCATTTAAGTCCGCCACGTTTGGGACCACAATCAGACAGTTATAGAACAGAAAGAAACAAGTTACTCTTAACAAAACACATAAACATAAATACCTCCTAACGAGGATTATACCTAAATAACGATTGCTACTGTTAATGAAAATCTGTTATTAATAATACAATTATTAATGAATTAAATTGCTAATATAAACTCAAATCAAATAAGGCGTTGAAGATTATTTGTTGAATAAGTAGGTATTATTCAAAATTAAAAGTAACTCAACTCAAGTCCTTTGTTAAAATGAAAGAACTCATGCTGCGGTAAAAGATGGCAGTGACTTGTAGAGGTTACACGAAAGGATTCTAGGATTTTCATAATGTGAAAGTTTAAGAAATGTATAGATACATTTTAACTACAAATTAACTATGTAGTTCAGTTAACCCCCCCGAACAATTGAAGGAGGAGAAACATTAAGGGTGACATACGAAAAGTTCGACTAGATCATTTGATGTGGTTTGTTACAGATGTTCAATTTATGTACAGATTCATTGCACGCATTATGGACTGGACACCAGCCAATGTTTTCCACCGCTGCTGATGACGTCATTCTGCACGCAGAAACCCGTGAGGGCCTGCAGATCGCCCTGAATGCATTTGCTGAGAAACTATCCAGGTGTGGATTGGTGGTTAACCCAGCTAGAAGTAAGTGGATCTTAGAGCTTCAGGCTGGGAGGGCAAATGCACTGCTGCTCACTGCTGATTTAGTCAGGCAGCAGTTGTTGCGGTGCGATCGAGCAACTCAACTGCTCCAAAACCCAGCTCATCTGCTGAGTTTGCTGCTACCCTGCATGATTCAGTAGATGGTAAATGACTCCGACAGTGCTCTGAATCTCCCATCACCTCCCAGTAGTGGGCTTCAGAGGGCATTTGGGCCCGCAACTACCAACATTTTCACGCCGTATGGGTGACTACACTAGCGACTACAGAGAGGTGTTCCAGAGGTAGTCGTGGGGCAGTAGATACCCTCTGCCATGCCTGTCAGGGTAAAAATGAAAACCTTTATCATGTGGCGCGGCACTGTCCAAGAACTCATGAAGGCTGCATTCTCTGTTATGATGCGGTTGCCAAGAAGACAGCAGGTGCATTGTCATCCAGTATTTGGAAATAGGTTAAACTGATGTAATTGTCATGAAAATTTGAGGGTCATCAGTGAGCAGGCTCTTGTATTATGCTACAAAAACATGGCTATAACCTCATGTCTATGTCAGCGGTGACCTGAATCGCCAGTTTCAACTTTGAATTAATTTCAGACTCATTGTATTTATTCTTTGAAGCGTTTTTATTTTAGCCTGAAGCCATTTATCTGAAAATCTTCACAGTCCAGCCTTAAGGACTAATGAAAGATGAAGGTACATGGTTCCTATGCCATACATACGTCTAGTTCATTGCTATCAATAGAGAACATTTGTCAACGAGCAAGAAAAGGAGAAATTTAACCCCTCGAAATTTGTCAGTTTACACAGCCAGATTCGTAGAATACTTTTGGAACAGGTTAGGACTTTTGGTTTTGACAAAGCTTAACAAGGGAAAACCAGCTTTTCAGTAACAATTCGCGTATTGTTTATTTTGTAATCTCTAAGTAAAACTCTACGTACTGAGGTTGATAATAGATCAATAGAGTCAGAAGATCCCAGGACATGCATTAAGATTCGAAGGCATAAAAGAGAAACTAAGAACAACAAAATAACCTCATTTACATTAATTAGGTTCAATACCAGAACCAATCGTGTATTATCTGCGATGGAACCCCAACAGATGTTATACAGGCTGTCAGGTTTTTTGCAGTCCGCTCCCTTTTTGCCTATACAGGGTGGCTCTTAATGAACGAACCACAAGTTCTATTTCCGTTGATTGTGGAGAAATAAAAAAACTTGTCGAAGTAACCTCCTCTTATTTTTTTGCAAAGAATTTAACCATTGCATTTTACTTTACTACGACTTTTTTTGGACGCACCCAGGAGAGTCCAGAAGCGCCCAAAGTTTGCCTACGCCTATAAAAAAATGAAAAATCACCTTATCCTGGCTCTTGATCATTTTTGTTTTAGTTAGATGAGTTTTTAGGCAGGTAGGTTACTAAATTATCTTGTCGAGACGATTTGGCGATAAATCCAAGTTGTTTACCTCTAGTGGATCAATTTTATTCAAACGTATTTGGCACCATAACATTCCTGTTTTCCCCGAGTATCCTTTTGGGCACAGTAACCGAACCGCTTGCCTAAACCTCATTTAACTGAAACAAAAATAATCAAGAGCCAGGATAAGGTGTTTTTTTTTTTTTTTTTTTTTAACCACCACGTTTCAGGCGTAGGCAAACTTTGGGCGCTTCTGGACGCTCCTGGGTGCGTCCAAAAAAAAAGTTGTCGAAGTAAAATGTTCATAAAATTGGATGTAAAATCCGATTCTGCAATAAAAATTGTAGGGTTCTATTTGAAAAAACAAAGTTGGTGCGCGCATGCGCGATGCGCAAAAATGCAATGGTTAAATTCTTTGCAAAAAAATAAGGGGAGGTTACTTCGACAAGTTTTTTGATTTCTCCACGATCAACGGAAATAAAAAGAGTGGTTCGTTCATTAAGAGCCACCCTGTATGTTTTTTTTTTTTCGTATTTTCGACTTTAATTCACTAAAATGGCCATAATTCCTTTAATTTACTAAATGAATTAAATTTTAAATTACACCGGTGAAAAGAGCGGTTGTTTCTTCAATTTTCATTCCATAAAATTGTGGCCCCCAAGACATGGTTTTTTTTCTAGCCTAAACTTGAATATTTGTCAACCTTCTGATTTTTAAACGATTTTCAATGTTAATTTAGCACCACACCATCTACTGAAAAATGTATGATCTCTACGGTCAAAACGTACATTTCACTGGCCGGTCTATTGGGTCTATTAAATTTTGATTTTAGAGCAATTTTTGACAGAAAAATTGGTGTTTGAACGAGGAAAAACGTGATTTAAAAAAAAAATACTAAATCACCGTTTTGGCATGCGATAATGCCTCTGATGAAATTTAAGGGAGAAGGGGGTTATATGAAATTTTTCTCGTTTAATCGAATGGACGCATTTATAAAACTCTCTGAACGAGATTAAATCAATGAAAAAAGGGGTGGATGTTGGTTAAATCTGAAAGGAAAAACGCTGCAAATTTGTTCACTGGGGTTTATTATTCAATTGGCTTGCGTTCATAATTTGAATTTCTACTAAGCGGTAGAGTGTGCGTGTTTCACAAGTGATAGAGCGATTATTGAATTTCAGGAGGCACACAAATATGATCATCTGATCAATCCAAATAGGTATTTTGGTTGAAAACAGATTTACGTGCTCTATGCATATCTCCTGAAATTCAATAATCGCTCTATCACTTGTGAAACACGCACACTCCAAAGCTTAGTAGAAATTCAAATTATGAACGCAAGCCAATTGAATAATAAACCCCAGTGAAAGAATTTGCAGCGTTTTTTTAATGTAAAAAGACTAGTATTGCGTTTCTATTTAAAACAAGCCAATTGAATAATAAACCCGAGTGAAAGACTACTTATTTACCCCAGTAATAATATTGAATAATAATCCCCAGTAATAATATTTACCTATATATTATCAGCGTTTCATACATATCAGAACGCTTCAACCCGTGTATCGGCTATAAACTACAAGTATCCACATCGGCTATCACTCCAGTAACCACATTCACTACAACTCGACGCTATCGGCATCACTAGGTTACAAACAAACAATAATAAACCAAAAAACGCAAATGTTGTCACCATAAATCGGGCCATACATCGAGAATGGTTTGACCTACGGACGTGGGGAAGGGCTCATTCGATTCCTGATGGTATGTTCTTCAAATAGAGAAAAATTTAGGCCGCTTCGACTTGTTTTGAGGTTTTTAGGGATTTTACAAAACTTTGACAGCCCTTAAAGGGCACTTTAAATTGAGTGAGAGAGCTGGCTCAAGAATTGGGGCGTCGTCGGACCAAGATGGATTTTTCCTGAAAATTTCAGATCTTTTGCTCCAGCCGTTTGGGAGATATCGTGCGTACGGCGTACGGACGGAAAGATTTTTATTGCAGATTCGGATTCTACACCCTTTGAAACGTAAACCATGAAATTTTCAGGGGGGGGGGGGGTTAGAATTTTTTTTCCAAAGCGATATGGTTTATTATTGAATAATAAACCAAAAACTGATCTCTTTTAAACAAATAATATTAGCTGTTGCATATTGTACAACAAAAAACGTGTAAGAATAAAAAAATTATCATCATCATTATTATTATTATTATTATTGTTATTTAGAAAAAAATAAGAAGGTTGTATTTCAGATCACTTTTTTTTTTCATTTCTGAATTACCCAGGTGTTTTTACCGTTGAGCTCATAAATTTTCCAGTAGATGGTATGGTGGTAAATCAGTATTGAAAATCGTTTAAAGAGCAGAAGGTTGACCAAAATTCAAGTTTACGCTTTTACAACGCTAGGAAAAACCATGTACGACGTGACTTGGGAGAAAATTTTAAGGAATGAAAATTAGAGACAATTTAACGCTCTTTTCAGCGGTATGATTTAAAACTTACCCAATTTATTCAGTAAATTAAGGGAGTTATGCCCTTTTCAGTGAAATAACATCGAAAATACGAAAAAAAAATTTGATGTAGAGCAGGCAGAAAAGGAGCGGACTACAAACAAATCGCTATGAATTGAATGTTGATGCAAATTCGTTGCTGAATCGATCCCTGAAGTTTCGTAATTCTTATACCGAACAGCCTGTAGATAAAGTTTGAGATATATTCAGATTTATTGATCATCATTAAGTATTGGTTCATATTCGGAAAAACAAAATAGTCAACTTTCTGAAACAAATGTCAGTCGCTTTGCTTTTATCATCAACGAGACCGTTTACTGAAGAACTGTAATAGGCAAACCAAAAATGTGAGATTTCTTGTGTGAAACTAGTATCAAAAGCATATCTTTACACTTCATACTCTTTGACATCATACACACGAATTTTCATTGTACAGAAAGATGTTCAAATTGTACAGATATAAATGTTGCTCACCTATGATATTGCCACCTGCTTACTTTACCGTATTGTGGATGCATTAATTGCATCAATTTTATATTTAATCGGTATCATTTTATGTTTTTAAGCTGGTCTCTAACTGGAAGCGTTTTCAAGCGATTATAAGCGACTTAGAACACGTGTTGCATAGTTAGTTCATAACAATAGATGACTCTAAGTGTTCATATTTTTTGGAAAACGATTTTGTAAGTAGTTGTCAATTCAATTCAAATCGACTTGGGGTACTGCGTAAACTCGACACAAGCAAAGAGGCAGTTGTTGGGTGAGCCTTGACCAAGGGCAGAGAAAATTTCAGGGACTATTGAAGAGCGATCGCCACTGTATATGATTACTTCCTTAATGCTATTCGGTCTTCAAAAATACCGTGAAAAACAGGAAAAATTCGAATCACAATATCAGAAGACAATGGGAGGGGGAGACAAAGGTCGTACACAGACAGAACTCAACATTTAAGCAAGTGTTTGAATGCGGATTTTCCTTAATACATTTCCCCATTATTAGATTCATTTCCAATACAGCTTATCTTTTTCATCTTTCTTAGTTTTGTTGTATTACCTTCATCTGCTTCCCCCCACCCTCCATTCGCCACCATCAATATCGTTCAATTCCCCCTTTCACCTTCCTGACCAATAGAATCGTATCTACTTTCACACAGAAACCACATGATTGGATGTTCTCCCACACCTCTTGACCAATGGGATTGAAGCCCTCTTTCACCTGTCACTATATAACCACTGTTTTCTTATGCACATTCAGTCAGTGTTCTGTTACTGAAGATGGCTATCAAAATCGATTTAACGAGTAACTCTTTAATTTTATAGGGAATAGACTGAGTTACTTCTACAAAGTTCGTGTTTTTTCGTGACATGGATGCCCTCAATTTAGTCGCAAATGATTTAGACTCTAAATTTTAGAGTGTTAACTCAATGGGAATAGTTGCTCGTACATGCGAGACAACGCATAGTCGCTTGGTCGCTCAAAAACTCTTCCAGCGGAGTACCAGGCTTAAAGTTCGCTAAAAAGTAGGTAATTACAGATTTCATAAATCCAACACATAAATTACTGATAATTCCCACAAAAAGGCACAATTTGTCACGATTGAAGGTGTAATGTATGACGATGTTCTGGAATGTACTCGATAACACATGCTGACTTGTTCATAATGCAAGCTACATAATAACATTTTTTTGATAAGTTTACCTCACCTTTCGCCACCAGTTTCGACTCGAAAAACGCTAAAACGAAAATATAAAGAAAAAGTCAATAACGATCAATCTGAAAACTGATAAGGGAAGTTGATGAAAACGTATACCAGTTTGGCTATTGAAGATGAAATCAAGGCAGCGTACTTCTGGCGGTACCTACCAGGATATTGACATCTTCTATGGAACCCCTATCTAAGAATATCATGTGGATTTATTTCGATTCACGTTTAATGGATAACATTTAAACTTACGCTGACGTTCGTGGTTTTGATTGTCTTTTGGGAGAACGGTATGGGCGAAGGATGAACAACCTTGTTTCCAAAAGCGCAGCATAACATGGCAGCAGTTTGTACATCGTACTGAGCTACGTAATGGTTTATTCTGAGGAACAGACAAAACGTTATTTCTTAACCAGTCAACAGAACAAGCAGTGAAATCTTACAACATATGAAAGAATGGAGTAAGATGACGTACAGAGAATGGATTATTCCAAGGGAAACAGGATGGCCTTCCCAATCATTTTCTTCGTCTTCATCGCACGTGGTCTGAGCTGCTACTTGTGCTGCTAAACTCCACACTCGAGATAGATCTTTGCGCCCCAAACTTCTTGCTACTTGAGAATTCTTCTGGCACATGTGAACGACGTTGTGCGAATCAAAACTAGAATTTTTAGAACAAATGTAATTTCCAAGATGGGAGCATAATTACCAAATCATCAGATAGCTTATTTGCTTTGAGATGAATTAAGGAAAAACAAATAAGTTTCATAACACAGAACATGTCTGCCAGTTTAGTATGATGCATTCAATGAATTCAACAAGATCTGACAGGAATCTAGTGTACTTGTTTAATTATAAGGATGACTAGACTGACACAAGACAGTTAGACAACCTACTAAAATTGGAAATTTAGATGTTTGAGGTTTTCCACCCCCGAAATAGACCGCTAAGTGCTTACCATCTAAGAATTGGTATCTGGAATGGGTGGCACGGGTTTTGAGAAAAAGGTTTAACTAAAACTTGCTGAAAAATTGGAAGCATCAGGGATTCGAGAGCTAGTCTTGGAAATATTTAAATCGTCAGATAGTAACAGAGAACAAGCATTCTACATTGGCAAAGTGAAGAGCGAAACTTATAATACACAAATACGGCTGTCCGCAAGGAACATCAATTGGGCTGATAATCTTTTCGCAATACGTGAAAGAAGTTGCTTCAGACAAATACTCGGGGAAAATCTACACGTCTGCTGATGATGTTGCCCTTGTGAGCATGGGAGGAGGTCCATCAAGATGCCGAGAAGGATTTGAGGGCGATTGCACAATTGATGAACACCAACAAGCTTACCATAAATTCTGCGAAATCGGCAAGAAAAACAGAACAGCAGTCAACATCGAGTGCCGCTTTTACGTGTGAATGTAAACCAAAAAACGCTGCAAATTCTTTCACGAGACTTTCACAAGCATAGAGAAAGTACTCGGATAAAAACTGTCTCTTGTCTGGGTTTTTTGAATGAATGTTCTTTTAGAAGGAACTTTTTGGGGATCACCACTTCAAATTATTCATTTGGTCGTTGTTCAAAGTTCATGTCGATTGATAGTAAGGTGAATTTCAGGAGGCACACAAATTCTGATGATCAAAAATCTGAAAATTTCAAAAACGCTGCAAATTCTTTCACTGGGGTTTATTATTCAATTGGCTTGCGTTCATGTGATTATTGAATTTCAGGAGGCACACAAATATGATCAACTGAACAATCCAAATAGGTATTTCGGTTGAGAACAGATTTACGTGCCCTATGCATATCAATAATCTCTCTATCACCTGTAAAACACGCACACTCCAAAGCTTAGTAGAAATTCAAATCATGAACGCAAGCCAATTGAATAATAAACCCCAGTGAAAGAATTTGCAGGGTTTTCCTGAAATTTTCAGATTTTATGATTTTTCCTGAACATTATCAGAATGCTTCAACCCGTGTATTGGCTACAAAGCCTTTTAGGAGTTCACTCCAGTATCCACATTACTACATCACTACTTTTATTTCTCTGCTAATTCCCGACTTTCCCGACCGCTAGAGTATACTGCCAACCCCCCACGGTGGTCTTTGTTGCACGGTCCTCTTTGAACTCTTACACGACTTCAGAATGTTTAGTTATTTTACAAAGAAAACTATTTGAAGTGGTGATCTATGTTGCAGTTCTTTGCAAAAAGTTCCTTCTAAAAGAACATTCATTCAAAAAACCCAGACAAGAGACAGTTTTCATCCGAATACTTTCTCTATGCTTAGCACTTAAAAACAAACATCCGCAATTAAAGCGTAGCTTTATGATAAATCAAATAGAATTAATTAGGTGCAATGTGATTGTACTGAATCACAGGTAATTGAAGTACCTACAACACATTGACCGACACTTACACATATTTTTTAGCTAAATCTTTCCTCATAGGAAAAAGGCCAGCGGCGTCGTAAACAATGACACTAGTTTTCGTCCCTTTCTGGGATAATTTTGATATACTCCTGTTTATCCTGGGCCTCGCCTGCCCCTGAAATTGAAGACAAAAATGAATTTTCCATTGGTCAGTTGATGAAGATGCATTGTATTAGAGAAATATTCAAACTCGTAGTTACCCTTTCATTAAAATAGTAAGAAGGAACTGTGAGCGGTGATTCGGAATACGTATTTAAGGCTGAGAGAGATCGTGGAGTTGTTTTATCTGCACGAAGCGAGGCATTGATGTTGGAAGATCGGCCGAAACATACGAGCATACCTACACAAAAACCAAAATAGAATACAATGGAAAGAAACATCACAAAGCACATAGCTCCCCCGTACTGATAACTTGTGTAGATCATTACAATGTTTTAAATTACATTTTCAAAAAACAAATAACGGTTCAACTATAAATAAGCTTGTTACAACTGTTCAAGGAACAAAAATGGTATGGGGCATGTTCCCGCAAACAACAACGCCTTCGAATGGGCGAGTCCGGCATGGATTTCAGATATGTTAGGCTAATTCTATAGAATAGAATTGCTATAGATAGCAGATTCTATAGCATTTGGAAACTCTAGCTTTTTAGGCTTAGGATTTCAGTTCACACATGCGCAGCAGCAACTAACAATCATCTAACGTTAGCAATAATGATAAGATCGACTTGAAAACTATGATTAAATAGATTTATCCATTAATAAATAAATAATTCACAATAATTGTAACATTGGAGCCTGAGGAGATTATACTGATTTTACGTATACGTATGATCAACAAATGGTATTTCCATGATTAGCAGATGACGCGTGGGTTAGCACCAGGAATCCTGGGACGCTTGAGGATCAGTTTTTCGTAAGCTTTTTACCAGTGTATTTGTACGTTAGATTTTTCCAATACGCGCTTAGTTGTTGTAGTTCACGACTTGAATGTACTATCACATTGCTCATGCCCAGAGTTAATGATTGATTTTTAAGGGATGAAATTAGTAGGAGACAAACTTCAGCGTAATCCTGGTCATTCCTTGTAAATTTTCATCAAAAACATTAGGAACCTAGCTTTTAAGGTTAGTTCCAAGTTCGCGCATGCGCAGCAGGTACTGATGATACTATAGGTGTTGAATGTATAAGATAATTTTTCATTTTACAGCTTCCCTAGAAATTTGAGCTATATTGGACACTACATCCTAAGAAAATGATGCTTGGAGAACTTCACATTTGTGTAGGTTTTTGAGCGATGGAATTCGTAGGGGACCATCTACAGCTTAATCTGCACATTTCCATCAAAATCGGGTAAAATGGCAGCCATTGAGCTTGTTACAAGGCTTTTGCGGATACAAGATATTAACAAGATACAGAAGTTGTTTAAAATGGTCTAAATCGAAGCAATAGAATTGACATATATATAGAAGAACTAGAAAGCAATAGAATTGACATATATATTGATTCAAAAATGTACAAATGCATTGTTGGTACATTTTGCTTAGGTGGATTCTGATAGATGTCAGCTTGACATTAGCTTGAATCATCCAGCTTTGACAGGTTCCAGTAACTACATCATTCTTGTATTCACTGTATTTATTAAGTTCAATTTTCAATTTTATTTTCTTTCTAAAGTAAGATGTACCTTTGTAATAGGTATTCGCACTATTCATGACTTTTGATACTATTCTATGATAAAATTTCCAGTTTTAAGCCTTGTTCTTGAGAACGTAGTAGGAAACTTCAAGCTTACATTGAAATTTGTTTTATATTTTTTTAAAAAAGGTACATCGGATTCGGTCGTAAGAAAACATCTCTTGGTGTCATTGAGAGCAAGGGTGAAACCTTGTTACCATCGGTCACAATTTCTCTGATATTGTGGCATTAACGTCTGATGTACGGATGATGTTGGTGGTGATTAGCAAAATTTTAACGTACAGCTAAACAATATTCAACACCTTAACTAGAGACCGTTGCGGCAGGGAAAAGTGATTCTACAGGCTGACTTTCATTTCAAAACAATGCCTCAACGATCGAGCTCAAGACCCTTCCCAGAATAAAATCCCACGCTGAATAAATGGCTAGCATATGGTGCAGTAAACTATTTTTTTTAAATTTATTTATTTGGCATCAGTTACAATTTCAACTATACAGCCAACATAATTATCAGTATTATGATTTTCATAATATAGAGTAACAGGGTATTCGATGTCGAAGTATCACAATTTTAGTTCGCTTGTCTGTAAAAAAGTGAATAACGGTAGGTAGACCGAGGGAAGTCCAGAAAAAGTGCAAGGCTGAAGTTGTAGGGTTGACCGAGTTCCTTGTTTCATTTGTCAAACAACTGTTCTCGTTGACGGGTATACTTGGAGCATTCCATGATTAGATGTTCTGCAGTCTCTTCCACTTGGCAGGTCGTGCATAGTTTGCTGTCCTCCTGGCCTATACGGTGTAAGTATGACTTAGTCACCGCAACACCACTTCTCAATCGCGTTATCGCTCTGTAGAAAGTCTTGGGTAGGCCATTGAAACCAGGATGAGAGTACCAGGGTGTTATTGGTATTGTCAGGAAGAAGCAGCTGTAACGTCTCCCTGATGGGTTCGCGTCGGGCCATTGTTGCCATTGGTGCCTGCACTGTATTTTGAAAAGTTGATGGAGGTCAGAGGTTGGGTGGATGTTTACCATCTCCGACGTGTTAGTAAGAGTGGTAGCAAGTGCTGCTCGATCTGCCTTTTCGTTGCCTACCAAACTGTTGTGAGCTCTGACCCAGTAGAATATTATTCGTGTGCCCCTTTGCCGCAATTCCGATGCTCGTTCGAGAATTTCGCCTTCGATTGAGTTTATGATTAGGGATAGTTTGTTCAGAGCACTCATGCTGTCAGTCAAAATCAGTGCCTCCGAGTAATGCTGGGTTATCTCCCCGACATACTCCAATGCTTTTTGGATGGCAATAAGTTCGCTGGTGTAAATGGAGGCCTGTTCCCATAGTTTAAACATACGATTATGGCACAGCCCACACTTCTACCGAAGATTGACCCATCGGTATAGATGTAGAGAGCAGATGGGTGATGTTGACGGAGATACTCTTGTAGTAGGCATGTGTTTTGAGAAGCGGATCTGAGAGTGATGGTAGTAAGTGGACGTTGTAAGGCCTCGTACGGGACTTTGTATTTGATGGGTTTACTTGTAGTTGCCACGGGGTCCAGCAGGTGTGAAGCATCTGTGTAAGCTGAGCAGAGCATTAGTGATCGCTTTTTTGACCAGTATGGAATTGTGAGATCGTTGATGGCCAGTTTGTAGCTGGTCTCGGGAGTAGACAGAACACAGGTATCGTTTAGCCTGCATCATTCTTCTCATGATCAAGGGTGGTTCCCTGCTTTTGGCGTGTAAGACGTTGATTGCTGTCGGTGTAAGGGCTCCAGTTGCTATTCGAAGAGCTTTATATTGAACCCGATCAAGCTTCTGGAGTTGGATTTTAGGGGCAGTAAACTAGCTCATATTTTAGAAAATGTTCACACAAGCAGTAAAAAAAAAAATGAGAAGTTTTTAATTTTACTACATCGATGGTCTATGCAGGAAGTTCATGGCCAACATTGATCCACCATACCTCCTAAACATACGATAAGGATTCCGATCGAAAAACAATTTTTTAAAAACGCAAAAATCGGTTTTTTTTTTTACACCAAATGTGTTTTTGGCGTACATTACACTGGGCCACTCCATTAAGCTAGGATTTTCGTAAATTCTTTCTCTGGGTGTCATTTTACCGAAAACTAAGAATTGCTCTCTGTAGATGTATTTTACGATCCGGCAACCACGAATCCAAACCTTAGATTTTTTCGGCAGACATCCCTTAATTTGTTTCAGCATAGCAAATATTATTAACTTACAAGGGGTTTAAACAGTTAAGTACCATTTACTTACGTCTAACTTATTTTATAAAACCCGTTTGGAAAATAGAATTTGGAATAAAATGTTCAATGCACGTGTCAGAATTCAACACTTACACATAGCGCTTTTTTTGCTTGTCCCACCTACTTATTGATGATATTTGAACATAAAGTCAAACAGCTTTATTGGGTACCCAACTTTGAAATGTCGAGTACGTATCAAAGATATTAGTATCCATCCCAAACAACAACCTTTCTTTCCACTAAAATCTTATTAAAACACATTACCGAAAGAGTTGTGTCAATGATCCACATCAGTGTAAGCTTCGTTTACATGGTTTTGCATCAAAACTTGAACCACTCCAAGTGCTTCAATTTCGATAAACATATAATGTTTATGAATGTATAATTCTAACATATCGTAAGATCGAAAAGTTCTACAAAGACATATGATAGGAGCACATAACAATTTGCACACATAAATCTGACGTCAACTCACCAACGTTGCAAAATTTAGCGCCCGATGTCCGAGGAAAAGGGATGTAAGCATCGCGGAAACTGTAAAGCGAAGGGTGTTGAAGAAGAGCTCCCTGCATCTGGACGAATTGAGCCTGATCTGGATCATCAGTCCTCAGTGCCTACACAATAAATAAGAAGTATGAGGCGAGGCTTCACTCAACATTCCCTTTTGAGGAAATTGTAGCGCTCACTGAATTCAATTCGATTCCTCAACGGAATTTTTGCAGTTAACCAATTTTGTTATTTGGATAGACGAGAAGAGTGAAAGAATAATACAGGAAAAATCAAGAGTAAGATTCGATAGAGAATTTATAGCATTTCGATACAACATTGCGAGAAAGTCTAACGCACGACATAACAGTTAGAGCCACGCGGAAAAGAACGAGAGCCTGCATAAGAAACAACGGTCGCCATTTTGAGAACACATTGTGAGCGCGACTTCTTTTAATTTTACTAGTCTGATTCATTAAACTTTCAATACTCTAAATACTAGAATGGAATTTTTCCATGAGATCGACGAGGAATCGCAAAATTGACCACACCATTAGAAAGCTGATTAAATTTGCAAGTTTTCCTGAGGTTTGACAAGTTCCAGCACGTTTTTTGGAAGTGCAGTAAAAAATACAAGTAATTCAGAAACTAGCAATTTTTTTTTATTTTAATGTTTGAACTGCAATTGCGGTCCTTATGGGTTCGTTTAGGGTGATACCATGAGCGTCCCCGTCGGAGGTGAACGTGATTTTTTCGTGTTGACAAAATGTACGAGCGTCCCCGTGATCACTTGAAGGGCACGCCTGCGTGAAAACGGTCGTGTTCATATAGAAAATGTATAATCGTCCAAAATCCGGAAATATAAGAATTAGTCAAAACATTCAAAATTGGTTGATGCTCTAAACATGATGGTACTTTTTGGTAGCTATTTGTACAAATGTGATTAGCGTTATGTCCCCCCTTTCGTGTTTGTGAAGCCTAGCATCTCGTTGACGCGTTCGCTTTCGCCTTCCCAAAGCCGAGGAAGTCGAAATACCTTTGTCACCGGCCATTTGTGTTGCTGATTTTGAAAAAGCCGTTCAGAACGCGTTGAAGAAAGTGTGGCCACTAACGGACTTCCGTACTTAAGCGGTTGCAAGTTTCACTCGATACAAATAGCATCCAAAAAGTACCATCCTGTTTAGTGCATTAACCACTTTTTAATGTTTTGACTAATTCTGTTATTTCTGGATTTTTTATATGAACACGACCGTTTTCACGCCTGCTCTTCAAGTGATCACGGGGACGCTCGTACATACGAAGATGAAGGGGACGGGGACGCTCATACCTATTACTTCAACCCGGGGGACGCTCGTACATGCGCCCGTTCGGTTTATGGTCGTAGATGTGCATTGGTCGTAAAGGAAATTTTAAGCAGAATCCGAAAATGGGGTCAAAAGCAGAAAAAAAGTGGTTTTAAAGTGAAGAAACGCCGGTTTTTATGAAAAAAAGCGTGGTTTTCTAAAAAACACCTTTAAAAAATTATATCTAGAGAACGGGTTGAGATGAAAAAGTGCGGTTGACAGGATTTTACTACATTTTTGATGCGGATTAACAGAAAACCGACGGAGGATACAATATCACGGTTAAGCAGGGGGGGGGGGGGTACAGGAAGATTTTGCGGAACAACATAGGTGGTTCTTAAAGTTCTAGTCCTAGTTAGCAAGCTACCAAAGGGGACCATAGAGCTTCCTCACACAGCCCGCAAACAACAGATACAAGTGCACATGACCGTTCTGTTACATGGATGGACATCTTGTTGATTCGCCCTGTATATGTAATCATAATTTATTATTCACTTACCTCTTCCAAAGCTTCAGACATCTGTCGTATGCAGGGTTCCAAACAGGACCTGTTCTTCTTCACGCGTTGCTGCGCCGTTTGCCTCAATACCTAAAAAGTATTGCGATTATCAGTAAAACAGTTAAATCCTCGATTTGCTCGTAAGAAGTGGACGCAGGAACGAACCTTCAAAAGTTTAGCTCTCAAAGCCGAATCGACGGTGCTGGATTGAGCGATTTGGAAAAGGGGAGGCACATTTTGTGGATAACCGGGAGGAAACGCGATGTAGACGACAACGACTGCTCCGTTAGTAGCGGCGGTGACGGTGCACTTTCTCTTGACAGGATCGAGCTATAACAGAACGAACAAATATTGAAAACTTAGAACAGCATTAGTATCTAACAATGTTATCTCAACATTATCTGGGAGACGTCAAAATGAGCGGTAGTCCATTGCATTGTATCAACCAACGCGAACGTCCATTTATGATCAAGCCAATTCGATTAATTTTTGGTTTATTATTCAATAATAAACCATTGTAACCGCTCTTGAAAAAAAAAATGGTTTACGTTTCAAACGGCTGGAGCAAAAAAAGCTGACATTTTCAGGAAAAATCCATGTTGGTCCGACGACGCCCCAATTCTTGAGCCAGCTCTCTCACTTAATTTAAAGTGTCCTTTAAGGGTTGTCAAAGTTTTGTAAAATCCCTAAAAACCTCAAAAAAAAAGTCAAGGCGGCCCAAATTTGGACTCTTTTTGAAGAACTTTCCACGAAGAATCGAATGAGCCCCTCCTACGGACCTGTGTAGGTCAAACCATTCCCGATGTATGGCCCGATTTATGGTGCCAACATTTGCGTTATTTAGGTTTATTATTGTTTTTGTTTTGATATCCTTAACCTAGTGATGTAGTAATGTGGATACAGAGTGAACTCTTAAAAGGCTTTGTAGCCGATACACGGGTTGAAGCATTCTGATATGCATGAAACGCTGCAAATTCTTTCACTGGGGTTCATTATTCAATTGGCTTGCGTTCATGATTTGAATTTCTACTAAGCTTTGGAGTGTGCGTGTTTCACAGGTGATAGAGCGATAATTGAATTTCAGGAGATATGAATAGAAATCGGTTCTCAACCAAAACACCTATTTGGATTGATCAGTTGATGATATTTGTGTGCCTCCTCTACATCAGTCTACCTTTGGCTACATCGTTTAAATTTGGATTTGGGGAAGTTTTAACGCAATACGTGTGCTAAAGGACTTGATAAATTATAGATGTTTTTATTGTGGGGGGGTATTGAGGTTCAATAAAAAACGCTGCAAATTCTTTCACTGGGGTTTATTATTCAATTGGCTTGCGTTCATTATTTGAATTTCTACTAAGCTTTGTAGTGTGCGTGTTTCACAGGGTGGAGCGATTATTGAATTTCAGGAGGCACACAAATATGATCAACTGATCAATCCAAATAGGTATTTTGGTTGAGAACAGATTCACGTGCTCCATGCATATCTCCTGAAATTCAATAATCGCTCTATCCTGTGAAACGCGCACACTCTACAGCTTAGTAGAAATTCAAATTACGAACGCAAGCCAATTGAATAATAAAACCCCAGTGAAAGAATTTGCAGCGTTTTTTGCTTGGTACTCATCCGGATAGATTTACCAACCAATCATAAAATCACTCAAACGGTGAAATTCCGTGGTACACTCCAACATTTAGGACATCTGCCGCGCCTAGACAAGTTTTAACCGATTTTCTGCTCTTCGTTTGAAATCACTGTGCGTGGAATACTACACATATGTGACATGTTTGAAGCATCCTACCGTATAAAACTCAAAGGAAGCCTCTTCGATTTAAAATCATTACTCACCAAATCAAACGTGACGTTGCGAATGTGGATGTTGATCAATGAAAATTCCTGGTGAAGACTTTTAGGCAGAGCGGAAGAAGAGGAGCTGGAAGGAGCTGGAGGAGGCGTCATACAGTCGCTGACCGATTCACTCATTTCAAGCCTGTGGCCGCGACCGTCGACCAAAACCGTGCTTTCCACGCTGTTCACTAAATCAGAAATTGAAAGCAAAAATTACTCAATAAATTGATCACCAACTCAAAATTAATGACAATTTGCTTGTGAATATTGGATGAACGCGATTATCGACAGATGGTGAACTTCAATTGGCAGACACTAATGTTCCTACAAGTAGGAGAACCACACTTCGAGTGATTCGCAATTTTTCTTTAAGGTTGGAACCTTCTCCCTTCACCGCGAACCGTTATTCCCTCCCGAAATAGCAAAATGCCTTCTTATCGCTTCCTCCCTGGGCAGGTAGCGGCCCCTACGTAAGTGCGCGATTTACAATGAAGAGGGAGAAGTTTCGCCAAGTCCACATGGTCGGGGGCTCAGTGACATCCGCAGGTAGACGATTTGCGGACCGAGCGATCCCTCAACAAAATGGCAAAGCGTTTTTACTTTTCTCACTCGACCAGATGGGTAAAAGGAAAAGTATTACAATCGGTTTAAAGACTTTTTAAGTCTACCAAGACGTTAAATAATATATCGTGGGGTTCCGAGTAAAAGTGACCAAGTAACATTTGCAAAATTTTACAGGGGAGCGATCTGAAGTTTCACCTATTTTCTTCTAACGAACACTGGTTGTGTGATGTCTCATCCGACTATGTTTCGATTTTTCTTTATCCTGTAGGTAGTTAGCTAGTGCCCTCCTCTCATATCGTGCTTCAAAATTCACTTCAGATTAAATAAGAGCTGTTTATTCGGAAAACTCTATTTGATCATTTTTACCTGCCTGGAGTTTCAAGCTTTACTCATTTGGTCAATTCAATTCTTCGAAAATCAGTCGCATAGTTACATGAAATTGAGGATTGAATAGTTTTTTCGTTAATTTATCGTGTTGCTAAGCATCTAATAACAATGATAAACCTATTTCTGTTAGAAAAGGTTATCCATTACCTATCACTGTAATTGGTCATTATCACCTGCCCACTATGCAATCTTACAAATCTTACACCGTAAAAGTGATCAAATGGCAATTGATAACATTTACATGCACCAGCGAGAGTACATTTATAATCCATCTCGTGTTTTGTGGTTGAGTTCAAATGCCATTGGGTCAGGCATGTAAAATTTATTTTCAAGTATTTCTTGCACATCAGTTTGAAGATAACGTTCTTAGCAACAACACACAGTAGACAACGTTCCTTAGTACCGGAATGACAAAAAAAGCTCATTTTGAAAAATATGTTACTTGGTCACTTTTGCCCGGAACCCCACGATATATTAAATATTCGATTCGTTTTTTGTTCATTATTCAACAATAAACCATTGTAATCGCTCTTGAAAAAAAAAAAAAAAAAAAAAAAAAAAATGCTAACCCCCCCCTGAAAATTTCATGTTTTACATTTCAAAGGGTGTAGAATCCGAATCTGCAATAAAAATTTCTCAGTCCGTCCGCCGTACTCACGATTTCTCCCAAACGGCTGAAGCAAAAAAGCTGAAATTTTCAGGAAAAATCCATGTTGGTCCGGCGACGCCCCAATTCTTGAGCCAGCTCTCTCACTTAATTTAAAGTGCCCTTTAAGGGTTGTCAAAGTTTTGTAAAATCCCTAAAAACCTCAAAAAAATCAAGGCGGCCTAAATTTGTACTCTTTTTGAAGAACTTTCCACGAGGAATCGAATGAGCCCCTTCCCAGGTCCGTAGATCAAACCATTCCCGATCTATCGCCCGATTTATGGTGCCAACATTCGCGTTATTTTGGTTTATTTATTGTTTTTGTGTTGATATCAATAACCTAGTGACGTACTGATGTAGTAATGTGGATACTGGAGTCAACTCCTGAAAGGCTTTGTTGCAGATACACGGGTTGAAGCATTCTGATAACCATAAAAAACGCTGCAAATTCTTTCACTGGGGTTTATTATTCAATTGGCTTGCGTTCATGATTTGAATTTCTACTAAGCTTTGGAGTGTGCGTGTTTGACAGGTGATAGAGCGATTATTGAATTTCAGGAGATATGCATAGAGCACGTAAATCTGTTCTCAACCAAAATACCTATTTGGATTGATCAGTTGATCATATTTGTGTGCCTCCCGAAATTCAATAATCGCTCTATCACATGTGAAACACGCACACTCCAAAGCTTATTATAAATTCAAATCATGAACGCAAGCCAATTGAATAATAAACCCCATTGAGAGAGAATTTGCGTTTTGTTTTTTTTTTTGCTGAATTTTATTCAAGATAACTTTTGATATCATATTACTTTACAGTTTGGATAAAGATACATTTTAAATGTTCTGAGACAACTAAGAACAATGGCAGTCTACCCAATAGCAGTCCTTCTTTTAATATCCTTATCACATAGTACACCAATTTGTTTTCACAATAATAACATAAAAAAATTCACAATAATAAAGTGATAAAGAAAAATAACGTGCTCTGTTGATAAAATTTGATTAAGATCAAGTTTGCTTTAGGTTTTTTTCCGGTAGGCAGGTGGGGAAATCGTTAATATCCTAAGGTGGAAATCGGATCTCGTAAGATACCAGGAAGGGACCGCTCTTCGGGTTATGTAGGATTCAAATCTAATAAAAACCTCACCTTCCTTTCCCCCTGTAGTGGATATCACCTCTCTAACTGTCGGTATTTCCAAATCTCTACGTATCACCGAATTTATCACATACCGTTCTTTCTTTAATAATTAATCGTAGCACTCGGTTTTGCTGAGTTTGAATTCTTTTAGCCTTGGAAGTTAGTGGTGATTCATCAAAAGTGCTGTAATCCTTTATAGTTCTGCGAGAACCTGAGCTGCAAATCCTCATTTACGTAATCAGTCTAACAGCATTATTGAGATAGATAATATCTATCTCAATTTATTTATAAAATATAGATATATTTTAGTCAGTAGACCACGGGGATCAGTAATATTTGGGCATATCCGTCACATAGGTAAAGCCGAAATAGCGGACACTACTCTACTTTTGACTACATTTTCGGATTCAGCGCGAAATTTCCTTTCCATTCTCTAGATAGGCATAATTTTGTAAATGTTTTTTTAAAGAATCTTTTTTTTTCACGCGGGAGAAACGAAAAAATATTATCCAGGAACGAAAACGGTGACGACCAATAAACATAAGAATATTTACATCCATGTCACGCGACAAACGCAAAAAATCGTTCATTGCAACATCGAGGAACGAAAACGGTGACATGGAATCCATAACGAAAATTTACATCCATGGTATGGTATCCAGGATCGAAAACGGTGACACGAGACCAATAAACATAAGAATATTTACATCCATGTGTAGCAGTTGCGACAAACCCGTTCGAAAAAGGGCATGGTATCCAGGAACGAAAAAGGGTATGGTATCCAGGATCGAAAACGGTGACACGAGACCAATAAACATAAGAATATTTACATCCATGTGTAGTAGTTGCGACAAACCCGTTCGAAAAAGGGCATGGTATCCAGGAACGAAAAAGGGTATGGTATCCAGGATCGAAAACGGTGACACGAGACCAATAAACATAAGAATATTTACATCCATGTGTAGTAGTTGCGACAAACCCGTTCGAAAAAGGGTATGGTATCCAGGAACGAAAAAGGGTATGGTATCCAGGAACGAAAACGGTGACACGACACCAATAAACATAAGAATATTTACATCCATGTGTAGTAGTTGCGATAAAACCAACCTGGTTATGGTATCCAGGAACGAAAAAGGGTATGGTATCCAGGAACGAAAAAAGGTATGGTATCCAGGATCGAAAACGGTGACACGAGCCCAATAAACATAAGAATATTTACATCCATGTGTAGTAGTTGCGACAAACCCGTACGAAAAAGGGTATGGTATCCAGGAACGAAAAATGGTATGGTATCCAGGATCGAAAACGGTGACACGAGACCAATAAACATAAGAATATTTACATCCATGTGTAGTAGTTGCGATAAACCCGTTTGAAGTGAGTCATTTTATTTATGTAAATCGGAGTTTCAGTCGTTCGCGAATCGTCATTCGGTTCGACAATGAACGTTCGATGATCATCGTTGAACGTTCAGCGTTCAATCGAGGCTAAAGCGTATTCTACGTTCCTATACTTGTGGCAGTAGTCTCTAAATAAAAGCAAAAGGGGGTCAGGGGGCTTGCCCCCTGGCGAGGAGCGGAGCGCCGAGTTTTCCCTCAGAAAACCACGTATTGACATAAAAACCCATGTTTTTCGATTTTAAAGCAAAATTTTCCTACTTTTGACCACATTTTCGGATTTAGCGTGAAATTTCCTTCACGACCGATGCACATTCATAATCATAAACGAACCCCTAAAGACCGCAATCGCAGTTCAAACATTGAAAATTAAAAAAAAAAAAAAACTGGTTTCTGAATTACTTTCATTTTTACTGCACTTTCAAAAAACGTGCTGAAACTTGTCAAACCTCAGGAAAACTTGAGAGAAATTACCGAGTCAGATCCACGATTGTGACTTCTTGCCTGTTGTGTTTCACTTGTCATGCCAAATGATTCGACTGATCTCGTTAGTAGTAAAAATTAGCAAAAAGAAGGCATTTTTCCGAATATGAAATAAAACTGGTATAAAATTACACTCTGTAAATATGGCGTATCCCGCTTCGGCGACTAACGCGACTGTGTAACCTCACGTAAGACACACGTTTTGGAATCGTACGCGATTCGTCAAAATCGCGTCGCTTGCTCGCTCGCGTCACCCGCGTTTGTTCTCCACGTAAGACACGGCCTAATCGTCAAGTTACGTGTTCTACGTCAATTTTCGAGCCAAAGTTTTTCTTTTGTATTTTTTCTGCACTGCTAATCAGCTAAATTGCCAAATACGACCCCCTCCACAGGTACTTTCATCTCGAAAAAACTCAAATGTGCATAAAAACTATGTTTTTTGCATTCAAACTCTATTTTTTCAACAACACTCCCTCTCAAAATAAAAAAAAAACTGGTTGTACCTTTAGAAACCTGAGGCTTTTGCGCATTTTCTAAGAGTGCAGGACATCGCTTATCACCAGAACTATGGAGCCTGAAAACCTTAATACATAACAATAAATATACATGGGACAAAGAAAATTTACATACCTATTGGTGCAGTTGAGAGTAATTCATCGTTCTGATTGACGTTATCCAGTGAGACCTCATTTCCATTTTCAATACCACATAGCTGAAAAGGACGATATAAGTGTGGTACAAAATTCAAATTAATAAAATTCTGGTTTTTATTCTCTTTAGAAAACTGAAAGGGGCTTGAGAATAATCAAAGTTGAAATATTAGGCGCTTGAACATTAACATTACATAGTAGTTCAAGGGATCACCACCCTGTCTGTTAGTGTCAGAATTATGGATTTTTGGCGTCCAAACTGCCGATCTGTTTACTTTTCCTAACCATTATCTCCAGGTAACTAGTATAATATTAGCATTTTATTAATTGTCTTGACTATTGACAGCTATCCCAAAAGTTGAGACAAAAAAATGGTAACTTAGATCATTTGCTACGGCAATCTACAGACTATTCATAGGGTAGGCTAAGGATTTTCAAAATCCGTAGACAGGGTTGCCACTGTGCCTTAAGACTTTGTGGCAGAAAAAAACAGCAAAACAGTGTGTCAATAGTCATTCTTCGGATCTAGCTTGCAATAAACAAAATTCAATAATCGATTATATACCCCATTGAACAAAATATACCACCAGAAAAGACAAATTAGTAGGGTTCAATTATACGAATAAGTAATTTTAAAAGGTACCTTCTGTAAGAATGGCTCAATCTGCCATATTCTCAGCGTTTGATCTTTGGACCACGTGATCAACTGGTAATCCATCGAATCTGTTCCAAAAAGAACAATTTCATTTTATTCCATAACTTCATTTCTTAGCCATAATAATAATTTAAGAATAAAAAATGAAACATCACTGACCTGGCCTTTTTCGCCACTCAAACTCCAACACAATGTCATTATGGCCGACAAATGTGTGCACTGGCGCTGTCTGATTGGCCAAGTTCCAGAGGAGGAGGCTGTTTTCTCCTCGCCTCATTGGTGGAACGACAACCATTAATATGCCATTGCCAAAAGGCTAGAGAAAAAAAATACACAAGTTTGAGGAAAATATTGAGTAGCTCTTAATAGGAATGGGAACATCGCACTGATTATATTGAGGAGCGATGATTTCAAACAGATTTCAAACCAATAACGAAATCTTAAAAGGAGGAAATTTTGACTTACAACTGTGTGGATGTCAATGCTTCAAAAATGTTCAAAACGAATATCCTCAACGTATACCCGCAACCTAGTCAACACTTGAAAGAATTTGTTTTCAAGAAAAGAAATGTGGCCTTTTGTGGCACAGAACGTGCTTTTCTGGGGGAACCTTAAAAAAATCATAGTTTGGGAACTGGTAGAGAGAATATTGGAGAGAGTTTTTAAGACTGTTAGGGTGCGTACAGAACGCGGAGGGTAGAAGCACGCTAGGAGGCAGGATGGAGGGTCGAGGTCTCCTGGCTAGTCCGTTCAGAACAAAGAGTTCGATGAAAAGGTCGGGAGAGAGGCTGTCGGGGATAGGAATAACCACATCTACAAGCGAGAATGCTCAGATTATGGTGATGAGGGTGGCCCTTATCCCATATTGCACTCTCGCAATTTATCAAAAATTCTTTTTGGTGGCGATCCATCACAACAAGAAAACGAAGAAAAGTGCGGTAAGTAATTAGAACAAAACTCTGGCGAAGAGAATCGGACAGTGGTTCCCCAGGAGGGGAGAGACGGCCTTGAAACAACCAATCACCGTCCAGGGAGCAGCGATGACATCGAGGCATCGACCTCCCGCGATCAAATTAGTTTGAAAAACAAAACCATCAACCCTCAAGCGACGGTACGTGTTTACGGATGGCTCCAAAATGAATGACCGTACAGCATGCTCATACTATGACGAAACGTGTCAAATATCAGCGGGAAAGAGAATATGGGACCTCGTTTGGTTATACTCCGAGGAGATGTATGGTCTTTTGTACGCAGTGGAGTATGTTGCAAATAGCACCCGTAGTTTTACTCATAACGTAATAATTTCAGACTCTCTCAGCTCACTGACAAAATTACAAAACTTTGGGCCAGGAAAATCGATTGGTCCATTGGAGAAAAAACTGCTAAGTGAAATTGGTAAGTTAAAAGAAAGTAACCAATTCATTTACTTCGTATGGATTAAGGCTCATATTGGTGTCCGAGGAAATGAAATTGCAGACCAGAGAACAATAGACGATCCACATGTGACTATCGAGCCTGTATTTCCACCCTCAGACTTGAATCAATATCACAAAGCCAAGGCTCAATCAGAATGGGATGATAAATACTCCAATTATCACTCTGGCCAGCAATATGTTTTCATGGTCCCGAGGCCGCGTCGCCAACCCTGGTTTTATAAAATTGACGGGAATTCCAAGCAATTTTACAAATGCTTGTCAAGAATTCGCTGCGGAACAGCGAATACAAGGTCATACCTAAAGAAAATTAGAGTTGAAGTGGAGGAAAGCAGCCGTTTCTGCCGGGAAGAAGAAGAAACAATCAATCACGTCCTATTATCATGTAGTGCCCTAAACCATCCGCGACAACCACTCATCAAAGTAATAATTCAAGAATTGGAGCAACCTTTTTCTCTGACTACAATCATCCAAACTGAAAACGCAGCAGTGTATCGTGCAGTGTTTGCATATCTGTCCAGAATAGAATACAACCCATAATATAAGACAATGAACTATAGTAAATCATAACACTATATTATCATAATTGAAATATAATTTGTTATAGTTGGTTAATGGTCAATAAAGACCGAAGCCATTTAAAAAATAAAAAACCCTCAAGCGAGCCTCCTAGCGCTACCACCACCCCTCTGCTCTGAACGTCCGCATTCATTTCTTTGTACTTGTTTTAGCTCGATAGGCATCAATAGCGACATCGACCCTCAAGCGTGCCTAGCTAGAGATAGTTTTACCTAAAAAAAAAATGTTTCATCATGACAACCTGTATACTCTCAGGGTAAATAGTTTGGTGCTCGCCACCATTGACAACTGGTAAGAGAATTCTCAATCCAAGAACTAATTGTCCTGATGTCGAAGGATTTGACATACGATTTTAGTTGTACAATCCCATTATCACGTATGTACGTTTCAAATTAAGAGAAAAGGTTATACTCACGGTATATCTGGCTCTCCAAACAGGGGCAACAGAATTCAACACACTCTCTGCCCTTTTTGGATTCGCCGTATCGAAGAATTTCACAGAACAGTCTTGGCTAGAAGTGGCTAGTTGGTTTTCATGATATGGATTCCAGTCCAGACAATGGATCTTAAAAAAAATGACGTAGATAAGCTTTTTAATTTCAATTTATGCGTGAAGAAAGTCAAAATGAGTGAACTTACGTTGGACAAATGGGCTGTGATGTACTGGACAGGTGCTGTTCCCTTTCTTTGATCCCACAATTTCACATCACCACCATGGGCAGTTGCAAGTAGAAATTTGGACTGTTTATTCCATCTGACTTGATTAGCGCCGGCTGTTGAAAAAAAAAAATTCCTCCACATTTATTTTCATCCATCAATTCGGTTCAGTATGATGAATTCCGGGCCAGATTCACATGATTAAAACAGATTAATCAATTATGTGACATACCGACATTGGAAAGAGAAATGACAGGCCTTTTTGTGTCTCGCAGGTCCCAAATGTAGGTGAACGTGTCTATGGAGCATGAAGCTATCAAGTTGGCATCGAATTGATTCCAGTTCAAACTGCTGACAACTCTCGTGTGAGCACTGAGGGATAGAATTTTGTTGAGTCCAGATTCGTGTAAAGAATGAACCTCAACTTTTTGATTTGTCTAAAAAAATGAATTGATAATCTCTAGGTCATGGGTAACATATAACACTCGTTAAAAATACAGATCCAAGAGATAGGTGTATGACTACATCGAAGAGTTGGAAGGCAGGCATGCAGCAGAAAAATCATTGTCAGGAACGTTAAAAACTCTGAGACCACCTGAGCGCACAAAGTTTCAGGAGGTACAACGAATAAGGCTGTTTACATGGTTAGCTCGATAGCTAGTAGGTAGCAAGACCATCTTCCCAGGTTTTCTCATTACATACATGGAAACTCCTGCAGTTGAAAACGTTTAAGGAATTCCCTTCAGAAGCCAGCAGTTTCATCCTGTCATTAATCCTTGACTCATGTTAAAACACCCAGTTTAATGTAAGAAGTTCTATCGGCTAGAATTGGTAGCCGATCGTTTTAAAGGGTGGCTTATTTCTGGGGTTCTCTTAGCATTAAGCATTCGAAATAGACCTAGATATCTTTCATTTTTGGGGCAGCGTTTTTGGTTACATTGTTATGGAAGTAAGAGTTACAGCATAACTCACTATCGACAATTTTTTACTAGTTCTCTTGCGATATACATAGAAAAAGCTAAATTTCCACAAACTTTCATTATTGAATTCCATTGGCTGGCTGCCAGCAAAACATACCCTGCACTAGCAGTTTTCCTTTACCCAAATTTTCTGACGCTCAAATGCAGAGCCTAGCAGTTGCACCCAGAAATTTTTCAACATCTAATTCAGCTGACAGCATCTGATTTAACTCTAGGGAAATGATAGGTAACAGGGCAACTTCGAATCTTAGAGAGCTCCTTGCGAATAGGTAATGTCGTTATCACTTTCAACTGCAAGAGGCTATTCTCTAATATCTACTATCATAAATATCAACCTTCATAACAATCATGGATGTTTTAAATATGTATTAGCATAAATTAGTCAACGCGCCAAGTAGTCAAAGAAGAAAATGGGTGTATTACATACCGTAATAGCGCATAGTTCTTTTTGATGGGTGTGAGGACTCCATTCTGCATTCGTTACATCAAACTTGCTATTTCTAGGAAGCTTCTTGAGGGAGTCTGTTTGGTCTATTAGATTCTTCAATCCAAAATACCTCCGTCTGTAATGAAAGTCTCAGTTAATGGCAAAATACGAAAGAAAGAAATAGCTTTGGCAAACCCCTCGATACATTAAGGAGTGGTTCTCGTCTTTCAAGTTTTATGAATATCTACTTCGCAAGCTCATTCGACATGAGTTGTATGACTACTACTACTTTGGATCTAGTATGCATGACGAATTTAGCCGCATCAGAACCTGCAGGGTCATTTTTGGCTATCCATGAGGTGTCAAGTGAGACCCTGATTCGGGCACGATTTTGAACTACAACTTTTACATTACAACTACAATTAAGAGAAATTAGGCTATGACAAGGTGGAAATAAATAGACCACAGGTTATAAATATCACAGTTCGGAGTAGAGCTCTGTGGCTATCAGGTACATTAACGAGGATTGGATCCTGTCTGGCCTACATAGAACATCAACCGACTGATGGGGATTATGCAGGATTCTGAGGTCTGTAAGGGCAAACCTCTAAAAAAGTGGCAGATGGAGAGGCCATCTCCACAACTCCCACATACAATACCACGAGCTACTGCACTAAGCAGATGTCCACGAGTAAGTCGGGTGTAGCGAGTAGCAACCCAATTTACCACGATTCGCTTCCTTGACAGTTGGGTCACGTAGTCACTATAATGTACGAAATATCAAGAGTATGACCTACCCAGCAAGAAGAACGTATGTTCCAGTACAGTCAACAGCCATTGCACTAGCCTGAAATCAAAGAACATCATTGTTAGATTTTTAGTGTACAGGTTGGATTTGTGATGGATTTTTCAAGGTAAGCCTATCTCCAAGCTTTGGACTCTAGTCCAGGGGTTGAATCAACTTTGTACCCCCACGAGGTCATTGTATCCGCTAGCGTTAGAAACCTCCCTCAGGGGCATTTCAGAGAATTATTTAGGTTAGAATTAAGACACGCTTCTTTTTTTTTTAAGCATTAGTGACTCACATTTTCATATTACTTTGTACCATATTTACATTTCATGTTCCTTATTTTCTTTTGTATTGTGCTATTTGACGATTTGTGCAATTACAGCGTATACTAGTAAGCGTGTACCTGGCGTTCTGCTTGAACTACACCCTCGTCCCCTGGGAGCACAATAAGGATTTTTCATCTGCTTGCTCCGAGCTACACCAGTGCAAGTGCGCAGGTGCACTAATGAGGAAGCAGGACGACGCGTTTTCCAACCGCCACCAGTGCAACTTCGGGGCATCTTGCACTGAATTCCAACTGGCCAGAGAACTTACTTGGGACTGCACCAGGCTACTACAGCCTGAAGCCAGGGAAACTTGCACAGGGCAGGAAACCTGGGGGTAACCTCCTCTCAAGTCTTAGGGTGTGTGCAGAACATGAAGGGAAGAGCGAAGCTAGGAGGCAGGATGTTGCGAGTCTTCCTCCCTCCTGGCTGGTTGGTTCAGAGGAAAGGGGTCGCTGAAGAGGTGAGGTGAGAGGCTGAAAGGAGGGGAGGTAAAGAGATTGAACTGAGGCTAGCGGGTGGAAAAGAGTGTGGTTTGCAGTTGACAGGGTGGAGATGGGAGGTGGAGACTAACAGCCTTGAAACAACCAATCACAGGCCTCAGAGTAGCGATGACATGGTGATGGCGAGACCCTGGAATCAAATTAGTTTAAAAATCAAAAGCATCGCCTCTCCAGCGTCCCTCCTAGCGCTACCGCCATCTCTCTGCCCTGAACGCCCGCATCCATATCTTTGTACTTGTTTTAGCGTGAGAGGCATCGCTAGTGACTTCGACCCTCAAGCATGCCTCCTCCCTCTGCGTTCTGCACATACCCTTACCTTCCTCATTTCATTTTTGTTGTTTCGTGCGGTTGGTTTGTACTTATTTTCAAGTGCGATGGGGTTCTTGGACTTCATTGGTGATATTTCATCCTCATCCTCAAGCTCAAGTTCATTGCCGGACTCAGAGATCCTAGATATAGATATAGCTGAGGAGATAATTATCGATCACGAAGTCCTTAGGAATAGGGAATATTTTGAAAGAACCGTCGAAGTAGGAAGCCAACGATTTTTACTGATTTAAACAGTATATAGTAATACTCCCGTGATTAAAGCAGGGTTCAGATCCATCCGGATCGTTTGGAAATACGGATAGGGGAAGATAGTAAAAAGCAGTGGAGGGGATGGAGGGGAATCGGCAGAACACAAGCCAACAACTCATTTCTCGCGCTTCCTCCAACAGCTGTTTTGGTTCCTTACGCCATTCCATATGCGCAGCAGTGAACTGCGCTATCCAGAACGACAAATATTTGAAAAATCTGATGCGTACAGTTTGCTTCAAAACTGGCTGTCCAGAAAAAATATTCCCTTTCCCCAGCTGGTGTCCAACCAATCAGCTGCTCGTATTCACTTTCCAGATAGCTTGCCGGATGGATGTGAATCCAGCTTAAGGATTATTAGAAAATTAGGGAATATGTGAAAAACGAAGAGCACGAGACGTGCAAGATGAGGAAAGTTTCACGTTCGAGAGTTCCATTTAGTTCCAGACTTCCATTTAATTTTGCAGCCCAGTGTAGTTACATGTGGACACTGGAGTGGTTCGAAGCAGCAACTGCCCTACACTGCCTTGCCCTGAACCTGCTCAGCGCAGGTAGGTTGGAAAATCCTCAATACTAAAAGGTATTTCTTGTGAGGCCAAGGATTTATCTTAGCGAACTTCAGGCTTGCACGCTACCCCTGTATCTTAGGAATAGTAACGTTCAGAAAACCTTCAGTTCCCAGTCTTTAGTTCAGGGTTTTGAAACCTATGGCTTACATCATAATGGAATCTATTATCATTTGCGAATGTAAACTGAATGTTTGGGTAACATCAATAGTATCTACTTCAGAAAAACCTATCACAGACCTATAATTCCTCCACCATTATATGAGTAAGTAATCAAATCGTCTGATTTAATTTGAACCATAGGCCCCTACTCAATTTGATAAGTTTGCCCTAATATAAGTATTTTATGTAATTGGTTGGATGCGGTATCATGTTGTGTATCTTTTGGAGAAATGAAAATTGAAAAAAATTGTATATGAGGTGGCGTTCAAAAGGCACTAGATCCGTCAAGAACAATTTTGGGAATTAGCGAAAAACGTTTTCACCTATGCCAATTGATCAATTGACTTCCTTCATTTTCCGACATCATTCTGTCAACTAAAAATTCGTATTAAAACAAACATTTCAAAATAGTACGGATGTAAATAGATTTTATTGCGTCTTAAAGAAGGGAACTAGTTCCTTTTGCATGATCCTCATTGGAACTATAACCTTTTGATCGGTACCAGGTGGGGATCTATAACCCTTTGACTGAATCTTTACTCGTGATTCACAGTATATTAAATGTGAAGTCCCACATCTTCTTCTAAACAATCACATTCTTCTGCAGCTGAGGTACTGGGCTCATCAACTCTGCCAGGAGTCTTCAACAGTTCGTTGAAGTAGGAAAACGCTGAGTTTTTCTCCAATCGCCGTAGCTCATGGTGGACAGCAGGGTTTCCAGGTCGCCCTTTCTCTCGTCCGAAATAGCTTTGGCCAGGGTCACATTTGCCAGCGAAATGGAGCACCTCCTTCCTCCCCAACTTTCCTCTTTTTTTGAATAAATATATTAAATTGATTGTATTATTCTCGTGAAACACAACAACACGGTGTATTGCAAAACACGACGACGAGTGAAAGAGGACAAGGAGTAAACAAGTGACGACTCAAAACCACTGTTTGGTTTCGACGAGTGGAACCTAACCCTTTTGATCAGTTTGGAAACTTTCAGATGTGGATTACATAGGGAACCGATGCGTTTTGTACATTTCTGACTTCGCCAATCGATTCGGCGTACAAAAAAACTGAAGAAACCGTTCCCAACTTATTTTCTGTTAAAAAACGGACTTAATGTCTTTTGAACCTCCTCATATGTGGGGGTAACTGAGGCACCTAGCTTGGGAGAGATAGGAGACCCTCCCACCAGCTATTTTCCTCATTTCGATAATAGTGGAACTGATCAAACTTATATCTTTCAATACGTAATTGTGCCTTGTACACACTTACCTGCAGATCCCTGTGCTCAGCGACGATGTACTCGCTGCTCCAACGCGTAGCCATAATCATTTTATCTGGAATCAAACGCCACGAACTAAAATCTAACCTTCAGGGACAACTACAAACCACGAGTACAACACATGTCATTAATATTAAAGAAGTAACTCATTCGTAATGCAGAGAGCGTAGATAACAACCTGAAATACTTTTGGTCAAACAAAGAGCAACTAGGTAAGTTACTACAGAAAAACTGAGACCGAAATGGATAGATTGTGACGATATGTGTAAGTGAAATAGAAATGAACGATAACCAACTTGATATAGATTTCAGTCTTCGCCGAAGGTTTTTTCCAATTAAAAATAACGTACTAATAACTTAATTCTAGGTGAAAAAGTGCTTATCAACATCGACAGGAAACACCGAAGCGAAAGGTGAACGGAACCGTGATGTCAACAAAAAAAGTTGATAACGCAAAGGGAGATGTTGTTGTTGAATACAAACATGGACCTAAAAAGATGTCCTTCCATAGAGTAAATGGATAGCCCAAAAAATATGACATGCCATTTGTGTCCGCATGTATAAAGCCCAAGTATCCCATCCACTGAGCTTACAAATTCTTATGTTGACGAGCTATGTCAAACCAGTGAAATATAAAAAGGCTGTAATGTTAAGTACAACAAATTTGAAGAAATCTGATTCATTTCAATATTCATGAAATTTAGAAGGGCTACACATTGCGTAGAGTTGTTAATACTTGCAAAGGAACAGCTTACAAAAATGTTAGCGACCAAGTTCATTACTTTGAACAGTATTGGTTACCAATCATGCCATTATTACTCTATCCTATCGTGCTGTTATTAAGGAGGTGAGTACTACCATGGAGATCAGATAATTGTTCAAAGGGAGAGGCACCAATTTGAATTCCCATCTAGATAAAGGACCAAATCTATCTAGTCATGCCATAAGTTCTGTTAAAAACATTCACCGAACTGTGCAGCTAAAATGAGTTCATGGTGTGCCTTCTTTAGACTCAGTCTTAATTTTAAATTTCTAAATGGGACACTGTTGTGAGGGAACCACTGGGTCTTTCAGTGGAACTCAGGTTCAGGCCATAAAGCTCGAACGTTCCCAAATTTATCACCATGTTGGATTGTCCAGCCATCCTCAGGAAGCCTGGATGAACCTGAACATGTTCGACTGCCAGCTTTGATCCCATCTTGGGCTGATGGCTTATCACTGAGAGCACCATAATTCGCAGAGCTTGAAGTTGTCTCTGGTGAAAACTGTAATTTCCCTCAGGTAGTGCTGCATGCTGTCATCGATGATTGAGTTCAAATTCAAGTCTTTTCATAAGCTTGATTTCTTCAAATGTTGAACGTTTGAATAGCAACTAAATTCCTTTGAAGATAGTTTTTGGTTATGAAAATGAACTGAACCTGTGGAAAATTTAACACTGTATCTAAAAATGTTGTCAACAGTTGGAAAAAGTTGGTCTTAAGTGGAAAACAAGGCTTTTATGGCAAGTGTACGTGGTTTTCTTGAAAAAAGTGTAAAAAATCAAATTGCAAGAGTGGGTTGTTTAGGAAAGTACAGTTGGCAACGTTTAGCTGCAATTTTGGTCTAGTTTTACCTTCTTTATAAAAACAGAAATGAGCTCCTTCTTTCAAGTCTGCCATTGCCAGTCCTTAGCGCTGTTGAGAAAGGAGGAGAGGAACAGAATGAAAGATAGAGAGAAGGAAATTTCAGGGTCCAATGGTCCAGATTTGGGAAAATTCCTCTCAGTCTTTCTTTTCATGATGGCTCTGTGGAATAGATCGGCCAATGTTACCTCCATAAAAACTGTGGTGCGACTGGATTGTTCAAGCGTTCTGACATCAGCACCTAAAGGCCGGCTCCACACATGCGGCATTCCAAGCACTGAGCAACTCAGCAACTAGCCCAGGTGGGCCTAGGTGCTTGGCGAGTGGTGAGCTCATTACTCCACACATTCGCAGTTTGTCCCACACAGTGCTTGCCTCGGGAGAGAGACAAGCTGCTCGTAGTTGCTCATGAAGGACGACCAAGTGTTAATTGCTGCAGCTGCTTTCGTTGTGATGTGTCTACCTGCAGATAAAGAGGAAGCTGAGACTCGTATAGGTCCAAAAACTTTAGAACAACTTCGTTTGGCCAATCCATTCCACTACCAAGTTGTAAAAAGAAACAGAGTGCAGCAAAAAACTCAGGGAAAAGTGGCCAGAGAGCTCACAAAACAAACAAAATTGATGTGAACCACACTAAACAGTGAAGAGAGAACACTGTGATCCACAGAAAAGTACCCCCACGATCAGACCTGTGCAACCCGCATGTGTGGAACGGGGCAGATGCTTGCTACTTGGCGAATATTCGTCTCCTTTGATGTAAAAAACGTACACTGACCGGAGCCCCTGCGAGCACGAATATTTGGCACCAAGGGACCCTCCACACCACAATAGGCGAGCATCGGCTAGGTGCTCGGCGGATACTGCATCTGTAGAGCCGCCTTAATGGATTGCACTCAAAAGCCCAAAATCTGTTTTTTCACCATGTTCAACAATAAATTCCTCCTGCCTCTCTGTGATCAAGGTCTTACTATGATCCATAGACCCCAATGTTCCATGTTATACGTCCCTACATAGATCTCTGTTCGTGAACAACACTGTATTCTTTTCAAATCAAAAGTCAGCTGAATGTCGGACTGAAGTGATAAGAATATTGGTGTTTGACACATTTTAAGTTTTGACATTTGTTCCCAATTTGACGTCGATACTTCAATTTCCCTATGACACCCGGAAAGTACTCTATGACGTGCTCTCTTCAAAGTTATTCAACACTTCGGCAACATACAGTGAACTGAACTTTTCAATTCATGTTAAACATAATGTTTGACCACCATACACTCCGTTGGGTTCGACCTCCCTCAATCGCAAGTTCGCTTTCACTTTCCCAATTCTGAAATATCTACAATCACCTTCCGACACTTTATCACAACCGTTTTTGCGACTAAACAACGCAAAAATGAAGATGGCAACTATTTTTGGCTACAAAAGAGAAGCCATTCGCGTGAAAGTTATGGTAAGTGGAACACTAGTTACTAAAGAGGTATTAGTATTGGTATGTACGAACTTTCTTCTAGTTAGCGGCTCTTAGTCATTTTATGAATACATTTCAAGTTGCGAATTCTTATTTGCTCTATTTCAGAAGGTGGAAGGTGTTTTAGCACCAGAGTACAGAAAGTTCAGTGTTGATCCACAAATTACGTCGTACGAAGTTCTTTTGAGTTTGCTTGCTAAGGCGTTTGACATCAAAAGGTGAGTTTAGTTCAAGCCTTGCTGACCATTTTTTTTTAAATTTTTTATTTGTATAATCTTTCGATGTTACAATGGTGGTTCGCTAATAATACGTAAGATACAGGACAGTGCAATACAATAACACATGAAAAAAAAAAAAAAATTAACTAAATACTGGGTATCGCAATAAATTAAATGAGAAAATTGGCGGTGGAAGGAGCCATGTAGCAACTGCCTACAGTAGGGTTTTGGCTTGTATGACCGACTGCACAAAAATGTAGACCTTCATCGCTAGTTCGTTGGTGTCCAGATTTAATAAGGATATGAAGAAGTCCATTGATAGATGTTCTTTGTTAAAATGGGTCATCCTCTGATTCCTAAAACATGGGCTCGCAAAAACACTCGCAAGGGTGGTAGTCCAAACCACAAGACCAGTTTTCAATCAAGTTTTAAGTGAGTCAGGCGTGTCCAAACCACAAGACATACAGTTTTCAGAGGCATCGAAGGAGACTTTTTACCACGGCTGTAAATTGTACATAATCCCGGGTTACTAACTCTCATTTTACATAATAGTTTTTATTTTGTATACCCGTTATTTATAAGCAGATTTACATTCAGACCTATGGGATACAGATCTAAAAATTATATAGAAAATTAAGAAAATTTCAAACCTTTCCATTTTAAATCTCGAAATAAAGGAACAAATTGGAATACGTACAAAAAAAACCTGAAAGTATAGTTTCTTACAGGAAATTTAACCCCTTGGTACACCGTGATATTCATCGAATTTGAGGATAAACATCTATTGAAATTATTGCAATATACTCAGTTTCTTGTGAAGAGAAGATGTGAACATCGCCTCCAAAACACTTTTCTGTACAAATACCCGGGTTTAAAGGGCTATACAGAAATTTAATGCATTTTACTGTATTTGATTTTTCAGTCGTCTAATAAATCATTTAACTCTCGTATTTTAAACTAGTAGTCTTTTATTTTGTATACCCGTTTTCAGGTTTAAATATTCTGCGTGGTTTCTCATTGGGAGCAGGTGCCTATATATTTCATTATACGATGAAGTAAAAACTCTTTTCCTGTCGCACTCCATACACATATCAACAAACCCTTGAAGGAGGGAGCTCTTGCATGCTTTGAATTCTTCAAAGTCCTGCTTCTGCCAAATTTCACTTCGCCCCAACTCTTCAAAGAAACATGCCATCTGGGAAGCCCAATTATGGGATATATCAGATTTTCGTCCTGACAATCCCAGTAAGCGATCAAGGCACAATCTCGGCAGGCGGTCCGGACCCATCAACCCTATTTTCACCCACCAACCTAACGCTCTTGCCATCAGTTGAACCTTGGTATGTACAAGCCCAAATTCAGACCTCACAACATAATCAGGGGTGTTTGACGCAAGAAAAAACGCATTTTTAAAAGAACGAACTTGTACCCTTTCAATAAGTTCCGGGTAGGATAGTCCCCATACCTCAGAGGCGTACATGGTTGTAGCGAGCGCCACCGACTGGAATACCTTAAACCACGTCTCTAGAGAATTTGCCCGAGTCTTACTTATTATTGGCATCATTGAGTTGGTAGCATTTTCTCCCTTTTTCCGTTGCATCATAGCATTCTGATTGAATCTACCGTTCCATGAAAATTGCACCCCTAAGTAATTATAAGATTTTGCCTTGCTGACCATTACATAGCTCTCTTATCTGTGGTATTATTTCCAATGTTTGGTTGATTTGTTTCCAGTGATTTGACCGTGTACTACAAGGTGTTCGATGATTACGGGCAGGAAACTTATCTTCCTCTTCTGTCTGATTGGGATCTTGATGCAGCATTTTTGAGGTGAGTCAGTCTTGAATCAGACTATATTTATCATGAATATCTTCAAAGTTGCTTCGTTACCGTTAACTATGCGCCCAAAAGTTAATCAGATTTGAGTACGTAGTAGTATTTCTCTCTAGGGTAGAAGTCGAGAATAGGTAACCCCTCCCTTGTCAGACCGTCGCCATATTGAAAAACCAGATGTCTCCTATCGATAGAGGCAGAAATGTGTTCTGTCTAGTTTGCTGGTCTGGATGCTCGCTTCGCTCGCATCTCAAAAACGAAAAATATCCTACATCAATCCTTCTAGTAAAGTATAGGTCGGTTGGACCAATAGATCAGAATGTGTTAACACTTGTGTCTCTGCGTATTAAAAATACTTTTATCGCTATAACGACGTGAAAATCATTCAATAATACCTGGCAGTGGTATCGATATATTATATATATATCTCGGGGAAGAGGATTTGGAACGTCGCACAGTGGTCCAGATCATGAATCTAGCTGGACAAAACTTCCCTGCCTCGTGTTTGTTAAAAACTGACTAGTTGCAGGTTGTTTTCTCAAGTTTTTTTACCTTCTGAATCGAATGAGACGATTCCCGCATCAATCGGACGAACCGTTTTCATGATATCACGTTTTTAGTTTCCCCTAAAACCGTAAATTTTATAGTATTTTAAGTAATAAAGGTGGATGAAAAAAGCCATTGGGCATAATTATTTCTCTTTACTATGTGAGTCAAAAAAAGTTGTGAGTTAGCAAAATAATAATACAAATAAATGAATAACATCAGAATAAAATTGCAGAAATGTCGACCGATAAAATTAAATAATTAACATGTTAGGGAAATACTGAAATCAATTTCACTTCCACTGCTGCTTTCAGCACTATCAGTGCTCCTTTCAGGGATTATCAGCAGCTTCAGAACTTCTGGATCCAACTTGGATTTTTTCATTGGTAGTTGTCTTATGGAGGTGATCACGGGATCACCCTTTGACCCTGGACTGTGAGACCAACAGGTGGTGGAGTATGTCCTCGTTCGTATGCATTCGTGATGTTTTGCGAGAAAAGTCCTCTCGGTATGTTTTAAAATCTTTGTGCCGAGATTCTTGAACGTCCTCAGACAGCTGGCCCCTCTTAGGAATTACCAAAACGTTTCTTTCAAAAAAACAAAAAACCTCATTAGTTGCGGGGACGCAGGTGGACGCAGATGATTCAAATTTTTTTCAATACTTTACATTGCCCTATAACCGCACAATAACAAATCATGACGTTCTAGGACGTTCCGAAAAAAAGCTGGCCTTTTCGATATCAATATCTTAATATTTATGAAATTAAAATGTAGGTGATCTGAACGAGTACGTTTCGGCCTATGAATTTCAATTGAATTTGAATTGATGGCACATTTTGTTGTTATACCTACCCACTTCTCTGGAACTCATCACTTGTAGTACTCCTTACACTATTAAAACGATAATGTGTGAGGGGCCGCCCTCCGACCTTCTGTCAACCATCTTGGACCTTGATACTTGCCCTTGGACTTTGGTACGTCTCTTATTCATTCCTTTCCGAGTTCAGAGACTATTTGAGATAAATTTAGTCGGGGTTTTCGATGAATCTGGCAACATCGACTTTTGGACTTTTGTCCACCTAGATTCGCGATCTGGACCACTGTGCGTCGGTGCACCCCCGGAATGAAAACCACCGCTAGCGCTACCTACCAAGTACTTGTCCAGCCCTTGGGGTTTGGATCGTCTCAGTTTACATGCAATCGTCCGTGCGAGTGGTCCTGTCATAAACATTCCTAAGCGGGAGTTCCGAATATTGTACTTAATCCTTTTAAATTATTAATACTTGCTCTCCATTATACTTTCCTCAATATCAATCACATTAACGTTCATATCATAAATATCCTTGTTCATATAAAGTTCTTTGTTCGTATTATTTCCATTTAGTATACCGTTCGTTCATTCTAATTCAGTTGTGACTTTGCTTAATAAACCTTTTACCATGGAGTATGATTTTGAAGAAGGGGAAATCCCTAGTATTCCTGATATTTCATTATATCGGCCATCTGACGACGTAAATACGATATATATTATCTTAGACAAAGGCGTGTGGACGTGGGTTTGCACCAGTGTTGGTACGCATTCACCGAAATCTGCCCAAGAACCATTTTCTTCCATGCGCCAAATTCAAAATTCGGTAAAATATGATCGTCCTAACTTTGTACGTTCCTCGGAAAAATGTTCATGATGCGGACCAAAATTTTCGAGATGAGATTGCACGTTACCGAAATGTACGTTGTCTGAATGTACGTTAAGCGCTATATCACTAAATATTCGTTTCATTTGAGTAAGGTACATATATCATTGGCTGATACCTACCAGTTGTATTTTTGTTGGAATGAGTTGGCGTTTTAGTTAGTTTGGATCCGGCTGCGTGTTGCTTATCTGCTTTCTGCGCCGTACGCTTGACAATGAATATTTCATTATAGCTAACAACTACGAATGATTATGTAATACATCCTGTAATATTCGCACATGAAGCATCGCTGTAAAACATAAACAATGTTTCTTAGTGAAATTATTCTGTATTTTTCAACTGTTCAAATTTGTATTCCTTGAATAAGTTTATCAACACACGCTGCTTTTGCAACACACAGCAATTTTATTAAATTATATTTTCCCCTTCTTAGAATCATCGTTGCTCCTGGAATGATACAAGAGTACATTACCAACCGCTCCAGATTTAAAGGCTCCTGTCTTATCCTCGTTATCTAAGTTTTATGAAAATTGTGGTACTTCTTGGCCTATTTTATTTATTTCCCTACGCCGTGGTCGAATGTGCTAGTAGCTCTTCAGCCAATAGACCTTTGGCAGCCCAATTTAATTTTGCCATTTTTGACCATTTGGTCTCGTCTTCATCAAAGTTTTGTCTAATGCCCTCGATTCGAGGGCAGTCTAAAAGATGGCCACCTGTCATGATCGTCAAGACTATTAGCTGATTATCACTAAACTTCACTAAAACGTTGGTGGGAGTGATCCTCGTCGAAGTTGCTCTTCATTCTTTCTCTACACAGTCTCTGCTTTTCCTTAATCGTTGGTGTCTCTGTCAACATACTTTCGACAACTCCGAATAACTGGACAGCTGGTAAGAAAGGAACTTTTCCGTATGCTTTGAACTAGAGAGAACAACCTATTCCTACGGAGTAAGACCTTATTCAAAGGATTTATAGCAACTCCCAGGTGCGATTTCTTTCCTCCTCTGAACAGTGGATACACATGTACGAAAGATTTGATGTGTATCCCTGATTTTTTTAAAGAGTGCCACAACACCTGCCGATATTGCCTAGAAAACACTTGAAAACCTCATTCACTTTGTGAATGAAGAAGTTATTTAAAAGGTTCTAAACTAAAATAGGTATAATTTCACAGTAGGTCAAATTGGTCTCAGTGACCAGGGGTCCCCCCCCCCCCCATCCCTTATCGAGAAACAAATTGTCTGTAACTTATGTACGGTATTGAAGAAATATGGCAATATTGATGCTCAATGGGACTGACAATTGGTTTGCAGGTTCTGCAGAGTGGCATATGGTGGCACCACAAAGTAACGAAAGCCCAACCAAAATTCAAACTAAACCCAATTCAAATTGCTACTAGACGAATGAGCTCAAGCATCTGGCTCACACTCGATATGCCTGGTTTGATGCCTGGGATTCTGCCATGTTGTATGTAGTCGGTTCTAGTGCTTGGGCAGTTATAAATGATGTTTTTGTGTTGTCACACCAGCTGCTACAACGAGGGAGGATTAAGAGGACTGAATAAGTGACAAGTGCTCCACTGAAAAACATCATTCATCACTGAAAAAAGCAAACGACGCTGAAACAATCTTTTTTGAATTAGTTAGCACCATGGCCAGATAAATGTGAAGGGTCACCTCTAAGCTGAATTAGTGTGTGAACTAAATATTTCATCCATTTCATGTTAACTCAATAATCAAATCCATCATTCTTATTCCTGTCCACATTCCACTGAGATAGTTTTAAAACAGGCAAGCTAATGTTAGGTCAGCCATCCACTCTATGATAACACTGCCTACCTAATGCAAACCTTTGGTTTTACCATTGGTTGACAAGCCCACCAGAACCAGGCCATTTTGAATATGTTTCCCCTGCAATTCGTGAATCTCAGGGTTGATTCATAAGGAAGTGTCCCAGCATACTGTGCTTGCGTCCTCCTTCCCTCCTTGCAAGCAAAGAGGAAAATCCCTGGTAGAACACCACCGGAGACTGTTACACCCACAGTCGAGGGCCCTGCATCAGAGACAAAAGTACTTGTTTGTTCGAGGCACTACAAGTGAAGCTGGACGTTCTAGCTTGCCCTACCAACTGAGCAGGTTGGTGCCTGAGTTATTGGCAAGCCACATATCTCACATGCCAGCATTATTTTGGAGGACTAGTCTACCAGAAGAGTGATCAACCCTCAGCTTTTAACCTTAGCCTTTCAGGGTGGGTAGTCAACCACTGCCACCACGAAGCCAACCACTTTCAGCGGCCAGGGCAGGTGACGCTTTGCCGAAACATTGTGTTGGTTGTCGGGGGCTCCTCCCGCCCGTGGTACTGATTTTGTTTATGGATGCACCTGCAATTGGGCATCCCAAACACCAGAATCCAGATTGGTTGGAGGCCCGTTACAGGAGATGGAACCCTGTAACTGCCACTTTATCCTCAACCTCGCTGCCAACAGGTCCGATCATTATGGATAATTGAGGATGGAAGACTGTGGGTGGCTACCCAGAGTTGGTCATGACAGCCTCTGCCTGAAACACCACCCAAGTACTGCGGCAACCAGGCCAGGCTGTCTTCGTTGGTGGCCGTTGGTTGACTTTTTAGTTGTAAATCCACAGTCGCCAATACCAGCTGGTAGTTGCTAGGCTCAATGCCCACCTAATTCTGGTAGTCTATGATAGATTAAATGAAACCTGTTATTGATTAATCAACAAGAGTGTCTCCTTATTATACAATAGCGATGTAACTTTTTTTACCTGATTTTCAGCGCGTCAGAGCCTTATCTGAGCTTAAGAGTTGAAGCTAGACCTTTTGAAGAGACTTGTGAAGAAGAACCAGTTGCATGTGTTGAAGCGAAAGTGTCGCAAGGTGGACTTCAAGGGTTTATACTGAATCACGTAAGTTTGAAACTACTTCCTCCACAAACTCTAGATTTTTTTTTTCGTACATTCAAATAATAATAATTTGCTACGAACAACAATAGTGTTTAACAGGTAAACATAATAATGGTTAACACTTTTCAAAAATGGAATTGATTAAAAGTCAGTATATATATAAACTATTTCAAACCAGTTCCAATGTTTCAAACCAATTTTTAATGTTGAAAAGAATGGGTATTGTGTAAGAGCATTAAACCAAGTTACCTATCTACAATGTTCTTGAATTCATTTTGTCCGTGGAAGGATATCCAATTTCACATAACTTATTTTTGAGTTGTTCTAAGTGTCTGAGACTGTGAGTGGTCGGTGCCTTGAGGTGGGTCACTTATTCAACTGTATAAACAGCGATAGACAAGAGGTTGTAGAACGTACACGGTTTGTGATTCTCGTTGCTTTAACAAAACTTTTTGGGTGAAATGCTAATTGCCCAAAATCAACTGTCATACCTCACGCAAGTGTTCAATAGGCTAGTCACATAGCCTTGCGTAACTAAATTTATTACAAAACGTATTTCCTCACGAAGCCGGCGGTGTTCAAGTCATCGATTCGCTATCACGTCACATAAGATCCTTGCGTTATTACTACCATTTATTATAAACGTATTTCTTTGGTTACATACTTATAATAAAGAAGTTGTAATTCTTTCATTCGATCGATAATTAGATCTCTTATCTGGTAAGATCGTGATAAGTTGTCCTTGCTTACGCCCCAACGAAGCAGTTCTAATTCTACGATCCCGGAGTCGTGATTGCTGTACTTATAAACTTACAAAATAACTAAAAGAACTCATAAAAGTCATTAAGGATAACACATGGTGGCAGCGGTTTGATAACTCTCGTTCCTGCAAGAAGTAAATCTTCATTGCTGCTAATTTCATCCCTTTCTGAACAAAATTTTGTAAGCAATGAGAAACCTGTGTTTTTTTTCTGGTCATCGGTGAACTGCATATCTATTCAAAATTTTACGTGTCTCATTACAGTGCTGTTCCGCTTTTATTGAAATTAGATTATTTGAGTTGGTGAGGCATGGATTGACCATTTTTCTTATCGAACGGGTTGTTGGAGCTCTTCAAAAACTTTTCACTGTCATTGAAATCTATATTTGGACGTTTCGCCCAGACAACGTGGGCTTCTTCAGCTTGAAAAAAAAGTATAAATAAATAAAATAAAACATATATGCACATGTGTGTACATCATCATGCACTATAATGAAAAAAACCTTAACAAGCCTCCTTATACTAGAATTGATTATTGATTATTCATTTCTTACCATGTATTTTCTTACATTAGTTTTGATATTCCTCGGATTCATTAGAATCGTCGTCTACATCATCGAGATTATCTATTTAGAGAAACAAATACGCAGGTAAGTGTCTTATATTAGTATCTTGTCATAGGTTATTAGGTTTTTAATTTACATATACTTTGTACTAATAATATCATATATAGTACAAAGTGATATAAATTAAAAACCTAATAACCTATGACAACACACTAATATAAGACACTTACCTGCGTATTTGTTTCTCTAAATAGATAATCTCGATGATGTAGACGACGATTCTAATGCAATCCGAGGAATATCAAAACTAATGAAAGAAAATACATGGTAAGAAATGAATAATCAAGGTACATATTCTAGTATAAGGAGGCTTGTTAAGGAGGTTCTTTTCATTATAGTGCATGATGATGTACACACATGTGCATATATGATTTATTTTATTTATTTATACTTTTTTTTCAAGCTGAAGAAGCCCACGTTGTCTGGGCGAAACGTCCAAATATAGATTTCAATGACAGTGAAAAGTTTTTGAAGAGCTCCAACAACCCGTTCGATATGAAATTAGATTAGGATCAGAAATTCGGATGGTGGGAATCACATTATGCGCATGGTATCGTGTTCCACTGATCAGTTCTTTGCCACCATCAGTTATAGTTATTATTGGACTACGTAGAAGTGCATCAGCCATATCTATCCCTTTACCTGGAATGTATGAGAGCTCGAAATCGTACCTCATCAGGCGTAACCTTAAAGTTTATATTCAAGTTTTGAAATCAAATCTTTTCCCCCTGTCAAGGACTTTACTAATCTTCTCAAAGTTGTTGCAAAGACATTTCCAAGCTGTTGCAGTTGTAGTTATAGACAGCTGCCCCTCCTCCCCCACCTCCTCCATCCCGTGTTTTTTCTACAGAAGAACAGTTTTTCTTGCATTTCACGCAAATTCCTTGATACTGCGCACTTTATATTCAGTCGAAATTAACGAAAAACAAGGCACCAAGTACCAAGCTTTACCGAAGCAATGAGAGGTAGTTTTTTATGGGCACAATGTTTTGGATGCCACCTCGGAGGTTTCACTGTGGCTGTCAACATTCTTTCTATTGAAACTAAAAAAATACGGTTTAAATAGTTGATAAACTTTAAAAAATGGCTTGAAGTTGATAAATCCTAAGATGCACAAAATATCCTATGCTCAAAATATTGTAGCTAGTGTGAGACTCTTTAATGGATATAGTGCTTTTTGAACCCTAACAGATGGAAGTGCTCTTTCATGATGGATTTTGTACCTTTTGAAATAAAACTGAATTTTCGATGAGGTATAGCACTTTCAGCTCCAACCAGATTGCATTTTTATGAAGAACTCGGTCCAGAAACCCCCATTAAGGTAATAACTCGATTTTGAGAAAAATGTTCAAATTTGTGTGCCTCCTGAAATTCAATTGCCCTATCCTGTGAAACACGCACACTCCAAAGCTTAGTAGAAATTCAAATCATGAACGCAATCCTATTGAATAATAAACCCCAGTTAAAGAATTTGCAGCGTTTTTTATTGAACCTCAATGCCCCCCCCCCCCCCCGCCCACAATAAAAACATCTATAATTTATCAAGTCCTTTAGCACTCGCACTGCGTTAAAACTTCCCCAAATCCAAATTTAAACGATGTAGCAAAAGGTAGACAGATGTAGAGGAAGCACACAATATCATCAACTGATCAATCCAAATAGGTGTTTTGGATGAGAACCGATTTACGTGGTCTATGCATATCTCCTGAAATTCAATAATCGCTCTATCACCCGTAAAACACGCACACTCCGAAGCTTAGTAAGATTCAAATCATGAACGCAAGCCAATTGAATAATATTCTCCAGTGAAAGAATACTCATTTACCCCAGTAATAATATTGAGTAATAAACCCCAGTAATAATATTGAGTAATATTTACCTATATATTATCAGCGTTTCATGCATATCAGAATGCTTCAATCCTTGTATCGGCTACTAACTACACTACAAGTATTCACATCGGCTATTACTTCAGTATCCACATTCACTACATCACCGGGTTGTTGCGATCAAAACAAAAACAATAATAAACCAAAATAAAGCAAATGTTGGCACCATAAATCGGGAATGGTTTGACCTACGGACCTGGGGAGGGGCTCATTCGATTCCTGACGGTATGTTCTTAAAATAAGTTTACATTCATGCCGCTTGGACTTGTTTTGAGGTTTCTAGGGATTTTACAAAACTTTGACAGCCCTTAAAGGGCACTTTAAATTGAGTGAGAGAGCTGGCTCAAGAATTGGGGCGTCGTCGGACCAAGATGGATTTTTCCTGAAAATTTCAGATCTTTTGCTCCAGCCATTTCGGGAAAAATCGTGCGTACGGCGGACGAACGGAAAAATTTTTTATTGTAGATTCGGATTCTACACCCTTTGAAACGTAAACCATGAAATTTTCAGGGGGGGGGTTAGACTTTTTTTTTTCCAGAGCGATTACAATGGTTTATTATTGAATAATAAACCAAAAATTGTAATCAACATCTAGGCAGTAGGGAGATTCTAGACTGCGAAAAAATCTTGATTCTTTGGAACATTTCGAAACTCCAAGTACAGAAGCTGATATTAACTCGGTACTTATATTGTAACTTTATTTCTACTACTGGGAAATGGCATTGACACGGATTGAGGCACGCGACGTCTGTGTTCTTGACCCCAGGTGATCAATGAAATTGCTTTCGCCCTCTCGTCAACAGCCGTCGTAGCGCCCGCCATTCGCCCCGCCATACAAAAATACTTATTCATTTCTCCCACTAGTAAGTCTCTACCTGTTACGTTCGTTTCTGAAAATTCGTATTGCAGCCGATCGTCTTTACATTTTGACATAGGCGCTTATCATTCACACCAGTTTCTAATACCTTTACAATACCCACCTATAATTTTTCACGCTAAATAGGTCATTGGTCTCTTCTATGACTTACCTTATTCGGTTGTGATCACGGATGCGTTGATTTTCTACAACGAATAGGTACAATATCCACTTCAATAACAGCAATTACTGTAGCTACGCTTCCTCCAATTGAATTATTCAAGTAATTTTCGATGTTTCTTCGCGTTCCGCCACTTCGCCTGTGTGAACTAGGACAGGATGTACATTGATCGAATACGACACTTTCACTTTCTTTGGAAGTCGTTTGATTCGTCAACTTCACCAACAGTGGAAGTGGGATTTCCACGGAATATAGGACACGTGCCGCGTTCCGGCTTCAGTTGTGATTCTGCTCCGCTGTTCTTCAAACGTGAAAAATGGCAATGCTTTTCTGGGTTTATGGGTTCCCTATGGATATGATTGTCCATCAGGATGTTTCGGATCCAGTAAGCACTAACACTATCTGCAATTTCAGTAACCCATCTGGCACTATTAATTTATAAAATATTTCTATTCCGCTTAATATCATTCCAAGCAACTACTCAAAGCAACAAACACATTTTCGTTGAAATAGCACTGGAAAACGCTGCAAATTCTTTCACTGCGGTTTATTATTAAATTGGCTTGGGTTCATGATTTGAATTTCCACTAAGCTTTGGAGTGTGCATGTTTCACAGGTGGTAGAGCGATTATTGAATTTCAGGAGATATGCATAGAGCACTTAAATCAGTTCTCAACCAAAATACCTATTTGGATTGATCAGTTGATCATATTTGTGTGCCTCCTGAAATTCAATAATCACTCTATCACCTATGAAACACGCACACTCTAAAGCTTAGTAGAAATTCAAATCATGAACGCAAGCCAATTGAATAATAAACCCCAGTGAAAGAATTGGCAGCGTTTCATGCATATCAGAATGCTTCAACCCGTGTATCGGTTACAAAGCCTTTTAGGAGTTCACTCCAGTATCCACATTACTCACTACATCACTAGGTTACTGATATGAAAACAAAAACAATAATAAACCAAAATAACGCTAATGTTGGCACCATAAATCGGGCCATACATCGGGAATGGTTTGAGCTACGGTTACTGGGGAAGGGCTCATTCAATTCCTCATGGAAAGTTCTTCAAAAAAAGTCCAAATTTAGGCCGCTTCGACTTTTTTTGAGGTTTTTAGGGATTTTACAAAACTTCGACAACCCTTAAAGGGCACTTTAAATTAAGTGAGAGTGCTGGCTAAAGAATTGGGGCGTCGCGGACCAACATGGATTTTTCCTGAAAATTTCAGCTTTTTTGCTTTAGCCGTTTGGGAGAAATCGTGCGTACGGCGTACAGACGGAAAAATTTTTATTGCAGGTTCGGATTCTACACCCTTTGAAACGCAAACCATGCAATTTTCAGGGGGGGGTTAGCATTTTTTTTTTCAAGAGCGAATACAGTGGTTTCCTATTGAATAATAAACCAATATTGAATCTCATTATTGTTTAAAGATAGGTCGTTGAAAGATCATTTTAAAATGTATTTAAATTCAATCAAGAATAATTGGAATAACTTCCTATTGAAGATGTGACATAAATAATTGATTAAGGTACCCCAACGTGCCTCGACGTGGCAAAGGCTTTCGACACTATATCAAAAGCAAAACTTATCAAAAAGCTGGAAGAATCAGGGATTCGAGGACTAGCACTGGAGATGTTCAAATCATAAATAGTGACAGAGAACAAGCAGTCCACATTGCAAAGCAAAAAGTGAAACTGAATCCGCGAATACGGCTGTTCTCAGGGCACTTCATTATTTTTTCTCTATATGTGAATGAACTTGCATCACAAAAATGCCGTTTTACATGTTTGCTGATGATGTTGCCCTAGTAAACACCGGGCAAACTTGGCAGGAGGCCCATCAAAATGCCGAGAAAGATTTGAGGGCGAACGGACAATGGATGAACACCAACAAGCTTACCATCAATGCTACGAAATCGAAAAATGGACATAGCAAGAAAAACAGAACTCAACATCGAGAGACCAAATTACACCAGAGTAGCTGCAATAACTTACCGTGTGACTGTCCAAAAATAGAAAAAGTTAGTAACTTAGTTGGAGTTATTTAGAGGAAAAATTAGATGAAAACCAACTCCGGGCTGGGCCAAGTGTTACACTATTCAGCTCGGTCATCAGTTATTATTCAATTGTTGAATGTAACATGTAAAAATGATGTAAATAAACTATCTATCTATCTATCCCAAAGATAAGGAGAGAGTTTCTTGGGTGTATTTTCCTCTTTGTGGCGTACTATCGAATTTGATTCTGTTACGATGATTAAGCAGTGTTGGTGATATTGTAATTGGTCGCTTGACAAAAACCAAACCTTGACCAGAAAACCAAAATAATTTTGTATGATAGCCCTATATCACGAGGGTAGCTGATAGAGAAACCGGGTTTCATTTCTTGGTTCAATATATGTGATGCGGAAAGCGAAAAGGGACCTCTTGTAATGCTATTTTCTAAATAGAAAATTCTGAAAATGTTAAGACCAATCGCATCCTTGTAGCTCAAAAAATGACGAAGCTGCAGTTTTTCAATGTTTTATAATAAAAAATGCAGATTTTGAGAAAAGCGGCGTTAAACTTCAAAGTGCTACCCTCTTGTTATTTTTCAGAGTTGAGGGATGATTTAAAACTGCTAAATTCACTTAAAGCAGTGCTGAATGTAATTAAATTGAAAAAGTTGAACATTACAAAATTGCAATACCAAAAAATTGGAATTTGATCGGGAAAAAAACGGAATAATCAAAGTTAAAATTCAGAAAAAATAACAAAAATTCAAATCTGCCGTTTTTTGCTTCCGTGTGCCAGTTTTAAGAGTAGGGGCTGAGTCTGGGTTAACATTACAAAATTGCAATACCAAAAAATTGGAATTTGATCGGGAAAAAAACGGAATAATCAAAGTTAAAATTCAGAAAAAATAACAAAAATTCAAATCTGCAGTTGTTTGCTTCCGTGTGCCAGTTTTAAGAGTAGGGGCTGAGTCTGGGTTAAGCCAGGTTCACATCCATCCGGCAAGCTATCCGGAAAGTGAATACGAGCAGCTGATTGGTTGGACACTAGCTGGGGAGAGGGAATATTTTTTCCGGACAGCCAGTTTTGAAACGGACTGTACGCATCTGATTTTTCAAATATTTTTCTTGCCGGATGGCGCAGTTCACTACTGCGCATACGGAATGGCGTCGGGAACCGAAACAGCTGTTGAAGGGAGAGCGGGAAACGAGTTGTTGGCATGTGTTTGGCCGATTCCCCTCCATCCCCTCCACTGCTTTTTACTAGCTTCCCCTATCCGTATTTCCGAACGATCCGGATGGATCTGAACCCTGCTTTACAATTCACAACAAGACGCGACAGGCAGAAAGCAAACGAAAACACGGGTGATAACGTTATCATAGGGGACGATTGTAACCTCGATTTCAACGGGCCGACAAGAGGTCCCTTTTCCTCAACTCGATATTTGCTTGTTTCGATTACTTTCCAATCGATTTGATCTTTTAGGCCTAAACACACGAGTTCTAGAGGGTCCAAGGCTCAATAATCGATAGAGAATTGAAAATCGATAATTTCGACCTACTTTAGCTTTATTGTCTTTTTCTCAGCTTCAACTTTGCCGACAAGAGGTCCCTTTTCGCTTTCCGCATCACATATCAAACTTATGAAAAGACTTTTCTAAATTCTACGGCACCAAATTACCTGTTGCTCTGTTTCATTGTTTTCCTAGGTTGAAAAAACTTTCAACATGGTCCAGAGAGCTCTCAATTTGACGGAAGAGCCTCAAGCAGAACCGGTTAGCGGTCTTCCCCCCAGGTCGCCTTTGATGGATGCGGAGTTCAGGCAGTTTTTGGACCCGATCGGCCAAGTCATCAACGCTCAAGAACTGCGATCTGTCATTTACTTCGGCGGGATCGATCCCAGCCTTCGGTACGCAGTTCCCACGTGGAATTTCACTTTCTGTATTACGAAGTGCACTCGACCAATTGTTATTGTCCCTATAGGCGCACAGTGGTTCCCAACTTTTTGAAGCTGGACAAAACCCTGGTTTTTGAAGGTGTTAGTTTGAGAGAAAATTCAACTTATTTCGAATTTTACATGACTGAAGTGTGAATACCCAGAGTGGCAGGTCAATTGAAGCAATCAAACTATTTTTGTCTCATGGTTTTTAGCTAAAAGCCTTTAAAATAGTTTTTTTCTTGTACAATTATTGCATTACTTCTGTTGATCTTACCGTTTATGGTGGAAATGAAGTCATATTGGCGAATAATCTCGAGTTAAGTAACTGTGCCTCTGAAAAAATGTTTTTTGGACTTTAACGGCTCTAATAATGTTTTCTTCTGCTAAAACTAACACTCTTTCAGGAACAAAAACGTGTTTACGCAACATAATTAGAGAGTTAAAGCTTGTCCGGTCCTTTAATTCCTTCACATCTGTGTTTGGAAGGATCCAAAGAGCGAAAAGAAAAGAAAAATGGAACGCAGCAAATTCTTTCACTGGGGTTTATTATTCAATTGTTTCACAGGTGATAGAGTGATTATTGAATTTCAGGAGGCACACAAATATGATCAATTGATCAATCCAAATAGTCAAGTGGTGGTGCACGGTTAATTACATGTTTTTATGTCTATTTCATTTTAAAATTGTTGTGAGTGAGGCAAATTTTGACCTATTATGAATAATTTCACTCCCAAGTGATGATGTGGGCACGAGTGAACACTCAATTCTCAGTTCATCTAGCGGTTTCCATGAGGCTAATGGGCCCAAGGAAACACGTTCTACTCTATTTCAACTTCAGGCATACCACTTCGAGCTTTTGGCATATCAATTTATACTTTTCACAAATCCCAACTAACCCAACATTCCACCCCATATAATCAATAAATGTTTTTTTTCTCACTTTTTTTCTCATAATTTCATTTATATAACATGTATATTTTAGTCGTAATATATTTCTGTTTACTACATGTTCTTTGCTGTAGTCAAATTTTGAGGTTGCTTTCTCGTCGTTTCGGTGAACGCGAATCAAAACAACATATGATGGGGAAACAAAACAAATTTGAATATATAATATGGTCAACGGCTATTCGAAATGGATCTTTTTTTTTTCAAAAACCAAATGTCTTGGTATGTATGTCAACTGAAGTCACCTTCCTTCTTGAATTTACCCATATAATTTTCACATTGACAATTTCTTCTTAAGGGAAACGTGGTTTTTTTGCTAATTTTGGGGACTATTCGTGAGAATTGTATTTTTATTTAATATTGTGTCCAACTTTCAAGGTTTTAGACTAAACACTCAATAGTACTGACATTAATTCACTGTAATGATTAGATTCATTTTGGCAGAAAACCAATTGCACCCTCATAAATTGAATTGTGAATTAGTGTACAGCATCGTATTTCGTATGTTTCTTTTGTTCTGATTTGAGCTCCTTACTTTTTAAACAAATCCCCATTCTACTGTCATCAATCCAATTTGGATCTTGTCTTTATTTCAGAAAAGTGGTTTGGAAACACATCTTGAACGTCTACCCAAATGGAATGTCTGGTAAAGAACGCATGGATTACATGAAGATTAAATCCAATGAATATTATAAGCTCAGAGATTGCTGGAGAGAGATGCTTAAAAACGGCCAAGTAAGTGTCGATAATAATTCAGTCTCTCTCAATTCTGTTAAATGTCTCACTTCAAAATTTTTGTCACATTTGAATATTGACTTTTCTAAAAAAAAGAAAAAAAAATTGAAAACTTGATCAATTTTCTTGTTCCTAATCGATCACTATGGTTCTCTCGGCATATTACCCTAGCGAGCACGCATAATCTTGAACTGTACTGCTGATACGCCATTTTGAAAAAAAAACTTTTGTAGGGGTGAGGTATATACTACTATTTTTTTGCCCTCTTGAGCCTCCAACCTCCATGGGAATCGCCGCTCAAGTCTTTCAATTTAGGTGAGTGGAACAGCACAAATTAGCTTAATTTTAGCTACAGTAAATACTAAGGTTTCCTTGCCAAAATCTCACTTGCTACAAGCAGATCTCACTCCCTGCAATTTAAGGGGCTATTGGCTGGATATTGTAGGGAGTGAGGTTATAGCCTTTCACCGCCTTTACAGGCCACAAATCAATTGAAACTGGTTGGACCAAAATGTTGTCAACGAACTTCCAACAACTACACTAATTGTCAACAAGTGCGATCAAGTTTCACTTGCCACAGTCAGAATGTTATTGGAGTAGGGAGTGAGAGTTGAAAAACCCACACTGCTGCCTCCAGGGATGGTTTTCTCGGTAGAACTGACTGGGAAGGTCTAGGCAAAATCCAACCACCAGCGTTGGGACGATCTTGAATAAGGGATGCCAACAAAACAGAAGCAACTTCGTAAACACCCTTTGCTGTCAGTTGGCGGCTACTTTTCAAAACATTGTAGGGAGTGAGGAAAAACCGTGTGACACTGAAATAATGGGCTGATAAGGCTACTTGATTCGATCCAATTTTTTTTCCAAAGGCGGATATCTATTGTAGATGGTATGTTCTTTCATAGCGTAAGTGGATATAACAGCCCCAATAAACATTTCGCTGAGTAGTGACGTTGGAAGTTGTATACCTCTGGTTAGTGACAGCTGTAGGGAGTGAGAAATACGGACTTTGGTATTTTCTCCTGGGTCCCGTAGGCTCAACTTTTACATACTTTTCCATGGAACATGTACATCCACATTGCAGAAAATTTTAAAACACTTACAAAACTGTATTTAGTTGAGATTTGATGGCAATACTGATCAGTGACATAAATGTGACCAAAATTTTGAAATAACCCAAATAGCAACAGGGTCGTGGATTTCCAATTAGCTCGATGATTGTGTCATTATTGTGTATTTATGATTGACTATCTAGTCGATTCTGTTTTTTTATGATCGACTTAAGCGGCAGAATTCTGGATGTGGAATAATCTTCTCAACATTGTAAAGCATTGGGGTTTATTAAAAAAGTTCACAAACAGTTCGTATTTTTCACTTGGAAGAATTATGCTGTATATTTGTTAAGTGTAGTTTTTAAAATTCAATTTCAGATGGTTGGAGATCTCGCTTACGTTACTGGGATGGTGAGGAAGGATGTACTTCGCACAGATAGACACCATGTCTTCTATGCTGGTAGCGATGACAATAAAAACATCGCTTCTTTATTCAACATATTAACCACGTGAGTAGCTTCATAAGATAGTAATTCTGTGTAATAAAACTATTAACTAAGTATAGCGTGGGTGGGAATGAGGATTAAAAGATCACCCATATCAGTCAACAAAACCAGAACATTTTGGCAATCAAATTCAAGCCCTGGATCTCCTAAGGAACAGAAAAATCTCATTTTTTCAAATTTCATGGATAATATCCGTTTAAATTGCGAAAATGTGTCTGAACACGTGTTTTTCTGTTGTTGTCAAAAAGATCGCCTATACCAACGATCAACTAAAGCAGCATTTGACACTCAAATTCAAGCTCTGGTTCTCCTGAGGAACGGAAAATACTTAGTTTTTCAAATTATTGGTCCCTTTTATATTGTGAAAATGTGTCAGCTCGAAATGGGTAGCATGTCAGGCCACAATGACTGCTTTATTAGAGTGCAATGGCAGAGAGGTTGGCGTTCGAAGCCTGCAAGCCACAAGCTTAATTCTAAACCAAACTAGCATATAAATGCATGAAATAAAAAGTAGGATTATACGAAGTAATCTAAATCAATGGCAAAATAAATGGAAGTGCTGACGAGGTTGAAAAGGTTTCAGCTATTGTAAGCCTCTCCTGGCTACCAACTACTTTGAATTGGTGCGGGAAGAGGCGCTTGGGCTCCAGGCAGGTGAAAAGAGATGTGCGATCCAGTGACTTACAAATATCGGTGACTTCGGTTCCAGTGACAAGGAAATATCGGTGACAAATATCGGTGACTGGCATATCGGTGACAGACAGTGGAAATGATTACATGAGAACATATATTACATGAGAACGTCATGTTTTAAGGAACTTAACAAAATAAATTCATGTCGAATGATAACACAAATTCTTTAGCATTAAATTCAACAAAACAACAAAAAACTTACCACAAGTATTTCTACTGTTACATCACAAAATATTTCTTCGGTGATAAAAATCACATAGATGTAGAAATGTAGGTGGTAGTCGAGTGACCTAGACCATACGCAACAGGAACACACCGGGAACTCAGAGCTCGAAGCTGTGTGGAAGCGTAGACGGGCCACAAGATATTTCTACCGGTGACAAGTCATCATATCGATATCATATCGGTGATTTTGTCACTGGTACAGAAATATCGAACATCTCTAGCTGTGTAGTCTCAAGGAAGGTTTCACTGATAACAGTGTTATGGAGTTCGCACCTCTTTCAGGAGATTTCGGCTCCAAGCGTGTGCTAGCGGGATTTCGTCCAACCATCAATCTTCTTTCCTCTCTCTTTGGAGCTTGTATTTGAATGGAGAAAGAGAAAATGACTCAGAGCACTGGGAGGGCATTGTCACACAGATTTTTGTAGCAAATTAATTTAGAAAAATGATACTATTCACAAGGAATTGACGGGGAAGGCTGGTGGACGATATAGTTGGATGAAATCCCGTTAGAGTGCATTCGGAACCATAATTTCCCTCTTCGCCTCAGAATCTCTTTCAACCTCCACAATCGTCTTTGCTTTTTTCAATTTTATTTAGTACTATTTATTATTTGTCGCTAAGCGGTGACGAGGTGATGGAGACTGTAAGTAGATATCCGATATGAGATTCAGTTACTGAGGCCAGAGCCGCCTAGCCGCCGTTCCAAGGCCGCGCCTGCGTATGGTTGTAGTTTGTGTTGGAATCCAGCGCAGTCACCGAAATATCTGTCACCGCTTTTTCCAGTTCCTTGTCACCAATATATCGGTGACTTTGTCACCGGTACAGAAATATCGAACATCTCTACAGGAAAATTGAGCTGGAGGGGCGACGTAGAAAGGTCTGGGTGGACCAGGGTGGGGGTGACTGGGCACCTCAAGCCTTCTAGACTCCCACTCAGGGCCAGTCGTCTTTCTGCCCCCGTGAGATCAAGTTGAATGGTGTACCGTTGAGAAGCCTTCTGCTTGAGATCATTGAGTGTAGACTGTGTGAACTTAGTGAGATGTTGGTAGAATGTTGAAGTTCTGGGTTCACTGTGAACTCTAAAGAACTGAAGAGTTCTTCTAGCATATCCCTCTTGGATGACACGACACTAGATACACAACTTGAACCCCCCACCTTGCCTCCAAACGAGCAGTTTTTTTGTTTTTGTTGCAATCGCAGTAACGAAGTGATGCAGTGAATGTGGATACTGGAGTGAACTCCTAAAAGGGTTTACAGCTGATACACTGGTTGAAGCATTCTTGATATTCATGAAACTAACAAGAACTGCACAGGTGCTTTATGTTTCACAAACCGAGACGTGGTCTGTTTTAATACGCACAAGAAGTCGTTTTAATACGTACGGACACAAGTGTTATCACATTCTGATCTATTTGTCCAACTGATCTATACTTTACTAGAAGGATTGATGTAGGATATTGTTTTGTTTTTGAGATGCGAGCGAAGCGAGCATCCAGACCAGCAAACTAGACAGAACACACATCAAAAGCGTGGACCTATATCGATAGGAGACATCGGGTTTTTCAATATGGCGATTGTCTTATCAGGAAGGGGACACCTATTCCCGACTTCTACTAAGAGTCTTACTTTTGAGAGTGAACCTGCTTTCCTTGCCTGGAAAGCTGAAATCGAAAAACAGACCACGTCTCGGTTTGTGAAACATAAAGCAGTTCTTGTTATTTTCATGAATATCAGAATGCTTCAACCTGTGTATCGGCTATAAACCCTTTTAAGAGTTCACTCCAGTATCCACATTCACTGCATCACTAGGTTACTGCGATCAAAACAAAAACAAAAAAACTGCTCGTTCGGAGGCAAGGTGGGGGGTTCAAGTTGTGTATCTAGTGTCATGTTTTTGGATGCTTATAGTAGCAACTATGCCCTTAGTGTTAAGCATAATATACGGGAAGAACCCGTTACTAGTTGCTAGTTCGTATACTATCTGAGGGTATAAGGTCATATATAAGAACTATTTTCTGTTGTGTTCTTTCATTTTGTATTTGTATTTTGGTATGAAAGTTACTGATAATTACAGAAACAGTGAGCGCTAGCCCATCGTCCTTTATCAATCACCCGAATTCCCCTGCAGCTTAGTAAACTCTACTGTAAGCCTTTCAGGAGCTCTTTGGATCCTTCTGGTCTCCCGCTACCATAATAGTTAACTTTTCTTTTGAAACGCCTCAGAGAACACATAGTTCTAGAGCTCCTGGAGACAGTATTAAGTCAAATAGTCTAAATAAATCAAATGAAATAAATACCGCACTTTGTCAATTATATGTTTTTTGTACCTATCCATGTGTTGATTCCATTTTGCAGGCATTTTATGTGAAACGTTGCAACCAGGTTTGAAAACTGTGCATTCAACTCCATTCTAATGATTGCTTGTGGACATGAGTGCAATTTAAATGGCCCATGACAGGATCCCTAATTAGTTATGAATAACTATATGAATGAAACCAATATATCAACGTACTTACACAATTTCGTTGTTTCCTTCAAGATATGCGCTCAACCATCCAGCTGTCAGCTACTGCCAAGGCATGAGTGACCTCGCTTCCCCTCTTCTCGTCACAATGAACGACGAAGCTCACGCTTATATTTGCTTCTGCGCTCTCATGAAACGGCTGTACCCGAATTTCCTCCTTGACGGCATCACGATGACCAAGAGATTTCAACATTTGGCTGACGGCCTCCAGTACTACGATAACAATTTTTATCATTACCTCAAATCCCACCAAGTAAGTGACAATTTTTCAGTAGCCCTGGTTCTGATAGACACTCATTGCTTGGAAATTAGTATTTTAAACTATTGTCAGATTTGAACTGTATTGTGTCGTCTGTGTTGTCTTGGACAACGTTTTAAAAAATCTAATCCTATGATTAATGCCTGAGCTAGGTGGGGTATAATATTACAGGTATGTTTCTATGTTTTCGATCCAATCATAAACGTCAGCTCCGTTTTTTGTTCGGCTGTTATTGTGGTACTATCGCCGATTAAGATGAGAAGGGCGTGACATTTTCGTGGTGGGGAACTTTTTTTCTCTTTTTTTTTTAATAAGGGATGGTAGGAGCCCCTGGTCACTGAGACCGCTAGGATTTCTGCCAAGAAGGCAGAAATAGCCTTTAGTGCTGCTTGGCTGTCAGATAGTATATATATTGTTGCACCTTTAAGTCGTTTCCTGGCAATCTCTTGTGCACATATTTCTATAGCATGGGTTTCCGCTTGATATATGGTTGCAGTCGAACCTAGAGGCTTGGCCAGTTTGAAATTGGGGCCTTTAATCCCCAGACCAGCCGCCCCATTCATCACGGACCCATCACAAGTGAGCCTGGTTTAGATTGAGGCATGCCTCTTTTCCAAAACTCACGATCATTACTCTGGTTATTAGTGGCTGATGAGCTACTGGAGCTCTTGATGCATGAAGGCTACGAAGTAACTGCCTATGCAGATGATCTTAACATCATTGTAAGAAGAAAGTTTGACCATACCGTGTCGGACAGAATGCAGAACGCCCTCAACATCGTCCAAAAATGTTGCTCTGCAGAAGGGCTTCATCTGAACCCCGAGAAAACCATTGTGGTTCCCTTTACCAATAAAAGGAAACTCACACTACACCCCTACAACTTCGGGGACAGAGGATTCCTTTGTCAAAAGAAGTAAAGTACATAGGGGTGGTGCTCGACTCCAAACTAACATGGAACAAGCACTTGAAATATATAGTTTCAAAAGGAACTAGAGCTCTATGGTCATGCCATAGAATGCTAAGTAAAACATGGGGGCTGACTCCCAAGATGACACTATGGGCTTATGAAGCAAATGTCAGACCCATGGTCACATACGCCTCTTTAGTATGGTGGCCAAAAACCTGCCAAACCACTGCTCGTCTGGAACTTAATAAACTTCAGAGGCAGGCCTGTATTGGCATTACAGGGGCCATGAACACCACTCCCACAGCAGCATTAGAGGTTCTCTTAGACTTCACCCCTCTGCACATTTATGTGCAGAGAACAGCCTACCTGGGGGCCATTAGAATGCAGCAAATGGGAAAAATAAGGCCCTCCCTACAAAAAGATAGTCACTTGGAAATACTGGACGAAATAGATACAGATCCATTGACTATGTCCATCTATGACGTAATGTTAGAAAAGATGAACTTTGATCTACCTTTTAAAGTAATCATAAATGATCGTTAGTGGGGAACTTAGGGGCATACATACTGTGCATAGTAATTGGTACTAATTGCAGATGCCGTGGAAAAGCATTGGTAAGGTGGCGTGGTAAGAGATCAAATTGAGTTCTTGTAATCTTACTTATCTTGGTTAGGCTAATCCGCACCATCGCTGAAACGATATCAAAATATTACTGTAATTTAGTATAGTTATGCCAAAGCAAAAAGATTGCCACATGCAAATCATAGATAAACAAACATGGCATCAAAATTGTTACTTAGAACACCAAGACAATCTATATTTTCATATTGGACCATACTTTCTTTAATCTTCTGCTCAATGACTTCCCTCTATTAAGCAGTAAAAAATTATGGGTGCAGTAAAATTCAAAACATTTATGCACTGACTTTATATTATCTTCAACTGGAACATTTCTTTTCTTACTTCAGGCTGATGATTTGCTGTTCTGCTACCGTTGGTTATTACTGGAAATGAAGAGAGAATTCGCCTTTGACGATGCGCTCCGCATGTTGGAAGTTATGTGGAGCTCGCTACCTCCGAACCCACCAGAAGTCGAGCTGAGCTTGTACGAACAAGAATTCATGATAAGTCCACCTGTACCCAGCCCACGACCCAAAGAAAACGCTTACACTAAAGTACGTATGACTGAAAAGCCCTCCTTGGAGTTAAAAACACTATTCACCGCCAATAATCGTTTCGTACTAGTTAATTAGTAAGAAGTGTGCAGAAGATCAAAGCAGACGCCACTATGTCGGTAAACCCAGCCAACTAAACTTTCGGGTTAACAACCATAGAGCTTCTCTGAACCAGGATCAGGCACTGCGCATAAAGCTGCATAAGTGGACTCATGACCCCACCGTTCAATGACAGATTGATGCAACAGTTGGATTGGGCACATTGGTGGGACCTAGGATCAATGCAAGCTCATGGTACCAACCTCAATGATTGAGCAACCCATCATTAATAGCCGTATTATGTTTACATCGTGGCCAGCATCCATGGTCCTCGCCAACTATTCAGGAAAACCAATCTCTCTTCTAATTTTGAGAAAGATTTAATCCAAAGTATCAAATTTTATCATTCCCCTTTTTATCTGGAAAATGCCTATCAAATTAAGTTTATTAAATCTATGGTTCAGGAGAACAATAGCCAACAAGTGTTCATGTATATAGGTCTGATGTTCTTGAATGCTGAATTTTAAACAGTCGAATAAGACCCACTACTTCAAGGTATATAGGTTTATCCGTATGTATTATCCCACTTCGTAAATTTTATACAGGAACTTGTAGAGAAAAGGTTTGGACTGTTATTAATCAGATGGACTTTTGAATTAAAGGAGTAGTGTTTTCATTTGGGTTCGAAGGTTGAGGGTCGTTCTAGAAGATTTCGATGCTCAACAATTGTGTTTAACTGACTATCATATAATGAAAACTGGTTTCTCTACTTTAAAATATTGAATCTATCATTAACAATACGGTAGAGAGCCATTTGCTCTGTGTATAAATCGTTTTTCAAGCAGCAGAACGTCCCTCTAGCTGCAGGGTATTTCTAGATGCTGTTCGAGCAGTTCTGTTATGTGGAGCCCAGGTTTGGGGTGTCCAAGTTGCTGCTGAACAAGTACAGATGCACTTTGTCAAGCTGATAATGGGCCTCCCGGCAAATACCCCGAACTACAAAATTCAGCTGGAGACAGATTTGGAGCCAGTTTTTATCCACACTCTAACCCTTCATTGTGCATATCTGCGGAGATGTATATGTCTTTCAGGGATGGCTGGCAACCGTCTACCTCACATGGTTGTGACAGAGGTCATTGCACGCGGCATCTCCTGGTTTAAGGATCTCAGGGATCTGGCTCGCGATCACAATTGCGAATTTGACGGGGACCCGGGCAACATGGTGACATGGAAGTCTCAACTTGAGAAGCTAGTTGTGGTCATCCAGTCGAGGCATCGGGAGGGAGCTCTAGCTAGGGCTTGCTCATCTAGCAGCTGCTTATACTGTGATCTGAGCCTCGATGTTGAGTCCATCAGCTTGGCAGGGCCGTCACAGGAACATTCATCACGAGTGCTGTACTGGATCATGAAGCTCAGAGGATCCCTCCTAAACCTGAATCATGAGCCATTCTTACCAGAGAACCCTAGATGTGAGATATGTTCACTCTGTAACACGGGTAACTTGGAGGATGTCTGCCATTTGCTTGGAGTGTGCCCTGTGTTGTGGGACTTTAGGATCCGGTGGCTAGGCAGGCGTTCTCTATCCAGAGAAGAGGTGGTGACTCTGTTGGGTCTCGGTAGCTGGATATTGTGAAGTTGCATGGCGGTATAGGCGGAAGTTGGTTCGGGAATTCAACTGGTGACGTCGAGCTGATTGGATGGATACAATCTATTGTTTATTTATCCGTATCTATTGTTTTTATTGTTGAGTCATATTTCACAGTGTTGTTACTATTTCTTCCCCTTCTAAATAGGAATAAGTGATTGTGATTTCGTCTGCACTTCTGACAGACAGGCAAATAGCCCAATTTTGTACTGTGCTTATAACTAAATGCACTATGTATATTTCTTTTTCTGTTAAATACAGCATGTTTTCTCTCTCTCATTAACAATACGGACTGTTGTTGTAGGTATGTGCGTTACGTCGTGGAGTCAATCATATCAGCCTCGAAGAAATTGGGAGAAAGCCCCTGGTGAAGTCCACCAGGCCGTACACAAGTTTGGATGACAGCGCTCTGCGCAAAAACGAATCGACGAGCCCTAAAGCGCAAAGAGTCGTCAAAAACCTGGGAGAGTTCCTGACTCTTGATCTTAAAAAGGCGAAAGCTCGCTCGCCAGACAATTCGCAGGAGCAAAAAACATCTCCTGATGACTCTGCAGAATATTTTCCCATGACATCTTCAGTGACAAGGTATTTGTCTTCCATTCAAATCTAATCAAATGAACTTATTGCTTTAGTTTGTATTTCCTGATGGTGTTTTAAACTTTATTTAGCTCAATTTCCAGAATCCGGATCAAATTGTATTTGTTTTCTTCGGCCAAACCCCACGAAACGTTTTTTCTTCAAGCGTAGATTTCAGTTGGTTTTCATTTGAATCTAAAGCCCTTACCCTTTCTTTATATTTTAGTTTATATAGTTTATGTTCCTCTTTATCTTTCACGAGTAGTTTTGATACATCAGCTCTTTACAAATCATAATTTTCAAAGTTTTTTATCTCTCCCTATTTATTTCTAAGTAAGAAATTCTGAACTCAATTAAAACACTTCGTAAATTTATCGCTAACAGGTTATTCCATTTTTTCCATTAAATTAAAATTAAAAGATCAATAACTAATGTGGTGTAAATATAGTGTTGTAGGTACTTTATAAAAACTCCTGGCTGGCAGTGTCACACTATTCAGCTCGGTTTTCACTTTTTCAATTGATACGAATTGAATTATGTAAAAATTCAGGTGTTTATACCACGGGATTCGGGATTAATGAATTTCAGAGGTCTTGAAAAGTCGATTGGAGTTTCATATAATTTTAGACCTTTCTGAACAATTAGCCTTTTGATCCTGTCAGCAAATCAATAGTATTTCCCATCAAAGTCCGATTTTAAATGAAAACTAAAACTGAGAACGCGTCCCCTATAGGACTATGACCCCCGGATAAATAAATGCCGCACAGCGACAAACGTGAAATCTTGAAACGGATAAGCATAACTCCAGGAGAATGGTTTTGACCAATTTCGATGAAATTTTCAGGGATTGTTCGGTTTGATGTGTAGATGATCCCCTATAAGTTTCATGACCCCCGGATCAACAGTAGCCTCTGCGCATGCGCAAACGTGAAATCCTTGCCACAAGCATAACTCCGGGAATTCTTGACCGATTTCGACGAAATTTTCAGGGATTGTTCGGTTTGATGTGTAGATGATTGAATTTCATGAATCCCCATATACAGCCAATGAAGTCGCTTACATTTTCTTATTTAATTGCATTTCACATATTATTTACTAAACATTTTTTCCGTCATCTATTTTTAGGTACATAATTTATATGGGTACCATCAATTCAATGTTTTTTATTATTAGGTATATTTTATAGTTTGTGCAATAGTTGAACATGCCTACTTTTATTTTCTCAAGTTATGCTCGTTCATACCAATAAATGACCACCCTAATTCAATATTTACTTCGCCTAATTGAACGAAGTTCTTTAGTCAATAATAATTTTCAATGATCTATACAGTCATGTTATGGATACGAGGAAGATGTGCCACACCCACTTGGCAGACGTTTTTTTAATTCTAATGAAATTTTCGTTCATATTCTCGCATGTTCGCCTGAAATAAAAGTTATTTTTGATGAATATATTACCGCGTAAAAGTCTGGAAATTTGTGGAAAATGTCTTGAAAAGTCTTGAATTTATTTTTGAATAATTGCTAGACACCCTGAATTAACTACCTATCTATCCAAGCACCAAGGGTCATCAAGCAATGCCATCCGAGCTCAGCGTGCAAGAATCAGTAGCTTTTTATCTGAATTGTGCGCTGCATTCAATATTTCAACATGTTCCTTCATAAACCTATTCATTTCACATTTCTATTCAAATAAAAATGTTTTGAAATAATTTTTTTCGATAAGGATGTTTTGTCATTTGCCCGTTCGCAAATAGAGCTATTTTGAATGCTTAAAGTGCAAAATAAAATCATTTCCGTGCTTTGGACATCTTCTACTTTCCCCTTTTTAGAAACGACGACTTTTAAATTGGTCAACCCAGAAAAAAACTGTTTTGGGCTTCGGGTTTTTGACGGGGGGCTATGTCTGGATTTAGAGTTGGGTTTCAACACATAAACTTAACAGGGTAACTGGGACGGATGATCGTTCTAGGTTGATTTCGAAATTAAACCAATTTCTATAACTTATATTTTACTAACAACATACGTTTCTGTTGTTATCTAATTCCTTCGTTGTTGTATTTCTGAAGACAGAGAGAACAATCAATTTGTTTGTAATTTGGAGCAGGATTCTCTTCATTTCATATTAATAATATTAATTCTGTTCATTCGGGTTTAAGAGAGCTGAGGTTGGACCTGGAGAGCCTCGATAGACACGTGTTTGGAGATCAACAGAAAGCTGAAGATGTTTTCGTTTGGGAAAACCCTCTCGGCACCGACGCCACTCCAGAGGCGATGGCCAGCCCCGAAGGGTTGGAGCAGCGATGGTGGGCAGTTCCTCACAAACCAGAAATCCTCCCAGTCGTTCCGAACACTCCTGTCGTCTCCAATGGCAAAACTGGTAAATTACAAGACAAATATCATAATTTCTACAAATGGAGCATTCTGTTGGATGGGGGAGTATGTTGTACCTTCAAGTGAAGGAAAATTTCCCATAAACTTTCAGACTGATTCGTCTCAATCTCGCCACAACACAGTCAGTCCAAGTTTTCAAACGTAAAAAGCTTGGTTTCACTTTCTCCTGCCGCCCTCATTCCACCACCATCAATATAAAAACGACAGTTTCTCGGATAAAACCACTTTTCCGTGGTACAACCCTTTTTTCAATCAAAAACATAATTTTACCTCAAAAATTGATTTCGAATACTTAAAAATGAGTTCCTCTCGAATGGACATTTGAAATATTTTTTTAATGTCTCAAACCAAAGCATACACTCCTACAGCTGCACATCCAGTTAAAAAGAGCATTTTGGGACACCAAGTCGTTAAGTCTCAGCAAACACAAGATATCACTAATATATGAGGAAAAACACACTTTTCCGGGTATTCTATTATTGCATTGTCTTGTATCTTATCTTTATGTGAACTCGAACCGATATGGACTTGTTTTAACCACTGAGGCCCTGGTGGGCCTATTGTGGCTGGAGAAGGAGGTTACCTTCCATTTCTTTCCAGGCACGTTTTACTGTCCGACCTGGACTCCCTGCTGAACTAAGCAATATATGCCCAGAGTACAGCACTTGCATCCATCATCAGGAACTGCCTGGGACCCAAGCACTAACTGCTTGGTAATTACTGGTTACGCAATGGAACTCATATACCACTCATGGGCCAGTAAAGGTCTACTGTATAAAGTGAAACCATTACTCCCAGTAGGTATAGGAATCAATAATCGATTTTCGCTAAATCGATTTTTCTCGTCCGATTATCGATTTTTGACAATCGATTGTTGTTTTTCGATTTTTCTTGATTATCGATTGTTGTCCTCCGATTTTTCTTGATTATCGATTGTTGTCCTCCAATTTTTTTCGATTATCGATTGTTAGCCAACGATACATGCTTGTAGTCCTGGTAAGGTTATTTCAGAAGGAAACATAGGATGCACCAATGCTATAAACGATTGTCATTCTGTTAGTGATCAAGAGAGAATGAGCTTCCTCAGAAATCATTATGGATAAGCCCAGAGCGGCCTGACGGCCCCCCCCCCCCCCCCACTGTGGCCTGACTGGCGATTCGTTGCACACGAACTGCACAGCTTGTTGACTGGAAGTCGAAAATCGGTTCAAAAAAAAAAAAACCAATCCCAATCGATATAGCATCCCAAAAAAACGTAGTTTATGAAACCCCGCTTATATACCCAGATTGATCAAATACAAACTTGCATTTTTCTCGTTTTTTGCAGGATATTAGTTAATTTTTGAACTGGGCGCCAGAGACAGAGAATGAGGTTTGAACCGACTAGCAATACTAGAAAGGAAAGGATCCATTCTGGTATCGCTACGACACACATTTTACGGTACCCCACTTGCCCATATTGAAGAACACATTGATTGCATATTGATACCATACTGATTACATTGAGAACTGGAATTTTTCGCCTTTTTTGCTGAAAATTGTGTTGCTGTGTGAAATGGATTAAAATGATCGATTAATCGACGATTATCGATTGGGGAAGGGCGATTAATCGATTGTGAGGGGCCGATGTCCTATCCCTAACTCCCAGACACTTACTACAGACTGGTACAGTCGTTTGTATCGAATCGCTCGTTTCATATAAAATGCGAGACAGTACAATCTTGGAGCAATGACCAGAGAATGAACACGTCAGTGCCACAAGGAAGCGTGTGAGGCGAAATTATGTATTTAATGTATGTGACTGACATTCCAGTGTCACAAAATACCACCTCAGCCATGTTTGCCGATGATCATGCCATCCTTCCGCACAATAAGTCCGGTATTGTGGCATTGGAAACGTCCAACATCATCTCGATCAAATCCAACATTGGACTAAAGAACGGCGAATATCAATCAATGAAACAAAATCATGTGCCTCCATTTTTACCCTCAAAACCGACTTCCACTCCAACCCACTGACGCTTAATGGCACCCCAATACCAAAAGTTGACGCAGTTCGATTCCTGGGTATCTGCAAGGGTACTACCATCATGCAGGAGAAACTGAACCTCCTCAAAACCCTGCTCGGTCGTGATTCACCTCTGTCACTCGATAACAAAAGACTTCAGTACCCAACTCTAATACGTCTGATCTGGCAGTATGTCTGCTCTGTCTGGGGTCTGGCTGGCTGAACCCAAATAAAGAAGGTCCAGACTCAACAGAATAGAGCGCTTTGCCTTATTACGAATCCACCCTGGTATATCAGAAATGCCATTCTACACAAAGACCTCAACATCCCCGAAGTGAAAGAAGTAATAAAAACGACCATCACCCGCCTCCACGTCTCTATTTCAAGCCATCCTACTCCTATTTTCGATCGTTTACTGTCACTATGGGATAGGCATCAACCAAGACGCCTAAAACGACAATATTGGTGTTGCAAGCGCATGCAAGTACCTAGGTGACCTACTTTAAATTCAAATATCCAGCCAGCGTCCAGTTTAGAGGTAGCTGGTTAATTTGTACCTGCCCCAACAGATGGCTCTCCCCTTACTATGACCCTTCTCTTCATTTTTCCGATCTGGGCTCGCCAAATCATCAAAAATGTATCTACCTACGCTGAATTGATTCCTTATTTTAATATCAAGTGAGTTGTGAAAATATCGCAGACCCTGCAGACTGTATGAGTTCCAAATGAAGGCGTTATGTTCCAAACCACTGTAATGCGCACGCATTTTACTATTGCTTTCTCAAAATCTTGTAATGAATGGTTCAAGAATCCCGCCGAAGTTGTGATTTCTCTCTTTGATGCGATTGTTGTTTTAAGTACCATACCATACCAAAGGAATTTTGTAATTTGGGAGAAGCATTCTGCATTCTCCCTACATTGATGAGCTCATGTTTTATTGTCTTCTCTTTACAGAAAATGGTCAGTCTGAAAATAAGCCAGGACTACTTGAAAGACGAAGGGTGACGCTGGAGGAACTCGCCACACTCAACGGACGACTGACGAAAAAGCAAAACTCCAATGAAACGAAACCCACCAAGCCGGGTCTGCCAGCTCCCGAGGAGTTCGGAGGCGGCAACCCTTTCCTCATGTTCCTTTGTTTGACTGTCCTAACCCAGCACAGAGATCCTATCATGCGGCAAGGTATGGACTACAACGAAATGGCTATGCATTTCGATAAAATGGTTCGAAAACACGATGTTACCAAAGTTTTGAACCAAGCGCGGCACATGTATGAATCTTATCTCAAACAGTTCAGTACTTCTTCGCCCCATTTGAACGTATGACGCCGAATCGCCAACGTTCACAAGATAACACCATGAAAAGCTAGTACTGTAGGTTAAACATTCCCTTTTAAATATTTAAGACTGAGCGTTCGAACCTGTATATTATTGTAGAAAAAAAACTAGAAGTCGGTGATTTTAAATCTCGTCATTCCAGTCAGCCAACATTCCTTGCAATATTTCCAAATTTAATCCTCTACATCACGTTACATATTTGTTGGACATTTCTCTTCGTGTGTAGAAAGAGGAAAAGCATGTACTTAAGGGTTATTCTCAAAATTGTTGGTAAATTGATTTTCAGAGGAGGGTGCCAATATCGAGACATTAACTGTATTGTCATAAAAAATATTATTCAATTTTATATTACTGTATACTCAAGTTTTTGAGATTTAGACAATTATCAGAAGTTGTGCATTAAAATATGTGCTCTCTTAGTCACGGTTGTTATTTCAGTTTGCCAATCTGTTAGGCTAGTAGCTCTGGAGAGGGTTTGACGGCTGGCCGTAACTATCAAACCTCAAATGCTGCAAGGTTCCTCCATTTAGCATCCACTGACATTGTCCTTCTCCAGAAAGCCTAAAGTGTCCATAAAAAATCGAGGATTAAAACGACTCCAAGTGCAAAGTAGCTTAACCAGTCTGTAAAAAACAACATTTAATGAATGGTTGCCAAAATAGCTAGCTGAACAAAATGGCTGGGTGGACAAAATGAATGGCTGCCATTTTATGAATGTTGACGTATCAGGGCAAACGAAAAGATTTGTTAGTGAGTGATTGGCATAGGATTTTGGGCCACTGTACTTTCCAGTTTGCACTGTACTTACTTTATCTACTGCAGACATGGAAAGTGGAAGACTCGTTTGGCCTAGGGAAAGCTTAGCTGGCTGAGCTGTCTGCAGCCCAGTGCTACCCAGAATGGTACCACAGGAGGAGGGAGCCCTAGCAGCCATCAGTGTACTGCTGTAAGGCGATGCACCACCAGTCTGCACTCAGTGTGTCCAGAGGTTGGATGGTTGGTGGTAGTAAAGTTGCTAGGTAGTAAGTAGCAGACTCCCATCCCCCCATAGGTTTTTGCTGCGGGGCCTGTGGGCTGAAGACAAAAGTCAGTTACCCTGGGGTCCACAAAATCTTCTACGCGTACTTAATCTACTTATAGTTGTGCCTGTGAGGCGCTATGCTATGCTTACTCCTACATTGGAAGTTGTGTGGCTGTGCCAACAACTCGCCTACTCAGCTGGTAGTGCGGCTAGACACACGCCTCCACCTGTGGGTCAAAACAAGAACTTGCCCACATCCAAGGACCTCCACTAAGTTATCTGTCTTCTCCTCGGTGGATCTTCCAAGGTGTGAACCTGGAGAGAGACCACAATGCGCATGCCTCAGGACTCCCTAAATCCAACATCCAATTCATTCGAAGGAGAGATTTGGATTCGCCTATGCTTTATCTACTTCTTCAATTATTGAAAAATATGACTAGATTTGAAACTCTATTTGTTCTTCTCTCGAGCTACATAATATTATTCAGCTATCTATTCATTCGATTCCACAAGATTTATTCTTGAATGCGCTCTGCAAAGTTTGTACTCATACTCCCCACTCCTTGAATTACGGTCTATGATTGTTGTTAATAATTGTATCCTTGCACTGATCCTTCATTCTTAAGAGGAGCTAATTGCTTCAATAATTGCACTCTCTCGCGGGTTTACTCCGTCAAAGTCTATTAAATTGGTTAAATGTATTCTGTTTCGCATTTGGCATTTGAAAGTCTTCAATCCCCAATTCAAACCAAAAAATGTCCTCAATCCATAGACAATACAGAAGAGAATCGTGCATGACCATGCTGCAGTGAATATTAATTTCTTCTTTTTGACCGGATGGGTTGAAGAAACTTGTGGTAAATAAGGGATCCCAGAAAAATGTGGTCTTGTGATAATTGACTCTTTGCAATGAACGATCTTAAACAATCCTACTGGGATCAAGAGAAATCAGATATGTTGACATCAGGAAGAACAAAACGTTATCCTGCTCTTTTTCAATTGCCTAGTCAGTTCCTCGAATGTTGGTGATTGTTGCAGAGGGAATATCTCTGCCTTTTGTGATTTCTGAGAGATCCCTTCCCATTCCTATGCATTCAAATTCTGCGCTATACTTTATCTTCTGCTACAGCCAATTCCTATTAAGTAGAAGTTCTAAGTATTCAATGTCGTGGCACTCGACAATGATCAGAATTTACAGAGCATGCTTCAGGATTTCCTCATGTATTACTCAATGTTTATGCATTTCATATCATTAGTCGATGAAACTTCTTCTACACACAATCAATTAATCTTTAATTAATTGCTCCATTGTTTGTACCAGGAAAACCCCAAACATACTACTTAACTATTTGCTGCTGCGATTTGAAGTTCAGTTTTCTGTTCCTCTCGAGTTTCTTACTCAACCTTCTGAAGCAGGACTTGGCTGTTTTCCTATAAGCATGCTACCTTGATCTCACAGCTAAGATTTATGTAGAAATTTAAACTCTCACTGTTGATTATGAAAGAGCCTCGCCCAATCTGGAACCGAATTGAATCCCATGCAGAAATATATAGTTCCTATTTGCTGGAAAAAGATCCTCCCACATTAGAGTCTTTTCCAGAATGCTCTGGGTCTTTCAACAAATGTTTTTTACGGTTCTCTGCCAATTTGGAAGATTACATTCACAACATTTCTCTCTGACACCTTCACGATGTTATTATTCCCAACTAATAGTCCTTAGGTATGCTTGTAATATCAAACTGCGGAAATAGTCGATTTCTGCTACTTACAAAATACTCCATGAAATGAACATTCGATTCCTGGAAAGTTTTCATATCTCACATGTTTTCTTGACTTGTTACGTGACATTGACGATTCGTTCCGACTATTGGTTAAACTTAATAAATAGTAATCCCCTCTCAAACTATACCGTTCTGAAATAGCAATTTGCCAAAGATTTCGAGAATTACCCATAATAAACCAAGTTTTTTTTAATCATATGGCCTTTGTCCTGTAATGTGTATTATTGTTTAGGTCAAGTCCCACTCATTACTTTTAAACCGACAATGAGATTCTATTAGCAAACGCCGTCGTACGTTTTAGCAATGCTCTTCTTGTATGCGAAGGTAGTCCGTTCCAAACATTAGTGAAATGTTTACACTAATCACAGAAATGTATGTTATTATAGCTTACGTCATAGAAGGTTGCGTGGTTAATTGAAAGCGACATTGTCAAATGTCACTCCCTCTACATTGTCAAATTGGCAAGCCTATGGTGCATTTAAGAAATGTCTAAACACTTTCTTGTCCTATGTACAAATGGTTGACACGTACAACATTTACAGAGATTGTGGGGCAGCATCCATTCAGACAATATCTCGTTCATTTATCACTTCAATCTAGTTAGGTACCCAGTTCATTTCAGTAGAAGAGATTCTTGCACTATGCAAAAAATTCAAATTTTGAATTTTTATAACTGCCAGAGCCGACTATTTCTTGAAACGACATCGCCCTCCATGTTCCAGGCTCTCTCAAATCATCATTTTTACCAAAATTATGTTAAGGCATTTTCCGGACCTGATTAAAAATGTTTCAAATCAAATTAAGGATATTTTGCAGTCCTGTCCAACTAAGTAGCTATAAGAATTATGAGATAACTTCCCTGCGTTGACTTCTGATGAATCCCTTGTACAAATACCTTCGTTTTCCGTTCTTCAAGATGAAGCCTCTCCTATCTTCACGTCGTTTACAGTCGCTAAACTTTATAAAAGTGCGAGTGTAGCAGAGTTAAAATGAAGAGGTTCAGACAGCTTGCAACACCTTAGGAACAGCTCTTGATTATGGACAATCTCGAAAATAAAGATGTTTGTACCGCAAGTCATCTTAGAAGATCCACAACGATCATTGCCAGGATAAGGTTTGTTCCCAGCAGCCATAAAATTAATTTGACCCCGTTTGGAAGCTGGTTTGGGTGTTTTCAGAAAGTGACTGACGTTATGGCTCATCATGGGTGCGTTTGCACAAGTTTTCTGAAACTTTTGAATGAAGAAGAAATATAAACCCTCATTCATTCCAAAATGGAGTGAGCGTGATTTTTCTGCATCACATTAACTAGAAACACCAGGAAGAATTGTTTTAAAACGACTTTCGTACCCTATATGTGAACGAGTTGTATTAGTGACCAGTTTGTTCGATTCAGCTGAGACCATGTGGCTGACTCATGCCAATGGAATGGTGCTCCAAGCCTATTCCCCAAAGATTGTCGATCTTATCAAAGATTATATGAGCCATTCGTTATTACATCTGTCTACCCCACATATGCCTTTACCAAATGAGCCTAATTTTATTGTTAGTTGTGCAAAAGGAAGTTTTCCATGTTCAATGCACCCTTTCAGTTCAGATGCCAGATGTTGGCTTTTTTTTTAATCTAAACCGAATGGCATGTAGTTCCCATGAATCTTCTTTCCATAATTGGTGCTCCATTCTTATGTGCTCTACTAGTTTAAATGCCCTGCTACGCAGGCTAAATAGAAATAGGTGAATAACACAATGAGGGAGTATAAAAACAATATGCAAAGTCAAAAAATCGTATATTCCAAGTCCCCGAGGAGGGGAGCACGTTGGTTGCCCTGGGAGACGCTCCGCCCCGCTGGGGCCCTCTCCCCTTCACTGGCGGGGGGTGGGGGAGTGAATTCCACTCGCCCAGCGTCCAACCACCCCCAGGATGAAAAACGGATATACCTACTCTCATACTTTCATCTTTATATATACGAATAAACTAAGTGCGTTTCAAGGCGCGTCCACACCTGTAACAAACTGGCGTTCCGTTACACCATACCGTACCATCGTTCCAAACAAATGCTATCCGAACATTTCGGCGTTCTGTAACATCTTTCCATAACAAATTTGTTACGGAAGGGCAGTCGGTCCACGAGGAGCGTTCTTTTCAGTTTGTTCTCAAACCATTGCGACCTCACCGCACCATGTGGCAGCAGCTTGCCACATTTTCATTAATCATGTAATTAATAAAAACAAGAAAAACAAACCAAGCCATTGGTGGATTTCAAACTTGTATACAAACCGGGAACAATACGCTGGGACCAGCATGCTGGCTGAACTGAAGTTTCACCAGGTCAGTGGCCTATATAAAAATTTTACGGGAATGCACGCAAATACAAGAATGCGACAACCCCGTGATTTACAAAATGATGCATGATTGTAGGAGAGAGTAGGGGCTGCTGGATAGATGTTTGGAAGAACGGTACGGGCAAACTAGGAGCCCGTCCACACGTGTTTCGTCCCGTTCTGAACATCCCTTTGATGCAACGGGGAAAAAACACCAACAGAGCGATCGGGGTCCGTTCCGTTCTTTTCTTTGATCTCATGCCGCCCCAAACCTCTCGTTTGTTACAGAACGGAGGAACGGAACGCCAGTTTGTTAGAGGTGTGCACGTGCCTGTAGAAGAGTGTGGTTCACGCTTACGCACATGCTCTACCTTTTATTTTGACTGTAACTTAAGTTTTCAGCATTATGAACGTCTAGGTCAGCGTATGGAGATTCCAGGCAGTTAAATGAGGGAATCACAGCTAGTTGAATGAATACAGTTGTGGATCTCGTGCTCCTCTAGTAGATTGTGCTGACATAGAAATGTTTCAGAGTTTTCTTCACTGCTCAAAACCGCACAAAACCACTAGAATCATGGCAACACTGGCCCGACTAATTTGAAAAACTGGCTGAAGCTGAAAGGCCTGTTGTACTTCATTTCGTTTGCTCTGAACATGTAGGCTTTGAACTCTAATCATGAGATCAACCAGTGGTTGACATTATTTTCTCAATACGTTGCAAGGCTGAAAACAAAGGATAGCTCCCCCTACCTGATTCTTGAAACTGCCACCCCTGAGCATATATCTGACGTCATGGAGTTTCAGTGATGTCCTCTAGGTGTTGCAGGCATTATCGCCTCAGCTTTGGAAGGAGCAACTTGACCATTCCTTAACCTTGTTACAAATGCACTTGGTACTTGTAAAGTGTATCGTAGAGCAAGTTTGCTAGGAGCACACTACAATGCTATTAGGATTTTATAACAGAGACAAGAGTGGTTTCCAACTTTGTACAATGTTCTGGAAAGTTAACTTCATACCACACCGTAAGATTGTCTTGGTTCATTTTGAAACACAAACATTTCTTAAAGTTTGGAACGCCCTACGTTTGCCTTTAGTCGCTCAAAAGCGTAAACTGTAATATTTTATGTACTCATTCCTTTCAATTACTCGGGCTGATATTCCCGACATAAATTTCAAAGTTGTGCAATGAATCTCATTTTCGAATTGTGATAGAAACCTTGGGGAATTAAGAGAATATTTATTATAAAATTATATATTAACAATAATTTTATGGTTCAATAGTTTAGGATTATTTTTTTACTGTTTCATTACATTATTACTTATTCACAAAACTCGGTTAAGGTCTTGCCTAATAAAATCCTAGCCCCTTCCCGATTGTCAAGATCTCATTCGCCCTTATAGTTCTTCACCAGCGATGAAGACTTGCGTTATATTAAATCTTAAAAAGCTTCGATTGGAAGCCAGAAAACATGAGTATGGGGACTAAAGATGAACGACAGAAGTAGGCGCTAGAGTGGATTTGTGAGGACAGCTGTGCCCGTGGATGTTATACTTCTAAGGAACAGAAATACTGCCGACAACACAGTCATGAAAATCTTCCCCACTCCCGTTGCCACTGCTAGTCAGAAAGTCGTTTCTGTTCCTAAGAAATGATTTGATTTTGTTTTTATCCAAACCTGTATAATTCGTTTTTTTTTTTTAGGTAAAAATTCAATATCGATTTTGACAATAAAAATCTTCAAGGTTATGTTTCAGTAAAACTTACACATCAATCACTTATGTTCTTTTCAACATTCATATTATGATGTTCTTCAGATTAACAATCATGGTAGGCACTGATTTTTAAGATGACCGATATTTAACAATAGAACCTACAAAGTGATGTTATCGCGAGGCTGAACTCAGTTTATATCTGAAAGCTTCATGAAAAACTCATGACAGTCAACAGAGTCCAGAATTAATGAATTTTGGTGGATTATCAAGCAGTTTCGAACTGCACAATAAACGTTAGCAATAATCATGTTTGTGAACAAAATGTCGGGGAAGAAAACTGTTTTTCTTAAAAAGCTTTATTTTATAATCCATTGCATTTATATTTGTTATGCTATCTTATTAGATACATAATTGATCATTTATTGAATTATCGACTTTTATTAATCAATGCTTTTCTTTGTTGTCTTTGGGTAAGGGTTCGCTTCTAGTCAAAAATGGCTTGAAAACTTCGCAATTGAATTTTGTACGTTTATCGAATTATTGAGTTATTATTGATCAACAGTTAGGCAACAAAAGTCAATCAGCAATGGACGCCAACGGCGTATTCAGATGGTATCAGCTCTCGCCAGCCAAGCGATTTCCCTTTTTCCCCTCTCTGAAATGGCAGACTGCTAAAAAGTTTCCCTCAAGCTATGCACTGTCATACAGAGCAATGCTGCCAACATTACAAGACAATAAGTCTCTCTCAATTCCATCAAGCTGAGAAGGGTGTCTTAACAGGTTTCCCTGTAGGGCTCGCCGTTGGAGTCCATTGCTTTTATTGCCAATCTGTACAACTGTTTCCATAACCTTTATTTTCCCTTAAATTGTTCCTTTGGTGCGTCACTGTAGACGTCTTTTTTTCAAGGTCGAGAATGTTAATTCTTGAAGGTCATTCCATTTTGACAGTGTGAAACGTTTTGGTTATTTAAATAAATTAAAAATGCTTGCTTTTAATAGTAAGTATCCTATACTGATTTCCTCTGGTTCGTTCATCAAGATCCAGCTGAACAATTCAATTATTGTTAACACAAAAGTGATTTACTTAACCACCTTCCACTCTGTCAAATTAAAATTGATATTTATGTTTTAAAATGTTTAAGGTTTGTTAAGTAACGTATCCAAGTTACTTAATAATAATAATGATGTATTAAAAGTTGCTTATTATTTCTGTTCTTTTGAACGATTTAATATCAAGCAAGTAGCGTTGGTCAACAACTGAGATTCGAAATTTACAGAAGGATTATTTATATTTGTATTGTTTATTCCTTTTTGCAGTTCCTTTGATAGTTCCAGTTTCTGGATGTTAGTCAACACTTTCCTGTAATGAATTTACAGTTTCATTTTGGAATCGGCAGGTATAATTCATGTCGATAAAGCGTGTAACAAAGTGTACCTATACAAGAATGTTTAAGAAGAATTAAGGTACATTTACGAGCATATTCGTGTTAATTTATAATTGGAATATGAAGGCTTTTTTAAAGTTACACAAAATCACCTCGCCAATTGAGCTACCAGCTGATCAATATTGCTGAATCGAATTATCTTGAAAGTGGGGTGGATACACCTACCTAAGCACTACCCTTGTCTATGCTATTGTTTTTTTGTTGAAGGTTAATGCACAAAACTTTTATGGTGGCAGTTGGTCTGCACAATATCAACGCTGGTGACGATGGTTTTATGAGCAATTTAATGTAAGGGAAACTCCCTGAGTTCATTAAACCTTGCTTTTACTGAAATATACATAGAGGTGAAGCTGTTACATTCTTCAATCCCTTCGTTCATTCTTCCAGATATTTAGTTCAGATTTAACCAGTGGGGGATAGCTCGATTTACTCTCCAGGTACCCGCTTGATAGATGTTGAGTCATGGTTGCCAACCTTTTTCCACAAAACTCCCTGAACCGTAAATAAAAAACCCTGAAAAAAAAAAAAACGATCGACTTCTTTTTTTTTTTTTTTTACTGCGTGCTCCCTGAACTGTTTGTGCCCAATAAAAAAAAAATGAGTTGAGGGGTCAAATTTTCATGAAATTTTGGGTAGAATCCGAATCTGAAACAAAAAACTGTAGTTCCCATTCAAAATAACAAAGTTAGTGCGCGTTTCGGGCATTTGCGAGCATGCGCGACGCAAACAAAAAATAAGAGGAGGTTACTTCGACAAGTTTTGCTTCCGAGTCTACTAAAGTAGCGGAAGCATTGTTTTCACTTTCATAATGTGAAAATTTTTTTGTCTCCAAAATCAAAAATTCTACTCGCATTTTGCGTTTTAGACCTTTCTGAACAATTTTGGTTCCGTGTCTGTCTGTCAGCAAATCCTTGTTACGGGCAAAACTACACGAAGTTATAGTCCGATTTTAATTAATTATCAGGGATTGTGCGGGTTGGGGTGTAGATGGTCCCCTATAGGTTTCATGACCCCCGTATCAATAGTAGCCTCTGCGCATGCGCAAAGGTGAAATCCTTGTTACGCGCATAACTCTGGGAGTTCTTGACCAATTTCAATGAAATTTTCAGGGATTGTTCGGTTTGATGTGTAGATGGTCCCCTATAGATTTCATGACCCCTGATCAATAGTAGCCTCTGCGCATGCGCAAACGTGAAATCCTTGTTACGCATAACTCTGGGAGTTCTTGACCAATTTCGATGAAATTTTCAGGGATTGTTCGGTTTGATGTGTAGATGGTCCCCTATGAGTTTCATGACCCCCGGATCAATAGTAGCCTCTGCGCATGCGCAAACGTGAAATCCTTGCCACAAGCATAAGTCTGGGAGTTCTTGACCGATTTCGATGCAATTTTCAATGATCTATACAGTCATGTTATGGATACGAGGAAGCTATGTGCCACACCCACTTGGCAGACGTTTTTTGATTTCTCCACAACCAACGAAATTGAAAGGGTGGTACGTTCATTAAGGACCAGCCTGTAGAAAATAATTTCAAGTTTATTAAAAATGATTAATCAAAATCTATCACAGGATAGCTCTGAATAGTCAATACACAGAAAGGATTGCACGCTTATTTGAAATACAGCTTTAAAAGCTTTGACGGCTGGAAAAACAGTAACATCGCATTTTTCCAACATTAAAATTTTCCTTTTGTTCTTGTCACAGGACCTTTAGGGAAGAGAGGTCTGTTTTATATTAAACTCGTATCTACAGTGAATTAACGCTCATGAGAAGTTACCTTAGACCACATAGAGAGGGTAGGAATCGAAAAAAAAGTGTCGAACTTGAAATAATTTAATCGTAGTAACCTTATAATCTATTTAAACCATAAGAATTGATGCATCATGAAGCTGTACAGGAATATTATTTACATGTTGATCACAAAATTTTATTATGTAATAACTAATGGTTTTGCAGAGTAATATTGTTTCAAGGAGTTATAACAACTTTAACGCCTCTTGTTACTTCCACCGCCTGCCAAGAGAGTAGCGATCCTGACGAATATGTTGATTGTGTCCAAGTAGATACCAATAGACCTGAAACGGATGAATTTCTTTTAAGGCAGATTCCAAAAACACTTAAGTAGGTTGGAATGGAAATTAATTGGGTAATCATTATATGGGACGAAATATTCGCTTCCGTCAACAAAACTTTAGAGAAAAATATCTAAGACGCAGTAATCAAGGGGATCATCGATACGCAGAAAAAGAAAACAACTCCATTACGGAATGTATATACGAGTTAAATTGTATTGATTCACCGGAGTTGGATTGGTGACATTAATATTTCCCTTTAATAGCGCATAACCTGAATAACAAATGATTAATGATTGTTGGCATAACGCAAGTAAGTGTACTCCACAAGTCCACTCCATCACATCCTTCACACTAGCTTTGCCAGAACACAAGGTGATTGCTGCGGCACCATTTGCAGATGATACTGCTATTCTCGCCATTGGTGAAGACAATCGAGAATCTACCATAAAACTTGAAAGATTCGTAGAACAGTTCAATGATTGTGTAATTAAGTGGATAATCAAGATGAATGAGGCAAAAATCAGATCATGTTGATTTTACCAACAGCCAAATCGAAAATATACCGATCTATCTTAATGGCGGAGTTATCCCTTAAGTGGACGAAGCAAAATATTGGCTTATGACTGTGGATCGAAAGTTAATTTGGAGAGCGCATGCAAAAAATGAAAAAAACAGATTTGGACATCAAATTCCAGAAAATATGTTGGTTGATTGGTAGACGATAAAAATTGTTTACTCAAAATAAATCATCCTTATACAATCAGATCCTAAAGCCAGTTGGGGCGTATGATACACAGCTCTGGGGCAGCACTTCTCAAAGTAATCGTGATATTACACAGCGATTCCAGAACCAATGATGCACACTGCTACTCGTCCAATAATGATAGCCTCAACGAAAAAATTATTCCCATAATAAATTAAGTAATAGAAACAATAGCGATTGTCCATCATTAGATGCTCCACGGGCATATCAACGTGGAGTTGGATTGGTGACATTACATTAATGTTGGAAGCGTATTTGGTCCACTCCAGAACGTCTTTTACAGTAGCGATCTTCCTGAACACAAGGGGACCACAGTGTCGTAATTTGCGGATGATACTGCTATTCTAACCATTGGTAAAAACCAATACAAAAAAGAACAATATCGAGAGAACAGCAACCGAGAATCTACCTCTAAACTTGATTCATAGAAAATTTCCATGATCGGGAGATTAAACGGAGAATCCAGATGAATGAAGCAAAATCAGTTCATGTTGATTTTACCAACCGCCCAATCAAAAATATACATATCTATCTTCATGGTAGAGTCATTCCTTATGAGAATGAGGCAAAATATTGGCGTATGACTATGAACCAAAAACAGAATTGGACATCAAATTCCGTAAAATATGTTGGTTGATTGGTAGACGATAAAAAGTGTGTACCCAAAATAAATTAACCTTATCCAATCAGATCCTAAAGCCAGTTGGGGCTTCTAGTGCACAGCTCTGGGGGTAGCACTTCTCAAAGTAATCGTGATATTGTACAGCGATCCCAGAATAAAGTACTGGGGTCATGCGTTGATGCATACCGCTACTCGACCAATGATATCCACAATGACCAAAAAATTCTCACAGTAAATGAAGTAATCAAAACTCGAGCGATTTCCCATCATTAGATGCTCCACGAGCACATCAACGAGGAGGTTGGAAAGTTGCTGGGCGTTGATGATCTTCTCAGTACACTGAAAAGACGAAAACCTCACGAACTGTGGTACTAGGGAGTTGTGTTTTCATGAAAGTTTTTCAGTGAGTTGGGATGTACGCTCCGGCAAATCGTGTTCATTGTAATCACTAAATAGCTGAAGTGAAGTATAGGATGTGTCTTGTCTTGTTTCAGTCTCTGATTATCACTGCCAAAGAAATGCAACTAATAGAGAGTTCCTAGGATATTCGGACACTGTGGTATCGTATCTAGTCGGTGGTGGTATCTAGGGCGAGCACAGCTCTGGTTAGCAAAAATGGTGGCGTTACCACCAACTCAGCTGAACTAGTGGTATCTCTGATCTGTATCTAAGAGTCACGTATGCTCTGCTTTCACGTCACTATAAGAAAACGAGCAGTCTTTTTGATGCTTTACAAGATCACTCGGATCACTCTTTTTTTTTTTTTTTTTTTTTACCAAAAATGCTGGGGGTGGAAGACTTTTTTGAATATTATGTTAACGGATTGATTTCAACTGAGGAGTTGCTGTTGATTTTTCGAACGTATTTGGAGCGGGAGAGTGTAAGGGAAGCACCTCGACGATTAAGCCTGCTCTATGGGAGATTTTTCCTGGATGACATGAGCGAGGATGATGTACTATTTTCGTTCCGATTTAATAGAGAACATGTACATTTACTCCAGAGGCTCCTTCAAATTCCCACAGAAGTTACGACAGATAAGTACGCTTGGAATCAAAATTGATTTGTTTGTAACTTCTTACTTAGCGACTTGGGAAGTACATACTCCAGAAAAGGAATGTACAGCAGGGATTCTGGGGTTGCAGTTAGACAGTTTTTATAATAGCGAATTCCTAAATGAAGCTGTTAGGCTCTTTAAAAACTCGCACAGTTGGCGAGAGGCTCACTCAAAACAAGTTGTTAGTTCGTAGGTACTAAATATCGAAATCTTAGTGTTTTCTTAAACTGTAAAGTACCTAATAAAATGATGTTGAATCAAAATGAAAATTCTGCTCTATCTTGGCATGAAATTTCAATTTAGCAATTTCAGAAATCAAATTTTTAGGTAGAAATGTTGATGCAAAGCGGTTTACAACTAGGCTACCCCGATGGATACCAGATACCACCGTCGTATTGCAATATGACCGATTGATTGGCGGCGCATGCGCGTTCGTATCGTGATACGGATTTGTATCGGTGTTGGCGGATCTCCTTGGAACTCTCTAATAAGTTGCATTATTTGGCGCAGTAAATATTTTTAAAACAAATATTGCCCTCATGAAAATCTTCCTACAGGAGTTCACGTCCTATTTCCTGCTCACAAATTAACAAGAGAGAGAGCTATTGAAAATGTACTCACATGTTAATGGGATCGAAGGGGTGTTCCTTTGTATCGTAATGCGTTTCAGCAGCTCTGATAATTCGTTGGGTGTCGTAAAGTACCATTCCCGACATCACTAGAAGACCACCATACAAACTGATGGAATACAAACTTGCCCCCAGGAGTCCAGCCGTGGGTGGAAGGAAAGCACTACCTGAAATTGGGAAAAATAAGGGCGTAAAGATATAAATTACTATACCATCTACAATTACTGAATTATTATCTTTCTGTCAATTAACATCAACTAACCAATTGAAGAAACGACAACGACTCCCATTCCCATAGCTAGAGGGCCTGCCATGTACAGAAATTTGTCACTAGGGGCGCAGCAAGCAACAGCTGACAATCCTCCAATCACTCCACCAGTGTACCTACAGCAAAAATTACGTGAATACATCCATGTTGGCTAAAATGCATGAATCAAAGGATGAGATTTTTTTAAAGTTGACCAAGTTAATCTAGGTAACCCACCAAGCAGCTCTGATCAGCAACGGTCCTCCAAGGAAACAGATGGGAGCTATTACGGCACCCAGGGTGGCACTGTGAAGCAGCCAAGCCATCTGTTTGACGCCGAAACCTGGCTCGTATTTTATGCTACGGCAGAGCGCTCCGGTTCCGATGAGGGCAGCCATCGTAGCAGCGATTCCCTGGATGAAAAGATTTGATTTTAATAAGATTCCTTAGGTACTTGAATACAAGATCAAATAATAACGATACTAAAAATAAACATTATTAGCTCTGAGCAGAAATGACTCAAGTAACACCAATAGGTTCCTAGATCATGGTGTCTTGCAATTATTCAAAAATAAATTCAAGACTTTTTCCACGAATTTCCAGACTTTTACGCGGTAATATATTCATCTTACATTAGAATAAAAAGAACTTTTATTTCGGGTGAACATGCCACATGCCGAGGCCACCAGCTGCACTGACCGCATCATGTACTATCCTCCGAGAGACCATGTACTCTTGGCTCATGTTTTCAACTAGGATTTCTTTATTTACTGAGAATCCTCTTTCTAATGCGGCATTGCCATTTGATAAGATCAAACATTTCTTTATAACTTCTTGAATTTTTTCTTTCTGGTGCATTTCATTGAGCCAGAAACTGTCCACTCTGTCACTTTTCCTGGAAAATTTCTCCGCTTTAATTTTGAACAGTGGGGACCTGATTATTTCCTTGAACTCACGATCTGCTGATTCAGCATCAGAAGCTGTGATCACATTCGAAGTAATCGGGATATCAAAGGCAGCCTCCATGTTTTTTACTGTTCCTTCTTCATCCACAACTACAGCTAAGGGATTTAAAAAGGACAGACTTAGTAAGTGGATATGCCAATGGAGACTTTTCCTGAATTTTGGCTACAAGATATGTTCTGACGTCTTTCCGGAAGCCAAATATGTCCTTTTCTTTCACTTGAGAACATTTCCTCAAGGCAGACCGTGTAGTATATCCAAGGTCAATTTCTTTCACCCTCACAACCGACTTGTACAGATTTTCCTCTTTTTTCAAAAACGTTCAGATTTGAAAAGTTTGGATCCCCCATTTTTTCTTTCTTTACAAATCTTTCCATGATGCCTTTAATGAGGAGAGTCAGTTCATTGAATAAAAATGGTGTTATGGGCTTATCAGTTAATTTGACCTTGACGAAATAAAATGCAAGGCACTTATTGAATCTTAGTAAATTCCAACGTATATTGTTTTGGTAACAAATTTCAGACTTTAATATGAATTTCTCTGCTAATTCCCGACAAGACCGTTTTTAAATTCATTACTAATTCCCGACTTTCCCGACCGCTAGACACCCTGTAGATCGTCAAAAATCAACTACTTACTTCAAATAAGATTAGAGCCCATTCCTCTTAAATTAACTGTTGAAATCAACTATCTCTTCGCTATCTTACAAATGATTATTATAAACTTAAATTCATTCCTTAAATACCTCCACTCCAGGCCATACTTATCTACGCAAGTACTGATTGATCAAAATAGGTACCTTAGTATTCTCAATTAAATAATTTTTGAAATGAACCTATCTTATATTTGCACTTATTTATTTGTATCTTGCAGCTCCGGATAGGCGAGTGTTCTCTCACACTCCGATTTTTTTGGTTTTGCTCATTTCTATTAAATTTGAATTCAGTTTACATCATAGAAATAAAAGAATATCACAATACATATCAGCTACTTACAACGAAACCTCCGGCAGACACCAGTCTCATGATTTGCGGTGATCTAAAAGCAGCATATGCTGAAGCAGCGGTGACTCCAAGAGAGGCTCCAAAGTACATATACGTGTCACGCACTCGTTGTTTCACGTACTGCGGCCAGATACTGCAAATTAAAACAATAACATTTGAAATCTATAATAAACATAATTCAAGTCAGAAATGAAAATCTGTTACATGAAATGTAACCGAATCATTTGGTTCGTATGAATCATGAAAAAGATTCATAATTACGGGAAGAAATCATTGTATCAAAATAGATTCTATTCAATTTTTCTTGACACTAACCGCCTTTGGCTGACAATATTATAATAGATAGATAGATTCTTTACTGCCTATCGGATTAACGTCCATAGCAAAAATAATACAAATTACAGGTGCTCATATAAATTATTAAAGGAAAATATATCTTCACAGATTAGCCAGAGTACAGGGATACAAAAATCACAAAAAAATAAATGGACGTCTAATTAGGAGCTAAGAATTAGAAGTCCTATCTCACAGACCTCTCTTACATAGAAAAACAATCTGTTGACCACGTCACGGTCACTTAACGTAAGAATTGGTTTATATTGTTCTTCAAACGACAATGGTAGTGCGAACATTGACAATAGGACTTCATTCGAGCATGGGGCACTGGATGATAAAATGGAAGGCTGAGTCACTCACAGCCCAGTTGCAGATGGGACACGCTGATGGGTAGAAATCAATGTGAACCCCCGCAACCAGGATCCTTGATGCATGCTTTCCAAAAACCCGCATCTAAGCCAATGATCGCGGGATGTAAACCTGCCAGTCCTGGGTAAGATAATTCTGAGGCTGGAGCGATGATTCCTGAAAGGCTTCCAAACCGTAGTCTGGGCAGGCATCTGAGGATATTGCCATTTACAGGTCAATATTGCGGGAGACAAAACTCAAGGAAGACATGAGACTATGTATTGTCCTGGGAACTAGCATCAGTTCTAGGTCATCAGGCAGACTCAGTCCAAAAGACTCCAGGGAATTCTTCAACAGCTTGAACCAGTTATACCTGGGATCGCATGATGTCAGTCTGGATAATTCTTGTCGAATTATCGTATCATACGAAGTGTAGGGAGGCGGTCAGGAGGCATGGCACCTTGAGGAGCCATTGCAGGGCATCCCACAGCACTAAGTAGAGTAAAAGTAAAGTAAACAAGGAATTTCACCTTGGATTTTCCACTTTTACTACCCAGAGGTGTCGCGGACGTCGCCAACCGTCCTCCAGAGAGGATTGGAACTAGGTCTGACGATTTCGCTCTTGGCATCCCATTGCCTCACGCCCCTGGGTTGGGAGCGTTTTGGATTCACCTGATATCGAGATCAGAGGTGAACTGTCTAACGACAGGACAGGTATACGACACTTGATAGGATTTTGGCCCTAATCATTGGTGCCAGGCGGATTCAAACCGTGGCAATCAGTACTCCCACTGAAAGTAACCAGCTAGAGGACTGACGCCCCAGCTCGCTCGGACAACCTGTCCCCTCAATCCCGCAGCACTAGAGTATGCTACATATAGTAGTTACTTTCAGATGCTCAGAAATTATTCAAAAGACGAAAACAGATTGGGTTTTATTCGGTTCAATTTGGAAGTGATTTGCTAGAATCCTGATTTCATTGGTCTATGATGATTTGCAGTGATGTCTACCTGGGAACCATCTTATTGTACAAATCTTAATAAAATGATTTTAGTACTTACACGGATTGTTCTAGGGCTCCAGGTTTGTTGGAAAATCCCAAGCCATAGTAGCAAAGGGCTCCTACACCAAATACCGCTCCACCAGCTAAAGCAGCTTTCCCAATGTCAAAAGCTGTGAAGGAGATTAAAAAGAATTAATTATTCAAATTCAAAGTAATTTATTGTGCGAAAAACGAATGTTTGTATACGAGCGCACTTCAGCAACAATGAAATATTACGAAATGTATAGCATGAAAACGACAAAAAATAGTAGCAGATAACAAGTATTTATCAAAACAGTCAATAAACGAATCGGCTATACTCCCGTTTATTTCAAGGGCAAAGAGATTCCCAATGCCACTGAAGCCAAATATCTTGGGATGAAGCTTGGAGCAGAGTTCAGATGGAAAGCTCATGTCAAGCAAAAGCAGGAAGAACTCCTCCTTAAACTCAGAAAACGGTGTTTTGTAATGGGGATACAGCGGGAGATGCCAATTCAGAACATGCTCACCGTGTACAAAACATGCGACCAACAGCCTCAAGACAGCTGTAAAACTGTCAGACTCCTTGAGTAAAGTGACATCGTCACAAGAATAAAATGAACCTTAGTTGTGATGCACTGAAGTGAAACTATTATGATAACCAACAAAACTTAGTGATGTATCTTAGTTTTGATTAGATATCCATATTTTCAAAATAATATTGTTAATAAGTTATACCTGGTGAAATAAAGAATTTAAAAAACAATAAAGGTATTCTGCACAATTTACCATACACAAATGAAAGGGGAGTCCACAAAATATTGGCTACTGGTGAGCATTAAGATGTCTAATACTAGGGGAAGAGAATTCCAGGCAGCTGCTACACTAAAGGATTCCAACAAATTTTGGATGGCATGCCTGGTGACACAGGGAATGAATGAGATCTAAAGGAACAGGCTCTATTCACTTCACGACGGTTAACAAGTACCTCAGCATTAATCATCCTGTACTTTTGCAAACTGATTGCCTAAAAATTGAGTAATCATCGGGAAGAGTGGAGGTAATAATATTACTTATATTATAACACGTGAAATGAAATTACTTACATTTATTGTAAGAACTTACTTTTATTGTGAAGAAAGTGATGGGGAAAATGGCGCGTACTGGGCCCCGTTGCACAACGGACTAGTAGTATTAGTAAATTTTACAAGTCTACAAGTCCTAATATTATTAGTACTAATAGTTTGTGTTGCACAATGATTCACTAGTCACTAATACTATTAGTGGAATTTTACAAGTTTACAAGTCGAAAGTATTAGTCGGCTGTCCGCCACAGTGTGGCAGGGACAAAAAAACAGTTGAGGTTTCTTCAACGTAAGGTTAGATATCCACTTCGCTTGTTTACGTTTTCGTTACCTTTGTTGTGCGAGTTCTCAAATCATTGAATCTATCTGATAGTTTCTACTTTTCCTCTTACTCCTCGCTTTTTAAGTTGTAGCGTAATCATGCCGTGTAAACGCATCGAAAAGAGAAGGTTAAAAGTCTGCGTCCTTAACAAATTAAATCAATGAAAGCGCTATTGTTTGGAGCATTCTCCACCCAAATTTATTTTTATCCCAAATTTTATTTATCTGATTTACACTCAGAGCACCACTGTTTCTTGTTTGGTGAGCGAGAGTACACCCTAGCTCCATTACGAGCCATTCAACGTTGCTAGCTGACATTCTAAACCTCTCGTTGAATTCAAGATCACTGGGAAAAGTAAAGTTTACTCTCGGTCTGTAAATTTTACGACGACGGTATTGAGAAAGTGGAATTTCATCTTCAAAAACACCAAAGTCAAACAGAATATCGTCCAACATGTTGAATAAATAACTCGGAATAACATTCTTTCACTAGAAAAAATACACTTGTAGACATTTTACCAGTCACCTTACTCTTGTAGGAAAATTAGTAGCGTCCACTAATATTTTCCTCCACGCTAATATTTTGTAGATGATTGTGCAACAGTTACTAATAGCACTAGTGTAAAAACACTAATATATTAGTCGTCTCCACTAATACTATTAGTGCTTGTAGATTTTGGTTATGCAACACAAATTACAAATTATTAGTTCGCTTACTAATAGTATTAGTTACAAGTCCGTTGTGCAACGGGCCCCTGGTGTCAGGTGAAGGTACAATGGTCGTGATAATCGTTTCAAGATGGCATTATATCAATGTAATAATCGATAATTATATCGATGTAATTAAACATCGATCTTATCTGATAAGAGGTGTGCGTTACCTATTCTTTGGTTTAGCCGCAAATGGCAAAGGCCAAGTTATCAATGTCTATACAAATTTAGAATTTATGATGCAAATTGAGTATTTTATTCGATTTGAAAAAAACTGCGCTGAAAAAAGTTAGTATTTCTTACGAATTGATGATGGTTCTTTGGCTTCCGGGCGAAGATCGATGACCCTCCTTCGTCGAGCGAATCTTGAATCCTGACTGAAATTCCTTGAGATGACAGACTGAGGTTTGACAGGAGCGCAACGAAGAAGGGCAGGCTTAGCTGTCATCATGCTGGTACGTACTGACGGGGCGGCAACTGCCCAGTACGAGCAAAGTCGAGCCACTTGCATTGTGATTTTTGACTGGTGAAATGAAAAAAAACTATATTATTGATTTGCTCCAAAATTTAGATGCAAACAAACATTGTCGGTATGCGAACAACGTAAAACATTAATCAACATGACATATGACAATTGAAACTAGAGTCAATTCGTTTATAAGTTGCATGAAGTTGTAACTGATTATAAGAAGTGTCCATCATGACGTTTAATTTCTGTACATACGTAGAGAAAGACAAAGCTGATATAAGTGAAACGATAGTTTATCTGTCAACCAACCGTAAGCCTAAAAGAACACTACGTAATTCTGATGAGATAATGAGCTAGGTTGTGCAATCGTTACAAAAGGTATAACATTTAAAAAATCCACACAAAAGGATTGTAGACAGTAATTATCAACAAATTCAATCAAGAATTCAAATTTCATCAGGAATTCAGCATATTGAAACGAATTTCACTTCGGGAGCTAATCTAAGCGTTATCAATGCGAATTGCATCATCCATTTTAAATACGATTCAACAAAAAGCGAGTACATTTGACATTTTGTAAACGTCTTCAATACTTTGTTATTGACTCATCTCTCTTTATACAGGAGAATAATAAGGACTTGACAAATTTATTACAAAAGAAACTCACCGTACGCAAAATTATAACACCACAGAAGTCGAGATCTAAAACCAAAATGGATATTGGGTAACTTTTCTATTACCTTCTCTTCTTCCTCTTCCTTATTCTTTACATCATACAGTAATACGGGGATAAGACAAAAATAACATGGAACAAAATAGCATGGAAAGGACACTAGGTGCATTTATATATGAGTACTTGAGTTGAATAATGTCGTGCTGCAAAACGGTATTTGAAGGAATCGTCATTTTGTGGTGTGACTTAACATTGTCTAAATATTGACTTGACAAATTTAAAATCCATGGAATATAAATTTCTCAAGACCTAGTTTGAGAATCTCGGTCAAATATTAAAGGTAGTTGGGAATGGTGTACACTCTATATTGAATCAAATCCTTGTATTTGATGGTGTATTACCTTGTGGTTGGTGTATTACACAATCAAATCAATATCAAATTACTCTATAAATGGAGTAATTAAGGTATATATACCTTATTAAGGTTTATATAATTAAGGTATACATACCTATGATTTCAAAAATTTTGAATTATCCAAGATTGGTGTACATTCCTAAATTGAAACAAAATCATTAAATCAAATTGTATATAATTGATTAGTGTTACCTTCATTAAACACTTACAATAACATTTGAAACCTCTGTAATTTTTACGCGGGGAGATGAGAGTTAGTATGATCACGGTGGGGTCGTCGAAGTTCCTGATGTGCCCTGGTCACAGAGGGCGGTTTGGCTGCAGAAGGTCTGTATGTCATTTCTCTTTTTGTCTGCAATTTGGGCGGTCTACAGGAGTTGATGCAGGTATGTCCGTATGTGTGGTGGCTGAGGAGCCTGCGATGGAAGCTAGTGTATGATGCTTGGAAGAAATCGTTTACGGTGGGCATGTCCAGGTTCTGGTGCAAATTTGAATTCCTGACAAACCAGGGAGCCCAAGTGATCACCCTCAAGACCCAATTTTGGAAGGTCTGCAGTCTCTTCACTTGGGAATCAGATGCTCCACCCCAGATTTGACTTCCTTACTGCCAGATTTGTCTGGTTAACCCATTCCAGACAGTGTGGCCGCCTGAGGAGTGGTCATACAATTTTCACATAGACCAACGTGATCGCTTGAGCAGTTAAGCCACCTAACGGGAAGGGAGCCTTTCATTGTGCTGTCACACAATGGAAACTTATTGGACCTTTCTAGTCCCAAGGAATGTTCTTCAGTAGACCCCTAGACCCCACACTGTCGCCAAGTGTTGCTTGTTGGTATACTTCACATTTTTCAAGGTAGTTTTCCACCTTGGACTCAGTAACTCAAAAATTTTCAAGTGTGCGGCAAGAGTCCTAATATTTGGCGTCGTACAAAATGGGTTAAGAGCAGATAAATCAGTCTTTTCGAGGCAAGAGTAAGTGGGGATTGTTCGCTGAGATGGGGCTTCAGCTGTCGAAGATGGTTTTGGCATCTTTCAAGCACTGCTGTGATGTGTTCGCAGTAACTTAGGCATTTGTCAAGCACCACCATCGGCGTCATCATTGATTTTCAACTCTGCTTCTTCGAAGATGTGGAAGTATGTGAAGACTATAGAGCCTGACTTTTGAATTTGTTCCGAAACAAGGTTGAATTCTCAGTTGAATAAAATAAGAATCACACGATTCTGTTGAGCATTATAGCTTGGTCATCAATGATTATCCACCCAATTCAACAACTCAACTTAAGATTGACAATTTTTGAGGATTGTTAGGCAACTACAGTTGAATAATTGAATCAATTGAACTCACCTGATCTGTCAAAATATTCCAGTAGAATTCAAAATTTGATAAACATTGTAGAGTAGCGAGAATGGCGATGAATCTCTGGACAGACTTATTCTTGTCCACACATGTTCCTGTTTGTTGTACCTAATAGTTGGGTGATAAAATGCTAGTTACAGGTTAAAGGACTATAATGAATTAAACTTTGTAGAAAGTTGGCATGGTCAGGTCTGGACAAGTTAAAAGAATGAGTTGTGGTGTATTTAAATTTTGCTTTTGTCCTGTTAAATTGACATTTAATTCAAACTAATTAATGGATTTCGTCGATAGAAGTGGCAGTACATGCCAAAATTTATATCCAAGTTGAATACTCAAACAGCTGTTTTCTGGACCTTTCACACAAGTTTAGAATGACCCACATCTTCATTGTTGCGCATGGAGTTGAACGAATAAACACGAGTCCATGCTGTATTCACAAAACCGAACAATAGGAAACTGAAGAAGGAGAGCGGTGATGGATTGTTGTCTTCTACTTCTTCTTCCACTTCTTCTGTTTGTTTCAGCTTTTATTTATTTTTAAACATCTCCTATCACATTGAACCCCAAAAGGAAAAAGCCCTGATAAACAGATTCCATTCAACAGTTAAACATTTAATTGTGGAATGAGCTGTACTTGGTAGAACTGTAAAGGCACTGACACACTGACAGAAAGTGCATGACCCATTTATGATTTTTTCACACAGAGGCTTCACTATTTGGATGAGCTGTGCAACAGAGCAAGTAAAATAGAGACTGTTCAGAAAATGAAATTTGGTCGGAATGAGGAATAGTGTGGGGTTTGGCTGGAGGGAGGAGACTGGACCTTGGACAAGGATAATAGAGGACCCAATAAACCACCCTGGTATACTAACAATAGGTCAACAATAGAAAACTAATTTCAAGTATTAACCGGATTGTCCTAGGTGACGTAATAAACAACAAATACCTATACAGAATTAACAAGATTGACTCTCTGCTGTGTGACCTCTGCGAATACTACCAGGAACAGTCCCTCCAGCACTCCTGGCATGCCCAAAACGAGGGGAGCATTTTATGAGTGCAGGGGAGAAGGAGACGAAGAGCTGAAGGAGGAGGACGTGGTCGGCTACCTGAGGGAGGGATTGGACAGGCCGGAGATGTTGGAGGCCCTGGTGCAGGAGCTGGAAAAGAGAGGCGCTCCAATTTGAAGACACAGAAGAAGACTAAGAAGACAACGACTCAATTAACAAGACCAAGACCAGGACACAGGACGCAAGAATTAAAACCAGATTCAAGATTCACAAGACCAAGACCAGATTCAAGATTCACCTACAACCCAACCATCAAAGTACGATATCCAGAAAATCCCAGAATGAGAGACCAAATGACACCTATGACCACACATCGGGCCCGATACGGTCAATAACAGAGCCAGAAGAAGAAGAAGTCTTCTACTTTGATTACCTGGTTTTGTTTGTTTGCTTTTATTTATTTTTATTCTTTCAAATTGAAATTTAGAATCAATTACTGCTTATTTATTCTTTCGTCTGAACAGTTAAACGTTTAATTGTGGAATGAGCTGTTGGTAAGTATGACGTCTTACTACAAGTGCCGACCCATTTGATTTGTGTATCCTATTTTTAGATTCTCAAAGTAAAATAGAAGTTTAAAATGAAATTTAATCGTTAATAATTTATAATAGTGCTGTCTTAGTACCTGATATATGTCTCGTGTATTCCCTTCGGTTGATGACAGAAGCCCATTAGAACTCCGGAGCGTTTTCTTATATATTTTGTTTACCGAATATTAATTACGTCAATTCACGTAATTGACCTAGTCCTAATGAGGGGATGTGTTATAATTAGGGACCGGATTCTTAGGTCACTAAAAAGGCCGTTTTAGGTGCCTAAAATATGTCGCTAAAACTGAAATTATGAAAATAGCATTATATGCCGTTATAAATATAATGAAAGAGGAAGAATATAACTCCTAAGAGGCCGCTTTCATTGGTAAAAAATATTTTTATATTTGGAAAATAATGTTAAATGCCTTTTTTTTCAGTACTTACGTTCAAGTATACAAAATACTTGCGTAATTCAATGACTCGAATATCACACAGGAACTATCGTTCGATTTCCCAACAACCCTTCACCATACAAAAACGACGAAAATATCATGAAATTTAATTCAATGACATGAAATTGAAGTCAAATATCGAGATAAAAATCGAATCAAAATGAAATTGAACTCAAAACCTCAAAAGTAGGTACAGGTAGATTATAGGTAAGTTAGGTATCAAACTATCTAATTCTCATTTGTCTCCGACCGCTTCCTCTGAAATTGAGAAGAAGTAATTTGACACGAGGGTGTGCTTCAAATTCTCGACTGTCAGCCTACGGCGATTGTCACCAAGAAATGTCTTGTACATAGAAAATGATACATAGGTAGGTACCTTCCTACACATAGGTAGGTATTTTCCTACAACGCATACATAGGTACTTACCAACCCGTGGAAAAACTATAAGGCTGAAGTTCAGTGTAGGGGGCCCCTTCTGATAAGAAGGATATATCGATGTGTACTAGGATCGATGTTTTTATAGGATCACAATATCGATACTGTTGCATGTCGGATTGCTTTTGCCACCAGCTGAAGTCCCGCCATCTTTCCCGCTTTTATTCAACCTTTCGTTCTTCAACCAGCACAACTGATCTATTTGTCCAACTAATCTATACTTTACTAAAAGGATTGATGTAGGATATTTTTTTGTTTTTGAGATGCGAGCGAAGCGAGCATCCAGACCACCAAACTAGACAGAACACATTCCAGCCTTTACCTGAACCCGTCGTCATAATCTTACCAAAACTCGTTGTCTAAATAGAGACCTTTCATTCTCCGTTTACCGAAACCCATCCCGGTCATATGTTTTTTTAAATTCCGGAAGGAACCCCGATAATGTTGCTCAGCGAGATGTTTATTTCCCTTCCAGACGCGTAACCTACGTATTTCACCATGTTCATTTCCCGCCATTTGCTACTTAAAAGTTCGTTGTTTTCCGCCATATTCAAAAGTTGCAGTTTGTAGAGGTTACGCGTATCATCGATTTATATATCGCAAGCGTGGATCGATATATAGACATCGAGTTACGACGGTCTTATCAGGAGGGGCCCCCTACACTGAACTTCTACCCCTAACCGATTAAACAAATCGAAACCCGTCATTTATTATGATTTCTAATTAGTTGTTTCTGACTGCTCGTTGAATGGAAGCAAGGATCAAGTTAAGATAAATGCTAATCGGTTTGGCCCACCATCTGTATTTCTGGAAGTGCCTCTATATCTAATGGCTCCATGGCTCAAAGGAACTTAAATACCGGCAGACTGTTATGATAGTCATCTCTTTAGATATAAAGCAAGGATGCTGGATTCTGAACAGAAGAAGGAAGAAATGCGGTCGAAATTCTTGCTGATGATTACAGCTTCCATTGATAACAATATTGCAGTTATCTCTGATGTCTCTGTTGGAAAGTACTTTAGAGTATTTTCTCTCAATTTTAATAGATTGTGTAGTTTGTAAAAATAAAATAAAAACTTGAGAAATTAAATTCGTAAGTAGGGATCGGACTCTTTGTCCCTGAAAGATTGATAGAATGGATGTAGCGGAGATAGAGTCGGACACCAATAATTTTTATTATATATCTTTTGACCAGAAAAAAAGCAAAAAAAGAACAATCTTTCCCTATGGAGCTCCTCCTTGTAAAATGGTTTAATAATAATGAAAATAAATCTTCTGGTAACTTAAATAGATAAAATGGAAAGAGTCGTCGTTTCCGGAGTAGATGTCTTCCACCATCAACCTTGCAAGACACAAAGACAGCGCCTTAGCACTATGAAGCTAGAATTGTGGTATGATCCAGGATGTTCCAGTCCCACGTGCCTCGTGCTCCTAGAGATGGGGCTGCTTTGGGGTGCCCTGGGTCTGAAAGATAAGAGGAGGATGTTTTCTGTTATTTAAAGCTTTTCTATCAGATCCAGAACGCAGGGATGAAGAAACTTACATCAGTTGATGGTCTTGATAGCAAATCGGAACTCCAAATAGAAGAAAAGTCTCCGTGGCGTAGGCGTAGATGATCACGGAGCTTTACGATGGTGATCGAAATGTTGGACGTGGAAAAATAGAAGGCGACTGACTCCTGGGAGAGATTATCTTACGGTCCAAGCCGTTATCGCTGTCCGGTGTTTGTCGGTGCACCGAGAGTTCGCACATTGCCCGAACACAACACCGATAATACAAACAGATCGGGAATAAACTAAACAAAATTAAATATAAACTGTTGGCCGCAACAGTCTCGAAATAGACTTGGCTGAACACTTTCTCTGCAGGTGTGTCGTCGTAGGAAAAGCGTATGGTCGTCAACTTGCCGAAAATGCTTCTCATCGAGACAGAATGGAGGAGAATACATTTTTGCTGACTAGCAAAAAATTCACTTGTCATCACTCCATTTTGTTGTACCCATAGGAATTTCCTTTTAACTAAGTCAAAAGTAAACTTTTGAGGGAATGTATAAACAATATTGCCTGGAACTCTTTTTCCAACAGAAACCCCAAGAAGTTAATGAGCGAGGGAAGCATGGGAACAGACCAATATAAGCTCCAAACTTATCATTAATATATTTTTTAATCATCGGAAACTATGATTCCATTCTAGAAGTTGAGAGTAGTTGTACAGAGTTCTGTTGCATTCAGAATCTTTGGGGAAGTAGTCCTGTCCTTGCTGTCTACCCCTGGCCAGTACCAACAGCGTAATCTCCAGTCTGGCTGGGTAGTGCCTCAAATATCCCATTAGAACATTCCATTTAATGTATTAGAAGCCCTTATACAGGGTGTCTAGGTTAATTGTGGGACAAACTCAGGGAATCGATTCTACACTGAGTATAGTGAGGAGTCTGAGTGTGTATTATCCAAATTGTACAACCAACTGCATCTCAATCCTTGTAGCTATCTGGGGAAAATAGTTCATGTCCTGCCTAACGTGAGTTCATGTATTCCAAAAATTGGGGCGTAGACGTTTGTGTTCCCAGCGGTCAAAACTCCAGTCGGGGGAAAGGCTATTTCCTCCCGAACGAAACAGTGGGCTGGACGATATGATCCCAAATAGTGTCGGTTGCCAATAGTCTTTATTTAACTATCAAACTCCTACCTAAGGGAAAGACGGCAGAGAAAATCTCTTTCAGAATTGTAGGTTCTGATGTATATGTTTTAAAATTGGCCCACCAACTGTGGTCGAACACACCACCTCTTCGTTGTGTCCTATCAAGCACTTGGAGAAACAAATCGCAAGGCGCAACAAACTAATAACAAATCAAATCACCAAACGACAAAACCAAAAATTACAAATGTTCTTAACTTTCTGATTTTAATTGCGAAAAGGAAAAATTACGGTGACGGATCTTCACGATACAAGGGCTACTCTGGACTGGTGAGAGGAAGGTGACGCTACTCCCATCTAGCGGATCTCTTTGAAACTTCCTTTCCCCCATCGCTAGAGAGTCCCAATCAGGCGCAATTACAAAATTGAGCTACTCAGAGGCGGGGGAACTCGTGAATCACATTTTTCTGTCTGCTTTTTGTCAGCATTGCTGATACCATTTTTCCTCACTTGTGATTGTACAATGAAATTCACGCACAAGGCTGCAGGAGATACTCTGGTGGAAGGCAATGCACTCTAGCAAGATTTAGCCCAACCATTTCGTCCACCCGCCTTCTCCGTTGTCAAGTGATTGTTGTACATTCCGATTTGTGAACAATTGATCCGAATTGATGTTTAGTCTGAGTGAAGAGTATCGTTTTACTAAAAAATTCAAATTCAAGCTCCAAAGAGAGTGGAAAGAAGATTGATGGTTGGACGAAATCCCGCTGGAAAACCCCCCCTCTTTGCCTCCTTCTGGCCACCAGCCACGCCGCGAGACAACACTCCCACAGCACAGCGCAACTGTGTAGGTACATGCAGAAATTGCGCCAGTATCCGTATCAGTATCCGTATCTGCCAGCCACAGATGCGTCAGGGAAACTACACCTTTAGGGGACATGCAGAACGCGGAGGGAAGGTAGGAGGCAGGATGCCGCTATCGATGCAGGAGGGAGGTTGCGATTTATCCTTCCTTCCTGGCTGGCTAGTTCAGAGGAAAGGGGTCGCTGCAGAGGTGAGGAGAGAGGCCGAAAGGAGCAGAGGTAAAAAGATTGAACTGAGGCTAGCGGGTGGAAAAGATTGTGGTTTGCAGTTGACAAGGTGGAGATGGAAGGTGGAGACTAACGGCCTTGAAACAACCAATCACGGGCTGTTGGTAGCGATGACATCATGATGGCGAGGCCCTGGAATCAAATTAGTTTGAAAATCAAAAGTATCGCCTCTCCAGCGTCCCTCCTAGCGCCACCGCTACCTCTCTGCCCTGAACGCCTGGATTCATTTCTTTGTACTCGTTTTGGGCGATAGGTGTCCATAGCGACATTGACCCTCAAGCTCCCTCCTCCCTCTGTGTTCTGCACGTACCCTTATGCTCCCAGTGAGTGATCTCTGCTCGGAGATAACATCTTCTCGGGAGTTCCCGACCTCTTTACATTGTTTGAGACCTTTCCCGACCTCTTTGATTTTTTGTCCGTTCAAGCCGATGTTTACCCAAAACTAAATTCAATCGGTGAACCACACCTACCTAGACCTGTCATTCAAAAACAGCAAGAATATGTAAACAAATGGATTAACAAGCTCAACTCAAATGAAATTACGCTTTACAATTTGTCAGAGTCATTTCTTACAAACTTCGCCCTCATTTCTAGTCATTTTTGTTTGTTTCTTGATTGGCTTTTCGTTCCTTATTGAGGGTTAATTGTGGTTTTTGTTTTGGCATCGTTGACTCAGCGTTTATGTCCCATATATACCTAAGTACTTAGCATTAAATTATTGCATGATCACATAATTTACTTGGTAAAAGTCGAGAATATGGTAACGCGTCTCTTATCAGATCGTCGCCATATTGAAAAACCAGATGTCTCCTATCGATATAGTTCCACGCTTTCGATGTGTGTTCGAATGTGTTCTGTCTAGTTTGCTGGTCTGGATGCTCGCATATCAAAACCAAAAAAATATCCTAAATCAATCCTTCTAGTAAAGTATAGATCAGTTGGTCAAATAAATCAGAATGTGTTGACACTGTGCACTACGCCACAATATTTCACTGGTTCAAATGAGCCTGATAAGAGTTACCTATTCTCTACTTCAGCCAATTTACTTATTTCCTTCCTTCAGCCTACCGACTATATGGGGAGGAAATTGTCTATCTGGACTGGGGTGATGCTGGGATCATAACGGCCTGACAGACGCTACTGGGGGGGATACATAACGGGCCGTTTTCAGCAGCTTGGGAGCATATGGTCAAACTCCCAAAAATTGTTGGTTAATGATTATGGGAGGAAATGTCTTGATAGCACCTTGATGCATTGTGGCAATCCCCTGCATTACTGTTTGAAGTTCATGTTCAAGCGACAAATGTTCAAACGTTGGGTTATTTTCAAACCCCCTCGTGTTGTTTGTAGCGCGTCGAAACTCATTCATGCTGTGTAGAAACTAGTATTTTATGCCTCTGAAAAAGATTACACTGGAAAAACTTGAATTTTGCTACCCTACCTACGAACCCAATCGACATTGCTGTGGAAAACCCATGAAAGAGCAAAGTCTCCTTAAGAAATAATTTCTTAGTTCAATTATTGAGCTAATAGCGTTCATTTTCCTGTAATCTGCGTGGTCGTTCCTTTTTTAGAAATTACTGGTCGCTCCACCCACCCGATCATTACAAATTTAAATGAAAAAGTGGCAGCAATCACTAATTGTTACTCGCAATAGTCCATTAATCTATTCATACCTTCTGATTCATCGTGATTCATCATTCTGAGCGCTCGCTCTGATGCCTTTAATTGATGGCCTGATCATTTACTATCCGCTTATTATCGCATTGAACAATTGTGGAGGGTCGTTACGTGATTATCTGTATGCTGCATAAGTTGATTTTTGGATAAGCATTATGTGCTATTGTTGATAAATGACCATAACAATTACTGGGCTTCTAGCCAGCATACTTTATTAATTTGCTCAAGTAGTAAGGGTACACGTGAGGAGCTTTACTTTCAAACAGGCACATATCCATTCCGACAAAATGTTCAGGAAGTGAAAAAAACGATTTGCAGATTAGTGGAGATGTTTTTCTGCAGTTTCTCATCGGAGTAATGTGTGAGAAGGCACAGATGAAGATGCCTCAGAATATGAATCAATTTTCTCCAAAACACGAGGCTGTATATCCATTTTCACTTTGGAAATGTGCCCTTTTGATCAAACTCATGGATTTGTGCCTTTTTGAAAAAGAAAGAATCCATTCTCCATTCTGTAGGTATTATTGAAAACTTGACCTGACTCCATATTTCCATTTGTCATGCCTACCATCTATCGAGTCTCGTGTAAATATTCAACGTCAAGACGAAGGCGCAATGCTTCTTTTTGGATATGTGCCTTTTTGAAAACCCACGACTTATCGCCTGATGAAATTCGGAGGATATGTGCCATTTCGATTGCAAGGCATTGAAAAAAATGTAGGGGACGGATTTGTTACCTTTTGATGCAAACACATAAATTTAGCCCCAGAATTGACGTGGATGTGTTCTGTTTTGTTTGGAAATGATAGGGAGATCTGATTCAACTCATATTCAGAGATAGAAAATTGAGAAAAAAACGTTTTCTCCCAGATTTGGATATGTGCCTTTTTGAAAGTAAGCTCCTCACATGTCAACCGTCTTGCGAAATCTGTCTTACAATATATCATTATTTGTTTTTACAGTTATTATGGGTCTCGACTTCTACCACCACATTTGCAACACCTGTTTCTCCACCCCTGGAAAACGTGACGGCAAACATTTGAAGTTCCAATCATGCGCAGGCTGCAAACTCGTCTCTTACTGCAGCCGTTCCCATCAGAAAACCGACTGGAGAGAGCACAAAGATTTTTGCCTCGAAGTACAAAAACTCCTACAAACACGTAAATTGACTACACTTTTTTCATCTCTCGAACTGCCAACACACCAAAGTCTGTACAACTATCAGTCAGCGATAATTGAAGTATTGGGAAAACAGTTAAAAGAGACTTGACGTTTTGTGAGAGGTCGATGATATACTTTCCTGACATCTGCGGCATGTGTCTGCGACCGAATGGAAATGCGATCGTGTCTTGTGAAAATTGTAATTTACAGTTTTATTGTTGCCCTGATGATTTACTAAAACACTCCGAAACCCACCAAAAAGAATGTGAACCTCTCAAACTGTGTTTCGAGCTGTTTCAATTCCTATCGACCAATGTGGATCACCTCCCCTCTAAAGTTTGCCCGAGAGAACGTGAATTGTCTTGTGACTTTCCATCCTCGTTAGATGAATATTTAAATACGTTCATGAACATTGACCATATTTCTGTATTTGATAAAGTAATTTTTAGTGACATACTCAGTTATTTGTTGACTGTTGTATATGTGATACAAAATTGTGATAAATTGAAAGTTAAGACCAGGTTAAATATTCATATCATAGGTTCAACGTTTGTTGAAAGTTACATTTTGACAATTTTAGATATATTTTTCTTGTGGTTAGAAAGTGTGGAGTGCCTCAATCTTGTTTTTGTCGGGCCTGATTGCCCACCGCCTGACGAAGACTACATCAATAGCATTTACGAAAAACATTCTGATAAAAAGTTGTCCGTTACTTTCCATCCCGAAGTTTTATACCACGAACTTTCTTTGGGGCGAGACGTTACCAACCCTGACGTCATCGTGGCGTTCAACTGCGGTTTCCACGAGTTCAAAGGTCAAAATTGCGACACGTGGCAGAAGACTCTCGAATTCATTTTGACTCTTACAGACGTCGTGCTCATCACCACTTCTTACACTTTGAAGGAAGCCGAAGAAGATTCGCAGCCTTTCGTCGGTAAAGAAGATGCAGTCAACGCTTGGAAAGTATGTGAAAAAAATCCTTTCAAAAGTTTGAATCCCCATCGAAACCCTGAACGATCGGAATCCGCCATTTTTTTCTTTAATCAATATGTATCAGCGTTCAACATTAAATAATAAAGTATGGTTTGTGTTCTCTATTGATGCTGACTTCATTTTCCAAGAGCAGCATGGTGCTACAGCAGTGGTTCTCAAACTGGGGGGCAGGGGGGCTTTGTGTTAGGAAATAACTTTTCTTAGAAACAAGTTTTCCGAGCTCGAGCCCTCAGCAGAAATCTCAAACTAATAGTTTATAGGACGATGGTGAGGCCAGTGGTGCTCTATGGCTCGGATACTTGGACCATGACCAGTTCTGATGAAGAATATTTGAGAAGGTTCGAAAGAAAAATTCTTCGTACGATATTCGGGGCGAAGTATGTAAATGGACAACGGAAAATCCGCACTAATGACGAGCTCCGAAATTTGTATGGAAACCCTGATGTTGTGGCGGAAATAAAAGCAAATAGGATTCGATGGATTGGTCATGTAGAAAGAATGGACATGGACCGTGCTGTGAAGAGAGTTTTCCGGGGAAAGCCAGGGGGTCGCTGACTGAGGGGAAGACCCAGGAAGAGGTGGCTCGATGACGTGGAGGATGATTTGAGGAGAGTCGGAGCAGGCAGATGGAGGTCAAGAGCACAAGATCGAGCTGATTGGCGTACTGTTGTTGGGGAGGCCAGGGCCCTTCAAGGGCTGTAGCGCCGGATAGTAAGTAAGTAAGTAAGTAGAAACAAGTATTTTCATATTTTTCTGGAGTTAATTTTTTGTTGGAGTTTTGGATACATATTACCAAGGACTTCCAAATGCTAAGCCTAAATGCAATGAAGACACTGATTCCTTTTGCGACTACATACTTATGCGAGACTGGATTTTCAGCGTTAGTTGATTGCGATTGTGTGCAGCAGTAGTCGAACTACCGTCCAAAGCTAAATGTGAACAAACAACTTCGAGTGGCTCCTTCTGCTATTCCTCCACGTCTTGAGGAACTTTGGTCTCAAAACCAAGCTCATCTAGCTTTCTTATTTATTTATACAATACGGGCACAAACCCTATACAGAGAAATTTTCAAACATCAGACAAAATAATTATATAAATAGGTAGGCTAAATAATATCGAATCAGACAAAACAAATGTAAAACGACTGAGCAACGAACTACACAAGACAACTCATTTTAGCAAATTCACCACACGTACTCCTAACTAACACTGTTGAACTTGAAAATATGTCCAACTTGGGGCATTCATCGATGACGTAGTTCACACTCCGAGGCATTCTGCATAAAGGCCTGTTGTAGAGGTAGTTAGTTGGCAAGAAGGGAACCAGGAAGAGAGATGTTGATCGGGAACTGATTCGAGGGACAACTAAGCCAACCTTAGCCAGGATGGATGGAGAGTCCAACATTCCAGTCACCCGTCTGCAGAAATAAGTGACATTGGCCTGGTAGCGCGTATCTCGGGACTCCGCACATTGCAAATCCTCTCCAGAGCACCAAAGTCCAAAGTCTGAGGAACCCGGGATTTGTGAGCCAAGTATTGCAAGAAACGACAGTGCACCCTCTGCAGCTGTTCCATCTGGTATTTGCAGTGGGGGGTCCAGACGACTGAGGCGTAATCCAAGATGGGAACAACCAGAGCCCTGTAGAGTGACGCAATTGCTGGCACAAAGCTGAACTCACGCGTGTTTCGCTCAATGAACCCCGGGGCAAGCATTGCTCGGCTGGAGACTGTAGGCACCTGGCTAGAAAACGAGAGCTCACGATCGAGAAGCACGCCCAAGTCCCTCACGGATGATACTCGCCTGAGAGCCTCCCCTCCGAGCATATAGCTATGAAGATGAGGAGCATGGGAACGATGAAAGGTCATAACGGAGCATTTAGAAGGGTTGAGAGCCAGGCAATTTTCTAATCTAAATGTTTATTGCCTTTGTAATTCTTGTTTGCTGAGTTGTAAATAATGTTCATTTCAGAGTTTCTCAGTAGCCCAAATAAAAATGTGATGAAAATTAACAAAAAAACAAATTATTCCGTATTTTCATTACAATAAGTAATGTTATTTTTTGTTTCTGCTGCGTAAAATCCTTTTGAATTGTGCTTGGTAACCATAAAAAGGGAAAAATATAAAATATAACTATTTTTATTAAAAGCAATAGGCTGAGGGGGGTGGGGGGGCTGATACTATTTTTCCTAGTGAAGGGGGGCGCCGAGGGAAAAGTCTGAGAACCACTGTGCTAGCCCATGGGCATGAGATTTCACTTTTTTGTTCAAGAATGACACGTATGTGTTATATGCAGGGAGTCTGCTAGTTAAGGGTCCACCATTTTCATCCATTACCAATAGGTAACCCTCTTAAGGTTTGACGAAGATTTAAACTATAAAGTTCGTTCGTGCATTGCATTGTTGCAAAAGCGTTGTCACCTTAGTTGAGTGTTCAAACATCTGTGAGGTGATAGAATGGTATAGTTGCCCCTTCCAATGAGCTGAATGCGGATATAATGCTCCGCCACGCTCAGTGGTAGAGGTGGGTGGTGAGTGACCTTGTCTCAAAGAACTTCTCTTTCAAGTGAACTTGTCCCAAATGACCTGCGAAAGGAAGACCTGCAGTTCATCACAAGACGTTTACGACAGCATGGCTCCCCATGGCTGACATGACATGGCTGAACTATTCAGACAGTCGCGAACTTTTTGTGCCAAGAGAAGTTTGAGACACAATAATCGCCAGCGCAATAGAACAATTTCCATTTTGCATTGGGTATTTAACGTTTTAAATGAGACACAATCTGGACTGAATCGCAACCGACCGCATGTAATGAACAATTTCCCGATCACGTGCGATTGGGGGTATTTCGGCAACGAAGCCGACGGTTGCCGTGTGTGGAGTCTTGGCTTAAACGGACGTTTTAGATGTTAACATAGAGGCAACTAGTTTTTAACCGCCATTGTTTCACTGGTTTCGATCTATTTGGACAACTGATGTGTATGTTACTAAAACTATTCATTTATTTGTTCCTCCTTATTTCTGAGATTTAAGCGTACTATCAAAAAGTTCGAACTGAACAAAACACTGACCTCTGTGTAACACCTGAATCGAGTGCCAATCCTCAATTGGCAATTGTGTGGACCCACCGTTGAGTGTTCGAGACCTGCTGGTCACAAGAGACTTGCAGGTTGCAAAAGTCTCTTGCTGAGGAGTCTTGGCTCAAGATAACTGTTCCCTCTCCCCACCTAACAATCTGGGCAGGTCGCCGTTCCTTTACAGCAGATTCTACTATTCAAATAAAATTGATTCATGAGGACTCTGAAAATGAAATGGTTTTGATAAATATCATTGTTTACTCAGGGGTACTCGTGTAAGGAGTACAGTAGATGTCTGTCATCTACCAAACCCTGACATTACACGGTACATGGAGGAATGTCTCTTATTCACGGGGAGGGGGGGCTTGCAATAAGTAGGGCAGGGGTATTATTAAACTCAAAGGAGCCTTAATGAATGGCAGTTAGCCTACGAGAGAAATGTGAGTGGTTAGGGGCAGCAAGATAATCAACAAAATAAAAGGGAAAATGGTCGTGACCTCGCTCTGCTACCATGTGGGGTGATGGAATGGTATAGTAGCCCCTTCCAATGAGCTGAATGCGGATATAATGCTCCGCCACGCTCAGCGGATGACCAAGACGCTAGAAAAGGCCTGATTCATCTCCCAAGGCGACAAATTCTAAAATCGGGAAGGGCCAACTAACCATATCCATCACACATCCCAAGTACAAAGGTTCATGTTTTAATGAAAACAGTAAAAGAACCCATGCGAATTACGAAGTGGTGAGATGAATTATCGCATCAAGTATAATTTAATTTTCTAACTATGCAACAAACAATTTAATTTTAAAAGTTCTCTCACTCAATGAAAGAAACAACCATCTTTGGTTTTTAACAAAATTTCCTAAATCTAGCATACAGATTACGACCAATAATTCGCATTACCTATATTGTTTTGTTAGAGTTCCTTATTGTACATGAGGTAGAAATAAACGAAATATTCTTCAATTTGCAAATATTAAACCATGGATGAACATCGGTTCGGACGACTTCATGAATGTGAACTTGACAGTTTTGTGAATGAGATCGCAAGAATTCAGCGTGCCCGCCATGTAGAGTCCTGGTTGATTCATCACGATTCCCAGTTTGTACGTTCTTCCGTGGAGCATTTTGATCGGGAATGGGAAGTACACGTCTATCATGGACCGATATTCGACTGTTGACTTGAAGGACGAATCTTCGTATTTGTTCGTCGATTGATCCTCGATGAAAATCTCCAAGTTTTCTTTGTACTTTTGCATGTGGTTGTATAGCCCCATGTTGGTGCTTAGCGTTGGGCTGTTCAAATAAGGCAGTTGACACATGACCTGGACAGAAAGAGAAATCATGAATTATCAATATCAATCGGTTTGTCATTATTGATTCCGAGTCTACCAAGGTAGCGGAAGCATTGTTTTCACTTTCGGAATGTGAAAATTTTTTTGTCTCCAAAATCAAAAATTCCACTTGCATTTTGCGTTTTAGACCTTTCTGAACAATTTTGGTTCCTGTGTCTGTCAGCAAATCCTTGTTACGGGCAAAACTACACGAAGTTATAGTCCGACTTTGATGAAATTTTCAGGGATTGTGCGGGTTGGGGTGTAGATGGTTCCCTATAGGTTTCATTACCCCCGGATCAATAGTAGCCTCTGCGCATGCGTAAACGTGAAATCCTTGTAACATAACTCCGGGAGTTCTTGACCAATTTCGATGAAATTTTCAAGGATTGTTCGATTTCATGTGTAGATGGTCCCCTATGAGTTTCATGACCCCAGAATCAATAGTAGCCTCTGCGCATGCTCAAACGTGAAATCCTTGTTACACGCATAACTCCGGGAGTTCTTGACCAATTTCGATGAAATTTTCAGGGATTGTTAGGTTTGATGTGTAGATGGTCCCCTATGAGTTTCATGACCCCCGGATCAATAGTAGCCTCTGCGCATGCGCAAACGAAATCCTTGTTACGCGCATAATAATTCAATATTTACTTCGCCTAATTGAACGAAGTTCTTTAGTCAATAATAATTTTCAATGATCTATACAGTCATGTTATGGATACGAGGAAGCTATGTGCCACACCCACTTGTTTTTGTATGTTGTGGAATGTTGAGTGTCACCCATTTTATTTTTCTGCTCAAATTCCTGAACAACGAGTTTTCATAAAGGTACCGGATGGCTTTTAAAGAAATTATTTGACATAAAAATGTTGTCCCAAGCAACAAACATGAGTTTTTCATAATCATCAAATCATATCAAGTTGGACTCCCTTGTTTTTCCTGACGTCAAGGATCTTAATTAGCCGGGCGAGGGAGTCTCCTGTCAGGGAGCAAATGTTGCGGTCAACGAGCGGGTCGAGGTAATTTTACAAGGTTTTTTGGATGACCACGCTAACGATTTAGGAGTAAGCAATACAATATAACTTAATATTATTTCCGCTGTTAAGGATTCTATGTTCCTCATTGGGTTCCTAGTAAAAAAGTACATCGTTTGCAATTTAGCGCGTATTCAACACATTGTGATGCATACAATTTGTCTCCTTAATCTTTTGTATTGGCTGCCCTTATTCACTTCAAGATATTATGTTCCTTTGCACAGCTCTATTCTGACAACAGCTCCTTTCAAGACACATAACAGTAACTTAAAAGTCCTCTATTTATCGTCGAGTACGTTAGCACCAAAAAACTTTCCATCAAATCGCCAATTAATATCATACGGTGATTTCGAGCGAATGGCTGGAAAAACAACGCATGGAGACTTCCATGGATGCTATGTATCCTGAAAATGGATCCAAATGACATCCACGATCGTTCAGGTGATTTGAAAATGGATTTCACGTGGATTTTCAAGCTTTGGGAACGTAAGGATGAACCCTTCCTTAGCACTCACTAATGTAGACTTTATGTCAGAACACTTTCAACAAATAAACCTAACCTACCAACATTCAAGAACTACAAGAGTTGCCTAAACCAACGATTTAATTACACCAAAGTATCAACAATTTAATTGATACCAACATGAAGAACTGTCAATTTTATTCCTCTTCTTGAATCCCAGTAACTAGAGTAACTGATTGTCAAACAAAACGCTGCAAATTCCTACACAAAGGTTCATTATTTCTGTATGACATAACTCCTCCTGGACTACCAGAAATGGACTGTACATCTAGAGACAATGCTTCCTGGGTACACTTGGAAACACATGGAAATCCAACTAAAATAACTAGATACAATGAAAATACTGGCAAAAAGAATAACTCCGCTTATTATCCTCAACTGAATTGAAACTTGGAAGACGGCGTTATGGATACAATCATAATGTAGCATCAGCCATGCCACCTGGTCTGTCGCCAGTCACCTTTGCTACAACTTTGAGGCTCTGCAGCCCGACCGTCTACCAGACCGATTCTTCAAATGGTGTGCGAAAGGATGCTCGTACATTAACCCGAGTGATCTCATTCGATTCTCCGAACTAATTCTTATCTGAATCAAACAAATAGCTATCTTCTTACTAGTTGAATGTTATCCCTTTTAAGGTTCATTGATCTACATGCCAAGATTACTGACACATTCCGGATCAATGTAGGATTCTTTATGCAAATTTCGTTGATTTTGGTCTATTAGTTTCGGGAAAAAGCTTCAGACAGACCAACCAACTACTTTTGGGGAGGCCTTAAAAATCTGATCGAACCTGATCTGATCTGACCTTTCTTGGTCGATTACAAAAGGTTCATTTTTGAAAATAATTACCCCATGATATTGTAAGAATAAAAAACGTTCGTGGGAAGTTTTTTGACTTGAATGAGACCACCTGCGTTTCTGTACATTGCAATTCGGAATCTTTCCCGAGAAAGTATGGAAACAACTGTCTGAAGGCTTCCCTGTAGATCGTTTGCCCCTCACTCAATGTCTCTATAGCACAATAACACAGCCAAGAGATCTTTTCAGCCGTGGGATCGATTACAGTTGAAAGCACTGCTAGATTCGAGATTCAACTGCTACCGCGCATCAACCTCCATGTGCTATTCTAGTGTTTAGAAACACCACAATTTTCACTTCTCAATTGTTTTCAATAATGGCTCAAACTACAAACAATATTCGATCAGGTGAACTTTAGAAAGACCTGTGCATTAAAGCTGATGACCCAAGGAAACTCAATTTCAGTACGCGCAGGTTATAGCAAATCTGTGTGTGGGGCAACTCCTGGATGTTTCATAATTTGTCATCCGCCTTTGAAAGAATCTTCAATGAAAGTATTGATTCAATATTGATTTTAAATTTTAACATTGGAAGATGTAGGTGGATGAGGTATTCTTGAATCTATCATGATCTTAATCGATTCCTCCAGTAATGTGTCTTGAATTTTTGTATGTATCGGGTATGGTTCATACATCAGATCTTGTATTCGAACGTAAAAATAGATTCACTCATCTCATTGGTAATTGCCGTTTCAGGAACAATGACAACTCATTTAGTAAATCCACATGGGTAAACGATTTCTCTTTAAAAGCTGAAATTTTTGACCACCCAAATTAAGTTTGCCAAAACTTTTTTTTTCAAATTTAACAAATACCATCATTAAGGCGCGTTCATCGTCTTGCATCATCCTTAGGAATGAGCAACCTATTCAATGATGTCATCCAATGTCAAGAATTTCATACCGATCAGAGAATTCATGACATATGACGTTCTGTCCTGAATTCGGCGACAAAGTTACATTCAGGAACACCTGCAGGCAAAGCAGAGTGTATATCCCTGCACTGATTCACATGGGGGTGCGACGGTATTATGGTCTTTTCTAGTGTTTAGAAACACCACAATTTTCACTTCGTCAATTGAAAATAATTCAAACTACCTACCACATTCGATTGGCAAACTTGGAAGTACTTAAGATTACGTAGCGTTCATTAGAATATGATGCCCCAAGGAAACTTTAGATTTCGTACTCGGACATGTTATAGAAACTTCAAACTCCTGGATGTTATAATCCCGCCTTTGAAAGAATTATTCGAATGAAAGTATTGATTCAATATTGGTACACAATTTTAGGGAGGAAGATGGGGGTGGATGAGGTATTCTTGAAATTCTATTTGTGCCGATCTTAATTGAACCCCATCTGCTCCAGTAATATGTTGAATTTTTGTATGTTTCGAATTGTATGGTTCGATACAGTATCTTGTATTGAACGGTAAAAATAAATTTCCATCGACACTTGGCATAAATTTCCGATTTCAAACAATGACAAGGGGTTTGGATTTAGAAAACAGTTAACGAGTTGTGTTTAAATACTGAAATCTTTTGATACCTCTTGCCCAAATTAAGTGTGGCCAAAACTTTTTTTTTCAAATCGTTTTTTCATCATCGCGTTTTTGAAATGTCTTAGCAAATCCTTAGAATGAGCCAACCTATTCAATGATGTCATCCAATTTTGAAGAAATTCTGGTAGGCCCCGACTCAGAAATTCATGACATATGTCATGCGAGCCGAGAAGGTTTTAAAACCTCACCACAACCTACCACAATTTAGGTTATCATTCACTATCTTATCCAAAGTTTGTGTTCTATGATATCAACCCCATAAAACTATAATTTGAAGTGTAGCAACACCAGACAATCACACTATATAAAGACGAGCTTATCAGAGTATATCGACGTTTCAGGGGGTGGTAACGCTGGGCGGGTGGAATTCTCCCTCCCCGTCTCCCAGGGCAACCGACCTGCTCCCTCCTCCCCCCGACCCGGCCAGTGAAGGAAGGAGGGCCCCAGCGGGGGGAAGCGTCTCCTCGGGGATTTGGGACATACGGTTTTTTGACTTTGCATATTGTTATTATACTCCCTTATTGTGTTATTCACCTATTTCTTTTTAACCTGCATAGCAGGGCCATTAAACTAGTAAAATATAGGATCCAGATTAGCTGAGTGGATCAGTTAAATCCTGTTCACCATAGAATCTAACATTAACTCTGTTGAATAATCATTTTACAAACATCTCACCATTACTCCCAAGATATCGATGTCCTTGTTACAGCAGAACAAAGTTGTGCTCTCTGTCGGTGAGAAGTTGTGAGTCGGTGTGATATTTTCCAGATTCAATTTCAACGATATATTTCTACTGGTGTCTTCATGGTCGGTCTTTCTTATCCAAGTTGAAAACCCTTTAGGCAAAGGACAATCACAATTCCTCGAAGTAATATTCATCAGAATCGCGAATGATTGGTCTTTGGTCAGCAACGGACTCAGTGCTGGACCTTCGGCGAATTCTTTGGGCTGCATGCTGAGGAAACATATTTTGGGAACCAGCTCATCGTAGATAGGTTTTTGCTTCTCTGCAGATTCTGGTCCTGAAATTCCTGAAATGAATAGAATGATTCTTCAAATCCCATTTTGTATGTATTAAATTATATAGCTACGTGGTTGCTATTGGTATATTTTTTACCTAATCTCTCGAATTCAGCCTGTGTCCACTTCTCAACGGCATCAAAAAGTTCCATTTCTGAGCGCACCCCCAAGCGTTCTTCTTCCAGTATCATTTTAAGTGTTGATAACTGAACTTCAACGAAACTGGATTGCGAGATCACTTCCGATGTTTGATGGCAAATGATCTGTAATGGAAAGAATTACACCTACGTTTATATGTCGTACCAGGAAACATAAAAAGTAACGTCACCTGGGGAGGCTTGGGATTTGAAGGGAGAGCTTTTTTGGAAAAATTTGTAAATGATGGAAGTGTGAGTGCCAACGTCATGACATAGAGACTCCGTTCTTGCCTTGACTTCAAGATGTCTGCTATCAGTGTTAGCACTTCGTAGCGTGCCAATGTTGTCCTCAGTCTGCAGGTTATTGGTTTCATCAGGCATTTTTCGTGGACTGGGAGTGCTTCGACCCAGGTGATTATGAGGAACGGTTCCAACAGTTACAGTGACAATGAGGTCGCCGGGTCCAAAATGGCAGTACAGTACCCCCTCCCCCACAACAACAATCTCCGTGAGTCTCAAGACACAGAATAATCTACGTCTCAGAGCTTGGACTTGTTGTGCAATAGGAAAGAATTCACGCTAGTGTCCAAAAATAATCATTTAATGAACGTCTTAGCAAGAAGGTGGGTTCCCTAAAACTCAATAGTTGATAAAAATTTAAAATTATTTAGTTATTAAAAATTCAAGATTGTTAAAATAAGAATTTTGTTTTGTCCTGGTTCAAAAAGTTACATGCTGGCTTTCTTAGGTGGGAGTGAGCTCCTTCTGTCTGACAAAATTACCCCTGCTTTTGAAAACAGTTGCTCGTAAGGGACTGCAGTGGCTACAAAACAGTAAACACACTCCTTCCCATTTACGGCAAACTGGAACTGATGCATCTTCTCGGTCTGTGGAGCTGTCACGTATAGGTTAGGGTCGGGTCAGTGACAGTAACAACTTGGAACAGATCTGCCTGGTCCGTGGAAAGACTAGATTCTTGTCACCTCTTGGTAAAAACAGATTCCACAGTCGCAGTACAGCTGTGCCAACACCTCTCTATGCTAGACTTCCACCTCTCCATGAGGCGATGTGCAGAAGGCTATCATCATTTGATATAAGTTTGTACTTTCTGGACTATTGTACATCACTCTGAGAGAATAAGGTTATGCTGAGAATTTGGAATCCAGTCCTTCATTCAGTTGGCTGTTATCAGCGGTTTTGTCGAAGAGGCGAGAGTTGAGACCACGTTATAGAAATATATGGAACTTGATGTTTTCAGTGTTCTTTTTGGTTTTTTGATGCCTAGGAAGTACACCCCGAAAGTTCTCAAACATTTGCAAGGGCCAGTTGTTCAAGCCCTACAGAAACTGCACCAAAGAGACATTACAGGAAGCTGTGGAATTATATTGTATGGGCAAACTAAAGTTAGACGAAGCTGAATCCGCTTTAGGAATTCCTAGGAGAGGTTTTGCGAGGTTGGCAAGAAAACGGTGTCTTCTTTTTCCGGCTAAGGACCCATTTCTCCTATGGATAGATTCTATCCTGGTGAGGAAACTTTTTTCGTTCAACATTTGAACACACTCTGGGATACTGGAACAAAGAAAGGCCATCTGGTACTGAATGTAAACTGTTCAAGGAGCGGTTGGTTCATCATCATCTCATTTCAAATGTAAAGTTGGGGCAAAAGTGGTTATTGGTGACAACTTGAGCTGCATTTCATCGAGAGAATAACTCGCAAATTGCAGAAACTAGATGTGGCTTTATACAACCCCTAAAACACAATTGGGGTGAAATCCTGGGGCAGTGGAAAATGCAAGAGGAACACCAGTTTATGAAATATCAAAAGATGCTTTCTCCATTGTGTTAAACCACCTCTACCAATGATTGGAACGAGACAACCGTCGCTCAAACAACCTCGTAGTTAGGTTTGTAAGGAAGTTCATAGAAATTGGTTAATGTTTTTCTTGAAAAATTTCAATTTTGGTTTGTTATTCAATAATAAACCGTTGTAATCGCTATTGAATAAAAAATTCTAACCCCCCCCTGAAAATTTCATGGTTACGTTTCAAAGGGTGTAGAATCCGAATCTGCGATACAAATTTTTCCGTCCGTCCGCCGTACGCACGATTTCTCCCAAACGGCTGGAGCAAAAAAGCTGAAATTTTCAGGAAAAATCCATGTTGGTCCGGCGACGCCCCAATTCTTGAGCCAGCTCTCTCACTTAAAGTTTTGTAAAATCCCTAAAAACCTCAAAAAAAGTCAAGGCGGCCTAAATTTGTGCTCTTTTTGAAGAACACTCCACGAGGAATCGAATGAGATCCCCAGGTCCGTAAGTCAAACCATTCCCGGTGTATGGCCCGATTTATGGTGCCAACATTCGCTTTATTTTGGTTTATTATTGTTTTTGCGTTGATATCAGTAACCTAGTGACGTAGATGTAGTAATGTGGATACTGGAGTGAACTCCTAAAAGGCTTTGTAGCCGATACACGGGTTGAAGCATTCTGATAATTTTCAGGAAAAATCAGAAAATCTGAAATTTTCGGAAAACGCTGCAAATTCTTTCACTGGGGTTTATTATTCAATTGGCTTGCGTTCATGATTTGAATTTCTACTAAGCTTTGGAGTGTGCGTGTTTCACAGGTGATAGAGCGATTATTGAATTTCAGGAGATATGCATAGAGCACGTAAATCTGTTCTCAATCAAAATACCTATTTGGATTGTTCAGTTGATCATATTTGTGTGCCTCCTGAAATTCAATAATCACTCTATCACCTGTGAAACACGCACACTCCAAAGCTTAGTAGAAATTCAAATCATGAACGCAAGCCAATTGAATAATAAAACCCAGTGAAAGAATTTGCAACGTTTTTCCAATTAGAAATCTCTCTGAATGTTGAGAATGGTAGAAGAAAATGTTAATCAAAACTAGGAAAAAACTGTGATATAGCCCAAATAAACCATTTAATCCAAAGCATCCAGGTACAATAAAAAACCAATATATAGGTCATTTTATGCCTATTTTTTCTCCTTTTTTGACAGTATACTAGCAATTTAAATTCTTTTAAACACAGACATGACCCCTAACTCTCTTACATTACATTTAGACTTGAAAGCGGTCTAAATTTATTTCCAGTAAATAATATATATAGCTCCCTGCGATGGGATTTCAGTTTTCATTCTTTTGGGGGATAGCTGGGGATCTGTGCTTTCCAAAATGCCCCCAATAGTTATTCCTCGCTGAACAGCATAGACTGGACTACACGAAATGTGGTGAAAATAGCCCCAACTCTCCCAAGTAACGTTACTTAGTAATTCATATCATGTTAAATAATAAGTACTGCGTAACTTAAATTGCTACTAACTCGTAAAAACTAGAAACGTATCCGTAATGAACTTCCCACATCGTCTTTACCTTTTTACATTTCTCCATTAAATTGTGTTGATCGAACAGTTTGGCGAATTCGTATCCCCTGCAAGCGTTGGAAACGTTCACATCTTGCCATATGTAAGCCGTACAATGTTTCAGAAGATTCGGCATCATGTATTTATTGGCGACGTAGCAAAGCTCGCAGGCCTGATCGAAGGATTGAAGATTTATCTGATCGCCGTACACGTAGCTGGAGAAATAATACAACAACAATTATTGTTAGTTAATTACAACAATGTTCGCATTGAATTTTTGGATATGTGGATTCAGATGAGTCAACAAATTCTTGAGTGGAACACGACCGAAAACAGAATAAGGAATCGCAATCCTCCCTTAAACTTGAATATAGCATTTCCAACTCAAAATCAACCTTTTCACCATTATTATGGAAATAATTTGTTAATAATATTTTATTAATTGTTTTCCACCCAATCCCTAATTACAGGCAAGAATTGGGTACTACATTTAGGGCTATTTTTCGTTATTTCCCTAGTTGGAAAACGTTTGATTTGATTTGGAAAAGGTTGAATTTGACCTGGAGATGATATAGTTAAACTTAAAGTTCAATTATTAAACTATCAAAAAATTGAAATCGCATAACTTAAGTAGTAAAAGAATAGTTATTTTGTTTGATTCGAACAAACATTTCTATGTGTTTCTGGGTGTAGGTACCTAGGAACCATTATCTCCAGATGAACAGTCCAATTCTGGTAATGCGTAGTGATTCGCATAGAAGGGCTTTGCAAATAATAAACCTTTGCGTAATAATTTGGAGCGTTTTGATCAGGTTTTATGATGTTTTTGTAAGACTTATTATACTTTAATAATTACATGAAGAGAAATAATTGATAATCCACTCACTTAAGCATTGCGCCAAACGCTTCAGGTTGTATGTCGACGATGGTGACGTCATTTTTAGTCTCGAAGAAACATTTTTGAAACATCTTTTCAAAAACCGGGCTGGCCATTGAAAGAACCAATTTGTGAGCTTTGAATTCCTGGAAATGACAAAACACTACATGGTGTTACCACTTCAAACTTCGAAAAATCAATTCTAATGGGCATTTACTGGGAAACATTCATTATAGAGAGGTTTACAACGCTCTATTTTCATTTTTGCACTTGGGACAAATTTCATCCCAATTTAACACGAATAATATTCGTCTAATTTGCTCCTAGGAGCTTGCTGCATGTCTGTTTATTGTTAGCAAGAGACAACATGGAAAAAGGTTTTTTTTTTCTCCTAAATTCTCAAAATTTGATCTTCGGGCATCTTCTAAGTCAGGTTAAAATGTTCTTGTTCTTGTAAGCCTCCCTTCTTATTACCAGCTCCAGATTATGATCTCAAAAGTGATATTAGTGAAACTATGGTAGCGAGCCTGAAGGGCCTAGATCCCTGAAGGGGACTAAATCAATACCCAAATTAGCTGCAGGGGAGTCGAGGTTCAGTAACTGAGCACAACCAATTTCGAAAGAGCACTTATTATTAAGAAAAATCTCAAGATCACAAGCAAACAGAAAATGAATAAGAATGATTATCAAAACTTATAACTACAAATATAGGGAGGGATCTCCTCCGAGCATGAACTACGATCAACACAATCTTCTATGATCTATAACCTAGGGCCTCCACGAGGTTCTGAATTAACGAGGCCATGAGGCAGCTGAAAGGAACAGCAACTTCTTGAGGAAACAACTAGAGATCTTAGTGATCTTGACGTTATCTTATTGTTCTGGAGTTGTCGTTAACTTTTTCACGTTTTTTATGATAATTTTCAGCTGGCAGAATCGAACGGTAGCTAGGTACCTAAACAACTCTCACAAGTTATCGCAATGTGTTATTTACAAGGCTCTTGTTGAGATTCAATACAGCTGACTCATGGCATCGTTTTCCTACAATGTTGGTAAATAATTTTTAGTTGTTCCCAAGTAGAGGCTCATGTATTAGTGGAATCTAATTGTAGATATACCTACTTCATTGTTCTTAAGGCTATCGTTAATTTATTAGGTAGAACAAACTGTGTTACCCTCTTAGGTTCATCAGTTCCAACAATGAATTTGCAATCACTCCACAATCCAGTTTTAAGAATGTACTGGGATCTGGGGTTTCAATGTTAATAAACCTCCATGATCTTATTGTTTTGGAGTCTACATAAATTTTCAGGTGGCACAATAGAACGATAGCTGGGTACCTAAACAACTCTCACAAGTTATCGCAATGTGTTATTTACAAGGCTCTTGTTGAGATTCAATACAGCTGACTCATGGCATCGTTTTCCTACAATGTTGGTAGGTGCTTAATTTTTAGTTGTTCCCAAGTAGAGGCTCATGTATTAGTGGAATCTAATTGTAGATATAGGTACCCACTTCATTGTTCTTAACGCTATCGTTAATTTATTAGGTAGAACAAACTGTGTTACCCTCTTAGGTTCATCAGTTCCAACAATGAATTTGCAATCACTCCACAATCCAGTTTTAAGGATGTACTGCGCTCTCTCTGAAATGCTCTCCTGTTGAACTTGCCAATCGAATTCTTGGTTCATCATTGTCAAATGTTCGAAAACCACGGAACCGGACCGAAATATAACTGAATGCCTTGTGAAATCAAATCGGGCTTCTTCGAATGAATCTGACATAGAAACCTACCTGTCTAAAAATAATTTCCTTGGACGCAAACTGTGCTAAATGCGTTGAAGTTGACAGCGAAGGTTCGTCCTGTGAAATGAAGCGTCTCTCTTGTAGGTAGTCAATTCAATTCTATCATTTTTTTAATAATTAAAAAGGAATCATTCATATTACAGAAAGAGGTAGTGCAGGATTTTCATTCATTAGTGAGCATCACTACAATTTTTAAAGTTTGAATGTTTAAACTAAGACAGTTCCCGCCGTACAGGTGAAGGTGGCAAGTCTGTTGCGCAAGGTTGATCCTACTTGAAAACCCAAAACAAATACCCAAATTGAATTTTTGATCCAAAAACCTTTCCAAATTATCAAGTTTAGTTTAAAATCATTTATAAAGTAATTAATCCTTCCTTTGGTTTTGTAGTTAAAGGCAGGCGTAGGTATGGAATTTGATTTCAGATTTGTCATGTTGGTAACAGCTATCCGTTAACAAATGGATTTTATTTAATTTTACTCATTCCTTTCTTTATAATGCATCTTCTTTGTTGTTTCTACTCGTGATTCTTTTCTTTAGTGATCTAACAAAAGTAAACGTCATCGCGGAATCGAAGTTATTCGCTGCTCGTGTTTTAATTTTGAAGATTTTTTTTTTTATCTCGATCGGGCCGCGACACTCGAGAAAGAAAACCACCAGTAATCAGCCATGATGGAAACGGGGGTTCGATTGTTCTTTATAACAACATTTTATGAGCTGTGAAATGTCATTTGAATCATTCCGCCTTTAAAAGTAAGTTATCAATGACATATTTAACCGAACGGAAGTTGAAATTTTTATCTGCGACGCCTGATTTTGCGGAAGTCACGTTGTTTATCTAGTGACCCATTCGTATTTTTTTGGTCAACAATCCAACCCTTTCAGAACTCGGTTTAATTCATAGTTTGAATGAATAGTTGATACTCTACTATGGTGTTCGCTATATTGTTGACAATCAATTCATTCGAAATAGGAACATTCGACTTTACCGTCAAACGTTGTCTGTAAGATGATCAAAATTGCGTGACTCCGCATACTCCTACCTACTTACATTCCAGCACCATGATAGACTTGATAGTGCTTGGGCCCAACCCACCGCTATTCAGTTTTTCAAGTTGTCTTTCTCTATTTCTTCGTTAAATCAAGTTGCAATTCTTTGCAGTTAATGTGGTAGAATGGATGCCGTTAAAGATGAAGATCGGAAGCGAAGGCTTCGGCAGCTGGAGGATAAAATACAGGATCCGAGGAGTGTTGCAAACATTGATTGTTTGCTGGTGGGTATCTTTTCTGGTTTTATATTTCATAAGATTGATTCGTTGAAACAACCGTAACAGTATTACTGAAACAACGTGGAATATGTTTAAATATTTGCATCCACCCAAGTATCGCAAGTATGTGAAGAGTGTCAAGTTTGCCGGAATTCATAGTCACAAGTGTGGGCTGAAGTAGAGAATAGGTAACACCTACCTCTTATCAGGCTCATTTGAACACGTATCGATGTGTACTAGGATAATATCGTAGTATCGGGTAAAAATGACCAAGTAACATTTTTTTCCGAAATGAGCTTTTTTCGTCATTCCAGTACTAAGGAACGGTGTCTACTGTGTGTTGTTGCTGAGAACGTTATCTTCAAACTGATGTGTGAAAAATACTTGAAAACAAATTCTACCTGCCCGAACCAAAGAGTTTCATGTGACCAAATGGCATTTACACTCAACCACCAAACACGAGATGGATTATAAATGTACTCTCGCTGGTGCATGTAAATGTTATCAATTGCCATTTGATCACTTTTACTGTGTAAGATTTGTAAGATTGCATAGTGGGCAGGTGAAAATGACCAATTACAGATGTAGGTAATAATGGAGAACCTTTTCTAACAGAAATAGGTATATCATGATATCATTGTTATTAGATGCTTGCCAACACGATAAATTAACGAAAAAACTATTCAATTCCTCAATTTCATGTAACTATGCGACTTTTTTTCGAAGAATTGAATTGACCAGGTGAGTAGAGCTTGAAACTCCAGGCAGGTAAAATTGATCAAATAAGAGTTTTCCGAATCAATAGCTCTTATTTAATCTGAAGTGAATTTTGAAGCACGATATCTTAGGAGGGCACTAGCTAACTACCTACAGGATAAAGAAAAATCGAAACATAGTCGGATGAGACGTCACACAACCGGTGTTAGTAAGGAGAAAATAGGTGAAACTTCAGATCACTCTCCTGTAAAATTTTGCAAATGTTACTTGGTCACTTTTACCCGGAACCCCACGATATATCGATACCACTGCCACGTATTATGGAATGATTTTCACGACCGTTATATTACCGTTACACTAAACTTGAAATTGCAGTCAAGTATTTGAATAAATGTGAATATTTGGTGCCGGAGCAATTGACCACTCCTGGTGACAGTGACTAGTGTGATTGCAAGCATTTGGTTATCTGGAGATGTAGCGACCTGTGGCAAGTGTAGGTTTGAAGCCTTTGATTACTGATACTGTGCATGGGCCGTGAATGTTGACACACAATCCATAAATACAACAGATCTAGAATGTACCTCGAGGGAGAAAAACTACTGGTGGATTATAGTCTTTGTTGTTTCTTGGTATGGAAAATTAATTTCTAAATTAAGGTTTAATGTGTTTCACTAGACCTGGATGGGTACCCTCCACCATTGGCCGAGTAGTGACATTGCTCGAAAGGAAAACTATAGACCCATCATTTGTTGACAATGTTGCAACGTATGCTTTATTGCACTTATGAAGTGAGCTAAACGTGCGAAGGGCTGCATACACTTTTTTCAAGAGTTGCAAACAAATTATCATGGACTGGAATGAAATGAGGCTCGGAGCTATTCAACGGCCTGATCAGATAGGCCGTGTGTTTTTGCTACACCAGTAAGCTACTGGAAGCACGTATCTCGAAGGGGTGCAGTTAGTGTACAAAGCAAACCCATTTGCATTCCATCATATTTATTGTCAAAGGATTTGTCAGCAGGATTGCGTAGTAGCATCATAACCATATATTGCTTGCCACATACGTGAAGCTGGTGTTTCCCCGATAGTATCTTTCCTCTTACCATTTCAATGGACTGTTGTACGACAGCTAGGGTGTTCTTCCCACTAATCCAGGGATTGCTTCTGATGGAGCATAGGCACTTTGTGCAGCAAACCCAATATACCAAAAAAAAGTACAACTAAAATGTCAAAATCCCTTCTTCCTCATTTCAAGAGTTTGAACCATCGTAGGAAATAGACGCTCCTTGGGCTCCATGAGGAATGCAGCTTGGAGGGCACCTGTCCAATCAGAACCCACCAGGAGCAGATCTTGTCTTTGCCCCAAGGTCGCCTGCTCTCGAGGCAGGATTTCAGTTGGAATTAAGGCAACCCTACGAGATTGACCAATCAGAAAGCTCAAAATACTAGAAATGCTGAACACTTTTTTCTATGCCCAATGGTAGGGGCGATTCTTATCGTTTTGGCTGATCGTCTTTTTCTCATAAATGTGGACTTGTCCTCGTCAAGGTGTTATCAGTGTTTTCCTGAGCACCAAGTCCTATTTCTGTTGTTCTTCCGTGCGACTATTTTCTGATTCTTTGTTTTCAATGTTATTCAAATGAGCATTGTGTCTGACACTGTTCCCAAACAATCATGAGCGAAATGCTCGGGCATTTTGAACTATCACGCGTACCAAATGGAGTTTGCAAAAACTGTTCACAAACATTCTCGAACATTTGAGCTTGTTGTGTGTGGTAAACTGACGAATCGTCAAAAGGTTTCGTGTTCATTGCGCATCCAGTGTAAATGGCTTATTGGTGAGAGAATGATCGGCTGTTTGTAGCTACCATGTTAATCAGAAGTTTTCGATGTAGGTACGTGTTGATGTCTTATTATTATGTGTTTATCGCGTTTTCTTTTTATGCAAATTCAAATGGAGTGGGAGGACGAGAAATGAACTAGTTGAAATTTGGCTAAGAAAAGCATCTCTTCTGCCCCCTTTGTGGTGGCTCCTGGTGACCTCTGTGGATCCCTTGACTTTCAGGGGAGGAGCTGCCACTACACTATTCCACAGATTACTTTTCTTTCATTGCCCTCTTTTGATTGTGGGAGCTTTGTTGAATCTTGAGAATTTATAAAGGTACAGCACTGCTGGTATACTTTCTCAGCAGCAGGTGTGAACACTTCAAGGTCCCCTCGAAAAGGTTAGAGTGTCAGGTGAAACATTCAACTATGTTTAGGTTCCAGGCAAGTTCAAAGCTCTTATACACTCATTGTTACCCATAGTAAGGTTTCGTAACCTCCACCATTTTCACTAAACTTTTACCCAGTTGAAATGTGAGTGATTCCGACAAACTGGACATTACATGTAAATTAAACACTGAATTTGAAAAATACCGCTTGTGATTGTCTTGCTGTGATTTTCAGGATACAGTCCAAGCTCTGGTTGCCGATTGCGATCATCCTTCTGTAAAACGCATGAAAAATGTCGAAGCATACATGGACAGATGTAAGTGTTTACCTCATTACCTTTAAAGTATACTTAACCTAAAGGCACATCAAATTTCCTAATAATGTTTTGTTATATTTCTAGATGATTCTGTTGCTAAAGATATACGACGACTTCGCATGAAAACGGATGACTTTGAAGTCATTAAAGTTATCGGTAGAGGAGCCTTTGGTGAAGTACAATTGGTAATTTATCTCATGATATGTATTTATTAATTCCTAAAACTTGATATTTCAAGTTTTACGACTTAAAATTCAATTTAAAACAATCCAAAAATCAATATTCATTGAAAATATGTTTACAGGTGAGACACAAATCCACTAGAAAAGTATATGCAATGAAATTGCTGAGCAAATTCGAAATGGTGCGTATCTTTCTTTGATTTTACCAACGTTTTACAATAGAATAATCATCCTATAGAATAATTAATCGTAAAGGATTGCATATTATATAAATACATTACATATAATGAAGGATTGATATATCTACGCCATCATTTTATACTTACTGATATTTCAAATTCAGATAAAGCGGTCTGATTCGGCATTCTTCTGGGAAGAACGTGACATAATGGCTCATGCTAATTCTGAATGGATCGTTCAACTACATTTTGCTTTTCAAGACCACAAATACCTTTACATGGTCATGGATTATATGCCAGGTATGCAAAGTTTACCCACAACTTATGTTTGTTAAAATATAGTTGATTTTCGACGGCGTCTATCATTTTCATTTTACTTGTGACCTTTAGGTGGAGATTTGGTCAATTTAATGTCCAATTTTGACGTTCCGGAAAAATGGGCTAAATTCTACTGTGCAGAGGTTGTACTGGCATTAGACGCTATACATTCCATGGGTTTCGTTCACAGGTTAGTTATTTATTTCTTACTTTTACATTACAATCCTCAAAGACTTTGAAATCATGTTTCACCGAAATTTTTCTTCCCAGGGATGTCAAACCTGATAACATGTTGCTGGATAAATACGGTCATGTGAAATTGGCTGATTTCGGTACTTGCATGAGGATGGATTCCGTGAGTACAAATTTTGAGATTCAACTTCACCTGTAATAATAAAGTTATCTATAAGTTTCAATAATGATAGTTCCAGAGCTGTAGTATTGATTTTCTTTGGTTGCTAACGTGCAATTTCCACAGGATGGCTTGGTGAGATCCGACACAGCAGTTGGTACGCCTGACTACATATCGCCAGAAGTTTTGCAGTCCCAGGGCGGCGAAGGTGCATACGGCCGCGAATGTGATTGGTGGTCAGTTGGAGTATTCCTGTATGAGATGCTTGATGGAGGAACGCCGTTCTACGCAGACTCTCTTGTCGGCACCTACAGTAAGATAATGGACCACCGCAACTCGCTGAGGTTTGATCCTGACTTGGATATCAGCCAGGATGCCAAAAACTTAATATGTGGTTTTCTCACTGACAGGTACAGCTTTAGTAACTTGTCAGCCGAAATATTCTTTCATACACTCGATTTGTTCCTCTTTTCAGTACAATTCAATGTTGAAATAATGTTTCAGACTGAACAGACTTGGGCGGAACGGCATCGATGAAATAAAAGCTCACCCTTTCTTCCAAAACGACCAATGGACCTTTGACAATCTCAGAGATTGTAAGTTGTGCACATTTGAAATTTATCATGAAATTTCAAGCAGAAGAGTAAACTTCTGGAATCAAATCATGAAATCTGTCACGTCATTAGATATAACTGGATTTTCAGTCTTCGGTAATGTTACATTGCTTATACTCAGTGGCGAGGCGTGAAATTTTTGCTAGGTCATCGCTAGTGGCGGCGATTAGTAACCAGAAGTGGAGGGGGGGGGGGTCTGGGGGGCACTCCCAGAAATTTTGAAAAATTACCTGTCAAAAACGTGATTTTGAAGACAAAAGGCAGGGCCAACAAAACAGTTTTGACAATGTTTTACTTCCACGTAGCCACTCTTAGATATTGTAATTAGAAACATTGAAATTTCTATTAAAAGACCTGTTCCTGTCGGTAACAGTAATTGATAAATTTGCCAACGCGGGCAAGGTCTGCCATCAGTCAACAGTTTTTCCTCAAAAATAAAAGAACTAAAAGGTCTTTTTCTCAGTTTCAGTATTATATCGGTGTCTTCCGCCAATGCTAGTGTTAATTCAATATTTGTATTATCTCAGCTCACACAGGAGATAGTAAAATGCCACAAAAACTCACACACTGTAATCACAACAAACCCACCACAAACCACTTGACGTCTGCAAACCCCTCCTTGAGGTTGAAAATTGCTTGCTACGGTAACCCTGTTGTTGTGGCTTTGAACCGAAATTCCACGGACTCGCTCGAAGTTGAGTGTTTGAGCATGACCCTTAAAGCGATTTGATTGGTCGATGTTTTGGAGGCCCTCTGGGGTGAGTGCGGGGGAGGGGAGGTTGTATGAGATATGCAGAATGACTGCGCTTCCACAATAGCACTAATGTCGCCGATGGCTGCTGATGATTGCATTGCCATTGCCATTTAACGTTAGTATTAACTGTTTCTTCAAATTTATTAAATCGACTGGTCATCGCCGAATCCAGAGATGACCACAGGCTTCGCCACTGCTTATACTGGGTGCGGCATAAAAGGTTGGACGCTTTTAAAATGGCCAGTACTTCCCCCCTATCGGGTCGACCAACGTGGGCAAGGGACCATTGTAATCGGGAGGTCTTGAAATTTTTTTTACCAGTTGAAGTCATGGACCTGTGGACAGTAGAGCACCGCGTTTTTGCTTACGGCAGTTTCGTTCGTAATAACGAGTCCGTCACGGCAGTCCAGCGCGAGTTTCGTCGTCATTTTAATATCCACCAAAATCGGGCTGTTCCCTCTAGAAACGCCATTCTTCGTTGGGTTGAAGGACTTCGCACACGAGGTTCATTGATGAGGAACAAACCACCAGGAGCTCCAAGATCGATTCAAACACCAGAGAACATTGAAAGTGTACGACAAGCACTAATTTGCAGCCCGATTCGATCAGCTCGCCTGCATGCTGCTGAACTTAGACTCATTGATCGATCGGTTAGGCGGAATTTGCATCTAGAGTTGAGGTTTCACTCCTATTAGTTGTCCATTGTGCAACAATTACACCCAGGGGATTATGCACAACGAATGACCTTCGCTCGTGAGATGGAAGCACTTATTGAACAAAATGAGGATCTCGTTTTGTTCATGAGCGATGAGGCTCACTTCCACCTCAATGTCATGGTGAATCCGCAAAATTATCGTTATTGGGCTGATGAAATTACACGGACAACCGCTGCATAGCCCAAAAGTTATGGTTTGGTGAGCCATATCCCAAACTTGCATCATTGGCCCTTACTTACATTGAAAACGACAATTGCATTGCTGTCACTGTCAACTCAAATTATACCGGCTTCTTTACACCTGAATTGAGACGAAAACGAATTGCAATACGGCGTATTTGGTTCCAACAGGATGAGGCAACCGCTCACACAGCTAGGGCATCAATGAGCGTTAAGCTGGATTCACAAACAGCTTCCAACAGGATGAGGCAACCGCTCACACAGCTAGGGCATCAATGAGCGTTATTCTTCCTCTCTTCCCTAGCCGCCTTATTTCCAGGTTCGGTCACGTTCATTGGCCTCCTCGGTCCCCAGATTTGTCCGCATGTGACTTTTTTCTGTGGGGAAACCTCAAAGCACGTGTTTACCAGCCCAAGCCCCGAACATTGGAGGAATTGAAGGATGCTATTCGCGTGGAAATCGTCACAGTTGAGAGAGCAACGATGGAAAGAGTTTTCGGAAATTTCCAAGAAAGACCCCAGCAGTGTATCACGAACGAGGGACGCTACTGAGTTTTTCGAAAACGTCCCACCTTTATGCCGCACCCTGTACAACCATGAATGATATTTGAAATCGCGATTTTGCTGTTCTTACGACATTTCTTTTTTCAGGCGCTCCTCCCGTTGTGCCAGAGCTCTCTGGCGATGCTGACACTCGTAATTTTGATGACATTGAAAAAGATGAGAGCCCTGACGAGAATTTTCCTGTTCCTAAAGCTTTCGCGGGAAACCACCTACCATTTGTTGGCTTTACTTATTCTAAGGATTATCAGTAAGCATTCATGACACATTTTGTTTTGTTGCAAAATTACAGTTGGAAAAATTGCATTACATTTATTGGTTAATTAGAATCGAGCGGATGGTCATTACGCTATTTCTTTTCCAGATTTATGAGCTCTAATAATCGACCGATAGATGCGGTGAGTACAGATGCCAAATCTTTGTTATTCATCAATTTATTCACTTGTGTTGGACATGGCTAGTTGTCCCTTCTCGGATCTTGAATCCCTCGCCTTGGGAGATGAATCAGACGCCTTCAAACGACTGGATCATTCTCTTTGCGCGGCGGAGCAATAAACTGCATTCAGCTCAATGGAAGGGGCAAATATCCATCATCCCACCTCACCATGTTACACACTTAATCTGCCTTCACTTGTTAACTTGTCTTTTGTCGTGCCAAATATCCATTTCACTAGCTTTTCTTTGTCTTAAGGGATTCAGACCCTCTGTGTAAGATAATTCTTCTTCCTCCCTTTTCTTCACAAACGATTCTAATTAAGTGTTGCTAGAACATTTTTTGAACTTTTTCGAATCAATAGACACTTTGATTAAACTTCCCTAACCACCGCATTTAAAATTAACTGGGCAAGGTTTTAGAAATTATGAGTTACCGTTAGCGTTAAGTTAAAGGTAGCTCTAAATCAAATCGAAAATCAATCAAAGTCTTATAAATCTTTGTTGGGCTGATTTCATAATATGTGTTAGAATTAAAAGAAAACAGGTCTCAGATCTTTAATAATTTGCCAGTCCACAGTTCTGAGCTATTGTTAACTCGTTAGATCTTTGGACCAACTCCAAACATGCAATAGAAAGTTTTGAAAGAACAGGACCAATTTCCTTGTTTGTGCTGTTTACTGTTTTCCAAAAAATGTTGTATCTTGTAAAAATCCCAAATACTTTGTCTTGCATTGCTTTATTAGAATTACGCCTAAGCTTATGTGATGTTATCCCGATTTTTCTAATTCTGTGATTGTCTTCATTTTTCATGCTGGTGATTTCCGTAGGTCGATATGGTAAGTAGTTGTCTCACACTATGATATTACATATTTAGAAAATAATTTGTCCGTTATATTAGTATTTTCATACTTATCTAGAGTTGCCCCGTTGGAAGTAAAGCTAATTCAATGGCTCCTAAAATGTTTAAATTGTCATTTTTCAAAATTTCCTTGATGAAAACCCGTTTTGGGGGCATTCTGAAAGGATTTTTATTCAATACTTTTTCATACTATTCAGAAAATGAAGAGTTAAGTTGCTGCCAGAAATTCCGGACCATGAGTCAATACAACTATATATTTGCGATATGACAGGAACAACCATCCATTTTACATCCTCCTCTCCTCCCAATCTTGCCACCTGGAATTCCCGCTCAGTGTCTCAGACAATGTAGTATGTCCGTGGTCGTGCTACTAAGTATCCAGGAGAGAGTGCAAGCATGATTGTTAAACGGTAATCCAGGAGGAGATGAATAAAGGAAAAGGGAGGTGTAAAACCAAAATTAGAAAATATGAAACAAGGTAGATAAACCTAACGGAACGTCTATCTGAGGACATTCAGGCCTGCAGGAGGTACAGGGTGTTCCAAAAAGAACGTTGGATTTGGAAAGACTGTAAAATTGATTTATTTTTCACAAAAAAGCAAACAAAACAAAAAAAGTTATACTATTATATTCAGATCTTGAGGATTGAACGTGAAAAACAACATCGGGCGTATGTCCTTCCCTTGTGGCCCTACACGCAATCACCCTGTCCATGAAATTCACCATAACCCAATCACACACATTGCACCAATTTGGCCAAACGCACGTTGACTATCATCCTTGAGTTCCGCCACATTTGTGGCTTTGCCTGGACTTGTGCTATGGAAAGTCGAAGGAAAGACGAGAAGGGACCGCATCAGGAATACCAGATTCAGAGCCATACTAAACGTAAAGCCACTAGCACATACAATTAAAGAATCGCAGCTGAGATGGGCAGGCCACGTGTGGGGAATGGATAGGGATGGACTGCCAAGGAGGATAGTGGAAGCAAGGCCCCAGGGACGAAGACCAAGGGGCAGAAGAAGGACGTGGTTGGATAACGTGGAGGAGTCAATGCAAGCGAGGGCCCTAACCTTGGGAGAAGGAAAAATTACAGCCCAGCAGAGACCCAAACGGCGATCTCTTTGCCAAACCTCGACACCTTACGGTATGAAGAGGATGAATAAGTAAGTAAGTAAGCCTGGACTTGTGACTTCGTGTAACCCCACAGTAAAAGTCACATGATTGAGGTGGGTAGACTTGGTCTCCTCGCAACAAGATGAGTCAATCTGGAAACGTCTCACGCGGCAGTGCAATTGTTTCCCTGGAAGTGTGGTACGTGCACCATCCTGTTTGAACCTAAGATTCTCGATGTTCATTTGATCCAATTGATGCCAGATGAAATCAGTGATCATTGTTCAGTGCCTAACTCCGTTCACACTGACTGCATTCCCATCTTCGTCTTCAAAGAAGAACAGGCCGGTCAAACCTCCAGTCCAAATCCCACACCAAACCGTAACTCTTTGAGGGTGCATTTCTCGGTCTTGAGTCCTCAGCTCCCCATATTCGGCAATTTTGTTTTAACAGAGCAATTCAAATGAATATGGGCTTAGGTGAAGATTATGCGTTTACAGAAACCGTTTGCTGTTCCCTAGTGTACCTTTCCATGGTAATCACTAATAAAAACAAAATTCCTTGACATCTCAAAACCTCAATGATAACGGATATAAAAAATAACAACAACAAAAAACAAAAATGGCGGTAATTTCAAATCTGCCGTTCTTTTTGATACATCCTTTATTTGTTGAATGCACCTGCAATCACCTGCACAATTCGTTGGGGGTCGCTGCTATTCGCTTCAATACGTTTGGGGCATTGAATCCATCTGTCCTGGTGGATCGCTAACCTCTTCCCAGTCTGATGAGTCGTGGATGAACTGTGGTCGTTCTTACAGATATTCAGCTCTGTCACCGCCTTGCCAACATAGAATGCACTGCATTGCGTGCAGAGGTGCTGGTATACACTTATGTCGAGGTTGCATTTATTTGAACCAGTTGGCAGTTATAGAGATCAGCGGCGACGTGAACTGTGAGTTAACATCACCAAGTGCCCATGTCAAACACTGTCAGTCGCCACACGCCATATGCTGATGTAAACTATGGAAAACAGTTTTAAAGGAACATATACATTATTTTACTCAAATGTAGTATGAAAATTTTAAACTGATAGAAAGAAACACGATCTGACACATATCTGTTTAAAATATTCTTACTTACTTACTTCGTCTGTCCTCTTCTACCTTGCGGTGTTGAGGTTTTTGCAAAGAGCAGACCATCCTTTCCTGTCTTCTGCTAGGGTCCCAGCACGGCCCCATTGAACTCCCCTGGCCTGCAGACTGGCCTGGACGTTTTCTTCCCATGTGCGACGTGGTCTACCAATTGCTCTTCTACTTGGGTAACGTGCTTCCCAGGCCATAAGCAGATATCTGTTGTCTGGCATTCTTAATACAAGCGAGCACCCTCTAATCGGTGTTGCAAGGGATTCAAGTGCAGGTTTCTCCGAATTCAATGTTTAAAATATTCAGAGCACATAAGTGTATGTGTGTGCTTGTATGTGGCAGTGTGGACTGAACTCGTGGCCTGGAAAGTCTACAGAATTTCTTGCAGCAACTAAACTCTTCATTCTGTGTTGGATTCTCCCATTCCGTTCCTCTTCTTTCTTGATATTGACAAGAGTGTTGTCGCTATGACGTTTCATAACAAACGTATACAAAGGCCACCGACTTTAAACGTTACTTGCAGTATTAGAGCTGCCTTTCTCCACCTCTGAAGAAGTCATTCCTCTAGCCCATTTCAATTTGAGGCTATTCCTGTTGCCTGGATCCATCAACCACCTGACATTCCATATTCCGAGTTTTCCATGCTCCTCCTGAGGAGTGCTCCTCCTGGAAATGAGGAGTTCAATGTTACGAAAAACCCAATATTATAATAAATATATCATCACAATCTAAAATGCAGGCGTTCCAGTCCTCGCCTTGCTCATCTATGTAATTGGACCTTTGGCCTCATATCCAGATGTTAGTAATTAAAACATCCGTTTCATTTTCAGAGAGATATCCCCTCCCTGGAAGGAGAGTTGGAGAAAGAAAAAAAGTTGACGGAAGCTTTGGAATTGAAGCTAAGATCTTCAGCGAAAGAACTCGATCTTTCAGTCCAAAGGGAAACGGAAATCAGGCAAGAGCTGTCGTCACTTGAGAAGACAACCGCACTTCTTAAACATGAACTTAAAGAGGTTGGATACATTTAATTTCGTTATAATTTGTTCATTTTAAAACAATTGAATGTGTTTTATGTGGATCTTTTGAACTGTTGTCTTGGAGTAACGTAATTAGCGATAGCCTTTTTAACGAGTTTTTATTCTCCTACTACAGTGGCAAAGGAAAGCTGAAAATGAAATCGAAAACAAGAGAAAAGCCGAGTCCCATTTGCAAGAGGTTAAAAGAAAATTGGAGGACGAACATAACAGGCGAACTCGGGAAATGAACAACAATCAGCAAGTCTCTGACAAGATTTCCATGCTGGAAAAACAAGTTAGTTGTATTTTTTCTCTCAATATTTGGTTGGTGTAATACGATTAGCTGTTATATGATTATTTTTTGGTTAGTTGCTATGTTGTATTCGTTTCGTGGAATTCCATTATTAAAAGGTATAGGTTTGTTTACAATTTCATATTGTTGCATGCGTTTTGTGAAACTGGGCCAAAACTTCACACAATTGAAAAGATTACCAGGTGATAAATCCTGATGATGAATGGTTCAGTCTGATACCATTCCTTAGACGTACGCTTTTGCTCAATTATATGTGATATATAATTGCTTACTTTGTGTTTTGGAATAGGTTCTTGAAAAGCAAGAAAAGTTGAAAACGGAGAGTGAGACCAACTCAAGGCTCAGGAAGCAGGTGGCCGAATTGATCGTCGCCAAGACTGCTAGCGAACAACTAGCTTCGGAGTTGCAAACTATGCTTGACTCGTTGCAGTCTCAAAGAGATACCCTTCAACAAGAAGTTGCCGCTCTTCAGGGGCAACTGTCCCACGAAAGGAGTTCCAACGCTCACGCTGCCGATCTTCAAAAAGAACTCGAAGGTAAGGGAATTGACCAAGATTCGCCTAAATAACAGTTGTAACCCCTTCTAAACAGTTGTCAAATTCTACTGCTTTGTACCAACTTATAATTGAAACTTATTCGCAAGTTTACTTACAAGTATCGATCCATTTTCGTGAACTGTATCAAACGGTAATGGCCCTACTGATTTTTGTTTTGTTTTTATCATAACAAATTTGAATTGGCTAGGCAGATATCATTGTTTTACATCTGATATTGTTACCTAATAGTAGTGCTACCAACAGTATTGAGAATCACTAAAACAAGTTGTCAAGTTTAGAAAAAGTATGCAGTGGTTATTTCTTGTTACCATTATAGTACGAAACCTACCGTTAATTTACCGATGCAGTATGCGACCTACTCTCCACTGTGCGACCTCTGGTTGTTTTCTTGCTCTCGCGAACTGAGTTGTGGTTTTGTCTTCTGCTCTTTCACCTCAAGCTCGTGATCTGCCTTAACCCCCCTACTCTCCCAAGTGTTTGTCACGTCTAATCAGTCCTCGCAGTTTGGTTAACCGGCAACATGCTACGAAGAGATGTGTGCGTGCAGTTCTTAAAGGTGAAAGATGTGCTGCCCGAGCAACGGTTGAAGGAGGTTTTTTATCGTTGAGAAACGGGAAAGGGCGACGCTGCTTCCTGTAATCAAAAATGAAATTAAAGCAGTATCAGTGATTCTCTTGGATCAATGGAGTGCTTAGGCAACCCTCAACGCGGAAGGGATACACCCACAATTTGTTGGAGAGGCAGTTGGTCGAAGAGTGGTGGCGTTCCCTCCACCCGATAAACGTTTTTGAGTGGGGGCCACTTTCACCAACCAGTTTAACGTGCCGTTTAGGCTAACGCCTGAATTTAACGCCCTCGTTAGACCGATTTGTCTTTCTCAACGGAGCCCCAACGCCCGTTAGTATTAACGAGCTCGCCAAGCTTAATTCACTTGTTAACGGACTGATTAGCCTCGCCATCTTTTTTGTCTGTTCCCTATCGTTTGGATCAATTTCGTAATAGATATTTTGAACTCCGTCGTAAATAATTTGATTTTTGACGATTCCTCGTCATCATCGGACGAGGAATGGCTGCCGCGTTTCGTTCTGACGCGGGAAGATCATTTCCACAACCTGGACTACGCCAATTTCCAAAAACGATTCCGCCTTTCCAAAGCAAGGGCTTTTGAAGTGCTTCAGCTCGTTGAGCACCGATTGGAGTTCTGTGAACAGGTGCTTATTGTCTAGAGAGAAATCAGAAGCCCTGGCTCGTTTTTGGGAATCACCCATTTTTTTCTGGAACTGAAACGCACTAATCAACAAACAAGAATATCTTCAAAAAAACTCACAAAAAACTATATTAAAAGTCAGATAGGATTTCAGTCATGGAGCCGAGCATGAAAATGGCTGTCCATTCCGGTAGAAGATTTTATGCAATTTCCGCCGAGTACCTACCAGCCCCCTGAGTTCAGAAAAGCTTCTCTGCCGTTTCAAAGCCACTGCGTTCAAAAATTAGGTACTTGACATTAACCTTGTATGATATTTATTCCTGGCTTAAAACATTTTTCTGTTTATATACTAGAAATCACTTATTTACTCGCTTACATGAATCATAATGTAATTACCCTACTTGGTTCGGTCTTGTGTAGGTTATAAACTTATCCCACGAATTTTCTGGAATTTTTGCGCCTATCGATTAATTCTAAATTTACAAAGGTTATTCAAATTTGAGTCGAATTGTGATGGAAATGAGGCAAAATGCATTTACTTGGTGTTGCAATTAAGGTTGGCCGGCGAATGGGGGATCTTGCGCCTTTGCCGTTTCTCAAGGTGAGAACCCGGTTTCTCGGGATGAGTCAACATCAGTACTCCTGCCTTCGAGCGGGAGTGTGTCGTTTTACCGCAATGTTCGTGTCCTGGTTCATCAATGTTGGACACATTATCACAAAATCTTCGATTTTTGGCTACACTGTTCCGTTACGCTGCCATCAGCTAACAAACTGCTCACTTAACCTTTTGGCGGGCGCGCAGCCGACCTCAGGTCGGCTTTAGCGCATTTCACAAACCCCAATTTGTCTCGGGCGTTCTGTTAATTCACAGTAATCCTCGTTCACTACCCCTTCTACCTTACTGCGTCGCCAAGCGCTATTTTCCCGTGCATTTTCAGTTGCTATTGTCAATTGATTGTGTGAATCTCTGTTTGGCCGACCTCCGTACAGCACGCGCCACTCATGTGAGTATTTTTTCAGTCCCCTAATCGTAAACTTTATTACTATATCTTACGTTTATCGTTGAATGTTTATTCTCTTATGTCATGAAACATACTTTCGTATGACATGAGTGAATTGTATGTTCCTTCAAAAACTCGTAAAAATACTCTTTTTTCCTGTCAGGGAGAGACGAGGAAATTGGCTTATTTCTTTCGTTTTCTTGACATGGCTGGTATCAATGCACAAGTTGCCTACCACTGTAACAACCTAGAAAAAGTTGAAAGAAGGCGTACCTTCCTGAGCAATTTGGCGTTTCAACTTATGAAAGCCCAGTTGAAACAGAGAGCTCAGCTCAAAAACCTTCCTAAAGATATTCAAGTCTGTTTAGTACAATATCGAGATTAATCACTTGCTGAGCAAAGTCATAGCGAACAGGATCGTAAAAAAGGACCTTGCTATTTGTGGCCGAAGAAGAAATGAAAGTTGACCACTGTGAGATGTGCGACTTGCGATATTCTTCATCAATATGAGTGTTTTTTCTGAACTTTTTAATCAAAGACGATTTTTGTTGGCCCCATCCAGCCCAGCGTTGATCAATTATATTTGTAATAGATGTTTGCAGAGGCAAACGACTCACGAACTTTATTACTCAAGAAGAATTTGGCTAATTCCACCACCTCTACAAAGAGCTTAGGAACAGTCGAGATCTGTTCAGATCCTACACAAGAATGGAAGTAACAAGATTCGATTATTTGGTGGAGACGATAAGACCAGAATTCATTCTGGGGATTCTCATAACCTTGCTGACTTCCTCCCAGCAGCTTCAACTCTTCATCCTATTTTTGTAATGAGGGTTTCTTTTATCCCAAATGAGGGTCGTTTTCGTGTTTCACTAATTAGCTGCTCCAACATTTCTCTGAGAAACCTCGCAAACACTATTGAAACAAGATAAATAAACAACTTGGGAAACACAACTTGACAAAGAACAGCTGTAACACACGCGTTTGTTGCGAGAGTAGCGGGGAAAAATCAAACCGATTTGATTTCGAGCCGCGTGTAGCGTGTGCGTGTTAGCGATTTCCGCTAGAGCGTGTGCACGCAGGACGCACAACTCAGTTATCATGGTTTGATCGGAAAATCGCCCGCCCCTCGATAAACGCTCGACCCCCGCTGGTATCGCGCGGCACCCACTCACGTAGGACGCGGCGTTAACGCCTGGGCGTTAGTGTACCGAGCCGATTAACTGATGCCACGTTAGACCCAGTTAGGTGAGAGTGGCCCTAGGTCGCATACTGCGTCCTCGGGTGACTTGCATAGATAGGGTACGTTGCATACTATAGTACCTATTTCTTTTGGGTACTTCTACTTTTTTTACATATTTTTTTATAGTGTTCCCAATTAAAAAAACCTATTACTTCCCAAAATGTTTATCCTTGTTTATCACCAAAAATACTTAGAAGATACTTTCGTTTCCAATTGACATGTTTGTCGTTGTTTCTTGTCATGAAGAGTGAGTAAAATATATTGAGTAGCAAGTTCGAGTAGAACTTCGTTGGAAAATATGTTGACAATTTAAAATGGTTTGAAAAACCACTTCGTCTAGAACTAACTTACCTTGGAATGCTAGACCCAATAAAAAATAAAACTTCCGTCAATTCATAAACAAGAGGCTGTGGATGTGGGATGAGTATCCGTCTAGCAGATGGTTAAATTTCAACTTTACATGTGTTTGAAGGGTAGTGGTGTCACAATCGTCCACAATGAAATGATTGAAACTCTTAGTTTCTGAGTAGCATCTATAGCAGTGGTTCTCAACTAGGGCGATACCTGTGAGCAAATATTGACAATTAAAGAGCTCTAAAACTGGAACTAACTACAAGCAGCTTGAGTCATATTTACCATCATACTGAAAGGACAGTGTGTAAGTGAATGTTACAATGATTCAATCTCCCGTCCTTTGCCATAAGTTCTTTGGAATTTGGCATTTCCAGGAGGGAGTGACTTCGAGGAATTTGGAGTGCCCAAGGAGTGTCACATTTCCACCTGTAGTTCCGCAAAGGATGGATGGTTGAGAACTAGCTCGTACCATGCATCCATTCAGCCTGCTGTTGGATTTGCCCCATGTTGCAATACTCATCGTCTCGTTCATTCATTATGATAGGCATAGCTTTGACAGTTTGATACGGTGGACATTATAATTGATTGTCACTGTTGAATCTCTTTCCCACTGTTGATGGTGTCGGTTGTAGAGTATTACACTTTGGTGACACCCAAGTTTACTGCCAACACTTGGAGTCCTTGCTTAAAGACTTTTCAGGACGTTTAGAGGATATTTTATCAACGGAGATCCCTCACTGATCAATGAACCCATTTTTGAGGGCCAAGAGAGTTTATTGAACTTTCAAGTGATAAGACCCTGATACCCAGCCCCCAGGATGGTGGTGTGTTTGGAGAGTTATGATTTTAACACGTTCAGAGCGGAGAGGTTCAAATGAGACCCATCCTGGTGGAGCGTCTCCATTGAGTCTCAGGTGAATAACTCACACCCTCTCCTTTCAGATCGAATAACTACGACAAGAATGTTTCTACCACTGTTTCCTCCGGGGGTTTCCTTCTAGTTGACCTAACCACCACTAGATTGCTCTTCGTTTCAGATTTCATTCATTGCCACCCATTCAATCCCTCCCTCCATTTTGGCTGATTCTAAAGACTGTGATTTACTTTTTTCGGGCCTCCGCCCATAAGCAAGAACAGCTGAATTTGCTCCGCTCTGAACGTGTTAAGGAAACGTTGCTCACCTGCAGTGCGGAGGACAGTCTTTGATTTCATTCTCATCCTCCTACCTCATCGAGCGTGGTTCACTCTGGAGACAGATCTCAACTCTGAAAACAGAAATCGATTTGACTTCCTGAATACTGTGATATTCTTGAATTCTCTGCCTCAGGAGACATACCCGTCGCATACTAGTGTCTGGGACATCCTCTAAGGCTTGTTTCACACTACTCCAGCATTCGGGTGTCCAGTTTTCTACCCGGCAACGACCAAATCGGTCTATTCACAGGAATGACAGGAACCCAGCAACGTTCTTCTCATAGTTCCTCATAGCCTGTTTTGACGCAGAGCACCATGGATCGTGATTTGTTAGCGCGGTTGGTATTGTATTTGTGAATGAAGAGAAGAAGAAGAAGAAAGAGAATGCTCTGGGTTCATCCAATCAAAATGAAAAGAGGTGAAGTGGAGGCATTCTACATACTCTACAATCAACTAAGAGAAGACGAACGAAAGTGTTTAAATTACTTTCGCATGAGCATGCAAAGTTTTGATGAACTACTCACGAAAATCAAGGATTTAATTCAACGGCGCAACACATTGAATCTATCCAAATCGACAGCTGTCCACGGCAGAGGGGGAAGCCGGCGCCCCCTCGTCGTTCACCCAACTGCCGTCCATCGGAAAGATGAGCACAACTTCAGTCGGCTTGATGTGAATCGTCTAATTCCACTGTGGACCTATCAACCAGGTGACCGGCGTCGTCTGCCCCACTGCCGGAGTTGCAGGAATTATCTGCATTCAGCATGTCACATGGTAGTAGAGCGTGGTTATGATCATTTCCCTTTAATCGTTTACTGTCCTGACACCCCCCCTGATTCCCTCGAATTGCCCAATTATTGCTAGCATCCCCCATAATTGTGAAGCATTCCTCCAATCAGCCCCCCAACCCCACCCCTTTTTTCAGAGTTCCAGGAGTGTGATGGGGATGGTTACTCTGCACTGCCCATATGCTTGAATCCGCCGTCTCTGGAGATACACCAGATGCAAAAAGCAGGGTTCAAATCCATCTGGAAAACTATCGCGAAAGTTCTTACAAGCAGCTGATTGGTTGGCTGAATATTTTTTCCGGACAGGCACTTTTAAAGGAAACTGTACGCATCAGATTTTTCAAATATTTTTCGTTCCGCATCTGCGCAGTTCACTACCGGGCATACGGAATGGCATCGGGAACCAAAACAGCAGTGGGAGGAAGCGCGGGAAACAAGTTTGTAGCTCTTGCGCGGCCGATTCCCCTCCATCCCCTCCACTTTTACTTGCTTCCCCTATCCGCATTTCCAGACGTGCTGGATGGATGTGAACCCTGCTTAACAGCGTCTGAAACATCCTGTAAGTGTTGGGAGCACAATCCGCATTCAGATTAATGAAAGGGAAGCTATAGCAATCCAACACCTCCCCATCTTACAATACAGGGAGAAAATGAAGCACCTACTCGATCTCGTCCATTTCTGTATTGTTCAGTAAAGTTCGGTTGCGATCATCCTGTTGGTATTTTTAATTAATTGATTCCTCTTTTAAAAACCTCCGAACTTCATTCCACCCATGATAGGAAAATCTTCAGCTCCTCCCAGGGGGCAGCCACTTTGAAAAAGTTGAGAACCACTGATCTTAGTCTGATCAGATGCAGTTGGGTCTAGCAATTGTTTTATTTTCTTATGATTTATTGTTATCAAATGGGACCTGTTATTGGAGGACCAAATGCGGTCTTTTGATCACACGCTTCTTTGTCTCGCAGGATTATTCAGTAATTTTTATGTTTTGCTGCTTTTCAAGGATTTTCTTTGAGAGTTCTGGAAGGTAACCTGTTTCGAGTGTTGGTTTTCTTCATTTTCCTAGTAAACCCTACTACCATCCCCGCTCGAATTAGTATTTTTTTGAGTTTTTCATCGGTGTGACATAGGTGTAGTACCTTGCAGTTTGATTTTGAGTTTTTCTCGGATGTTCTCTCTGCATTACCCGTAGCATAGTATTCTTGTGTTGTCATTTGTATGATTGTTTGTCAACTTGAAAGTGGGTGTGATTCATCGAGATAAGAGTGGAGTAGTGTTAGCACAAAAGGAGAACCTCAAGCGTTTGACCTTGAGATCTTCAGTAAAGGAAAATTACAGATAATGGAGTGCTATAGAGTGTTCGTAAATACGTTATAACTATCAGCTTTTTAGTTGCTCCATTTTCCTCTTTGGAACATATATATATATATCGCTCCATGATCCTACCTCCATAACTGATTACCTATCATCAGTTATCTCATGTAACCAACTAAAAATATAATCAGTCAGTTGTTAAGAGAACTCGTGCATTTTATTTATGACTGCCTTCAATATTCAATAATATTTAATATTAAAACACCCTCGAAGTCTGTTCTCACCCTACCCTAAACTTATCTCGATGGTGATTTTTCATACCATTTGCACGTTTCCCAACAATTTTGGTTTATTACATTTTATGATATGTAATCTCAATGTACCTTTCTCAAGAAAGCAGTTGAGGCTCTGCGATGCAGAATAAATCAATTGTATTTTAGAAAATAAAAATTTCACTGTCTCTTTGGGAAACACTGTGCCATGCTGAGGGAGATACAGATAGTATAACTGTTTTGCGCAACTTCTGAATTCAACACTTCTAAATTCCATGCCAGAAGCTCCAGATCGACAACTTTTTATACGTGAAGCTCCCCGTCTCGTACATACGAAAGTCACCTAATAGTTTAATAATTTTATTTGCAGTTATCTAGATTTTTGGCAATTGCATAGCCATTGACCGCCGCCACCTAGAAAAAGATTCTATACCATAAAGTTCAGAAATCAATAAAATTCTCTTCAATTTCATCTTAAACTAGTTTAATGGCCCTGCTATGCAGGTTAAAAAGAAATAGGTGAATAACACAATGAGGGAGTATAATAACAATATGCAAAGTCAAAAAATCGTATATCCCAAATCCCCGAGGAGAGGACCACGTCCTTCACTGGCGGGGTCGGGGGGAAGAGGGAGCAGGTCGGTTGCCCTGGGAGACGGGGAGGGAGAATTCCACCCGCCCAGCGTTACCACCCCCTGAAACGCCGATATACTCTGATAATCTCGTCTTTATATAGTGTGATGAACTGCATGGTGAATCAGAGTAGATCATAAGGAAGCTTGGTGAACAAAACACCATGCTTGAATAATTGTAGTATACTGAAACAAAGTTAATTTAATTGACGAAGTTAACTTGTCACAGAATAATATTGTGATCGTCGTCTCTAAGGGAAACTACGTAAAAATCTACATCTAAATCGTCAGTCGTCAAACATCAAGTCTTGGCGGGTATTTACATGAAAAAATTTGTATAAATTTGGTAAGGGTGATGGTGTGTGAATCGTGCTTTTCAATCAGTTTCTCCAACCACACGTTCTTTTTAATTGACCTACTTCGCCTATGATTCCCCTCCTCTGTATTCATCTTGATATAAACAACAATTTGGTATTTGACCAAAGCACAAAAAAAAGACATATATGTTTGGGTGGATGCCTATGAAAACCTCCTTAAATTGTGCATGAAAAGACTCGCATATGTCTGCAGTACTCAGTGTAGACTCATCTGGCTGTCCCACATATTGGGAGGGGGGTACAATGCACTGTCACCAATGTAGTTATCATGCATCTACTCTCCATACAGGAGGGATTTTTCATGCGGACAATGGCTGTGCAATTGCCTAAAATCTTGGTTACGGCAAATGAAATTATCTAGATACTAGTTTAATGGTCCTGCTACGCAGGTTAAAAAGAAATAGGAGAATAACACAATGAGGGAGTTTAATAACAATATGCTAAAGTCAAAAAATCGTATATCACAAATCCTCGAGGAGAGGACCACGTCGCTTGCCCTGGGAGATGCTTCACCCCGCTGGGGCCCTTCCTTCCTTCACTGGCGGGTCGGTTGCCCTGGGAGACGAGGGGGGGGGGGGAGAGATAATTCCACCCGCCCAGCGGTGCCACCCCCTGAAAAGTGGATATACTCTGATATGCTCGTCTTTATATAGTGTGATCAAGTGACTTTCGTATTTAGGCGACGTGGAGCTTCGCATACATGAAGAGATAGGGGGCGGGGAGCACCGAGTACAAGGCAAATGAGTCACTTTGGACAGGGAGCTTCGCGTAAAAAAAAAAAAAAAAAAATCCCAAATTCACTAGGTACTCATGATTAGGAAAACTTGAAGTAGATAGCGACTGTGGTATGATGTGGAGGCAAAGGAATTACCTTCCAGTTTACGAAAGGTATCTTCGTATATTGTAGGTAGTTGTTTACAATGAGTAGATCCATTGCTTGATCTATTACTTATCCACCTAATAATGTAGACAGTATAATGAAGTCAAACTTTTACTACTCAACCTCAAATTCAACGTCACTGCTCGCTCTTCCTTCATTTAGCTGTTCTTCTACCTATTTAAAAATGACACAAACACGTTAGTACCTTCACTAGCTCGCCCTAGACATTGCTCCCCGTTGTTGAAGAAAAAGTTGAAGAACGAAAGCACTCAAATGCTTCTTCTCAAACTCTCGGCAAGTAACACAACTAAATGTGGGTTTTTGTTTTAACCATATCTCTAATTTTTTTTAAAAATAAGTCAATACACCATTACTTATAACGTAAATAACCAGCAAAACTAAAGGTTACATTTTTGGATAGCAGAAACGCTTTTTTTATAATATTTCTGTTTCAAGTTTCACCCATAACCCAGTTATTTTGGTTTTATGAATGTTTCTATGTAGGAATGCTATTATGTTCCCTTAGATGATGGTTGGTTTGCTAGTTTGAGCAAGACGTTATTTTATTTCTTCACGTTCTCAAATTCTAACTGATCTTGTTGCGTACAATTAAAACTCGAAGAGTTGACTCCAGCGAAGCATTATCAATGAAATTTCATTATTAGGTACAGACCCCTCTTCTTGTGTGGCGTTCCTCTCCACCGATGTTTCCCAAAAGTTTTTAGATTTTCTCATTTATTTTTCTCCAATCAGAAATCATGAAACAGTATCCCAATGAATAGTGATGTCTCACCAAAACTAACAGGAATTGGTCAATCGAAATAAAATAAGTAGATTTTGGACGTTTAAAGAGCAGAATGGAGTTGATTACTCTATTTATTACTATTACTCTATGTCTTCACGTCCTGACCAGAGTTACCAGATTATATGGAAATTGCTCACTATGATTTCACTTACCAAATACTTTAGATCCTTTAGGGTTGACAGACATGTGATATTGTACCACTTCAAATGCAAATTAAACGAACTGTCTTCTTACAGATCGGATGACCGGGCTAGCCGAGGAGCTTGAACGGCGCAATGTTCGGGAGTCTAAACTCTCCGATGACAACAGGCAGCTGAACGAAAAAGTCAGCACCTTGGAGAAAGAGTGCGCGGGTTTGGAACTGGAGCTCAAAGCTGCTCAAAATAGGTACCAACAAGAAGTGAAAGCCCACGAAGAGACTCAAAAATCCCGACTTCTCAGTAATCAACAAGCTAACATGGAAGTTGTTAAAGGTAAAACCACTTCATTCTGTTTATCTCGTCTCATTTCAGACAACTGCGTCATTTTAAAATTGGATTTGAAATAATCGTTAATTTTGATGTCTTGCCAATCCAATGCAGCTCTCCAAGCGAAGCTTAATGAAGAGAAAAGTGCTCGACAGAAATCGGATCTCAACTATCAAGAGAAAGAAAGGCAAATGTCGATGCTCACTGTTGACTATAGGCAAATTCAACAAAGACTTCAAAAATTAGAAGGTGAACACCGGCAAGAGCTTGACAAGGTACTGATAATTTTTATTTGTATTTTTTAATATTATAATTTTTAGTAGGTTGATGAATTTATTATTTATTGTTTCTTTTTTAAGAGCTGCCGTAAATAGGTTATTGTGCTCTTGAGGGTTTCCCGTAATCTTTGTTATCCAAAAGAAAGGAAGTGGGTTGAGGTCCATCCCTCTAGTTGAGTAGCATCAATGCTCCATCTTCAACCCTAAGGTAGCTGACTTTCCTCCTTGAGATTCGGATCCCCCGTGAAACCGCCCGTATTACAGCCATCTGGGTCACTTGCGACAGAGGTTTTGACCAGTTGTCAGACAGGACAATTGATACTGTTTTTTTGAAGAAGCAGTCGTACTCTTTGTGAAGGGAGCCCTTGCAGGATATCACTAAGGGCGTAAACGAGCATCTCATACCCTCGGCTGCCCTGTCATATTTTCTATGGTCTGCACTGGCAGCATTTTGGGAAACTGATGTCCAGGTTGGAGAGCTGAAGGAGGAGGCGTCAGCGTTAACGCAGGGTATCCAAATACACCACCCTTTCTGCATCCCACAAACCATGGATTTTCAGGTCTGCAACCAGTCTTGGGGTGCCGTATTCATTCTCCGCCAGTATTGGTTCGATTCCAACGGAGTTAAATGCCAAGCTTGCCAACGCTGCAGCCTGGTCTCTGATCAGGCCACGACCTCACTTGATCTGTCCCGCTCTTTTGCAGTTTAAGGCATGGCTAAGGTCCAGCAACCCACCACAGCCATCACAATGGTTTGGCATTCCTTTGGGTTCCCTTCCATATCTTACGCCCAATGTGTCCCTAAACTGCATCGGTGAGAGATCTAAGTCATCATTAAAAAGCGTATTTAATAATTATAATCGTTCAATTTTTGCTTCAAAACAGAAATCAATATAGAGGTTGTGTATGGTTCGAGCTCCTTGGGCAATCTTCTCCTGTTACATCCTAGGAATGTTTTGAACAGGCCGGGGGACGGCCCCGTAATAGTTTTTATTCGCTGTTGCGTTTTCTGTTGTGCACTGACGTTGTTTTTGAAGGAGTGGGATGAACAACTAACAGTCGAATTTGTGCAAAACGGATTGAAATTCCATGAGACCAAAATCAAAAGGTGAATCTCCCACTTTCCTGGATCACAAAAAAATGTATGCGCTTGAAGTGTATGTAAATTTCACTGGCAAGTTCATTCATGGCTGTAACATATTCACCAATTATATGATTTGCTAATGCAAGTCTGCTAATTCGAACTGACGGGGACCAGAAATAGAATTTGAATTGATTTTGAATTAACTGGATTCCGTATTCAGGAAGTGAATTGAATAGTCCATTAATAACAGGAAACATGTCTAAACTACCGAAGGATCTATGTACGAGTATTACATAATTAGGTATCTTGCATAGATTTTCAACTTGATGTTTTGCTTTTGACGTATATTTTAAGATCTTCTATGGATTTTAAAAATGAAGTACTCAATGACTGGGGGTCAGAGTTCTGTGAGACCAATGGCACAGCTTGAAAAAACGATCGCTTGGTTTATAAGGTAAATTGAACATCAACCTTCAAGTGACCCATACACTATGTGATTGCTGGCAGGCCATCGCCTCAACAGGCGATCGTCAGACCAAAATCGCCGAGCAACATACACTATCAGTCAACTGCCTACGTGTTTAGGTGCAGATGCTTACCTGAAGGTAGCATACACTGTATGTGCAATGCCTGCAGGCGGACTGTCAGCCACACTGGAATCGCGATGATTTCCTCTCTAGTTTGGGTCTTCAGTTCTTGCAAAGTATGAGGACGGTTTTTGAATACCTTTTCCTTGAGGTAGCCCCACAGAAAAAAATTGCAAATACTCAAATCCGTTGATCTTGCGTGGCGCCCCAAGTCTCCCCTCAGAGAGACAAGGCGATAGGGGAACATCTGCCTTAGTTTTGTCATCGAAATAAAGGCTGTGTGGGCTGTAGCCCCATCTTGCTGGAACCAAGTATCCTCCCGATCTTGTTCTTCAGCCAACTGCTCCAATTCTGGCTTAAAAAACTTTTCCAGTCTGGAGACATAACGCTAATCGTTGACGACCGTGTTTCCCCCACCCTCCTCTAAAAAGCAAGACTTTATCACCCTGAATTTCGAAATGGCACACCGTACAGTAACTTTTGGGGAGTGGAGAAGTTTCTCGAGAACTTCTCGTGGATTGTTTTCAGCCCATTAGCGATAATTTTGCTTGTTCATGGCTCCAGAGAGATGGAAGTGGGCTTCGTCACTAGAGAAAAACGTTGCCCTTGGTGAGAGACAGTTTCTTTGGGCGAAGCCTCGATGCCCTCTGGTCCAAACTATGATAATGGAGTGTGTGGCAGGACGCAGTGTTTGTAGCCCTACCACTAGAGATGAAGCCACACTTCTGAGCTGCACTGTTCTTTTTGCCCCACCCTGTATAATTTGTTTGCGTTTATATTTATGATAATCACTGGTAACTACCCTCCCTTTTTCATATTTTGTTTAATGTTTTGTTTACAGTCTAAAGCCCTCGCAGCGCAAGTTGAGCAAGAACACGGAAAGAAGTCAGCCCTCGCGACTGAGCTTGGGGTTCAGACGAGCGAAGTAGCAGCACTCCGAGCGAGAGAGGCTCAACTGTCGAAAGAAGTAGCCTCACTAAGAGAGAGGCAAAGGGTCTCTGAAGAGGAACTCCATCGCATTAAAACTCAGAAATCTGTGGACGACCTTCAAATGAAAGACCTTCAAGACCAGCTTGAAGACCAACACCACTTCACGGTAATATATTATTGATTGAATCCTGGATTTTCAAATACATTATATCCATCTGCTTACTGCCATTGAGACATCACTCATTATGTTGGGAATATTTAGAGCTTGTTGGCAGTTTTTGGAAGATCAGTTTGCTTGAGAAAAGTTCAAATCTAGCACTTGCGTTTAAAATCCTGCAATACCCATGGATACACACCCACAAAACATGAATATCCCATGGATATCTCAAAATCCCTGTACATATCAACTTGAGAATTCAAGATGACTAGCGTATGAGGTTAGCATAATGGTTTGTTTCCTTAGATCCAATCTCAAAAAAACGGTCTTCCAAAATCGGTATGTTAGAATTGATGCATTTAGGGGCAATATGCTGATCAATAAAATGCATCAATCAATGATGGTTGCTTTAGTAACATTCATCATCCATTCACTCATTCATTGAACTCTTGATTCATCAACTTCGGGTAAATAGTCCATGACGTACATATTAGCCTGTGCCCCTCGCCCCATTGTCAATTTCGCTACCGCAAGTTTTTTTAAATCCATCAGTGAAACCCAACGGTATTGATCTGCATGTTCCCAAATATCTTATTCATGCCCTACCTCCTACCCGAGGGTGTACCATGAGTTGACCACTGCTCTGAAGAGATCAAAGTTCAACAAAACCTTACCTGCTGTCATGGAATCTTGTCAATTCGTATCTTAGAATTTCACGATCACCTGCCTTCAGCCATAATTTCCTCTTTTCCCCGTCCCCAGAACTATCTAGCAGTATTTCTTGAGCTATGCTTCTGCTGTCAGTCAACTTTCAATAGTTAATTGTTCAACAATGATTTATCCACCGTATTAGTTGATACGTACTCGCCAAATACGCTCCAGATTAGCTGCTAAAATTAGTTGTACTAACTCGCATTGAAATTGCCCAAAAGAAGAGCGTTTTTTTCGGACACGTTTCTAAGAATCAGAAAAGCCCTGCAATATTATCCTTTGTATGAAATCTGTAAACGAAACTTATTTGATTTTTGTTTTTATCCAGTTATTGCTCGTCATGCTAATGATGCACAACCATAAAGTTTGAGTGGTAAGGCCTATACCTTTACTCTGAAAACGTTCCCCGATCCCGAAAACACCTCATGTTGTTCAAGTAGACGACGTATTCTGCATGTAGGTGTCGTTGATGTGTATAATATTGTACTGTAATGTACCTTGTGTATAGCATCAGCAAACTGAATTAAACGTTTCGCAAACTGAATTGAACCTTTCGCAGATACAAGTGAACCTTTCATTAAATTAATTCTCTGCACTAAACATGATCAGAGGACATAGAGTCGAGTCCCCAACACAATACCTTGTAACGTCCCCGTGGGCTGCCAAACTTTCTTTGGCCTTCCCCGAGGAGCGTCACCCTTCTTTACTCGTCAATTATTGTCATACCAGTGTTCGTAGGTTTTTCTTTTTGGTTTTGTGAGGAACAATAGGGATTTTCCAACTGACCTGCTACAAGCAGATTCAGGGCATGGCAGTGTAGGGCACTTGCTGCTCAGGACCACTGCGGTGTACACACGGAATTACACTGGGTTGGAAAATGAAATGAAAGTCCCACGGCTGTATAGATCACTTGGCTTTGTTGTGGCCCACCCTCCCACCCTAAATTGAGACACACACCATACTGATTACATGTCACATATCTGGTACGGGAATGAGTAATTATTGATCGATGAACAATGCGCTCTGTTAACAATTAGTGGAACTAATTAGTTCAGCTCTCTAGCAACAGATTCGTTGACTGTAATCGATCCCATGGCTGTATAGATCACTTGGCTTACGGGAGGATAACCCTCGAACGTGAAACCTTCCTCATCTCGCGCGGCTTCTGTCAAATGTTCCTTGATTTTCACTTAAGCTAGTCTCTTGGTGTTATTATACTGTTAAGTGCACTGTTACCTGAAATGGCCGTAAAAATCGTTGGCGTCATACTGCTCGACAATTCTTTCGAAATACAATCTATTTCTGAGAACTTCTCGATCAATTCTCGATCAATTAGCTCCTCGGCTACAATGTCTAGGAACTCAGAGTCCGACCAAGAACTTTCGCTCGAGGATGAGGACGAAATATCTCCAATTAATTCCAGAAACTCCTTCGAAAATAAGCAGGAATAAGTAGGAAACAACCGCACGAAAACGAAAAATGGAATGAGGAAGGTTAGACTTTTGAAGAGGTTACCCTAGGTTTCCTGCTCAGAGCAAGTTACTCCGACCTCAGGCTGGAGTACCCTGGGGGAGTCCCGAGCAAGTTCCCTGGCCGGTTGGAATTCAGTGCAAGTTGCCCCGAAATTGCGCTGGTGGCGGTTGGAAAACGCCTCATCCTGCTCCATCATTAGTGCGCCTGCGCTCTTCCACTAGTGTAGCTCGGAGCAAGCGGTTGGAAAATCCCTATTGTGGTGATGAGCGACAGCGATTCAAATAGTTCGGTCAGAGAAGCTTTAAAACGATTTGATTGGACACTAAACCACTCTTTTGAACAGTTTTTAAAAATTTTTTTTTCGGGTTTCCTCCGCAATATCTCCCTTTTTCCTCGTGAAAGTCAACGTTTTCAAGGTTTGTTAATGTACTACATTTCAAATAGAATCGAACGAGACGAGGATCATGCTAATTGGGTGAGAATAGTGGCCAGGGAAGCTTTAAAACGACTTGATGGGACGCAAAACCACCCTTTAAAACAGTTTTTTTTTTCCGGCTCTCCTCCGCAATATCTCCCTTTTTCCTCCTAAAAGTCAACGTTTTCAAGAAGGAGTTATGGTCGAATTAGTAGTGGTAGTGACTCACCTCCTGTTATTAGGAACACAACTCGAAGAGGGCGCGAAAGGTTCAATTCCAATTGTGAAAAGTTTAATTCAGTTCGCTAATGCTATATCATTCTTTGTCCTGCCCCCCCACTTCATCACGACTCCGCCTTTAAGAATACTTACCAACAGTTCCTCTGAATATCGTTACCTACATCCTTCACATTGCTTTCAAAACGCAATACTGCATATACTGTAATTTTCGTTCTAGAAGTGATTTTATGTGCTGAGTACAACTCAAGTTTTCATCCTTTCCCGCCTTGTTTGAGTACCTACTTCCTTTTCTCCTGAATTCTCAAAGATGATTTACACCTTCTTTTAATTTGTTCACACCCCTTTTCGCATTTTGTACTGTCCTAAGTCAGATAGATGCTACCCAGATTGTTGGTGACTAACACAAAAGTCATTTCCTTATTTTTTCCTGAAGATATCCCTCCGCTTTCATGCTTATCTTTCTACGACTGCCTGTGATGTGAGTGTGGCTTCGTGATTTAAGAATGGAGTCATTTGGAATCAGCTCTAATAAAAAATAATCAATTCTATCACCTTTCAACTAGTTGGGACAATTATCGGAAATCCTACGAGTGTCTCTATTGCTATCATTCATAGAAACTGCTAAAAAAAACCTCATATCGACAGTTACTTTTTTTTAATTAACCACTGAGGCCCTGGTGGGCCTATTGTAGCTGGAGGAGGAGGTCGTTACCTCCAACTAATTCCCAGGCACATTTGTCTGCCCGACCTGGGTACCCTGCTGAACTAAGCATTGTTTTCCCAGTGTACAGCACTTGCACCCAACGTCAGGAGCTGCCTGGGACCCAAGCACTAACTGCTTGGTAACTACTGGGTTGGCATTGGCATCCCAGTCTGTTGTGACGACCTAATGTCGTCGACCCCAGACAAAGCTGTAACATTCACCCAGGGTTCACTCTTCCCCGCCACGTGTTGGCGAATGAGAGGAGAGCCTTAACCTCACCCATTTTACTAACCCGAGGATCAACGGAAGCCTGCCCCAGGTTAGAAAACGCTGTTTTGCCAGCACAGGGCAGTGGCAGATCACATGACACGCAGTCTCATCCTCTGCCCCACAGAACCAGCAGAGGGTGGTGTCAGTCCCATTTTGTGGAGATGGTATATAAGTCATTGTTACTATACATATCTCCCTTCTTCCTAGGCTAAACAGCCTGTTAGCTCTCTTCCTGGATAAATCAATAAATTGCTTTGCCTTATATTCATCCTGCTTTTCCATATAATTTAATTGCACTAATTTCTGGCTCAAACTCACAATTTATTTGTATGTGCTTATCACGAAAAATGTCTCTCCTTCCTCCATTTTTGAGGACTTTGTTGTCAGAATCTACTGTCACATCACAAGTGCTATTGGAGACCAGTATCAAGACAATACGAACTGTCTTATGAAACTCGATATTTCTCAATAACGACAAAGAAAAACTACCTGTCGCTGGAGAGTACGATTGATGTGTTTTTCAGCATGAATTCACTAATATCTGAAAAATTGTCCATATCCTTTTGCAGAAGCGCATACCTAATTGTGTTTGACAATAAACTCAGTCCATTGAACGTATTTTATCCTTCCAGACTTTGTACAAGTCTCAATCCGAGCAGCTTAAAGAAGAAATCGAAGAGAAAATGCGCGGTATTACCGAGCTTGAAGAAGAACGAGGCTCGCTAGCTCATCAACTACAATTAGCGCTTGCTCGGGCTGACAGCGAAGCGTTGGCCAGATCAATTGCCGAGGAGACTGTTGCCGATCTAGAAAAAGAGAAGACCATGAAAGAGTTGGAGCTCAAAGAGCTAATGGCTAAACATAGGGTTGACAGTGCTTCAAAAGAAGCCACTATATCCAACGTAAGTAACGAAAAACATTTGGTTTGTTACAAATACTAAATCGTGGAAAATGTTTAGAGAACTTCAATTCAATCGACCATGCTGCCATTTTGTGTGGTTTTGTAGTTTTATTTGATTATGAATTGCTAATTTCTGTTGTGCAGCTGAAGGAAAGAGAGGTTGATCTCAAGAAACGTTTGGATGAATTGAAAAAAGAGAACGAAGAAACCCTTCTTCAAAAGAAGATCATGGAAGAAGGTTCCGTCATTTGTCTTTGTTACATTTTCAAGTATCTACGCAGTTATCCGTCAATAATCTTGCCAATCTAACGTATTCCTTTCGTTTGGTTTGTTTCAGATATTAGGAACGCTAAAGCTTGCATGGAGGAGTCGGAACGGTTACATAAACAGCTCAAACAAGAGCAGCTGCTGAAAGCCCAAGCTGTTAATAAATTGGCCGAAATAATGAACAGGAAAGACCTCAATGTCACATCTAAAGGCAAAGCTAAAGTCTCTTCAGCCGATTTCCGAAGGAAGGATAAGGAGTGTAGGAAACTTCAACAAGAGTTGACCCAGGTATCCACAATTTTATGTGGGAAAGACATTGATTGTTTCTTATATTACTCTGATATTGTCCAGATGATTTTATTTGTTAAGTTATTGTTAATTTGTTATTGATGATGTAAACAGGAACGAGAGAAGTATGGTCAAGAAGTGATGAAGTGGCAGAAAGAAATTCAAGAACTTCAAGCTGCTGTGGTTGAAGAAAACTCTTTCAAATTGAGGTTGCAAATGGAGTTGGACTCCAAAGACTCTGAGATAGAGCAGCTTCAAATTAAGTTGGCCTCTCTTTGTAGTGAAACTGCGTCTCTCAGCAGTGCTGACAACGAAAATGATGAGGCATTTATGACAGGTGAATATGCATTTTCTTGGGGAGTTTAACCTTATCACACCAGATGGGGCAAATGCTGTCCCAGTCTGGACTTCGTTTGAAATCAAGGCTGGGATAACATATGTCACAATCTCTGGAAACATTTCACAGTCAGGAGGTCTGTGCCATTTCTAGCTACAGCCCTTGCACTAAGAATGTCCTTATTTCTGTCTTCTCTATCAATCATCTATTCAACATTTTGTCATGAATTCTAACATAATAATTTTTACAGCCGTGGAAACAAGATTGGAAGGCTGGCTCTGCATACCGCATAAGCAGAATATTCGTCGGCACGGTTGGAGGAAGCTTTACGTCGTAGTCTCATCGAAGAAAATAATTTTTTATAATTCGGAGAACGAAAAACAAAATACGGATCCCTACATGATCTTAGATTTAAGGTAAAGGATTATTTTTTAAGAACTTTGTATCAATGAACGAACCCAGGTAGCGGAAGCATTGTTTTCACTTTCGGAATGTAAAAATTTTTTTGTATCCAAAATCAAAAATTCCACTCGCATTTTGCGTTTTAGACCTTTCTGAACAATTTTGGTTCCGTGTCTGTCTGTCAGCAAATCCTTGTTACGGGCAAAACTACACGAAGTTATAGTCCGATTTTGATGAAATTTTCAGGGATCGTGCGGGTTGGGGTGTAGATGGTTCCCTATAGGTTTCATGACCCCCGGATCAATAGTAGCCTCTGCACATGCGCAAACGTGAAATCCTTGTTACACGCATAACTCCGTGAATTCTTGACAAATTTCGATAAAATTTCCAGGGATTGTTCGGTTTGATGTGTAGATGGTCCCCTGTGAGTTTCATGACCTCCGGATCAATAGTAGCCTCTGCACATGCGCAAACGTGAAATCCTTGTTACGCGCATAACTCCGGGAGTTCTTGATCAATTTCGATGAAATTTTCAGAGATTGTTCGGTTTGATGTGTAGATGGTCCCCTATGAGTTTCATGACCCCCGGATCAATAGTAGCCTCTGTGCATGCGCAAACGTGAAATCCTTGTTATGCGCATAACTCTGGGAGTTCTTGACCAATTTCGATGAAATTTTCAGGGATTGTTCCGTTTGATGTGTAGATGGTCCCCCATGAGTTTCATGACCCCGGATCAATAGTAGCCTCTGCGCATGCGCAAGATATATACAGCGACTGTGCTGGAGGGATGACGGCAGTTGGATACTTTGCAACGACGCTGCAGTCAACCCAACATTATTTGATCCGTCACTGAACGATGCTTATATTTTATTTTTAGAAATGTCATAATAATTATTTATCACTTCAGTCATCTATCCATTCAGCGTCAATGTCAATTTTTATTATTAGTTATATTTTATAGTTGGTTCAATAGTTGCCTTTATTTTCTCAAGATATGCTCCTGCATAACAATAAATTTGCCCTAATTCAATATTTACTTCGCCTAATTGAACGAAGTTCTTTAGTCAATAATAATTTTCAATGATCTATACAGTCATGTTATGGATACGAGGAAGCTATGTGCCACACCCACTTGGCAGACGTTTTTTTATTAATTTGACATTCTTTAACAATACTGAAATCGCTACCTTAACACTCTCAATGCTGACGGGATTGTTAAGATGCTAATTTGTTATACTGGCAGCCTAATTTCCCTATAGTAACGTATTTTCAATAATATGTTGTACGTAAAACGTAAATTTACGTTTTTTTACGATGTTTCCATATGGATACATCTACACGCTGCGATAATCTTGGGTATGCAAACCCACACCACTTCCTTCTATTTTCCTTTTTTTCCAACTTTTTTGAATGATTTTATTTTGGACAAGGTAACATTATACCAAAAATATTCATTGTAATATTATAGTTTATTTTTACAAAAATGTACACTTCAACAAACAGGTATAATACACTTGCAGTCTTTGCCTCATTATCTAGAAAAATATTATTGGAAAAAACAATAATAAATTGAATTCAGTAATAACATAAATCAGTAATTAGATTACTTACCGAAAATCTGAGTGTAAGTTCAGGAATTCTGCCTCACAAAACACCTTATGGGGAAAGGCCTCAGGAACTTGCTTAAATCAGCACGTGCGCAAACGAAAAACACCCCGTCGTTACTCTGAAGTTAGTTTTCTGAAGTCATTCGTGTCCAACGGAACTTTATCGGACGGATCCACCCCTCTCACGAGCTCTTTGAAGAGAGGCGAGGCATTCATATAGCGTGTAGCCATATGGATACACCCGTCAGGCGCGTGGACCTAGCATGTATCCATATGGATTCATCCGCAATGAGAGTGTTGACGCTCATGCCATTTGCACAAACTGCGCAAGCCAGTTTGCACAGTTATATCGGTATATGTGAACGGAGTTTGTGCAAACCAAAACCAAAAAATCTGCTTGAGTAAAATCTGTTTCGTACAGAAAATCGACATGAGGTTGGAGCGAAGTTTGAGCGTGTAAACGCGGTTCAAGCCAACCCACCAATCTCGCGCAGGCGCATCGCCCTTGCAGTGCCCCTCTTCTGGAGGGAATCTATGTAAACAATGTGACGTCATCTGTCGTAGGTACTACAAAATTTGTTTTGGCGTTTGTTTAGTTCAGGAACAGTAGGACTATTCCCACGATGCAGCAAGATAAGGAATTCCTTTGTGCATTTATAGAAAGTTACGGAAATCATTCGGTTCCCCCTTCAACTCGACGATTAACTTCGTTTGTGAAAGGAGGTCTTCAGTAACCAATCCTTGGTCCATTTCCGCCGTTAGCCCTTTCAATTTCCAATGTCTTTCTCACTAAATACGCTGCAGTCGCACATGGAATAAGCTCCTCCTCATCCATTTTTGATTAAAAAAAAACAATAGAAACCACAACTAATCCACAAAAGTAGTAAATCTGAGAACGATTCCACCAAACAGCTTGCACAAACTCAACTAAATGTGTGGACGCTACCAAGTTGTTCAGTTCAGTTTGCGCAAATGGCATGAGCGTGTGAATTGGCCTTTAAGAATGATGAACAAGCTAATACGGTACGTAATGATTAGTAAGCTAATACGGATTGCAGTATCCAGTTCTGGAATTTTCCTTCTGCGTTTTTTACTATTGGATGAAGAGAACCGAAACAGCTATTGGAGGATGCGCGGGAAACGAGTTGTTGGCTTGTTTTCGGCCGATTCCCCTCCATCCCCTCCACTGCTTTTTACTAGCTTCCCCTATCCGTATTTCCAAACGATCCGGATGGATCTTAACCCTGCTTCAGGGCCCTTTCTTCTTTTCCAACTCAGAATAGCACTTTTTAGAGTTCTATATTTTACAACAAAATTTGTCACGATGTCTGTTTCCCCTTCAAACTTTATATATGAAAATTATTATTATTCATTTTATTTTTTCATTTAACTGTTTTTCTCAACTTGCTTGTTTGAATTACAGCAAAGTCTTCCACGTGAGACCAGTTACCCAAGGTGATGTGATTCGTGCTGATGCCAAAGAAATTCCTAGAATATTTCAGGTATCTTAATATTTCAATATGCATATAAATTCTAAGATGTTGGTTAGTACCTCTTGGTTGTCGCCATAATTTTCTAAAGAGATCGAAGACATTGTTACAAGATGTTTCCAGTTGATGGAAACTAGGTCATCCGAAAAAACTGAATTTACTGATGAGCGATTTTTCTCAAATTATTATATTGCTTCCGAGTCTACTAAGGTAGCGGAAGCATTGTTTTCACTTTCGGAATGTGAAATTTTTTTGTCTCCAAAATCAAAAATTCCACTCGCATTTTGCGTTTTAGACCTTTCTGAACAATTTTGGTTCCGTGTCTGTCTGTGTGTCTGTCTGTCAGCAAATCCTTGTTACGGCAAAACTGCACGAAGTTATAGTCCGATTTTGATGAAATTTTCAGGGATTGTGCGGGTTGGGGTGTATATGGTCCCCTATAGGTTTCATGACCCCCGAATCAATAGTAGCCTCTGCGCATGTGCAAACGTGAAATCCTTGTTACGCGCATAACTCCGAGTTCTTGACCAATTGATGAAATTTTCAATTTTCGATGAAATTTTCAGACACCCGAATTGTTCGGTTTGCGCAAACGTGTGTAGATGGTTCTTGACCAATTTCTATTTTCAAGATTTTCATGACCCCCCAATTAATAGTAGCCTCTGCGCATGTGCAAACGTGAAATCCTTGTTACGCGCATAACTCTGGTTCTTGAGTGAAATTTTCAGGGATTGTTCTTGAGATGGTCCATGAGTTTCATGACCCCCAATCAATAGATGAAATCCTTGTTACGCGCATAACTCCGGGAGTTCTTGACCAATTTCGATGAAATTTTCAGGGATTGTTCGGTTTGATGTGTAGATGGTCCCCTATGAGTTTCATGAGCCCCGGATCAATAGTAGCCTCTGCGCATGCGCAAACGTGAAATCCTTGCCACAAGCATAACTCCGGGAGTTCTTGACCAATTTCGATGAAATTTTCAGGGATTGTTCGGACTTATTAGGTATATTTTATAGTTTGTTCAATAGTTGAACATGCATACCTTTATTTTCTCAAGATATGCTCCTGCATAACAATAAATTTACCCTAATTCAATATTTACTTCGCCTAATTGAACGAAGTTCTTTAGTCAATAATACAGTCATGTTCTGGATACGAGGAAGCTATGTGCCACACCCACTTGGCAGACGTTTTTTTCGAATGACCTATTCATTAACAAGTGTTCCATAAAATGTGGTATAAGTTATTGCTGATTCCGATTTAATACCTGAAGTGTATGGCTGTCTTTTTGTATGTTTTATCTTACTTTATAATGAAACATTAATTATTGCTGTTGTAGGTCACGGTTCAATGTATACTTCATTGACAGATATTTTCGTTCAACTTCGCTCACAGTCTTTCTCTTACAGTTATTATACGCGGGTGAGGGAGAAGCTAGGCGTCCTGAAGATGGCAATGCTTTTCAAGAATCAAGACCGGACGAGAAACCTGGAACAGTTCAACTCAAGGGTCACGAATTCATCCAAATTTCCTACCACATGCCTACAAATTGCGAAGTTTGTCCCAAACCAATGTGGCATATGTTCAGGCCTCCGCCCGCTCTCGAATGCAGACGTAAGTTGGAATTATAACTATGGTTACTAGTTATAGAGGTATAGTAATGTTTGGAAGATAGTGTGAGTTGTGGTCAACGTATCATATCTCTTCAATATATTGGTCGCGGACCAAAGTTAGTTCAGTGTCCAGGAAATTTCTCGACTAGGGAAAATCAACTCTGATAGACCCTTCAAATATTCCTTTGATTGCAAAGAATATTGCACTTAGTTCAATGTGTGGCTTCAGGAATGGGGAATCTACTAGATCTCAAACTCCCAGTGGTAGAGTAAAATTGCGAATCAAGAAGTTGAACCACGCCTCGACAGGAGGTGATTAAAATAAAAACCCACCATCTATCTCTATCTCTTCAATCACGAGAGAATCAATAATTGCTCTATTTGTGATTCATAAGCTCCTTGATTATCACTTACGATTGTGTTAGGTATAACTAAAGGAAGAACGAACGTGATTCCTATTTGAGTATTTTATTATTCAAAACAAGGTATATTAAACGTAAGCACAGAAGGAAAATTTGGCGCGATCAGAAAAAACCAGAGAAGGAACTCGTATAAAAACGTAGGCCACGTCAGTAACAAAAAAAGCGTCAAGTTAGCAACCATATATCAGCTGACGCGCCTAGTGGAGTTGGTCCCCACAGCACTCCCCTCCCAGCGTTCATCAGTACTGGACGGGGAAACGAACGCGCCTGCCGCTGCGGGTCACAGTCGCGGGTGCTGAATCAGCCAATGTTGGTTGGATGTTGGGCGGAGTAGATGTCGTCGGAAGGTCGAGGGTGGATTCTTTGAGGAGGAAGGCCGTCTTCAGTTGGTCGATAGAAATGTTTTGCTCGCCTCGCAGCATATAGAGCGTAAAAAACTTATCTGTTGGCGAAACAACCCGAAATGGTCCGTCGTACGTTGGCTGCAACAGCTTGCGAACGGCGTCGTGTCGTGTCGTCGGGCTGGATGAACACCAACTTGGGCGTCTTGTGGTGGAGGTGTACCAGGCGGAGGCGGCAAACATGTTCATGTAGTTTAGAAACAAGCGTGGGGAAGTCTGTGGCGGTCGATGGCTGCTTGAAGAGGTCCGCTGGGAGGCGTACAGGTTCACCATACAGCAGCTCAGCAGGGGTTCTGTCACAGCCGGGGATCAGGTAGGAACGTCGCCCCAGGAGTACGGACGGAAGCGTTGAGACCCAGTCTTCGGTAAGCTGTGCTTTCAAAGAGGCCACCGCTCAATAGCTCCGTTCGAAGCCGGGTAGTACGCCGTCGTCCGTAGGTGGTCAATTCCGAGCATATTGGCGAGGCGTGAGAAGAGGCGGCAGTCAAACTGACGGCCCCGGTCGGTGGTGATGCGTTGGTTGCACCACACACTGTATATACCTGTCGCTGAGGAAGTGGCTAATTGCTGGACGACCCGAATCGTGTGGGTCCAGGCCTGTCAGGAGTCGATCCTTCAGAACGAATCCATTCTAAGGCTAAATGCTGTTTATTGCTCGCTAATTTCCTTTGAGATGTAGGTCACCAGCATCGTCCCCATCACTTCAGTCCAGAAATATTTTGAAACTAAAAACATATTGCAGACTGGTGAAAGAATCCCCAGCTGCTAAGGCCGCTGGCCAGTTTATCTTCAAAATTGACTGCTATTCCGAAATTACTGTCCGATTTGCTGATTTTCTGAATAATGAAAGAAATCACTCCGACGCATTCCACTATAATTGCAGAAGTGTCTGCTTTCCTGTTTATTTTAGTACCCCACTGTCTGCTTTTCTTCTTTCTTGCTCTGAGCAGCCGCTCTTCCAGTCTGAGAGGGTAGCGTTTTGCCGTCTTTGAGTCCATTACCATCACATGTTCAACATTTCTAAAGTTCCAGGTGTTGGACTTGCGTGTAATTCTGGGCTCCTGGGTTCGAACCCGAGTGGTTATTAGTACTTTTTTTGGATTTATTGGCCATTGCAGAAAGATGATTAGGAAGGTTTAAGGGTAGTGTGAACCATCCCTAACCATCTCCAGATGTCCCAAATCATATTTTTCCTTTAGCTAGACAGATCTGAAAAGACTTGTTGGCTCAACTACTCACTTGGAAAACGTGAGGAAAAAATTATCAGAAAATCCCAAGAGTTACCTACGATCGCAATTCATATAAGATTGTGGCTGTCCAGAAGTTTTCCCACTTCCCTGAGGCCTCCCATGTCGCCAGAATTCATTCATCTAGGTGAACGAATGGAAATTGTGGTTGAAAAAAGTTATAGTGATAGTAATGAAAATTGAGAAGGTTCTACTAGGTTTCCTTTATTTAAGTTCTCACAACATCCTGAAGCAGGTTTGAGAACTCGTGTGGTTCCTACGTACACGCAGCGTTGTTGAATACAATGTGGATTTTCATTTACTGAATCAGATTTCGTTGAAACGTAGTTAAGTTGAGAATTCAACAGGACAGACCTCATGCTTAATCTAATTTCCAATTTGTAAAACTGTGCCTTCCTGTCTGCTTGGTCCATCACGATCAAATGGCTCATTTTACTTGCATTATTAATATAATACTGACGAAAAGGTAGAGATTATGAACTAACTTCTTAGAAAATGGATATGAAATTGAGAAGCCCAATGCAGACAAAACTTCTCAGCAGACAGATTGAAGAGCAAGTTCTGCTGATCCACCAGAAAAGTAGCAGTATTCCCTAGTGTCCCCTAGGGAATTTCTTAGGGAAGATTTTTGTTTTGCCTCTCAAATTTGTATCAAATGCACATATCACCTCCTCATGTTTGGAGGATTGGGTGTGTAATGTCCATTATTTTGTAGATTTTTGTGAACAAAAATTTAACAATGTGTTTCATAATGAATTCATTTCAGGTTGCCACATCAAAGTTCACAGAGACCATCTAGAACGGAAAGAGGAAGCCATGCAAGCCATCGCTCCATGCAAGTTGAACTACGACCCGAATTGTGCCAAGGAACTGTTGCTCCTGGCTTCAAATCTCGAAGAGCAGAAACTCTGGGTTCAAAGGCTTAGCAAAAAGATTCAGAAGTGCGGCTACAAAGCTAACACAACCATTGATGGGGCCAAAGTCTCACCAAGGTTTGTGATTTTTACTCTACAGCTAAAATAACTTTTACACTCAACCTACTCAACTCTAGTTCAGGTACACCAATATTTTCCATTGAAAAATTTGCTGTCTACAGAGTGTCGAAGTAAATACGCTACCTCATATTATTTTCTCTCATTTCTGGTCGTAAAATTCCGGACAAACGAGATTTTTCATACTTTATTTCGTAAATTTAAAGAATTGTTGAAAAATTGCACAATCGACACCAACTTTGTTGTTTTCAATTGTTTTTTGTAAATTTGAATTCTTCGCAAAAATTCTTGAAAGTTTGACCTCTTACTCAATGTTTTGCCCATCCAGTTTTTTTTTTTTTTTTCTTGAGATTTTATTGTACCAAGTAATAACTTATTAACAATATTATATTGAAAATAGGGATAGATATTCAAAACTAAGATACATCACTGAGTTTTGTCATTTCTGACTGATGGTTCCACTCAACTGCTTCACAAACGTGCAAGATCAAGTGGTTTGGTGCGCTTTAGTCTTATGGTGACGTCACTTGCGTCAAGGAGATGGACAGCTTCCTCGTTGACGTGATATCTTAGCCGTTGGAGATGACCCACAGCTTGTCGCTTTATAGCCTCGCTAACTGTTTCGACCTGAAGTTCATGATGGAGACGTTCATTTCGAAAGTACCAGTGTGCATTCACAACAGTTCGTAGCACATTATTTTGGAAACGTTGGATGATATCTCGGTTTGATTGAGCTGTACAGCCCCACAGCTGGGCTCCATAGGTCCAAACAGGTTTCAGGACCTGGTTGTACCGGTAGGTCAATTTTTTTGTTAGCTTGTCCTGGATCGACAGCTTGTCGACCGTCTCCCCATTAGCCAGTACATTTTCCTGAATTCGAGCTGGAGTTCTCCCTTCTTTTTCTTAACATGGGCTCTCCACCTGAGCCTGGCATCGAGCGTCACACCGAGGTATTTAGCTTCGTTAGCATACGGAATAACCTTGCCCTTTAGATAAACCGTCCCCTGGTTCGACTACTTTCACTTGGACCTATATAAGGTGTACTATCTGTGATGTACAAACAATGATTATCCAATGAGTGCGCTAACGGGAAAAATTAAGGCTGAAAAGTAGACTTGAAGGCACATGACTTCTGTTCATGTTTGTTGCTGATGATGACCTAACCGTCGAAATCAATTTAACTGTGTAAGGGTGCGTTCAGAACGCAGAGGGAAGTAGCACGCTTGAGGGTCGATGGTTTGGTTTTTCAAACAAATTTGATGCGATTGGTTGTTTCGAGGCTGCACCTACTTTTCAATCTTTTCTTTAACTGAAAAATCGCATTTGGCACTGCTTAAGTAGATAATATCTACTTCATAATAAAACTAAAACACGTGTATACCTACATTAATAAAATAACTTACCTCAACGTGACTACCAGCTTCTCCTTGGGTGAAATTGGCGCAAGTTGGAAGGGATAGAATGAGTATTTCCCGTCCAGTTTACCCTCGATCAATGAAAGTACACAGTGGAAGGTTTCCTTCGACATGCGTAAATATGCGATGCACTTCCCTGGATCCTCTTCCACTTGCGGTATCAAATGGTGAAATTCCCCATGTTTTGTGCGTTTCTCGGTTAATGGGTGGTTCCAGAATCTTCTATTGTTTAAATTGTCGATTATAAATAATTTGATTGCCATTGACTTCTCATCACTGGAATCACTTGACATGGTGATGCTATCCCCGACAGCCTCTCTCCTGACCTCTTTGTTTTGAATGGACTAGCCAGGAGGGAGGATGACTTAGTCCATGTGCTCTGCTACCATGTAACATGTTGTGGAACAGGTGGAATGATGTAGTTGCCCCTTCCAAGGCCTCTGAGGCGATTATTGCCCGCAACACTCAGAGGATGGCCCAGATGCTGGAAATGTTCTGATATACCTCTTAAGGCGGCGGATTCCAGAAGAGGGAACCAACCCTGTCACAAGATATATGATGGATAACAAAATTTCCCCACACTTCACTTTTCTCCCAAATATGGCAGAGTTTCATATGCACGTTTTAGAGTTTTAAAACAACTTGTAATTCAGATACGTCTTGTTGATTTGTTGTTTCCTCAGGGAGTCGACAAGGTCAGCTTTGAAACCGTACATGTCTACTCAGCAAAAATCGGCCACTCTTCCTGCCAACTCCGGGTCGAAGTAAGGTGCCTTAGACTCGTTAATTGTGATAAAAATTAATTTTATGTACATACGCATAGTCACAGTGTTATTTTCTGTTATTATTGAATAGGTTAAAAGTTTTATGAATGATCTGTGTACAAAACAACGATAAGGCTGTAGGCATTTCAATAATTCTATGTTGAAGGGAACGCTCTTTGGAATTGTGATAGATTGAACTTGTTCGTATCGTGTCTGCATTGTTGTTCATCGTAGGCGTCGATTGACTTTAAAAAAAGCTCAAGAGTGTGCGTTTAAGTTCCCACGAGTTTAATTTATACTTGATTGTGTTTTTCTGTTTTCAAACTTGAATCTACTCGTAATAATTTAAGCGGGTCTTCCAAAAAGCTATAATAATTTAATAACGACTGAAACATTTTCAGCTTTTTCGCGATAATATTAGTTATTAACTGACGGTATCTACTTCCTGTGTCAAATTAATGCAATAAACCCAATTTATTAATGAATCGAATTGTAGTAATAGCCGTCTTATTATAAATGCGTCCAGTTTTTGAGGTTTCGGTGAGTACGCAGGAGAGAACTGATCGTTAGGGTTGACTACCTATTCTTGATTCAGATTTTCTCGTGAAAATATTCTGCTTTTCCTCAGGGTAATTGGTCGTGTGTACTTATATCGTGCGATTCGATGGAAAAACTATTCCCTTCCTCATTTTAGTATTAGGATTCTTAGGGCAAAAATAGGAAAGGTTTTTCTCGTATTTTCTTAATTATCAAAAAAATTTTCCGACGATAAAAAGCACGTAGTTACCTAACCAACCGATGTACCTCAACTGCGTAGATTTCCACTTTTTTTTCGATTACCTAAAGAAAATACTCCGTTCTAAAAAAAAAAAAACGTTAGGTATGTATTTCTTGAAAGATATTAATCGATATACGGTAAAAAAACTCTACTTAATTGATTTAAAAATTTTTTATTAAGACAACCGTCAATTAACCCTCATAATAATAGGTACTCGTCGGAGTAATTTGATTGGTGTATAAATCCATTCGCAGCTGATGTGTGTTTCTGTCGCATACCTACATTCCGATCCCACGTGCTCCCTGGTGTTCCTCTTTGCCAAATCAAAATGAAATTCATATCCGGTGTTTTCGTGCCCTTTAAGAGAGCAAAAAAAAACTTAATGATCCTTTTTCAATGTTTACTTTTTATAACTTCAAAACTGGGTAGCACCCACTTTATTAATCACTTAACTGAATAAACATTCGTCGCCATACCTGCTAGTGATACTTTTTAGCTATTACCTATAATAAAAATTTGGCCATTTTTTTTATTGTTTATGAGGAGTGAGAATTCGTACACAATTCTTCTAGGATGTAGTGAGTTTTTGCGCATTCCCGGCATTGCATCATTTCGGAACAAGAGTTTACCATTTCTACATTGTTTTAATTTCGTTGTATATTTTCTTCTTGTGCTATTCATGTATATTGGTTGTACATAATTTTTTTTTTTCGTTAGATCACTGGAATCAGTAAAATGTCAAAGTTATTGAATTAGTTGAAAATGTACATACAGTTGAAAATATGTAAATATACCTACATTTACGCTTAAGTTTATCTTTGGTTACGTTGAACGAATTTGATTCCCCGACGCTGTGTCATCAGTGAATTCAAAAATGAAATCATCTTGCGTACTTGAGAATTATTTTGTGAATTTCTTGAATGGAACGTCCTGTTATTATACTTTTAAAGTCAGAAATTATTAAATTAAATACCGATTCAGCTATACCAGTTCCCGTCTATCATTGTTAAGTTGTGTGCAAACCGTCCTTTTTAGTCTGACAGTGTCATGTAGACAACGAATATTGCTGTGGTTTTATTTTTTATAAATTTATTGTGTGATTTTTTTTTTGCATCAAATTTGTTAATGTTGAACTGTTAATAATAATTGTGTTTCTGAATTCATACTTGGTCCTGTATATTTATTGTGTAAAAGCTGCGCTTTGTTCTCTGATAGTTTGGTATGACTACCTGCTGATCAGAATTAATGGATTGCCGTCGGAAGAACTCAGTTTCGGATTCGTAGTGAGGCCTGGTCGTAAAATTCATGTATACTGAGACAATTTCCGTTAACGGGCCACAATAACATCATCTACGTACACGGAGCGTGACAGAAAATTGGACAATAATTCATTCGATAAGTCGATCGCTCCAGGGGCAATAAAGTATAGTTATCACTATGATGAGCTGGTTTAACTTTGTGGAAGAGAGGCGAGCAATCGATGATTTTCAAGAACTTGCTTCGTGATTCCACTCGCAAGAACAATAAAGAAAGAAAAACGTTCATAGGCTAGGACGACTTGCCTGTTGGAACGAACATAATACATATTTTGCCACTGCGTCCCTGTTCTTTCTGAATCATCCAGAATAATTTCTGGTCGTTACACAGAGAAAATCTAGGAGTGTAGCCTCCTTCGTGGAACTTCAGCAACTCCGCTTTTGATTTCCAAAGCGCAAATTTGTATGAGCAATCATTTTATTATCGGGAACAGGAAGGTGTGAGCCATACTTGTCAGGGATTTAAAAATATGTGTCTCCCTTCCTGCCAAATATCACAGTACAGTCCACTCCGATGCACGATAATTTGTTTTACCTTACGGCTTGTAAAAACAGATAAAAATTCATTTGCAAGGCAGCTGAAGTCTCATTCAACTGGTTCACTTTGATCTCTGATTTGCCGGTTTCTTATCTATTCCGCGGGTTATTGAGTGTGCTGAATCAAAAAACGATAGCCGTTGTTTCGATTCTAACTGTTCGGTAAATAGACATCCAGAGTAAAAGTTGAAGACCCAGTTTAATAGAATGATACAGTTTGGATTTGACCAAGAACACATTTTTGCCTCTATTCATTGTCGAGATTTTAACTACACACAATCGAGTGGAACTTTATAACAAAAATGTTTCATTATTAAGAGATTTTCAGCCAAAAATGCTTTGAAATACTGAATAATCGGTTTTGAAAAACTGTACAGTTCAAGGGGTCGCTGTGAACTCAGCTCTGAAATTTTGATGAACCCCCTAAAAGAGACGAATTGTTCGAAAATTCGTGTTTTTTTTGCACAAAATGACAATGAAATTGAGGTGGGATTGTGGTCGTTAACTGTTTCTCTGGATGTCTAACGAAAAATAAGAATTAGTCTCAGTAAACATGTATTTTACGTTCCGGCAACCACAAATCCGCATCGGAGTTTTTTTGGCAATGATCCCTTAATTTTGATCAATAGGTCGTTTGTTTTCTTGACAACTTGACATTTATTTGAACATTATTGTATTCGACTGGATCACCACTCAAAAATCTACCAACCTTCAATTCCAGTTTATTAAATCCATTCCCTATATACAGGGAGCGGCAAAAAGATCTGACGGTTTTAAAATTTAAATAACTCTACCGTTTTAAGTGATACAAAATGTTTTATTGCATATTACAGATTGGTATTTATGAACATTTATAAAAATAACAACAAAAATGTTGATTTGATCTATTTAAGATTTGAAGATGACGTCTTTTAAATGATGTCCATCTTGGGCCATGCATTCTTCCAATCTTGCGCTGAAATTTTCAAACACTTTTCCCAACATTGCAGCAGGAAGGTTGGCTACTTCTTGGCGTATGGCTTCTTTCAAGTCATCCAATGTGCGGGGTTTGTTTGTGTATACCCTTGATTTCAGCAGTCCCCACAAGAAAAAATCACAAATGCTGAGATCCGGGAGCGAGCTGGCCACGCAATGTCCCCGAAACGCGAGATGACTCGACCACGGAACTTGCTCCTTAAGAAGTTCATTACCTCATCGGCTGTGTGGGCAGTTGCCCCATCCTGCTGGAACCAAATTCTGCTGCGGTTTAAGCGATTTCTGCGTAGTTCGGGGATTAGGAAGTTTTTCAACATGGCCAGCTCGCTCCCCGGATCTCAGCATTTGTGATTTTTTCTTGTGGGGACTGCTGAAATCAAGGGTATACACAAACAAACCCCGCACATTGGATGGCTTGAAAGAAGCCATACGCCAAGAAGTAGCCAACCTTCCTGCCGCAATGTTAGGAAAAGTGTTTGAAAATTTCAGCGCAAGATTGGAAGAATGCATGGCCCAAGATGGACATCATTTGAAAGACGTCATCTTCAAATCTTAAATAGATCAAATCAACATTTTTGTTGTTATTTTTATAAATGTTCATAAATACCAATCTGTAATATGCAATAAAACATTTTGTATCACTTAAAACGGTTGAGTTATTTAAATTTTAAAACCGTCAGATCTTTTTGCCGCTCCCTGTATAAGTGAAACAGTACCAAGTCTTAACGATCATTTCTTTCATTCATCATTACTTTCTCCACTGTACGTGAAATCTCACGAAATTCTGCGCGTTTGTTCCTAAAACAGTGCGATCCATCAACACTGGTTTCATTTTTGAATGGGCTGATTGAATTTTCGTTTCATGATACAACGATTTAACATTGATTTTATTTGACATTTTAAATCTAAAAATCACCGCTAATCAGTTGTCAATCGTTGAGCGCTGAAATTAGCAATAATATTATTTATAGCGCGCGTGAAATTGTTCTCATCCCTTGCTTATTTGGCCTATCATTAGCTAACAAATTGCAGTATTGATTGAATGGTTGTCATTTTTGAATTATATATATATATATTTTTTTGTTAACAATGTTTTTTTTGCCAAACAGAATTTTTTGGCAAGTGATTATTTATAAGAATCTAACGGTTTTGAATGTTTTCAATTGATATTATTTTGATAAAAAGCGATGAGTAATTTCGTAGAGTGAAAATTGAAAGGAAACGGTCATCGTGATGTTCATTGTACCTACCTAAAGTTGATTTATTATTTCATCTATTTCTTCTATTGTTTTTTATTATAATTTTTTCCAATTTTTCAACTTGTTTTACATTTTTGTATTTTTTTAAAAATGAGTTCGAGGCTGTCAAAAAATGGCACGCGTTCTCAATCTGGATTGCACGTTCGTTCTCTCTACGAAAGATCGATTTATTGATCCAATCAACTTTCCAAAATCGATTACGTATCTTAATGATAACTTTTTTTAATAAATTACCAAGGAAACCCACCTCGAATGCTTTACCGTTAGAAGTGTTGAAGCTGTCAAAAATATTTCGGAATAAATTGAATCATTTCCCGGGTAGGTCAGTAATCCTTTGACAGGTTTTCTCCTCATAAAAATTGTTAAATTTGAAATAGGTACCTTCCTACTTATATGAGAATTTGTCGACTCCTCCTTCAGTTTATCAAATCTTAGTAGGTCGTACCTAATTACAAAAATTTTGACATTTATCCAAGACATTACGTTGTTTCTACGACTAAACCAAACTTATGAAGTTATCGAATTAAAAAGAAGACAAAACAGTTGAGTTGGCGTTGATGTAAAATATTTCCATTTTCAAGATCGTTTCTCAAAATTTGATTCTCCTAATGTAACCTAGTCATTTTAACATTCTAATTAGAAAACTATCATTTTCTTGTAAGATCGAAGTGAAAACTACTCTTTTTTTTCCAAGTCCTCGATTTTGCTTTATTTGATCAGTTTTTTTGTGTTTAAATAGGTTTGGTCGATATTTTGTCAAATTAATTTCATTTTAGGCGGTTAATAAACTATCAATAATGAGAGATTTTCTGTGTTTTTTTTCTGATACCCTTGTTGTTGCTTCATGTACAAGCATGATTTTCGTTTGTTTCCTTAAAATTCATGTTTTAAAATTTTATAGGACACGACAATGATATGTATCCATGACAATGAGCTTTGTTAACCAAATAACGATAGAATTATGTAAACGATGTGTAGGTAAGGTTGAATGAGATAGATATTTAAACCAAAAACATTTTAATTCCTAGTTGAAGCAAGATGATTTATTCAGTTAGTTACTACCACCCAATATTAAAAGTATCAAAATAATCACGGTTCACAAAAGTGTAGGTGGGCGGGCATCTGATTTCAGTTTTTCCTGACATTGTGCTAGAACAAGTATCACATTTTATTATTGGTATTTAGTATCAAATACCAAACTTGTAAAAAAAAAAATTGTTTCAAACAGCCATGACGGCTTTTGTGGTAGCCACAACAATGAGAAATCAACATTAACCTTCTGCAATTAGGAGTCTAATGAACACTTATAGAAATTGAAACTTGCATTAAATAGAGTTTTTACATCTCTATCCCAAAATGAATGCTAAACGAATCAATAAGATTGATTAAGAGTGATTTTCAAACCCCGTACACACCTGTTTTACAAACGGCTAACTTCGTTTTTGAGCCCCAACTGTATAGAAATGGCGGATGCATGCTGTTTCCTCAAAGGGCAGGGTTACCAACGCTGAAAAAACTTTCTCGGTGGTTCTATCCCTCCCCCTGTAGGTTCTGGTTCTATCCTGAACTGGTTTGAAACCTCTTGTCAAAACAAACCTTTAACCCTTACATGCATGATTTTTTTTATTCTCATGAAAAAAATCTGAGAGGTACAAATCGGACTCAAGATAACGGGAAAAATATGGAAAAAATTTCATCGACTTTTTTTTTTTTTCAAGAAATTCATGAAAAACTGAAAGATGCCTGTAGGCATCTTTGTGCACATAGAGAACTTCACGAAAAACTGAAAGACGCCTGTAGGCATCATCATGCATACAGGGAGGGATGTTTTAGTAAATATAGTAATCATTTATTTTGAATTATTCAATACGTATAAGAATTTAAATTTATTTATATACATGAGTTATAGTTATTTTTTGAAACATCTGACATTGATCATTCAATTTATGAGTTTGACAATTTTTTCATCGGATTAGGTATGTTAATTCTTGAAACACGATATGCCTTTCGTTAAACACAACTAAACTTCACATTTCTCACAATAACCACAAGTTTGTCTATTGCAATTTTGCATCCTGCATCTCATCTTCATATTGAACTGAACGCTGGCCAACGGTCTTGGGGGGGGGGGGGTTCCAAAAAAAAATTTAGGGGGGGCAAAGTTGATTGAAACAGTGTTCAACGTGACAACATTTAAAAATATATTACATCATTAGAACATAAATAATAATGAACCTGTAATCTAAATTAATTTAAAAATGGTTTGTTTTTCTATTTGTATAAATGAAATGACAGTGCTGGAATATTGTCCTTGATTTTGGACGAGTATTTTTTATATTTTTGCTTTGGTGAGGGGGTACCAACTGGTACATGGGGGACATTTTCGTCTTCATCTTCATCCTCACTATCCAAAAGTGCTGACAAAATATGGAAAAGCTCTGTTTTAGAGAGTCTCCTTATTTTTGATGAGGTAGAAATTGTCGCTCTCATCCATACTCGAACCCTATACACCAGATGCACGATGGTGCCCACAGGAAACAAAAGTAAAATCTGCTCGACAAAATCAAAAACTAACAATCACTGCCTAAAATAGACCCCTTGTCCGTAATGAAACAATTTTTTTTAGCCGAAAATATACGATTTTCAGAATGTAAAAACAATGAGCAACAGGGCCTCTTGAGGTAAATAATGAGACTGCTGCTTTTGTCAATATAACCTTGTTTATTAACTTTTGGGAGCAAGGTCCAGCCTACAAAACTTTCCAGTCCCTTTGACACATGTTGGTGCCTATAGGAAAGGAGAAATAGTTTGAAAATCCCTTAACAGAATGTTCTGAGAGCGTGAAATGTAATAAGATGCCTGCAGGCATCACGATGCAACGAAGGGTTAAGTCGTCACCAATAACCACTTTTGCCCCAACTGCACCTTGAGATGGTGTTGAACCAACCGCTCCTTGAACAATTGCATTCATTACCAGCAGGCCATCCTTCGCTCCAATATCCCTGAGTGTGTTCGAATGTTAATCGAAATAAGTATCTTCACTAGAAGAGCACCAGTTCATAGGAGGAACAGGTCCTAAGGGGGAAAAAGAAGCCCCAGTTTTCTTGCCAACCTCGCAAAACCTCCCCTAGGAATTCCTAAAGCGGATTCAGCTTCGTCCAACTTGAGTTTTCCCAACAATATAATTCTACAGCTTTGGTGCAGTTTCTGTAGGCCTAGTACAACTCACCTTTGCGGATATTTGACAACTTTCGGTTGAACAGGAAATCAGGGAAGACGCCACTAGAAAGGAGTGTGACAGGTGTGTCAAAATCGAAACCATAAATCACTTTATATTCGTTTATTATAATAATAAATAGGTATCATATAAATATAAACAATAATTTTATTCTAATTTACTTTTTTTTACATTTGCCTGTCGACCTTTGGGGTAAGGAACGTAAAATTAATCAATCATCTATTTTTCTAATGTACATAATTCTCAAAGAATCATCGTGTATGACTACTATCGTTTATTTTTCAAAGGGTTTTGTTCAATACAAATTTAACTCAACGTAATTTGAGTGGATTACCTACTTGTAAAGTGACCCTATAAGTTGACACATAATTTACACACAAAATTTAACTGCAAAATGCTGTTACTTACGGGTATGTTCTCTTGATTCGCATATAAATGAGCTGAATATTATGTATGAATCTAAACTATTTTGGAATAGAGATTTCCAACAAAGTAAATTTACTACAACACCACACCAACCTTGACAATAACTGTAACCAATCACAACAATGATAGGCCAAAAACGCATCATTGAAGTGGAAAAATTCAAACGAGCGCAATGTCTTCACCAATACCAATCGATATTTTTATCCAGAAAGGAAGGGCAACAGCAATTATTAATGGGCAAATCAGAAAAAACCCACATTTGATACAGTACGTGAGAAGAACATCGATTTCATTTTAGCTTCGAATTGAAATAAGCGGGTCTTCAAAATGAAAGAACAGCTTAATCACTTAAGGTTTAATTCGTAGTCCTTAAGAAACGCTAAGGATTCTTAATCGAAAGGAAATGCTCTGAGGTTTGGTGGCTACTTGCACTACTCATAGACACTAACTAAGGGAACGGTGAAGCAAATGCTTGAAAAATAAAGGCAGAACTAACTTAAGCATTGCCTTAGTCACATTTCTTTATTTTCTTAAGTAAGGCAAAACCTTTACTCAAGTCACGATTGTGGATTCCCCCCTTAATGTCGTTTTTACAATAAGGTGGTAGCAATTGTTCTTTAAAACTACCTCTTGTCTTATATATCTTTCCAATAATCATAGAAACAATGTTTGCCACTTTCCCGCCCATTTCAATTTATTGTGCATTTGGTTATACTAGTATAATATAAATAACATGGTACAATATACATTTTAAGAATAAAAAAATGACATGGATAAGCAATCTACAAGTTAAAAAAAAACACCATCATGTGTGCAAGCCTCAATATACGTGGTGACAGTGGTCCTGGAATGAGGTATTTCCAAAGCTATGGAAATTTTGTTTCTTGTAAGATTATTGAGTTTAGCATTAATAAAAGATGTTCAGTGAAAGAAAAATAACAAAAATTAATTCAAATACTTCATAAAATACAAATTAGAACAGTTCTGTGAACAAGAACTGATTCCTGGAGGTTGTTCTTTAAAAAAGGGGCCACAGAAGAATAGGCATTTGGAGGGGGATGATTCCAAGAACCCTGCTCTTCTCTTTGGTTTTGATTCTGTCCTACCATTCTTTTTACCTCTGCATACCCCTGAAAGGACGCTCCCACAAGACCATCTCCTTGTAGATCCCCCGCAATGGCCTATCCAAGAATGAACTCTGGTGCACGTAATTGCTTCAACCTGTTCGCTGATTTCCTGAACCTGAGTCCTCTCCACGTCATAGTGGCAAGAATAACTACTACATCTACTAAAGGCTGATTCATTAGGGCAGATACTGCATCAAGAAGATTAACCTCATTTCTGCACATAAACATGTTCGTATGTCACTCAACCCAAGGCAGAGATCACTTCCAGATCAGTCAGAGAAACATTGGTCGATGCATCACATAGGGTCAAGACTTTCCACCATCCTATTCCCTCAAGCGTAAAGAGGGATTCTCTGTCTACTAGCCAGCCTCTCTTCTCAGCAAATGCAGCAATGAGCTTGCATACCGAATCAGGGGGAAACTCGCTGAGCTGAAGTCTCACTCTCACGAAAGGCAAGTTTTGAACCAAGGCGTACAGCTTCGTAAGTCCTGTAGGTCTCCAGAGCAGCGAGATTTGCTCACTCGAGACAGTAAGAATCCCAAATGGACCCAGACCATCCATTGTCCACACCATGAATGAGATGTCAAGTGGGCATCCCTGAGCTAGGCTGTCAATGCCCAAACCTCGCGTGACCTCATCAACTTTAATCCATCAGTGGCCTGATACAGTGTCGAGTGTGGTGACCTATCCAAGTAGTTGTCAGGAAACCCCACTCCAGTAACAAGGGCAAGGAGGCTTTAAGCATAATGAGTAGCTTTAAGATGAAACATCAGAACGAATCAAAGGATTTGTGAGTTCCACGTAATAGGCAAATCTTGAACCAACTGATAACGTAATTTACCAGGTCTTGGGCGACATGCATTCAATGTTTAGTGAAAAGGGGATTCTATTAGAAAAAGTGAGGAGCAATTGTAAGAAAAGCTCAACAGAAACCTTAGAGCTCTCACAGAGCAAATAAGCTTTAATATTTGACTGGTTCATCTTGTTGGCAAATGGTCCATAGCATATTCATGACACCCGCTTCCAAGCAACTTGACTTTCCTGCTTTGGAAGTGTTGAGACGTTCAACATTCCAAGTATTAAGTTTAGCCGCCCAACCACTTTAAATGGAACCAAAACATCATGGCTGCTACACTACATGGCAGGGGGCGGGGCCGCTGGAGAAAACCAGAGGGTCGTGACGTCACTGCGTCCCCAGTCAGTCCTTACTCCCAGCGCGTTCAAGTTGTACCTCGGCGTTTTTAAGAATTTTCCAGTCTGTTTTCTCCGAAAAATGGTTTGTTGCGCCAACGTGGGGTGTACCGACCACGACAGGCCGTGAAGGAGCAGAATTATACATTCCACTGCTTTCCACGAATTAAGGAAATCCGTTTGAAGTGGATTGCAGCCTGCAATTTTGATGCTTCTGACTACGAAAGAGATCTGAAGGGAAATTGTTAGGTTTGCAGGTTTGCCATTTGCAGATTTGAAAGATACCTCACAGCAGCACACAGAATTAATATCTTCGATCACAGAGAAAAGAGCATTATAAGAACGAGTTGATTCACTGGAGGCGGGCGTACTTCGTTCCGGCACAGTCATCGATTCGGCACACCTCTTATCACGATCTTATCAGATAAGATCAATGTGTCCTTACATCGATCTAATTATCGATCTAAATACTAATGAAAGCAACAATTTCTGGTGTGAAAGCAAAAATCTCCTACCGTCTAGTTTGGTGGTCTGGATGCTCGCTACGCTCGCATTTCAAAAACAAAAAAATATCCTACATCAATCCTTCTAGTGAAGTATAGATCAGAAGAAACAGAAATAGGAATGAAAGCAACAATTTCGGGTTTGAATGGTCGTGATAATAGTTTCAAGATGGCATTATATCGATGTAATAATCGATAATTAGATCGATGTAAGGACACATCGATCTTATCTGATAAGATCGTGATAAGAGGTGTGCCGAATCGATGACTGTGCACTGGAGGCACAGTTGAAAGCGGCTAATGAAGAAATTTCCAGATTGAAGCAGTATTACTCGGCGTTTGAGGGTGACTAATGCACCTTTCCAAATTGGCTGACAAAGCCCACCTTCATACCTTTTCATGAATATAAATTGTGAATATGAATCTATTCAGAATTCTATGTTTCTAAGATAAGTGATGTTTTAGTCACTTATACAACAATTCATACGTACGCATTTAATTTTTTCAACGTGACTTCTCTGTGAACATTTTTGTGTGCTCCGTTTAGAGGAACGTCATTGTAGATTACGGTAAGAGTAAATTTTATAAATTAATAGTGTAGGACGCCGTTTTAGTCGTGAAACCCGATGAGCACCGTAAGCTAAATGACGCAGTGACGTTACATCCTGGAGCCTCTCGTTTCGTGGTTCCTACCGTCTATTGTAGCAGCCGTGCAAAACATCTAAAACTGTGTGGTATACAGAGGTGATTATGATCACGGATGAATTTCAAGTCACCTATTACTGTGAACTCTCAACTTCCAGTTTGGTAACAATCTCCATCCTGGCTTCCTGAATTGCTCCACATGACGGTGTCTCACAAACCCAAAATAACGTATCAAGCGTTGAAAAGTCATTAGCTAAGTATTTAAAGGATGTTTCAAATAGAATGCAGGCTGCAGGTCATTTACATGTTGAGGAGTGCTCCAGCAGCACAGAATATCTGTAATAGTGCGGATACAATGGAACCCAAGACTGATAGACCAAACTTCGATTATGATGCAGAACATGAATACATGGGCAGTACAATCTTTGAAAGAACCGTTTGAAGATTGAATAATCATGTTGACATTTTCAAAAGGCGGATATGTTGAGACATGGTAGAGAAGGAACTCTCTTTCCCGGGCAGATTATCTTGACTAGTAAAAGAGGGAAAACTGGTAGTAGAGTACACTTACTATTACAAAGGAACTTGCTTCCATGTTAACATCTCAAAAGATTCACTGCTTGAAACGAGAAATCAATCAAAGAAGAAAATGGTCATATACCATCATTCTTCGCCGTTTGGAATAATTACAATTTACATTCGTGGTTCGAGGGCTGAAAGCAAAATACATGACAAGTTAGTATTGCACCATGAAAAACTATAGGTCAGTTTCCAAAATCGGTGTTAATTACCTCATTAGTTCGGATACATGGAACAACTGCATCCATAGCATCAAAGCTGCCGATGCCACTCAGTCCTTATTCGGGTGAACTATTCTTGGTTAACCAAAACATTCACTCTGTTAAATCCTAGGCAAGGTCGCAAATCCAAAGATTTCAGAACTTCCAATGATCCATTGTCTATGTTAAAAATAAGTTGCCAGGAATTGGGTGAATATGTGTCAGACTTGAGTTTCCAATGTTCTGTAGAGAGGCCGGGGTTTTGGCTCACCAACCTCTGGCAAATGGCGGGGACAGTGAGGCTGTGCAGCGTTTTGGGAACGTCAATGCTTAAAACTATAGAAGGCTTTTCCCATACGTTTGGTCTTAGCTTGGCGTTCATCCAAGGAGCAATAGTGTACGCGTTCACCCAAACCCAGTTAGCTGTCATGCGATTTTCACATTCGAATACGATAGCACCACGCTCCTCATATGAATCATTGAATCTCGGTCCTGTACCACCTGGCCCACCTATGCGTTTCAACAACGCATTTCGAATCAAATGGGCTTCTTTGCTAGAAATTTTTCTTCTGGGATAGTCATCATGCACTATGGCCACCTTAATGGTTTCACCGGGGTTGATTGCCCTGGAATGATCGCTGTGATAATCAGAATGTGAGAGCTTGGGGTTTTGAGCAGGGAAATTATATTCAAGAACGTGGTTTCTTGCTGGTGGAAAAATCGGTACAGGAGATAATCCAGGGTATGGACGTTCCCCATTATTATAATAGTTGGATCCATCTACGAGCGGATACAGTTGATGGTTTCTGCCTTTTCCCCATTGTCCTTGCTTGTTCCCAAAATACATTTGCTGCTGATCGTAACCAGGATATTGATAAAAACTTTTTTGTGCTTGTCCATGATTTTCGGTCTGCCAGGGATTTAATCGAATGAAGTTTCTCACGTGGTTGTCAAAGTCCCTCAATAATTGCGAGTTGTTAACGGTTCTTCGAGATTGTGGTTTCATCGCGGGAACCGAATTACCGCCTGACGCACGAGCCTGATTGGTTTGTTGCTTCGGCCCATTTGACGGATTCCTATTGTTAGCATTGGATGTCCCACTTTTTGAATCATTTGAACGTTTGTGAGCTGCAGTTTCTCGAGTGTTTTCTTTTTGTATGGTTCCAGGAGTTGACGGTTTTGAATTGTTCTGAGTTGACTTGTTTCCAGTCATCATCTTTCTTCGTGGCGATCCCACTTTGCGTTGAGTTTGGGATTTTCCAAGAGCCTGGTGCGATTTGGATGGAGGAGTATGCTTCATTGATCCAGGCTTATTGTCGCTAGATGCACCATTTTTCTGAAAGTTCGACGAGGCGTTAGAGGGTTTAGCACTAAATTTCCCAGAGTCAGGATAATTCATGAGATTGTTCTTGAACAAATTGATTTTACGTTCGTCATACATCAGACTCCAGTAATGTTTTCTTGTGAGAAGATCTTTTGGGATATCTGCAAGAATATCCTTCTTCGCTCCCTCATCAATACCATTATCTGCACAATAATGTTTCAGTATTAAGCTCAGTTCATTGTCCATCAAAGGTTTTTTGTCGTTGTACGTCTCTTCAAAACTCTTTTCAACCGCCATCTTTACGGTTTTCTCATCCAGCGGACCCTCTAGAAACAAATTCTCACACATCTTTTGAAACGGCTTTTGATTGGGGAAAGGAATTTTCATTGTATGGCAATGTTTGATAACAATAGGTTTGACAGAGTACTTGAAATCATTGAACTCTTTGAACGAAACTTTCCGATCTCCAATACTAATTTCTTTTGCCGGATTTTTATCGGTAGGTACTTGTTTGCCTCCATTCTGAGTAGAATTTCTACTTTGTTTCGACTTTGGCATTTGGCTCGAATCTGAAGAGGACGAATTCTCTGCGTCAATTGGAATAGAAGAAGACTTGGAATTATTCTGTCGGTTTTGTGCCATCTTCTCTAGCGCAATTTTGAGTTGCTGTTCATCAAGTTGTTGATTCAAATACAATTTGGACACTATGCTGTGTAAAGTCTTTTGATTCGGAATGGGAATTTTCCTTTCTACGCAGAATTGAGTTGAAATGATTTTCGATTCTTTAGCTTTTTCCTTGATATTTTTTTGGAGTATTTTCCGTTCTTCTGCATTCCTCTCGAATGGTTTCTTATTTAAGATTTCAATTATATCATTCTCAATCTTACCAAAACCGAAGACTTCGTTCGCCGAAACGCTTTTCGTAGAATTGATATCTTCCAATTCAGGAGAGTCTCCCCAAGATTTCCTCACAGATGTGTCAGGAAGGTGTTTTGAAACCTCAACATTTCCATTTATCACTTTTTCATCCTGTTTAGGCGGTTCGGGTATTGGAATAGAATCGGAATCCAATATGAAAATGATCTCGTTTTCTATTTTCTCTAAACCGCAAGTTTCATCGACGGAGCTGCTTTTCGATGTCACATCGCCAAGACTGGACCTCTCCATTGTTTCTTCCAAGTTGGAACAATCACCCTCAGCGCTTGGGGAGGTCGAGGAACCACTAACCTCAGACTGGTTTGAATCGCTGGGGCTTTCGTCAAAACCTTTAGTAGCCGCGGTGCCTATGTCAGTGACTACGGTCAGATCGGCATTTACTCGAGTCAACCCCTCTACGGAATTTTCCGGAGAAATTCGCAGCTTCGCCATTTCACTGGCAGGATGTTCCAACTTGGAAACGCCATTCCGTACAGGTGAAGTAACAGCTTCTTCCATTTTGTCAGAATTTGAGGAGTTACTAGTGTGGTTTCAACTGAATCCGTCAACTTTTGAATGTCAACCACTGGAAACACTTCTTCGAGGGATAATCAATGAATCATGACTTCCATTAGATTTCTCATACGCAGGAGGTGCGTGGATCAGCTCTACCTAAAAACAATTTTTTGTAATTAATGAATCAATCTAACACAAATAATTCGTTCTTAAACGAATGAGTGATTTTCAAACTAAGGGCAAATTTAAAATTTTATATTTAAATGGAACGCTCAGCTGTTTAAAGTCTTCTGACATTCAACTTTCTCTCTTTGACTAAATACGTGTATCTGGACCACCAAACTTGACAGAACACATTTCTTCCTATGTCCCCTAATGGGTTTCCTCGTCTACTTTGAAATCTCACGATCTCATAAATAATAAATAAAAGTTATTTTCCGCCCTATGGTTATATCAGATGTTTCCTATCCGTAGAGGTAACACGTATCTTCGATTTATACAGGGTGTCTAGTGAAATTATGGGACAAACTCAGGGAATCGATTCTACGTTTGATTTGCAATCGAAAGTGTCTCCTAGCATTTTTCGTTTAGAGGCTTCGTTTTCCCGCAATTTAATTTCTAAGATTTTTTTTACTTTTCAGACCTTGTCTCACTAAAACAACCGTAGCTCCCTTATTTGGAAAGAGCATGAAATTTCTAATTACCCTGATATACAATTTAATTCTTTTAGCTAGACCTTATTGGTAAAAAAAATGGCCAAAGTTGAAACTTTGAAAATTTCTTTAAAATCATCGTTTTTCTTTCGTTTTTTTCGCTATCTGTAGGGAGGTTTTTCGTCGGGAACTCCTCGGGGAAAACTTGCCCAGGCACTCAGCTTTTCAACGGTATACTCGTTTTTATGTTCGGACGTCTTTCTAGGAGAAAAATGAGTTTGAATGATAGAAAACGTGGTTTTTTTTTTTAAAGCAAAATCGAGTTTTTCATGATTTCAAAACTTACGGTTCATTATTCAACGTAAACCATTGTAATCGCTCTGGAAAAAAAATTCTAACCCCCTCTGAAAATTTCATGATTTACGTTTCAAAGGGTGTAGAATCCGAATCTGTAATAAAAATTTTTCCGTCCACCGTACGCCGTACACACGATATCTCCGAAACGGCTGGAGCAAAAAATCTGAAATTTTCAGGAAAAATCCATCTTGGTCCGACGACGCCCCAATTCTTGAGCCAGCTCTCTCACTCAATTTAAGGTGCCCTTTAAGGGCTGTCAAAGTTTTGTAAAATCCCTAAAAACCTCAAAACAAGCCAAGGCGGCCTAAATGTAGACTTATTTTTAATAACATACCATGAGGAATCGAATGAGCCCCTCACCACGTCCGTAGGTCAAACCATTCCCGATGTATGGCCCGAATTATGGTGCCAACATTTGCGTTTTTTGGTTTATTATTGTTTGGTTGTAACCTAGTGATGTCCGGCCGATAGCGTAGAGTTGTAGTGAATCTGGAAACTGGAGTGATAGCCGATGTGGATACTTGTAGTGTATAGCCGATACACGGGTTGAAGCATTTTGATATGCATGAAACGCTGATAATATATAGGTAAAGATTATTCAATATTATCACTGGGGTTTGTCATTCAATATTGTTACTGGAGTAAATAAGGATTCTTTCACTGGGGTTTATTATTCAATTGGCTTGCGTTCATCATTTGAATCTGTACTAAGCTTGGGAAAAGTGCGTGTTTCACAGGTGATAGAGCGATTATTGAATTTCAGGCATATGCATAGAGCACGTAAATCTGTTCTCAACCAAAACACCTATTTGGATTGTTCAGTTGATAATATTTGTGTGCCTCCTGAAATTCCATTATCACTCTATCACCTGTGAAACACGCACACTCCAAAGCTTAGTATGAATTCAAATCATGAACGCAAGCCAATTGAATAATAAAGCCTAATGAAAGAATTTGCAGCGTTCTTTCAAAGCAAAATCGTGTTTTTCGTGATTTCAAAACTTGGCGGTTCGGGTCAAGTTTGTTTCGTATTCTTAGTGATTTTTCACGCTGAATCGAATGGTGATACTCCCAATTCTCCCTGATCCCGCTGGAATCTACCTACCCCCTGATGAGGGCTTCCCTCGTGTCCACAGCTTCTGCTTAGACTAAGGACTTCAGCGTACCCCATACGTAAAAGTGTAGAGAGGTCAGGTCAGGGCTCCTGGCTGGCCTGGGGACCGGTCCGTAACGACCGATCCACTGCCCGGGAAAATTAGAGAGTTTTTCCTCCCCGCGGTCGGCGACCGTACGGTGCGATTATGCGGTGTGATACTAGCGAAACCTAGTGGTAGTCGACTGACTTAGACCTTTCACAACGGAAATTCAGAGCTCAAAGCGGTGTGGGCTCAGACCGTATGGTCTCAAGGAAGGTTTCACTGATAACAGTGTTATAGAGTTCGAAACTCTTTCAGATTCTTCGGCAATGAGGGTTTCGATTGCATCCTAGCGGGATTTCGTCCTACCATCAATCTTCTTTCCGCTCTCTTTGGAGCTTGAGCTTGAATGGAGAAAGAGAAAATGACTCGGAGCACTGGGAGGACATTGTCACACAGATTTTTGTAGCGAATTAATTTACAAAAACTATACTATTCACAAGGAACGATACTATTCACGAGGAATTGACGGGGAAGGCGAGTGGACGAAATGGTTGGATGAAATCCCGCTAGAATGCATTCGGAACCATAATTGCCCTCTTCACCTGAGAATCTCTCAACTCTTTCAACCTCCACAATCGTCTTGGCTTTTTTCAATTCTATTTAGTACTATTTATTAAGCAATGTTTATGATGGAAGCTAAATTGATCGGTTTATATTGCGGCGATCTGATTGACGACGACGACCTCAAAACTGCTTTCGAATGCAACCTGTTAGCCACTGGTGATCGAAATTCACCCCGATCAATGAGGAAAGTTGGTTATTTTCCTGTAGTGCATACAGTTTTCTCTGCAATTTTGCAGTTATCTCTCATTTGTAGTACATATATATAAGGAAATCAAAGGTATATAAGGAAATACATGTACGAGTATCGTAGAGTACAGCTTGTACTGAGTACAGTAGAATGCCGAGAGATGCCGACAGGAGCACCCATTATCCGAATCAGTCCTAAGTGTAATTTAAAAATTTATAACCAGCTAATTTTTCAATAAAAACGAGTTTTATTTTGGGACACAATACTAATGCGAGTGACAATTGCCAAATGTGCCAAATTTATAACTCAAGTAAACTTCGCTGGCGGCCAAATCAAAACATGGATGTCAGGTTATGATAAAGACCGTTTGACGACGGGGAGAGACACCGCAAGGAGACCACGTGACCTCTTGAAAAATTAGCATCTGCCTTTCGTTTCCCTAGGTTTGCGTTCAACACCGTTTGCCACCGTGGGGAGGAAAAACTCTCTATTGTCATTCATCCAGTCACGTATGTTTCGGGCGTTATGGGCCGGGCGACCGTCCATCTGGAACCATAGCTGATTCCTCCAATCCAGCGGGATCAGGGAGGATTGGGAGTATCACCATTCGATTCAGCGTGAAAAATCATGTAGAATACAAAACTAACTTGACCCGAACCGCCAAGTTCTGAAATCATGAACAACTCGATTTTGCTTTAAAAAGAACCACGTTTTCTTTCATTCAAACTCATTTTTCTCCTAGAAAAAGACGTCCGAACATAAAAACGAGTATACCGTTATTAAAGCTGAGTGTCTGGGCAAGTTTTCCCCGAGGAGTGCCCGACGAAAAACCTCCCTACAGATAGCAAAAAAAAAAAAAAAACCAAAAGAAAAACGATGATTTTTACAAAATTTACAAAGTTTGAACTTTGGCCATTTTTTTCACTAATAAGGTCTGACTAAAATAGAATAGAATATTAGTAGAAATTCAAATCATGAACGCAAGCCAATTGAATAATAAACCCCAGTGAAAGGATTTGCAGCGTTTTTTTATTGAACCTCAATACCCCACCCCCCACAATAAAAACATCTATAATTTATCAAGTCCTTTATCACTCATATTGCGTTAAAACTTCCCCAAATCCAAATTTAAACGATGTAGCCAAAGGTAGACTGATGTAGAGGAGGCACACAAATATCATCAACTGATCAATCCAAATAGGTGTTTGGTTGAGAACAGATTTACGTGCTCTATGCATATCTCCTGAAATTCAATAATCGCTCTATCACCTGTGAAACACGCACACTCCCAAGCTTATTTAGTACAGATTCAAATCATGAACGCAAGCCAATTGAATAATAAACTCCAGTGGTGATACTTATTTACGGCAGTAATAATATTGAATAATATTTAACTATATATTATCAGCGATTCATGCATATCAGAATGCTTCAACCCGTGTATCGGCTATAAACACACATTCAGTACAACTCGACGCTGTCGGCATCACTAGGTTACAAACAAAACAATAATAAACCAAAAAACGCTGCAAATTCTTTCACTGGGGTTTATTATTCAATTGGCTTGCGTTCATGATTTGAATTTCTACTAAGCTTTGGAGTCTGCGTGTTCGCAGAAGGATAGAGCGATTATTGAATTTCGGAGGGCACACAAATATGATCAACTGATCAATCCAAATAGGTATATTGGTTGAGAACAGATTTACGTGCTCCATGCATATCTCCTGAAATACAATAATAGCTCTATACGATTCAATTTTTTTCAGGTACAATAACCAAGACCCGTTCGAAGAATTCGTTTCTCTCATCAAATCAATTTACAATCCTAATGAAGCCATACAATGCTACTTTTACATAAATAATCGAATAGGCCCTTCATGTACGATAAAATAATTTTTATACAAATCCTCAACATTTTATCTGCCTTTCTCTGTGAAATATGTGGAAGGGGTGGAAGTTGCAATTCTGGTGAGAACTTTTCTTTAAAAAGGAATTCACAGGAACGGTGATGTGAGGACGTGCAGGTATGAGTTATAGAGCGATGAAATCCTTTGATCGAAAGTTAAGAGGTTGAGGCGCGATATTGGTTGTCGAAAATACTGATGCTGTCGAAAATACACCGTGGGGGGGGAGTACCGAAGAATTTGACATGGCGAATACTTTGATACTCCCCCCCCCCACTTTACTATCCAGTTCGATTGAATAATGGGTAGAAAATCAAAACAATCACCTCAACATCAAGTTCAGTGTAGGGGGCCCCTCCTGATAAGACCGTCGTAACTCGATGTCTATATATCGATCCACGCTTGCGATATATAAATCGATGATACGCGTAACCTCTGCAAACTGCAACTTTTGAATATGGCGGAAAACAACGAACTTTTAAGTAGCGAATGGCGGGAAATGAACATGGTGAAATACGTAGGTTACGCGTCTGGAAGGGAAATAAACATCTCGCCTGAGCAACATTATCGGGGTTCCTTCTGGAATTTAAAAAAACATATGACCGGGATGGGTTTTGGTAAACGGAGAATGAAAGGTCTCTATTTAGACAACGAGTTTTGGTAAGATTATGACGACGGGTTCAGGCTGGAATGTGTTCTGTCTAGTTTGGTGGTCTGGATGCTCGCTTCGCTCGCATCTCAAAAACAAAAAAATATCCTACATCAATCCTTTTAGTAACGTATAGATTAGTTGGACAAATAGATCAGTTGTGCTGGTTGAAGAACGAAAGGTTGAATAAAAGCGGGAAAGATGGCGGGACTTCAGCTGGTGGCAAAAGCAATCCGACATGCAACAGTATCGGTATTGTGATCCTCTAAAAACATCGATCCTAGTACACATAGGGGTACTTCAGAGGGGGCAGTAGACTATATCCTTCTTATCAGGAAGGGGCCCCCTAACGTCATGTATAGGGAAATAAACTTGCTCCAAATTTCAGCCAAATTTAAAAACATATGACCTAAAAGATCACATTGACTATCCTGAAATACAAGACAACGGTTCCTTCGCAATTATGACGACGCTTGGTTCAGTAGGTGTGTTCTGTCTAGATTTGGATATGTGGTTGAAATTTCCGAAGTTTACCTGCAAGGAATTTGTGTAATTTATAGTTGGAAAATAGTGGGGCGGGGATGGCTCAAATTTGGGAATCCGACATGCAACAGTATCGGAATTGGAGTCACGATCCTATTTAATCAACAAATATACGATCACATCTTATCCACATTGTGGAATTGGCAGCCAGCTAGACCAGTGGTTCCCAACCCGTTTACGTGTGGTCCGCGGGCTGTTTCAGAGTACGTCTTATAATTCACGGTTTTTTAATCAATACGAGCATAACAATGTTTTTACTGGCTATATAATGAGATCCTCGGAGATACGTTTGTTATGAAAGTATGCCACATGAGTAATGCTGTTTTTATTTCTGATGTTAGGCGTGGAGTGACAGTGGCCAGTAAAATGCAAAACCAAGGAAGTCACTAAGAGACTTAGTGTTATATTTTGTAAGCGTTTTACAATAGATTTATAATGTTTCTTTAACTATATTAAGACTATTACTATTTTTTTCTAATTACTTACTCTTAATACAATGTATATTAAAGAATTTAAAATATATTTCTCTAGTTCTCAATTTAATTTACCTAGTTGTAAAATCATGTGGTACGCAGACGTTTTCTTATAGATCTTGTGGTCCTCGAGGGAAAAAGGTTGGGAACCACTGAGCTAGACTAACTGAAGTTTCCAAAAATCACCTCAACATCAAATTTTTGTTAGACTTTCATGAAGCGACGAGCGTTTGAAAATGGGAGGGGAGTAACGAAGAACACCCCAGATTTTTTAAAACTGCGGAATTTCGGGGAAAACAATTTTAATTTTTAATTTTTATGAGCAAGCTAACTATTGTAGTTGTAACCTGATTTGGTTCTTTCATTCATAACTACCTAATCGGTGAGTGAAAATCGTTAAGGTGCGAATAGAATGTAATTAGAAACAACGATTTTTGAAGAATCCACTTGGAGACGTAGATTAAGAAGAGAAATTAGATAGGTCTATCATTTTTAAACTAAACAGAGAGGAAAATGACCCTTTCCGATGGTTCAAGCCGGGCTACCTAGATGGATGCGAATTAAACACCAAGGCACGTCACGACGGCAAGCATCAGCGGAGGAGGTGCGTGATTCGAAACTATTCAACTCCAAGAGGTGAAATGTGCTCAGCAAACGCCACCGATTTCCCCGAAACACTCGAATATATCGATTGAATATTTTCATTGTCCGACGGGATTCAAAAACGGGTGGTTTGCGGGAGCGACGCCCGTGAAGGAGGAAGGCACTTATCCAGGTAAAGCGTACGACATAATTTAGATGAAACTCACGTTGTGTTCGGTTCGGAACGGTCGCGTGTCCACAAAACGATAATTTTCACAGGAATGTCTCGAACATACTACTTCTACTTTATACAAATTTGTCAAATTTCATTATTTACAATATGACAGAACTAGAGCCACTGCCGATGCAAAAATCAGTATGAGACGAGCATCTTATTCTTTTTGAGCTTCAGGGCTTTGTAGAATGGAGTTAAATTCTCTAAAGTGAAAAAATAATAGATTGGCTCTTCTGGATTCACTGTCATTCACCACGGCCCCGCCCCTTAAAAGTTACTTGAGATCAGAGCCGTATTTCCTATTAGCGGCAGATATCCAGGGGCGGCAAATTTGGCTACATATATTAAATTTTATTACTAATTTGAAACACCAACGGCAAAAATCGAAAACAATAAATAAGGTAACGGTACCGGTAGTGGCCACAGTTAAGAATTTTTTTCTTTAGTTTTGACAATTGTGGGCCAACAGTAGTACTGACTTTCTTCAGGACTCATTTAGAATATAGTCCGACTCTTCCCTAACATATCCATTGCCTAAAACTATCAAAAGAACAATTTTTTCTATTTTTTATTAATGTTTTCTCACACCTTTATTTTGATCTAGTAGTGGCCACATCAAATTACGAAATTTCCAGTAGTGGCCACGTGCATGTCTCAGTAGTGGCCACTTGACATTTTGCCCTCCTTACGTGTTTAATATCATTAAATTCAATACCAGATGAACAAAATTCTATCCAGTAGAAGCTCTAGGATACAGCCCAACAAACTAGGAAACTAGGGACGGTCATATTGAGAAGTTTACCACAATTTCCAATGATGCTCTGCGCACTCCTAGTTCAACCTCTGACTACAAGATGACATGAGCTGTACCTCCTGCAAGTTTGAAGCCACTAGGAGACCGGGAATCCTTATTTCTCAAATATAAACTTTAAAATGGCCACTACTGGAGCAGTGGCCCCTACCGTGCCGTTACCTTATCAATACTTTTGACAAACCTTTGAGTAGAGTTACCACACAACTGATATACTTTACAGAATGAACGTAATAACGCAATATTTAGTGTCATGTGTCATAGATCCTGTATCACCGCTAGGCCAGAGCGTTCACAAAAACATGTATGATGTATGTAATTAGAATTTTTACATGTTTTCAACCTATTTCAGTGTACGTTTAATTAATCCCTTTCATTAGGTAGAAGTTGAGTTTAATATGCTACGTAATTATTAATCTTTTTAAATCAGCATTTCAAATGTTGCCTGTGATAAAATTAATGAATTGTTTGGATCTTTTCCGTTATAAGTATACAACTGTTAAAAACAGTGTCGATGTACGGCGCTCTGCGGAGTTGGGCTAGGCTTAGTGTAGGCTGTAGGCCCATATACTATAACCTAACCTAACTCCGCAGAGTGCTTTACAGTGGCACTGTTGGATTGTTTAAATTGTGGTATACCTATTTACGTAAAACGGAAAATATCCAGTTTCTTATGAATTTTGATAAACATGACGTATGGAGGTTATTTAGTATTAAGTAAAATGCAACTATAATGAAAATGAGCCAATCACGGCATGTGAATGTTAAACAAAATTGTCATTTTACTTGTTCATATATGCAAAACAGCGCCTGTTGGGGAGGTGTCAATTTACCTGAATATAAAGTAGGGGACATGTAATTATTACCATACCATCTTGTGGTAGAGGGGGGGGGGGGGCAGATCTCACCCGGCCTGGGGACAGCATAAAGCTAAATGCAGCCCTGCTTAAGATACCAATGTATTCGTAAACGATCTCTGCAGAAATTTCAATTTAAAAACTAGAGGAGAATTACTTTACCTCACATACTTCAAATTAGCAATCGCACCCACACAAAGCTGTGTTCATTCTCATTAGCCCGGTCTTCTTACGGCACAAGGAAAAGATTTCGACGAATCGTGTACGATTCCAAAATGTGTGTCTTACGTGAGGTTACATATTGCGGTAGTTGCCAAAGCGGGGGTTGAGGATCAGTCGAATCATTTGGCATGACAAGTGAAATACAACACGCAAGAAGTCGCATTCATGGATCTGACTCTGTAATTTCTCTCTGGAACAACTGTTGTCAATATTTTACAGGGAATTTATCAGGTAATTGAACAGTGTATTTATTTACAATAAATAATTTATTAAATGGTGTTTCAACTTACTTGAAAAACTTGTCTCTTTCGCTATAGTATCCCAAGCTAGGTCTGCGAGCCTCCTGTTTTTATATATCTTGCTTTTTTGTTCCACAAAACTTATCTTTTTTACACTTCCGATATTATTGCTTCCATGATAAACATTTAAAGCAAGCCATAAAGGCAATAATTGACTAAAAAATGAAAAGGATTCTTGCATACAAGTCTGCAACGCATTAGGACATTTCATGTCTTTCCCCTCCCTCCTTCTTCCCTTCCATCTTCTAGCAATCTTGTCTTCCTCTGTGAATTACATTTTTTTCAATATAAAGAAAACAAAAATTAAACTCATATTTTTATTTATTATTTACATCCATACATATACCGTTGTGAGTAGTAAAAGAACGGTATGTTATATGTTCTACATGACAGTACATTAACCCCACTAACCATTGATTGCGTAGACAACAATAAACTATTTTCATATGTTGATGCTTGGGTAGCATTGATTACCTTGGTAACACTCAACTGTTTTCAAATTTGGATGCATGAGTGAATACTTCCATATACTTCAAGATTTCGGTGTTCCACAATGGCTACAAAAAAGATAACCAAAAAAAAAACTTTAAAACGAGATTTCGATGTCTCACACCCTCCTGGTTCAGCCGAAACTTCTGAACCAACTCCAAACACAGAAACATTCAAGACGGACATCTCACACCCTAAGTCTCCTCCTGATTCCACCACAACTGTTGAACCGACTTCAAAGGAAGAAAAATTCGAGACGGATGATGATGATTCCTCCCTCTTCTTAGATGCCACTCTCTCATCGAATTGGGTAGATAAGAAGGTGAGTTATTAACCTTCATTTGGCTACCAGCCAAATTTCAGCTTTCCACAGTTGATAGGAAAGAAGTTAGCTTCAGGAGACACTCAGTTGATCAAAACCCTCTGCACCTTATTGTTCACGTCCTAAGGAGGCTACCAGCCAAATCATAATAATCATATAGCCAAATTTCAGCTATAATCATATAGGTACCTACCTACCTACCTCATTTCTAAGAATCATAAATGCTTGCATACGAGTCTGCAACACATTGGGACATTTTCTTCTGTGTATTCGAGCCAGACTACATCACCTACTCCAGTAGCGTTGTTGTTCATGTCCTAACGAGACAAATTTCAGCTTCTTACGGTTGATAGGAAAGAAGTTAGCTTCAGTAGCCACTCTGCTGATCAAGACCCTGTACACCTTATTGTTCATGTCCTAAGGAGGCTACCAGCCAAATTTCAGCTTTCCACAGTTGATACGAAAGAAGTTAGCTTCAGGAGCCACTCAGTTGATCAAAACCCTCTGCACCTTATTGTTCACGTCCTAAGGAGGCTACCAGCCAAATCATAATAATCATATAGCCAAATTTTAGCTATAATCATATAGGTACCTACCTACCTCACTTCTACGAATCATAATAATCATTGAGCATATTTCGTTATGAAACGTTTGGTTGTGTGCCATAGCAAAGACATGAAATGTCAAAAGCAATATCAAAGACGAATGAAGATGTCAACAACAGCAGGTTAATCTACAAAAACGTAAACAAATAATAACGTGATTACGCAATTGTGCGACAAAATTCAAACCAATTTGAAAATCAAACCACGTGACGCGGGCAATTGATGCGACAAAAGCGGCTACCGCCCTTCCTTAACTGAGCTTCTTCATCTTGATCGGGTGGTGGCCAGGGGCTTACAGAGAAAGCGACAAGACTGATCTCATTTGCCTTTTGGTAGTTAAGAATTGAATTTGGCTGAGAAAAGCACATTTTTGTTTCAGGTTTCCTTCATGGTTGTTCCTTATGGTCTAGGTGCACCCCTGATCCACACCATTTTGTATCAATTTCCATATTAGTGGTTCTATCATCTCGTTAGATCTTCAATATGTTCCCATTTCCCATTTTGAAGGAAAAAGTATGAACACTAAGGTTCCATCAGTTAAGCCAAATTATTTTGGTACAATACTCTTGAAAACGGAACTATTGATGTTGTTACCGCTGATGAAATTTCTAATAACAACTTTCTTCACATATTTTAAGTAGCCTTAATCAAATTTCACCCCTTCCAATATCATATGTTCACTCTCACGTAATTCCATGTGTTGAACTTTCGTTTCATATAGAATCCATGGTCCGGTGGATGTCCATAATTCTACATAATGGAACCCGAAGAACAAAACAAGGAGGTTTCAATTTTAAGGCACGTGATCACGATTGATGTTATTTGATTGTTCAGTACTGAATAGGTATATTGGTGTTTGACACAGTTACTTATTGTTTTGTGTCTACTACTTTTTATTCTGTGGTTATGAAATTCAAGTTACAGTTCAACGAAATCTGCGAGTTCTAGTTTTTGGATGGCTGCGTAACTATCGTTGTTGATGTGTTGCCGATACATGCAATAATAATCACAATGCAGAGTGAAGTGGTAAGTACAGTGTTATTAGTTTCAAAGACACCGTGTTCTGATTCTTTGCGGTGTTTCAAGTAATGTGGTCTGTTCAACTTCTACTCAGTGCCTTGCCAGAAATCCATTTCCATTCCATTCTGAATGAATCAAATACGCTTAGGGCTGTCATCAATTTTGACACCAGCATAGGTAGACCAGAATTGAAACCTGAGCTTCCGAATGTTATTTTCTAGCTGTGCAACCCCTAGTCAATAGTGGGTGTGGGTAGTGGAGTGACCACATTCATTTCGAATGTCTTCATTTGGAGCGTTATATCTGTTTATTCACGTCAGAAACGTTTCGTCCCGCAGCGGGGACTTCCTCAGTCTATACCTAACTATGTCATAACTACTGGCATACTTTAGGCATTGACATAGTGGTGCCACCCCACATCTCTTGTTTGTTTGTTACTTTTAGTTTTGTAGTTGACGTTAAACTGTTCTACTCATCCCTGTCCATATACTCGAGCTGGTCATATTTTCTATTACTTCGTTGTTGGATCTCAACTGCGTTCATTAATTAAACAAATTTGTTTTGTTATAAATAACAAAAAGGGAGAGAGGAACTGCAGGCATAAATTCATTCAATAATTTTAATTTGCGGTTTGCTGCTCGGTAGCTATCCTTGGCGTAGCGAAGTCTTGTTGCCTGCTCCTCCAGTCTAGAAGAGAATCAAGCGAAGTCCGAAATTGGTAGATTCATACTGGAGTCAGGTAACGTCGCGGAACTCGTCTTGTTTCGAGAACGTTCAAGTCGGGAGTCCTCTCGAAATCCTTTCGTATTCTTCTCCTCGGTTTTTTTCTTCTTCTTGGACATGCGCGTACATTTCCTCGGCGCATGCCCAATTTTGAAATTTTCCAAGTTTGAGACCTCCTCCTCTCCAATCCAGTCCTTTTTACCTCCTACTTTCCTGAGGAGTGGGGAAACAATGAATTTTCATTTGTTCCCCTGGATTGGAGTAGGGAACCAATAACCAACGTGCTTGTATTTGCAAAACACGAGGTTATTGGCACTGGGTGCCGTCAGCAAACTCTCTTCGAGCATATCATGTTAATTTTCCATCGCTTTTTCCTGCAATATCAACATGATGCGCCGCATCTCGGGTGCGCTCTCAGGTTCCGTCGTCCTGTCGCCAAGAGTTCATTCACTGGTATGAGTCACGATTTGAACGACGTTGTTAGGTTTTAGGATTGTCGATCAAATTCGTGGCTCATGATATGTTATGGCACCCTCTGCGTATTGAAAAATTCACCAGAATGCCGCCACTCGCCTGGTGTCAGCGTTGGCATTCTTTGGCTTAGTTTTTAACATTCCCGATTACAGAGAATTGCCATTTTTCAGGTGACGGACGAACATGTGGGTGGAGTTCGTAACGCTTTGTCTTCTATCACGAACGTCGCCAAAAGTTTAACTTCCGTCATTGATTCGCTGTGCGCGGACGTCAAAACCAAGAACACCCAAAATGTGAGTGTGAATGATCATGTTTAATCAAATTGAGTATGAAATAACTTTTGTTATAACCACTGTTAACTACCTGCAGTAGGGAGTACTGCTCTAAAATAAAAATGAAGTCGGCAACAATCATTTTATACTGTATAAATTATATTTGGGTCATTTCATAATTTCGGCATATTACACTAGTGAGCACACATAATCTTAAACCGTACTGCTGATACGCCACTTTGAAAAAAAAAAAAAAAACTTTTCTAGGGAGTGAGGTATATACTACTATTTTTTCCCCTCTTGAGCCTCCAACCTCCATGATAATCGCCGCTCAAGTCTTTCAAATTAGGTGAGTGGAACAGCGCAAATTGGCTTAATTTTAGCTACAGTAAATACTAAGGTTTCCTTGCCAAAATCTCACTAGCTACAAGCAGATCTCACTCCCTACAATTTAAGGGGCTGTTGGCTGGATATTGTAGGGAGTGAGGTTATAGCCTTTCACCGCCTTTACAGGCCACAAATCAATTGAAACTGGTTGAACCAAAATGTTGTCAACGAACTTCCAACAACTACACTAATTGTCAACAAGTGTGATCAAGTTTCATTTACCACAGTCAGAATGTTACTGGAGTAGGGAGTGAGAGTTAAAAAACCTACAGTGCTGCCTCCAGACATGGTTTTCCCGGTAGAACTGACTGGGAAGGTCTAGGCAAAATCTAACCACCAGCGTTGGGACCATTTTGAATAAGGGATGTCAACAAAACAGAAGCAACTTCATAAACACCCTTTCCTGCCTGTTGGGGGCTACTTTTCAAAACATTGTAGGGAGTGAGGAAAAACCGTGTGACACTGAAATAATGGGCTGATAGGCTACTTGATTTGATCCAATTTTTCTTCCTGAGGCGGATATCCATTGTAGATGGTATGTTCTTTCATAGTGTAAGTGGATATAACAGCCCCAATAAATATTTCGCTGAGTAGTGACGGTGGAGGTTGTATACCTCTGGTTAGTGACAGCTGTAGGGAGTGAGAAATACGGATTTTGGAATTTTCTCCTGGGACCTGTAGGCACAACTTTTACATACTTTTCCATGGAACATGTACGTCCTTATAGGAGAAAATTTTAAAACACTTACAAAACTGTATTTAGACATGACCGAAATTTTGAAATGGCCCCTTTTATATTGAAAACATAATTTGATTCACCTGTTTTATTTTCAGGGAATAAGTTTGTTCACAGTCAAGGAGAAACTTCTGGTTTTCTACATGCAGTATCTGACGGAATTCATGAAAATGAAAGTTCTTGGGCAAAAGGTTGAAGGAAGCCAAATTATAGGTTTGTTATTATTATGTCTTCGCAGGAAGGGTCTGTCCCATGCCACCAAACATAACATCAATGGAAGGTATAGGAGTTTCGTTTAAACCTCGATAATACAGAGTTCTCCTCCTCGGTTGTAGGTTGTCTGAATATCCCAATTAGTTCATCCTTAAGGCCAGAGCAGGGGTTCCCAACTAAATTTTTCCAAGGACCCCTTCATCAAGGTATCACAATGACGAGGACCCCCACTATTTCCTAAACCTAAAATTGCCCGAAAAGAGTCAAAATATGTGAACAAATAAATAAAACGAATGCTATACATACAACTCAGGATTTGTTAGTGAAAATACAGAGTACCTACAAGTACATTATTAGTTTTCATTTTCACTCCTCAATTAATGAGATACATTCCACGCATTCTTACGGCATATAGCCAAACTAGGTTCCCATCTAGTTCCAGTGCCAGCACTAGAGTGTGCTAGCGTTAATATATTTATTTTTATATCTTGTGGACCCCTCAGCCATACCTCGCGGACCCCCAGGGGTCCACGGATCACCATTTGGGAACCGCTGGGTTAGGCGGGGTATACACGTGCAGGTGTACCTGAACAGGTGTAACTGTCAGGTAAACCTGACAGAACGTCACTCGTACACACGATCCGGTATGAAACCGACAGGTCTCAGTTTGCTCCACGATGATGCAGGACGATGATGTCGCCTTAATCGGACTGGTATTACTGTTAAATGAGGAGGAAAAGAAAAAGCAACGTAAAAAGTGGTCAAAAAGTTGGCTTTTAAAGAGAAATCGATGTATCCATGTGAATTTACTAAATGAGTTGTCAGACGAACCTGAAGACTTTCGCAATTACCTGAGAATGAGTGAATCTGTGTACCAAATGTTGTTAGCCATGGTGTCCCCGTTAATACAAAAACAAGACACAGTCATGAGGAATGCGATTCCACCTCATGAGAGATTAGCAGCTACTTTGAATTGCAAAGAAAAGAAGAAGAAAATCCAGAAGAGGAAACTAGGTGGCGATTGAGACACCGGCGGATGAAAACTGAGCTGAAACCTGCGCAGGCGTCAGGTTTGCCCCACACACGCTCAGGTTTGCCAACCTGCGCAGGTACAAGGAATTGAATTTCCATCAGGTGAACTTTACCTGCACAGGTCTTTCTCTTCACCTGATCAGGTGAATAACTGTGCAGGTATGCAGCCACTCACGCTCACGTTTACCTGCACAGGTACAACTGTTCAGGTTCACCTGCAGGCAAACCTGCACGTGTATACCCGGCCTTAGAGAATGTAGTTACATGTTTTCGCCATGACGCGTATGTGACGTGCTCATTCTGAAAGCGAACAAATCAAAGTTTCCATCGCAGAACAAGATCCATTGACGAGTATTTTTAATTTGTCGCAATTTAATTGGGGATCTTTCTTCAAGATCCGAATAAGGCCAGATTTTGAGAAAAAAACTGTTAAGGGTGCCACTTTGTTCAAAATGAATGCTAGTATTATTTACGTATGTGCCCTCGTAGAAGTCTACTAAATCAGCCCAAGACCAGTGGCGGTTCCTGCCCCAAACCCCCGGGGTGCACCAAGACCGTAAGGGACAACCACAAAGGGAACGTGAGACCAAAATGTGCTTATCTCTGCCAAATACAAATTTCAACTTCAAATACGCAATGGAGATTAATCTTGTCCCATTTTCTCGGCTTCAAATCGTGAAACAAACGACTCAATCCTACATTTAAAAGAAGTTCTCTAGTAGGCACATAAATGCCTTTAGAAAGTGGAAAATTCGAAATGATTATCAAACTTCAAAAACCGTGTTTTGCAGTAGTTGAAATTCATATTTGGCCAGGAAGAACCCCATCGTGGAGGTGAAAGGCTAATTCCATCTTTAACCCAATTATCCTATTATTGCTGCAAAAAAGATAAGGGAAGCAGAAACTTCTATTACTTACCTTACATCCGCAGGGCCCTTCCATAGTACTGAGTTTTGAACTTGACAATTGTGGAACGATTTCTGCTTGCCGAATTGGGCACCCTGCATCGCAAATAATCACTCTTTGCCTCACCAACAATTCGGCAAACTTACGTTGTATAGCACTTCGCATATTTACAGCTAACACAGTTCAGTCACATGGGTTGGGGGCAATCAGCTGGTAATAGGATGAGAGTGTGTTGGTGATTCAATGCTGTGAGGTGATGGAATGGTATAGTTGCCCCTTCCGAGGAGGTGGATGCATTAATTATGTTCTGCCACGCTCAGAGGATGATCCAGACGCTTGCAGGCATCCAATTCATCTCCCAAGGCGACAGATTCTAAAATTGGGAAGGGGCCAACTAACCATATCCATCACACTCCCTGGTTTCTGAGAAAAGCCTGGGATGGGAGAGGGGGGGAATGGAATATTGATTCGCATTCGGGGCAGGGATAAGCAGGACAATCAACAATAATAGGGCAATGAGTTGAGAAGGGGAATGACAATTTTAAAATTGATCAGATTAAAGGGCCATAGGCGACAGATTCTAAAATTGGGAAGGGGCCAACTAACCATATCCATCACAATGCACACATTCTAGTGGGTGAGCAGATAACTAGGTGTGCTCAGTCAAACTTCGGGCGTTCTCATTGGTTCATTCTCTGGACCCAGATAGAATGAAATGCTGTTCTCCGTTCAAGCCCCTTTAGGAGCACTAGTCAGCCATGCTCCCGGACAGCATCTCGCTCCCTCACCAAATTATGATCCACCATCTGCCCATCCTAAGACTCTGTTTGGCGCATAGATTCTTCAATGAAGATTCATCGAACTTCAGCAAACTTACGTTTTATACCACTTCGCGTATTTACAGCTAACACAGTTTAGCCACATGGGTTGGGTGCAATCAACCATATCCATCACAATTCACACACATTCTAGTGGGTGAGCAGATAACTAGGTGTGCTCCCTCAAACTTCGGGCGTTCTCATTGGTTCATTCTCTGGACCCAGATAGAATGAAATGCTGTGTTCTCCGTTCAAGCTCCTCCCTTTAGGAGCACTAGTCAGCCATGCTCCCGGACAGCAAACCTCTTAGCTCCCTCACCAAACTCTCAACTCCACCATCCCCTCACCCATCCTAAGACTCTGTTTGGCGTATAGATTCTTCAATGAAGATTCATCCAACTTCAGCGAACTTACGTTTTATAGCACTTCGCGTATTTACAGCTAACACAGTTTAGCCACATGGGTTGGGTGCAATCAACTGGTAATAGGATAAGAGTGTGTTGGTGATTCAACGCACACATTCTAGTGGGTGAGCAGATAACTAGGTGTGCTCCCTCAAACTTCGGGCGTTCTCATTGGTTCATTCTCTGGACCCAGATGGAATGAAATGCTGCGTTCTCCGTTCAAGCTCCTCCCTTTAGGAGCACTAATCAGCCATGCTCCGGGACAGCAGACCTCTTAGCTCCCTCGCCAAACTCACAACTCCACCATCCCCTCACCCATCCTAAGACTCTGTTTGGCGCATAGATTCTTCAATGAAGATTCATGGGGAAGAGTTGGATAACAGTACTTACGATATTATACTTTTAATACTATTTTTATACATATATTTATTTTATTATTCTTTTATTATTGTACATATATCAGGCATCTTTTTCATTTTGTCCAGGGGGTAGCCGTCTCAGCCTTAGACTGTAGCTGATTTAATTTGTTTTTCATTTCTGTTGTGCTTTGGTTCTGCAATGTGGCTAATACTGTTTATTAGTTTTATTGTAATTTAAATCACACTTCCTTTGCAAAACGCTTTTTTTTTTTCACTATAGTAAAAAACGGTTAAGGGTGAATTCAGGGTCTGCTGTGAAATTTCACTTGAAATCAAATCCAGTTCAAAAAAGAGTTCCTTTTCTTCAATAAAATATGGTGTATTTATCATGTTCCACATTTTCTCTATCAAGAGCAACATTCAATATGTATATCTTTCTTCTTCGTAGAACGATTAGCTGAAATACGCGTTTATCTCGAGAGAATTCAACCCATTGAAAAGAAGTTGAAATACCAGATTGAGAAATTGCTAAAAGCTGCGACCGTTGGAGCGACTGACAAAAATGATCCCAGCCAATTCCGGGCCAATCCAGCGAATATGTCCTTGAAGGTAAAACAGTTTTTGCTATTAGTTTCTTTTTTCTTCCTACTAAAAACCTAAAAATTTGATTTTAACGTACAGATTATAAGAAGCTCTCAATTGGAGGGGGGTTGAGATATGAACGATTAGAAGGATGGTGGCATAATTTGTTCTATGATTAATAGTCGCCAATGACAGTTGGAAGTCCTGCCCCGTCTTCCATACCTAGGGTTTGGGTTGATTTCCTCCCACTCTGGACACTAGGAGTCACTGCCCTAATCATCACATTTTGGGTCTTGATGCGCTCACAAACCCTAAGACGTGTTGGTAAGGCTGACTCCATTTTTTTGATAGGGCGTATGCAGTCCTGTTGAGGAATGTGTCAAAGTCTCCATGTTGAGCTCTGTCGTATTAACAAACCAATGGTGTGAATGATCTCCCAGCATCATCTGCTGCCTGGACATACTTCCCATGATTTCTGAGCTGTATTTTGTCTAGCCCTGGGTGATTTTGTCAGCTCACAAACACTGTCTTGTCTGCCACCAAAGCTGGATGCCGGTCTTGGGCCTCTCGCATCACTGGCTTCACTGTCACTCCAGTCCATGCCAGATTTGATAAACAAGCTACTGCGTCACCTACATGACTGCCACTCACAAACACTGTCATGTCTGCCACCAAAGCTGGATGCCGGTCTTGGGCCTCTTGCATCACTGCCTTCACTGTCACTCCAGTCCAGGCCAGATTTGTCAAACAAGCTACTGCGTCACCTACATGACTGCCGCTCACAAACACTGTCATGTCTGCCACCAAACCTGGATGCCGGTCTTGGGCCTCTCGCATCACTGCCTTCACTGTCACTCCAGTCCAGGCCAGATTTGCCAAACAAGCTACTGCGTCACCTACATGACTGCCACTCACAAACACTGTCATGTCTGCCACCAAACATGCCGGTCTTGGGCTACTGCCTTCACTGTCACTCCAGTCCAGGCCAGATTTGCCAAACAGGCTACTGCGTCACCTACATGACTGCCACACATGTAGAACCATCGAGAATGGTTTGAGCTACGGACCTGGGGAAGGGCTCATTCGATTCCTCATGGAAAGTTCTTCAAAAAAAGTCCAAAGTTAGGCTGCCTTGACTTTTTTTGAGGTTTTTAGGGATTTTACAAAACTTTGACAACCCTTAAAGGGCACTTTAAATTAAGTGAGAGTGCTGGCTAAAAAAGTTTGGCGTTGTCGGACTAATATTAATTTTTCCGGCGTACGGCAGACGGACAGAAAAATTTTTATTTCTAGGTTGCTCTATATTTTGAAATTTGTTCCGTTCCTCTAGAAACATATTGTTATTTTCCAGTTCCCTGTCTGTTAAAGCTCCTTTCGAATGTTTAGTGGGCCAGTGCCTCCAAAATCTGTCATCTCTATTCACTTTGCGTTTTGTAATTGCTCGACACTACCATAGAAATGTAAACCATACTGTTGTTCTTGAAGGGCAATGAAAGCGAGGAAGAGGACGAAGATGATTCTGGGGACGACGAGAGTAAAAAGAAACCTGGCATTTATGTTCCACCCAAACTTTCTGCAGTGCACTATGGTAAATATGTTCTTCTGTATTTATAATATTTACAAGTTCCCGTCCCTGTTTCACGCAAATTTATATCCATTAATTATTTTAACGTTCGCCAATGTTTCAAGCGCTGTAATACCTAATTCCATCAATGTAATTTTACTGCAACGTCACTCTGAACTTTTAAGCTCCTCCTCTTGGAGAGCTGTCACGTTGTAATCACATCACTAACCTGAAGCGCTAGAGCGCAGTTTATATGCTCTTGTGCTCTACATGCTCAATCTCTCCCATTGAAATGTACCCAATGTTCTTGTGTTTGTGCACTCTCTGTTATAGCATCTGTACGTGTTATATTCTTATAATAACCAGAATCCACAGATGTAGCTGATTCAGCACCCCAATAAAAGCCACCGCTCTTGCCGCCTGAGCTCAGCCTTGTCCTAAAGACTGCGCCAGTTGAGTTGGGATCTCGAAGAAAATAGTTCTTAAAAAAACTCCGATTTATTTAGCAGACAAATAATGCTGAAGTTATGAGCAAAGACTGGATAGAAAACGGACAGCTTTTTTAAGGTTGGGGTGCCGAATCAGCTATATCTGTGTATTCTGGTTATTGAACGAATGTAAAATACATACGTTACAAACTTCTCTTAAGGGGGTTGGGTACCCAGAGACGCGCTTCTCAAAACGATATGGTTTTACATAACCCACAATTACGTCGGTCAATATGGCTAGTCATGAAAGAACATGGCTTGGTAACAAACCTCGTAGAGGTTCGATTAAGTTGGTCCTTTTTTAATGAAAAAAATGTCACTTTTTTTCCACATTTGTCCCTTTTTCTTCCTTATTGAACTATCTGGCGTCTTTCTGGTTTTTTTTTCTGACTATTCACAACTATTCATGATTTGACTTTCTACTAAGCTTTGGAGTGTGCGTGTTTCACAGGTGATAGAGCGGTTATTGAATTTCAGGAGACATGCATACAGCAAGTACATCTGTTCTCGAGCAAAATACCTATTTGGATTGATCAGTTGATCATATTTGTGTGCCTCCTGAAATTCAATAATCGCTCTATCACCTGTGATACATGCACACTCCAAAGCTTAGTATAAATTCAAATCATGAACGCAAGCCAATTGAATAATAAACCGCAGTGAAAGAATTTGCAGCCTTTTTTATATTTTAATTTAGTTGGCATTGCAAAGACAATGAAGAGCATAAAATGATCAAATTCGCTGTACGAAATGTCCAGCCTGCCCAAAACATCTGATCTAAATACGTACCTATTTGTAATTTTCGTTTTTGTAGATTTCCCCACTTTTTTTTGTATCAATTAATTTTCAATGTTGAGGTGGAAAGTTGATGCTAGGAGGTTCTGAGATATCCACTCGGTACTGCCGTTTCATTTGAAAATTCGGGAATTCATAAATTGGGGTTGTTATGAAGGATTTTCCAACCTTTATGCTCCGAGCAGGTTTGGGGCAAGACAGTGTCGGGCACTTGCTGCTCCAAACCACTCTGGTGTCCACATGGAACTACACTGGGTTGGAAAAATGAAATTGTTAGTACCTGTGAAATGTTAAGATTCCAAACATACTTTCTTTTTCGTTAACAAGCTGAATTGTTAGGTGATCCCTGTGAAAGAATACCTATTTTTGGGCCCTTTTTTCAACCGACACTTCAGTAGAGATGTGCGATCAGTGACAAGGAAATATAGTTGACAAATATCAGTGACAGAGAGTGGAAATGAATGAAATGTGGCGCTGTCACAGTTTTTTTGACGGAAGGAAGCATAAAAAGAGATGTTGAACATAAATTTTTATGATTAAAGAGAGATTGCTTTACAGTTAAAATAATAATAATCTGTTTTTATTCTTGTATATGTAAACAAATGTTTTACTAAATGTTCAACTTCTGAATAAGAGTGAGAGGAAATTAAAAAACACATTCATCGCTTTAAAAATTTATTTTATTACATGAAAACGTCATGTTTTAAGGAACTTATGAATGGTAACATAAATTCATGTCGAATGATAACACAAATTCTTTAGCATTAAATTCAACAAAACAACAAAAGACTTAACACAAATATTTCTACTGTTACATCACAAAATATTTCTTTGCTGATAAAAATCACATAGATGTAGAAATGTAGGCGGTAGTCGAGTGACTACGCAACGGGAACACTCCGGGAACTCAGAGCTCGAAGCTGTGTGGAAGGGAAGACGGGCTCAGGCCATCTCTCACGATATTTCTGTACCGGTGACAAAGTCGCCGAAATATCGGGAAGTGAGAAAATCGCCGAAACGATTTCGGTGACTTTGTCACCGTTACTGAAATATCGAACATCTCTAGGGTCGGGCCTGTCACACGATATTTCTGGAACGGTGACAAAGTCGCCAAAATATCGGACGGTGAGAAAGTCGCCGAAATGATTTCAGTGACAAAGTCATCATATCGGTGATTTTGTCACTGGTAAAGAAATATCGAACATCTCTAGCCGTGTAGTTTCGAGGAAGGTTTCACTGATAACAGTGTTATAGAGTTCGCAACTCTTTCAGGAGATTTCGGTTTCGAGCGCATTCTAACGGGATTTCGTCCAACCATCAATCTTCTTTCCGCTCTCTTTGGAGCTTGAATTTGAATGGAGAAAGAGAAAATGACTCGGAGCACTGGGATGGCATTGTCACACAGAGTTTTGTAGCAAATTAATTTAGAAAAACGATACTATTCACAAGGAATTGACGGGGAAGGCTGGTGGACGATATGGTTGGATGAAATCCCGATAGAGTGCATTCGGAACCATAATCGCCCTCTTCGCCTCAGAATCTCTTTCAACCTCCACAATCGTCTTTGCTTTTTTCAATTTTATTTAGTACTATTTATTATTTGTCGCTAAGCAGTGACGCGGTGACAGAGACCGTAAGTAGCTATTCGATATGAGATTCAGTGACTGAGGCCAGAGCCGCCTAGCCGCCGTTCCAAAGCCGCGCCTGCGTATAGTAGTAGTTTGTGTTGGAATCCAGCGCAGTCACCGAAATATCTGTCACCGCTTTTTCCAGTTCCTTGTCACCGGTACAGAAATATCGAACATCTCTATACTTCAGCTATCCAAAACCTACATCCCCTTCAGAAGTTAACAAAGAATATTGTGTCTTACAACATCCTTGAAGCGGTATACTCTTTTTTTTTTAGATTTATTACTTCGCCAGCACGTTGAAAGTTTTGTTATTGTTTACAGATGGAGATGAGAGTAGAGTTGAGCGTCGGAAGAAAATTATTGAGAGAGCAAGAAAACGTGCTCTTCAGAGCTCAGTGATGCAGGAACTGAAAGAAGAGTACTTGGACACTCCTGTTGAAGTCAAGTCCACCAATTCTCTGAAACAAATGGAAGACAAGTATCAAAAAAGGAAGAGAGAGTGAGTTAATTTGTTATTTTCATAACAAATAGCGTAGTGGAGCAACACCAATAGACTTGAAATACATGTATAGAAACCACCAGTCTTGCAGCATGATTGTATGAGCAAATGTTGTTGAAATGTCAAATCATATTATATGAAATCGTAAAACTTTGTGTGTAAACCAGTGTGATACATGAGCAATTTTATTTTTATTTTGCAAGGTTGAGGCCTTTTCTTGAGGTTTTTGAGAAAAGTAGTATCACTGTTGGTGGGAGTATCCCGTACCCCCGTTAGTGGACTGTATTAGGAGCGCTGATTATTAGTAGAATTTAAACGAATGGATCGATGGTTTTACCCAGGCGGAATAGGTCCCGTACCTATGCCAACTGTCCGACTTTTCCGATAAAAGCCGAACAGTACGATGACCAGCCCTCCAACCGCAAATGGAGAACGCTGGAATTATCTGAGGAATCAGCAAAGAAATATGGGTATGTGTTAGGTAAAGGAATGTGCGCTGACTCACGTGTTCGATGTCGCCAGAGATGAAGGGGGCCCCCGTCGATGCAGCAAAATCCTCTTCGCCGAAGTGGAAACAGATTCTCTCGCTCAGCCGAGAATATAAACCGGTGAAATGAAGAATTTATTCTTTTAGAAAATTCACAACCACAGAGAATTAAGGGGAAGTGAGGAAACGAAGATGCGGCCATGTACGAGTAACGATCCGAAGTGACCATTCCAGCGCAAAAGATGGCAATATGAGGGGGAAAGGAGGGAGGAATCAGAAGCGGGAAACGCAGCGATTCGCGCCGACTTCAAACGCCTCCAAATGGGACTGGAAGGCTGGTTTCGGCTCCGAACAATCACTTTATCTTTGTTACCTACCTATTTTACGGATTTAATCATTTTCCCAATTCATACCGCGAACTGTTTCTTTTATTCCTGGGATTCCTCGATCGCTGTTTAAAAAACCCTAACGTTTTTTCGCCTTCAAACTGGAATTTCTCCATGAGATCGACACGGAATCGCAAAGTTGACCATACCATTAGAAAGCTGATTAAATTTTCAAGTTTTCCTGAGGTTCGACAAGTTCCAGCACGTTTTTTGAAAGTGCAGTAAAAATAAAAGTAATTCAGAAACTAGCAATTTTTTTCAATTTTCAATGTTTGAACTGCAATTGCTGTCCTTAGGGGTTCGTTTATGATTATGAATGTGCAATTTTATTTATCAGAATGCTTCAACCCGTGTATCAGCTATAAACCCTTTTAGGAGTTCACTCCAGTATCCACATTCACTACATCACTAGGTTACTGCGATAAAAAAAAATAAATAAAAAACGCTGTTGTTTTTGTTTTGATCCAGTAACCTTGTGATGTAGTGAATGTGGATGCAAATGTTGGCAGAATAAGATCATGCCATCGGGAATGGTTTGAGCTACAGACCTGGGGAGGGGCTCATTCGATTCCTCATGGAAAGTTCTTCAAAAAGAGTCCAAATTTAGGCGGCCTTGCATTTTTTTGAGGTTTTTAGGGATTTTACAAAACTTTGACAACCGTTAAAGGGCACTTTAAATTAAGTGAGAGAGCTGGCTTAAGAATTGGGGCGTTGTCGGACCAATATGGATTTTTCCTGAAAATTTCAGATTCTTTGTTCCAGCCGTTTGGAAGAAAACGTGCGTACGGCGTAGGGCAGACGGACGGAAAGTTTTCTATTGCAGATTTGGATTCTAGACCCTTTGAAACCGTGGGTTTTTATGTCAAAAAACTTGGTTTTCTGAAAAAATTTTAAAAAATTATATCTAGAGAACGGGTTAAGATAGAAAAGTACGGTTGGAGGGGTTTTACTACATTTTTGATGTAGATTAACACAAGAAATGGTTCACCATTAATCCGCTTCCACCCTGTATACACTAAGGCCGTGTCTTACGTGGAGAACAAACGCGACAAATCGGCGACGCACATCGCGTTAGTCGCCGAGCAATATTTACAGATTCCTCCAGAGTAATTTTATACCAGTTTTATTTTACATTCGGAAAAATGCGAAATCAGTTGATTTTGACAAATCGCGTCACAATTCCAAAACGTGTGTCTTACGTGAGGTTACACATCGCGTTAGTCGCCGAAGCGGGATACGCCATATTTACAGATTCCTCCAGAGTAATTTTATACCAGTTTTATTTTACATTCGGAAAAATGCCTTCTTTTTCCTAATTTTTACTACTAACGAAATCAGTTGAATCATTTGGCATGACAAGTGAAACACAACAGGCAAGAAGTCACAATCGTGGATCTGACTCGGTAATTTCTCTCTGGAACAACTTTTGTCAATATTTTACTGGGAATTTATCAGGTAATTGAACGGTGTATTCATTTACAAGAAATAATTTATTAAATGGTGTTTTAACTTACTTGAAAAACTTGTCTCTTTTGCTACAGCATCCTAAGCTAGGTCTACTAGCCTCCTGTTTTTATAATATATCTTGCTTTTTTGTTTAACAAAACTTCTCTTTTTTACACTTCCGATATTATCGCTTCCATGATAAACATTTAAAGCAAGCCACGAAGGCAATAATTGACTAAAAAAGCAATATCAAAGACGAATGAAGAATGTCAACAACAGCAGGATAACCTAAAAAAACGTAAACAAATAATAACGCGATTACGCGATTGCGCAACAAAATTCAAACCAAGTTGAAAATCAAACCACGCGACGCGAGCGATTGCGCAATGAAAGCGACTACCGCGACGCCGCGTTGCTATGTAAGACACTTCCATAGGATTGTATTGTTTGATCGCGCTAACAGATCGCGTCGCTTGCATTCATTTTCCACGTAAGACACGGCGTAATACACCCCATGTTCAATTATTATTGATATTTTTCTTTCATTCGTGTATTCTGTGATAAACTCTTTGTAAAATTGTACCTAATTTTGTACCGCCTTGATTATGTATAAGTACCCTCTTCCGCATAAATGCCTGGGTGTATCTGACTGTTAAGATGGTCACACAACTTGTTCTTATATGAACTCGATTTGCAAAATTTTAGATTTTCACACGAAACAAACATGAATGTCGTACCTACTGACATTGGAGTTTCGGGATCATGTGCACCCGTGGCCCTTGGGCCCTTGCCAACAGGTGCCCGCCAAATACTTAACCTTCCAAATCTATAACCAAATAGTACCCTCAAACAAAAAATAACGAATACAATTTTTTATGGAGGTCCGGCAGTAATAACCTCTCGAATACTTTAGCAAGCAATGACAGAAAACTGATTGGTATATTTCTTTTGGTTTATTATTCAATAATAAACCATTGTAATCGCTCTGGAAAAAAATTCTAACCGCCCCTGAAAATTTCATGGTTTACGTTTCAAAGGGTTTAGAATCCGAATCTGCAATAAAAATGTTTCCGTCCGTCCGCCGTACGCACGATATCTCCGAAACGGCTGGAGCAAAAGATCTGAAATTTTCAGGAAAAATCCATCTTGGTCCGACGACGCCCCAATTCTTGAGCCAGCTATCTCACTCACTTTAAAGTGCCCTTTAAGGGCTGTCAAAGTTTTGTAAAATCCCTAAAAACCTCAAAACAAGTCGAATCGTCCTAAATATTTACCTATTTGAAGAACATACCATGAGGAATCGAATGAGCCCCTCCCCACGTCCGTAGGTCAAACCATTCCCGATGTATGGTGCCAACATTTGCGTTTTTTGGTTTATTATTGTTTGTTTGTAACCCAGTGATGCCAATAGCGTCGAGTTGTAGTGAATGTGGATACTGGAGTGATAGCCGATGTGGATACTTGTAGTTTATAGCCGATACACGGGTTGAAGCATTCTGATATGCATGAAACGCTGATAGTATATAGGTAAATATTATTCAATATTATTACTGGGGTTTATTATTATTATAGCACGTAAATCGGTTGTTAACCAAAATACCTATTCGGATTGATCAGTTGATCATATTTGTGTGCCTCCTGAAATTCAATAATTGCTCTATCACCTGTGAAAAACGCTGCAAATTCTTTCATTGGGGTTTATTATTCAATTGGCTTGCGTTCATGATTTGAATTTCTACTAAGCTTTGGAGTGTGCGTGTTTCACAGGTGATAGAGTGATTATTGAATTTCAGGAGGCACACAAATATGATCAACTGAACAATCCAAATAGGTTTTTTGGTTGAGAACAGATTTACGTGCTCTATGCATACCTCCTGTTAGAAGACAGTTAGCTAGAGGTTTTCATGGAAGGGATTATACCGTCGTTTCCCGGAGCCTTTCTGGAAGGTGATAGACGAATCGCATTTTTGAATTGATTCTGACAGAAAAACCCCGTAAAAAAACTCCACGTAAGACACGGCCTTAGACTACCAACCATAATTACGCAAGCGATTCGCTAACCCTTCAAGTTACTTGTATATTTTGGGATCGTAGTCAACTGGGGTGAGACGTTGCGACCTGCATTTAGCCTTCCCTCCTCAATCCTTGTCATATGTTTTACCTAAGTTGATGTTTGCTTCCAGGTTTGAAGAAGAATACTTCACGAGATTGCCAGTGACAAAAGGCGAAATCAAACGAGCAAAACGGATCTCTACCATGGGGACTCTAGGTGATGAAGTGACGAGGTTTGAAGACACAAGCGTACTTCATGGTGATTCATCTTCCATCGGCAAGAAGAACAAATCCAAAAAGAAGTTTTCAAAAAGGGGTACGTTTTACTAACCAATGCATCTTCACATTTTGTCCAAATTGAAATGGTAATTTAATTCTTTATATTTTCTTAAATTTTCGATGAAATTTTCAGGGATTGTTTGGTTTGATGTGTAGATGGTCCCCTATGAGTTTCTTGACCCCCGGATCAATAGTAGCCTCTGCACATGCGCAAACGTGAAATCCTTGTTACGCGCATAACTCCGGGAGTTCTTGACCAATTTCGATGAAATTTTCAGGGATTGTTTGGTTTGATGTGTAGATGGTCCCCTATGAGTTTCATGACCCCCGGATCAATAGTAGCCTCTGCACATGCACAAACGTGAAATCCTTGTTACGCACATAACTCCGGGAGTTCTTGACCAATTTCGATGACATTTTCAGGGATTGTTCGGTTTGATGTGTAGATGGTCCCCTATGAGTTTCTTGACCCCCGGATCAATAGTAGCCTCTGCGCATGCACAAACGTGAAATCCTTGTTACACACATAACTCCGGGAGTTCTTGACCAATTTCGATGAAATTTTCAGGGATTGTTTGGTTTGATGTGTAGATGGTCCCCTATGAGTTTCTTGACCCCCGGATCAATAGTAGCCTCTGCGCATGCACAAACGTGAAATCCTTGTTACACACATAACTCCGGGAGTTCTTGACCAATTTCGATGAAATTTTCAGGGATTGTTTGGTTTGATGTGTAGATGGTCCCCTATGAGTTTCTTGACCCCCGGATCAATAGTAGCCTCTGCGCATGCACAAACGTGAAATCCTTGTTACACACATAACTCCGGGAGTTCTTGACCAATTTCGATGACATTTTCAGGGATTGTTCGGTTTGATGTGTAAATGGTCGCTTATGAGTTTCATGACCCCCGGATCAATAGTAGCCTCTGAGCATGCGCAAACGTGAAATCCTTGTTACACACATAACTCCGGGAGTTCTGGACCAATTTCGATGAAATTTTCAGCGATTGTTCGGTTTGATGTGTAGATGGTCCCCTATGAGTTTCATGACCCCCGGATCAATAGTAGTCTCTGCGCATGCGCAAACGAAATCCTTGTTACGCTCATAACTCCGGGAGTTTTTGACCAATTTCGATGAAATTTTCAGGGATTGTTCTTACTTATTAGGTATATTTTATAGTTTGTTCAATAGTTGAACATACCTACCTTTATTTTCTTAAGTTATGACCCTGCATAACAATAAATTTACCCTAATTCAATATTTACTTCGCCTAATTGAACGAAGTTCTTTAGTCAATAATAATTTTCAATGATCTATACAGTCATGTTATGGATACGAGGAAGCTATGTGCCACACCCACTTGGCAGACGTTTTTTTGGTTCGACAGCTGCTTTTTATTTTCTGCTATACATTGATTGCTCTATATCTTTACTGTTTTTACTCTAGCTTCAATGTATAAGAACTTGATTTATCTTGGGTATCCTATTCAATCTCACTCATCAACTTTAAACTTATTAATACAGTAACATAACAATTTTAGTTCAGTTTCCATCATTCTACAATTCTGTCGTTCAAATAACTAGTTATATTCACAATTCATTTGACTCACTAGAATTATGACATTCGTTTCAATGTTTCATAATTTCATAATGAATTAAATCCTAGAAAGATGAGAATAAATGTCGAAAATATCACCAATTACTGGGTTTATTTTTCTGAGATGGACTATAGAGATTAATAAATCTTCTCTTCTTCTCTATTCCCATTTATTTGGGAGAAACTGACCCATGGGTGATGAATTGAGAGACCATCTTTTAATTCATTTTCACAAATCACTTTCACAATTCACCATCATTCATCATTTTCACAATTCACTTTCCACAAATATATAATGAAGTAAAGGCGCTTTCATAAGGTGTAGTGCAAAGTACTTGCCTACTGAGTGGCCACCCAAGATATAATTTAAGAAAAAAATACGTAATAACAATGGTACCGTATGACAATGCTGTAAGCCCCTTCTAACGGGATCCTAGGGCATTCACCTCCCGTGTCCTGACACAAACAAGTTTCAAAAATGCAAAACTGAATAGGTAGCTTGGCCACTAGTTCACCCCCGATCCCTGAAGGGGTTTGCAATGTAAGTTCTCTATCAATTGCTACAAGAAAATAGGGGATGACAAATATCTCACTGTGCTTAGGAACGAATAAGTATAATGAAAGATTACTGTACCTCTGCAATGCACACAAGATAAATCACAAATAAAAATGAACTGAGATCTTGCAACTAGGGCTATCCTTATAGCTAAAACAAAGTATTAAGCCCATGCTCGGGTATACGGCAGAAGCAATGCTCCTGAAGGGAGAGCAGAATGGAAAAGGTGTCATGAAGCGACCACGTGCTTAAAACAACAAATTGAACTAGTAGTTCTACAGCCTTGAAGAGGCGATCCTAATGACTATGGCTTGAGTAGCTCTGAAACGCAGCAGGGTAGTGCCGAGATCTAGGATACTTTACCGTGATGGGTATTTTAACCGTCCAGGCGTTCTGGACGAGACACACAATCGCGATTACTTTTGGGGGGAATTGGAGTCTCTATCTCAGGGATTTGTAACTTCACAATGCACTTTATATAGACTTTCAACACTGTTCTTCCTCGTTCTCAACAACGTTCTTACAGTTCTCTCACGTTCACAAACAACGTACGCTTGCTAAGGTGGGACCACTGACTAGCATATAAGCTCTGACTTCTTGCAAAACTGACTGCCCAGGGTAGCAAGCTGGTGGCGCTACCCTCCGTCCCCACCCAGGGTCCTCCTACCACTCTACGGGGCGCTGCCAGAAAGTGGAAACAGGGCGGTGATCACCGAGTCTGGGCCACCCCTCTCTCTCATGGTGCCCTCTGCCCCCACCAAGTCCTTCTTCTGAATCTCACACGCCTGCCCTTGTTCAACTTGCAGGCAGGCAACTGGGGGCCTACACTGTTAAGTTGATGAAATTTTTTGCAGTTCTTATTAAGTAATCCCTTTGGGAGAAAATGGCGAAATGGTTGAGGTGTAGCAAATGGTTTCAAGACAAACAAAGGGCTGTTGTAGGTGGGTGGACGTAGTAGACGTAGAAGGTACTTAAATAAGTACATACGACGATGCTGATCAGGTAGGTAATATTGACGGTACTTGAAATAGAGGCAATACTTCAATCTTGCTATCTCCAAGGTTCTGGTAAGCAAAACTGAGCCCCAAACCCAGTCCCTGAGGTCGCCTATTTGTGCCAGTCGTTTATCCAAAACTGCTCGCGCTACTGCTGACAACCTCCAACAAGTGTTCGACATCCTTCTCCCAGGTGATGATGTGGGCACGAGTGAAAACTCAATTCTCGGTTCATCGAGCAGTTTCCATGAGGCTAAGGGGCCCAAGGAAACACGTACAAGGACTAGAACTGGAGGACGGAGCAGCGATTTGGCTACCTGAAGAATAAATTAACACACACACGCACTACGTACTTACATACATACATATATATATATATATAGTTAGGAAAAAAAATCAGATTAGTTTGGCAAAATCAATTTGAATTTTTGGCATATTATGGCTGCGGCTCCACTGGCCGTAATTGGTCGCGCTACAATCTGCGGTTGGTAAGTCAGAGAAATGAGAAGGCAGGAAATAAACGGAGGTGGCTTCACTAGCGACAGTCTGCAGCTTGATACAATTGACGGCGCGCCACAGAATGCAGTGTCGCGCGCAAATGGAACCGGTCCTATTCTAGTGCTACATTTTGCCGCCACTACCTTGCGCCACTAGCTGTAGACTGCAGCGTCGGCCGCGTCTCAGTCCAACTACCGACCAAGTAGCAAGTGACGTCTGCTTCGTGAACTGTTTAGTTGAGTGTAGTGAATTTTTTTGTTTGTAAACAATGAAGGTTGAACTTGATTGTGAGGTAATTATATTAGAAGTTGAGAAATACCCAATTTTATATAGTAAAGTTGATGAGAATTAGAAAAACAGAAATGCTAGAATTGATGCATGGAAAAAAGTAACTGCAGGGGTTGTTGGTGAAGAGAAATTGTTGGAATTTGATGAAGAAAAACTCAATGAAATAGGTGAGTGAAATGTCATTTATTTAATGTTTAAAATAAGAATAATAACATGTTGTTTACTATATTAATAATAATCATGGCAAATAAATCTAATTAGTCTCTTGAGCATAAATATACATTCTGCAACTTCATGCTTATTTTACCATGTGAACTCTTTCTACATGTACTTGGTTTGCCATGGGATGGATCCTTCTACAGAATTGAAGTGGTACAAGAACATATTTCTTACATTTACTCCATTGAGTGTTCCTCTTACTCCTCGAGGTGTGATGCTTTCCATGTCACACGGCACACTGACTTCTACTGCTAGTGAAGCCACGGCGCAAAGTGGTTGAAAACGCTATTCTATGAGCCAAAAAAGATAAAAAATAAAAATGCTTCAATCTAATCGCTCAATGCTCGGGGGGGGGGCAACGTTAATACCTACATAACGATGGACAAAGGCTGTTTTCATCATATCAATAGACTGTAATCTTGGCTGAGTCGACAAAGATCAAGGTGCGATTTTGCCTAAGATAATGAGGAGCGACGAGCCCAGTGTTATATTTGAAATCAGTTGTGTGTCACAAGTCCTGGAGGCAAAAGCGGTTTTCTCTCGTTCAATATGTCCAGGATAGGTAAGTAAATGCAATAATTATAATTTTACTTGTTGGAATAGCTTCGGAAACATGAGACGAATTGCGGACTCAGGGTAAATGATGAACACATCAATTTCTCTAGACTGCCAAAAATGATATTGACCTTTATTGACCCTGAAATGGACGTATATCTTTTCCTGAACAGTAGCACTAAATGTCGAATCCAGAATGAACTGCATTTACCTGCATTTGACTGGGTTTTATGCAAAATTTGGTATGCAAGGATTTAAATTTTTTTTTTTTTTTTTTTTAATCTTTTCTTAAATCTTTTTGGCTACATTTCGGTCTCCTTCGATTCAGCAAAGAAAATCCAATAGACACGCTTTTTACCAAAATGGATTCCATAGCTTTCGTATTAGTTTACAAGATTTACCTGATTTTGCAGAAGTCAGTCGCAGGTACTTATTTCAAAAGTAGTTCCTGCCTGGCCAACTCTACTAATTGCAATATACTTTTTTATATTACGTACCTATTTACTTGACTACCTATTTGATTCGTTTTTATATTACCTACTTCTTTTTTATTTGATTATGTAGGTATCGGAGAAAAATTCATTTTCATACCAAGCAAGAAAGTAACCATTTATTTGTGTTTGTTGAGTTATTTTGAGTTTATTGTGTTGTAAAAACGAAATTTCTCTGTTGAAAGAGCTAGATTGCTTAGTTTTCCAAAATTTGCTAATAATAGGGATTACAAGGTAATCATACAAGGGCATTTAGTTCGAGATCACATTATTATCCTTATTCGAAAAACAACCGACGGAGTAAGGACTAAATATAGGAAATAAATACTTATCAAGGCGCAATTTAAAGTGTAAAACATCACCCCTAGAGATAGGTAAATCACTGCGAGGTTTTCCTAGTTGACTAGGTAATGAAAGTGGCTAGGTTTGACATCACCGAACATAATCGTAATATAGTTAACAGCTTCAAAAAATTAGCAATACTTCTTAAGGGCAACATTGACAGGGGGGTGCAGACTAGGCAAAATAGGTACCTATATTTAGAAATATCTAGTAAAGAAGTAAGAAGTATGAAAATGAAGTAAGCAAATTGAAGCTATAATGAACTCCTCTTTTCAATACCTTTCATTTGATGGGGGCAAAAATTATGATCCAAGTGATATCACCGTGGCGAGTTCTGAAAGTGTAGTTATATTCTGTCCAGCATAGAAATTTAACTAGGATTTGATCTAAAAATTATTTGGGTGTGGGAGAATTGGTCAAATGTCCTTATAATTTCCGTTTAAAATACTATGTTTTTCGCCTTCATACACGAATTTCTCCATAAAAACGATGAGCAATCGCAACATAGCATTGTGATCTGCTTTCCTACCATTTTAACTGTACGCGCCTACCTATTAATAATTACATACACTAAATTATTACGACTACTTCAATTTCTTCTTGCCATACCCTGTCTTCTTTTTATATCTACGGGGTAGTGGTAAGGGGACAGGGAAGAAAAAAGGTCGGGAACCGCTGCTGTTACCAAAAAGCCACAGAAGAGGCTTCATTCTGTTGGGCGTTCAGTTTTTGAATTACCCGGCAGTTCTAGGAGCGTGGCCACCAGCGCAGACTGTCGGCTGGTGAGGGAACCTGGCCCTTAGCTACCCAACGTCGAGTGTCCAATTTCCTTAGGTTAATTTATGTCTACTTTCATTTAATTTTCAACAGTGACATTATTTGTTTTCAATAAAAATTTTAAATTCATCTAAACAAAGTAACTTCTATATCGGCTTACAGTCATATTCATGTTGATGTTGGTTAACTTGTCATGTCTCGATTATTCGGCTATCTGCTCCCTTTCGTTCGATAATCTGGTACTCTGTGAACCACAGAGTACCAGACATAGTTCCGAACTATAGCGTATGTGCCCGGTTAGTTCTGTGAAATTCGTTTCTGCACTTGTTTGCATGTTTGTCTCGTAATTTTTTATCGACGTTTCAGTTCAGCAAGTGTTTTTGTTAATCAGTTCATTTCTTTTCTTACCGAACGTTTCGAGTGTTCGCTCATATAAAAGTGACTAAAGTTCTAGTTGTGATCTACAATCGTACCTCTAGTTCTGAAAGCCTTCTGGGGTAATCGAGTCTTTCGGCCTGATGGATCCCATTCTTCCCTTTAAATCCTTGCACACTTTCATGCGAGAGGGTTTGTTTACTGATGTGATAATCGTTGTGGACGACGTCGAATTTACTGCCCACAAAGCCGTTCTTGCTGCCTGCAGCCCCGTCTTTCGAGCCATGTTTTCCACCCAAATGGAGGAATCCAACACAAATTCTGTTATTCTCAAAGACATCAAGCCCGATGAATTCTCGGATTTCCTCGGTTTCGCCTATACCCATGATAGCTCGTATGTTGAAAATCATGTTGATCGCATGTTGTTCCTGGCAGATAAATATGACGTCGAGTATCTGGCCGAATCGTGTGATAAGGTCATTGAAAGCCGTTTGACAGAACAGAATGCGGTTGACTCTTTGTTCCTCGCGGATTTTCACAGACGTTCAGACCTCAAGGTAAAAATATGTCTTTTTATTAAGAAACATCGACCTGGTGTCTGCTCATCTGTGAACTGGAAAAAACTGGAAAACAATCTGTCTTTGTTTGATGAAATGCTGCAAGTATTTTCATCATATAACGATTGTTTATTATATACATATGATCAATCGGCTGAAAACTATCAAAAACCTTACTCGTACTATCAACAAATATGGACAATTGAACACATGGAAAATGGGAAACGATTTGTGTCTGGCATTGATGTTTGGGATAAGGGAGTTTTGTATGGCTTTGAAGTATCACTAATCAGCCGCAGTGATGATTTAGAAATCAACGTTAAACTAGTACGTGACGGATATGTAGAAGTAAAATTAGATTTAACTATAAATGTATTGCACAAAGTTCGCGATGCAGTTAAATCAAAATGTAAGTTGTATAGGACATTTAGTCGGATGGCTCGTTCAGCAGTCTATAAAGTGCCGAAGGATGGGAGCTATAGTGATCTTTTTCCATTAGAATTATGTGTGTCATTGGAGGTAACTCGGCCGTCATATCCTTTCCCGCTACCGCTTTTCAGAGGGCGTCCAGCAGATGCCAAACTCACGGTTGAGGGATTCGACATTCCCGTGCACAAAGCTCTACTGGCTGAAAGATGCAAATATTTCTCAGATCTGTTTTGCAGGAGTGGCACTTATGGAAAATACTCGATTGAAGGGGTTTCTGTCAAGGCTTTGAAGGTCCTTATCGAGTTCATATACAATCCAAATGTTCTCCCGGGATACGGAAAAGTAGATTTGGATTTATTGAGAGGAGCTATCAAGTTCGACCTTAAGGGTCTTAGCGACTACTGCGTGAAAGTTATTAGAAATCGGATCACAGTGGAAAATTGTTTGGAAATCTATACGACTGCTGAAGGACTCAACCTGGATCATCTCATGGTTTTCACAAAGGATTTCATTCAGAGAAACTTCGGCAAAATCGTCGAAACTGGAAAATCAAACAGTTTCAAAAACTATCCTGGAATATTGAAAAAAATTTTTTTTTAAAGTTGGAGACCCGTAACACACCACGAAGAGTGACGGTTTGGATTTTTTTTTAGTAAGTACCAACTTTTCGTTGTGTCTAGAACCTAGAATTTGGCCTATTTGCTTGTTTTTTTTTTTACTAGGTATACCGTTGGAAGTCGACGTTCCGGATCATTTCAAAGCAACTTCAGTTCAAAACTTCATTCAGCATGTTCTAGCATATTTTGAAAATTTTCAGGATATCATTCATCCAAAAATGTGGATATTACAAGCTTATTTTCGGAAAATAATTAGAAATGAGGGGCGGGGGGGGGGGGGGGGTTAGCACACTTTCAAGTGGCCCCAGAATGAACATCCATGAGCTATGGAAAATTCCTCCAAGTTGTGACCCCATACCCTACTAGGTGAGCTTGGTCGGAAGTTGTTTTTGGATCTTACGACCTTGTTAATGTCTCTGGGGGTGTCGACTCCCGAAATTTTGTAAAATTGATTGCAAATTCCAGAGCTTGGAACTGACGTACGTCAGTTAATTCCAAAATTCTTAGCTTCAACTCGTGGGAGCTCAAACCATGAGCGAACTGCGTACACAACGCGTCATCGTACCAATCCTTAGGAAATTTACAGTACCGAGCGCATTTCTTCAACTCTGCTGCAAATTCTTGAAGGCTTTCCAATTCTAACTGCGCCCTATTTTGAAAACGGACCCTTTTGGTAAGGGGGTTGGGCTCCGCAGCAAAGAATTTGGAGAGGATTTTCGTTAATTCATCAAAAGTTACGAGTATATTTTCTGGTTCTAGAGGTTCACATAAGTCCATGAGTCTTTCATGAGCTGGCTCACCAATCGCATCCAACAAATATAATCCCTTTTTAGTTTCCGAAACATGCAATTTCATATTGTTGTAAAATATTTTTAATTATACCTTTCAATTCGACATTAAGCAATCGAATGGAGCAGTAATTAGTTTGGGCAAATCTGTATGAATAGTACTCCTAATTACTCTTTGTGAACTTACGGCACTTCCAACTGCTTCATCCTCCCAACCAAGCTCCGCGTTATCTTCCATAGACCGGTCTTTACCTGTCGTCAGAGTGACCATATTCTTTCTTCCTGTGCAATCGTGGTAGGCATCAGTCCCAATTATCCCGTCGCCGGTAAGGTAGATTCTATATCCTTGAATTACATATAGATAAAGAACTGCATTTCATGTGAAGTTGTGTTTTGAACCTGATACAAATTTTATTCAATTATTGAATAAAACTTCATGACTGTGAAACCATGGCAACCAAATCAACAACTGGCCAGCTGGGTATCCTACTACAGAGCCAACGAGTGTTGAGTGAACTTCAATTTGAAGTTCAGGTGGCCAAGGTCAGGCGAAGGGTTCTGATCTGCTACAGAGTTGTGAACGACGAGTTCTCCATCTCCAGACTAAATCTACACAACCCCCATCCCATAAATTTAATATATTAGCGGAGGATTTGCTCATTTTTGGAAAACTTTTGAGGGTCTTTAGCATGTATTACCAATTCTTGTTGAGTATTTGAGACAATTTACTGCATATGATTTCGGGCTCTAGTTAATTTTGGTTTATTATTTTATAATAAACCATCGTAATCGCTCTTGAAAAAAAAATTCTAAGCCCCCTAAAAATTTCATGGTTTACGTTTCAAAGGGTGTAGAATCCAAATCAGCAACAAAAAATTTTCACAATTTCACAAACTATAAAATATACCTAATAAGTCCGAACAATCCCTGAAAATTTCATCGAAATCGGTCAAGAACTCCCGGAGTTATGCGCGTAACAAGGATTTCGTTTGCACATGCGCAGAGACTACTATTGATCCGGGGGTCATGAAACTTATAGGGGACCATCTTCACATCAAACCGAACAATACCCTGCAAATTTCATCGAAATTGGTCTAGAACTCCCAGAGTTATGCGCGTAACAAGGATTTCACGTTTGCGCATGCGCAGAGGCTACTATTGATCCGGGGGTCATGAAACTCATAGGGGACCATCTACACATCAAACCAAACAATCCCTGAAAATTTCATCGAAATTGGTCTAGAACTCCCAGAGTTATGCGCGTAACAAGGATTTCACGTTTGCGCATGCGCAGAGGCTACTATTGATCCAAGGGTCATGAAACTCATAGGGGACCATCTACACATCAAACCAAACAATCCCTGAAAATTTCATCGAAATTGGTCCAGAACTCCCGGAGTTATGCGCGTAACAAGGATTTCACGTTTGCGCATGCGCAGAGGCTACTATTGATCCGGGGGTCATGAAACTCATAGGGGACCATCTACACATCAACCCGCACAATCCCTGAAAATTTCATCAAAATCGGACTATAACTTCGTGTAGTTTTGCCCGTAACAAGGATTTGCTGACAGACACACACACACGGAACCAAAATTGTTCAGGTCTAAAACGCAAAATGCGAGTGGAATTTTAGATTTTGGAGATAAAAAAATTTTCACATTCCGAAAGTGAAAACAATGCTTTTGCTACCTTAGTAGACTCGGAAGCAAAAGTTTTTTGTCATGAGACAAGTTTTCAGCTTGTAATGGTTTTCCGCGATTTTCTCATTTATGACCAAAACGGGTGTAGCACCTTTTGGAAACAATCTCCTCAGTCCATCTTTGAAGCATTACTCACTATTTTCTTTTCATTCTGCTTGGTAACATATTTGTTGGGATCCGAGTACAACATAAGAATGTTTACATCGAGAGGTATAAGGTTTAACAACGCCGATCGTATGTCCCTCCATCTTTTATTTAGTTTTTACCATATCTAATCTTTTTGTCAGTCGTCAATGATGTTGTTTCCAACAAGTTTTCACCCGTTCCTCAAATGGTTATGAGCCCAGCACGCTCTGCCACTGAGCAACTTTGCTTTCAGAAAATACTGTTGAATAGTTTGCGTTCATTTTATTGTCTCGTTCAGATTTTTGTGAAATTATCATGTAATAACTCACCAATTTGTATTGTATCATTCTTCAACTAAAACTTTTTTTTGCAGGTGGCAAGAAGAAATTCAAGCGATAGACATCTTCGTTTTCTTTGACCTCAAGTTTGGGATTTTGGTATAAAGTTTGCAGCTTAGCGTTATACAGTTTTGTAAATTTCAATGTAATAAATAAGTTTCTGTTGCAATTAGGGGAGAAAAGTAGTTTTCATTTGATATCATCCACTAATACTCACCGTCCCCAGCAGGGATCTGATCAGTGAAAATAGAACATACTAGAGCGGCCTACTGGGACCCTTCAGGCTCGTTCACACGAGTCTGCAACACATTGGGACATTTTCTTCTGTGTATTCGAGCCAGACTACATCACCTACTCCAGTAGCGTTGTTGTTCATGTCCTAACGAGACAAATTTCAGCTTCCTACGATTGATAGGAAAGAAGTTAGCCACTTCAGTAGCCACTCTGCTGATCAAGACCCTGTACACCTTATTGTTCATGTCCTAAGGAGGCTACCAGCCAAATTTCAGCTTTCCACAGTTGATAGGAAAGAAGTTAGCTTCAGGAGCCACTCAGTTGGTCAAAACCCTCTGCACCTTATTGTTCACGTCCTAAGGAGGCTACCAGCCAAATCATAATAATCATATAGCCAAATTTCAGCTATAATCATATAGGTACCTAACTAACTCACTTCTAAGAATCATAAATGCTTGCATACGAGTCTGCAACACATTGGGACATTTTCTTCTGTGTATTCGAGCCAGACTACATCACCTACTCCAGTAGCGTTGTTGTTCATGTCCTAACGAGACAAATTTCAGCTTCCTACGATTGATAGGAAAGAAGTTAGCCACTTCAGTAGCCACTCTGCTGATCAAGACCCTGTACACCTTATTGTTCATGTCCTAAGGAGGCTACCAGCCAAATTTCAGCTTTCCACAGTTGATAGGAAAGAAGTTAGCTTCAGGAGCCACTCAGTTGGTCAAAACCCTCTGCACCTTATTGTTCACGTCCTAAGAAGGCTACCAGCCAAATCATAATAATCATATAGCCAAATTTCAGCTATAATCATATAGGTACCTAACTAACTCACTTCTAAGAATCATAAATGCTTGCATACGAGTCTGCAACACATTGGGACATTTTCTTCTGTGTATTCGAGCCAGACTACATCACCTACTCCAGTAGCGTTGTTGTTCATGTCCTAACGAGACAAATTTCAGCTTCCTACGATTGATAGGAAAGAAGTTAGCCACTTCAGTAGCCACTCTGCTGATCAAGACCCTGTACACCTTATTGTTCATGGTCTAAGGAGGCTACCAGCCAAATTTCAGCTTTCCACAGTTGATAGGAAAGAAGTTAGCTTCAGGAGCCACTCAGTTGGTCAAAACCCTCTGCACCTTATTGTTCACGTCCTAAGGAGGCTACCAGCCAAATCATAATAATCATATAGCCAAATTTCAGCTATAATCATATAGGTACCTACCTACCTCACTTCTACGAATCATAATAATCATTGAGCATATTTCGTTACGTAACGTAACGTGACATAACGACAATTTGGTTGTGTGCCATAGCAAAGACATGAAATGTCAAAATTATCTCAACTTAGAATGTACAAAAATTTGAATGCAAATTGAGGATAGCGGCGATATTGTAAGGGCGCAACAGTTAAGGGGTAGCGCTGTATCGGAACCTGTCACATCGTGAATCGAAACCAATTAATCAATATTTTTTCCAATTCAAAATCTTGTCCTGAAGTCGTTTTATGAGTAATCAAACTTTAAATTGAGATTCCCAACATTTTCGATAAATTGACATTTATCGTTCTTCCCCGCGCCCCTTCATTTGCATCCGCGAGAATGGGGGTCATTTTGAACTATTCGTGCGAATTTAAAAAAAAAAGCCCAAATGTGCTTGAAAACACACGATTTTTTGCATAAATTCTCAATTTCCTCAAAAAAGTTCCCTCTAAAAAATAAAGTAAACAAAGCGGTCATTCATTGAATACAATTCCAGGATTCGACACTAGTATACTTGGTGGCGAACCCTAGTTCCACAATTTTTAGTTTGTTTTCAAGCACCAAATATTCAAACGCTTCTCTCAAACCCCCTTTTGTTTTCTGTAGATGATTAAAACTGGATTGAACTAGATACAAACTGGTTAAAGTTTTGAAGACATTTTTCTTCAGTTGGAAAAACAATAGATCATGGTTACGTCCATTGTTGGAGGTGTAATTAGAAAATTATAATGATGAAATAAATGAAATACACTCAAGATATTTTATGAAGAATTTATTGGCATTGAACATTAATGTACAAGATCGTCAAAATTTGGAAATATTAGCGGTAGGGTTAGTGATGCTCAATAATGGGTTATGTTAAGAAAAATATGGGATGATAAGTGAGAACTTCTTTTCGTTAATTTTCACTATTTTTCGCACTTCATCTATTGGCCTACAGTCCAAAAATTGTGGGAATTATAAAGGCATTTGATGAACTAGAATATGGTACAATTCCAATAACTCGATGTGGTGATCTCAATGTGAATTACAGGACCACAAAAGGTGCAGAATTTTTGACTTTCATGCGTGAAACATTCAATTTAGAGTTGAATAATGTTCCAGCTATCTCTACAACCCGAAACAAACAGTCATCGATGCTGTATTCACAAGATATATAGATCATATGGAGACAAAACATTTTATCTCTTTTGGTTTATTATTGAATAATAAACCATTGTAATCGCTCTGGAAAAAAAATTCTAACCCCCCCTGAAAATTTCATGGTTTACGTTTCAAAGGGTGTAGAATCCGAATCTGCAATAAAAAATTTTCCGTCCGTCCGTACGCACGATTTCTCCGAAACGGCTGGAGCAAAAAATCTGAAATTTTCAGGAAAAATCCATCTTGATCCGACGACGCCCCAATTCTTGAGTCAGCTCTCTAACTCAATTTAAAGTGCCCTTTAAGGGCTGTCAAAGTTTTGTAAAATCCCTACAAACCTCAAAACAAATCACGGCGGCCTAAATGTAAACTTATTTTGAAGAACATACCATGAGGAATCGAATGAGCCGCTCCTTAGGTCAAACCATTCCCGATCTATCACCCTATTTATGGTGCCAAAATTTGCGTTTTTCTGGTTTATTGTTGTTTGTTTGTAACCTAGTGATGTTCGGCCGGGAGCGTCGAGTTATAGTGAACTCCTGAACTGGAGTGAACTCCTAAAAGGGTTTATAGCCGATACACGGGTTGAAGCATTATCGTAAATGTAGGTAAAACGCTGCTAATATGTAGGTAAATATTATTATTATCAAATAATAATATTAACTACAAAACGCTGCAAATTCTTTCACTGGGGTTTATTATTCAATTGGCTTGCGTTCATGATTTGAATTTCTACTAAGCTTTGGAGTGTGCGTCTTTCACAGGTGATAGAGCTATTATTGAATTTCAGGAGGCACACAGATATGATCAACTGATCAATCCAAATAGGTATTTTGGTTGAGAACAGATTTACGTGCTCTATGCATATCTCCTGTAATTCAATAATCGCTTTATCACCTGTGAAACACGCACACTCCAAAGCTTAGTAGAAATTCAAATCATGAACGCAAGCCAATTGAATAATAAACCCCAGTGAAAGAATTTGCAGCGTTTTCATAAAATTTCTTGTGTGTGTTCTATTTATTTCATCATTTTAATTTTCTAATTACGCCTCCAACAATGGACATATCCGTGATCTATTGTTTTTCTACTAAGGACAAATTTATGCATAGAAATCCAAGATGTGATATAGACGGACACGAGTAATGCTCTTGTACAATTGATTGCAGTTTGAACTGTTCAAATGTCACCAACTCCATCATGTGATGTTGCTATTCTCTTCACTTGCGTAGCATCTCCATGAAAATTTCTGGAGCTCACGGTTTTCTGATTGAACAACCGATGAACACTCTTCTTTTTCGTGGATGAGTCATTTCAAAATTATGGGTTATTCTGTGTCACAGAGCTACTGAGAGATTTCCCTTTTTTTTCAGTGTGATGCGTCTATGCGCCTCCTACTTGACAAATTAATTTGTGGTAGATATGTTGATTATTTGTACGATTTAAATTAATTATTTACCCCCAATTCTCTCTCTCCTACGCATGTCACAAGCTGCAGGTTACTCGGTTCACGTAATTTTATGGCAAGCATTTAAACACTTTTTCAAATTGCTCAAATCAAATATCGCACCAGGGGAATCTCCCCTACTCATGCACTGGAAGCCCAGAAGACATTTCATAAATTAAGTAACTTATTTTCACAGATTTATGTCAGTCACAAGTTTTTTTTTTAATCTCCCACTACCTGTAAGAAACGGAAATTTTTAGTTGTTGAATCAGTGGACAACACAGCTTCGAAATGCCGATCACAGAAAGCCACGTGTTGATTTCTGCAAAGTCATTCAGCAGTTCAAATGGCTCTAGAAAGTGAAGTGTGTCCCAACAGTATTTTTATTGATCCTCATTTCCTAGACACCATCAAAATACAAAGGTAAGTTGATAATTAATTACTCTATGGTAGTTCTAGGTGTGCCTTGGAGATATTATAGCGTTACACTTACAGTTTTCAACAATTCATCATCTGGCTAGACAGAACTCCCCCCCCCGAGAACTCCGTTTTTTTTAGAAAGTCCCAAACAGGACTTTACCAAAGTGCATTTTTGTGTATTTTAAATTATTTATTCCGAAATAAATATATATCGAAAAAACATTTCTTAAAATATTTTCAAAGACGATAATTCTTTATTTCTATAGAGCTTACAAATAGAACTCCTAATTTAAGTCACGTTGACATTTTTGTTCGCTATTCATAATAGGGGACATTTCAAGTTGCTAAGTTGGCAGCATAGCAGGCTGCCGCTATTACGAGGTTTGGTGGTTTGGTTGGGACTGGGGTGGGATTTTTGAGTTTGTGTCAGTCGTCAAGTGTGGCAGCATCGTAGCATCTCGTGAGTTGTCTAGTGTGTGATGGTGGTTGTTTGAGTGCAAACTAACTTGAAATATCCTTACAACCTTTCGCATAATCATGAAGAATGTAGGTAGAACAGTTTTATTATGTATTTGCATAATTAAAGATCAGTAGAAAGAGGCTTAAATGTAGTAAGAAGGTAAAGCAAAATTCAAGGGCCGAAAACGGTAGAGGACAGACACGGCCATGGGTTTAGCTTTACTTTTAGCGACACGTCGGGAACACTTGCTAAACCATTTCTACGAAGTTAATATATGACTAAATACACTTTAAAAGTTTTTCCGAGTTTTGCTTTTATATTTTGAGGTGACGTCAGATAGATATCTAATCGTAACCAAGTTGAAGTTCATTTAGCATATGAGTCAGTATCATTTCAAAGGAATAAACAAATAGTTTAATCGTTAGGTACTTATAATTAGAATCATAATTACATAACATGTATATCAAAGTACTACTATCTCGTAGGTAAAGGTATTAATAAACATGTAGTGTTAGGGGGGGGCTGCTAAAAATAAACACAAGTTTCACTTGTGGCCCCCCCCCCGGGAAACTATCCTGGAGCTGCCCCTGTGGCTAGACCAAAATGTGAAATAACCTCATAAACCTAACCTTCTCTCCCTAGAGTTCATTTAAAAAACTTAATGTCTAGGGAGAGAGAAAGAGCCCTTCGAGCTTTCAGAGATCCTTTTGAAATCGCTAATGGGGTAGCGGACCTGAAGGGGGTAAACAAGTATGAGAGCCAACCTATGCTGCAGGGGAAACAAGGTTTGAAATGATCAACCCAAGATTCCTAACGATCAATATAATTAGAAGATCCAAGATCACAGATACAAAAGTAAAATATAGAAAACACAACCAAATCAAGAGCTAGGTGAAGTAAAATAATGTTGAGATCGTTAGTAATACGACACAAATAAGAGCAATTAGAGCATGAAATCTTATACTTAAGAGCTTAATTCTGGGTAGAAATTGGGAGGGATCATCTCCTTTCTTTGACCAATCTCTACTGCAATCTGGCTCCTCATGAAGCGTACGTTAACTTCCACCGTGAAGAGGTTTGAGATCTTATGAGGTACTATCCTACTATTATAGAGATCTCGACCCACAAGGGGTAAGGAAACAATTACAGATCACAAGAAAGCAGCAGGGGTAACACTATTAGCACTTAGGGTCACTGTTCCATCTTACAGCATCTTCAAGATCATCGAGATGAGGGGTTGCGATCTTCACCGATCAGGGGGATTTAACATTTCACCTGGATGCGTCGGGTGTGGCTGGGGCAGCAGCGGCGAACGGCGCTCTGATTGGCTGAGCCAAATGGGTGCAAAAACACAGGTCGACTTTTGGGGCAAACTGTCAACATCAAAATAATTATGTAGATATTTGGCGCAGCAGCCGCGCTTGTTGCTCTGCGCACTGGGCCCCCGCGCAACCGGCTTCCCTCCAACATGCTCCTCATTCTCGTTTTGTTCTGTCATTTTCTTTTCAAGTTTTCCTCGTTTTCGTGCAGTTAGTTTCATTCATTTTCGTTATTGCCATGGAGTTCAATGAAAATCTCGTTGAACAAGTAAGAAAAAGACCAGAAATTTGGAATAACCAATCCGCCGGCCACAGAAATAGGGAGCGCATTCAAAAACTTTGGGTCGAAGTTAGCACAATTTTAAACGAGGACGGTAAGTGACTATCAAACAGGTGAGCCAATCACATTACAGAACGTGGGTGCCGTCGATTCTCACTAGCTGTCCATGTGAACAGTCTGCCGCCTCAGCCGCTGCACCCGACGCATCCATGTGACGGACCTTTTTAGAGTCTCTATCTCAAGGGGGTTTGGCTATCACTTCGCGTTAGACTAAGCTGATACTGTCCAACGATCACAACTTTCAACGTCTGATCACGAATGGATCCTGATCACAGGTAAGAATTCTACCTCTACTGTCTACCCAACAAGCACCACTCACAGACGGGGGCCTTGATGATAACGTGTTGACTGGTTCAAGCGAGAAACTAGACTGGATAGTCAGTCAGGGTCTTGGGGAGCCTGCCTCCCTCCATTCTAGGGTCCTCCGCTGGATAGTGGGAACAACCCACTCAATTCGAGGCCTGTCCATCTCTCTGTCTCTCCCTGGTCACACTGTGGTGGCGAGGGGCGGTTCCAGGGGGATTCCTTCTCCCGCCCAAGTTTGAAGGAGGCTTCTCTGGAGGCCCGGGGGGCAGCCAGGGGCTTACACCTCCATTTTGTAACCCACCTAATTCGACATGGCAGACGAAGATATTCTCTTTCAAATCAACCCAGTTTTCCAAAATCGGTAATTTAACTCATAATGGAACTCGGTATCAGAGAGTGGGGTTGCTGCAGTCACAGGGTCAGTTGGGTTTTACCAGGAAGGCCTCAAACTATCAGATATCTTTGTCAGCATGCTTGCGAACTAAATACCAGGATAGTTTGAGAAGCGGTCTGAGCTATAGCATATAGATATGCAACAATTTAGGTCCATTAGGAACTTGCAGGGAGACTTCTTAAGTTAAGTGACTGGTGCAACACCACTCTCCCGTACCTACTAGGGATGGGTATCGATACCCGATATTTTTGTATCGATACTGAGCCCTCCAATAATATCGAGTATCGATACTTCAATTTCGAAATATCGGCAAATTCTTTCTCACCAGCTTAAACAATTGATTTCAATATTTTTCTTAGGTTGATTTTCTTACTAGTCAAAAAACTCACCAACCAATCTTTGGACACTTGTAATAAAATCCGGAATGTTAGAAAATAGCGGCTTTAATACTAGAAGGAAAACAGGAAAAGAAGATGTAGGAAGGCAGCAGTACCTATGAGGCTGTATTATGGCTATAGTAATTACTGTCACTGTTACCTTAGGTCTCACAGGTTCAAAAAATCAAAACAAAAATGATCTTCTGTTCTGTTTAAGTAGATACGATTAGGTTTTTTGCAGTTCAATTTGGAAAAATTGATAATGAAAACGATACTCGATATTTATAAATATCGATTTGCTTGACCGATATTTGGAGTATCGATACCTATCTTCCGATACAGTATCGGTACAAAATATCTATACTTGAGGAGTTGAGAATCAAAACCGCACATATCCAGAATGACACATTTTTCAGGAGGACAAAAAAACTGTTTTTCCTGAGTGATTATTGTTTTCAAAAACCTCTGCCAAGTGGGTGTGGCACATAGCTTCCTTGTATCTATAACATGACTGTATAGATCATTGAAAATTATTATTGACTAAAGAACTTTGTTCAATTAGGCGAAGTAAATGTTGAATTAGGGTAAATTTATTGTTATGCAGGAGCGTAACTTGAGAAAATAAAGGTAGGCATGTTCAACTATTGAACAAACTATAAAGTATACCTAATAAGTCCGAACAATCCCTGAAAATGTCATCGAAATTGGTCGAGAACTCCCGCAGTTATGCGCGTAACAAAGATTTCACGTTTGCGCATGCGCAGAGGCTACCATTGATCCGGGGGTCATGAAACCTATAGGGGACCCCTAACCCGCACAATCCCTGAAAATTTCATTGAAATTGGTCAAGAACTCCCGCAGAGTTATGCGCGTAACAAGGATTTCACGTTTGCGCATGCGCAGAGGCTACTATGGATCCGGGGGTCATGAAACCTATAGGGGACCATCTAAACCCCAACCCGCACAATCCCTGAAAATTTCATCAAAATTGGTCAAGAACTCCTGGAGTTATGAGCGTAACAAGGATTTCACGTTTGCGCATGCGCAGAGGCTACTATTGATCCGGGGGTCATGAAACCTATAGGGGACCATCTACACCCCAACCCGCACAATCCCTGAAAATTTCATCAAAATCGGACAATAACTTCGTGTAGTTTTGCCCGTAACAAGGATTTGCTGACAGACAGACAGACACGGAACCAAAATTGTTCAGAAAGGTCTAAAACGCAAAATGCGAGTGGAATTTTTGATTTTGGAGACAAAAAAATTTTCACATTCCGAAAGTGAAAACAATGCTTCCGCTACTTTAGTAGACTCGGAAGCAAAATCAACTAAGTACAACAATTTATTAGAGATGAAATCTGTGTTGCGACTGACCTAACGCAGAATTTTTGGCACTAATACCTGCTGTATTACAGCCATATAAAAAATGGATATGTTGCATTTTGAAAAAAAAAGAGGATATGTTGTGTTTTGAAAAAAAAAATCGGATTTTAAACCAGGGAAATGTTCAATAATGAAAGAAATTGCACACCTAAATAAGCAATCAAAGTAGGTCCGCAAAATCATTCAAATTCAAACACAAAAAAATTCAGTTTTCAAAAGCAAAGAAAAGATGGAAATTACAAAAAAAAAAAAAAATAAATAAGTTTTCAAAAGCAAAGAAAAGATGGAAAGTAGGTAATCAAAAAATAAATATAAAAGCACACTACAGAAAAATGAGGTCTCTCAAGAAAGCCTAAACAGGTCGTTCCAGAGAATGTGCGGAACCGTTACGATCGCCGTTCCAAGTAAGTAACGGTTCCTTTTTACGTTCCGTTACTGGTTTCGTTCCAAAACTTGGTTCCTCACATGAAGTGAATTAGGAGGCCGCTTTTCGTTTTCAATACGGTTTCGTTCCAGAAACGTTTCGTCTCCTTCAATGTTTGGGGCATGAATGGAACGAAAAAACTATAGGTTGGTAGGTTCTACTCATGCCTGTAATGATTCAATCGTTACATTTATTCAAGAAGTAATGTTCCTTTATAGAACAAAGTTCGATTATTTCTTCTAAAAATTATGACGCTGTAAATAAAGTTTATTACTATTTAAGTTTATTAAAAGTTCATTTTATTTAGTTTCACCTGTCCCGTTGTCTGTCTGTAATCAAATCTTGCAAGTTAAATTTGATCCACTTCCCGACTGAACTGAAAATTTTCATGCATGTGTAAATCGGATGACAATGCAATATTATGATGACACACACATATATATACAGGGTGGTTCACGAGTTGCCCCCCCCCCCCTTAAAATCGTTATTTTTGAGATATTTTTTTTTAAAAAACTTTTTTGATTCTTCATGATTTTTGCCAAGGATCTCAAATATGACCACGTTGCGCATTGCGCAATCAACACCAGCTTTGTTATTTCAAATGTGAACCCCTTTTTTTTTCATTTCAGATTAGGATTCTACGCTAAATTTCATGAATTTACGACCCCTCACTTGATTTTTTTGACCGCGCGCAACCCGTTTTGGGAGCGCGCAAATTTGCCCAACTATCAAAATTGCACACAAATTTTTTTTGGAAATCCTCAAGTGTGATACATGAATTTTCATTGTTTTTCAATGCTGAACCATGTGGTGCTATCCGTTTTTTGATTTGACTCGATGTTTGTCGTTTTGTTCCACGTGGAACGGAAAAACTCAGCAATCGTAACGGTACTTATCGTTCCGCTTGTGGAACCGTTCCTCGTTCCGTTACAGCTGGAACGGTCCATTTCTAGTTCTACCTCATCCGGAAAATTCACATTTAATCACAATCAAGTAAAACTAGACATTTGATTGGATAATTAAGAAATAAAGAACAATATTCAATCAAAACGAGGGGTAAGATGTTTTGGAATAATGTTAAATGGGATTGAAGAATGATCCGGAGAAAGGTTACGGACGGAATGACAGCTGTTGATCCTCGATAGCACCACCAACGCTGCTTATCCCAAATCCAAACAAAAGGAGAGCTCAAGTTTGTTTGTGTAGCTGTGGCGAATTTGTATTGTTTCTTATTTTATGCTGAATCGATCGTTCGATATGTTGGTGACCGTAATTTAAAGATATCGTGTATGCATGGTTTTGGAAGTTTCCTGTGTCATTTCATTGTGTGCGGTCGTTTCTGATTGACTGGCGAACCAAAGGAATTGACGGACGTCGTTGGCTCTTTTCATTGGATCCAGTAAGCTGCGAATATTTCTCACAAACTGCTCAAAATGCCCAGTAAAAAGAAGAAATACAACGCTAGATTCCCCGCAGTGAGTTCGTTATTTGACCGTTACCGTATGTACCTTTCGACTTGCTGGAAGTACAAGTGACATGAATGTGTTGATGGGTTTCAGGGGAGAATCAAGAAAATAATGCAGACTGACGATGAAGTTGGGAAAGTTGCTCAAGCAGTTCCTGTCATAATTTATATCCTTTATTACGAATAAATAATAATTTGATAGGTACTTGACAGGAATAAGTGTACTTTAGTTTGTCAAAAGAATGCGGCAATCAACTGCAGTACAATACCAGTTCTGGCTGAAGTAGAGAATAGGTAACCCCTACCTCATATCAGGCTCATTTGAACATGCGCCGATGTGTACTTTCATCGTTATATATAGGATAATATATCGATACCACTGCCATGTATTATGGAATAATTTTCATGACCGTTATAGCGATAAAAGTATTTTTAATACGGAGAGATACAAGTGTTAACACATTCTGATCTATTTTTCTAACTGATCTATACTTTACTAGAAGGATTGATGTAGGATATTTTATAGTTTTTGAGATGCGAGCATCCAGACCAGCAATCTAGACAGAACACACATCGAAAGCGTGAACCTATATCGATAGGAGACATGGGGTTTTTCAATATGGCGACGGTCTTATCAGGAAGGGGTCACCTATTCTCGACTTCTACCAATAATTTGATGCTTGACATGCAGAACTGTACTTTAGTGAAACATAATGTGGCTGAAGTAGAGAATAGGTGACCCCTTCCTCTTATCAAACTGTATTGATGCGTACTAGGATACTGATAGGAGACATGGGGTTTTTCAATGTGGTGACGGTCTTATCAGGAAGGGGTCACCTATTCTCGACTTCTACCAATAATTTGATGCTTGACATGCATAAGTGTACTTTAGTGAAACATAATGTGGCTGAAGTAGAGAATAGGTGACCCCTTCCTCTTATCAAACTGTATTGATGCGTACTAGGATACTGATAGGAGACATGGGGTTTTTCAATATGACGGTCTTATCCGGAAGGGGTCACCTATTCTCGACTTCTACCAATAATTTGATGCTTGACATGCATAATTGTACTTTAGTGAAACATAATGTGGCTGAAGTAGAGAATAGGTGACCCCTTCCTCTTATCAAACTGTATTGATGCGTACTAGGATACTGATAGGAGACATGGGGTTTTTCAATGTGGTGACGGTCTTATCAGGAAAGGGTCACCTATTCTCGAATTCTACCAATAATTTGATGCTTGACATGCATAAGTGTACTTTAGTGAAACATAATGTGGCTGAAGTAGAGAATAGGTGACCCCTTCCTCTTATCAAACTGTATTGATGCGTACTAGGATACTGATAGGAGACATGGGGTTTTTCAATATGGCGACGGTCTTATCTGGAAGGGGTCACCTATTCTCGACTTCTACCAATAATTTGATGCTTGACATGCATAAGTGTACTTTAGTGAAACATAATGTGGCTGAAGTAGAGAATAGGTGACCCCTTCCTCTTATCAAACTGTATTGATGCGTACTAGGATACTGATAGGAGACATGGGGTTTTTCAATATGGTGACGGTCTTATCAGGAAGGGGTCACCTATTCTCGACTTCTACCAATAATTTGATGCTTGACATGCATAATTGTACTTCAGTGAAACATAATGTGGCTGAAGTAGAGAATAGGTGACCCCTTCCTCTTATCAAACTGTATTGATGCGTACTAGGATACTGATAGGAGACATAGGGTTTTTCAATATGGTGACGGTCTTATCAGGAATTGGTCACCTATTCTCGACTTCTACCAATAATTTGATGCTTGACATGCATAAGTGTACTTTAGTGAAACATAATGTGGCTGAAGTAGAGAATAGGTGACCCCTTCCTCTTATCAAACTGTATTGATGCGTACTAGGATACTGATAGGAGACATGGGGTTTTTCAATATGGTCCTGTCATAATTTATATCCTTTATTACGAATAAATAATAATTTGATAGGTACTTGACATGAATAAGTGTACTTTAGTTTGTCAAAAGAATGCGGCAATCAACTGCAGTACAATAATTCTGGCTGAAGTAGAGAATAGGTAACCCCTTCCTCATATCAGACTCATTTGAACATGCGCCGATGTGTACTTTCATCGTTATATATAGGATAATATTTCGATACCACTTCCATGTATTATGGAATGATTTTCATGACCGTTATAGCGATAAAAGTATTTTTAATACTTGAGATACAAGTGTTAAACATAATGTGGCTGAAGTAGAGAATAGGTGACCCCTTCCTTTTATCAAACTGTAGACCAGATGCTATACTAGGATACTGATAGGAGACATGGGGTTTTTCAATATGGCGACGGTCTTATCAGGAAGGGGTCACCTATTCTCGACTTCTACCAATAATTTGATGCTTGACATGCATAAGTGTACTTTAGTGAAACATAATGTGGCTGAAGTAGAGAATAGGTGACCCCTTCCTCTTATCAAACTGTATTGATGCGTACTAGGATACTGATAGGAGACATGGGGTTTTTCAATATGGTGACGGTCTTATCAGGAAGGGGTCACCTATTCTCGACTTCTACCAATAATTTGATGCTTGACATGCATAATTGTACTTTAGTGAAACATAATGTGGCTGAAGTAGAGAATAGGTGACCCCCTCCTATTATCAAACTGTATTGATGCGTACCAGGATGCTGATAGGAGACATGGGGTTTTTCAATGTGGTGACGGTCTTATCAGGAAAGGGTCGCCTATTCTCGAATTCTACCAATAATTTGATGCTTGACATGCATAAGTGTACTTTAGTGAAACATAATGTGGCTGAAGTAGAGAATAGGTGACCCCTTCCTCTTATCAAACTGTATTGATGCGTACTAGGATACTGATAGGAGACATGGGGTTTTTCAATATGGTGACGGTCTTATCAGGAAGGGGTCACCTATTCTCGACTTCTACCAATAATTTGATGCTTGACATGCATAAGTGTACTTTAGTGAAACATAATGTGGCTGAAGTAGAGAATAGGTGACCCCTTCCTCTTATCAAACTGTATTGATGCGTACTAGGATACTGATAGGAGACATCGGGTTTTTCAATATGGTGACGGTCTTATCAAGAAGGGGTTACCTATTCTCGACTTCCACCCAGTTCTTTTACCCTGTGGATCCCCTCCTATGTAGGGATCTGGGGAAATGAACTTCCAGATGCCTTTGCCTGAGCAGGCTCCCAGATGCCAATGCCTGACGCCCCTACCAGCCACAGAGCTGCAAAAAGCGAGATAAGGACATGTGTGGAGAATGGGCTGCGCAGTGTGCACTTCCTGGCAGCCATTAGTGGGCTTTCACCTGGGAACCGCGTTCCTCTACATCTTCCCCGGCATGAGTCAGTCGCAGCGTTCAGAGCGACGACTGGGCATGACTATCTGAATGCCCATCTACACAGAATCGGAGTGGCGGAAAGCCCTGGCTGCAGTCTCTACAACCGTGGGACTCCAATGACGATCCCGCATCTACTTGACTGCCCTCAACTCGAGGGGATCAGACGAAACTGTCGTCCTGACAAGACCAATTGGTCAAAGACAGTAAAATTATATTGGGGGGCTTGAAGTTTACTGGCATAAAAACCTGATAGTGGCGTAGGAAAAAAAGTTCTTTTGCCCATAACGAGCAATTATAAAATCAGCTCTTTTGAACTGTGTCATGAATCCAACAAATATCCTTGTATTCATATCAGACTTGCATTTACTTCTCGCTAAATTGCATACCCGCTCTGTATTTTCGAAATTAAGTATCCATGAAGACTGACATTCGGTCTTATTGATTCTATTGAACACTCTTCCATAGCTACCGCTTAAAATTATGCATCTGGTGCAGATTGGCACATTTTGCTGAAGCTGGTAAGTAAAAGAAAATCATGACACGTTGACAACACAATATGGGTAATTCACAGTACAAATTTCTTATGAAACTCACCAGTTGAGTTGGTCAGATATTATTAAGTTAGTTCGGTTGTGCAGTTTAGGGTTAACATAGGGTCACCATCTGGAATTCCTCTTCCCGAGTCCTCTAGTTGGGATGCATTTTGAGCTTACAGAACTAACAATTTTGGCATTAGGTTCGTTCCCTGAGAAGAAACCAATGAAATCCAATGATTGCAAATCGTACTGGGGTCTTCTCACAAAAACGTGCACGTCTGAAGTTCATTCCTATCGAATTCTAAAATGTTCTTCCTGAACCTTTTTAAAATTTATATAATTGGTCAAGAACTGATAATCAGCTGCTTATGCACCGTTATTCATTAAAATAAAAAACGAAAATGGCAGGGACTGACGTTTGCGGTAAATGAGAAGGCTTTCAGATGCCATGTTATGGTCGTGAAACAATTTTATTTTTAACACAAGCAAGTATATCATAATACAAATTTCATTGAAATAAACATGAACTAGAAAAACGGCGCATCTTCAGCTTTGTTGCGTGCAAGCGTATCACAAATTTCCAAATGAACTCCTCTTGCGCATGCAAATTCGACTCTTAGAGCGACTATTATAATCTAATCACAGTTGAAATCCGATTTTTAAGGAACATGAAAGCCTATGGCTCCATTCTACACCCTAACCAGTTACGGGGATTAATTTTCAAGGACGGTCTTAAAAATGAGATTGCCCTTCAGTGATCAAGTGAATAATCAGACAGAACAGACAATGACTGACAAGATAAACAAAATTGGTCAAAGACAGCAAAATTATATTTTTGAGCTTTGAAAAAAAAATTTACATGGCAAAAAAAAATAAAATTTAATGCTTGATAAATTTGCATGAAGACTAGAAAAAAATGTTCTTTTGCCCATAACGAGCAATTATAAAATCAAAACTGTGTCATGAAACGTCCAACAAGATAATAATCCTTGTATTTTGTATTCATATTAGACTTGCATTTACTTCTCGCTAAATTGCATACCCGCTCTGTATTTTCGAAATTAAGTACGCACAAAGACTGACATTTGGTCTTATTGATTCTATTGAACACTCTTCCATAGCTACCGCTTAAAATTGTGCATCTGGTGCAGATTGGCACATTTTGCTGAAGCTGGTAAGTAAAAGAAAATCAAAACACAATCCAGACACGTTGACAACACAATATGGGCAATTCACAGTACAAATTTCTTATGAAACTCACCAGTTGAGTTGGTCAGATATTATTAAGTTAGTTCGGTTGTGCAGTTTAGGGTTAACATAGGGTCACCATCTGGAATTCCTCTTCCCGAGTCCTCTAGTTGGGATGCATTTTGAGCTTACTGAACCAACAATTTTGGCATTAGGTTCGTTCCCTGAGAAGAAACCAATGAAATCCAATGATTGCAAATCGTACTGACGCAAACAATTGTAATTGTACCGATTGTAAATTTTGTCTGTTGGTTGTCATGGAACATCAGCTGCTGGAACTGAGAAAATTTACAATCGTTACTATTGAAGGCTGTTCTCTCTTGGATTTTGTTACACATTTTCCTTACATCCAATTTTACCTAGAACTCTGGAATTGTTTGTGGAATCTCTTATAACGAAAACGATGGAGATCACTACCATGAAGAATGCGAGGACTCTGAGCCCCCACCACATGTAAGTATCAATGGGAACTCTATAACCAAGTAACATATTCCATGTAGAAGTATGTAATATTTCGTGTGTACATATGCTTTGTTGATTTTACTCCATTAGTTCTAAGTTGATAATAACAGTTATTATTGTGAGTAGTTACTACTCTCACAATGATAATTTCGATAGTTTAGAACACATGTGGGCAGTAGCCAGTCTGCTAAATTGTACGATTTGATCTGGTCCGCGAGACACTTTGAATTTCTGGTCATCCTTACAGGTCATTTGAAACTTTAAAAAAAACCAGGACAGTTAGTAAATGATTTGCACAACCGTTTGAAAGCGTTTAAGGACAAAATCCGCTTGTGGGAGGCACATATGCTGTCAGGCAACAATCACCATTGCACCACGCTCTCTGCGCATGGAAATATTACTTACGCTCAATGTTTATGCACATTGACCATGTTTTGTTCACCTTTCGCTCTAGTAGAGGGATTGTTATCTTACTCCTCTCCCGTCCCCAAGCCCTTCGAAGTCAGTGCCCCGTCTGCTGCTATTCAAGAACGCGCTCCCGTCTTCCCCTGAAACGTCTCCAAGCCTTATCTTCCCGTGGCCATGGAAGTATTTCCCCCGGAACATCAAGATGAGTGACATTCCCATTGTGATCAACTAGTGCGATTCACCTAAATTTGTACGAAATAATATTTATTTAAAAAGGGCAGCTTTTTACAGTCCTCTGCTTTGGTCTCACTTAATTCAGAACGTCAGGGGATAATAACTTAAAGATTTGTTAATTCCTTTGCGTTCAACACTCAATATGATGAAGAATTCAAGATGGTATGAAAGGTCTTTGATAGCTGAGTGGTGTCTTTCTCTAGGGTTCCCACAGAAAAAGGTACTGCCAAAGTATCTTGTGTAGGGAACTAGTCTTGGTTCCTCTACTAATTTTACTTTCTCTTCTGAAGGAAGATAGTGGGTTTTAGGCAAAGTTCTGGATCAGTTGAGTTGGCAAGGAGTATTTAGGAAGTGTCCATCGTGTAAACCGATTATTCCAGGCGGTACGTCTGTGGCATCAAGCTCAAACTGACAGAGAGGATGGAAGTTAAGTTACGGGTGGCGGTGTTTCAATGACATATAGTCTGCATACACCAGTCACTCTAACGTGGATTAGGATGGATATTGAGCAGAGGAAGTCGATGATCCAGACCTGTGTCTGCAGCATCAGGCTTCATATCTCAGAGGTGAAGGTTGAGCAGGGGACTCAATGTTTCCAGAATACAACTTCTGCGGACGTTAGAGTTCTTACTCGAGGATGAGGCTGAAAGGTGTACCTATTATAACCTACTCACGAAGGGGGGGTTACAGGGTAGGATTCAAAAGTAATGATTCTCACATTATACTGACGCCTGTGCACCCTGCAGCGTGCTCCGCTTTATAGCGACGCTAGTGGTGAGTTTTGGCATCACAGCCCAACACAAGAGTCATTTGCCTCCCAGCTTTTGGAGTGGTAGCATCTGCCTAAACAGTAGCCATACAAGGTGGTGCATGACACAGTGAAATGGAAAGTTTAGAGCGACGCTACCGATCAAATTTTGCTTCCAATTGGGTAAGTCTCCTTCTGAAACGTCCGAATCGCCTTCGCACACTTGCATTAGTTCTTAGCACCTGAGCGCTCAGTTCTGTTTCTGTTCTTCAGTCAAAACTCTCGGCACAAGTTTTTGCGCAGACTTCCACATGTGAGAGTCCCCAACAACATTGCGTCTCTGATAAGTCCAGGGCTTATAGTGGAGACTCAAACGCTGGTCCGTGTTCAAAAATTCACGCACTCGCTGCACATTCACGTCAGTACGGGCCAACAACGGGCGTCCAGACCTGGGTTCGTCGGTCACCTGTTTTTGGCCCTCACGAAACGCTTAGTGCCACTTTTTGACTTGCGAATAGGACAGAAACTCTAGGCCAAACGCCTGTTGAAGCATTGCCAACGTTTCGGAAGGAGACTTACCCAACTGTAAGCAAAATTTGATTGCGTAGCGTTGTTCTAACGAACTTTCAATTTTGCCGTGTCACGCACCACCGTGTATGTGCTACTGTTTAGGCCGATGCTACTGCTCCAAAAGCTGGGAGGCAAATGCCTTGCATTGGGCTATGATGCCAAAACCCACCACTACCGTCGCTATAAAGCGAAGCGTGCTGCAGGGTGCCTGCCTGCACGTCAGTATAACGTGAGGCTCATTACTTTTGAATCCTACCCTGTATTTGGGGTTTTTAGCAGTAATAAGGAAAAGTTTTCAGCTTAGGAGAGAGCTCACTGACCAAGTGAAGTCCCAGCTTGGTGTCCAGGTCCTGAGGAAGGAGGGCCCTGCCCTTGCGCTACTCTGCTCTACTCCCATTTATTAATTAATTTATTATTATTTATTTATTTATTATCTTCCGGGGAAGTTCCTTTACACCTCGTAATGCTCCTTCGTCCCTACTGGTATCCCCTCTTTTACTCATGATTTCTTTATGTCCACTGTCTTCCCTTTTTAATCAAAAATCTTGTTATTCTTACGCAAGGAGTCTTTGGACTCTACTACATTAATGGCTTGATTACATTTATTAATGTGTTGACCTAATTTTCAGGAAACAGTGTATTGTGTCTGAGAAAAGGTTTGATTTTTTAAAAGACTTGGTGAAGAGCGTCCCAGAAGCAGTAACGTCTGACACAGATGACGTTGAACATCCTTCATCCAGTTCTCAGTCTCGGAGGTGGGTTATATTTATGAGCTATTTATGGGTCATTTAAAAATTTCAGTCACGTTTAAGTATCGACTTTTCTATTTAAAAAAAAAAAAAAGTTGTAACTTGATCAATTTTCTTGTTTCTAATCAATCACTGCGGTTCTCTCGGCATATTACCCAAGTGAGCACACATAATCTTGAACCGTACTGCTGATACGCCATATTGAAAAAAACAACTTTTGTAAGGAGTGAGGTATATACTACTATTTTTTCCTCTCTTGAGCCTCCAACCTCCATGGGAATCGTCGCTCTAGTCTTTCTCAAACAAATATTGCACAAATTAGCTTAATTTTAGCTACAGTACCTATTTTAGCTACTCAGGTTTCCTTGTCAACATCTCACTTGCTACAAGAAGATCTCACTCCCTACAATTCAAGGGGCTATTGGCTGGATATTGTAGGGAGTGAGAGAGTAGGGAGTGAGGTTGTAGCCTTTCACCGCCTTTACAGGCCACAAATCAATTGAAACTGGTTGAACCAAAATGTTGTCAACGAACTTCCAACAACTACACTAATTGCCAACAAGTGTGATCAAGTTTCATTTGCCACAGTCAGAATGTTATTGCAGTAGGGAGTGAGAGTTGAAAAACCCACGCTCCTGTCTCCAGGGATGGTTTTCCCAGTAGAACTAAATGGGAAGGTCTAGGCAAAATCCAACCACCAGCGTTGGGACCATCTTGAATAAGGGATGCCAACAAAACAGAAACAACTTCATAAACACCCTTTCCTGCCTATTGGGGGCTACTTTTCAAAACATTGTAGGGAGTGAGGAAAAACTGTGTGACACTGGAATAATGGGCTGATAAGGCTACTTGATTTGATCCACTTTTGTTTCCTGCGGCGGATATCCATTGCAGATGGTAAGTTCTTTCACAGTGTAAGTGGATATAACAGCCCCAATAAAGATTTCGCTGAGAAGTGACGATGGAAGTTGTATAGGTAGGGGAGACCAGGGCAAGTTGGCATATGGGGCACATTGGCTTTCTGTTTCTAATTTTTACCACTGACACTTGGGAGTGCTACTATCGCGATCGTAGTTGCAGTTCGATGTGGTGAACCTTCCACAAAAATTTCAGTGTGCTTCGAATCACGGTACAGGGAAGGTGCAGCAACAGGTGGTTTTCCGGCTTGTGAGTAAATCTATTTTTCAAAAGATATTCTCTTTTTGCATTGCTATAAAACCAAAGTGAGCCAATTCCAATGATCTTTTGTGGTAGAGTAGAGCCCAGTGAACGGAATAGTGTGTAAAAGTTCAGGGTTCCCTACTCGAGGAGCTCAGGGGAAGCCATTTTTGTTGAAAAATTCCTGTGGGGCAAGTTGGCATTCTCATTGTCAGCACACCGAAATCCTCCCGACGCGTGACCCCTGAAGAAGTTTGGCCCTTCCCAAAAGCCAGACCGCGGAAACAATCCGGTCGAGGCAGGAAAAGAAGACATGCTTGTGTCCTGACTGACACTCCGAACAGAAACGCTGATAGGAAGATGCCCAAAAAAGGCGGGATGAAGACAAAAAAAAAATAAAGCTAAGCAAGAAAGCGAAATGTTTTTTTAGTTTTGGAAGAAGTTCCTGTTAAGTTTTGGTTTATTATTCAATAATAAACCATCGTAATCGCTCTGAAAAAAAATTCTAACCCCCCCCCCCCCCCTGAAAATTTCATGGTTTACGTTTCAAAGGGTGTAGAATCCGAATCTGCAATAAAAATTTTCTGTCCGTACGCTGTACGCACGATTTCTCCCAAACGGCTGAACCAAAAAAGCTTAAATTTTCAGGAAAAATCCATGTTGGTCCGACGACGCCCCAATTCTTGAGCCAGCTCTCTTAATTTAAAGTGCCCTTTAAGGGTTGTCAAAGTTTTGTAAAATCCCTAAAAACCTCAAAAAAAAGTCTAGGCGGCCTAAATTTGAACTCTTTTTGAAGAACACTCCACGAGGAATCGAATGAGCCCCTCCCCAGGTCCGTAGGTCAAACCATTCTCGATCTATGCGATGTATGGTGCCAACATTTGCGTTATTTCGGTTTATTATTGTTTTTGTTTTGATATCAGTAACCTAGTGATTTAGTGATGTAGTAATGTGGATACTGGAGTAAACTCCTAAAAGGCTTTGTAGCCGATACATGGGTTGAAGCATTCTGATAATTTTCAGGAAAACGCTGCAAATTCTTTCACTGGGGTTTATTATTCAATTGGCTTGCGTTCATGATTTGAATTTCTACTAAGCTTTGGAGTGTGCATGTTTCACAGGTGATAGAGCGATTATTGAATTTCAGGAGATATGCATAGAGCACGTAAATCTGTTCTCAACCTAAATACCTATTCAGATCGATCAGTTGATCATATTTGTGTGCCCCCTGAAATTCAGTAATTGCTCTATCACCTGTAAAACACGCACACTCCAAAGCTTAGTATAAATTCAAATCATGAACGCAAGCCAATTGAAAAATAAAACCCAGTGAAAGAATTTGCAGCATTTTTCATTCAAAAAACTATTACTTGCCCATCTAGCCCCTTCTTGAAAAGTCTCCTCGTGTGTGGGGCAGATTGTCATGGTTGAGGCGCTCTGGAAAAATGTTTTTTATGGGTATTAAAATATTATTTTAAATTACGCGCCCTACCAGCTTTTGTAGCCTAGGAGTGAAACTAACAACACCATACTGCTCAATCGATGAAATCAGCTTTGAAAAAATTGGAAAATTCAAAAACCAAAACCTGTGCCAACTGGCCCCAGTCTCCCTCTACTTTTAACACTATTATTATCAGGTATCTTTTTCATTTTGGCCAGGGGGTGCAGATGCGCCTGTGCTCCTTACACAAGAAAACTATTGAATGGTGCTCACCTTAACATTTGCAGGCGGGACTCGGAAGACTCTCTGAAGATCGATGAAGATGACGAAGACGAACCTGAAACCTCCTGTTCGGGGCCCAGTCGGAACTTGTTAAGCCTCAAATCCGATAGTGACGACGACGAACCTCCTCCCAAACATCCGAAAAATGGGAGCGAACCAGAAAAAAAGGAATCGTTCAAATTCTACAGCAAATGCGACTCGGATGAGGACTATGACGCTTGATCCTTCTATGAACATCACCTTTTGTTGGGCATTGATGAATCAGTTCTTCGTCCGAAAACAAAATCTTTTCTGTAAATATTTTGTGTATTTGTTCTACTGTTAGCAGGTTGAAAGCAAAAACCTAATCTGTCAGAATAATTGAGTTGTCAGAAGTTATGGTCTGGATAGCAGATGAAAGATCGCTGTTTATAGATTTCCCGTGTCCAATGTTTCATGCAGATTAAAAGTTTTGGAACTTGCTTTGAGTTCGTCAACCTCTGTTGTCAAGAAATGTCTGAAAGATACATTTCATATTGAGATTGGTTAGCTTCGAATCTTCAAATTGCAATTCGCTAATTGTGTTGATGGCACCTCATGCTTCAGCCTAAGTTCCATTAATTTATCTGTAGATCAGGAGAGTCAGATCTTTTGTAACCCATGCAACACGATGAATTTCTTCGATTCAACCAAATTCTTATCTTATACTTACTGTAGATCCAGTAAGCATTATGTGACATGAAAATAGTAAGCAAACTGAAACAATTTACTTATTGTGATTGTGCATAACTTTCTGTGTTAGGATCATCCCCATTTCTACACAGCGCACATCAGAGAGGTTTCAAAGCGTGATCGTCTCAACACTTGCCTCCCATCTGCATTTCTTCAACTTTTTTCAATTGGTTATGCACATGATCTTGAAAAAAGGCCATACGGTGAATTACCTTTCTTTATGTTTCAAGTAAGGTTTAGGTTATGCTTTCAACTAAAAACATTTTGGTGAGCATCCCAGATGAGTACTGTTGTGGAACACTTGTCTTGGTACGTGCAAAACATTTAGCCCTTGCTAATCAAATTTTGTGTCGTCGTTACTCCAGTGAAAAAATCGTATATTGTACAATATCAATCACAAACCGATAGTATAGACAATCCTAGCTTACTCCTAGGTCATCATACCAGACTGGCTCAGAGCTGCCCTTCAGAAGGTCTGATTGTTTGCTTGTCTGAACATCTGCGTTACACATGATTACTCATCTCTTTGCTCACCATCATTTTAATGTATTTTTTTATAATCTTATTTGTGTGTACAGTACAAGTTCTTTACTTTAAATATTATCCGGCCTTGATATACGTCAAGGATTTCTCTCTTGTAGATTTCTATTTTGTAATTTCTTAGTTGGCATAATTAGTCATTACCCTTAGTCACCCCGTTTCAAGAAGAAAACGTCTATTCATATCTGTAAAATTTGATTCAGTGATAAGTGTGTTACTTTTGCCTCAAAAAAGTATTTATTTTAAACGAATTGTACTTCGAAGATATACTCTACGTTTGACTGGTTTTTAGCAATATCTAAGAAATAATTCAACAAACCCTGCGAGGAATGCGAAATGCTAAAAATTCATTAACAAAGATGAAACCTAAAACATAAAACCTGCTTGTAAAGTACACTAACACAGATCTCTTGCAAACTGATAAGTTTTTCATGGTCTCCAACTACTTGAGAATCACGAAAAGTGTTTTTGATTTTGTTTATTTGTATTTCTGATTACGGTTTTTAGAATAAAAGGGAAGGTTTCAATCAAAGCTACAATTTGAATGGAAGGCAAGGTGTTTTTATAATTTTGCATCAAAAAATAAGATTTCTTTTATAACTCTGAAACCCAACTTAGTGATGTACGAGGTCTGTAAATTAAGTAATGAGACTGATTTGTTTAAAAATTTTAATATAAAAAGAGTTACAATTCAACATTGTCACCTTCAAAATAACTTCCTCCTGAGGCCACACAGCGCTGGAGACGTTTCTGGAACTCCAATACTGAAATAACCTTCAGCTGGTCGGTTACAGCCGTTTGAATTTCTTCGACCGTCCCGAAATGATTTCCCTTGAGGTAATTTTTCAACTTTGGGAAGAGAAAAAAGTCACAAAAGTCTCAAGTCGGGCGAATAAGGAGGCTGAGGAGCCACAGGAATGTTATTACTGGCCAAAAACTCGTTTATTGAAATCGCTGTGTGACAAGGAGCATTATCGTGATGCAACACCCGCTTGTTCTTGATTTTTGGTCTCACACGAATGACCCTTTTTCAAAGTCTTTCGAGAACCTCTCGGTAAAAGTATTGATTGACCGTTTGATCTTGGGGTACAAACTCTTTGTGGACGATTCCGTGGATATTGAAAAAACAAATTGGCATGCATTTGATCTTTGACTTCGCCATCCTTGCCTTTTTTTTGGCCTTGGAGAGGTTGAAGTGTGCCACTCCATGCTCTGGCGCTCGGTTTCTGGATTGTACTCAAACACCCAAGTTTCGTCACTCGTAATGACACGTTCCAGAAAATGTACGGGCGAAGCTATTGCAAACGAGGTCTGTAAATTCAAGCGGCTGTAACCAACCAGCTGGAGTTCCAGCACTGCTATAAGGAGTGGAAGAAACGTCTCCAGCGCTGTGTGGCCTCAGGAAGTTATTTTGAAGGTGACAATATTGAATTTCAATTCTTTTTGTATTACAAATTTAAAAAAATCAGTCTCATTACTTAATTTACAGGCCTCGTACACTGGTTAACTTTTCACAACAGCAGGCACTTCCAAATTAAGCCGATTCCAGCAAAAATTGAAAATAATAATATAAGAGCAGTGGTACCAACTATCCACCTGAAAAGTTTTAATTCGTTCTTGGAGGAAAGTATTTGCTTTAACGTTGAAGTTGGTATGTCTGTTTTCTAAGTCATTCAATTCAAATTGCTTAAATTGCTTTATTGTACTAATTAAAATTAGTTTTCGTACCTAACCTATAAGTACCTCTACCTATTGCATTATCAACAGCAATTCATTCTGATATATTTCCAAAAATCTCTACGTTGTACTTCCATTAAAGAAATCGATTCTACTTCTATAAATTTACTTAAAGGTGCAAATTGGTTCTCTTGTGAAATTGTTGAGTTTTTTCACTATAATTTATTTTTTTACATTTTCTAAATGAGTTGGCTCAGGGTTCACCAACTTGTGTTTGCGATTTTGTGACTATAAGCTGATTCACGCACGAGTGTTCAAGTTTCTAATGGGAATAGCAAACATGTCTGTCATTTATATGTACACCATTACAATATATTGTATGTTGTACACCAAGAAATACGTGTTATTGATTGTAAAATGAAGAACGATTTGTATTGAACTTGTCAGAGACTGTAAAGCGCCATTTGAACTATTTTCCAAAGGAAATAAACATTTTCGCAAGCCGTGATTTTTTACTTTGGCTGGCACGTTTCCTTATTTTCAAAAGCTTTTATTTAACTTGCAAAGTATGTATGTAAGGATGTTCGTTTGGAATCTTGCAACCCGATTTTGAAGCAGATACTCTCAACCGATTAAGCTGAAATTTTGTGTCCACGTTTAGATTGGATGACAATACACGATTGGTTGTGTGACGTCATTCTAAATTCAATATGGCGGACCATCCAAGATGGCGGAACAGTTATTTTTAATGCATTTCTACAATATGGGTATCAAATGAAAGGGCTTGTTGAATATTGGTTTCAAACGAAAGGCCTTATTGAGAGGTAGTTAAAGTTAAGAAAAAATGCATGTTAAAAAAGAAGAAGCTCTTTTTGGAATCCCCCTGAAATTTGGTGTAGAGACCTCGTCTATTCTTGATTTGAACTTGTAAAATTTGTTGATTTTATTGAAGAGCTTGACTGTTCCAAATTAACCAGCTAACGACCTTGCAGCAATGATGCTTTGAATGAGATGAACAGACTCAGAAATCTAGCTAGTGATGGCTAAAAAGTAATAAATAAATTAAACCAAAAAACCTTTTCAAGAAAGCTTTTATTTAAATGCCCTAAAAAGAAGGAAATAAATGTTTACTTACAAATTTTAACTGTCTACTTATAGCCTATGTACACAATTCATAAAATCTTGTTGCGACGTTTGCTTAAGTAGGTACTAGATAGGTATCTGTAAGTATTTACCTAATTAAACTAAAAATGAACTAGGTGAAATAGGTACTGAGGAACTAGTTAATTTACACAAGCCTAAATCTTGCGACAAGCTTGTATGATTTTATGAATTGTGTGTATAAGGTAGGCTATAAGTAGACAGTAAAAATTTGTTTCCTTCTTTTTAGAGCATTTAAATAAAAACTTTCTTAAAGAGGTTTTTTGGTTTAATTTTTTACCCATCTTGTTTGATATTTAAGCTTCACTCCCTGCAAGGCTGCAGTGACACTCGGATTGAAATGTAGATCTTGGAGTTTTGTGTTAAAAGCAAACTTCGTTGATCAGGATGGGCCTGTCAACAGCAGGTATAGTTGAGGTTTGGCACCTCTAATTGTGAAAGATCACTTATCTTTGCTGAAGGAGAGCTTTGGGATGTTAAATGGAGTTGAAAATATGTGTGTATTTTCCAAACGCCTACTACCTGTGTACAGTGACTGGCTGTTTGCCACTGTCAGTCATTGGGAATAATGTGATGGTATGTTCAAGTTCTTTACTGCTATTGTAGTATCTTTTTTAAATTACGTGGAAATTTTGAGAGTCAGTCTCATTCGATATGGAAGAATAGGAAACTCTCCCAGAAATCGAAATTGAGGCTCTTCAACTCCAACGTCAAATCCGTTTTGTTGTACAGCAGTGAAACGGGGAAGGCTACTGAAACCATTACCCGTCAACTGCAAACCTTTGTGAACCGCTGCCTACGAAGAATCTTGGAAATTTGTTGGCCAAATGTGATCTCCAATGCCGACCTATGGACAACCACTGACCAGCTCTCTATTGGGGAATAGATATTGCGAAGGAAATGGATCCGTCACACACTTCGTAAACCAGACGAAGCAATCAAAAAGGTAGCCCTTCAGTGGAACCCACAGGAGGAAGGACAACGGAGGGTTAGACCCAGAGAAACCTGAAGGAGGTCAACTGAGAAGGAACTTCGCTGGATTGGCCAAAGTTGGAACGAAGCAAAGAGAATCGCGGCCAATCGAACAGACTGGAGGGATCTTGTTTCTGCCCTACGCTCCCATAGGAGTTTAAGGACATAAGTCAAGTCAAGTCTTGGAGCCTCGTGTTTTAACACGTTCAGAGCTGAGTGGCTCAAATGAGATCCGCTGCCCTGGCGTAGTGTCTCTATTCAGTCTCAGGTGAATCACTCACACCCTCTGCTTTCAGATCAAAGAACTACGACATGAATGCTTCTATCACCGTTTCCTCCGGGGGTTCCCTTCTAGTTGACCTAACCACCACTAGATCGCTCTTCGTTTCAGATTTCATTCATTGCCACCCATTCAATCCCTCCCAACCATTTCAGCTGATTGTAAAGACTGTGATTTACTTTTTTTGGGCCTCCGACCATAAGCAAGAACAGCTGAATTGGGCTCCACTCTGAACGTATTAAAGCGAATTCCGTTGATCAGGGTAGCAGTATTGTTGAGTTTTGCCACCTCTAAATGTGAAAGATGACTTATCTTTGCGGATAAGATAAGATTGCTGAAAGAAAGCTTTCCGTGTTTTATGGAGATGAAAATTTGATGAATTTTCCAAACGCCTAAGCTCTATGTACCAGTGACTGGCTGTTTGCCACTGCCAGTCATTGGGAATAATGTGATGCTATGTTCAAGTTCTTTACTGTAATTATAGTATACTAGTTTAATGGTCCTGCTACGCAGGTTAAAAAGAAATAGGTGAATAACACAATGAGGGAGTATAATAACAATATGCAAAGTAAAAAAATCGTATATCCCAAATCCCCGAGGAGAGGACCACGTCGCTTGCCCTGGGAGACGCTTCCCCCCACTGGGGCCCTCCTTCCTTCACTAGCGGGGTCGGGGGGAGCAGGTCGGTTGCCCTGCAAGACGGGGGCGAGAATTCCACCTGCCCAGCGTTACCACCCCCTGAAAAGTGGATATACTCTGATGAGCTCGTCTTGATATAGTGTGATTTTGTAAATTTCGTGGAAATCTTGATAGTCAGTCAGAGGTTGATGAAAAACTCCGCCAACATTTCGATCTTCATCATCGACAAGCAATAATCCTCCAATGAATTAACAATACGGCATGGTTTAAGTAACTGTCTGCCGGAGGTTCGAGGTTAGTAGAAATAATATTAATGTGAACAGAAAGGATTTGCACAAAAGGAAAGAATAATTCAAGTAATAATAACAATAGCTAGTAAATACACTGTAGCCCAAAAGCCTAATTTGCACCAAAAGTCATCCACATCAGTAACCCAAGTTCTCCCCCAGCTTGTAATGCCTGTTAAACTCAACCACCATAAACTTCAGAACTTTCATGCTCCAACGCAGAATTTAACCAGAGGAGTCCAGTCGGGGCCTTTCAAGATGGAGACAGCCTCTCCACAAGTCAGGATTGCACGACGGAAAGCCTGTAGTACTCGGTGAGAACGGGACATACACAAAGGAAGTGGAACTCATCTTCTCTCTCCCGCATATTGCACAGCACACACTCCTCTGGCGTCGAGATCGGATATGGCTTCGCATTCAACGAGATAATCTCCGTCCTCATCCTGAAAATCCATTGGACAGCCTCGACTGAACAACCAGAACTCCCCAGAGAAATACGTGCAGCGAACAGATTGATCCAGTTCGCGGTAGAGAGGGACAGTTTTAGTGATTCACCCCTTCTCCATAAATACGCCCTCTATTTCTCCTTAAAAGCCTCCAACGTAGCATCAGTCTGTGATCTGAACTGTGCGGGGTCCATATTGCATAATATATCAGGCAAGTTCAAGTCCTCAGCCCAAGAACACGACTCCCGTGCCCAGGATATCCCAGCACGTGCCACCACCTTTGCCACAATCCTTGGCTATCGGGAGTCCGGCATTCCAGCCACCCAGATGAGGTATTGGAAATGTTATTTTTAAGTTAAGTTAAGGAGGCAATGGTCTCCAAGAGAAGCAAGTAATCAGGGGCGAACCGGGGCGGATGCAGTTATGCTTAATAAAAAGTAGCAGAACATGTTCCACCACTGCATACTCCTTGTATCCTCAGATTTGGGCAGCATACATAGTATGGCAAGAACGATTGCATTGAACACCCTCAACATGGCCTCCAGCGGGACCCCCTGACACCCAAAAAAGTTACTCCAAACACAGTTTAGTGCAGTCCTTGCAGAACTGTCCTTGCATGCCAGATGTTTCGTGAAAGACACTCTTGGTCACATAAATGCGTTTTTAGCTTCTAAGCACCACTTTCAAGCGCTGAAGAAGTTCTACAAATAGAATGAAACGTTGGCGATGAAATTGTAGTTTTTTATCAATCTCTGAGCGGCTCTCAAGATCTTCACGTAATTATCAAAAGATACAATAATGTGATGCTTACGAACTCAGAATTTGCTGAAAAAACTTGGGGTATTTTCACAAAATTAAAGATAAACGCATTAATTCGTATTCAACGGTTAAATCATCACCAGAACTCTTTAATTTTGTGGAAACACTTTTTTTTAAAATAAATTCTGTGTTATTTCTAGACATTGATTTCCACAATTTCATTGCGTTTGATTTAGTGCTTATGGCTGATTCTCAAAAAAAGCGTAGACGGTATGTTATTTTAGGATTCCTTCAGGTATATGAGATGCGTATGGACGGAATCTATATCCACCATTGAGTTGTACGAGCATTTGGAAAATTGAGGGGAGTTTCCGATTGAAGCTTTTTGATATCCCCAAAAATAGTGATTAGGGCGGGGAGTATATCACACATTTGAAATATGACACCTACCTAGTTGTGTAATAACGAGGAAGTGATGGTAAAAGGCTAGTTGCTCCTTCCAAGTAGGGATGGGTATCGATACCAGATATTTCAAAAAAATCGATAGTTTACCGTTGAGTATCAATATTTTTGTATCGATACTGGGCCCGCTGGTAATATCGAGTATCAATACTTTGAATTTGATATTTTGAAATATCGGCAAATTTTTTCTCACTACCTTGAAAAAATTGGTTTTAATATTTTTCTTTGGTTGATTTTCTTAATTTTCTTTGGCAATGGAATCGGGAATGCAAAAGAATAGTGGTTTTAATACAATGGAAAACAAAAGGAATAAGAAGTAGGAGGCTATATTACAGGTATAGTACCCACTGTTACTGTTAACTCTCGCAGGTTCAAAAAATCAAAACAAAGATTATCTTCCGTTCTGTTTACGTAGATACGATCAAGTTTTTTGCAGTTTATAAATATCGATACTTCGCTTGACAGATATTTGGAGTATCGATACCAATCTTTACCTTTGTACCAGTATCGGTACAAAGTATCAATACTTGTTCAACGATACCCATCCCAACTTCCAAGGCCTGAGGCGATATACCTGCAACACTCTGATGATAGTGGAAGAAACGCATCACGTTATTGCTCAGGGCAGCAGTTCCATGAGGTGGGACCCTATCAGTTGAGGCCTATCATCACACTATATAAAGATGAGCTTATCAGAGTATATCCGCTTTTCCGGGGGTGGTAACGCTGGGCGAGTGGAATTCTCTTCCCCATCTCCCAGGGCAACCGACCTGCTCCCCCAAACCCGCCAGAGAAGGAAGGAGGGCCCCAGCGGGGCGGAGCCTCTTCCAGGGCAAGCGATGTGCTCCCCTCCTCGGGGATTTGGGATATTCGATTTTTTGACTTTGCATATTGTTATTATACTCCCTCATTGTGTTATTCACCTATTTCTTTTTAAACTGCGTAGCAGGGCCGTTAAGCTAGTCACGTATAACAACGTAACTGCGTAACAGCATTTTTTACGAAAACAATACATTAATATTTTATGAACCTTTGCATGATTCAAGAACGAACTCAATTTGACAAAGTCAGGAACTGGTTGTCAGCTGGACTTGCTCCCACTCCTTAAGCACCACATCAAAGGGTATGAGCACTGGCTATAACTGGGAAGAGTGTGACTTCGGATGCTGGCAGACCGAAATATCCCTATCCTGCTGTGGAAAATTCGTGGACGGATCCTGGATTTAAGGCAATCAGAATGGAATTTGAGGACTACCCATCAGGGGAGCAAAGGAGGTGGCTGCCAGTGAAGATATTCCAGCTTAATGCCAAAATCCGAAGTAAAGTGCAATTGAAGGGCTCTCGGTATTCAGTTTTTCCCAACTGTGGAGGACCAAATTCGTATGGATTTAATTTCCTGAAGGCATTGGGATTGCTGTTCAGTGGTCACGATGGAAGTGAGCCTAACTCAACCATTGAAGGCGTTGATAAAGCCCAATGTACTCTGTAAATTTATAGCATTTCCGACTAAAATTCAACCTTTACACCATTATTAGGGAAATTACAAAAAATACGCAAAAGCCCTAAATGTAGTACGAAATGCTTGACTGCAATTGCATACATAAAACAAAATCATGTAATAAAAAAAACTCTCATTCATAGGGGAGCTTCGCAATTATTGGGGCACGATCAATATCAATGGGGTCAAAAATAAAGGCATTTCGCCTAGGGGGCATGCGGGTGAATGGGGACGTCAGGACAGTTCATATCACAAGGGCCAGTGGTCGTAACCACGCTCTGCTACCATGTGAGGTGATGGAATGGTATAGTTGCCCCTTCCAATGAGCTGAATGCAGTAATGCTCCGCCACGCTCAGGGGATGACCCTGACACTTGAAAACGTCTGATTCATCTCCCGAGGGAACGGATTCTAAAATCGGGAAGAGCCAACTAACCAGATCCATCACGCGTTAAAATTCATCTACGAGGAAAACACGAATTCGATTTAAAAAGAAAACTCAATTATTTATAAAATCTGTTATAATTTACTTCTAATATATTACAAAAGTAGAATCTGGACAAGTAGCAGTCTTGAATATTAGTTGGAGTTTTGTCATGGAGCTCGTTATCTTTCTATGTACAAAAAAACAAACAAACAAAGGAAAATCTACAACCCAACAGATTTAGCAGCTGAGAGGTGTCAACAAAACGATGCAGACGGGTAACTATTGTTTAATATTAGTGAACCTAAATAAATAAGCTTCTACCATTATATAAAATAATTACTTAAGACAATTAACGTTTTTCACGAACTGGCAAGATTAAAAAAAGAAAAAAGTAAAAGTTTATCCATTAAAAAAAAAAAAATCTTAACTTACAATACAAAGTAATCTTAAGAAATACGTTTTGCTGTCTTATTAAAACTATTCAGAAAATATAGTATCTCAATTACGATGCTGTCACCACCCATAGGTTTTCAAGTCGTATAAACACACGTACTTCCTGAAATCAACGTACGCGATTATTTCCTAGTCACTGTTTGATTTCAAAATGGTCTAAAACTCCTACAAGAAAATAAATAATTTGTAAAAACACGAAATAGCTAAGGATTAAGCAGAAACATACGTTTGAGAAGTGATTATTTTATAAATCATAAAAATAAATAAATTAATAAAACTCGAACTCTCGATATATGGGCCCAAACAGTGCATGAACTTCAATTGGTCTAAAATTAGGGTTAATAATTTAATGATCAAAATAATTAATTTACATCACAACCAGGATACATTCGAATATTGTAAATTGCACATAAATAGTTACTTCTTACTTATAGTACATCCGTGGAAGAGTCAATTTTAGTACAGTGATATCATCAACTGGGACATTCAGTGAAACGAAATTAAACTGCTAGTACTAATTTTCGCCCGATAGGCAGGAGAAAAAAAAACTGAAATATTGATCAAGAATTTCAGTAGCGTCTTAAAGAAATGGATTACAGATCAACGGTTTTACAAAACCTGCTAAAAAAATACAAGATTAGCGTTTTCGAAAATATTTGTATGATTGGATGATTCAAGTACCTAGTATTCGATCTCCAGATATTAAGTACAGTCTACATAAAAAATTAGTGAGAAACATATTTGTTTTTTGGCACATGTCAATGTAAACAAAATTAGGGCTGTTTCTGGATTTTTCAACATGTAGGCCAGAAACACCAGGACTTGATCAGACATGGTACTAACTATTATTGAAGGATATTCATACGCTAGTTTACGGTACGTTTCGCTTTTAAGAATGTTCATGTTGGACCATTTTTCGGCAAAATGACACTGTACTGGGATTATTGCTTTACGGGTTGGCGCCGTCGTAAAGTTGCTCACATTTCTCCAAAAGCCTCAGAACAGGGCTGATGTTGTAAGGGAAGAGCGAGCGTGCGATGAGGCGCTCTATGGCAAGACGGAGGCGGGAGAACACGCCCATAATGTCACCCAGCTCGTTGTTGCATGCTGACACAAACTCTGGCCAATTTTTCCTCATGTATTTGAGCACTCTGAGGAGGTAGAGGAGAAAGCAGGTTTCATTGGACACCAAGAGGTCCAATAGAACGTCGTCTCCGTACGACACTGTGCGTAGAAACTGAGCCAGAGAAACAGCAGGGCTGAGGACCTTTTTCAGGTCTTGGGAAGCGTTTTCTCGGTGGAACAGCCCAATAGTGACGTCCAGACAACACACCATTCCTTCGACCAAAGCGTCATCCTGATCTGAGAACAGCTGAACAACCCACTGAGCTAGAGGCGTCTCTGGGTGGAAGGGTAACAATGTTTTGACACAGCTGTCAAGTTGACGCAGAACTTCACGAATGCTCCTTTCAATCACCGCCATGTCGTCATCTGCATCTTCGCCTTCTGAGCTCACGGAACTTGAGCTATCACTAGAGCTTTCGCATCTCGTTTCTTTCACAGTCACAGCAACAGACTTGAGCACCAAAAGCACCGCTTTTTTTAGGAGAGGCTTGTCACCATCCCCAGACCCACCTCCAAACTTGCCACTGCCGCCTCTGAATGGTATTGCTTCTAGCAACCTCCAGTCCTTGACACTTCTTACAATCAAATGAGCCAGGGAACATGGTTCTTCAGCTAGCATGTCTTGCAGTGCCAAAGTGCTACCATAACAAAGAACCTCGTTGAACAAGTCAAGCATGTGTTTCCAAACAATTGGTGATATTCTGGAACTGAGAAGTGCCACAAAGTTGGCCAAATGGACGTAAAATGGCTTGGTGTCTACAATGGACAAGTTGGCCTTGACAGATATAATGGCTTCCCACAATCCCAAGAATGTGACAACTGTAGAGTCATCTCTGGTGGGTGTCGTGGCAAGGAGTCTGTCGAATTTCTCGACTATGGCAGGCCATTTGGCCTCAAGGGCTTTCACGCAAAGGCATTTGATCTGGCTGCTGTCAAGTTCAGCATCGCTGACACTAAGTAAATGGCACGAAGCTGGAGGGAGGTGATCACGTTCATCCAGTGGATGTTCTTCTGTGTCTTTCCATTCTGTGATTCTCTTCATCACATCCAATGAGAATGACATCTTCTGTGGGTGTGTTGTGGACAATGAGTTGTCCGCCAGGCGTTCCAGCCATCTTGGATCTACGTGGGATCTCGAAGCAATAAAGAAAGAAGATAAGGCCCTTCCTGACGCAAAACTCACGAATCTATCGGAATGTGCTGAGAGCTCGATCAAATATTCGACCAAACCATAACGGTTCCTCACCAGGGCCTCACAAATGTCGCTGATTTTAGAGCAAACCAATCCGCGTGAGTTTTGTTTAATTGATTCCTCACACAAAAGCTGCACTGCGCTGACAAATAAAAGGGTCCTATCCCGACTCCAATTGGCAATTGTTGTGGCACAGTAACCCTGAGCATCCTCATGACGTAAGATCTTCAACCCCTGGAACGGACGTCTTATAACGGATTCTGGTATTGCACACAAGCATTGGCCAAGAAGAGCAGACTGCAACGCTTCAAGATCACTGTTATCTTCTTCTTCCGAGAATTTGCTCTTTTTCTTGGCAGGCTCATCAGTTGCTGCCAAAGAAGCAGCTTTGTCTTTCGTAAGCACCATTGATAAAGGGTTCAAAGAGCTTCGGCTTTATCCAATTTCAGAATTGGAGACGCAACCCTGAGCGATCATTTGGAACTTTCCTTCAGTTTCTGTATTCATCAAAGCCTGCAACAACATAAAACATCATTAATTATCACTATATAACCAATAGCACAACAAAATATGGTGTAAATACAACATTGATGACAATAAGCTCAAACCATAAAAATTGAATGTAATGTTGACAATAATAATAATCCGTTTCGGAGCTTAGACAACTTCAGCCCTGTTGACTAATTTTTTCCACATTTTTGTTCAAACCATTTGGAGTTTTGAGCTAAAATCCGATTCTTAAGGTTAACTTTAACGATACCGTTTAAAGAAGAATATTTAGGTCCTGACATTTTCAATGCCAGAGCTTACTGAGTTTTACGAGAATCATACACTTGGGAAGGCGCAGAGACTATTACCTTTACTCCCGGGTGAATTCAATTATAGAGAACCAAGGAGATTTCAACATGCACTAAGAATCCTTTAATTTAGAGGAATTTTAGAGGTCGTATTTTGTACTTTTATTAGGTTCGTATTCTCTCTTCCCCAAGAAAAAAATGTTCAACAAACATCGGAAAAATGTCAAATAAATATCCACGCCGGTTTCTCATCCATCACCAAGAAAAGGCTTCTCAGTGCAAAAAAAAGGTAACCTTCCTAAATGTAGCACCCCTCTGAAAATTGAGGGGAAAAGGCAAAAATATCTTTACAATTTTTCATAATTTCGTAGTAAATTTCTATGAAATAGACTCAACAACAACTCTTAGATATCGGTGATGGAAAAGTTGCAAAAGATGAAACTGTACAGATCACAAATACGATACGTAATATTAAGAAATAAACTATAATAACTTAAAAATAATATTGTTCGGCGTTTGTTATTTTTATATTGTCTTATTTCATAGCGCTCCATGCCTATTTCACGCAAATGCGTGATTCCTAAACTAAGGGCAATTTCGAGTCTACCACCTGTGAAATTTCACTCGGGGTTGATTTTTTTCCGTAATTACAGGTTTCGATGGGTTCTTCAATAGCCTTCAATATAGATGAACTGGATGCCTGCAAGCGTCTGATTCATCCTCCGAGCGTGGCGGAGCATAATAATGCATCCACCTCCTCGGAAGGGGCAACTATACCATTCCATCACCCTCACATGGTAGCAGAGCGTGATTACATCCATTGGCCCTTTTATTGTTAATTGTCCTGCATATCCTGCTGCCCCTATTCACTCGCGATTCCCGCCTTGTGGCTGTATGCCCTTTAATATGATCAATTTTAAAATTGTCATTCCCCTGCCCAACTCATTGCGAGCCCCCCCCCCCCCCCCCCCCCCCGCGAAAAATGTTCATCCATTGAAAATTTCGGTGTGTGATGGAAGATGCGTTTTGGAAATGAGAATCAATAGTCCATTCATGCCCCCCCCCCCCCCCCTGGCTTTTTTCCCGAGAGCCCTTTAATATGATCAATTTTAAAATTGTCATTCCTGTGTGATGGAATAGTCCATTCAATCCTTTTTAAAGTATAGGGAGTGTGATGGATATGGTTAGTGCCACAAAAAAGCCCCTTAATACATCACATCATTCATTTTCCACCGTTGGCCCCCTTCCCGATTTTAGAATCTGTCGCATAATACATGGCAGTTCAATTCAATTTTTTCTTTTTATTAAGGTATTCCCGAGAAAGCAAGTGCCCGGTATAGCAGAGAAAGCGGTCAAGATTGATCTCTTTAGCATTCTGGTGGTTGAAATTCGGGTAGAAGTCGAGAATAGGTGACCCCTTCCTGATAAGACCGTCGCCATATTGAAAAACCCCATGTCTCCTATCGATATTCGATAATTCGATGGGTGTTCTGTCTAGTTTGGTGGTCTGGATGCTCGCTTCGCTCGCATCTCAAAAACAAAAAAATATCCTACATCAATCCTTCTAGTAAAGTATAGATCAGTTGGACAAATAGATCAGAATATGTTAACACTTGTGTCTCTGCGTATTGAAAATAATTGTATCGCTATAACGGTCGTGAAAATCATTTCTTAATTCATGGCAGTGGTATCGATATATTATCCTTTATACACATCAATACAGTCTGATAAGAGGAAGGGGTCACCTATTACCTACTTCAGCCGAAATTCGTATTTGGCTGAGAAAGCACATTTTTGTGTCACGTTTCCCTTCGTGGTTGTTCCTTATGGTCTCGGTGCAGCCTCGGGGTTTCAAGGCAGAAGCCGCCCCTGACAATCAAAGCCGAACCGGGGCTGACACACGCAATGAACTATTCCAATCATACATTCAATTTTGACCTGGCAAGAGAAACGAAAATTGAGTGCAGTGAGGTGTGTTTGCAAATATTTGATTCCTCACAATAACAATGACCAAAATAACGCTGCAAATTCTTTCACTGGGGTTTATTATTCAATTGGCTTGCGTTCATGATTTGAACATCTACTGAGCTTTGGAGTGTGCATGTTTCACAGGTGATAGAGCGATTATTGAATTTCAGGAGATATGCATAGAGCACGTAAATCTGTTCTCAACCAAAATACCTATTTGGATTGATCAGTTGATCATATTTGTGTGCCTCCTGAAATTCAATAATCGCTCAATCACTTGTGAAACACGCACACTCCAAAGCTTAGTAGAAATTCAAATCATGAACGCAAGCCAATTGAATAATAAACCCCAGTCAAAGAATTTGCAGCGTTTTTCATGGTTATCAGAATGCTTCAACCCGTGTATCGGCTACAAAGCCATTTAGGAGTTCGGTGCAGTATCCACATTACTACATCACTACGTTACTAATATCAACACAAAAACAATAATAAACCAAAATAACGCAAATGTTGGCAGCATAATTCGGGCCATACATCAGGAATGGTTTGACCTACGAACCTGGGGAGGGGCTCATTCGATTCCTTGAGGAAAGTTCTTCAAAAAGAGTCCAAATTTAGGCCGCTTCGACTTTTTTTCAGGTTTTTAGGGATTTTACAAAACTTTGACAACCCTTAAAGGGCACTTTAAATTAAATGAGAGAGCTGGCTCAAGAATTGGTGCGTCGCCGGACCAACATGGATTTTCCCTGAAAATTTCAGACTTTTTGCTCCAGCCGTTTGGGGGAAAACGTGCGTACGGCGGACTGACGGAAAATTTTGTACTGCAGATTTGTATTCTACACCCTTTGAAACGTAAACCATGAAATTTTCAGGGGGAGGTTAAACTTTTTTTTTTCAAGAGCGATAATAAACCAAAAACGACATTGGCTAGTTTTGACGTTTCACTCCAATCCAGAATCCACTAGGAACTTACAAGCCTGAAACTTGAGAGCCAAAATGAATGATGGGGAAAGTCGGGAGGGTTGGGACAACCAACGGATTTAAGCTGTGAAGTATTTTTGATCCACCACTAATGTTTATTTAGAGAATTTATACTCCGATAAAAACCTACATCGCATTTCCTTCCTTCTTCTACCGTGTTAGTTATTACCGGCCATTTCGTGATTTTGAGTAGCCTGTCCACAATTTTTGACAACGTTAAGAGTATTTGCAGACGTTCATAACGTGTTTTTCCCCCAAAATTGGCGCGACCTAGAACAATAATCCAAGTAAGTAACTCCATGGCGATTTCTGCTTTGAAATTACCATCGTATGGAGAAAACTAATTGCCATGCTTTTTGGTTTATTATTCAATAATAAACCATTGTAATCGCTCTTGAAAAAAAAATTTCAATCCCCCCTGGAATGGGTTCATGGTTTACGTTTCAAAGGGTGTAGAATACAAATCTGCAATGAAAATGTTTCAGGATTTCAGGAGGCACACAAATATGATCAGCTGATCAATCCAAATAGGTATTTTGGTTGAGAACAGATTTACGTGCTCTATGCATATCTCCTGAAATTCAATAATGAAGACAGGTAATCGTGATTACCATTCCAATTACTGTAATGGTAATCGGAATGGAGTACTGGTAATTCGATTACTGCATTGGTAGAATGCGAATTTGATGCCACGATAGATGACACAATGTTATCTATTTAATATCGTATAATACAGATGTCATCTATTCAACACTTGCTATGCATTGCTGTGCATTATACATTGATTGTAAAAGTGTAAAAGTCCGTAATTTGAAATTTTCGTCCAAGTAATTTTTCTTTCAACCTTGCGTCTTAAATTCATCAAACCTGTAAGAATACATCCCCCATGGAATGGACCCGATCTGGAAAATCGTTATTTTCTGTAAAAAGTGTTTTCCCTTTTAAATCGACTTGTTTTGGTTTATTATTCAATAATAAACCATTGTAATCGCTCTGGAAACAAAAATTCTAACCCCCCCCCCCCCCGAAAATTTCAAGGTTTACGTTTCAAAGGGTGTAGAATCCGAATCTGCAATAAAATTTTTCCGTCCGTCCGCCGTACGCACGATTTCTCCCAAACGGCTGGAGCAAAAAATCTGAAATTTTCAGGAAAAATCCATCTTGGTCCGACGACGCCCCAATTCTTGAGCCAGCTCTCTCACTCAATTTAAAGTGCCCTTTAAGGGCTGTCAAAGTTTTGTAAAATCCCTAAAAACCTCAAAACAAGTCGAAGCGGCCTAAATTTGTACCTATTCGAAGAACATACCATGATGAATCGAATGAGCCCCTCCCCAGGTCCGTAGGTCAAACCATTCCCGATGTATTGTCCGATTTATGGTGCCAACATTTGCGTTTTTTGTTTATTATTGTTTGTTTGTAACCTAGTGATGCCGATAGCGTCGAGTTGTAGTGAATGTGGATACTGGAGTGATAGCCGATGTGGATACTTGTAGTTTATAGCGGATACACGGGTTGAAGCATTCGGATATGCATGAAACGCTGATAATATATAGGTAAATATTATTCAATATTATTACTGGGGTACATTATTTACCGTAAATAAGTATTCTTTCACTGGGGTTTATTATTCAATTGGCTTGAGTTCATGATTTGAATTTCTACTAAGCTTTGGAGTGTGCGTGTTTCACAGGTGATAGAGCGATTATTGAATTTAAGGAGATATGCATAGAGCACGCAAATCTGTTCTCATCCAAAATACCTATTTGGATTGATCAGTAGATGATATTTGTGTGCCTCCTCTACATCTGTCTACCTTTGGCTACATCGTTTAAATTTGGATTTGGGGAAGTTTTAACGCAATACGAGTACCAAAGGACTTGATAAATTATAGATGTTTTTATTGTGGGGGGGGGGGGGGGTATTGAGGTTCAATAAAAAAACGCTGCAAATTCTTTCACTGGGGTTTATTATTCAATTGGCTTGCGTTCATGATTTGAATTTCTACTAAGCTTTGGAGTGTGCGTGTTTCACAGGATAGAGCGATTATTGAATTTCAGGAGGCACACAAATATGATCAACTGATCGATCCATATAGGTATTTTGGTTGAGAACAGATTTACGTGCTCTATGCATATCTCCTGAAATTCAATAATCGCTCTATCCTGTGAAACACGCACACTCCAAAGCTTAGTAGAAATTCAAATCATGAACGCAAGACAATTGAATAATAAATCCCAGTGAAAGAATTTGCAGCGTTTTTTTCAAGGAATTAATTAGAAGTAATCGTTTTAACGATTACCATTACAGTAATTGGAATGGTAATTGCGATTACTTCTGGAGTAATTTCAACCCCAAAACTTCGGATTTTCAATCTCCTTTTTACTGAAATTGTTACTAGCCAAATATACGTCATTACAATGAAAGTAATCGGAAAATTATTCATTCCTCAAAGTAATGATTACATCTCAACTCTGGGCTCTGATCAACTTGAAGTCAAGAAAGTATTTGACTCCGACACGATGCAGCGAATGATTTGCGACACCGGATAATTTTTCTTGAGAATGATATACACAGAAATAAACTTGAACAGACGAGTCTTTTACTCTCTGGTTTTATAGGAAACTCATTAATTTGTAGTAAAGCCGTATTATGTCGTTTTATCGTTTATATTCAACAGTGTCAAATTGAAAGATTTTAGGGAATGAATCAGTGCACAAATTACTATGCCTACGTACCTAATCAATTGCCCTTTTGGTTTAGGAGGTCAGGGCTTTGGGGTGAAGATGATTTTGATGTAAGCCAGCTATTATAATCGGTAGGTCCTAGAAAGGTACATTGAGGTGGAGGCGATCCACAGGTTGCCCGAGGGCCCCCCCTCGCCCTGCCTCCGTGAAAACATAACCTCAATCGCTGAGGAAATGTCTTAAAGTTTTCAATGAATTCATTGAACCTTAAAACGTCGTTCGGTCGACATTCCGACGAGGAGATACTCGGAAAATTTCCCTAGAATCGCAACGTAAAGTCGAAAATAGTTGGATCTCGAAACAATGGAATGCAAGCCGTAATGTGTAACACAAGTAGCCAGACGTATGGAAACGAAACGGCCAGTTATGAGTTGAATTTACGATTATTTCAACAGTTTTTAGTTATATAACGTACCTTGGACGGATGTGAGTCTCGGGAAATCGGGGGAAACCCGGTTTTCGTCAGGAAAATCCGGGAAAACACATGTTGAAGGTAGTTCCAGTAGCCAGTCCCAAGCGTTCTTCCGAGTCACTTTTCACAAGGAGTTTCTCGCGTTTAGGAGGTGAATTCAACACCCCCGAACCGACAAATCGGACTCAAATCTCAACGATTCTCTCGCGAAACTGAATTTCCCCGGATGTTTCACTTCATACACGTATAATACTGACAACACAACAATGTTGAGACCATTAATGGACCGCCATCTTGTACTATTGACGCTACGTTCAATGAACGCAGGGCTGCCAACTGCAGGGGAAGCGAGGCCCCCACATTCCACTGAAATGATCGTACGGTTGACAGCGGAGGACCGAATTTTTACCTCAGTAAAATCGACGGGTTTCGGTTTCCGCGGGATTTTCGATCTGTTTTCCACCGTCTAAGACCTTTTTGAAGGGAAACCCATCTTGAATAAGTCGGGAAACGGCGTTTAACAGAGGTTCTAGGGTGGAATTCTAGTGTAGGACCATTGCATAACGGTTGGTATATGAAAGGCTGCGTAATTCGGTAGTGAGCAGGCACATAGGGCCCTCACGGTGCCTTGCGGTCCTGGGAGAGAAAGTCGCTTCCCCGAGAGGATGCTGTACCGCTGTATCTTTAGAGACAGGGCCGACCGCAGTTTGTACTTGGTTTTATATCTTGCCTAATCACGATTTAGGTTAGACAGGGGAAGCTGAACACCCGCATTTTTTCGATTTTTCCTTTGTCCAAGGAAAGGAATAATTGAGGAGCTTACTTTCAAAAGGGGTCATATCCATTCCTTAAAAAACGGATTATCAATCTTTAGGGTAGCCCACATCGATCTGTAGGACCTAGCGTCAAAAAGAAACATATCCTCGTGTATTTGAAGTCCAAAGTTTGATGTTTGATCAAAAACGCTGCAAATTCTTTCACTGGGGCTTGCGTTCATGATTTGAATTTCTACTAAGCTTTGGAGTGTGCTTGTTTCACAGGTGATAGAGCGATTGTTGAATTTCAGGAGATATTCATAGAGCACGTAAATCTGTTCTGAAGGTCTATCACTTGTGAAACACGCACACTCCAAAGCTTAGTAGAAATTCAAATCATGAACGAAAGCCAATGTGAGTAATGAACCCCAGTGAAAGAATTTGCAGCGTTTTTTCATTCAAACAACTATTACTTGCCCATCTAGCCCCTTCTGGAAAAGTCTATGCCAACGTGCCCCGTGTGTGGGGCAGATTGGTATGGTTGAGGCAGTCTGGAAAAATGTTGATGTTTTTTATGGGTACTAAAATCTTATTTTAAATTACGTACCCTACCAGCTTTTGTAGGCAAGGAGTGAAACTAACAGCACCGTACTGCTCAATCGTTGAAATCAGCTTAGAAAAAAAAATCACGAACGCAAGCCAATTAAATACTGAACCTCAATACCCCCCCCCCCCCCCCCCCCCAAAATAAAAACATCTATAATTTATCAAGTCCTTTAGGACTCGTATTGTTTTAAAACTTCCCCAAATCCAAATTTAAATGATGTAGCCGAAGGTAGACTGACGTAGAGTAGGCACACAAATATCATCAACTGATCAATCCAAATAGGTGTTTTGGTTGAAAACCGATTTACGTGGTCTATGCATATCTCCTGAAATTCAATAATCGCTCTATCACCTGTGAAACACGCACACTCCAAAGCTTAGTAGAAATTCAAATCATGAATGCAATTCAAATGAATAAAATTGAATAATAAACCCCACTGAAAAAATTTGCAGTGTGCGTGTTTCACAGGTGATAGAGTGATTATTGAATTTCAGGAGATGTGCATAGACCACGTAAATCGGTTCTCAACGAAAACACCTATTTGGATTGATCAGTTGATGTATTTGTGTGCCTCCTCTACATCAGTCTACCTTTGGCTACATCGTTTAAATTTCGGTTTGGGGAAGTTTTAACGCAATACGAGCGCTAAAGGCTATCACTCCAGTATCCACATTCACTACAACTCGACGCTATCGGCCGGACATCACCAGGTTACAAACAAACAATAATAAACGAAAAAACGCAAATGTTGGCACCATAAATCCATAAAGGCCATACATCGGGAATGGTTTGACCTACGGACGAGGGGAAGGGCTCATTCGATTCCTCATGGTATGTTCTTCTAATAGGAAAATATTTAGGCCGATTCGACTTGTTTTGAGGTTTTCAGGGATTTTACAAAACTTTGACAGCCCTTAAAGGGCACTTTATATTGAGTGAGAGAGCTGGCTCAAGAATTGGGGCGTCGTCGGACCAAGATGGATTTTTCCTGAAAATTTCAGATCTTTTGCTCCAGCCGTTTGGAGAAATCGTGCGTACGGCGGACGGACGGAAAAATTTTTATTTCAGATTCGGATTCTACACCCTTTGAAACGTAAACCGTGAAATTTTCAGGGGGGTTAGAATTTTTTTTTCCAGAGCGATTACAATGGTTTATTATTGAATAATAAACCAAAATTGAGTAAAATCAAAACACGGATAGTATCACGTGAATCAGCGGTAAAGAGCAATGAAAATTCATGTGCCACACTTTAAATTTCGCCATCATCCACTATTTGACAATTTTTGGGGTTGCGCAACTTTGCGTGCTCGCTGAACCGGTTGCGCGCAATCAAAAAAATTGATTGAGGGGTCAAATTTTCATGAAATTTTGAGTAGAATCCGAATCTGCAATAAAAAATTGGGGTTCCCGTTTGAAATAAGAAAGTTTAATAAGTTGCGTATGGTATTTATGATATTTAAGATCCTTGGAAAAATATATGAAGATCCAAAAAAAAAGTTTTGTTTACTCCTATTTTGACGATTTCAGGAGGGGGGGGGGGGGGGGCCAACTCGTGGGACACTATTTTAAAGAAATCCACCTACTAATGTAGATACTTAATGGTTAAATGATCGTAAAATTTGTCTAACAGGATTCGTAGTTTAAAACCCGATTAACCTGTGTGGCAGCAGCATCTGTATTGACATACCCTCAGTTTTGAGAATTAAAATGCTCTCAGAACGTTTGACATTTCTTAATTAATCGACGTAAACATTAGTGGGGTATTTTAAAACCATCTTGGGAACAAAACACGAGTGATACGAGCGTTTTTCGTGAATGCCTAGTACGAGATTTCGAGTCGGATAGGTGGGGAGGCAGCTAAAGGCAAAAGTCGTGATCAGAAATCGTGACCCCGCGAATGAAGCTCGACCACGCGCTCAGGTTAGGCAACCGCGGGACAACCAGCCAGTAAATTACCGTACGCTCATCTCACGCCCCCTCGCCACTCCCACCACAATACATTTTCGTCTTTTACCAAATTATGTTCACCCTTTTTCAAACTTTAGACGCACCTTATTTTGGAAGAATACTTTAAATCGATAACATAACAATTTAAGCAAAAAGGTATCTTAAGAGTATACGGATATTTGGAGAGATGGTTGAGGAAGCATTTGACGCACAGTGACACCAACCTAACGCAACGATTAATCTTTTACTGTCCGTATACTTCCCTCTAAATCGCACAATGCTTTTAAATGGGTTTAAATTTTAAACATACACCTAAATCTAAGCGTTTACTTCATTCGCTCATTCTTTAGTTTAATCATCCATGTGCATTAATGTGTAAATTACTGTGGTACACTTATATTCTTCGATTTGTTTCCACTGTTAAATGTTAAATATACCTATGTAGTCGAATTTTTCAGTCGAAATATATGTCAATTTAAGTGGAAATTAATATATTTCTCTGTAGAATGAGGTATTTTAATGATTTTTCCATAGCTAGAGAAGAAAGCGGTTAAAAATATCTTTGAAGGAAATAAATAGCCAATGTACAATGGAATTATTGTGTTGGCTCGATTTTTCAGATTCTTTCCAGGGGCAAATGTAAAGAGACTGCATAGGGGAAATTGGGGTTCCGATATTTTGGCCCACTTCTACCCGATCATTATAAATTACCCTAAACACCAGCAAAATTCTCGTGGTTGGTCACCCTGGTGACAAGGTGTGGCAGCCATCTTTCTGTAGTAGGATCGGCCACAGAAGGGGTCACAGAAGTCGCTGAGTCTCTATCAAAATGTTATTTCGCTTCGCGATTGCCGAGAAAAACCTGGAAAATCCCGTGCGTTTTCTCTAGTTTTCCCGAGGAGTTTCGAAGCAGGGAAGTGCCGCCCCTTCTCCGCGGGAATCTCTTTCGAAAGTGGCCGGAACCTGCCGACGGATTTTGCGTATTTCGCCGTGATGTGTTTTTATTTATTGCGGGAGTGAATTTCTACTTTTAGTTCGCTACGTTCCCTATTTTTGGATCGGTTTCTCACCGGAGAAGGAGACCGATACGCGACGGAGCTGTATTGTCCAGCGTTTCAGTCTTCGTTGGACCGCGATCGGTGAACGTTAATCCAATTTATCCGTCGTTGATCGGCCCGTCAAAATAGTCGACAATTTTTTGACAGTGGCGGCGGTTCAAGCGCGACCCGAGGCACCTATCTCGCCTTGGATTCCCAGTGAAGATATCGTGCAGTGTCGGGATAATGTGAAATGATGAGTGTCAAGTGGGGTGAATTCTGTCAGAGTGAGTGTAGTTCAAACTACTTGAAAAATGTCCGGAACTGAACCTAAATCGCTGTCATCCCTCGAGACTAACAATGCACCTACTGCCGCTACAGGTCAGTGTCTCTATGAACCATTATATTCTTATGTCATACTTAACGCAAGTGAAAATTCCAGCACATATCTAGCGACTCTGCCAGTGGGTTGGTTTATATTATCCACCTCATAGATAGGTTGTATGTGCTTGAAATGTTGAAATAGCTATATGAAATGGATCATATCTATACTATCTATACTACATTCGCCACTATGATAAACACCCTGAAATTGCAGTCTTCAATACGCTGCAATATTCTGTCCTGCAGTAGTTGGGCGTGAGCTGGAGCCTCTATTTTGGCAACCCTTTCAAGTCTCAAAATTGTCACGTATATCTGTGTATGGTTGCAATAACGCGGCGTTCCTTCAAAAAAGTACGTATCATTGAGTTGAAGCAAAACCAGACCAAAACTAAATAGTTTCTCTATCACCTACATATGTCATCTAGTCATTAAACCTAGCAGCTGTTTGGTTGTTTTGACCCATATTTAGATAGCCACTATCTTTATTGTCAAAGAAAATCTAAAACGTCAACAAAGGTAGTGTTGACAACCTCCATTTGTTATACTTGTTGTATCTATGGTACTCCCATAGAAACCCCTACTGTTATACGTTTTGGTTGTCAAGACACTCTCTTCTTGTAATAGGTACCGAAGTATATTGCATTTAGTTCTTCACTTGATAAACTAGTTCACGTTCCCGGACTTGATTTGATTCACTGCATCGGGTTTTGAGCTCAGCAAATCGTTAGTAATCAAACCGGAAAGTGCTTCTAGTATCGATTGAATAGCAGCCTCAAAATGGTAAGAAAATTTAGCAGTCACTGTATTGTCAAGGTGTGTGTTACCTATTCTATGGTTCAGCGTATGCTTTTTATTAATCTGTGGAAGCAAAGAAATGGACAAGAAGATATTGAATCAGTATGGCGTGGAGAAATTCCATGGTGGATTTCCCACTCTGGAAATACCAGAAAAAATAATTTAATCAGCCAAAGACCTTAATGGAACTATCAAAGGCTCTTAACAGTTACTTCCTGGTAACGACAAAGCCGACAAAATCGAATGGAATAGGAAATATGCGAAAGATGTGTTCATGTTTCCAATGGCGTTTTCGCAACTTCAAATATTTGTGGTGTGGCAAGCAGCTGTCTTTAATAACAGAACTGAAACTAATGGTGGGGACCTTTCCTGTTTACTGCCCGCCACGGCGCATCTTTCCTGTTATCTGCCCACCAATGCCCGCCAATGAAGAATATGAAGGGAAAAAAAGAGAAAAATGTTAAATTAAAGAGAAAATATTCTAATTTACGAATAATGTCATGCAACAACAATTGCTATAATAATGCAAAAAATAATTATTATTCATGTCAGTCCATTCAAAGAAGTGTCAGGAGAAGATATCAATTACATGGTGGTCGGAGGTGGCCAGAATTGTACGATTTCCTCCAGAATTGAGTCGAACGGATCCACGTCGCATTTCAATGAATGCCTCCACATAAATTCACTTAAATAACTGTCTAGTAAGGCTCGATGTGTTCCCCACTGTTTCTTGTTTCTTGCTTTCGCCTTGCACCACAAACTCTCTATGGACTGCGTGTGTGCTCCTGTTCGCGGGTCAACGAAATTAACCGAATGATTGACGGTTAAGTGTAATATATATGAGAAACATATGCTCGAAGGCTGGCGGGCATTGGTGGGCAGATAACAGGAAAGATGCGCCGTGGTGGGCAGTAAACAGGAAAGGTCCAATGGTGGAACAGACTGAAATTAATTCATGAACAGCGGTCATCTGTCAATGAAACTGCTCTAAAACCGAATTTGGTTCCTTACCGGATCGTACCGATAATGGTACAATGCAGGTCTGAGTGATATCGAAGTTCTCGTTCAGGCTTTGATAGGAGTAGGGAAAGAGGTTGGCGAATTCGACAAAATAACTCAAGTTTCGGGTTGTCTGCCTCCACTATTCTGTCGTTTCTTGTCAGCTTGGGATTCAGTAGAGGAGAGAAAAATGACTTTTGAAAGTTTGACGTCGTGATTGTTGAAAGAGGTACAGCGTTCATCTCAGATGAATGACGCAGCCACAGCCTTGCCTGCTGTACAAATCAAGCAGCCTGCAACTTTCGGGACTTTAATCAGTTAAAAACGCTGCAAATTCTTTCACTGGGGTTTATTATTCAATTGGCTTGCGTTCATGATTTGAATTTCTACTAAGCTTTGGAGTGTGCATATTTCACAGGATAGAGCGATTATTGAATTTCAGGAGGCACACAAATATGATCAACTGATCAATCCAAATCGGTATTTTGGTTGAGAACAGATTTACGTGCTCCATTCATATCTCCTGAAATTCAATAATCGCTCCATCCCGTGAAACACGCATACTCTAAAGCTTAGTAGAAATTCAAATCATGAACGCAAGCCAATTGAATAATAAACCCCAGTGAAAGAATTTGCAGCGTTTTTTTATTGAACCTCAATACCCCCCCCCCCCCCCCCCACAATAAAAACATCTATAATTTATCAAGTCCTTTAGCACTCGTATTGCGTTAAAACTTCCCCAAATCCAAATTTAAACGATGTAGCCAAAGGTAGACTGATGTAGAGGAGGCACACAAATATGATCAACTGATCAATCCAAATAGGTGTTTTGGTTGAAAACCGATTTACGTGGTATATGCATATCTCCTGAAATTCAATAATCGCTCTATCACCTGTAAAACACGCACACTCCGAAGCTTAGTAAGATTCAAATCATGAACGCAAGCCAATTGAATAATTTTTTTTCCAGTAATAATATTGAATAATTAACCCCAGTAATAATATTGAAACCCCAGTTTTGTTTGAATTATATTATCAGCGTTTCATGCATATCCGAATGCTTCAACCCGTGTATCGGCTATAAACTACAAGTATCCACATCGGCTATCACTCCAGTATCCACATTCACTACAACTCGACGCTATCGGCCGGACATCACTAGGTAACAAACAAACAATAATAGACCAAAAAACGCAAATGTTGGCACCACAAATCGGGCCATAGATCGGGAATGGTTTGATCTACGGACCTGGAGAGGGGCTCATTCGATTCCTCGAGGTATGTTCTTATAATTAAGTACACATTTAGGCCGCCTTGACTTGTTTTGAGGTTTTTAGGGATTTTACAAAACTTTGACAGCCCTTAAAGGGCACTTTAAATCGAGTGAGAGAGCTGGCTCAAGAATTGGGGCGTCGTCGGACCAAGATGGATTTTTCCTGAAAATTTCAGATCTTTTGCTCCAGCCGTTTGGGAGAAATCGTGCGCACGGCGGACGGACGGAAATATTTTTATTGCAGATTCGGATTCTACACCCTTTGAAACGTAAACCAAGAAATTTTCAGTAGGGGTTAGACTTTTTTTTCTCCAGAGCGATTACAATGGTTTATTATTGAATAATAAACCAAAAGAGACATTTTTGTCATTTTTCCAAAGGGTGTAGTAGCTATCTATATCTGACGCATCACAACAGAACAAAAGAAAGAAAATCACAAAACGCTTTTGAGATTCGAGCGAAGCGAGCATCCTGACCAGCAAACTAGACACCTATATCGATAGGAGACATCTGGTTTTCCAATATGGTCACGGTCTGATAAGAGATGTGTTATGTATTCTAGACTTTTACCCAAGATTGTTGTTTTAGAAAAAATCATCAGGAAGAATTAAGGTGTATCAAACATAATGAGCCTTCGAGTGCAACACAACGTTATGCTACAGTTGATGAAACTAGAAATTTTCTTGCTGAACTAGGTGATGATGAATGGTTATGCTGCGAAATACATAACATTTCACTGTGAACGGTTTTCTGATTTTAAATGTCCCACTTTGAAAATCCCTATTAAGCTCTCTCCAATGGGTAGTGGAAGCCACGATCTCTTGATAATACGCTGTCTATCCCTGGCATACCGAAGAATCTGCACTCTGTTGGAGCATGCACTGCTCATGGGTTGAGGTTGAGGTTGAAAAATGATACTCTTCTTGCAGGGGGAGTAAAAATAACGAATCAACGCTACAGAATGACATTTAAACTACAACCCGTCAAACAAGCAAACCTTGAAAGCAAAAATGAGCTTCCATATAAGTTTTTGCAAAAATCGATCAACTACAGCAGAGTGAGTGGCCGGATTAAAAATCAGCATATCCAAGAATCCTCAGTTTTGTCAAATATGTCAGCAAGGAAAACTACATCGTAAAAGTTTAGCTACAAATATCTCAAAATAGTGTCCCTGGAGAATAAGAACATTCCGATTTATGTGGGAAAATGTCCACTTTATCTCTCGGAGGCTCGAAAAACGAGTAAAATGCATTGATTTCAAGAACTTTTCTGGAAAACAAGGTGAAATTCAAAATCTCAAAATTTTACTCGTTTTTCGAGGCTTACTGTGCAAAACACGAGAAAAGTTCTCCATACACTCCGGTTCAAATGGACAAATAGAACGGGATAGCTAGCTCGAACATTTTGCTTCTAAGTTCTGGTTACCTGCAAATCTATGGGCTGAAGCTGTTGAATCTGATGTGTATTTTTGGTTTATTATTCAATAATAAACCATTGTAATCGGTCTTGAAAAAAAAATTCCCTCCCTGAAAATTTCATGGTTTACGTTTCAAAGGGTGTAGAAGCCGAATCTGCAATAAAAAATTTTCCGTCCGTACGCCGTACGCACGATTTCTCCCAAACGGCTGAAGCAAAAAAGCTGAAATTTTCAGGAAAAATCCATGTTGGTCCGACGACGCCCCAATTCTTGAGCCAGCTCTCTCACTTAATTTAAAGTGCCCTTTAAGGGTTGTCAAAGTTTTGTAAAATCCCTAAAAACCTCAAAAAAGTCAAGTAGGCATAAATGTCTGTACTTATTTTTAAGAACACCACAAGGAATAGAATGAGCCCCTCCCCAGGTCCGTAGGTCAAACCATTCCCGATCTATGGTGCCAACATTCTCGTTATTTTGGTTTATTATTGTTTTTGTGTTGATATCAGTAACCTAGTGACGTAGTGATGTAGTAATGTGGATACTGGAGTGAACTCCTAAAAGGCTTTGTAGCCGATACACGAAGCATTCTGATAACCATAAAAAACGCTGCAAATTCTTTCACTGGGGTTTATTATTCAATTGGCTAGCGTTCATGATTTGAATTTATATAAGCTTTGGAGTGTGCATGTTTCACAGGTGATAGAGCGATTATTGAATTTCAGGAGATATGCATAGAGCACGTAAATCGGTTCTCAACCAAAATACCTATTTGGATTGATCAGTTGATCATATTTGTGTGCCTCCTGAAATTCAATAATCGCTCTATCACCTGTGAAACATGCACACTCCAAAGCTTACTACAAATTCAAATCATGAATATAAGCCAAATGAATAAAATTGAATAATAAAGCCCTGTGGAAGAATTTGCAGCGTTTTTACAATACCTAGTAATCTTATTACATTCAGAACAATAGCACCTTCCAATAAGTGGCACGAAGTTGGACGAATTTGACGTTCCAAACAGACCCTTCTTCGATTGTTCCTGATTGTTTTACATTAAACACATGTTTTCGGCTTTTGAGAAGTCCTTGAAAAATTGATGCAGAAAGAACTTACCAGACAAATAGCTTTTTGTCCTGACGTGATCAAAACACTGATTACAATACAGCCATTTCTAAAGCTCCCTTATCAAGTGTTTTTATTGCCACTATTTATTCACAAAATGTGAATGTATCTCTGGTGTGCCTTTAGGAGGATTTCAAATGTTTGCATGAAGATGGTACTAAGTTTAATGACTGGTTTAATGACTATTTATGAGGTGGAGTGAGAATGTCGCTTTTTATTTTTATTAGGAAAATGTTTTTAAAGGAGTGTAAATTCTCAAGGATTTTGCAATTGTTGTTGTTGATTGAACAATTCCATTGCAGTCTTCAGTGCAGCCGACTTCGTTGTCACTCCAAGTTGTGCTTTGAAAATACCGTGTTTCGTGTAAACCAACGAACATCCGAAGGGTTGGATGACTCTGTTCGAAAAATCTTGCTCAGCAAATGGTTAAAAACAACGATGATGGTTGTTAACTCAGCTTTTAAACTCAGATCTGAAACTATTGCGCAAGTCGTTCCTATCTCATTCACTGAGTCATGATACTTGATAGTTGTCGTGGCGTGATTCGTTTCTCCGTGCATTTTGACATAATGAGGTTCAAGATGATTAATGCCTATAACTTGACTTACTCCTCGGGTTCCCTATTATTGGAAATGGATTCATGAAGTTTTCCAAAAAAGCTCCTCAAATTATCTTTACGTCCTACATCCTTGCTCAATTTTGTTGTTGCTCTTAATGATCAACTGTTTTTCTGTATGCATTTCAACTTTTAGGTAGAAGTAGAGAATAGGTAACCCCTTCCTGATAAGACCGTCGCCATATTGAAAAACCCGATGTCTCCTATCGATATAGTTCCACGCTTTCGATGTGTGTTCTGTCTAGTTTGCTGGCCTGGATGCTCGCTTCGCTTTCATCTCAAAAAAAAAAAAAAAAAAAAACCTACATCAATCCTTCTAGTAAAGTATAGATCAGTTGGACAAATAGATCAGAATGTGTTAACAATTGTATCTCTACGTATTAAAAATACTTTTATTCCTATAATGGTCGTGAAAATCATTCCATAATACATGGCAGTGGTATCGATGTATTATCCTATACATGGTGGCCAAAATTTAATGAACCAGGCATTTATCTCCGTAATTTACGGCAAAAAAAAATGTTCAACATGATAACTTCACTAATTTTTAACAAGAAATTCAAATATCACAATTTCGCGCGTTGCGCACTTGCGAATAAGCGATTTGCGCATCAACTTTGTTATTTCATCCAACCCGAATGTTTTATTGCAAGATGATTATCGCTCAAGATTTCATGAAAATTTGACGCCTCAACCATTTTTTTTTGAATGCGCGTAACCGGTCAGCGAGCCCGCAAAGTTGCGCAACCCCGAATTCTGATTCATATGATGCTATCCGTTTTTTGATTTGACTTAGTTTTTGCGGAATAATGACCGAAATTTGTTAATTTTGCGTCCGTTTTTTTAAAAATCTAGTCGCCGTGTTTTTATAAGTCACGGCGGATTGATTTTCAAAGTCTCCTATTGGTTCCTTCAAAAAAAGTGTGTCCAATGATCAATAAGATTTGAAAACATCACAAATTTAAAATGTTCACCTCATTTTCCAAATAAAAAAAAATTTTGGGAAGCATTAATCAAAAAGGGACGGCATACAAGGTATCATCGTGAGCAAAACAATGTTCTTTTTTTCTTACTGACAAAATGCATTGTTTTTCCAAAGATTTCTTTAGATCACCATCAACTATTACATTGATGTGATTTGGATTTCATTAAAACTTTTTTCGAAGGACGTGTGTTTTTTTCAAAACCCGGTTATTCAAAAAAATTGGTTGATAGCTAAAATTTTTTGAAATTAGTTCAGAATCCGAATCTGCAATAAAAACGTTTTCACTTTTTTCAAAAATGACAAAGTTGATTTCCAACAAAAAGCGCATTTAGCTGCATTACTACAACGCGCGAAATTTTGATATTATTTCACTATTTCGTGTTTTCGATCATCTCAAAAATTTTTTCAGCCGGAAATTTTGTCGAGATTTCAAAGTATTTCCAACAAAAAATTTTGGAACATAAAATTATCTTTTTTTTGAGTCTTTAATAATAATTATGTTCAAATTTTGTGTTGAGCCTTAAATGTTGTCAAATTTTGAAAAAAATTATTTTTTGTCCCCCTTAATTTTGTTGAAACGTTTGAGCCCGTAAGCATAAAAATGCGCAAAAGTCTCAGCTTTCCAATGGTATATTTAATTTTTACGGGTGTGTGGATCTACCTTTGACCGTTAATCACATTATCATACTCAACATTTTGCTCGTGACGATGTTTCTATCAACGATAAGAAGAGGAAATCATAACAGACAACGGGATCAAACCTCACGATATCAGGAAGAACGGGAGACATCTAACAGTTGATCAAATCATTCCGCGGATGCTCTCACTCAAACTTAAATTATTTCTGTAATGCCGTTGACATGATACATTCTACACCCAGAAAAAGAAAAAAAGTTTTAGTTATGTAGGTTTTATTATTATTATTATTATTTTTAAATCCTCAAATGTGCTTGAAAATACACGTTTTTTTGCATAAAATCTCAATTTCCTCAAAAAAGTTCCCTCTAAAACCTAAAAATTAAATATACCATTGGAAAGCTGAGACTTTTGCGCATTTTTGAAGCTTACAGTCTCAAACCTATCAATAAAATTAAGGGGGACTAATGAGCCATTAAAAAAAGAATTTTTTTCAAAATTTGACAAAATTTACTTTTCAGGCTCATTTTTACCCCTTAGTTCCTTTCAAAAAATTATTATTGAAGACTGAGACGATAGATAATTTTATGTTCTTTCCAACGGCATACTTAGATTTGCAAATACTTTGAAAACGCCGGAGTTACGGCTGTTTTAGTGACGTAAGTTCGAAAACACGAAAAAATCTTAAAAGTGAAATAACTCAAAAACGAAGCCTCTAAAAAAAATCTCTAAGAGGCACTTTTTGTTGGAAACTAGTTGTAGGAAACGTGTGCCAAGATTTTCGGATCGTTCGCTGTATATCTCGATGAAAGTACACATGGATACATGTTCAAATAAGCCTGATAAGAGGAAGGGGTTACCTATTCTTTACTTCAGCCCACCTTTTATTCCAAAACGTTTATCCGAAGGCGTTCAGGATAACTTTCCTACATCTTTACATTATGATGTGCAACCTATACCAGAATGTGCATTACTTGCATTTGATTACGGCACGCGTTTTGGTAATCTTGCTACCTACAATTATGTATCAGATCCTATTTTCCAGATTTCATTCATAAGTTTTTTTCAAGGGGTAAAAAAAATCGCCCCGACTCGGTCAAGTCGCGTGACCGCCTCTCATAACTCCGACGGCGGATTTTTAATTTGTTATTCTAATGAGCTACCGGTCTCCCGTTTGGGATGAGGAGCGTGGAGCCCATTTCTTGTAAACAATGGAGAGGATTTCGTAAGTGGATACCGACCTTTCTCCGGCCTTGGCTAATCAAGTGGGGGGGGACTCGGCTCGAGCTGGACCCTGGAACTGCAAGTTGGTGTGAATAGTTAGTTGTCAAGAATGATCTGCGAAATAGTACTCAATCAATGACCAATTTGCGTTCCCTCGCTAGGCGGTGTAAAGAGGAACTGTAGGTTTGTTCCAGAATTGACAGCGTCCTTCGACAAAAGTTGACAGTTGTCCCAATGCCTTTTGAATCGCTGTTGAGTTTCTGTCCAACAGCGCACCGGCAGACCTGGAACGCCAACATTCAGTTTTTTTTTTATTCATTTATTATTCAATTTTCCATAAATCATTTTAAATGTTCCTATTTCGGCATAAAAAAAGACATTTGCCGTAACATCAACATTCATGAAAATTTCATGTTTTTCAAAGGGTGTCCACAAGAACCGATTTGTAAAAAATTTTCCGTCCGATGAAAATACCAGCAATGATAGAGCTGTAGATGTCCTGCTATTATTTTCATTGCAAATCAATGCGTTTCAAATCAATATTTCTACAGAACGCTTTCATAAAACATTTTTCATGCATGAGTATTGCCTCTTGGTCGATCTCGCTTATACTCAAAGGGAAATTAGTCGTTGAAAGATTGTTTTTTTTTTCGTTTTCCTCTGCTTCTACTTGAATTTAGAACCTCAAATTTTTTCGAACTCACACGAGTTATTTTCCTAGATTGAAGAATTATCCTCTATGTTCAGGAATCGAATGAGCCTCCGCTGTCAAATCCAGTTGACGTGCGTAACCCGCGTGTTGATGCCATTGTATGCAGTTGTATGCATTCTTGTATGCCAAGAAGTCCTACACTAGAAATCTGTCATCTGGCAAGGGTACAGCTTCCACGTGTTTGAAACTATTTACTGTAATTACTAATTTTCCACCTTATCATGTTGAAATGTTCTGATTTCGGCATAACGAGATAAGACATTTGAATACTAGGTGTATCAACATTGATTTTACAGAGTGTGTTGAGACAGGTATGACTGTTTTAATGATGAGAGCGCATATTCTATACCACTAACCAATAAGTTTCATGTGCCATTAAACGAAATTTTCGTGTTTTTTGTCGTGTCCACAAGTTCTTACAATAACCTTGATTTGTACAGTTTTCCGTCAGATGAAAATTGTCCAGCAATGATAGGGCTGTAGATGGCCTGCTATTAGTTTTATTGAAAATCAATGCGTTTCATAGCCTACTGAACAACTTTGGTTCCCAGTCTGTCGGTCTGTCTGTCCGCATTTCCATGTTGCAGCCATAACTTCCACAATTTTTGATGAATTTAACCCATATTTGGGGGCCTGTGCGGATAAGGCCTCTTGAGGTCCCATACGAATTTCATCTCAATATAATCAAACGTCTCGATATAATCTCAATGCGCAAACGTGAAATTCTTGAAACAGGTATAACTTTCACAATTTTGATTCAATTTAGCTCATGTGATAAAGGATGTAACGAGGAAGCTGCTGCACCATCTCCTTGGCGGTTATTGGTTAACTTTTACAGTTATTGGTATTTGGAATTTACCAAGTTTACTAGAAACACATTTAGACCTAATGGAGCAATAACTTCATAGCCAAATAAAATATATAAAAAAAACTCTTGCGTGAATATTTACTTTCTATGGTTAATGTTCTTGCAACTTTTTTTCTTGGGGGTATAATTTGTAATCTTTATCTCATGCAAATTCTTTCACTGGGGTTTATTATTCAATTGGCTTGCGTTCATGATTTGAATTTCTACTAAGCTTTGGAGTGTGCGTGTTTCACAGGATAGAGCGATTATTGAATTTCAGGAGATATGCTTGGAGCACGTAAATCTGTTCTCTATATAATATTTACCTATATACTATCAGCGATTCATGCATATCAGAATGCTTCAACCCGTGTATCGGCTATAAACTACAAGTATCCACATCGCCTCTCACTCCAGTATCCACATTCACTACAACTCGACGCTATCGTCATCACTAGGTTACAAACAAACAATAATAAACCAAAAAATGCAAATGTTTGCACCATAAATCGGGCCATACATCGGGAATGGTTTGATCTACGGACCTGGGGAGGGGCTCATTTGATTCCTCATGGTATGTTCTTCATATAGGTACAAATCTTGGCCGCTTCGACTTTTTTTCAGGTTTTTAGGGATTTTACAAAACTTTGACAACCCTTAAAGGGCACTTTAAATTGAGCGAGAGAGCTGGCTCAAGAATTGGGGCGTCGTCGGACCAAGATGGATTTTTGATGAAAATTTCAGATCTTTTGCTCCAGCCGTTTGGGAGAAATCGGACGTACGGCGGACGGACGGAAAATTTTTTATTGCAGATTCGGATTCTACACCCTTTGAAACGTAAACCATGAAATTTTCAGGGGGGTTAGCATTTTTTTTTTCCAGAGCGATTACAATGGTTTATTACTGAATAATAAACCAAAAGGTTGGGAACCGCTGAGTTAAATGGATGAATGTTGAGAGAATATGACCTAAGAACAGCATTCTACATTTACTCTTCTAAACTTACTTGGACAAAATAATTGAGAGGGCGTGCATAGCTGGGGTTGGCTTTTTAACTTCGGTTGAATCGATAGCAAAACATTTATGACGTGACCGCACAGCGCATTTTCCGTCTAGCTATCTCTATCGTGACGTCAACGGTAGAGGCGCAGAGGAAGAGGAATGGATTAGATTACAACTGCCATATTCCATGCGCTTTTTGCAGATAAGGCATGATCACTACATTCAAGGTCAAGGAATCATTTCTCCATCGTTATCATCAACAGGGAACTTTTTAGTGATTGAATAATGTGAAAGAAGTCGGTTTTCATCCCATGTGTTGGGGTGGAGTAAGGTGACGTTTTAATTTATATTTTGTCCACATTTTGGTTTATTATTCAATGATGAACCATTGTAATCGCTCTTGAAAAAAAAATTCTAACCCCCCCCCCGTGAATATTTCATGGTTTACGTTTCAAAGGGTGTAGAATCCGAATCTGCAATAAAAATATTTCCGTCCGTCCGCCGTACGCACGATTTCTCCCAAACGGCTGAAGCAAAAAAGCTGAAATTCTCAGGAAAAATCCATGTTGTAAAATCCCTAAAAACCTCAAAAAAAGTCAAGGCGGCCTAAATTTGTACTCTTTTGGTTTATTATTCAATAATACCGTTGTAATCGCTCTGGAAAAAAAAATTCTAACCCCCCTGAAAATTTCATGGTTTACGTTTCAAAGGGTGTAGAATCCAAATCTGCAATAAAAATTTTTCCGTCCGTCCGCCGTACGCCGTACGCACGATATCTCCGAAACGGCTGGAGCAAAAGATCTGAAATTTTCAGGAAAAATCCATCTTGGTCCTACGACGCCCCAATTCTCTCTCACTCAATTTAAAGTGCCCTTTAAGGGCTGTCAAAGTTTTGTAAAATCCCTAAAAACCTCAAGTCGGATCGGCCTAAATATTTACCTATTTGAAGAACATACCGTGAGGAATCGAATGAGACCCTCCCCACGTCCGTAGGTCAAACCATTCCCGATGTATAGCTCGATTTATGGTGCCAACATTTGCGTTTTTTGGGTTATTATTGTTTGTTTGTTACCTAGTGATGCCGATTACTGGTGTTTATTATTCAATATTATCTTTCACTGGGGTTTATTATTCATTTGGCTTGCATTCATCATTTGAATTTCTACTATGCTTTGGGATGTGCGTTTTTCACGGGTGGTAGAGCGATTATTGAATTTCAAGAGGCACACAAATATGATCAACTGATCAATCCAAATAGGTATTTTGGTTGAGAACCGATTTACGTGCTCTGTGCATATCTTCTGAAATTCAATAATCGCTCTATCACCAGTGAAACACCAAAGCTTAGTGAAATTCAAATCATAAATGCAAGCCAAATGAATGAAATTGAATAACAAATTTTGAATAAAAATTTTTTACAACGTTTATCCCACTGGGTACCTACCCCTCCGTTAAAAGAAGTAATCCCCTTCAGCTGGTAAAGTTTTCAATGAAACCTACAGAATAAAGAATGATTTTTCTTTCAAAAAGGCACAAATCCATGAGTTTTGATCAAAAGGGCACATTTCCAAAGTGAAAATGGATATACAGCCTCGTGTTTTGGAGAAAATTGATTCATATTCTGAGGCATCTTTATCTGTGCCTTCTCACATATTCCTCCGATGAGAAACTGAAGAAAAACATCTAAACTAATCTGCAAATCGTTTTTTTCACTTCCCGAACATTTTGTCGGAATGGATATGTGCCTGTTGGAAAGTAAGCTCCTCAACTGTTGGTCATTAGATTGTAATAAGCAGTGATGAGTGTTCTTGATTCTCGAAGTATTTTCATTTCTTGCTTCTTTTCCATTGTTGTTGTTGGAACTGTCAAAAATTTCCTTCAAAAAATTCTCAAAATGTTGAATCGATTCTTCGATACCTGGGGGGAGAAAAAAGAATCTAACAGTTTCGATACTTTATTTTCAAAAAATCGATATTTTTTTGCATACCTAAATGCGCCCTGTGTATTTATTTTACAATTTATTTTTCAAATACACTCGTTTTTCATTCATCCTTTCGTTCATTTAAGCAGACTTGTGAAATTATCTACCAAACGATTGCCATGCAGCCCGTTCAACTTTGCAGATGGTTTTTACTCAGCGTTCAATATCCTGAATGATCTAAAATCTCCCTTGTTCTCTGAGGGGTGTCCAACTTCGGGTACCGAGAACGGACGGTCCATCGGTGACTTCCCTGACGCTTGACTCTCTAGGGTGAACACAGCTGTTCTGGCCTCGCGTTCCTCTCAACTATCTTTAGAAATTACGAACCGGCCGGTTGAGCGCGAAAGGCTCGCGGGCTCGTCATCATTTTTAATGTGCCAAGGTTCCCCTTTTCTTGGGCAGTCGTACGAAGGGGTTTCGCTAGATGATCGCACAACGCTAATTACCTACGCCGAGTGTGCCCGTAATGGTTGGGCAGTACACCACCCTCCATTGAACAGCTAATTGTAAAATGCGGTTATGTCAATTTTTCGCCTGAAATGATATCTTTTTTTCCTTTCCAAAATGATACGGTTTCTTCTAGGAACACGTCTTCCTGTGGTTAATGAGAAAACGAGCGGCTTTTCCTGAGAAAACGGGGAAAACTGAAGATTTTGGGGGGTTACTAATTGCAACTAAAAAACGTCTGCCAAGTGGGTGTGGCACATAGCTTCCTCGTATCCATAACATGACTGTATAGATCATTGAAAATTATTATTGACTAAAGAACTTCGTTCAATTATGCGAAGTAAATATTGAATTAGGGTAAATTTATTGTTATGCAGGAGCATAACGAGAAAATAAAGGTAGCCATGTTCAACTATTGAACAAACTATAGAATATACCTAATAATAAAAATTGACATTGACGCTGAATGGATAGATGACTGAAGTGATAAATAATTATTATGACATTTCTAAAAATAAAATATAAGCATCGTTCAATGACGGATCAAATAATGTTGGGTTGACTGCAGCGTCGTTGCAAAGTACCCAACTGCCGTCATCCCTCCGCACAGTGGCTGTATATATCTTGCGCATGCGCAGAGGCTACTATTGATCCGGGGGTCATGAAACTTACAGGGGACCATCTACACATCAAACCGAACAATCCCTGAAAATTTCATCGAAATTGGTCAAGAACTCCCGCTAAAAACGATTTCCGCTTGGAGTTATGCGCGTAACAAGGATTTCACGTTTGCGCACGCAGAGGCTACTATTGATCCGGGGGTCATGAAACCTATAGGGGACCATCTACACCCCAACCCGCACAATCCCTGAAAATTTCATCAAAATCGGACTATAACTTCGTGTAGTTTTGCCCGTAACAAGGATTTGCTGACGGAGAGACACACAGACAGACAGACACGGAACCAAAATTGTTCAGAAAGGTCTAAAACGCAAAATGCGAGTGGAATTTTTGATTTTGGAGACAAAAAAATTTGCACATTCCGAAAGTGAAAACAATGCTTCCGCTACCTTGGTAGACTCGGAAGCAAAATCAAATACATTTCATCTAGCAATTTTATTACATAGCACTGAGTTCGATTGCACTTCTATTCACGCAGCACAACTAAATCCAGTGGTTTGTTTCGCTTGAGACGTCAGATTTCACCTTCCTTGTCCAAAACGTAGAGCATCTCCGGGTTCTCATGTTTGTGGAGGCGATGTTCATGCTTCCTTGCGTATTTTGCAATAATTTCATAGACTGTCTCCATCCTCAAATCTCGATGAATATCATCATTTCGCATGTACCAAGGGGCTCCAACTATACTTCTCAGTATTTTATTCTGAAAGGTTTCGGATTTTCTTAATATTTGATTTCTTGGCACCGCCCCAGAGCTGTATCACCTAGGTCCAAATAGGGCGAAGGATCTGCTTATATATAAGCAGTTGTTGTGAAGAGAGAGATTGGAATTCCTTCCCATTAGCCAATACATCCTTCTGTACTTGATTTTAAGTTCTCCTTTCTTCTTTTCTATGTGTTTATTCTAGTTTGATTTGGAGTCAAGTGTCAAACCCAAGTACTTAACTTCTTCAGTATGCGGTATTTTATTTGAATTGATCTCAACATCCAAGATTGGGATTTTTCGGTTAGTAAGTTGATGTGGGCTGATTTTGATACGTTCAGCTTCATTCACCACATCCTGGTCCACTTAGAAACCTCAGTAGTAGACGTCTGTAGTTTGCGTGTTGCAGTTTCTACATCATCTCTAACAGAGAGGGTAGCCGTATCATCTGCAAAGGTGTCAACAGTTGTGCCTTCTTGTTAGGGTAAGTCCCGTGTGTACTGGAGGTAGAGTACTGGCCCTAAGACACTCCCCTGCGGGACCCCTGCTTTCGAAAAGCTTTTCAGGAAAAACTTTTTTCAGGAAAAATCCATCTTGGTCCGACGACTCCCCAATTCTTGAGCCAGCTCTCTCACTCTATTTAAAGTGCCCTTTAAGGGCTGTCAAAGTTTTGTAAAATCCCTAAAAACCTCAAAACAAGTCGAAGCGGCCTAAATGTTTGTCTATTTGAAGAACATACCATGAGGAATCGAATGAGCCCCTCCCCACGTCCGTAGGTCAAACCATTCCCGATGTACTGGCCCGATTTATGGTGCCAACTATTGCGTTTTTTGGTTTATTATTGTTTGTTTGTAACGTAGTGATGCCGATAGCGTCCAGTTGTAGTGAATGTGGTTACTGGAGTGATAGCCGATGTGAAGTATTGTAGTTTATAGCCGATACACGGGTTGAAGCATTCTGATATGCATGAAACGCTGATGATATATAGGTAAATATTATTCAATATTATTACTGGGGTTTATCATTCAATTAGCTTGCGTTCATGATTTGAATTTATACTAAGCTTTTGGGTGTTCGTGTTTCACAGGTGATACAGCGATTATTGAATTTCAGGAGATATGCATAGACCACGTAGATCGGTTCTCAACCAAAACACCTATTTGGATTGATCAGTTGATGATATTTGTGTGCCTCCTTTACATCAGTCTACCTTTGGCTACATCGTCTAAATTTGGGTTTGGGGAAGTTTTAACGCAATACGAGCGCTAAAGGACTTGATAAATTATGGATGTCTTTATTGTGGGGGGGGGGGGGGGGGGGGATTGAGGTTCAATAAAAAAACGCTGCAAATTCTTTCACTCGGGTTTATTATTCAATTGGTTTGCGTTCATAATTTTAATTTCTACTAAGCTTTGGAGTGTGCGCGTTTCACAAGGTAGAGCGATTATTGAATTTCAGGAGGCACACAAATATGATCAACTGATCAATCCAAATAGGTATTTTGGTCGAGAACAGATTTACGTGCTCCATGCATATCTCCTGAAATTCAATAATCGCTCTATCCTGTGAAATGCGCTCACTCCAAAGCTTAGTAGAAATTCAAATCATGAACGCAAGCCAGTTGAATAATAAACCCCAGTGAAAGAATTTGCACCGTTTTTTCATGTACATCGAATTTCGTGTGTCGCTCCAATGAGACCTATGGCAAAACTGTGTTCCACGCTATGCCATCATTGCTAGCGAATTTCATGTGATAATTTCGCAGGTTCGTTATTGAAAATAAAGGAAAAATTCGCCTCCCCTTACTGGACGTCGAATGGGACGTGTGCGGTGGCAGCTTCAAGTTCAACGAAAGGCCGCAACTCCCCACGAAACGGGAGCGAGTGACTCAGCCGGCGTGCGACTTCAATTACGCGGCGTCGACTCTTCAATTTCCGGAGGACGAAAACGTGTAGAGGGGACGAGAAAAGGTCCAGTCGATCGTGAATTAGGTAGAGAGAGTAAGAAGTAGGGAGAAAGTGTCTGATAGAGAGAAAGAGAGGGCTCTCTAGCCGTATATATATTTAGAGAGAGAAAGAAGGAAAATATTATATTGAGAGAGGTGGTCCGTCTAAAGGGTGTGAGCGTGAATTAGGTTCACAGTGAGAAGAGTGAGGGTCGTATTTTGTAGAGCTGAACCTTAATTAAGTGGGAGAAAATGGTTTTATATATATATATCAAGTGGGGGGGGGGGGGGGTGTTGTCCAGTCGATCGTGTTGTATTTAGAAGGGGTTCATAAATCAAACTGCCGAACTGCCGGGGGAAAATGAAGTCGAGAAAACGCGACAACGGTCCCCCCGGAGTCCCCACCCCCAGCCGATGGTCATCGGGAAAGATTTCTCTCGGAGCTGAAATTAGGTTCCTGTCAGAGACAAAACGAAAACGATTTTCCCACTCAATTTATTGCTCTTTGATTTCAAGTCTGTCGAAGTTCCAGATTGGAGGTCACTTTCGAAGACAGACTGATTACCAACGAACAACTTCACCAATTCTTATTTCTTTCATGGAAATGGCTGGAAGTTCCACAAAATAATATATTGGCAAATAATGGCATCCATTACAGCATATGTGGGCGACAGCCGGGCTGCTGTAAGATTTGATTCTGAAAAACCCATCTAAAACGCTGCAAATTCTTTCACTGGGGTTTATTATTCAATTGGCTTGCGTTCATAATTTGAATTTCTACTAAGCTTTGGAGCTTATTACAGATTCAAATCATGAACGCAAGTCAATTGAATGATAAACCCCAGAGAAAGAATTTGCAGCGTTTTTTTTATTGAACCTCAATACCCCCCCACAATAAAAACATCTATAATTTATCAAGTCCTTTAGCACTCGTATTGCGTTAAAACTTCCCCAAACCCAAATTTAAACGATGTAGCCAAAGGTAGACTGACGTAGAGGAGGCACACAAATATCATCAACTGATCAATCCAAATAGGTGTTTTGGTTGCGAAGAGATTTACGTGGTCTATGCATATCTCCTGAAATTCAATAATCGCTCTATCACCTGTGAAACACGCACACTCCGAAGCTTAGTAGAAATTCAAATCATGTATGCAACTCAAATGAATAAAAATGAATAATAAACCCCACTGAAAGAATTTGCACACAAATATGATCAACTGATCAATCCAAATAGGTATTTTGGTTGACAACAGATTTACGTGCTCTATGCAAATCTCCTAAAATTCAATAATCGCTCTATCACCTGTGAAACACGCACACTCCGAAGCTTAGTAGAAATTCAAATCATGAACGCATGCCAATTGAATAATAAACCCGAGTGAAAGAATACTTATTTACCCCAGTAATAATATTGAATAATAATCCCCAGTAATAATATTTACCTATGTATTATCAGCGTTTCATACATATCAAAATGCTTCAACCCGTGTATCGACTATAAACTACAAGTATCCACATCGGCTATCACTCCAGTATCCACATTCACTACAACTCGACGCTATCGGCATCGCTAGGTTACAAACAAACAATAATAAACGAAAAACCGCAAATGTTGGCACCATAAATCGGGCCATACATCGGGAATGGTTTGACCTACGGACGTGGGGAGGGCCTCATCCGATTCCTCATGGTATGTTCTTCAAATAGGAAAATATTTAGGCCGATTCGACTAGTTTTGAGGTTTTCAGGGATTTTACAAAACTTTTACAGCCCTTAAAGGGCACTTTAAATTGAGTGAGGGAGCTGGCTCAAGAATTGGGGCGTCGTCGGACCAAGATTGATTTTTCCTGAAAATTTCAGATTTTTTGCTCCAGCCGTTTCGGAGATATCGTGCGTACGGCGTACGGCGGACGGACGGAAAATTTTTTATTGCAGATTCGGATTCTACACCCTTTGAAACGTAAACCATGAAATTTTCAGGGGGGTTAGAATTTTTTTCCAGAGCGATTACAATGGTTTATTATTGAATAATAAACCAAAAGGGTATGGTATCCAGGAACGAAAACGGTGACACGAGACCAATAAACATAAGAATATTTACATCCATGTGTAGTAGTTGCGACAAACCCGTTTGAAGTGAGTCATTTTATTTATGTAAATCGGAGTTTCAGTCGTTCGCGAATCGTCCTTCGGTTCGACAATGAACGTTCGATGATCATCGTTGAACGTTCAGCGTTCAATCGAGGCTAAAGCGTATTCGACGTTCCTATACTTGTGGCAGTAGTCTCTAAATAAAAGCAAAAGGGGGTCCAGGGGACCTGTGGCTGTGGTAGCACACCGTTCAGCATGAAAATTATGGGAGCTGCAGGCCCCATTGGCCTTTGAAGCCCACTCCACCCATTGTGGAAAAATGGGGGACTCAGATCACTGTGGTAGTTCTTCACCATCCACTGAATCATGCAGTTCAACAGGAAACTCAACAGATGGTCTGGGTTCTGGAGCAGTTGGAGTTGCTCGATCGTACCACAACAGCTGTCGCCAAAATCCCGGTTAGCAGAAGTGCTGGCAACCTCATTTGAGGGTATTCGCTGAAAAACAGTCCAATAATGTCACATCAATTTCAACAGAATCGTGCCATTATTCTATCTGATATAGACAGACCCGCAATACATGTCGACTTACCTTCTGAAGGCTTTGATGTCTCTGGGAACATGTTTCGCGGTATATCTATTCTGCCCACATTTTATAAGAGTATTTGAAACATTTTATTGATCTGAACTTGCGTTGTATTCTATTGATTATAATTATCGTTCCAGCATCGTACTTGAACTCTCAATATGTGCGTAGCTGTAATTGGGCTCACCGTTTTATTTGAAATAAATTCACAGTAATTGTTCAGGTTTATATTGAGCAGTAATTGTATTCAACTGTTCATGTAAGATGTAATAATATAATCATTACATTCTTCATTATTACATTGACCCATAAATCTTGTCATTCGTGGCTGCGGGAGATAAAATAGAAAGAACGCGAGGGGTTGACCAGGAAGCAAATTCGGGAACGAATCTGCTTCAGGACGTGCCGCTACCGTGAAAATAGAATAACAAAGACTCGTACAGGAAGTTCAGCTGTGGAGAGATATCGGTATACGAAAAAGGAAAACACCCAATAGCAGACCGTTGTGGTATCGCCAGTTTTCCTCATCCCCAAAATATATTGTTTTTGGCTTGTAAAAACTCAGGCTGCAATCAACTTTGCTTGAACTATAAAGTTAGTGCACATGCCAAAATCAACAGTTTCACAGTCAAAAATCAAAATTTCAACTCGATTTTTCCGTTTTTCTCTTTTTCGTAGATTTGGATTCCGTACCTGTACGTCCTTCACAAATGTACCTACTAAATTTTGATCGAATTTGATGAAACTTTGTAGGTGGTAATTATAATGAAAATTATTTTTAGCACCACAAAAACGAGTTTTTGGAAATTCTGAAACGCAACTGTTTATTTTAACCATAACTACTCAACTCAACAACTTGCATAAATCATAACTGTTCAAAAATAAATAAAATAAGTAATGGAGATCCCTACAACTTCAGGTATCGTGCAGGTTAGCTCTTGAACGGTACTTTTCCTGTACCTCGGATCAGTAGTGGTGTGTGCTAGAAATCAACTTGTCTTATATCGTGGTAGCGGACATTTGACGGTGTTAGGATATCCTGGACGTGAGGGTTATAGATGCCGTTCCCAACACTTTTCTTTGACCTTTCTGGCAAAGCAAGCAAACATAAAAAGTGTCATTTTGTGGGAATTTTTCCTCAAAAAATTTCTGAATCGAAATTCCCGACGTTTTCTTGTGGGAAATTCGATTTGAGTGATCCTGAAACAATTTCTGAATTTTAGCAGTCTTCTACGTACAATATTTTATATGTCTGTATGGGTTGGTTCTCCGTCTTAATGGGAGTTTATTGAACGCTGGAAATTCATCACTGGGGTTTATTATTCAATTGGCTCACAAATATGATCAACTGATCAATCCAAATAGGTATTGTGGTCGAGAGCAGATTTACGTGCTCTATCACCTGTGAATACATGCACACACTCCAAAGCTTAGTAGAAATTCAAATCATGAACGCAAGCCAATTGAATAATAAACCCCAGTGAAAGAATTTGCAGCGTTTCATGCATATCAGAATGCTTCAACCCGTGTTTCGGCTACAAAGCTCTTAAGGAGTTCACTCCGGTATCCACATTACTACCTCACTACATCACTAGGTTGATGATATCAAAACAAAAGCAATAATAAACCAAAATAACGCAAATGTTGGCACCATAAATCGGGCCATACATCGGGAATGGTTTGAACTACGGACCTGGGGAGGGGCTCATTCTATTCCTCGTGGAGTGTTCTTCAAAAAGAGTACAAATTTAGGCCGCCTTGACTTTTTTTGAGGTTTTTAGGGATTTTAGTAAACCTCGACAACCCTTAAAGGGCACTTTAAATTAAGTGAGAGAGCTGGCTCAAGAATTGGGGCGTCGCCGGACCAACATGGATTTTTCCTGAAAATTTCAGCTTTTTTGCTCCAGCCGTTTGGGAGAAATCGTGCGTACGGCGTACGACGGACGGAAAAATTGTTGTTGCAGATTTGGATTCTACACTCTTTGAAACGTAAACCATGTTTTTTTTTCAAGAGCGATTACAATGGTTTATTATTGAATAATAAACCAAATTGTGAATATGTATACGTTAAAATTAAGGATTGATTTCAGAATACTTCAAAACGGATTTCAATGGAGAAAGTTTTCGAAAATGTTTAGTCTAGCATTTTTAGAGCCATTGCAATATTGTCATTGCTTCATTTTCTATGAAAAATCGCCAAAGCCTTCAATCCCGTCGAAAGCGCTTTCCTACAAATTCGGAAGTGAAAATTGTCCCATGCGTTGAGGACCCCGGGAGAAATTGGGACACTTGACATCGGTGGGAGGCTCTGGAAGTTTCGCACTGAGGAAATGAAAGAACAATAGATCCGATTTCCTGTAGGTCGTTTGCAGCTGTGGCGGCGAAGTTGTGTAACGACGCTGACTAGAAACCCGATTTTACGCAATTCCACGCATCGCCCGGTCATGGGAGAGTTGAGCTGAGGCCGACAGCTGGGAAATGAAACGGTCCGCGTCGCAGTGGTACGGAATCGCCAAAAAGCGCTAAAAACTCGGATATTAGCATGGAACATGCTTCAGCCTTGGAGTAACTACCCGAAAAACGTCACGCGCAAGAGAATGACGCGAAGTGGGTGACGCGCGATTTATTATCCAATATACAGGGTGTCCCATATATAGCTTTTCCAAGTCAGATTCGGAAATTTCCAAACCAATTTCAGAAATCTCCAAACTTATTTCTGAATTTTCCAAACCCATTTCAGAATTTTCCATTTTAATTCCAGAAATTTCCAAACCTAAGGTAACGGTACCGGTAGTGGCCACAGTTAAGAATTTTTTTCTTTAGTTTTGACAATTGTGGGCTAACAGTAGTACTGACTTTCTTCAGGACTCATTTAGAATATCGGGGTCTTCCCTAACATATCCATTGCCTAAAACTATCAAAAGAACAATTTTTTCTATTTTTTATTAATTTTTTCACCACCTTTATTTTGATCTAGTAGTGGCCACATCAAATTACGAAATTTCCAGTAGTGGCCACGTGCATGTCTCAGTAGTGGCCACTTGACATTTTGCCCTCCTTACGTGTTTAATATCATCAAACCAGATGAACAAAAGATTCTATCAGTAGAAGCTGTACAGCCAACAAACGAGGAAACTAGGGACGGTCATATTGAGACATGATGATGATGCTCTGCTCCCAAAAGACTACAAGATGACATGAGCTGTACCTCCTGCAAGTTTGTACCACTAGAGACCAACATTTCTCAAATATAAACTTTAAAATGGCCACTACCAGTGGCCCCCCGGTGCCGTTACATTTCAGGAATTCAATATTTTTTTGCTATTCTGACAGAAGTGATATTTTTTGTTGATAATTTAATTAAACAAATTTTGTGTGCTACCTACTTATTTCCTTCCTTTATGACACTTTTTTTACGCTCCCATCCGAAAAATTCATCACATTCTGAAATTGAAATGAATTTGGCTTGGAAAATTCTGAAATAGGCTTGGAAATTTCTGAAATTGGTTTGGATATTTCCGAATCTGACTCGGAAAAGCTATATATGGGCCCATTAAGGGATTACAGCCATACGGTGCGAGCTATCAAAAAATTGAACCGGACCTTTTCTATAGTATTTTCACTCTGTTTGAAGATGGTGGAACCCGTTTTTTATTTTTCGATGCTTTAGTGCCTCAAATCTTCAATTGAAAGTTGATTTACGTGCTCTATGCATATCTCCTGAAATTCAATAATCGCTCTATCACCTGAGAAACACGCACACTCCAAAGCTTAGTAGACATTCAAATCATGAATCATTGAATAATAAACCCCAGTGAGAGAATTTGCAGCGTTCTTTCAAGAGCGATTATAATGGAAAAATATTCTATTTGAAAATTTTAAATTTAGGAAGACGGAGCATGCATACCAGAATGCTTCAACCCGTGTATCGGCTATAAACCCTTTTAGGAGTTCGCTCCAGTATCCACATTACTACATCACTAAGTTACTGCAATAAAAAAATAAAAAAAATAAAAACTCTGTTGTTTTGTTTTGATTGCAGTTACCTAGTGATGTAGTGAATGTGGATGCAAATGTTGGCACCATAAATCGGGCCATACATCGGGAATGGTTTGAGCTACGGACTTGGGGAGGGGCTCATTCGATTCCTCGTGGAATGTTCTACAAAAAAAGTCCGAATTTAGGCCGCCTTGATTTTTTTTTTTTTTTTTAAGTTTTTAAGGATTTTACAAAACTTTGTCAACCCTTAAAGGGCACTTTAAATTAAGTGAGAGTGCTGGCTAAAGAATTGGGGCGTTGTCGGACCAATATTGGTTTTTCCTGAAAATTTCGGATTTTTCGCTCCAGCCGTTTGGGAGAAATTGTGCGTAAGGAGTACGGCAGACGGACGGAAAAATTTTTATTGCAGATTTGGATTCTACACCCTTTGAAACGTAAACCATGATTTTTTTTTTTTTTTTAAACCAAGAGCGATTACAATGGTTTATTATTGAATAATAAACCAAAATGAAGTTTTCCTAAAATTTTGGTTGTTGAAAAAATGTTTTAAAAGAAGAAACATTTATTAGCGCTCGAATAATTCAGTATTTTACCTATTACACAGCTTTCGAAAACTAGTACCCATACAATGCGATCATAACTATTTTTAATTTGGCGGAAAAACCATACCTATACCTATTTTGAAGAACAATTGAAACTTGTCGTGTGGGCTAGTCTAGGTTGACTTGATTATAAAGAGTAGAGTTCAGAGTGAACAATTAGCATCAAGAAACTGTTGTTTTGTTGATTCTTGAATGCAGTTACAAAGATGTGTCGCAAAGAGATTTCTAGTCAGTTGTGTTGCAATACGTCGAAAATGCCAACTACTGCGTTTACTCCTTCAGAGATATTGGACTTTCTGTTTACAGAAGCAAGGGGGTCTATTTGAAACGTAGGTAATTGTAGTAGAATAATAAGTGCCAATAAAACTTGTCCAGTAAAATTTGTATGTGTACTACTTATTTACTACCACTTGATGCAAGAATTGAATTGTCAATGTTCAAATCTACGTTTCAGATAGGCCCCCTTGCTTCTGCTAACAGATTGCGAGTCGATCTCTCACCGAAGAAGTTGTTCTTCGTACCAAATCTGGTGAAATAGCTAAGCAAGCTTGAACCAGATCACGTTTTCATGCCTCTGGTGTAGTGGGTTGCCTGGCGTACGTTTTATCTTTGAAATAACTATAATTGTGAAACTATGACTATATATTATGTGATTTCCACAATTTTTAATGAATTCAGCTCTAATCTTGAGGGATTATGCGGATAAGGTCTCTCAATATAATCAGCGGTACGTTCTGTGCATCCGCGAACGTGAAATTCTTAAAACGGTCGCAATCCCCACATTAAAAATTGAATTGAATTGAAGAGTACGATGCTAGGCAATGTACATGAATGCCAACCCACCTCTTGGAAGATGTACACAGCGTGCTAGTTCCGAAAACTCTTCAAAGAGTGACAAGAGCGTGCAGTCTCTTCTTGTCTTGGGGGTGCAGTCTCTTATCCCATGGAGGCAACATCTGGTGTTCTACAGGGATCCAACTTAGGTCCTCTACTGTTCCTGCTGCTTAATAATGGAGTGGCCTTGGCCTTGGATGGCGTCGCGTTTTTGATTTTTACAGATGATCTCAGGATCCTTGGCCAAGTCTTTTCCTTGGACGATTCTGCTCGTTCGCAGGCAGCCCATAACAATGTCCTCCAATGGAGCTTGGATAATGGACTTTTCCTCAACCCGGCCAAATGTCTCGTGATGTCCTTTACCAATTCACGACAGCAGGTCCGATTCTGGTACAGCATTGACCGGAATTCCATTGGTTCGCTCGACAACTGTTTGAGAGCTTGGAGTTGTACTTGATCCGGAATTGGATTTCTCTGCCCATATTGACGCAGTCTGTGTCAAAGGAATGAGGGCTCTTGGTTTTTAAAGCGTGCTTCTCGTGACTTCAGCGACCCATCTGCATTGGTGCTGCTTTACCAGACTATTATGCTTCCCATTTTCAAATATTGCACCATAGTTGGATCCCCGTACTACCTGATACATCGTCATAGGTTGGAGTGGGTGCAGAGGTGCTTCCTCTGTTTCTTTGGATTCAAAACCGGAGTGCCTCGAGATGGATACATGGTCAACGATGAGCTGTACCAGCGTAGTGGACCTCAAATTTTTATTACTGGCTGGTAAATGGAGACATCGACTGCCCTGACCTCCTGTCAACTGTCGGTTTCTCAGCCCCTGGGCACCGCACGAGGAATCCTGCTTTGTTTTTCGTCCCATTTGCCAGCAGGAACTATCTCCTCAACCACCCTCTTCTCCGAATGCCTAGGGAAGCCAATGTCGTATGTTCGGTGCATGGTTTTGATTTTTTTGCCGACTCCATCTCATCTTACTGTGATACATTAACTATTTAGATAATTAATATTTAGATTAGTTCCTCGTTTATGTCGTGTTAGTCCTTCTTAGTATTCAGTTAGATCTGTATTGTATATGTTCTGTTCATTATTATCATTTAAAAGATTAACAGGAGTACAATCCAGTTCTTAGCGACGTGTGTGGCAGAAGAGTATTTGTGAAAAGACCATATCTGGCTGATATGTTTGATGGGTCGTCCTATTAGAAGTCCCCATCAGTCTTTCCATGTGCTAAGATGGCAGTATTATCAGCTTGAAAACTTAGAATCAATTGAGGCACTCTTGCTCGTCGTGTACTGGTGATCATCTGGCATTTTGGCCTAAATTATGGGACTTAGTCACTCTCTGAACGGATAATAGCGCAACCTCACTGCTAATTTTAGCTTCAAAAGGATTGAAATTTACCTTCAAACGTATTTCGTCACGTTGTGCGATTAGTAAGAGGTAAAAGAACGTGAGTAACTGTTTGTGTAACTGTGACAGGAGATGGTGACAAAAGGTTTAGGTACCAACGCAAACATCTTTTTCTTCTTTTCCTAATGTATTACTTACGTCCCTGTCAATTGCGGTTGAACGAATTGACAATTCGACTCACGTGATTCGGCTGGTATTGTCTCATATTTCATGCCGACTATTTTATCATTTGAATGATCAACAGGAGTAAAATCCAGTTCTTAGCTAACGACCCGACAGTCCCCCCCCCCCACCGCTCAACACTCCTTCAACTAACCTTTGGGTGGGCTCCTTCCGCCCTATGTTATCCGGCATCACCACTTTTCCGTTCGCCCGAGGGGGTCATTCGTGTACCTGCCCCCCCCCTCCCCTCCCCTCAGCCGTAGCTTTCATCTCTGTTTACTAGCTCCCCTCCTCTGAGCTAGAATCCCATATTTGTAGGTTGCATAGGCAATTTTTCAGCTTCGGTACTTGAATGTGTAAAATTAATCATTTAAATGAACTGGCTGTAGAACCATAGAGGTCTACTGTCCCCTTTTTTGTATGTATATTATCGTTTTTAACTTGAATTTCTTGTAACTGGGCTTGACCCGTATCTATATAAATAAATAAATAAATAAGAGTCGATGACGTCAGGATCGTAGGTGAGTAGCAATTTGGTACTCATGGCTAGTGGGTAAACCTCTCTCAGTACCGAATTGGTACTCACTGCCAGTCAACGTGTTAAATAGATTTTCAATTTCTAATCACCTTTCATTTCAAGTAATTACATTTACTTCAGCCTGTCGAATGTCACAACGAATCTTTAGGAAGTGTGACCAATCACCTCGACATCTTTCATCTGAAGATTTCTTTATTTTCTATTTTAAAATGGTGTCACTTTGATTGTAACGAGGAAGCTACTGTGCCATCTCCTTGGCGGTGTATTGTTATCTGGTTTGCCGGTGATAAAAAAAAAATTGGGCAAGACGGAGATTTGCCGGTTGGCCTAAATCGGGGGCGGAAGGGGCTCCTTATTGATTTACGCACACGTGAGGGCTGTTGCCGGTGGGGATGGTGGTGAGGGAGTCTACGAGACCTCTGGGAGGTTGTAGGGGATGTAGTCTGAGAGGCGGGGCGGAGGCTGGAGGAGGTTTGCCTAAGCGATATGGCGTTACAGCTCCTAAGAGACCCCCAGAGAAGCCTAATTTTCCTATTACCACTGTTATTGTCCATAATATGACCGATAAAGCAATAACCGATATTATCTTCACTGAAGCAGGGATTGGGGAGGAGGAGACAAATTTTGATTTCCCTTTAGTTGTACATGTGTAAATGCTTGCTTACCACTTTCGCCATAACCAGAGTTGCCAGTAATCAATTACTACAAGTAATTAATTACACTTTCAAAAACGATTGTGATTTCAACCAACAACTATAGAAATTCAGCTGAATATGTAAAAAAGTGATTACACTTGCAATTATAACCACTGTAATTGGTAATAACACCCACAATTACCAATTACTCGGTGAAAAAACTGCAATTTTGGTTTATTATTCAATAATAAACCATTGTAATCGCTCTTGAAACAAAATTCTACAAAAATTTGCTGGAGCAAAAGATCTGAAATTTTCAGGAAAAATCCATCTTGGTCCGACGACGCCCCAATTCTTGAGCCAGCTCTCTCACTTAATTTAAAGTGCCCTTTAAGGGCTGTTAAAGTTTTCTAAAATCCCTAAAAGCCTTAAAACAAGTCAAGGCGGCCTAAATGTGTGCTTATTTTTAAGAACATACCATGAAGAATCGAATGAGACCCTCCCCACATCCGTAGGTCAAACCATTCCCGATGTATGGTCCGATTTATGGTGCCAACATTTGCGTTTTTTGGTTTATTATTGTTTGTTTGTAACCTAGTGATGTCCGGCCGATAGCGTCGAGTTGGAATTTCAACCTTTTTGTCTTACGGGCCACATCTGTGTGTTCCGTAGTTGAAGCGGGCCGCAGTTCACTAAGTAGGTATTCAAATTACAAATCTTAGTAATACGAATACCTTAGTCAAGGTAAAATAGAACTGTAAAATACATTTAAAAAAGAAGTATATTTAAAAAATCAATATTACAAAAACAATGGTAATGCAAAATTAGTGTGATTTTTGATATTGCGATAAGCTTTTAACAATGTGAGACAGATCAGGTTTGTAATTGCTACATGCTACTCTTAGTACGTCGTCTAGGTGAGAATCAGTGAGCCGATTTCTGTATACATTCTTCGCATACTTCATTTTGGAGTAGGATGATTCGCAAAGATAAGTCGATGTGAACAACGTCAGCAGCAAGTGGGCACAGTTTTTTAATGTTTTGTAATCGTCAGGTACTAACTTCCAAAATTCCATATATTCTTTTTTCTCCCTTTTTTCCTTGAAAACAGCTTCCCAATGTGTGTCGTTTTTAAAATCAATGAACTCATCAAGCAACTTTGCATGGTCAAACCCCAATGTTGCTAGTTGTGTGAGGGTGGGTGTTTCCAAGTGCCAGGGATTTTCCACTAGTAACAGGCACTTCTTGATTTTTCTTAAATCCTGAAATCTGTTCTTAAATTCTTCAGATAATGAAGCTAAATATTTGGATATGGTCTCATAATTCTGTGAAGAGATGCTAATACCATCTTGTTTCGCCTTAATAAGCATTGGGAAGTTGACTAATACTTGGCTTTGAATTTCTTCGTAAAACAAATTTAGTTTATCTTCAAAAGCAAATACCTTATTAGCCATTTGCGAAATGATTTTATTCTCTCCTTGTAAACCACGATTAAGTTCCCCAAGTTTTTCTGTGATGTCGCACAGAAAGGCCAAAAGACACCACCAACTGTCATTTTCAAGTTCACTGTAAACTTTGTTGTTCTGTTGCAAGAACAAAACAATTTCTTGTCGCAAATAATAAAACCGTTCGAGAACTTTCCCTCTGCTTAGCCATCGCACTGCTGTATGCAAAAGAACATCACCATAATTACTGACTAAATGACTAAATAGAGGAGGAAACGGGTATAGGTTGGTAAATTTCATTCTAACGGACAAAAAGTGACCCTAGCTTATGAGGGCCACACAGACAAGCTTAGCGGGCCGCGGGCCGCAGGTTGAGTACTTGATAAATTATAGATGCTTTTATTGTGGGGGGGGGGGGGTATTGAGGTTCAATAAAAAAAAGCTGCAAATTCATTCAATGGGTTTTATTATTAAATTGGCTTGTGTTCATGATTTGAATTTCTACTAAGCTTTGGAGTGTGCGTGTTTCACAGGTGATAGAGCGATTATTGAATTTCAGGAGGCACACGAATATGATCAACTGATCAATCCAAATAGGTATTTTGGTTGAGAACATATTTACGTGCTCTATGCATATCTCCTGAAATTCAATAACCGCTCTATCACCTGTGAAACAAGCACACTCCAATGCTTAGTAGAAATTCAAATCATGAACGCAAGCCAATTGAATAATAAACCCCATTGAAAGAATTTGCAGCGTTTTCGGATTTACTCAGGGTAGCTTAATTTCGAGATTCTAACCGTGAGAATCGTTGGTTTCTAAGGTTGTGCATTTCAGCGTTCTGGGAGTATTTTTAATCGATTCTACGCTCAAAATTACATGGAAACCTCACTCGACCCTGTGCTTAATTACCTGAAAATCCCCCGTCCTACCTATCTTCTCTAATTTTTACCGGCGGGTGAATAGGGATGGGGCCGGGACCCATTTCAGTCGATTCAGCGTTAAAAATGACACGGAAAACGACACCCCACTGATTTCTATAGCTCAGAAATGGAAAAATTCTTGAACCGTCCGTGCTGCAGAAATTGGTTGGTACATGGGCATTCAACAAACAAAATTTTGTTTGATCACTTGTGATTGTCAACATTTATTCATAATTCCTCAAGCCATTTCGAGAGTCCAATTCTGCGCTTACCAACTCGCAATTAATATTTTCCAATTCAAATTCCTTATTTTTGAAGCCAAATTCAAGTAGAACTTCGAAATGTTAAATTTGTCCTGAAAAATAATGAATTTGACTCGAGAAATGTAAAATTCCACTTGACAAATGTTGAATCCCGGAATCGTTTGGAGGACCCCAAAACTGATTCCTCTAAGATGATTTGAAAACATTTCTGGGACCATTTTGTGCAAAGCTTCATATTTGTCACAATTCGCTCGTTGATTACACAGCCCTACAAAAAAAGTCAAGATCCGTAAAGTAGACCAGGGTAACCCTATGCACTTTTCGATGCTGAATACGAATTCAAGGTCCAAAAAACCCCCTGACCCCCAAAATTTTGAGCTACTGCCAAAAAACTACTCTCATATTGGTGTCAGAGCCTTCTTTTTGAGTCATGAGATAGGGTTGAACTACGACATCTTTTTGAGTGATTTTCAATCACCCCCCGCCACCCCCTTTTTGGGGTTGAAATTTGAGTTCTCACTCCAAGTCGATTGGGGTATGGATTTCTATGATTTTTGGGGTTCCCGAGATCAAATTATAACTTCCAAGAGTCCGTAGACACCTCTTCTTCCCTTATAAACCCCTTCTAGGGGTTGAAATTTGATTTCTTGCGCCAAGTCGAATAAGGTAAGGATTTCTGTGTTCCCAGGTTCGCTGAAATTGAATATGATTTTCGAAAAGGCTTTCAAACTTTGTTGGGGTCTCCTCATGTCAGAGAGATATCACAAGAAAAGATAATAAAATCCGAAAGAATTTATAGTGGGTGATTAGGGGAAGAAGAGGTGTCTACGAACTCTTGGAAGTTCAAATTCGAACTCAGAAACCCCAAAAAACATAGAAATCCATACCCCATCGACTGGGAGTGATAACTCAAATTCAACCCCTAGGCAGGGGGTGGCGGGGGATATTGAGGGTTGAGTTTATTCAAGTACTCTCCTTGTCTGACGTTAAAAACGCTGCAAATTCTTTCACTGGGGTTTATTATTCAATTGGCTTGCGTTCATGATTTGAATTTCTACTAAACTTTATAGTGTGCGTGTTTCAGAGGTGATAGAGTGATTATTGCATTTCAAGAGGCACACAAATATGATCAACTGAACAATCCAAATAGGCATTTTGGTTGAGAACAGATTTACGTGCTGTACGCATATTTCCTGAAATTCAATAATCGCTCTATCACCTGTGAAACACGCACACTCCAAAGCTTAGTAGAAATTCAAATCATGAACGCAAGCCAATGGAATAATGAACCCCAGTGAAAGAATTTGCTGCGTTTTCCTGAAAAGGCTACAAAGCCTTTTAGGAGTTCACTCCAGTATCCACATTACTACATCACTACGTCACTAGGTTACTGATATTAAAACAAAAACAATAATAAACCAAAATAACGCGAATGTTGGCACCATAAATCGGACCATACATCGGGAATGGTTTGACCTACGGACGTGGGGAGGGTCTCATTCGATTCGTCATGGTATGTTCTTAAAAATAAGCACACATTTAGGCCGCCTTGACCTGTTTCAAGGTTTTTAGGTATTTTACAAAACTTTGACAACCCTTAAAGGGCACTTTAAATTAAGTGAGAGAGCTGGCTCAAGAATTGGGGCGTCGCCGGACCAACATGGATTTTTCCTGAAAATTTCAGATTTTTTGCTCCAGCCGTTTGGAAGAAATGGGGCGTACGGCGGACGGACGGAAAATTGTTTATTGCAGAATCGGATTCTACACCCTTAGAAACGTAAACCATGAAATTTTCAGGGGGGTTAGAATTTTTACAAATTTATTACAATGGTTGATTATTGAATAATAAACCAGGGATGAAAACTTTGACAACCCTTAAAGGGCACTATAAATTAAGTGAGAGAGCTGGCTCAAGAATTGGGGCGTCGCCGGACCAACATGATTTTTACTGAAAATTTCAGTTTTTTTGCTCCAGCCGTTTGGGAGAAATCGTGCGTACGACGTACGGCGGACGGACGGAAAAATTTTTATTGCAGATTCGGATTCTACACTCTTTGAAACGTAAACCATGAAATTTTCAGGGGGGGTTAGAATTTTTTTTTTCAAGAGCGATTACAATGGTTTAATATTGAATAATAAACCAAAAACATGTAGAAATTCACTTAAAAAGATGTCGTAGTTCAACCAAATTTCATGACTCCAAAAGAAGGCTCCGACACCAATTTAAGGGTAGTTCTTGGCCGTAGCTCAAAATTTTAGGGGTCAGGGGATTTTCTGGGCCTTGGATTCAAATTCAGCTTCGAAAAATAAATAGGGATACCCTAATCTACTTCACGGATCTTGATTTTTTTTTGGTTCTGTGTTATTAATGCTTCGAGTCTACCAAAGTAGCGGAAGCATTGTTTTCACTTTCGGAATGTGAATATTTTTTTGTCTCCAAAATCAAAAATTCCACTCGCATCTTGCGTTTTAGACCTTTCTGAACAATTTTGGTCCCGTTTCTGTCTGTCTGTCTGTCTGTCGTCAAATCCTTGTTACGGGCAAAACTACACGAAGTTATTGTCCGATTTCGATGAAATTTTCAGGGATTGTTTGGTTTGATGTGTAGATGGTCCCCTATAAGTTTCATGACCCCCGGATCAATAGTAGCCTCTGCGCATGCGCAAACGTGAAATCCTTGCCACAAGCATAACTCCGGGAGTTCTCGGCCAATTTCGATGAAATTTTCAGGGATTGTTCGGTTTGATGTGTAGATGATCCTCTATAAGTTTCATGACCCCCAATCAATAATAGTCCTCTGCGCATCCGCAAACGTGAAATCCTTGTTACACGCGCATAACTCCGGGAGTTCATGACTGATTTCGATGAAATTTTCAGGGATTGTTCAGACCTTTATTTTCTCAAGTTATGCTCTGTACAACAATAAATTTACCCTAATTCAATATTTACTTCGCCTAATTGAACGAAGTTCTTTAGTCAATAATAATTTTCAATGATCTATACAGTCATGTTATGGATACGAGGAAGCTATGTGCCACACCCACTTGGCAGACGTTTTTTTGAGTTTACTTGTTAACGACATCCACTTCTACCGACAGACCCGGATGACTCCGAACCTCTCTCAACTGTCGACAGCCTTTCCGTGTCAAATATTGAGATCGTGAGATCTTTTGTTGTCGGTTTGGAGTTGAACGCCGCCCAAAAGCGACGTCTAAAAGTGGGCTGCGCGTGAACTGGGGCGCCGAGGTGGTGGAATTTTTCGGGAAGCGAACTCCCACGAATGCGAAATTCGTCTTCTGTTTATTTGCGTGTCAACCCTGATCTATCTGGAATGAGGAATCGGTTCTATCAGTTTGTTTCATTGTCGGCTTGCTAGCGGGAGGCCCAGAAATCAGCTTTTGAGTAAATCGAATTTATCGTTTCGACTCTATTAGATTCGTGCTAGCTTCAACGTAGAACTTATTACATTTCTGTGACTTACTACATCGTTTGTAGTGTATATGACAATGTTTACCCGAAGCAGTGAAGAAGCTCATAAAATAACATCAAGTGCCTATTTGGTCCAATTCAAACAACAGGAACCGTGACCTAGTGAGAGAGAGACAGATTTTATTCATTTCAATCAAAAAAAAAAAAACTCTGCCAAGTGGGTGTGGCACATAGCTTCCTCGTACCCATAACATAACTGTATAGATCATTGAAAATTATTATTGACTAAAGAACTTCGTTCAATTAGGCGAAGTAAATGTTGAATTAGGGTAAATTTATTGTTATGCAGGAGCGTAACTTGAGAAAATAAAGGTACGCATGTTCAACTATTGAACAAACTATAAAGTATACCTAATAAGTCCAAACAATCCCTGAAAATTTCATCGAAATCGGTCAAGAACTCCCGGTGTTATGCTTGTGGCAAGGATTTCACGTTTGTGCATGCGCAGAGGCTGCTATTGATCCGGGGGTCATGAAACACATAGGGGACCATCTATACCCTAACCCGCACAATCCCTGAAAATGTCATTGAAATTGGTCAAGAACTCCCAAAGTTATGCCCGTAACAAAGATTTCACGTTTGCGCATGCGCAGAGACTACTATTGATCCGGGGGTCGTGAAACCTATAGGGGACCATCTACACCCCAACCCGAACAATCCCTGAAAATGTCATCAAAATTGGTCAAGAACTCTCGGAGTTATGCGCGTAACAAGGATTTCACGTTTGCGCATGCGCAGAGGCTACTATTAATCCGGAGATCATGAAACTCATAGGGGACCATCTACACATCAACCCAAACAATCCCTGACGAAATTTCATCGAAATTGGTCAAGAACTCCGAGGTTATGCCAACGAAACTACTATTGATGTGCAGAGACCTAACTAGGCACCATTACGGGTCCACATGAACTTGTGTGGAAGTGAATGTGCAACCTCAGAAGGACATGGACTGGAGTAATGGATCTTGAGTCCCTTTGCGAAATTTTGTAGAATCCCTCAGAATAATATTGTTATAAAATCGGACAATAACTTCAAAATCGGATGTAGTTTTGCCCGAATTACAAGAGAGACAGAAGAGAAGAGAGAGAGTAAGAGATTTGGTCCAATTCACAGAAGAGAGAAAGAGAGAGTGGAGAGAGAGAGAGAGAAAAAAAGAAAAAAAAAAAAAAAAAAAAAAAAAATTGTTGGTATAATACAATTGTGGAATAATATAGCCTGTCGGTAGGCAAGCCTGTATTGACGGGCTAGAGTTACTTCACGTCTACAGAAAATTAAGTACTAACTAAGAAAAAGGAAAAACAAACCTCTCATTGTTAAAAAGAAGAAGAAAAATCATATTGCAGTGGTTTCCCCAATATTGATTGCACTAAGGATACAAAGGATAAATATTTGGTACAAATTTGGTGAGAATTATTGTTACTCATAGCCACTTTTCAATATTTTTACAGCATTCGCCGGCCCTGTGTTTATTAGCCAAAAAATCAGTCTTTTGTAAGCAGCACGAGTCAGATCACTTGGTTGCCAAAGATGTGCTGACAGAGAATCACACTATATAAAGACGAGCTTATCAGAGTATATCGACGTTTCAGGGGGTGGTAACGCTGGGCGGGTGGAATTCTCTCCCCCGTCTCCCAGGGCAACCGACTTGCTCCCCCTCCCCCCGACCCCGCCAGTGAAGGAAGGAGGGCCCCAGCGGGGGGAAGCGTCTTCCAGGGCAAGCGACGTGGTCCTCTCCTCGGGGATTTGGGATATACGATTTTTTGACTTTGCATATTGTTATTATACTCCCTCATTGTGTTATTCACCTATTTCTTTTTAACCTGCGTAGCAGGGCCATTAAACTAGTTATAAATAAGATATATCAGATATTGTGGACTTCTGGAGGTCAGACTTAAGTTTATTCTGAATCTCTTAATTTGGAGCGTTACATCTGTTTATTCATGTCAGAGACGTTTCGTCCCGCAGCGGGGACTTCCTCAGTCTAACTATGTGTAACAACTAGCATACTTGAGGCATTGACATGTTGGTGGCACCACACATATCTTGTTGTTGGTTACTTTTAGCTCTGTATTTGTCGTTAAACTTTCCACTCCTCCCTGTCCATGTACTCAAGTTGGTCATAGTATCTATTGCTCAGTTGTTTAATCTCAACTGCGTCAATTACTTAAATAACTTTGCTCTGTTTTAAAATCAAAAAGGGGAGAGGAACTGCAGCATAAATTAAATTTACTGAATGAGTGTCTGTTTAACGACAAATACAGAGCTAAAAGTAACCAACAACAAGATATGTGTGGTGCCACCAACATGTCAATGCCTCAAGTATGCTAGTTGTTACACATAGTTAGACTGAGGAAGTCCCCGCTGCGGGACGAAACGTCTCTGACATGAATAAACAGATGTAACGCTCCAAATTAAGAGATTCGGAATGAATGTGGTCACTCCACTACCCACACCCACTATTAAGTTTATTCTGGGATTAGCGACATTTTGAAAAAATATAAATCTAGTAGAATGAGAATGAGGGGAAGTACTAATAACTATAGAGGGATTTCGGAAGTAAAACAGTACTAGGTTTTTCACAAATAGCTGCCGGATATTTAAAACCTTTTGCCTCCTGAAAGAGTGGTTTATGTGGCTTACCTAACAACACTTACAAAACTCCTTTCTGTGTGTGGCCACGAATGTGGCTAGGGTAAGTGCCACCCCACACCAGTATACCATATTGCAACAACGACTGGACTAGCGACAGGTATAGCAGTTTTAGCCTTTCTTGGGATAAATAGGACCTAGCATGATAGAATATGTACATATATTTACACAGCCTTTAGTAGAGATAAGAAATATGATGATCCCATACCAGTGCCGAGTCCATCATTACTCCAAGGTACTTGTATTTAAACACTTTCTCAAGCTGTGCACAATAACTGCTAAAATGTTTGCCGCAAAGTGTGCTGTATGACGTGATGAGCGAATATTTCAGTTCCTGTAAAGGTGGAACATGAGTGAATTTTCAAAAAAATTCAAATTTTACTTTTGACGGCAGTCCTCGAATACCCATTTTTTATAGACTTCGTTTAGTCCAGTCATATTAGACAATTTTTTTGCCAAACATTGCAAAAAGTACTGTAAACTTCCTTTTCGAATATGTTGTTAGGGTTCACCCAGATAGTACGAATCTAGATTTGCAGGCCTGAAAACCGCGAGCGACGGGAGTTACAGCCGAAAAACCACGAAATTTTCGCACTGTTTTTAGTTTTTCGCAAAAAAGTCACCAAAGGAGCCTTTTGATGAGAAAAGACTCTTATCCTTTGTTAAACTAGATAAAATTTGCTACAATTTGAGACGTAATTGGACTCTGTAGCTCCATTAGTTCCAGAGATACAGCTCTGCAAATATTGACAAATTTTTCCAAAAAGTGAAAATTTTAACTTTTGGTCTATTTTTGACCGATATATTGGTGTAAATAGTCATTCTACAGTAAACTTGTGGGGAATTAAGTTGTAGGACATTTAAATACCTTCATTTTAAGACCATCGGGGGACCTGTATCTATCATAGATTTTTTTTAACTTGCAGAAAACCAAAATAAGTAGAAACGCGGTTCAAGGAAAAGTTGAATAAATGTTGAGTTATTTGTGTAAAACTATGTAACTAGGTATGGACTGAAACATTTCGCATACATTAAACATATTTAACTTAACATTTAAATTGACAGTAGGTCATAAAATGAAATAAATTATAAATAATTAAGACAAAAAGTGGTTCATATGAGTAGGTATGTACAAGTTATAATACATAAAAACATTAACGCTCACACTAAAAAGTATTCAAGAATTTCGGTTTTTCATATTCTGGGGATCTTTGGGGGGGGGGGGGGGGGCTTCAGAGGACAGCTCACTTCCGCAATTAGGAGGGGGGAGATGTCTGGGAGGTCTTCAGGGGTTAGAAATTCCTCATCCACGTCCTCCTCATCTAGCTCCTCGATGGGAGGAGTGTTTGTGCACTCTCTGCCTTCAAAATGCTTGCTTAGAGCGGAGCACTTGAGGCCTGCCTTCCTGCATGAGTAGGAACCGAAGCAACCCTTCCTGTAGGATAAGCTTTTGAGGAGGAGCGGAGGAGCTGCAGCCTGCATCATGGGGATGGGAAGCCGACCCTGATCTGAGGCTGCCCATCCCTACTCTGTAGGATTTTTTTTACTCCCACCCACTTCTGTACCTAGTTAGCACTTGATACGGAAGGAATGAAAGTTGGTAGCTTCTTTGGTGGGTGGGAGTCGAGCCAGGTTTATTTTAGTGTTAGCAGCGGCCTTGATGAAATTGCTGTAGCGGAGGGAATGCAGGGGCTGCCGGCCATCTCCTCCGTAGAGAGCAATCATAAGTGACTCCCCTGCACTCTCAACCTCATCATGGCTTGCATCTGGCTTCCCATCCACATGATGCAGGCTGCAGCTCCTCCGTTAGTTTCCGAGTCCTTTAATTTGTTTTGAGTTCGAGTTAAAATGGCCATAAATCGCTTGAACTACTCTCTAAAATCAATTTCAAATACATATACCTCTGGTGGGAAGGGCTGGATCAACAGTTAGCGAATACTATGACATAGATCCATATATACGGAACTAACAGGTGTGAAACGCAAAAACTCAACGGATATTTCGATGTTTTAGAACGACGAATTGCCATTCTCCTGAATACTTATAACAGGTTTTTTTCTGCAGCGAGGGATTGCTATTTTTAATCGAGTGATGTGTTGAAAATTCTAGGTTTTGGAAGAGAAATGAGCGCTGATATCTCGAGATTTATATTTTTTCGCTTTTTTTCGTGAGAATGTACAATATTTACTGGAACGGATTCCTACATCACTTCCTTTGTCAACTTTCCCTTATCTATTCCACTCTTGAAAGGCAAATAATGTTATATTTAGTTTGCGCCCGAGGCCTTTTTGAAGCGGACTTTAGCTAATCCCTCGGATATTCGCTCTGGAATTGTTCTCTTCGCAGTTGTACCGATTTCAGTTGTGTGTCGGTCGTTATAATTGAAAATTCTTAAACTTTGACTCAATTTTCAAAAAAACTCGTTGAAAAGGTACCAAATCTCTGGAAAACATGGAAATTTAATCTGCTCTGTAGTGGTAGTGTTGCGATCACGTATCAATTTTATCGGGAAATTCCAGTTTTAAGACTAAAAAACCTCAGGCATCTTCTTAAACGGATAGCGAACAACCCAGGGATACAAGGAGCAATAGTTGGAATGGTAAAAGTTGGGAAAGTCATTAACCTTTAGGTTGGCCCAATGTTAATTTGAACACGATCGCGTCAATACAGCTGACAGATTAAAAGTGCAATAACTATGATATTTTATGGGTAAACGTTATAAACCGGGATTTCCCCATATACTAACTAATGTAACTCAATAATGCAACATGACCTCCTGAGCGAAATTTTAGTATGTGGTTGGAGTAAGGAAGGTATCATGAATATGCAGCAAGACAAGATTGGGCGAGTTTTTGAAGTGAGAACTTCTTTAGAAGTGTTGAGCATGTATTGCATGGAGAAATATCGTTGAATGCTACGTGTTTTCCAAGTCAAATTCGGAATTTTCAAAAACTAGCAGCTTGTTGGTTCAATAGCAATTATTCTTCAAAAACTGTCAATTTCGCAACTTGTTGTAAAACATTAAAATTTAGCTTCTCCTTCAAAACTAACCGCTTAAAAATTAGCTGTGCTTCAAAAACTCACTGCTACAATCTTTGCCGTACGGTTTGCTGTACGTCACAATTAGCGAATAATTCAGTTCCTGTGAAGGTGGCGGCCGTTACTCAATATTGCAACATGACCTCAAGAGAGAAATTTCGGTTTGTAGTTGGGGTAACGAAGGTATCTTGTGCAGCAAGACAAGATGGGCGAGTTTTTGAAGTGAGAACTTCTTTAGAAGTGCTGAGCATGAAATATCGTTGAATGCTATATCTTTTCCAAGTCAAATTCGGAATTTTCTAAACCAATTTCAGAATTTCTCCATATACTATCGTATACACAGGTTTTGGTCACCACATTCCCGTGTTTGTTGGTTCTCAATTAAGAAAATCTGATCTCCAAAAGTATCTGTATTCTTCTCAATTTCGCAACTTGTTATAAAACATTATTTCCAGTCTATTGAGTCTTCTTCTTAGCAACTTTCAACAAAACTAACTGCTTCAAAATTAGCTGTGCTTCAAAAACTAGCTACCTAAAAATTTGCTGTGCTTCAAAAACTAGCAGCTTCAAAATTGTTCGTCCTTCACAAACTGCCAGCTTAAAATAAGCTGTCCTTCAAAAACTAACCGCTTAAAAATTAGATGTGCTTCAAAAACTCACTGCCACAATCTTCGCCGCACGGTTTGCTGTACGTCATGATTAGAGAATAATTCAGTTCCTGTGAAGGTGGCCGCCATTAGTCTATATTGCAACATGACGTCACGAGCGAAATTTCGGTTTGTAGTTGGGGTAAAGAAGGTATCATGTGCAGCAAGACAAGATGGGCGAGTTTTTGAAGTGGGAACTTCTTTAGAAGTGTTGAGCATGTATTGCATGGAAAATATATCTTTGTCCAAGTCAAATTCGGAATTTTCTAAACCAATTTCAGAATTTCTTTATATACTATCGTATACACAGGTTTTGGTCACCACATTCCAGTGTTTGTTGGTTCTCAATAGCAATATATGAACAAGGAATAAGCAAATCTGATCTCCAAAAACTATCTGTATTCTTCTCAATTTCGCAACTTGTTGTAAAACATTATTTCCAGTCTATTTAGTCTTCTTAGCAACTGGCTTCAAAACTAACAGCTTCAAAATTAGCTGTGCTTCAAAAACTAGCTACCTAAAAATTTGCTGTGCTTCAAAAACTAGCAGCTTCAAAATTGTTCGTCCTTCAAAAACTGCCAGCTTAAAATTAGCTGTCCTTCAAAAACTAACCGCTTAAAAATTAGCTGTGCTTCAAAAACTCACTGCTACAATCTTCGCCGTACGGTTTGCTGTACGTCATAATGAGCGAATATTTCAGTTCATATATCAAAGCTTCTAGGGTACCCACTGGGTGTTGCGGGCTAATCGCCACAACCCTTGGAGGGGATAACTATACCATTCCTGGTTTTTGATGTTAAGTTTTGTAAAGATAATTCTATAGAGATCATATTGATAAATTGGTTTTGTGTTTGTTTCCTCAGGGGAGCGGCGATTGCGACAGCTGGAGTCCTTGTTCCTGGGAGGTCCGATCGTGGGCGGGGGCCAGTGCTTCTCCATCGAGACGCTCCTCGACATCCTCGTCGTCCTCTTCGACGAGTGCTGCAACTCCTCGCTCCGACGGGAGAAAACCGTTTCCGACTTCATAGAATTCGGTGAGTTTCCATCAAACGAAAGTCCAATTAGAACGACAAAAAAACCTACGACATTCATGAAAGTAGTCAATTTCCTTCATCGACAGAGATGCATTTTTTTATTTTTTTGCATATTACATATTGCTATGCAATCGCTTATTTGTTACAAGTCTGAAGGTACTCATTTCTTAGTTGTATATTCACCTTCAAGGTCCTACAAAAAAACGCTGCAAATTCTTTCACTGGGGTTTATTATTCAATTGGCTCACAAATATGATCAACTGATCAATCCAAATAGGTATTTTGGTTGAGAACAGGTTTACGTGCTCTATGCATATCTCCTGAAATTCAATAATCGCTCTATCACCTGTAAAACATGCACACTCCAAAGCTTAGTAGAAATTTAAATCATGAATGCAACTCAAATGAATAAAATTGAATAATAAACCACACTGAAAGAATTTGCAGTGTGCGTGTTTCACAGGTGATAGAGCGATTATTCCATTTCAGGAGGCACACAAATATCATCAACTGATCAATCCAAATAGGTGTTTTGGTTGAGAACAGAACAGAACATTACGTGGTCCATGCATATCTCCTGAAATTCAATAATCGCTCTATCACCTGTGAAACACGCACACTCCAAAGCTTAGTAGAAATTCAAATCATGAACGCATCCAATTGAATAATAAACCCCAGTGAAAGAATTTGCAGCGTTTCATGCGTGTCAGAATGCTTCAACCCGTGTATCAGCTACAAAGCCTTTTAGGAGTTCACTCCAGTATCCACATTACTACATCACTAGGTTACTGCGATGAAAACATAAACAATAATAAACCAAAAAAAAAAAAAACGCAAATGTTGGCACCATAAATCAGGCCGTATATCGGGAATGGTTTGAGCTGCGAACCTGGGGAAGGGCTCATTCGATTCCTCATGGAAAGTTCAAGAGTTTCGGCACAATCGTGATTTGTACTATTTCTGCGGATGAGCAAGTGTTAAAGTCCTTGAAGCAGCAAAAGAAGGAATCCACTATATGGGGTGTTCTAGAATTTTGTATAAAAACTTCATTAATGGATTCCCCAATTAATTTGCTACAAGTTTTGTCTTATATTGACGAGGGAAGGGAGGGGGCTTAAAATTGTTTTTTCTGTTGACCATTATTGACCATAATTATCCAAAATATTAAAAATTCGCTTATACACCCCATTCTGCAGATGCACTATAATACGTACGGCCCCTTAACTGTAGATGTTTCGAAGAGGAGAATCGTTTGGAAATTTAACCTTTTGACCGCGTTCGTTCCCATTGTGCACCGACTGGCTTCAACGGGGCTCGCAATTACGGGTCGCGGGCTCTGAACTCGGATTTCGCCTCCTGGCGGGCTCTCGCGCGCATCATCGACGGCGGTCGTCACGGTAGACGTTTGTTGAACCTGAAAACTCGCTCAACCTTCCGACACCTTCCCGCCGATCACCGGTGCCCTTAACTATACCGTCGTTTTTTCGCTATAAAAACAAATGGGTTCCTGGAAAAGCTACGTGAAAACCCCGATACTCCACGATGTATACCGGTTAAACATGAGTTAGACAGAAAATATTACAACCGTAAGGGTATACTAGTCAGACACAGTAAGGAAGATGAAAACGATATACATCAAATATGTCAAAAGGAAGAAATAAGGGTAGGAAACAGAGAGAACTTCAATTTATGGAATACACGAAACATCAAGAAACAAAACGTCTGCCAAGTGGGTGTGGCACATAGCTTCCTCGTATCCATAACATGACTGTATAGATCATTGAAAATTATTATTGACTAAAGAACTTCGTTCAATTAGGCGAAGTAAATATTGAATTAGGGTAAATTTATTGTTATGCAGGAGCATAACTTGAGAAAATAAAGGTAGGCATGTTCAACTATTGAACAAACTATAAAATATACTCTGAAAATTTCATCGAAATTGGTCAAGAACTCCCGGAGTTATGCGCGTAACAAGGATTTCGTTTGCACATGCGCAGAGACTACTATTGATCCGGGGGTCATGAAAGTCATGGGGGACCATTTACACATCAAACCGAACAATCCCTAAAAATTTCATCGAAATTGGTCAAGAACTCCCGGAGTTATGCGCGTAACAAGGATTTCACGTTTTCGCATGCGCAGAGGCTACTATTGATCCGGGGGTCACGAAACTCATAGGGGACCATCTACACATCAAACGGAACAATCCCTGAAAATTTCATCGAAATAGATCAAGAACTCCCGGAGTTACGCGTAACAAGGATTTCACGTTTGCGCATGCGCAGAGGCTACTATTGATCCGGGGGTCATTAAACTCATAGGGGACCATCTACATCCCAACCCGCACAATCCCTGAAAATTTCATCAAAATCGGACTAGAACTTCGTGTAGTTTTGCCCATAACAAGGATTTGCTGACACACAGACAGACACGGAACCAAAATGTTCAGAAAGGTCTAAAACGCAAAATGCGAGTGGAATTTTTGATTTTGGAGACAAACAAATTTTCATATTCCGAAAGTGAAAACAATGCTTCCGCTACCTTGGTAGACTCGGAAGCAATAAGATATCGTCCCCATATGCCAAAGGTAACGTACCTTTTTTTGCTCTGCCAAACTAACGATTCTGATCTTTTGATAGTCTTGCCCTTCACAAAAAACCAATAATCACTTTTCTCCTTAAACGTATTGTCCCTAAAAGACGCAGATGCTCTGTACATGATTAGCTTCGAGCATTTCCCCAGCTGGCTCAATTTCTTTCGCTCGGGGAGCCGTTTTATAAACGCTGAGGCGCGTGTTTGCTTCGTCTTTTTCCGAAAATTATCGTAAAACCCTATAAATTTATGGATTACCAAACCAGACAATTTCTGTCCATAGATCTTAATAGTTGAGGCGCCAGGTGGAAAAAGGGCATTTGGGCAAGATTTGTGTATTGAGATATCGCCCTTTTGGTTTATTATTCAATAATAAACCATTGTAATCGCTCTGGAAAAGAAAAAAATGCTAACCCCCCCCCTGAAAATTTCATGGTTTACGTTTCAAAGGGTGTAGAATCCGAATCTGCAATAAAAATTTTCCGTCCGTGTACGCCGTACGCCGTTTTCTCCCAAACGGCTGGAGCAAAAATCTGAAATTTTCAGGAAAATCCATGTTGGTCCAGCGATGAGCCAATTCTTGAGCCAGCTCTCTCACTTAATTTAAAGTGCCCTTTAAAGGTTGTCAAACATTTTTCATATCCCTAAAAACCTCAAAAAAAGTTAAGGCGGCCTAAATTTGTACTCTTTTTGAAGAACACTCCACGAGGAATCGAATGAGCCCCTGCCCAGGTCCGTAGGTCAAACCATCCCCGATCTATGGTCCGATTTATGGTGCCAACATCCGCGTTATTTTGGTTTATTATTGTTTTTGAGTTGCTATTGATGTAGTGATGTAGTAATGTGGATACTGGAGTGAACTCCTAAAAGGCTTTGTAGCCGATACACGGGTTGAAGCATTCTGATATGCATGAAACGCTGCAAGTTCTTTCACTGGGGTTTATTTTTCAATTGGCTTGCGTTCATGATTTGAATCTTACTAATCTTCGGAGTGTGCATGTTTTACAGGTGATAAAGCGATTATTGAATTTCAGGAGAAATGCATAGAGCACGTAAATCTGTTCTCAACCCAAATACCTATTTGGATTGTTCAGTTGATCATGTTCGTGTGCCTCCTGAAATTCATTAATCACTCTATCACCTGTTAAACACGCACACTCCAAAGCTTAGTAGAAATTCAAATCATGAACGCAAGCCAATTGAATTATAAACCCCAGTGGAAGAATCTGCAGCGTTTTTCAATTCATCACATCTTTGGATGTGATCGACTGATTTCAAGCTCAGATTTCACCCTCTTGAGTAGAATATGTTGACATTTTTCGGCATTGTAAATTTTTAAATAAACTACCGCCTTAACTTGAATCCAAATCTTTGTCTTGTCTGTTGACAGCTAAACCAGTCGCGAACGTCGTCAAAAGTTTGCGGCTGACTCGAGACGATTTCGAGGTGATCAAAGTGATCGGGCGAGGGGCGTTCGGCGAAGTCTGCGTCGTCAAAATGAAGGGCTCCGACAAGGTGTTCGCCATGAAGATCCTCAACAAGTGGGAGATGCTGAAACGAGCCGAGACTGCCTGCTTTCAAGTGAGTTCAATCCGTCGATTTCATGTTGAAAACGACATCCTGCTCTATGAGTATATCGTGGGGTTCAAAAAAGTGACCAAGTTTGAACATTTGCAAAATTTTACAGGACAGTGCGATCTGAAGTTTCACCTATTTTATTCTTACGAACACTGGTTGTGTGATGTCTCATCCGACTATGTTTCGATTTTTCTCTATCCTGTAGGTAGTTAGCTAGTGCCCGCCTATGATATCGTGCTTCAAAATTCACTTCATAGAGTTAAATAAGAGGGTTTTCACGCCAAACTCTATTTGATCATTTTTACCATTACATAAAGCCTACGGAGTTCCTCAAGCTTTACTCATTTGGTCAACTCAGTTCTTCGAAAATCAGTCGCATAGTTACATGAAATTGAGGGATTGAATAGTTTTTTCGTTAATTTATCGTGTTGCCAAGCATCTAATAACAATTATATACCTATTTCTGTAGGAAAGATTTCCTTACCTAAGAATGTAAATGCGCGAACACACACACACACACACACAACGTCTTACAACCTACATACATAATACAGTGATCAAATGGCAATTGATAAACATTTGCAACAACTGCTCCTAGCGAGAGTTATTTATCTAATTTCTTGTGTTTTCGGTTATAAATTGTTATAACTCCCTCAATTTACAAGATAATCTCAAATGGAAATTGAGTTAGAATCTTTGAGTTTTCAGGCGAAATCTATTGTATTTTTTTTTGTTTTTGTTGCACGTCAGTTTGAAGTAAGGCTTCGTTCTTTCTTATTTGACAGGCAGTCTGGTCTGATCCAATAGCGTTCCAGCCAGGGCAGGAGCCCCATTATCACGTTCTGAAGTAAAAAATCTACAAACTGAACATAATGAGAAAGGCTCGGGAGTGCCACTATTCGATTCAGCGTACGAAACACCCTTCGTACCATCACTGAGCTCTCCCAACTTCCAAAGTTTTGATTTCGTCATTTTCCATGTAAATCACCCGATTTTTCTCGAAAAGCTCATGTTTTTCAGCATTCAAACTCAATTTCCTCCCCAGGAAAATTTTTTAAGGACAAAATTGACTAGACCGTTGTAAAGGTGAGATCTTAGCGCAGTTTTTACCGTTCTTGCATCTTAAAAAAAAAAATTGGTTCTCATAGTTCAATTTCCGATTGAAAAAACTCTAGGTTTTCCAAATTAAGTAAAAATTAGCTTTTCAGAGAGTGTTTTATGTCTCAAACCTCACTTTTCGGGAAAGGTGATCATCAATCCGAAAGGAAATTTACTGCTCTTTCCAACGGTGTACTCAGATTTGAAATTATCTTGTAAATTGAGGGAGTTATATCAATTTATAGGAGATAAGGTCGAAAACACGAAAAAAATCTTAGATCGTAAATAACTCAAAAACGAAGCCGCTAAAAAAAATTGCCAAGAGGCGAAAGTTGTTGCAAACAGTTGAGAATCGACCCCTTCAGTACCTCAGACCTGTTTTGTTGACAACCTGTATAGTTAGGAAAAAAATGAAATCAGATTAGTTTGGCAAAATCAATTTGAATTTTTGGCATACTATCAAATTGAAGATTTTGGCGAATTAATTTGAACCTTTGGCACGAATCAATTCTAATATTTTTGGCATCTCAATTTAAACTTTCGACAACTCAATTTCTACTTTTGGCATACCACTTCGAACTTTTGGCATATCAATTTATAGTTTTCACAAATCCCAACTAACCCAACATTCCACCCCATATAATGATCAATAAATGTTTTTTCTCTCTCGTTTAAAAGTCATAACTTGATATCCATCTTAAAAAATTGGAAGATCAACAATTCTAAAAGTACAACACGTTTTTGAAGAAATGGTACACAGAAATAAATGTTGAAAATTGAACCAGTAACAACATTATCCTGGAAATATACTTACATTTCACGGTATTCTACACAGTAAAAGTGTGAATGAAAATTATGAGGATCCAAATGATTGCCTATAGCTTTCAACCTTGACTCCATTACACAGATTGTCAAATTGAAGCCCCGAATCTCCTAAGTCACGAAAAAAGCTTGTTTTTCGGATTTTTTTTTAGATAATGTCCATTTTAATCACGAATAAAACGCTTGTTTCACTGGATTTATTTTAAATAATGGTCCATTTTAATTGCTAGAATGTTAATAAAAAGGTGGTGTTTTCTGTTTGTTGCAACGCCACCTATCAAATCTGGCAGCAACGCTTTATAGCCTCCCAGACCTCTCAAGGGGCTAATCTGCCGCCTCATGGTTTCCTAGCAAAACAAGTCCACTTTAGGCCCACCATCTTTCTGGTGTATCTGATATCATAGCAACTCCTCCCCTTAATCCCATATGAAAGCTGCTGATTTCATAGCGACACTGCTCTTTCACATCTCACAACACTGTTTTCTTCAGTGACCACCCTCCCAGCGAACAAATCCAGCTCTGTTATTTCGGCGGACGGCGTACCTCCATCTCATCTGATGTCGGACGAAAATTTCATTATTCAGATTTGGATTCCAGACCCTTTTTCCAACGTAAACCATGAAATTTTCAGGGGGGGTTAGAAATTTTTTTTTCAGAGCGATTACTATGGTTTATTATTGAATAAAAACCAAAAGGTGGTGTTTTCCGTTGCAACGCCACCTATCAAATCTGGCAGCAACGCTTCTACAGCAATCCCCACCTCTCAACTAATCTGCCGCTTCTGGTTTTCCTAGCAACACTTCCCCACCATCTCTTCTGGTGTATCTGATATCATAGCAACTCCTCTCCCAATCCCATATGACGCTGCTGATTTCATAGCAACACTGCTCTTTCACACCTCACACCATTCTTCAGTGACCACCCTCCCAGCCAACAAAATTTGTTTCAATCCAGCACTACCTATTCCACAGCATCACCCCTTCCCCTTCTGGCGTGCTCCGAATTTAAAGCAACCTTCATGTTTCACTTCTTCTACCTCTATTTTCCACTGTGACCACTCTGGAACTGCCATTTTCATAGCACCCTCCTCTTCTCAATTCTTATGGTTTCCAAGCAAACAGTTCGCCTCCAAAACTTCTGGCACCACTGATTTAGCAGTCTCTCTCGATAGCAATCCTCTCTCCCACCCTCCCAGATCCCATATGGGGCCACTAATTTCAGAGCAACCCTCCTGTTTCACATCTGTCACCATTATTTTGTTCAGTGACCACCCTCCCAGGCAACTGAACCAGCTCTGCCATTTCCATAGCAACTCCCTCTCCTGATCTTTTATGATGATGCTAATTTCATAACAACCCCTCTCCTAATCCCATATGAAGCTGCTGATTTCATAGCAATACTGCTCTTTCACATCTCACACCACTATTTTCTTCAGTGACCGGGTGACTGGGAGGGTTCCCAGCCAACGAATCCAGCTCTACTTACCCCTCACCCCTCCGGCACCACCTATTCCACAGCAGCACCCCTTCCCCTTCTGGCGTGCTCCGATTTTAAAGCAACCCTCCTGCTTCAAATCTCCTACCAATATTTTCCACTGTGACCACCCTCAGGCCATCAAATCTGGAACAACCATTTTCATAGCAACCTCCTCTTCTCAATTCTTCTGGTTTCCAAGCAAACAGTTCGCCTCCAAAACTTCTGGCACCACTGATTTGATAGCAGCCTCTCTCCTAATCCCATATGAAGCTGCTGATTTCATAGCAATACTGCTCTTTCACATCTCACACCACTATTTTCTTCAGTGACCGGGTGACTGGGAGGGTTCCCAGCCAACGAAGCACTCCCAGCACTACTTAAAGCAACCCTCAAAATCTCCGGACCACCTCAGGCCATCAAATCTGGAACAACCATTTTCATAGCAACCTCCTCTTCTCAATTCTTCTGGTTTCCAAGCAAACAGTTCGCCTCCACCACTTCTGGTACCACAGATTTGATAGCAACCTCTCTCCCAATCCTATATGGAGCCACTAATTTCAGAGCAACCCTCCTGTTTCATATCTCACACCATTATTTTGTTCAGTGACCACCCTTCCAGGCAACCAAACCAGCTTTGCCATTTCCATAGGAACTCCCTCTCCCAATCTTTTCTGATGATGCTAATTTGAAAGCAACCCCTCTCCCGATCCCATATGAAGCTGCTGATTTCATAGCAACACTGCTCTTTCCCATCGCGCACTTCTATTTTCTTCAGTTCCTGAATATAAACACATCAAACAAATAAATCGTCAAAATCGGCTTAGAGGTCTGCGAGCAGCCAAATTTATAAAGCTGAAAATAGGGAATTTTCAGGATGATTGGTTGACTTGAAATAATTATTGCAGACTTCTGTGAACACATTCTTAAAATTACTAACCTCTTTTTCAAGATTTGTGAGATGCAGCTTCAATATTTGTGAAAATCAAAATGGGTTTTGCAAAAACAATATTTTGCCGAGTGTAATTTAGAGGAATTCAGTTACATCTAATAACTAATTAGTTATCAATCATGACATAAATTAACTAAATTATCATTTAACTAATCTCCCACTTTGTGAATTTGGACTCCTTTGTATTTATAAGTTCGATTTTGTGTTTTGCAGGAGGAACGCGACGTTTTAGTTTTCGGTGATCGGCGGTGGATCACCAATTTACATTACGCTTTTCAAGATGAAAATAATTTGGTAAGCCGTATTTCTGCGACAAGTTCTCAAAGCACCCATTTTCCTGGATTATTAGAATTTTAATCTAAGCGATATCGTATTGTTTTCTGTTGCAGTATTTAGTTATGGATTACTACTGTGGAGGAGACCTCCTCACGCTCCTAAGTAAATTCGAAGATAGGTTACCCGAAGACATGGCGAAATTTTATATAGCGGAAATGGTCCTAGCCATATCTTCCATACACACGCTTCGATACGTTCATAGGTTAGTGTGATATTTTTATTATTCTTTTACATTTTCCTCAAACTAACCTCCAAGATTTTTCGTTGAATATCTCGCTGTATTTCTTTCTTGGTGGATTTATTACTTACTGTAATTAAACTTTATAGTATAGCAAGAACGTTTTCAACCCCCTCTCAAAATTTTTTATTTCACGTTTCGGGATTCAAAACAGCAATATACAGGGTGTCCCACGAGTTGTTCCCCCCCCCCCTCCTAAAATCGTCCAAACGGGAGTAAACAAAAAAAATTTTTTTTTGAATCTTCATAAGTTTTTCCAAGGATCTCAAATATCATATTTGCGCACCCCGCGCAACTGCGCAATCTTGCGCAACTGACACTAACTTTCTTATTTTAAATGGGAACCCGAATTTTTTATTGCAGATTCGGATTCTACTCAAAATTTCATGAAAATGTGACCCCTCAATCATTTTTTTTGATTGCGCGAAATCGGTTTAGCGAGCACGCAAAGTTACGCAACCCCAAAATCGTCAAATAGTAGATGATGGTGAACTCTAAAGTGTGGCACATGAATTTTCATTGTTTTTTAACGCTGATTCACGTGGTGCTATCCGTTTCTTGATTCGGCTCAATTTTTGCGGAATAGTGACCTAAATTTGGTTATTTCTCGTCCGTTTTTTTAAATCTTAGGCGCCTGTTTTCAGATTTTTACGGGGATTAGTTTTCGAGGTCCGGTTGAGAAAGGAGGACGGAAAGGAAATGGATAATTACCTATGAAATTTCATGTGCAAACACACGCGCGAAAAAAGATGATTTTTTCACGAGAAATAACAAAATTTAGGTCAAAGGGACGATTTTAGGAGGGGGGGGGGAACAACTCGTGGGACACCCTGTAGAGTGGTTTTTTGCATCTTGTGGTTTATTGAGGATGCTGCGCCTGAGCATAAACCAGAAGCTTCACATCTATAGCGACTATCCACTGGGTGTTGCATGGTTATCGGCTCAACCCTTTGAAGGGGCAAATCCAATAAATCACATCCTCGTTATAAATTGGCTGAGTCTGCTAACTAACCACTTCATGTACACGGTGTAACCAACTCAATAATCAAAAACTCAGGGATCGATGCTAGAGGTAATTTTCAACGAAAATCCTTCTTAGGCTCTTTTTGGTTTATTATTTTCAGTAATTTGTAGTCAACCAAAAAGATTTTGAAATTTGTCTAACCTTCCTCAAACGTTGCTGGTTTCAAAAATCGGATTTAACCCCATTGTCCAGTCATATTAGACAATTTTGCCAAACATTGCAAAAATACTGTAAACTTCCTTTTTGAATATGTTGTTAGTTTCACCCAGATAGTACGAATCTAGAATTTGCAGGAGAAATGTGCGAGCGACGGGAGTTACAGACCAAAAACCACGAAATTTTCGCACTGTTTTCATATTTTCCGCAAAAAAGTCAAAAGCAGCCTTTTGACGAGAAACACTCTTATCCTTTGTTAAACTAGATAAAATTGTGCTACAATTTGGGACGTAATTGGACTCTGTAGCTCCATTAGTTCCAGAGATACAGCTCTGCAAATATTGACAAATTTTTTCAAAAAGTTAAAATTTTAACTTTTGGTCTATTTTTGACCGATATATTGGTGTAAATAGTCATTCTACAGTAAACTTGTGAGAAATGAAGTTGTAGGGCATTTAATTACCTTCATTTTAAGACCATCGAGGGACCTGTATCTATCATAGATTTTTTTTAACTTACAGAAAACCAAAATAAGTAGAAACGCGGTTCAAGGAAAAGTTGAATAAATGTTGAGTTTTTGTGTAAAATATGTTAGTAGGTAGGGACTGATATTTCATTTCTCATACATTAAATCATATTTAACTTAACATTTAAATTTACAGCTATCACTCATAAAATGAAATAAATTATAAATAATTAAGACTAAAAGTGGTTCATATGAGTAGGTATGAAAGAAACTTATAATTTGATGAAAACATCAACACTTGACACTAAAAAGTATTCAAGATATATTTCGCCGTTTTTTTTATTCTGGGGATCTTTGACAGGTTTTGAGTGGACAGCTCACTTCCGCAATTAGGGGGGAGTGTCTGGAAGGTCTTCAGCATCCACATCACGTCTGCTCAGCCGGTCTGACTCCTCGATGTGAGGACAAACTTGTTACTTCTGCCTTCACAATAATTGCATAGAAAAAACGCTTGAGGCCTGCCTTCCTGCATGAGTAAACCGGGCAACCCTTCCTGTACTCGCAACGAATAAACTTTTTGAGGAGGAGCGGAGGAGCTGCAGCCTGCATTATTAATCAACCCTGATCTGAATGGCTGCCCATCCCCACTCTGTAGGATTTTTTTTTATTCCGCACCCACTTCTGTACCTTTTTAGCACTTGATAGGTGAAGGAATGAAACATTGGTAGCTTCTTTTCTGGGTGGGAGTCGAGCCGGTTTTAGGCTGGTTTTAGTGTTAGCAATAATTGATGAAATTGAACTGGTAAAATTTCAGATGCAGGGGCTGCCGGCCAAAAAATCTCCTCCGTAGAGAGCAGTCATGAGTGACTCCCCTGCAAACCTCCTTCCTTCACTTCGGATTCTTGTTTCCTGGCTTCGTATCCACATGATTTTGGCTGTTAGCTTTTTTAAACATCCATTCTGGTTCCAAGCTTATCAATGGTTTAAGTGAATAATAAACACGGCATGCAGGAAGGCAGCCTCAAGAGCGTCCGTTTTGTTGTCTGTGAATAACGTCCGCAAACTTAAAAACGCGATTTCCCATCGAGTCGCTAGATGAGAATTGGGCGTTCGAGGTCTTGAAATGTCCCATTACATGTTTTCCCGCCCAACGGGTTTTGTGTGTTATTTTCATTTGACGGAGTTATAAATTTTAAGGCTATGATCTCCCATTATGAAAAACCACTTATTTCGCCTTTTTCGGTGTAAAGCAGTGAATTAATCGAAAACCGTCTCGATTTCGACCCAATGAGGTACAGCACCAGTGGAACCGAAAAGTTGTAGCTCTTCAAAAACCAAAATAGTTCTCGTTTCCCCTGCTCCTCCGACGAGAGGACCACTGGCCTTTTTCTTAAGATGCTAAATATTTTTGTTTACCCCCAACCCGTGACCACTTGCTGTTCCAATAAACTTCGCGATTAGCAAAGTACAAGTTGATGATTTTTCAGGGGCTTCGTTTCCCATTTATTTCACTATCAACATCTTTTTCCCTGCACGAACTCATCAAATGAGTAATTGCATTAATCTTGTAAGACATGAATGTACGTACTTTTTAAACACTTTCGTTTCTAAAACTCGCGCTGGTGCTGGTAAAATTTTGAAAAAAATGAATACCCCACTTGTTCTTTCTATTCCTTACAGTATTCATGCGACGGGAGAAAAGAGAGAAAGCCAAAGTGCTTCTTGTTTTATGAAATCGTTCATCCGCCCTTAACCATATGATCAAAAACGTAGAATAGGCATTCACAAATATAATATGTAGGATTGCTCAATATTCTAAAGTCGGAATCCCAATCTGCTCTGAATGGTCGTCCCAAGATTCCCCCAAGCTCGCCGTTGTACTTCAAAAACTATGGATGATGTTGATGAGTGCTCGCAGTACAAATACCTCACAGCGCTTTATTGTGGAAAACTGCGTGGTGTGCTGCTACTACTGCTGTTTTTGGAAACTTTTCCGACAAACCTTTCGAAAGAAAAACTATGCTGCTCAATGGATTGAGCAAATTCTCAAAATTGGCTTTCCAGCTCAATTTCGGGTCTAAAAACCGAAATGATTCCACTTGTTTGTTGCCCACTTACAGTGATGATAGATCTCTCAGACTGAAAATCATGGATTGGGTTTGATCGGCGTTTACTGGCAAACCATTTTCATTGTACCATCTAGCCAGTCTGGCATCTGAGTCCGCCGTGTTGAGATGTGTTAGACTTTCATTATTGGAAAGAATTGAAGAATCATCGGCAAAGTGGATTGTGTTTCATTTTCATTGAACCATCTAAGATCGTTTCAACCGGTTAAGGATTGAAGAATCATTAAATCAGATCGGAATAAAGATCCTAACACTCCTGGGGATATTCAAATTCAGCAGCATCTCGTTAGAACTGTGGCAACTGGTTACAGCACGATATCAGCCACTGTTACATCACATGTTTCATGAATGTTAATTCATGGATTGTGTTTTGTTCAGCGTCTACTGGCAAACCATTTTCATTGAACCATCTAACAAGTCTGGCATTCGAGTCCGTCGTGTTGAGGCCAGTTACACTTTCATTATTGGAAAGAATTGAAGAATCATCGGCAAACTGGACAGTTTCATTGGTACACATGCTGTGGAAGATCGTTGAATAAAGATCAGAAACTAAACTGGGTCCAACACCGACCTCTAAGGATATTCAAATTCAGCAGCATCTCGTTAGAACTGTGGCAACTGTTACAGCACGATATCAGCCAATGTTACATCACATGTTTCATGAATGTTAATTAAATGCCGGATTGCCATTGGACTCATGGATTGTGTTTTGTTCAGCGTCTATGGCAAACCATTTTCATTGAGCCATCTAGTGAGTTTGTCATTTGAGTCCGTGCTGTTGAGGTCAGTTCGACTTTCATTATTGGAAAGGATTGAAGAATCATCAGCAAACTGGACAGTTTCATAGGTACACTACTGTGGAAGATCGTTAATAAATATCAGAAACTAAACTGGGCCCAACATCGACCCCTAAGGATATTCAAATTCAGCAGCATCTCGTTAGAACTGTGGCAACTGTTACAGCACGATATCAGCCAATGTTACATCACATGTTTCATGAATGTTAATTAAATGCCGGATTGCCATTGGACTCATGGATTGTGTTTTGTCAGCGTCTATGGCAATCCATTTTCATTGAACTAAATAGTGAGTTTGTCATTTGAGTCCGTGGTGTTGAGGCCAGTTAGACTTTCATTATGGGAAAGGATTGAAGAATCATCGGCAAACTGGACAGTATCATAGGTACATACATTGCTGTGGAAGATCGTTGATAAATATCAGAAACTAAACTGGGCCCAACATCGACCCCTAAGGATACTCAAATTCAGCAGCATCTCAGATGCCAGCTCTCTTTAACTGTGGCAACTGGTTGCAGCACGATACCAACTAACATTACATCACTTGTTTCATGAATGTTAACTAAACGCCTACAATTAGCTTCAGAGTCCATTCACGTTATGAGCCTGAACATCCATCAAATGACGGATAGCGTGAAAACCACGTTCTGTTAGATGTAAATGGGATCCCATTCATTATCTAAAACACCTGTTAACCTCATCAAGCCGTTTCCTCTCACGTTAGTTGTCTAATGCGGGAACTTATTAACAATTAGTAAGACGACGCCTTCACAGCCCAACGACTGTAACGAATGCGGGCTCTGAGAAAACGTGGTTATCTCGCCGACGTACGATCATCGCCGGTTTTTATGTGGGCTATGAAATCCGGAATTCGGTAAACATAGCTGGTTTGACTACCCTTCCACACACAATCTTCACGTACGATTTTCGCGTTCTTTCTTGCATCTTTCGTGTGAGACACTAATAGCTATAGCATTTTCCAGTTGAATTAAACATATAGTGTGATCATACACAAATTGGACATAGAGTCGACCCTAGGGATGTAAATCGGAACATGAAATATCGATATATCGATGTTTGATAGTATCGGCGTTAAAATATCGATGCCGATATATATCGTAGGTTAATCATTGATAGTAGGCACTACCGATAGTATCGACCAAAAAATATCGATAGTTTTAGATAATATTGGTTAAAAAATTGAATAAAATTTATGTATTTAATGCACTTGGTAATAGGGATGAGTATCGATACATAATATTTCAAAACATGATATTTTAGAGTTGAGTATCGATATTTTTGTATCGATACTGGGCCCTCCAATAATATCGACCATATCAAACCATTCCTGTTCCTCCAGGGATGGTTTTCCCGGTAGAAGTGAGGGGGAAGGTCTAGGCAAAATCTAACCACCAGCGTTGGGACCATCTTGAAACGGCTGTCAACAAAACAGAGCAAAAAAATCTGAAAACAGTGTAGGGAGTGAAGAAAAATCCGCTGACACTGGTCCGAATGGGCTGATAAGGCTACTTGATTTGATCCAATTTTTTTTTCTTGAGGTACATATCCAATGTAGATGGCGTGTTCTTTCATCGTGTAAGTGGATATAACAGCCTCAATAAATATTTCGCCGAGTAGTGACGATGGAAGTTGTATACCTCTGGTTAGTGACAGCTGTAGGGAGTGAGAAATACGGAGTGTATTTTCTCCTGGGTCGTGTAGGCACAACTTTTACGTACTTTTCCATGGAACATGTACATGTACATTGGAGGAAATTTTAAAACACTTACAGAACTGTATTTAGTTGAGATTTGACGTCAATACTGATCAGTGACATAAATGTGACCGAAATTTTGACAGGACCCAGTACGGATTTGAAGGCTTCCTTCAGAAGGACGCCCGAAAATCGGGAGAGTTGGCAATTCAGGTAGACTGCAGGGGCCCCAAAGTTCATTAACGAGGGGCGTACTTCGTTTCGGCACAGTCATCAATTCAGCACACCTCTTATCACGATCTTATCAGATAAGATCGATGTGTCCTTATATCGATCTAATTATCGATCTAAATACGAATGAAAGCAACAATTTCTGGTGTGAAAGCAAAAATCTCCTACTGTCTAGTTTGGTGGTCTGGATGCTCGCTACGCTCGCATCTCAAAAACAAAAAAATATCCTACATCAATCCTTCTAGTGAAGTATAGATCAGAAGAAACAGAAATAGGAATAAAAGCAACAATTTCGGGTTTGATGGTCGTGATAATAGTTTCAAGATGGCATTATATCGATGTAATAATCGATAATTCAGAATCTCTTAATTTGGAGCGTTACATCTGTTTATATTGGTTCCCAAACTTTTTTGATGGCGTACCACCTAATATGAAGTCCTCCTTTCATGTACCACCAGTATAAAAATGATTAATCATCATTCCATTGCCAACATAGTAAAGTTTGTAAATAACAATTAAAAAATAACATTTAGCCTTTTAAGTACTTTACTTTAAAACAATGTTTATTTAGTTCTTTGCAGTTAATTGTAAATAAATTAGTTAAAATTAAACTTTTCATAGTTATAACCAATGCTTATTTTGAAATAAAAATTAGGATGAAAGAATATAAATAAACTTTAAGGTGTAGAACAAAACTGTATTTGGAAAACAATACAACAAATTCAAACATAACTACACACAAGTTAATGAGAAGGATGAGCTTGTAGCGATTTGCTTAAAGTTGCAATGTCTGGTTTTATTGGGCTTAGCTTCAAACGCAAGTCATTTTCAACACAAGCCAGCCTATTTCTGTATTTGTTTTTAAGGTAACAAAGAGAAGAAAACGCAGCTTCACATAAGTAGGATGTTGAAAATGGGAGTAAAAACTTTTACCCCTCCATCCGCTGCTCGCTCACCCTCACGCTACTAGTTTAGTAGAGTATACCAATTTTCGAACTTCACTCGCGTACCACCAGCAACGTTCCCGCGTACCACCAGTGGTTTTTGGAGACAAAAAAATTTTCTTATTCCGAAAGTGAAAACAATGCTTCCGCTACTTTAGTAGACTCGGAAGCAAAATTCAAAACAAGGATTGTCTTCTGTTCTGTTCAAGTAGATACGATTAGGGGAATTCAGTAGATACGATTATTGATTTTCAAAACTTCGACAACCCTTAAAGGGCACTTCGAATTAAGTGAGAGAATTCGCGTCGCCGGACCAACATGTATCCTGAAAATTTCAGCTTTTTTGCTTCAGCCGTTTGGGAGAAATCGTGCGTACGGCGGACGGACGGACGGAAAAATGTTTATTGCAGATTCGGATTCTACACCCTTTGAAACGTGAACCATGAAATTTGCATTTGGGGATAGATTTTTTTTTTCAAGAGCGATTACAATGGTTTATTATTGAATAATAAACCAAAACTAAGGATTTGTAGTGAAGTAAAAAAAAATATTATCATGAACAAAAGTTGTTGCATAATAGTTTTACAATCGACCCTTGATGTGTGGCGGACCTTAATGGTATATATAAAAGTATTAATATTCAGAAATCTCATAAATTCTCAAAAGGGATTTGTCTGATTTGATATTGGAATGTCAATCTCAATCTTGGAGCTGGTCATGAAAATATATTTGGTTTTGTTTTAAGGGGTTTGAGGTAATGTTTCCTGTTAAGTTTATTCTGCATAATAAATATGTGACAGCGATAAAAATGAGCGTATAACCGCATTCCTGATGTGACTCAACTCAATGGACAAGCTGGAATTCCTGCGTCTCTAATGGTCGGTGTTAAGCGTCCACCCGCCGGGTCAGGTCATGTTTACTGAACAGACAACCTCGATGCGAAGACTGTGCAAACGGCTCCCGTTGCGCATAACGAAGCGTATCATAGGAGGTCAAGACATCAACATCTTCTCGGTCTGGCGAACAGATAATGCAGCCGGGCTGGTCGCTGTCCAAGAGTCTCACGCCTGACACGAATTTTCCCCTCAACAAAAAACCACTTTCTTCGTCATCGCGACCCAAAACACATTTCCCTTTTCCCACTGAAGTTGAAAGACGCTCAGTGCTCTCTTTTAACTTCTGATTGTTATAAACTACACGGAAATTGCAGGCCGCGAATAAAAACTCGAGCACGCCAAAAGAAACCATGAGTTAGTTGAACGTCGTAAGTGGAAGGCGTAATATTCCAGAAAAATTATATGAAAATCGTTCAAAGTCTGCAAATTATTACATAAAGGTTTATTATTTCTGTGTTATAAAACCCTCCTAAGCTGATTACCAGACTAACAAAACTGCACTGTACAAATAGAGACAATGCTTCAAGCTCGCTGCTGTACACTCGGAAACACACTTGAAAACGCTGCAAATTCTTTCACTCGGGTTTATTATTCAATTGGCTTGCGTTCATGATTTGAATTTCTACTAAGCTTTGGAGTGTGCGTGTTTCACAGGACCTGTGATAGAGCGATTATTGAATTTCAGGAGATACGCATAGAGCACGTAAATCTGTTCTCAACCAAAAAACCTATTTGGATTGTTCAGTTGATCATATTTGTGTGCCTCCTGAAATTCAATAATTACTCTATCACCTGTGAAACATGCACACTCCAAAGCTTAGTGGAAATTCAAATCATGAACGCAAGCCAATTGAATAATAAACCCCAGTGAAAGAATTTGCAGCGTTTTTCACAGGTGATACAGCAATTATTGAATTTCAGGAGGCACACAAATATGATCAACTGATCAATCCAAATAGGTATTTTGGTTAAGAACCGATTTACGTGCTATAATAATAATAAAGCCCAGTAATAATATTGAATAATATTTACCTATATATTATCAGCGTTTCATGCATATCAGAATGCTTCAACCCGTGTATCGGCTATAAACTACAAGTATCAACATTGGCTATCACTCCAGTATCCACATTCACTACAACTCGACGCTATCGGCTGGACATCACTAGGTTACAAACAAACAATAATAAACCAAAGAACGCCTGCAAATTCTTTCACTGGGGTTTATTATTCAATGATTCATGATTTGAATTTCGACTAAGCTTTGGAGTGTGCGTGTTTCACAGGATAGAGCGATTATTGAATTTCAGGAGATATGCACGGAGCACGTAGATCTGTTCTCAACGAAAATACCTATTTGGATTGATCAGTTGATCATATTTGTGTGCCTCCTAAAATTCAATAATCACTCTATCACCTGTGAAACATTTGCACAGCCCAAAGCTTAATAGAAATTCAAATCATGAACGCAAGCTTAGTACAGATTCAAATCAGAACGCAAGCCAATTGAATAATAAACCCCAGAGAAAGAATGCTTATTTACCCCACTAATAATATTGAATAATATTTACCTATATATCATCAGCGTTTCATGCATATCAGAATGCTTCAACCCGTGTATCGGCTATAAACTACAAGTATCAACATCGGCTATCACTCCAGTAACCACATTCACTACAACTCGACGCTATCGGCATCACTAGGTTACAAACAAACAATAATAAACCAAAAAACGCAAATGTTGGCACCATAAATCGGGCCATACATCGGGAATGGTTTGACCTACGGACGTGGGGAGGGTCTCATTCGATTCCTCATGGTATGTTCTTATAAATAAGTTTACATTTAGGCCGCCTTGACTTGTTTTGAGGTTTTTAGGGATTTTACAAAACTTTGACAGCCCTTAAAGAGCACTTTAAATTGAGTGAGAGAGCTGGCTCAAGAATTGGGGCGTCGTCGGACCAAGATGGATTTTTCCTGAAAATTTCAGATTTTTTGCTCCAGCCGTTTGGGAGAAATCGTGCGTACGGCGGACGTACGGAAAATTTTTATTGCAGATTCGGATTCTACACCCTTTGAAACGTAAACCGTGAAATTTTCAGGGGGGGTTAGACACAGAGCGATTACAATGGTTTATTATTGAATAATAAACCAAAATAATTTAATCAAATCAAGTGGCCTTATCAACCCATTATTTCAGTGTCACAGGGTTTTTCCTCACTCCCTACAATGTTTTGAAAAGTAGCCCCCAACAGGCAGGAAAGGGTGTTTATGAAGTTGCTTCTGTTTTGTTGGCATCCCTAATTCAAGATCGTCCCAACGCTGGTGGTTAGATTTTGCCTAGACCTTCCCAGTCAGTTCTACTCCCATCCCTGGAGGCAGCAGGAATGGTTTGATGGTTCTGTAAATAACCTCACTCCCTACTCTCTCACTCCCTACAATATCCAGCCAATAGGCCCTTAAATTGTAGGGAGTGAGATCTGCTTGTAGCAAGTGAGATTTTGGCAAGGAAACCTTAGTATTTACTGTAGCTAAAATTGAGCTAATTTGTGCTATTCCACTCACCTAAATTGAAAGACTTGAGCGGCGATTCCCATGGAGGTTGGAGGCTCAAGAGGGGAAAAAATAGTAGTATATACCTCACTCCCTGCAAAAGCATTCGGAACCGCATTGTATGTCACTACACTACGACTCCGAGAAAAGCCTGTAATTGTATGTGTTTATGGCAAATGTTGTCGACGCTGCCCAGCTAAAATTCTTGACTGATTTGCATGATTCTCTATCGGTTCAATCCCTTTTGCTTTTCTCCGATTCCTCTTTTATAGAGACCAATGCTTCCTTGAATATCAACGGATGAAATAGTTATGCTCTAAGATAAAAGCTAGTTTATTATAGAATGAATCAATTGAAGGGGACTGTACATAAAATATATGTGTATGACTTTTATTTCCAGGGATATAAAGCCAGACAACGTTTTGCTGGACGCCAACGGTCACATACGGTTAGCAGATTTCGGCTCGTGCCTCAAACTGTTCGAAGATGGAACAGTGCAGAGCAACGTGGCTGTAGGAACTCCGGACTACATCTCCCCAGAAATACTGCGGGTAAGTTCGTCTTTTGCCCGTTACATTCATGTTATCGTTACAGAATCGCATAAAAGTTGTGATGGATATGGTTAGTTGGCCCCTTCCCGATTTTAGAATCTGTCGCCTTGGGAGATGAGTCGGACGCCTGCAAGCGTCTTCATCAACTTTTGAGCGTGGCGGATCATTAATATAATGCATCCACCTTCTTGGAAGGGGCAACCAAACCTTTCCATCACCCTCACAAAGTTCTTTTGTCTGAGTTGGTTTTGGCATTTAATGCTTGAAGACGCCAGCAATCTGCAGGAAAGATTTTATATATTCAACTTCTGTGCTGATCCATTTCCAGCTGTGTTATGAAGATTTGTTCGCACTTGGAATTGAATGTTAGACATTTTTTTGGGAAACAGTAGGAACATAAGGACAACTTTTTACTTGGACTGTAAAATCAGAAGCCACTTCAATCTCTAACAGATGAAAAAATAGTCAGCCTAATGCTAAAGACGGGCAGTCAAGTGCAGAAAATATGACTATCTGATATCCAGACTCAAATAATGGCTTATATTTTCCAAAATGTATGAGAATCGTTTACTTCAAGTACAGCAAAGTTCTGATCTCTTTTCTGTAGCATCTTCCCTACAATGTAGGTCTACCCTTTAATGTAGATCTCTCATAGTTGATATTGCTAATGTTCATTGTTATGTTGTTGTACCTTCTTATGGAAGCTGAAGAAGAACATTGGTTAAAATGTTTGAAACAATTTAAAAAACTCGGCGCTCCCCGCCTCGTACCTGCTTTGAGCCTTAGTGGCTAACATCACAATACATGGAACATGTTTTTAGCTTCAACTTGTTCCTCTTTCTCTTTATGTTGTCTGTAAAAAACAATGAACTGTTCGAAGAAAAAGAATTTTATTGTTTATGTCGAAGTGATAGACAGAATAGGTTTATGGTAACTAAAGTAACTGATATAGTTAGTTGTGTCGATGTTATCCACGTGTCGAGTGAATACGCAATCGATGCAAGACCCACCGCGCGTGGATGACAATAAGAAAACAAGCGGCATTGTTTACTACATCTATATAATAACATACATAAAATTAAATCACGACATAAATACCAACAACAAGTACGCAAGGCCTGCGTGATAAATCGAGAGCTTTCCAACGAATGGAGAACGATTTTCGTCCGTCGAAAACTGAACAACTTTCATTTCCCTAGAAACAGCTCGGTTGTACGTGAAAACTATCAGAACAATTTCGTGACACTTTCTGTATAACGGTTTCTGTATAACGCTTTTTTACTAGATAGGCCCGGCTAAAAATATGTTCCATGTTGAAAAGTTTAGAAAATATTGTTTAGATTAGGAAGAAATGGCTTTCCTTTTTATTTGACGTGTCAAACGATACCCGGAAATTTCGTTTCGTTTCGAGAACCCCGTCTTCTCTAGTTCTATGAGACAGAATCTAACTTTTTCTGATGTGTTATGTTGGTAATAAGTTTGTCTTTCGATTGACAGTATTGTTTTGGCCGATAGTTTTTTGTACCCACGTATACTCCCACAAAGTCAATTTTTAATTGATACTTTTAGGTTATCACTTCTTACTACTCCCAAAAATCAGATTTTGCACGTAGATCAAATCCAATCCGTCCAGTTGCCCTAAATATAGTTGTGAATCGTTAGAAAAAAAAACAGGAAGACGCCAGATAGTTCAATAAGGGAGACAAAGGGACGAATGTAAGAAAAAGTGAAATTTGTTTCATTAAAAAAGATCAACTTTATCGATCCCCTAAGAGGTTTGTTACTTGGCCGATTGACGAAATTTGCCACTTTTTGGAATCTGGAGTTCCTGACGGTTCTAATGGTATGTAATAAAGTTATTTTATGACTACAGTGACCTACGTAATTGTGGGTTATGTAAAACCATATCGTTCTGAGAAGCGCGGAGCGTCTGTAGGTACCCAACCCCAGTAAGGTTGTTTTCTATAAATTAAAAAAAAAAAAAAAAAAAAAAAAAACAATAAGTCATTACTGCCCATTTTTAGTGAATATTGAGGTTGAGGCAACATTACAAAGTTTTTTAAAAATAAAAAAAAAAAAAAAAAAAAAACACGAAGAAACAACGATGTGTTTTTATTCAAAATTCAACAACTTTAGGATACATTTTGCTGCCACCCCGTTTCATACCCAAAATGTTCGCAAAGATGTCATGGCATGAGCCAATCGATATGCCAAAATCATCGGCGACTTCTCTGATTGTGATTCGGCGATCGTTCATAACCATCTTGGAAATGCCCATACCACTCGTAAACACTTGTTTTTTTTTTCAAAGCAGACTCAACATCGGCCTTTGTTAAGGTAACGCACACGGACTAAGTCACTCGCGACGAACTTGTGGAAACCAATTTCAATAAAAACGGACCAAGATAGAACGTTGTGTATATTTCCACGAAAGTAAAGGCCATCATCAGTAACAGTTCATGTTTGTTAATTAAATTGAAATCATATTGGCGAAGTGGAGGTCTCCAGCCTGGGTTCTTCTTAAGGACTGCTGTCAACTTTGACTTTCCTCTTCGATTTTCCCGACCACTCGGTGCTCTTCCACCGCACTTACCGCGTCCTGGAGTCCCATCCTTCGCGTTTCCAGCGCTTCCACTTAATTAATATAGCTTTTCCAAGTCGAATTGAGAATTTTTCCAAACCAATTTGAGATTTTCCAAATCAATTTGAGAATTTTCCAAATCAATCACTACTAAACAGAAGAAGAAGTTTTCCAACCCGAATTGACAATTCACTACAATCCAAACTTTTATTGAAAACATATTATGAAACAAAATGAAAGAATAGCATTTTATGAACAAATTAACATTGAAATCAGAAAAAATGTCCTTGGCAAACGCAGAGTGGCCTCGATTTTTTCTGTTCTTAACAAGAGCGTAATTTTTATGGAGTATTCTCCGTTCATTTTGTCTTTATGATTTCAACGTTAATTTGTTCACAAAGTGCTATTCTTTCATTTTCTTCACTAATTTTGTTTTCAACAAAAGTCTTGGATTGCCTTAAAAAATTGTCAATTCGGTTTTTTGGATAAAATTTCATCATCTAATGAACAAGATCACAGCCATTAGAATCCATAAAGCTGCTTATAGTGGTCAATTATCTTTCCTGGCACACGGGGCCACTAGAGCTAGGAAACAATCATTTTTACCACTGCCTTTTCGAAGAACCTATCGAGGCCAATTAGCTTGGGACTATAGAGGCGTTAAAATGTTCAATGCTTTACCCCATCACCTACGTGTTGTTTCTTCGTTGCCTCTATTTAAGAAGAAACTAAAAAATTACTTTAGTCAACAATGCATAACTTAAGAAGGAATATTTGTTATTTTTTATTGTTTTTTTTTCTTTATTTTGTTGTAAACCTAGACATCTGGGTTAACAAATGAAATGTTGAAGAATACATACATTAAAATAATGCAATACATGAAGGAAGAAGAGGAATATTTAAATCAATAACAATGTGATGATTTATTGTACACCATTGTGGAAACGCCATTTATGAAAATTACTGTAGCGCAACTCCTCCCTACAGCACAAGTCCTAGACTTATAGTGGGGAGTAGCATTTATCACTGAAAATCCGTTTTTCGCCAAAAACGCTTTTTTCTCGGCAATTTCCCAACATTTTTGTCCAAAATTATGTGTATTTTTTTTCTTTTTGGTTTATTACAAATAAATGCCATTAAAAAAAACAAAAAAAATGAATGTGGTCACTCCACTACCCACATCCACTATTAAGAATATGGTTGTAATATGCACATTTTTGGAAGAAATGCAGATTTCCCGGAAAATTCCAAAATATGCAGGAATATGGAATTTAAATTTGAAATTTTAATCCAGATTTGAGTGGAAATTATCCGGAACGTCGATTCCCAACGATATTCCTACTAAAGAAACGCTCGTGCAAATATGCGAAATTTCAGGTTCTACTGTAATTACATGGAAACTGATTGGAACCAAGTGCGGGATGCTCCAACGGCAGATGCCAGATGTCGTCGGAACGTCTGAAAACCCGGCAACCGTGAACGCATCTGATCGTTTTTCAATTTGCCCGTTCGCCTTTGTCTCCCCCGTTGCTATTGTGTAGGGAGCCTTAGCCTTTGGCTGAAACAATGATTGGAACAGCCTTGACTATATGAATTTGCCACATCCTTCCCTCCCTGCATGTCCTGCCAAATCCCCCGTACCCCGAGCCTTACTCGTGTCCATGGTGGTTCCCTTTTATTATTCAATTTCATTCATTTTTCTTGCATTCATGATTTGAATTTCTATTAAGCTTTGGAGTGTGCGTGTTTCACAGGTGAATTTCAGGAGATACAGCCTAGAGCACGTAAATCGGTTCTCAACCAAAATACCTATTTGGATTGATCAGTTGATCATATTTGTGTGCCTACATTGTAATCGCTCTCAATAAAACGCTCGTCTGGGGTTTATCAATGATTCTTTGAATTTCTATTAAGCACGTGTTTCACTTCAAAGCTTATTCAATTTCAGGAGATACGCCTAGAACGTCAAATCGGTTCTCAACCAAAATGCCTATTTGGATTGATCAGTTGATCATAATTGTGTGCCCTGAAATTCAATAATCGCTCTATCACCTTGAAAACACGCACACTCTAAAGCTTAGTAGAAATTCAAATCCTTTGAATCATAAGAATCTCAAATATGTGCAAGTCTCAAATATGTGCAAGTGGATGGAATACTTTGGTTTTATTGAAATCAGCCCTGTTTTCGACCCTGGACTCCTAGACGACGACTATACCACACGGGTTGATTGGAGCCTTGGATTTCGAGATAAGAAGGCTTCCAAAGCTACGTGGGGGATGCGTAATTGCCTCCCCCTTGGCACATGCCGACCCACGCACGCTATACCATCTTTACGTTACTTCTTATTTTCTATCTCTCCGACTACTTTGTTTCAGTTTATTTTTGGATTGATTTCCTTCGAAATAGCCTCGATGCTCCGAGCCGTGAAGCCTAGAAATAAAAGGCAGTACCTACGCCGTTGGTTCGTTTTGGCGTCTAATTCTGGAAACGAGATAGATTCATTACACGCCCTTTTTTCCTTGTTTTACGTCAAATGAAGTCTCCCCGACAGATATCTGCGTCTTACTATTTCTTTTTTTTTCTCCACTTATAGTTCGCACTTGGGGAAAAGATAGCCCACAGAAAAACATCCGTACGTACCGTTCTGCAATAATTTTTCATCATCTCCGTAGAAGTTGCTCATTTAATTCGTTACCCCTCATTTAGTTCTTCATGAATGAATCGAGTTTTCAACGTAATTTTTTTCGGTATTTCATTCCGACATAGAGCATAATAACGACACTGGTAGTTCATGCGACCCTTGATACGTATTTCATCTTAAGTATTATCATCATCACGTTCGAATACCGTATTTATTCTTCTGGACGCACCTAAGTTACCTACCCTCTGCAATGATAAATTTTATTATAGATTTCTTGGCTGAAGTAGAGAATAGTTGACCCCTACCTCTTATCAGGCTCTTTTGAACATGTATCGATGTGTACTTTCATCGTTATATAGTACTAGTTTAATGGCCCTTCTACGCAGGTTAAAAAGAAATAGGTGAATAACACAATGAGGGAGTATAGTAACATTATGCAAAGTCAAAAAATCGTATATCCCAAATCCCCGAGGAGTGGACCACGTCGCTTGCCCTGGGAGACGCTTCCCCCCGCTGGGGCCCTCCTTCCTTCACTGGCGGGGTCGGGGGGAGGGGGGAGCAGGTCGGTTGCCCTGGGAGACAGGGGCGAGAATTCCACCCGCCCAGCGTTACCACCCCCTGAAACGTCGATATACTCTGATAAGCTCGTCTTTATATAGTGTGATAATATATCGATACCATTAGGGGAAGGTGGGGTAATTAGAGACGCGAAGGGGTAATAAGAGACAAAAATATTTTTTTCAGGCCGAACCTTTGACTTTTCAAGGTCGCAAATTTTTGTGTAAGCACTTCGTAACAAATAGAAACCCCACGATTTTTTTTGAAATTTGTAGCAAAATTCAGGTAAGAGAGAAAAATAGTCAAATTTTCTCAGGGGGCCTTTGTCTCTTATTGCCCACTTAGGTTCAATAAGAGACAGATGTAAAAATCTTCAATGGGCAAGTCAGAAACACTTCTAGAGACGTTCTAACGTTCTAATATAATAATAACACCAAAAAAATTTTCAAATTTTCAAACATTTTCACCAAAACTGCCATTCAAAAATTTCATTTCTGAGGTCCTGGGAACAGCCCATTGCTGCACAAACCAAATTTACTTTCAAAAAAGCGTTCAAAATTGAAGGACCCTCCAAAGAAACAAATTAGGTTGAACAAAGCACCGTTTTTTCTTCCTACTTGTCACTGCTTTGGACATGCTATATCACATAATATTATCATCATAAAGTACGTCACAGCTCTAGATCAGTCTTCCAAAATAAATGTAAGAAAAATAATGTCATAATCAGTCTTTGGAAATAAAATTCGAACCTTATAAACATTATAAACCTAATTTTTTTTACTGAGAATTATTGACATAGGAAGGTCTGATTATCTTTTGAACATTGAAAAACTTGACATTGCCAAATAGAGAAAAATAAAAACATTATGAAACGTTGTCCTCTTTAGAAGGAATCCCAACCAACCTTTAGAAAAAATATAGAATTCCTATTCAAATTATATAATAATAGAGACTGGGGTATAAGAGACAAACTGTCTACAATTGCCCCAGCTGTTCACCAGCTGGAGGCAATAAGAAACATCGCAATAAATAATTAAGGAGTGGTCGTACAGGAATCCGGCAAAGAGATATTGAAGAGAATTGCATAAGAAAAGTCTGGAAAAACTTACCAGTTCGTAAAAGCCGGGTTGTTGGGCGGACGGAGCACTGACGGATAATAAGAGACACGCGTAACCTGACTTTGAAAGGAAGGGTTTTCGAAGATTACTCGGTGTTACCACGAAATGTGTCTGCGGATTTTCCTAACCCACTAAAATTTTACATCAGACCTCTGGTGAACTCTGTAGGCACTTTTTGGACAAATACAGCTTCGCGGGATATTTTTAAATCCTCATGTCTCTTATTGACCGTGTCTCTGATTACCCCACCTTCCCCTACCATGTATTATGAAATGATTTTCACGACCGTTATATCGATAAACGTAATTTTAATACGCAGAGACTCAAGTGTTAACACATTCTGATCTATACTTTACTAGAAGGATTGATTTAGGATATTTTTCTGTTTTTGAGATGCGAGCGAAGCGAGCATCCAAACCAGCAACCTAGACAGAACATTCGAACACACATCGAAAGCGTGGACCAATTCGATTGAAGACATCGGGTTTTTTCAATATGGCGATGTTCTGATAAGGAAGGGGTCACCTATTCTCGACTTCTACCGATTTCTTGTTCGCTCAGAAATAGCGGAAATGAGAGAAGTACTTGTACTGTCAAATAGGGATGGGATTAGGGGCGTTCCGATACAGCTTTCGATACGATATTTGGTATCGAATCAATGGTATCGATATCGATACAGTATCGAAAGAAAAATATCGATATGGGTAGTATCGAATGACAAAGTAAACTTAATTGCCTCGGAATCTCGGAGGCAAAAAATTCCAGACAAAACCAGACTTTGTGATCACATAGGAGTACAATAATGCAAAAGGAAATAATATAATATACAAAAATAAAAAAACATAATAGTATAAGTACGTAGGTAATATAAAAAGGGTATGAAGAAAATATTGATCCTATCTATTTTTGTCCTATGGTCGAGGAACATACAACAACAGTCAACAATACGATAGCAACACTAATGACACTAATAACAATCGATATAACGCTTATCATTGTCGCTTATTTTCGTTGTTACGAAAATTTTGAATTATGTTCACCAAGAGGTATTACTCATTCGATACTGCAGATTTTCTTTCGAATATCGGATGATTCGATACAGATACGATACCTGCAGTATCGAAACAAAAGTATCGATACCTACCCATATCGGTAGTATCGGAACGCCCCTAGATGGGATATCGGTGTCCAAATATCGGTTATGGCATCAAGACCAATATCGGTACTACCGATATATCGGTCTATGGACATCGGTATTAATCGATATATTGGCTAAATATTGATTCTCCTATTGATACTTGTTTTAACGATCCAAAACCAACGCAGTTTCGTGATAGCTACTATTAATTTTATAAATTTCATGTTACAACCTATTTGCATTGTAGGAAGATATCAGATAGGTTCCTACCTACCTTATACAGGGTGTCCCATCTATATGGGCCCATTAAGGGATTACAGCCATACGGTGCGAGCTATCAAAAATTAAACTGGACCTTTTCTATAGTATTTTCACTCTGCTTGAAGGTGGTGGAATCCGTTTTTCATGCCTCAAATCTTCGATTGAAACTTGTGGTTACATCTTGACCCCCTTTTTTATTTTAGTTTTCGATTCTACGTTGAATTTGGAAGAAAAAATGCATCGTTAAACATTTTTTTCTCAGAGACTTCGTTTCAGAGTTATTTCACTTTTTGCGAACATAAAAATCGACGAATTCTTTTAGAAAAAACGCTCTCCTCCAATTAACTTCAATATTTTTTTAGATTTTGACCATATTTTTGAAATAAGCATCAAATTTCCTATCAACAGAAGCCAGTTTCCATCGTCGAAAATCATCATGAAAGGATCGACATTTCAATTCTTGCATACAGTGGTAGTAAATAAGTAGTACACGTACAAATTTTACTAGACAAGTTTTATTGACACTTTTTATGTATAAGAATGTATAAGAAGAGGGAAGATGAAAAATGGCTTTTTCTAACTGTTTTACCGATTTTTGGTTTATTATTCAATAATAAACCATTGTAATCGCTCTGGAAAAAAAAAAAAAAATTCTAACCCCCCCCCCCCCTGAAAATTTCATGGTTTACGTTTCAAAGGGCGTAGAATCCGAATCTGCAATAAAAATTTTTCCGTCCGTCCGCCGAACGCACGATTCCTCCCAAACGGCTGGAGCAAAAGTTCTGGAATTTTCAGGAAAAATCATCTTGGTCCGACGACGCCCCAATTCTTGAGCCAGCTCTCTCACTCAATTTAAAGTGCCCTTTAAGGGCTGTCAAAGTTTTGTAAAATCCCTAAAAACCTCAAAACAAGTCGAATCGGCCTAAATATTTACCTATTTGAAGAACATACCATGAGGAATCGAATGAGCCCTTCCCCACGTCCGTAGGTCAAACCATTCCCGATGTATGGCCCGATTTATGGTGCCAACATTTGCGTTTTTTGGTTTATTATTGTTTGTTTGTAACCTAGTGATGCCGATAGCGTCGAGTTGTAGTGAATGTGGATACTGGAGTGATAGCCGATGTTGATACTTGTAGTTTATAGCCGATACACGGGTTGAAGCATTCTGATATGCATGAAACGCTGATGATATATAGGTAAATGTTATTCAATATTATTACTTGGGTAAATAAGTATTCTTTCACTCAGGTTTATTATTCAATTGGCTTTCGTTCATGATTTGAATCTGTACTAAGCTTTGGAGTGTGCGTGTTTCACAGGTGATAGAGCGATTATTGAATTTCAGAGAGATATGCATAGAGCACGTAAATCTGTTCTCAACAAAAATACCTATTTGGATTGATCAGTTGATCATATTTGTGTGCCTCCTGAAATTCAATAATCGCTCTATCACCTGTGTAAAACGCACACTGCAAATTCTTTCAGTGGGGTTAATTGTTCAATTTTATTCATTTGAGTTGCATTCATGATTTGAATTTCTACTAAGCTTTGGAGTGTGCGTGTTTTACAGGTGATAGAGCGATTATTGAATTTCAGGAGATATGCATAGACCACGTAAATCGGTTCTCAACCAAAACACCTATTTGGATTGATCAGTTGATGATATTTGTGTGCCTCCAACAACCTATTTGGATTTGGGGAAGCGAGTTGTAAAGGATTCGATAAATTCTAGTTGTTTTTAGTTGCATTTGGCGGGGGGGGGGGGGGGGGTTATTCAGGAGGCACACAAATATGATCAACTGATCAATCCAAACAGGTATTTTGGTTGAGAACAGATTAACGTGCTCTATGCATATCTCCTGACATTCAATAATCTCTCTACCCTGTGAAACACGCACACTCCAAAGCTTAGTAGAAATTCAAATAATGAACGCAAGCCAATTGAATAATAAACCCCAGTGAAAGAATTTGCAGCGTTTTTTCAGAGACGATGAAATTCATCCAGCATCCATGAACAACGTATTGTCAAAATCAGTCTACAATTCGTTTACTTTTTGTTTTGCCTCCCAAATGTGCCAATGCCTTCGCTTTTAGATGAACCAAATATAACCTTTATTATTGACTTTTTGAGTTACAGTTTCTTTGCCAAAAGAAATTTGGAGACATTGAAGTATGTAAGAGATTTTTTTTTAAAATGCAAGTTATATTCCCAACTAGACGATAGACGAAATTCTGAGAGAGCCTCCGACTTGAAACGTATCGAGCCGTAGTGGTAAACCTGTGTACAGAATTCTAAAATCCCTAGGCTGCCCTACTTATAGTCTGTAGACACTCCCCCCCCTTCACGAACATTCGAAGTTACCGTTTTGTTGGCTCGACTGTAGAAATGGCTTTTTCAACAGCCAAGATAATGAAAAACCGCTTATATGATACTGTTCACCGGAAGATACTGGCTGGGTCATGCTGAATTGAATCCAAATCAGCTTAGCCAACCTTGGGCGTTGAAAATCCTTAGGTTCGACACTAGCATACATGGTGGCAATTCCCTCTGCTACCTACTACGAGTAATTGAATGCTTAAGATCCAAGTATTCAAACGATGATTATTCTCAAATCCAATCCTGTTTTCTCTCGAGGTGAAATATAACGTGTGATTATCGCCCCGAATTCGGAGTTGGTGGGTGTAGTTGCTGACTGGCAGAATTTTTTATTCGTTTCTTGTGTGGGCTGTTGAAAAACAAATCCTTGGTCAAAGGAAACAGGAATGGTTATTCTTGGTTATGTTACTATTGACAGTTACGAGTCAATGCGAGGACTCCTGTGCCATATGAACTTAGTAAAATAACATTTTTTATTCACCAGGCTTGTCGAATATGTTGCCAAACGATGTTGTCGAGCACAGGCCGATGGCAGGAAGTACGTTGGGAGTTGATATATTTGATTGTGTGCGTCATAGGAGACATCAACACAAGAAGCTAACAAGGGGCGTTTTTTAGTTGGAACACGGCAGGTTCTGTCGGAGCGAGTACGAAAATAGCCCGGTCGCCCAGAGCGGGAAATGTCTTCATATTCGACGGAGGGCGTGATGCGACGAGCCTGATGTGGGCCTCGATTCGAAAACAAGTCGGCGTGACTAAGACGGGGGCAGAAAATGGCTACCTTGTTACATTTCGCTCTTCCCTAAAAACCTCAAAAAAATCAAGACGGCCTAAGTTTGGACTTTTTTTGAAGAACTTTCCATCCAGGAATCGAATGAGCCCCTCCCCAGGTCTGTAGCTCAAACCATTCCCAATGTATGGCATGATCTTATGCTGCCAACATTTGCATCCACATTCACTACATCACTAGGTTTCTGCGATCAAAACAAAAACAACAGCGTTTTTTTTGTTTCTGTTTTGATCGCAGTAACCTAGGTTTTTTTTTTTTTTTTTAAAGCGTATATTTATATATTTATTATATATTATATATTGAACATAACAACTAGTTACATCATACATACATACAGTAAGTAACTATCAAGTTATTTAGCTATAACATAATTACGCAATTTTATGGTGAGAGTTCACTAACTAGCACCACACTACACTATCACATCGGTATCAGCATCCCAAGTCCAAGGGTTTGTTCCTCTTCAGGCGCCGAATAGTACTGGAGTTGTCAAGAAGCTGAATGGCTTCCAAATTAGTATGAGCGTGAAGCCGCTGTTCATATCTTCGAGCTAATTTTTTCGCAGTATCTCTTACGGTTTCCACTCTGAGATCTTTATGGAGGTCGTCATTTCTGATGTACCAGGGAGCGTTTACTGCACACCTCAGTACTTTATTTTGGAAAGTTTGAATCATTTGCATGTTGGATTTTGCTGTGCAGCCCCATAGTTGGATGCCATAAGTCCAAATAGGCATTAGCAATGTCTTATACAGAAGAATTTTGTTATAAACGTAGTAACCTAGTGATGTAGTGAATGTGGATACTGGAGTGAACTCCTAAAAGGGTTTATAGCCGATACACGGGTTGAAGCATTGAGATATGCATGAAATGCTGCTAATTCTTCCACTGGTGTTTATTATTCAATTTTATTCATTTTGCTTGCATTCGTGATGTGATTATCTACTAAGATTTGGAGTGTGCGTGTTTCACACATGATAGAGCGATTATTGAATTTCAGGAGATATGCATAGAGCACGTAAATCGGTTCACAACCAAAATACCTATTTGAATTGATAGTTGATGATATTTGTGTGCCTCCTGAAATTCAATAATCGCTCTATCACCTGTGAAACACGCACACTCCAAAGCTTAGTAGAAATTCAAATCATGAATGCAAGCCAAATGAATGAAATTGAATAATAAACACCAGTGGAAGAATTTGCAGCGTTTTGCATTCTAACGGGGTTTTCTCGACCAAATAAAATAATAAAATTAGTTTTTGATATACCATTTGAAAACTGATCTTTTGGTGCAAAAAAACTGAGCTGTTTGTTTCTCTGTGTGTGCCTGTGACAAATGTTATAGACGCTAACAAGCTGGGTGGGAATTTTTTAACGATTTCCATGATTTGTTACTGCTATGGTACAGTAAGTGCTTCTGAACTGATGCCTTCAGATACCTTCCAGCTTGGTTGAAAACCTCGTCGATTCGATGAAGTTCTGTTTGTTGGAAGTTGTCTAGCAAAAAGGAGGGCCATCGAGGTATTATTCCATTTTTGAAGCTCGATTTTTGCTGTTTTCCGAATACGAACACTTTTTTGCCCCGATAAAAATGAATTCGGTGACGTCTGTTCTAAATTTCGCCTGGTTTGTTCATGTTAGATTATAAAACTACAGTCATGAATTCTATCACACAACTAACTTTTATTGATAAACATCTTATGTCGTTAAGAACAATATAACAGGTGACCAATAATAACTATTCTTGAAGCTTACCTTTTTCCCCTCCTTCTTCAACCTTTTTTCGTGAAATTAATTGATCAGCATGTTTCCTTTTCAGAACCTCGCCAGTCAACACTTCATATGAATACGGTCCATTCCTCTTTTGTATTATCCCTGCTGTCCATCCATGATTCCGTTCATTTCTAACCCTTACTTCTTCTCTCTCCCCGAATTCTCTAAGTTCCTTTATCTTTGGTTTTTCTCCTACTTGTTGCTTCCACAGTTTCCTTTTCATCTGCTTTCGAATGTTTGGCTTAATGTTGTCCAGTATTGTTGGAAGCCTCCTACCGAAAAATAACTCCGCTGGGGCTCTGCCTGTCGTTTTTTGTGGGGCATTTCTGTAACTGAACAGAACATTTTGTAATGCTAATATAGAATCCTTCATTCCTTTCTTCGTTGCTTTATATCTCCCTTTCAATGTTCTAATTAGGCGTTCCACCAATCCGTTACTTTTCGGGTGGTACGGGGTTGTTTTAATGTGCTGGATTGAGTTGTTCTTGAAAAAATTGTCAATCTCGTCTGATACAAACTGAGGTCCGTTATCAGTCACAATTTCCGTTGGGATCCTGTATCTGCTAAACCATCCTCGCAGTCTTTGTATCAATACAGTTGATGTGGTTTTCTGTAAGCATTCTACCTCCGCCCACTTTGAAAACGCGTCGATAGCCACTAACCAGGTTGCCCCGTCCACTGGCCCCGCCAGATCCAAGTGGATTCGTTCCCAAGGTTTCTCAGGAATATTCCAAGGGTACAATGGTACCTCCTCGACGTTATCCCGGTTTTCCTGACAAGCAACACATCTTTTCACGTATTTTTCCACATCATCGTCAATCTGTGGCCACCAGACATAATACCTAGCAATCGCTCTCATGGTTGCTATTCCAGGATGTCCACAATGTAGAACTTTCAAAATATCTACCCTCATTTTACTAGGTACGACAACTCTTCCAAACCATAATAGGACATCATCTTCAACTGTCAGTTCTTCTCTTCTTAATCTGTACAATTTTAATTCGTCTGGTACTTTATCTGGCCAACATTTTTTGTCAATGTACTGTTTCTTTGAAAAGTTGGTTGACTTGAAACTCTTTGTTTAAGATGTGTGTGAATACCTTCATTTAGTATCCCGTTTTTCAAGGTTTTTGAGGAGCTGCTATAATATTCGTGAAAAGCGAAGTGGGTGTACGGAGACATTTTTTACTGAGTTTATCTATTTGCTCTAAGTAAGATCGTAAATTTGGAACAAAAATCATCATTTTGGGGCAAAATCCATCTCGATGCGCCGTTCTAAGGAGTGCTGTTTGATTTTGATTCTGGCAAAACAGACGCGGCCATTTTCGACGCTCATCGATTCAGTTATTCGGCATAATGTGCCGTGGAGATTGGCGAACGGTGATAGCATAGGTAGGTACGCGACGTCGGTGAGTCATAGGACCCCCAGCGAGTGGAAGGCGCTCCCAGCTGGAGGCCCAGGGTCGTCACCGCTCACACTGACTTAACTCCCCTGCGCGTGAGTCACTCAATTCGCAAGGTGTACGGGCTGTAACCCGTTTCTTCTTTTGAATTCTTCAGATAACAAGGAGCTTCATGGCGACTTTTTCAATCATGGGTAGACGAGGGTTTCTATTTCATCCAATAAACGCAGTCTGATGTAGTTAGGGTTCTTAAAAGACGTTCTACCGAAGAAAAAGTCTAACATTTTCGAAGCCAATCTCTTGCTGCATATACAGGGTGTCCCGCACTTAGTGTAAAAAAAAAATTGGGTGAAACTACATGGAAAATGGAGTAAATCGCCGCCAACCGCGATTTTTTTCTCAACCCGTTGCTGAGATATGCTATTTTTAAGAGTTTTTTCAAAAAATCGCGTTTTTCGCCATTAAAACGCTTTTTTCTCGGCAATTTCCCAACATTTTTGCACATTTGACCACATTTTCGGAATCTGCGTTAAATTTCCTATAAGATGAAGTTACTTTGATTTCCAAAACGCGTCTTCCAAACACCGAAATTTTCAATCAAAGATGAACATTTTTCGCAAAGTGAAATTTTTCAAAAACTTGGAAAGCTTGGCGTGACCACAAAAATAATTTTTTTCATTGTCAAATTTGATAAAAACTTCTCCCACTTCTAAGCTTTCCAACGGCGTCTCAACCATTTAATTCTGATTGGAATTGACGGAGAAATTAAAGTTCGAATGCCAGAAAACGTGTAGTTTGGAGGTAGAAGTTGGTAGGTGACGTACGATATGGGCCACAGAAACTGATTTTTCTCGATTTCAATTAATGTTTTCATCTTCACTTCATCTTATAGGAAATTTAACGCAGATTCCGAAAATGTGGTCAAATGTGCAAAAATATTGGGAAATTGCCGAGAAAAAAGCGTTTTAATGGCGAAAAACACGATTTTTTGAAAAACCTCTTAAAAATAGCATATCTCAGCAACGGGTTGAGAAAAAAAATCGCGGTTGGCGGCGATTTACTCCATTTTCCATGTAGTTTCACCCAATTTTTTTTTTTTTTTTTTTACACTAAGTGCGGGACACCCTGTATAAAACGAAAACGTTCTTGATTAAATTGCAAACACCAATCCACACCTTGAAACACCATCTTCAGCAAAATTTTCTCCCTCTACTTAGTTCTATTTTGGTTTATTATTCCCAATGTTCAACTTTTGTAATCGACAAAGAATATTTGACACCCTCAAAATTCGTTGGTTCGGTTTCTACAGTCGTTCTTTGAAGATAGTTATAACATGGGTGCCCATAGGGGGGGGGGGGGGGGGGGGGTCCTAGAACAATTTTGGGGGGTGGCTAAAGTTGATTGAAACAGTGTTTAACGTGACGGCATTTAAAAATATTACATTACTAGATAGAACGTACATGAAAAAAAAAAAAAAAATTACGAAAAATCTGAAATTGTCAGGAAAAATCCATGTTGGTCCGACAACGCCCCGATTCTTCAGCCAGCTCTCTCGCTTACTTTAAAGAGTCCTTTAAGGGTTGTCAAAGTTTTGCAAAATCCCTAAAAACCTCAAAAAAAAAGTCAAGGCGGCCTAAATTTGGACTTTTTTTTAAGAACTTTCCATGAAGAATCGAATGAGCCCCTCCCCAGGTCCGTAGCTCAAACCATTCCCGATGTATGACCCGATTTATGGTGCCAACATTCGCATCCACATTCACTACATCACTAGGTTACTGCGATCAAAACAAACACAACAGCGGTTATTTTGTTTTGATTGATCGCAGTAACCTAGTGATGTAGTGAATGTGGATACTGGAGTGAACTCCTAAAAGGGTTTATAGCCGATACACGGGTTGAAGCATTCTGATACGCATGCTCCGTCTTACGAAATTTAAAATTTTGAAATTGAATATTTTTCCACTGTAATCGCTCTTGAAGAAAACGCTGAAAATTTTCCCACTGGTTTTTATTGTTCAATGATGCATGATTTGAATTTCTACTAAGCTTTGGAGTGTGCGTGTTTCACAGGTGATAGAGCGATTATTGAATTTCAGGAGGCACACAAATATGATCACTGATCAATCCAAATAGGTATTTTGGTTGAGAACCGATTTAAGTGCTCTATGCATATCTCCTGAAATTCAATAATCGCTCTATCACCTGTGAAACACGCACACTCCAAAGCTTAGTAGAAATTCAAATCATGAATCATTGAATAATAAACCCCAGTGAAAGAATTTGCAGCGTTTCAAATGTTATTTCTTATTTTTTGGTTTATTGGCTGGGGTTTTTAACAATCTAAGTGGTTATCGTGATTCAATTTCTTATTCCTCTATATGGTATATGTATAATGATTTGGTAAGGGTTATTAGAAGAGGTGCGCAATTTATTATATTACAATACAAATTTCTTTGAATGTTGTTCCAAGAAATTTATTAAATGTTGGATTCTCTAATTAAAATATTGTCCAGATATATCGAATGTAATTTATTTTAAAGAATTATTACTTAACCAATATAATTCGCCCTCAAAACAGACTTCTATGAAGAAATTTTCTTTAAAGGTTTATTTTAAAATTGTTGGGGTTATTGCACTAGCTTCCCAAGAAAATTGGCTAAGAGTGTTCTATCATTAAATTTTTAGTTGAATACGAAAGTGGGTCATTCCACGTCAAATCGACCTATCGTTGCAGGTGACCCTCTCGGATTTTGATCAAACTTGGCATAAATGTTTGTTTTTATAAGAAAAAAATATTTGCCGAGTGGTTTTGCGAAATGTCGCCGGGTTGTCTAGATACGGTATAGGTCTTCATTCCGAAATTGACAAAACCTGTATGTAGTTTTTTGGCCATAACTCCGTTGTTTTTTGACTTACAGAGCTCCCAAAAAAACTATTTTGAAGCTAATAGAACAGGCTTTAACAATTTAGAGCCAAAAAATCTTTTTTTTTTTAATTTTTTTTTTTAATTTTGAAAATTTTAAAATATTTTTTGAATGTCATCCGCAATTTTCAAAAATTTTTTGGGGGTGTTTTTATGTTCTTTGATATGTAATCAAACTGAGAAAAAATTTTGGTGAGGGTAATATTTCTTATAAGGGAGATGTTACTAACTTCTATACTAACTTCTGGCATATGCACAGTTTGGTCGGCCCTGTACACAGTTCTTAAATTTCTCTATGTTATCAATGTTTGGAAGTTGTCAATGGGTGAGACAGAGTCTTTAATCATAAGACCCCCACCAAATGTATGTAATTAGCATCAAAGTTATTATTTAAGATTAAGCTTGTGGCTTACAAGGAATGTTCGCATATATCAACATGGAATTGTAGGGAACAGGTGAAATAAGTAGAAATATTATGTAGTCTGTGCACAGTTTGTTATAGCACGACTGAATTTATTTTGTTAAAACTTATTTCAAGCGAAATTTTAGTCAAAATAGTAAAACTGGTCAAAATGAGAAACTGGGTAAAACATATGGCACTCCGCCGGCTGTGGGAATTTTCGATCTGTGAACAAAAACAAATTTGAATGAGTTCATAGCCATTTTGTCGGATAATCGTTTCCGTTGACAACTATCGAATGCCGTAGATCTGTACAACTGGGCAAAAACGTCCATTACCGGGATGGTGATTCAGTTCGTCAGTGATACGGAGGTTGCAGCAGTGAAAAGGAAGCTCAGCTCCAGGTTCCGAAACGCTAGGGAAGTCACCGGCATCCGATCATTTCACGCCGTAATTCCATGCAGTGAGACTACTGTTCTGCTAAAAGAGCTATCAAGTTCAGATAGATCTACATCACTGACACTGCAGGACGCTGGTCAGGACTAACGCTCAGATGTTAGTCAAACAAAATCAAAATTTCAGTTGGGACGGTACTGACAAAATTCGATAGTTGTCAATGGAAACGATTATCCGACAAAATGGCTATGAACTCATTCAAATTTGTTTTTGTTCACAGATCGAAAACTCCCACAGCCGGCGGAGTGCCATATGTTTTACCCAGTTTCTCATTTTGACCATTCCTTGTAAGCCACATGCTTAATCTTAAATAATAACTTTGATGCTTTTGCTTTGATAGTTTTTTTGGGAGCTCTGTAAGTCAAAAAACAACGGAGTTATGGCCAAAAAACTACATACAGGTTTTGTCAATTTCGGAATTAAGACCTATACCGTATCTAGGCAACCCGGCGACATTTCGCAAAACCACTCGGCAAATATTTTTTTCTTATAAAAACAAACATTTATGCCAAGTTTGATCAAAATCCGAGAGGGTCATCTGCAACGACAGGTCGATTTGACGTGGATTTTTAGCCGTTCAGAGTGTTTAACGGCGAATTTTCTTATTGTGGCAGCAACGCTCTCGATCTTCAAATCATTATGAAGGTTGTCGTTCCGAATGTACCAAGGTGCATCGACGATGTTCCTTAATACTTGGTTCTGGAATGTTTGTACAATCTTGATGTTGCTATTAGCAGTGCAGCCCCACAACTGCACACCATAGGTCCACACAGGTTTTAGGACCTGCTTGTACAACATAAGCTTATTAGACGTTGACAGCTGCGAGTGTCTGCCCATAAGCCAGTACATTTTTCGATACCTAATATCAAGCTCCTTCCACTTTTTCTTGACATGCTCTTTCCATTTCAATTTGGCATCAAGCGTCATCCCAAGGTACTTTGCTTGGTTAGAGTAAGGGATGGTCTTTCCGTCCAGTATAACAGGTATGTACTTAACCTTTTTATAGGTAAAGTCTACATGTATTGACTTTGCCTCGTTCATTTTAATTTTCCACTTCTTCGCCCATCCGTGGATTTTTACTAAAGATTTGTTGAGCTTAGAAACTGATTCAACAGTATCTTCTGCAACTGCCAATACTGCAGTGTCATCAGCAAATGTAGCTGTTGTATTTTGTTCTATTTCTGGTAAGTCACTAGTATATATAAGGTATAATACTGGCCCTAACACACTGCCTTGAGGAACTCCAGCTTTAATCTCTTGCAAATCAGAGTAGGCATCCTCTTGTCTAATACGGAAGTATCGATCAGTTAAGTAAGAAGCTAATATCCGTGAATAACATGATGGTAACCATTTTCTCAATTTGAATTTGAGTCCTTCGTGCCATACTTTATCGAATGCTGATTTGACGTGGAATGACCCAAGTCCATTTAGTCACTTTTTTGGATAAAACTATCATAGATTCACATCGATCGAATGTGCAAGGTTATATTCGTAACAAGCCTACTAATGTCGGTAAGAATTGGACCGCAAATGAGGAGAGGTTTATCAAAACTTAACATCTCCCCTCCTGACCAAAAAAAGATTTTTTTGCTGTTTTGGACTTGGGTTCTAGGTCTACACAAGTGGTGAGAACTGCTCCTTTCAAAAGTGTACGTTTCCCCTCGAAATAGAACAGCGAAAACGTGTGTTTTTGTCAAAACTTAACGTCTCCACACTCCAAAATTCATCTGCAAAATCACGTTTGTCAACACCAAAACTTAACATCTCCCCATATTTTTTAAACGGGTTGGCGGGTTTTTTCGAAACTCAACATCTCCAAAACGCGTAACTTATGTCTCTCATTTTCGAGTTTATTTCTTAGTTTTCCTGTAGTTGGCATCACATCCTTGGACGATCAGTTACATTGGTTTATTGACCTTACACTAGATCGCGTTGCATTTCATTATACCACTCAGCTTCGCGTTACGGCAAGTGTTTCGGCTCAAAACTTTGATCGAGTGTGTTGTTATTTGCAGGGAAGTCATTCGTTTTAGAATAGTAACGCATTGTTTTGTGATTCGCTATGGACAGTTTGGTGAAGGACTTGACTAGTGGAAGCTGGAGGAAGACACCTAGATGTTTACCAGAAAGTCGGAGGAATCAGTAACAAACCTTCGAAATCAGAACCTTTGACCGGATCTGAGATTTCTTTATTACCACCCTTCTCGAGAAATGAGGGTGATTATAACGAAATTTCAGATCCGGTCGAAGGCCCTGATTACGAATTTCGTCTGCTCAACTACCGCCTTGCCCTATCAAGGAACGATTTCGCAACATCAGCAGAAAAAGAAAGGACGAAGAAAACTTGCCGATTCTCAGAGAGCCCCCAAAACAAAACAGGCTGACCAGGGAGAAGAAGAAAGGCGTGCTACAACTTCTTGAGCTACACTTCGGTACGGATTGGCGCGAACTACCCGAGTTGAATTGGTTCCGGGGCCCTTGTGAAGTTGCAGAAGATGCACCGAAGAGGGTACTTCGGATGAAATGGAGTCCTGCTATTGTTTGGGAGTGGACCGTTCTTCTACACACATTTAATAGGGATGATAACTTTTCAATCAACCCAAATTCTGTATTTGAAAGGCCTTCAATGCATTTTTCATCTAATGTTAATGAAACAAATACCTTATAAAAACGTAAATGTTTTCGTACATGAGTTTGATTTTTAATCTGCTCCCGCAAAAACGTCGAGTTTTTGTTTTTATCAAAATTTGACATTTCCATGTGTTTGTATCAAAGCACAACATCTCCAAAATACTTTTCTTTGTAACCAGGTCAGGTTCAATGATACGAGGATGTATTTTCGAGTAAACACCAAGTAGTCCAGTCATATTAGACAATTTTTTTGCCAAACATTGCAAAAAGTACTGTAGGCAGGCTGCAGCTCCTCCTCAAAAGCTTATCCTGCAAGTGCAGGAAGGGTTGCTTCGGTTCCTACTCATGCAGGAAGGCAGGCCTCAAGTGCTCCGCTCTATGCAAGCATTGTGAAGGCAGAGAGTGCACAAACACTCCTCCCATCGAGGAGCTAGATGAGGAGGACTTGGATGAGGAATTTATAACCCCTGAAGACCTCCCAGCCCCCCCCCCCCCCCAAAGATCCCCAGAATAATGAAAACCGAAATTCTTAAATGCTTTTTAGTGTGAGTGTTAATGTTTTCATGTATTATAACTGGTACATACCTACTCATATGAACCACTTTTTGTCTTAATTATTTATAATTTATTTCATTTTATGACCTACTGTCAATTTAAATGTTAAGTTAAATATGTTTAATGTATGCGAAACGTTTCAGTCCCTACCTAGTTACATAGTTTTACACAAATAACTCAACATTTATTCAACTTTTCCTTGAACCGCGTTTCTACTTATTTTGGTTTTCTGTAAGTTAAAAAAAATCTATGATAGATACAGGTCCCCCGATGGTCTTAAAATGAAGGTAATTAAATGTCCTACAACTTCATTCCTCACAAGTTTACTGTAGAATGACTATTTACACCAATATATCGGTCAAAAATAGACCAAAAGTTAAAATTTTCACTTTTTGGAAAAATTTGTCAATATTTGCAGAGCTGTATCTCTGGAACTAATGGAGCTACAGAGTCCAATTACGTCTCAAATTGTAGCATATTTTATCTAGTTTAACAAAGGATAAGAGTCTTTTCTCATCAAAAGGCTCCTTTGGTGACTTTTTTGCGAAAAACTGAAAACAGTGCGAAAATTTCGTGGTTTTTCGGCTGTAACTCCCGTCGCTCGCGGTTTTCAGGCCTGCAAATCTAGATTCGTACTATCTGGGTGAACCCTAACAACATATTCAAAAAGGAAGTTTACAGTACTTTTTGCAATGTTTGATGTTTTAAATGACTGGCCTAAAGGGATGAATAATGATCTTATTAATGTGGTTGGTTTGATTTTAAAAGCTTCTACGGCTCTGTATTACGTTTTTCGGCTCTGCTGAAAATTTTCCAAAAGTGGGGATGTCAAGTTTTGATAAACCTCTCCTCAAATGATCCTGGTCACGGAAGACCATACGCTCGAATCATCGTGGGGCGGACTCGGTACTTGAGGGCTGCATTTCGATATCGGATCTTGGCTCGGGGCGAGCCATCATCGCGTGGGCTAAAACGAACTTTGAAGGGCGATATTATTTCGAGAGCGGGGATATTTCAGTAGCCTTCGAGGACGTTATTTTCGACTCGGATGGACAGCCAATGACCACCTAGTCATCCCATCTATGTTCTCCCGAACGCCCCTTCTGATGACTTTTAATACCCCAGCAATCCCAAACCGCATGTGCATTCCAACGGCTCCTGGCACAGAGTTTTTCGTTTTATTTTTATAAACGTTCGAGGTCGCTGCCCTTCAATTTTTAATTTTATCGCCGAAGGTACCGTAATAGGAATCGAGTCTCCAATCGTTAGATGTAAGATAAATAACTTGCCACTCTTCGCCGTCTATATATAGTCAACGTGATTACAAAAACGCTAAAGAAAAACGGTTTCTTTATTCTTCTTATTACTGAGTAGTGTTTCTTAAATCCTTGATCGATCCTTAAATAAAGTATAAATTGGAATTTAATACGATTTAGCTATGTTGAGGTTCAGATGCAAGATGGCTTCATCGTATGCGAGCTGTCCGGTATAACAACAACGAACACCATTAGCTAACTGACCTCATCCAAGACCTATCCCAAAATATCTCATGCCCAAACGCTGATTTCGTTAAAAAAAAAAAAAAAAAACGCTGCAAATTCTTTCACTGGGGTTTATCATTCAATTGGCTTGCATTCATGATTTGAATTTCTACTAAGCTTTGGCCACATTCACAGGATATAGAGCGATTATTATTTCAGGAGGCACACATATATGATCAACTGATCAATACAAATAGGTATTTTGGTTGAGAACTCCTTACGTGTTTAATATCATTAAATTCAATACCAGATGAACAAAATTGATTCTATCCAGTAGAAGCTCTAGGATACAGCCCAACAAACGAGGAAACTAGGGACGGTCATATTGAGAAGTTTACCACAATTTCCAATGATGCTCTGCACTGATAGTTCAACCTCTGACTACAAATTTTATTCATGAGCTGTACCTCCTGCAAGTTTGAATTTCTACTAAGCTTTGGAATGTTTCTCAAATATAAACTTTAAAATGGCCACTACTGGAGCAGTGGCCACTACCGGTGCCGTTACCTTAGTGTTTCTTAAATCCTTCATCTTTCGTTATATATAAAGTATACAGGGTGGCCAAAATTTAATGGACCAAACATTTATCCCCTCAATTTCCGAACGTAAAAAAAAATTTCAAATGATAACTTCACTAATTTTTAACAAGGAATTCAAATATCATAATGCGATTTGCGCATCAACTTTATTATTTCAAACGGGAACCCCCATTTTTTTATTGCAAATTCGGATTCTGCTCAAGATTTCATGAAAATTTGACCCCTCAACCAATTTTTTTGATTGCGCGTAACCGGTTCAGCGAGCACGCAAAGTTGCGCAACCCCGAATTTGTCAAATAGTTGATAATGGTGCTCTGTAAAGTGTGGCATATGACTTTTCGTTGTTAAACGCTGTATAATGAATTAACGCTGATGTTGAAGATGCTATCCGTTTTTTAATTAGACTTAATTTTTGCGGAACAATGACCAAAATTTGTTTATTTCGCGAGAAAATTCATCATTCACTCCTACTTTCAACTCTCAGATTAAGATAATTTTTCACTTGATCACTGAAGAAGGTTTCGATCTTCTATTCTTACATTTTTCAACTAGACCTTGAAATTTATTCCACGTAACAATCTGAAAACAGGGGCCTAGAATAAAAAAAAACGGGCGCGAAATAAACGAATTTCCGTCATTATTCCGCAAAAATTATGTCAAATCAAAAAACGGATAGCATCACCTGAATCAGCGTTACAAAACAAAGAAAATTCATATTCCGCACTTTTCAGATCACCATTATCAACTATTTGACAAATTCGGGGTTGCGCAACTTTGCGTGCTCGCTGAACCGGTTACGCGCAACCAACAAAATTTGTTGAGTGGTAAAATCTTCGTGAAATCTTGAGCAGAATCCGAATCTGCAGTATCGTTCCCGTTTGAAATAACAAAGTCGATGCGCAAATCGCGCATTTGAGCGCAGCCCGCGAAATTGTGATATTTGATTTCCTTGTTGAAAATTAGTGATAATTATCATCTGAAATTTTTGTTAGGCTCGGAAATTTCGGAGATAAATGCCTGGTCCATTAAATTTTGGCCACCCTGCATATTGGAATTTAATACGATTTAGCTATGTTGAGGTTCAGATGCAAAATAGCTTCATCGTATACGAGCTGTCCGGTATAACAACAACGAACACCATTAGCTAACTGACCTCATCTCAAGTTCCCTCGAAAGACCTATCCCAAAATATCTCATGCCCAAACGCTGATTTCGTTAAAAAAAACGCTGCAAATTCTTCCACTGGGGTTTATCATTCAATTGGCTTTCATTCATGATTTGAATTTCTACTAAGCTTTGGCGTGTTTCACAGGTGATAGAGCGATTATTAAATTTCAGGAGATATGCATAGAGCACTTAAATCGGTTCTCAACCGAAATACCTATTTGGATTGATCAGTTGATCATATTTGTGTGCCTCCTGAAATTCAATAATCGCTCTATCCTGTGAAACACGCACACTCCAAAGCTTAGTAGAAATTCAAATCATGAACGCAAGCCAATTGAATAATAAACCCCAGTGAAAGAATTTGCAGCGTTTTTTTGGTTGATTCTTAAATTCCAGGAGAATGTCCAAGTTGTCGCTGGGTAATTGATGTGAATCAAAGTTAGATTTGCGAGGCTCATGAAAAACGAAGCATCTGCAAATGAATTCGACCGTTGTGTCCTTTTCATTAGCGTTGCACAACGGACGCAGTCAAGTCTGGTTAAAAACCAATTCAAAGTCGTGGGGAGACAATTAAGTATTTTCTTGCATGCAATTCTGATTTGTTGGTCGTGGCAGCGACTCTGAAGGGGTGAATTGTTGTTCGTTTGCTCCATCTGTGGATTTCTTTTGTACAATAATTTTCCTTTCCATGATCCATAAATAAGGTGACCAGACGTCCCCGTTTTCCGGGGACAATCCCCGTTTACAGGACGCTGTCCCTGGTTCCAAAGCATCGAAACTTCCCTTATATTTTCTGGTTTAATGTACGGTTGGTATCGCTGTAGCTCTTATACAATTACATGTCCCCGGTTTTCTGAATCTTTCCCAACGAAAAGAGGAATAATCTCCGATTATTGCCATCGACACTTCGCTTATATTTTCTGGTTTAATGTGCGGTTGGTATCGCTGTAGTTCTTATACAATTACCCAAGTTGGCACTCTGCATGCGGGCATGCGCACTGATTACGTTACGGTTGTTAGATGAACGTATCCAACATTGATCCTATCAGCCGTCTGCTACGTGTAGTACGCTTTTCAAGTGAATGCGTGAAATGTGCGAGGCATCTGTCTACACTGGGTCGTCATTGTCTTTCAGCGCATAACTATGAGCGCCTCTTCTTTCAGTTTAATGGAATTCTGCTCACCGATTTCCCACAGTGCTCAGTGCATCCTGATTTCTTTATAGTTTCTTACTTACCGATTGAAATATTGACACCAGAATCATGAGTGGAAAAGGTACCTAACGGCGGTATACATTTAATCAACAGCTTTGGAAGGACTTTCTTCACAGTCAAGACTATGCAGATCCAGACTCTTTCATCTTCCACTTAAAAAAAAAATACTAACAGCACTGTGAGTCCTGCGAATCAGGGTTCTTAGTACCGTACAAATGAACTATTTCAGGGGGGTGCAGATGGGAAGCCACCCACCCTCGGTAGCCCCTATACCTGTGCCCAAATTTGCTACACTTTAATCACAATGTCGTCGGACCTTCACCTGTCCCCGGTTCACTCCAGGAAAATATGGTCACCTTACCATAAACCATATAAATAAAAAAGGATTAAGATAGAACGTTGTCTACATTTCCATGAAAATAATGAGTGAAATAACTCGATTTCTGTGGTTAGGTCATCATCAGTAATAAACTTGAACTGAAGGTCCATCGCAGGAAGTGCATCTTAAATATGCCCAAGTGAAAGGAGATTGAATCCTATTGGCTCAGGGAAGTGAAAGGGAGGGGGCGGACCAACCAATGCCGCTTAAGGCTTACAATGTGAAAGGGAGTACAAACAGTAACATTAAGGAGAGGGGTAGCCAAACTTATTGCAAAAATGCACCCATTAATGGTGAAATATTTTGAGGAATAACCTCATTTATACATTTTCCTAACCTGAAAAAGTTCTTAACAATTACGGATTTTTCTTGCCCATCCAACGTACCTCCTTTTTCTGGGAAAAGTGAGGAAATTCTACGTATTGCCTGTTTGTCAGTTCAAAAATAAAGCTGCGATTGGACTCAACCAGATGACTTGCAAAAGCAGAATCACCTTTGTTGTACCTGAAATCATTTTCATGCTCTTCGGTTCGTTCCCTAAATTTCCTACCAATTTTACCACAGTACTGAAGCCTACATGAACATTTTAGTTGATAAACCCCACTTCTATCCTGAACGTGAATTTTATCCTTAACCGAATCCAAAGAAGCTTTAAGATTATTTTAATTCTCGAACCTAAAATTGAAACCTCTGGACGACAGAATTTTACCAAGGTTCCGAAATTTTCCCATAATAAGGTATACTAATTCACTCAATAATTTATGATTTATAATTTATTTCCACTACATTACTTATGGCTATACTTTTAATAACAGATATTACAACAACCCTGTTGTCTTAACATGACGAGCTCTAGTGATCGACCTCAGTTGAACAAATTACTGACATTTATATGTGCAATCTGAAGTATGTGTTTAAATTAACGTGTACGTTCAACCGACCCTCTGATTTTTGGTCGAACAAAGATGGATTCCTTGACATCTCCATGCTGTACATCTTGGAAATCAGGTTCATGTTTATTATTTTGTTATCTACTAACATTTTCCTTAAAGACCAGTTGCAGTTCTTGTTGTATTTGAACTTGTTGCGAACTGTGGATTTCAAAGCGTTGTTTTGCTATTCTCTTTTGCAGGCGATGGAAGACGGGCAAGGGAGGTACGGGCCGGAATGCGACTGGTGGTCTCTGGGAGTCTGCATGTATGAAATGCTCTACGGCGAAACGCCTTTCTACGCAGAGTCCCTCGTGGAGACCTATGGAAAAATCATGAACCACAAGGTGAATATTTGATACTCTTCTTCAGTATAATTTCAAACTCTGACGCTCTGTATGCTGGGAAGTAAGATTAAGAAGGTTCTACTTTGAATCTCTGGAAGCTACATTCAAATATAATTGAGGTAGGTCACTAATTAATCACATTTTGCCAAAGAAACGAATAGCTGAATATGAAAAAGGGAGACATTTCTCCATTTCATCTGAAGAGTGTAGTGCCGTATGGGATCCCACTTTCAAAATTTCAAATCAAAACTGTTTTTGCGGTCTTAGCTCCTGGTCGCTCCTGGCGCCCTGGTACCCGTACTAGCTAAGTCTGGAGTCATGAAAACGCTCCTTCCCCACTCCCCAGATGCACTGGTATATAAAGAGGAAAGGTAACGGATGGTGGGGCAGCAATACGCTGGGGATTGTAGGATTATTAAGGTCAGCAACCAGGGCTAAAGGGAGGGTAGCGTTCAACTGTTTTTGTGGTCTTAGCTCCTGGTCGCTCCTGGCGCCCTGGTACCCGTACTAGCTAATTCTGGAGTCATGAAACCGCTCCTTCCCCACTCCCCAGATGCACTGGTATATAAAGAGGAAAGGTAACGGATAGTGGGGCAGCAATTCGCTGGGGATTGTAGGATTATTAACGTCAGCAACCTGGGCTAAAGGGAGGGTAGTGTGTGGGGGGTTCAACTGTTTTTGTGGTCTTAGCTCCTGGTCGCTCCTGGCGCCCTGGTACCCGTACTAGCTAATTCTGGAGTCATGAAACCGCTCCTTCCCCACTCCCCAGATGCACTGGTATATAAAGAGGAAAGGTAACGGATGGTGGGGCAGCAATACGCTGGGGATTGTAGGATTATTAAGGTCAGCAACCAGGGCTAAAGGGAGGGTAGTGTGTGGGGGGTTCAACTGTTTTTGTGGTCTTAGCTCCTGGTCGCTCCTGGCGCCCTGGTACCCGTACTAGCTAATTCTGGAGTCATGAAACCGCTCCTTCCCCACTCCCCAGATGCACTGGTATATAAAGAGGAAAGGTAACGGATGGTGGGGCAGCAATACGCTGGGGATTGTAGGATTATTAAGGTCAGCAACCAGGGCTAAAGGGAGGGTAGTGTGTGGGGGGTTCAACATATCCAATTGTTTTCTTTCTAATGATATTGCGTCATCTCATCAAAATGCAGAGAGTTCCAGGCTAGCAGCATTGCTATGTGCGCTAATATTTGAGAGTATTTACTGTGTTTGAACGTTATTCTATCAACTTGGTACCCAATTTTACAGGATACTTTGTTGATAGGTACAGGATTGATTCCGTTCCATTTCTTGGATAATCATGTCATGCAATTTTGATTGAGATGTATCCCTTTGCCAGGTTGTGAATATGGATGAAAAATAAAAGCACGGCTAAAGCATGTTTTGCTTCCGAGTCTACTAAGGTAGCGGAAGCATTGTTTTCACTTTCGGAATGTGAAAATTTTTTGTCTCCAAAATCAAAAATTCCACCCGCATTTTGCGTTTTAGACCTTTCTGAACAATTTTGGTTCCGTGTCTGTCTGTGTGTGTCAGCAAATCCTTGTTACGGGCAAAACTACACGAAGTTATAGTCCGATTTTGATGAAATTTTCAGGGATGTGCGGGTTGGGGTGTAGATGGTCCCCTATAGGTTTCATGACCCCCGGATCAATAGTAGCCTCTGCGCATTCGCAAACGTGAAATCCTTGTTACGCACATAACTCCGGGAGTTCTTGATCAATTTCGATGAAATTTTCAGGGATTGTTCGGTGTGATGTGTAGATGGTCCCCTATAAGTTTCATGACCCCCGGATCAGTAGTAGTCTCTGCGCATGCGCAAACGTGAAATCCTTGTTACGCGCATAACTCCGGGAGTTCTTGACCAATTTCAATGAAATTTCCAGGGATTGTTCGGTGTGATGTGTAGATGGTCCCCTATAAGTTTAATGACCCCGGATCAGTAGTAGTCTCTGCGCATGCGCAAACGTGAAATCCTTGTTACGCGCATAACTCCGGGAGTTCTTGACCAATTTCAATGAAATTTTCAGGGATTGTTCGGTGTGATGTGTAGATGGTCCCCTATGAGTTTCATGACCCCCGGATCAGTAGTAGTCTCTGCGCATGCGCATACGAAATCCTTGTTACGTGCATAACTCCGGGAGTTCTTGACCAATGTCGATGACATTTTCAGGGATTGTTCGGTTTGTTGTGTACATGGTCCCCTATAAGTTTCATGATCCCCGGATCAATAGTAGCCTCTGCGCATGCGCAAACGTGAAATCCTTGTTACGCACATAACTCCGGAGTTCTTGACCAATTTCGATGAAATTTTCAGGGATTGTTCGGTTTGATGTGTAGATGGTCCCCTATGAGTTTCATGACCCCCGGATCAATAGTAGCCTCTGCGCATGCGCAAACGTGAAATCCTTGCCACAAGCGTAACTCGGGAGTTCTTGACCGATTTCGATGAAATTTCAGGGATTGTTCGGACTTATTAGGTATATTTTATAGTTTGTTCAATAGTTGAACATGCCTACCTTTATTTTCTCAAGTTATGCTCCTGCATAACAATAAATTTACCCTAATTCAATATTTACTTCGCCTAATTGAACGAAGTTCTTTAGTCAATAATAATTTCCAATGATCTATACAGTCATGTTATGAATACGAGGAAGCTATGTGCCACACCCACTTGGCATTTTGAATTTCAGCCGCATTTATCTTTCCCAAATAATAATGTTCGGTTCATAATTTCTAGTTACCATCATAAACCCGCTGAGGTTATTCGAATCGAATTGCGATAATTTTTCCGATTATTGGGAAAAAATATCGATAAATAATATCGGTAATCAAAAGGAAATATCGATAGTATCGCAACGTCCCTATGTGAGATTCCATCTGTTATCTGGATCAAGTTATGTTAACGTTAAGAAAATTATTATTATGAAACTTTCAAAAATTTTGCATTTCGTCGTTGATATGACTGTTACCAGTAATATGCGTGTATACCCAAAAAATCATATGACAGAACATTGTAACCAATTTTGATGAAATGCTCAGGTGTCGTGAAGGTTGGTGTGGAGATTTCCCTCATGAAATTTATTGTTCCTTGACTAACCGCTTATCTTGAATTATCATTTCACGATGGCCTCTTCCCATGTTGAATAATGTCTGCAGTCTAAATCCTATCCGTTTACCAATTTTAATGCTTTATGGAATTATGGATACGACAAAAGATTAATGTTGGATCAAAATGTGACGTAGGGAGTGGTTTTATTGAAAGTTTTCATTATTCGTGTGTCGTAAAGAGTAGCTTTATCAATTTAATAAATGTAACTGTTTCTTTTTGCAGAATTGCTTCGATTTTCCTATCGGGTTGGATTACGAGGTGTCGGAAGAAGCAAAAGACCTTATGAAGCATTTAATTTGCAGTTCTGAGTTTCGGTTAGGACAAAACGGAGTTCAAGACTTTATGGTAAGTGTACTTCATCTCATTGCTTGGTTAATGTGTTTAGTATAATTATATAATTATATAGTATAATTATAATGTTAGGTATAATTTCATTTCGTATTTTCAACCATTAATTCATTAACAATACAAGAAATACATGAAACGTAAATACGCGCTGGTGCTCAGACTGTCGGTCAACAATTACATCGCTAAAAAAATAAAAACTGAATTTTGAAAACTGCTACTTTTGAAGAAAAAATATTCTCGATTGTAAATGTAGTCGGATATATTTATTTTTGAACGATTATTTCTTTATTAGAAACATAACATAACAACTGAGGATCATGGCCCATCAAGTTAATTTGCTCTAATACAATGGTTAACAGTGTGTAGAGTTAATAGCCAAATGGCAACTACTCTTTAGGATTTTAGGATCACTTTCACACACAAGTCACATTACGTCACAAGGTCGAAGGGTTTAGTTGTATTCAGACGCCGTATGACGTTGCTGTTGTCTAGAAGACGTGGAGCTTCTGGGTCCATGTGCTCATGAAGCCTCTGCTCGTGTTTAGTTGCACTGACAGTTTCCATCTTGAGGTGCCGATGGAGGTCATCATTTCGTACATACTAAGGAGCGTTGACAATACTCCTTAGAATCTTGTTTTGAACTGTTTGGATTATCTTGATGTTCGTCTTTTTTGTACATCCCCACAACTGGATGCCATAAATCCATACAGGTCTTAGAGTTTGCTTGTAGAATTTTCTTCCGATATGGGATGGGAGGAACCCCTGGTCATTGAGACCACTGTGATCTATTGTGACGCTGTCCCAGTTTCACTTCGGAATCTTTTTAATGGCCTCTTCATTCACAAAGTGCAGGAGGTTTTCAGGTGTTTCCTTCGCAATATCGGCGGGTGTTAAGGAACCCTTTCCGAAATGCCGGAATCCTATAGATGCAACAGCAGGACAGTTGCATAGTACGTGTTCAGCTGTCTCGCTTCTTTGCAACGAGCTGGCATTCTATTGTCCTGGCCTTACCTGGACGTGGGCAGTGAGAGTCTCACGAGTTTGCGGAGGTCTGAGTGCCACAGTGACAATAGGGAGTGTGCGCGTTTCTTTGAGATTGTAAGAAACCGCTTGGCTTGCCTCTGCTTAGGGGTGTTATGCCAGTATTCTGTGCGTGTTTTGTCCTCCCATTTCTGAACCTGTTGAGTTATATAACTCTTGGTAACCCCTAGTTGGGGATCAGGTCCAATTGGGTTGGACTCCGTTCCCTTTTTAGCAAGGCGATCAGCTTTTTCGTTGCCCTCTATTCCCTCATGACCCGGTACCCATAGCAGCATGAGTTTGTTGCCCTGGGCCGCTGCCTTGAGGGAGTTTAGGCAACTCAGTCAGCTTTGAAGTTACCGAGAAGGCAGAAATAGCCTTTAGTGCTGCTTGGCTGTCAGATAGTATAAATATTGTTGCACCTTTGAGTTGTTTCCTGGCAATCTCCTGTGCACATATTTCTATAGCATGGGTTTCCGCTTGATATATGGTTGCAGTCGAGCCCAGAGGCTTGGCCAGATTGAAATTGGGGCTACCTGTCAGTTGCGGTTGAATGAATTGAGTATTCGACTCATGTGATTGGGCTGGTATTCACGTTTGTCTCATATTTCATGCCGACTCGTTTTAATTCTACTTTCTACGTACAATTAATAGAACTTGAAACAATATCTTTACAAATGACGTACTTAAATGTTATTTCATTTTTCCAGAGCCACGCTTGGTTCATTGGCGTGGACTGGGCTTCCATTAGAGAGAGTAAAGCTCCGTACATACCTGAGGTCAGCAGCCCTACAGACACCTCCAACTTCGACGTCGATGATAACGACGTGCGGACGAGCGATGCGGCTCCACCATCAGCCAATCCCACCTTTTCTGGACTCCACCTGCCATTCGTCGGCTTCACCTTTACCCAAGGAAGGTAAAGATGATTACGTTATCATTCGAGAGGACTGCAATAAGAGGATTTTTACTGCATGAAGAAATTGTAAATTTGTTAACCCCCTTATATCATGGTGAGCGGCGAAAGCAGAATTTTATGCTCTACAATTCTTATGTGACAACGTTTTTGAAGAGTCTCTGCAGATAAAGTTGAAAAATCCGTCTGTTATATATATAATTATAATGGGTTAAGTTCTCTAGTTTCTCCCAAACTAGACTTTCACTGGTTAATCCTTTCTATTTGTTAATCCGAGGTTTTAATCCAGGGTCTGGCTCCTAATCGTGGATACTTAGGAATGTAAGTAACGGAGAAGATGTACAAAATACTATTTGGATGGATGACAGTTATGCCTTGGTATGATCCAGGACCCAGACCCTGGATTAAAACGTCGGATCAACAAATAAAAAGGATGCAAACAGTAAATGTTTAGTTTGGACTAAACAAAACCCATTCTAACTACATATATTCAACAGATTTTTCATTTTCATCTACAGAAGTTCGTCAAATAAGTTGTCACATAAAAGTCGTAGAGCATAACTTCTGATTCCCTCTCTCTGCTTCTGCTCTCCATAAAATAAGGGAGTGAACGAATTAACAATTTCTTCATACAGTGAAAATCCTCTTATTACAAATTTTTTAGCTTACAGATAATTTTTAAATTAAGTTGAGCACGTAAGATAAGTTGTAATTCTTTCAATTCCGCTTCGATGAAAAGTACAATTTTAGAGTTACACTGGAAAATAAGGAAGTAACAAAGTTTTCAAAGTTCCTTGTACACGTTTCTTCAATTTGTGCGCCTCATTTTTTCCTCGGATCCAAATGGATCGAGAATCCCTACTTGTGTTTTTCAGGAATTATAAAAGGAATACCGGTTCTTGAATAGGGTTCTGGGAATGTTCAAATTTAACGCGAAGGATTCTTGTTGCATTATCTAACCCAGACATTATGTTAGGTAGAGTTATGGATCATGAAGACCATACATTGAACAGAAGTACCTCCAAGATAATTCTGAATAGTCTGAGTTTGCATAGTTTTTGAGAATACATGGAGGATTCACCCCGAGAGTCATACTGTGTTTACATAGGGCGAAGTGACAATTTTAATTTTTAATGACAATTTTATCGAAATGCTACGGAAGATGAACACTTAACAAAGTATTTGGCAGCATCAATTGGACAACAGCATGATGACTGGGATGGAAAAATTGCACTGTTTCCGTTGTCGAACAGTTCTGCTCCTGGCATCACTACAGGGGTTTTGCCGGCTCAATTGTTATATGAAAGAGATTTCAATTGTCTGGCAACCTAATCAGACTTGGCCCAATCACCAAAATACGCCTTTCAGCTGAGGACAGATTTAGAAACAATCATAGAATAGAGCTAGAGGTACTAGGAAACTCAACAGACAGAAGGAATGTTTCGATAAAAAGTCCAAGTGACTTGTGTTGGACAAGGGTTTTGGTTTTAAGACCCAAAATTAGTACCAGGGAGCTGCAGTGGACTGGATCTATGGGTCTTGACAAGAAAGAAGAATGACGTAATTCTGGGAGTAAAAATGGGTCGAAAAAACGTCTTTTCACATCTACTGGGTGGTGCTTGCTGGCTTAAGGCCGCAGCACTACCTAGAAAAGATAGATGGCCTAGTGTGGTGGTTAATAACACTAGAATCATATTGTTTGTTTACATTAGCTACCATAAAAAGTTGTTTTTATCCAGTTTTTGAAGATTGCAGCGTTGCGATTTGATGATGTTGTTGTGACTTATTATTTTGGAATGTGATACAACGTTAAATGTGTAGTGAAAGTAAAGTAAAGTGTAGTGAAAATGGAAAAGGTCGTAAGTGCCTCAAAACTCAAAAATGACTTTTTGGTTGAAATGTAATCTTAGTGCCAACCGTAATACGATAGAAAAGGCTGTATGTGCCGGAAAAATGCCTGCTAGTTCCTAGAACCGCCGAAAGATAGCAGCAAAATGTAAGCGACGGCCGGCCTGCGATGACAACGGATGTATGTGCCACCGCCATGATGTAAGTGCCTTGTGTAGCGTTTGCCGTGATCAGTCAGTCAGCGTCTATATTTTATGTCAAATATTTTATATATTAAACTATATAAAATGGCGTTTAAAATAAACAAATAGGTCTTTGCTAATGTACATAGTCGAGCAAACCAACGACAATACCCTAGCAATCTTAAAGATTTCTATCGAAAATCTCAGTAAATAAATGTTTTGTTTTTTATGTGTTGGAAACAGAATATTCAAATAGCCAAAAATACTAGTAAACCTCCAAATTTCGTTTACAGGTAGCTCTATCCTGTCCGAAAGAAGAGTAATGATAGTGTTGACGTCATCTCAAGATGAAAAATATAATTTTTGACTTAGACTTTTTTTAGTTCCACCTTTATGAAACTCTAATGTCCCATAAAATATCACAAAACTATAATGGACTTAAATCATTGTGTTCAATCTAACCCTGTACCTAAGGCCTTTCACATTACTTAGTACGGTACTTACATCCTTCTCCAAATAAATAAACTATGGAACTTAGAGCTTTCTCTATCACATTTGTATTTCTCTTTATTATATAAATATATATCTTGCTGTAAGTTGTTATAGTTAAATGATCTACAGACTGAATTTTTGCTTCCGAGTCTACTAAAGTAGCGGAAGCATTGTTTTCACTTTCGGAATGTGAAAATTTTTTTGTCTCCAAAATCAAAAATTCCACTCGCATTTTGCGTTTTAGACCTTTCTGAACAATTTTGGTTCCGTGTCTGTCTGTCTGTCAGCAAATCCTTGTTACGGGCAAAACTACATGAAGTTATAGTCCGATTTTGATGAAATTTTCAGGGATTGTTCGGGTTGGGGTGTAGATGGTCCCCTATAGGTTTCATGACCCCCGGATCAATAGTAGCCTCTGCGCATGCGCAAACGTGAAATCCTTGTTATGCACATAACTCCGGGAGTTCTTGATCAATTTCGATGAAATTTTCAGGGATTGTTCGGTTTGATGTGTAGATGGTCCCCTATGAGTTTCATGACCCCCGGATCAATAGTAGGTAGTCTCTGTGCATCCGCAAACGTGGAATCCTTGTTAGGCGCATAACGCCGGGAGTTCTTGACCGATTTCGATGAAATTTTCAGCGATTGTTCGGACTTTTTAGGTATATTTTAAAGTTTGTTCAATAGTTGAACATGGCTATCTTTATTTTCTCAAGTTATGCTCCTGCATAACAATACATTTACCCTAATTCAATATTTACTTCGCCTAATTGAGCGAAGTTCTTTAGTCAATAATAATTTTCAATGATCTATACAGCCATGTTATGGGTACGAGGAAGCTATGTGCCACACCCTCTTGGCAGACGTTTTTTCAAAAATTTAATTTAAAAAATAAAGGAACGAACCGTTTTTATTGAATAATGAACATTTTTGTTTTTGGCACTTGAGACGTTTTCCATTCTCACTACTTACTGTTCTTACTGTTGTAATTTTGTTCTTACTGTTGCAGCTCTACCAACGATTTGACAAGCCTTCCATTACCAATTGAAGCCTCGAACGAGCAGGTTCTGGTTCAGAAAGTTCGTCTTTTGGAACAAGAAAATCTCCTCCTCCTGAAGAACGTAGAAGGTAAATGTCGGCTGTATTACAGCTTTATGCTTTATGTATGTGTAAGTGGGTTGAATTTGTTGGGTGACGTGATTTTGGCGGCTGTTTCCGTGTGTTGTAGTGAAGTGGTGGTTTTTTTTATGGGGTTAGCGGTGGAGGGAAATGTAGAGAATATGTCAAGCTGTTGATGTGTTTTAGTGATGTGAATCCTATCGATCAAATCTCTAACCTTGTGATGGATATGGTTAGTTGGCCCCTTCCCGATTTTAGAATCTGTCGCCTTGGTAGATAAATCGGAACCCTGGATCATCCTCTGAGCGTGGCGCAGGATAATAATGCATCCACCTCCTCGGAAGGGGCAACTATACCATTCCATCACCCTCACATGGTAGCAGAGCGTGGTTACGTCCACTGGCCCTTTTATTGTAAACTCTCCTGATTATCCTGCTGCCCCTATTTACTCGCAATGCCCCTGTGGCTGTATGCCCTTGAATATGATCAATTTAATATTGTCATTCCTCTGCCCAACTCATTGCGAGCCCCCCCCCGAATGAGAATCAATAACCCATTCATGCCCCCCCTTTGCCCCCCGGCTTTTCTCAGAGCCTAGGGAGTGTGATGGATATGGTTAGTTGGCCCCTTCCCCTTGGTAGATGAATCGGTTGCCTGCAAGCGTCTGGATCATCCTCTGAGCGTGGCGGAGCATAATAATGCATCCACCTCCTCGGAAGGGGCAACTATACCATTCCATCACCCTCACAACCTTCAGTATTGTAGAATTTTCTTTCTGTTTGGTTTCCGTTGAATCGGGTGAACACAGGAGAGCTCTGTTGCACCCTCCCTCTAGCACATGTGAACTACTGATATTGTCATTTATATTTTAGATTAATCGGACTCTGGAAAGACCAAAACTACTAACCTGATTTCCACCTTTACACATCCTTAAATCGATTTAGTTCTGTCATATTATGAATTATAATGGCTCCCTCCTTGTTCTGTAACTCTCGCAAAGTTTCATGAACCTCGGGATCGATCCTCTCATTACAGATTAATTTTCGATCGATCTTCGGAAAAACGCTCCAAATTATAACCCAGGGGTTTATCATTTCTGTATTAGATGTCAGTTATACAAAAACCACTGGCCTGTAGAGTTTAAATTATTATTGAATGAATTGTAGGGAACATTATCTCAATATACCTCCATAAAAGTTAGCCAATCGAACGAATTATGTTGAACGGTGCTGTTTTAGTTATTAAAGAAATCGTGGTTCTTGTTGGATTCGATCACTACGATGAGAATTCAAGTTCGTTAACTGGGCTTCCCCACCATTCAATATTTTTGGACTCTGCGTATCATCAAATGCAAACCAACTATCACTTCTGACATAATTGAAAACAATAAAGAATGATAAAGTTTGAAGTGAAATTCAGAGTCTCAAAGCGGGTGGTGGCACTTTTTGTCCTATCCACAGCACCACCTACTTTGTCGAAAAGATGGTAGGCAACATCCGGAATCGGCTGAAAGGTTTAAAGGAAGAAAAGTTACAACTGTATATTGAGCAGGAATTAAATTCAAACGCTGTGGATATTCGTATTAAACAAAAGTTATTATGGATATCGTGAGGCTTTTCTCTGTTTTGAACATTTTCTAATTGTTTATTCTTGAAAATACTCAAGTATGAATTTCACTTTGTGAGCCGACCAATTCAGGGTTTCGTTATGTACTCGTGTGTTTTTCTGTATTTTGATGCAAATGTTGTTCAATACCATTCGTTAAGTAAGATAATTTCCTTCGAAAAACCTCTTGATGACATATAGCATTTTCCAGTTGAATTAAACCCTTTTTCCTAAACAATAACCTTTTCCCAATTGAATTAAACTTTTCCCAATACAATTGAACTTTTTTTCCAAAATAATTGAACCTCTAGCGGAAAAATAAGGAATTGCAAGTGTAGCATTCCCACTTTGAACTGAACTTCCCGCTAATTGAATTAAAATTTACGCTAATTGAATCAAACCGATAAAAATCTGTTGTTTTAGTCAACACAGAACGTAAAATTTCAACACTGGTTCAAATATTGCCAGTCAAATTAGACCGACCTCCCAGTAATAATAGAAAATTATGATAGAAATGTCAACATTGGTGAAAAGCCCCAATGAGAAAGCAATATAATTTTTGGTTTATTAGTCCAGGCAGCGTGTGAAAAAACCTTTCAGCTGCAAGTTTTGGTAAAGTTTTGATTTTTGGTTCTAAGGGAATTTTGGGGTGTTGAACACGAGGTTTGAAAAACAATTTTTGGTCAAAATTTTGACCAAATTGTTTTGGTCAAAAACCACTTTTGACCAAATTGTTTTGGTCAAAAACCACTTTTGACCAAATTGTTTTGGTCAAAAACCACTTTTGACCAAATTGTTTTGGTCAAAAACCACTTTTGACCAAATTGTTTTGGTCAAAAACCACTTTTGACCAAATTGTTTTGGTCAAAAACCACTTTTGACCAAATTGTTTTTTTTGCAAAAACCTCGTTTTTTATTGCATTGAAATCGGTTTTTTTCCGGTTTTTTTTTTGCAAATTACTCAAAGACTGTGCGTTTTTCGTAAAAATATGTTTTATAGTAAATTAAAGAGGAATAAATTTCCCATATTTTATGTATTTGAAGTTTGTTTGTACGATCAGCCGTTCAGCAGTTAGAGCGCCGCGAAAATTGGGTTCAAAAACCGAAAACTCCCAAAATCGAGAATTTGGGTGGGAAACCACTGTTTTATGCTATATTTTTTGGTAAAAAATTATATACTTATACCTATATTATTATATACTTTGATGATTAAAAATCGTACTGGATCAGGGGAAAGAAAAATTATGACGATCTTGAGCAGTGGCGTAACGTTTTTCAGCGGGCCCCCCCGCAAAATATTTTCGGGGCCCCTCCCCATAATGTTTTTTTTTTTTTTTTTTTTTTTTTTCGAAGCGTGCACTTTTCCAACGGTTATTGAACAATACGCTACAATAACCTAACTAAAAATATATAATATAATTTAACAATTGCCAATCTACCTTGTTTTATCATCTTCAAACTGCTCTATTTTGAACGGATTGAAATATTTCCAATCAGATTTCACCATCGTGTTCAGCGTGAAAAAACCTTTATAAAAGAGAGTCACTTGCTTGGGGGTTTTCGGCTAACTGTCCCCCATTTGAAATGCCCTAAATCTCCCCTTAGAGTGAAGCGATTGTGCTCATCTTCAAACATAGCCTTTTGAAAGTCTAGGTAGATTTTTGTGCAAATTTGAGTTTTAATCTTAATTTTATCGCGAGTTATCGTCTGGTTTGTTTTTGGTATCTGACAGTGGACTTAGAATGCTTTAAAACGGATCTTGATGCAAACATTTTAGTCCGAGAACAATAAGTAGTTTCTTTTTCTTCGGAAATTCGCTAATACTACGGCAGTTGAAAGAATTTTTAATATTTCTCTTTTTCCACGTTAGGTAGCAAGCCTAACCAAAGAGTAAACCAAACCGATGTTATCGGAGCTAACACATCGATATATTGATACTAGTTTAATGGCCCTGCTACGCAGGTTTAAAAGAAATAGGTGAATAACACAATGAGGGAGTATAATAACAATATGCAAAGTCAAAAAATCGTATATCCCAAATCCCCGAGGAGAGGACCACGTCGCTTGCCCTGGGAGACGCTTCCCCCGCTGGGGGCGTTCCTTCCTTCACTGGCGGGTTCGGGGGAGCATTAGCATGGTCGGTTGCCCTGGGAGACGGGGGCGAGAATTCCACTGCCATTTCCCAGCGTTCGCACATCTTCAATGAAACGTCGATATACTCTGATAAAAATTTAACGTCTTTATATAGTGTGATTATCGAACATGCGGCATCGATGGCAAAACATCGTAATATCTAAGCAAAACATGGATATTTCGATAATATCGATGTTGATGTCCGATCCCTAGTACGCAACCTTCGCAACTCTGACACCTTGGCTATTTTACACCCTTCCTCACCTGGTTATAAATAAAACCAAAAGATGATTGATGATTGATCAATGAACCTACATTACCGTTGATGTTTATAAACTTGATGTTACAATTTTTCTGTGTATCGTTAGTTCCGCTTTATTCTTTAAAATTAAAAAAAAAATGAATTTTGCTAGATTTTCCCTCGTTTTCATTCAATTTGCGGAAAGCTTAATTCAGCATTTGAGAGAACTTCAATTGATCTTGAGCGTCATCAAGCTTTATCTTATTCAATTTGCGAAAGTTTGATTCAATTCTGGAAAGGTTTAATTCAAACTGCAAATGCCATTATGTATGAATGGCGAACCAATTCAATTGCATCGGGGAAAGGTTTAATTATTTTGGAAAAAGGTTCAATTTAACTGGAAAATTCTATAAATCAGGCCCTCGCGTTCCGTTGTCATTAGGTATGAATAGGTCTTTACCGAATTTAGTGAGGAACACTTACTCACTATTCAAAGTTAAGTATTTGTGAAACCTTACATTTAATGAAAAATGGCGATAAACGCTCAAATAATCTTCTTGAAGCTTCGCTGCACGAACTTTTCGTTTTCTCGGCTTTGTAATCACCAAAGTGGTTTGGTTTGTCCAATTCTTCAAAATGCAGACGCCTCATTTGTTTTGCTTGTTTGATTGTTTTTGAGTTTGGATTTGCGCTCGTAAAATAGAGTTGTGTTGTTGTGTTTTGTTTTTTTCAAGATTTGAAAAGTAAGGCCGCCGCGAATGTAAGTGACGTTCCTGACGCTGGAAAGCGAGTTTCACCTACGAGTGACGCCAGCTCAGGGATGAGAAGACTGCAGGACGAAATTAATAATCTTACTAAGAAAAATTGCGGTAATGCATTGCTTATTTCGTACGCGTAGTGGCACGCTTAACGTCGAGCTTTCCAAAATTTCGTGAACCACAATTTTCGGCGTCATTTGTTTCACACGTTTTTCGCACGATTTGTTTTTCAGAGTTGGAAGTCCAGTTGAAAGAAATGGATCATTCGCCAGATGCCAAACAAGATTTATCACCGAATAAAATTAAGGAGCTGGAGAAACAAGTTCGTATGTTGCGACAAGAGAAGGATGAAGCAGTCAAGGTCAGTATCGACTCATAATCAGTTATAAAGCTGTAATAAAATATTTGGTGTATTTTTTTTTTTAACAAAACACCATTAAATAAAAAACGAAAAACTAAACAAAATAAAAGTGGGGAGGACGCCCAGGTTTACACAACGTCCTTGGGGTTTGGGAATTTGTGGATGCTGGAGGAGGGAGAAAGGGATGAAAGGAAGTGCCTCTAGAATGATCACCAATTCAAGTAAGAGGCCCAGATGACTTGGGTGGTGATATCACGAAGTATTCCCGACGAGATGCCCAGCTCAAGCAACTCCATGGCACTTTTCCCTCACCACACTCCATGCCGTGGCACGGTTGCAGCCATAAATTTAATGTTATTCAGCATTTTAGCTCAACTACTGTTTATATCATATTTACTTTTCCTAGCCCTCCAGGTCTGCTCCATGTCCACGCTGCCACTGACAACTTGGGCATCCAGGATTGTGGCAGATCCATCGGGCTTGATGGCAATGATATCTGGCTTCTTGCCCTGGTCACTTAGCATACGATACAGTCCCTCTCTTCCCACATCCCAGCCACTGGATGACAATGCACCTGCTATCTGCTTGGCAATCGCATCATTTTGGAGAATGCGGCCACCATGAGTTCTTGGGCACTGTTGCACACAAACGGCAGAGGGTATCTACTGCTCTACAACTACTGCTGGAACACCAGAGGCTTGTGTAACCACCTGGATGGGATGAAAATGTCAGTGGTTGCGGGCCCCAATGCCCTCTGAATCAGGGAATAAGGAATTATGCTACATCCCCCCCCCCCCAGCTTCATCCCCCCCCCCCCCATCACAACCAGCAAAATCAGCCAGAAATGCAGGATTAAGAGTATTACACCGATGTATCTTAAAATCTTTTTATTGACGGAAAGTTATTATTGTTGTTGAGTTTTACAGTTACAAAAAATATTAGCAAGGAATAAAATGTTGATGTATTTACAGTATTCACAAGTATTAATAATACAACAAACGTTAATGTAGGTACTGTACAGGTCGTAGATCGATCGTCTATGATCCTTCATAGTCATCCGATATACAAGATTAGAATCGTTGTATAGATTAAACCAGGTGAGAAAAACGAAATCAGTAGATGTGAAAGTATGAAGTGATAATCCACTTATTGTCGTAAGGTCAAGTTTCAGGGAGAATAATTTACCTCCATTCTTCTGCTTCCTGATTTGGTTCTTCATGGAGGCGTGTGCGTAGAATTTTTGATGTGCAAAAAATGTCTCAAGTTCAATTCGTTAAAAATCGAGTTAAAACTCAAGTTTAATTCGTTAAAACTTTTAATTCCGAGTTTAATTCGCTAAAACTCATTCTAAAACTCGAGTTTAATTCGCGAGCAAATCGTTAAAATTTAATTCGAGTTTAATTTTAATTCGCGTCAAAACTCGAGTTTAAGTTTAAATCGTTAAAACTCGTAAAATCGCAGCAGAAGAATGGAGGTAAATTATTCTCCCTGAAACTTGACCTTACGATAATAAGTGGCTTATCACTTCATACTGGCATATCTACTGATTTCGTTTTTCTCACCTGGTTTAATCTATACAACGATTCTAATCTTGTATTTCAGATGACTATGAAGGATCATAGACAATCGATCTACGACCTGTACAGTACCTACATTAACATTTGTTGTATTATTAATACTTGTGAATACTGTAAATACATCAACATTTTATTCCTTGCTAATACTTTTTATAACTGTAAAACTCAACAACAATAATAACTTTCTGTCAATAAAAAGATTTCAAGGTACATCAGTGTCATATTGTTAATTCCTACATTTCTGGCTGATTTCTGCCAATTTTAGGATAATTTGCCAATCTTTGAGCCCCTATATCTCGGTGATCGCTTGGTCAAAAATTAAGTGTGAGTAGGTCATTTTGTGGAAAATTTTGTCTACTTTATTTTATAATGGAGTGGTTTTCTCGCTAGGATGCGTAGTTTTTGAGTTATAGCGGAAAAACTGAATAAAGTCCGAAAAAATCGCGGTTTTTCGGCCCTCCTGAAGTTAGCACAAGGTTAATTTGTCCGCAAAATGAGGTGTAGAAACAACCCAGCAAATTTGCGGAAAGTTGGGAATTTTTGCAAGCTAACCCCCGATTTTGGCACCAGATGACTGGACTATCAGCATGCTGACATAAATACTGGATATTGTGAGAACAGTAAGAATTGACTGGTTTATGGCTTTGTTCTAGGATAAATTCGATTTTCAAGAAAAACTGAAAATGCAGGATAAAGAACTGAAGGATGCGCATAGCCAGCGAAAGTTAGCCATGGCCGAGTATTCGGAAGTGACTGATAAGTAAGTTTGCCTTTTTGAATCCTATTAGTAGCTCCTTGAAACTTGACTCATTTTGGAACTTGAATCAGGTTTGATTTACGCCTCCATTTTGGTTGAATGATAATAATTATATTATTCATTAAATATTAACATATTATCATCATTTGAACTAGTTTCTTGTAATGTAATATAATAGTATTCTATTATATTATATTCTAAGAAACAATAATATACATTTATTGACTGAAAGAAAATATTACAAGTCAAAATATCGCACAAATTTTAAAAGTAAATATTCTCGTGCCCACCAACCAAATAAGTTCATAGGAACTTGTGGTGGAGCTGGTTTCAGTCATTCTTCTTGCAATAAACATAAATCTTCAAATAATAACAATAATAATAATAAAAACTCTCTGTACAACAATTTCCTCGATTTTGCCCAAAATATACTTTCTAAAATGGGACAAATTGTTGAAAGTTTCATGTTTAACTTTATTCGTCCATAAACGTGACGATTCAAATTTCGTTTCAATTATGCGAGGCTGGTAAAAAAATACTGACCTACTTGGGAAAATACGTAATGCTGTTTTAAGGAATTTTTTTAGGATATTTTTTAATTGTGTATGAAATGGATTGAGCTATTGGTTTATTATTCAATAATAAACCATTGTAATCGCTCTCCAAAAAAATGCTAACCCCCCCGGAAAATTTCATGGTTTACGTTTCAAAGAGTATAGAATCCAAATCTGCAATAAAAATTTTTCCGTCCGTACGCCGTATTTCTCCCAAACGGCTGGAGCAAAAAATCTGAAATTTTCAGGAAAAATCCATGTTGGTCCGACAACGCCCCAATTCTTTAACCAGCTCTCTCACTTAATTTAGAGTGCCCTTTAAGGGTTGTGTAAGTTTTGTAAAATCCCTAAAAACCTCAACAAAAAAAATCAAGGCGGCCTAAATATGGACTTTTTTGAAGAATTTTCCATGAAGAATCGAATGAGCCCCTCCCCAGGTCTGTAGCTCAAAACATTCCCGATATGTGGCCCGATTTATGGTGCCAACATTTGCATCCACATTCACTACATCACTAGGTTACTGCGATCAAAACAAAAACAAAAGCGTTTTTTTTTTTCTTGTTTTGACTGCAGTAACCTAGTGATGTAGTGAATGTGGATGCTGGAGTGAACTCCTAAAAGGGTTTATAGCCGATACACGGGTTGAAACATTCTGATATGCATGAAACGCTGCTAATTCTTTCGTTTATTATTCAATTTCATTCATTTGGCTTGCATTCATGATTTGAATTTCTACTAAGCTTTGGAGCGTGCGTGTTTCACAGGTGATAGAGCGATTATTGAATTTCAGGAGATATGCTTAGAGCACTTAAATCGGTTCTCAACCAAAATACCTATTTGGATTGATCATATTTGTTTGCCTCCTGAAATTCTTTGTCCTTGTATTTATAAAAATGAGGCATAAAAATAATTTGTGACAAATAACAACAGATTTTTTTCACACTGCATATGTACCTATGTAATGTTTCTTAAAAAACAAGAACCTAATAAGCAGAATTTTCAGACTTTTTTGTCTTGTCTTCAACTTTCTATTCCCAGTATTTTTTTTATTATTATTATTATTATTATCTTTTTTTTCCAACCGAGCGAAGACATAATAGTTTGACAATTTTTTCCCCCAAAAAGACAGCTTCTTCTGTCAGACGCGATACCTCCAGAAGCAGAAAATGCTCTTTCTGATGCAACTGTCGTCGCCATTATTGTCAGATATTTCTTCGCTAGTTTTGAGAATGATGAATTTTGTCGGTGACTCTGACTTCAAATTTCCAATCTCATGATTGGATCTTTCAGAAATCCTGATATTTCTGGGTTCATGGTGCTCAAAACGTTGAGTTTATCGATCATTTTTGCTCTCTTCCTTGAACTCCCACTTTCGTGGACGAGCTTGTGGTAATCATTCCAAAACCAGAAGAAGGTGTAGGAGGCTGATTTGCGGGTTTATGGTGGGTGGAAGAAGAAATAGAAGGAACGTCGATTGAATTGCAAATAAAACATCGATGTCATGAAAACACTGCACAATAAAAGATCGACATTAATGTGGCAGCCCTAGTTGCGAAGGAACTGTGTTGAAGCAATCATTCCTCCAGTAGGGCGTGATCAATTCTGGTTTCTGGTCAATTAGTTTCTTGAATGATAACAGAACGATATATATTTGTCTATTCACTTAGGCTCCAAGATCTGCGGGTGCAGAAAACCAAGATGTCCCGCCAGGTCCGGGATAAGGAGGAAGAGCTGGAAGTGGCGATGCAGAAGGTGGATTCCCTTCGGCAGGACTTGCGTCGAGCTGAGAAGCTGCGGCGTGAGTTGGAAGCTCGCGTAGAAGATGCGATGGAGGAGACAACCAAAGAACGAAAACTGCGCGAGAGAAGCGAGGAGTATTGTAGGTGAGTTCAACGGAGGTTTGACTTTAAATTAGTCTGTTCCATGTAAATTCTGCATATTGCTTTAATAATAATAGAGGATCAACATTCAAGTAAACTTGTTCATTTTCAGGCAATTAGAACTTGAAACCGAAAGGTGGCGATCTCAAAGGTCATCTGGAGAAGTCATGTCCAATTCACAAGCTCAAGTCACAACGCAGGAAATTTCTAGGTGAGTAGTTCAAATTTGTTGGGAAAACATTTTTTAAGACGCATTTAACGTAAACCGGAATCTGGATTGTATTCAGGATAGACAGTTTCAAATCACGGGCTCTCGTCGTGGCTTTTCTTTCCAGGTTGAAAGGCGAAGTTGAGCGGCTTGAAGTTCAATATAAGGAAAGTTTACAGCAACAGCAAGCTAGATTCAATCTGGAAATCACCGCTCTCCGAGATCAGTTGCACGAAGCAGAAACGACTAGAGATCTCCTCCAACGTGAAGTGAGTCAAAACTTATCTACAATTTGCTCGTATGGATCTGATAGAACTCCGTTTGTGATGTGCAGGGTGTCCCAGCGTACGGTTTCACTCCTCTTCATTTCTATCATGAATTTTCAAAGTTTTTCAATTCTGATTAGTGTGCTTATCGTTTTTGGCGGCGTGTATAGTGATGAGAAAGAAGGGTGTAGACTAATGGAACTATTGGCCTCTACAAACAGGGCTGCCAATTTACAAATGTTTGCTGATGTGGTCATACCTGCCTTGTGTGAGTGGCACGTTCAACTGTAGCGTAATAGGTGAAAAGTTTGACGTTGGTCACGAAAATATTTTGCCAAACCATTAACAAACCTTATAAAACTAAGTTGGCTCCTATTGAGCAAGGTTGTGTAATGCACAACATTATTTTTTCCGAACTTTATGCAAATATGTGTGAAGAATACCGTTCGTACGAATGTTTTATGAGGGCAATTGTGGGACTTGAGGGGTTTGCAACTGTGAACACTCTGTATAGAGAAAGAAATTGTGCATTTACATGTAGACTATAAAGGCTCTTTAAGAATCCATTTTAAGAAGAATACGTACGTGCTGGATTGTTCTGCTCCTCGTATGAATTACTAATTAGCAGAAGCTGTGGTGCATTTCTTTCCTACTCCCAATTTACGGGTCCTATAGATAATTTGTTCTTCCCGAGAGTATACACTATCCATGTATATACGAGGGTGGATCAAATATAAACGGGACTTGTTAGTTTAAAAAATTTAATTCGATAGAAAATAAAAACCAAATATATTTCACTTTTCTACATAGTCTCCTGCTTTCGTAATGCATTTTTCCCAGCGAGTTGGGAGTTTTTTAATTCCAGCATCGTAAAAGGAAGAAGGTTGAGTCTCAAGCCAATTGCGCACGAACCCCTCCACCCCCTCATCATCATCAAATCGTTGTCCTCCTAGCGCTTCTTTAAGTGGCCCAAACAAGTGAAAATCGCAGGGCGACAGGTCAGGGCTGTAGGGAGGATGATCAAGTGGAGTCCAATGCATTTCTTCCAATTTTTGAACAGTTAAAGCTGCAGTATGGGGCCTTGCGTTGTCATGGAGGAGGATGACGTCACGAATTGGTTGGTTCCGCCTTTTGCTGCGATATGCAGCCCTCACTTGAGTCAGCAGTTCACAATAATAGGCAGCATTGATTGTTCTTCGCTCATGCAGAAAATCAATGAGCAAAACGCCTCGCAAAAACCGCACGAATGTTCTCATCAGTAATACTGCTCCGGGGACGACGATCGTGTTTCTCGTTCTCCACTCGTTCTCTTCCTTCCTCAAACTCCTTGTGCCAGGCAAACACACGGGTCCTTGAGAGGGTTTGGTCCCCGAACTGTACGGTCAACCTTTGGAAAATTTCCGAAGGTTTGACTCCTTCACGAGTAAGAAATTTTATAATAATGCGTTGCTCAATAGAGGGGGAGACTTGTTTCTCAGACATCGCGACCGCTACTGGAAAACGGTCGTGATGAGGGAGACAGCCCCCTCTTGCATCTTCTAATGACCCTACCCAAACAGTCAAGAAGCGACAGGTCGCTTCCATCAACCTTCGGCGCTCAGAGATCAAAGTCCCGTTTATATTTGATCCACCCTCGTACTATCCGTCTGGGAAAAATCAATTCAATTGAATGTTTTTTTCTCGGCCCCTCTCCGACAGAAGGATCTTTTGGTCTATTGTCGTATCACATGCTGTTTATTTAAATTAGAACTTATTATCTACAATAATAATAATAATATGGTAATTAAGCATGATGTATTATATGAATTGATGCATCTTCTTCTTCTTCTTCTACTATCCATAGATGAAAACTAATTCTTCCCCGTAACATTCAAATATGTCATTCCTCAGGTCCAAGCAACCAAAGACAAACTGGATACAGCTCGCCTTGAAAACATGACTGATAGTGAAGAAGCGCTCTCAGAACAAGCTCGAAGACATGAACGCGAGAGATTGCTCCTGCTCGAAGAAAACAAGAAACTCGCCATGGACATAGACACTGTAAATATTAATTTTTGATTATTCAATTGCCTTTCAGCTGAAGTGATAATGATTTTTGTGGTCTTTTCAAGAAAAAAGTAGTCCAATTTTAGCTTTTTAAACATTTTTTAGTTCAAAATATACACATGCCAGCCATTGATTAAATTAAAATGACGAACTGCAGTCCTCAAAAACACTCATTTCTTCGAAGGCACGAATCAGTGGAACTATGAAACTCGATTTTTGCTGCGAGCTTCTGATTTTACGGCTTTTTAAATTAATCAATTTATGATTTTTTATAGGTTTTGGACTTTTTATAACTCTTTCTGACAACGAACAATTTCTAATATAATAATGTGAGATTTCGTTGAATAAGACCGTGTCTTACGTGGAGAACAAACGCGAATCGATTACGGTAATCGATTACAAGCGAAACTTTAAAGTTTTGACGAAAATAGATGAAACAATGTTATCTATTTAATATCGTACGATACAGATGTCATGATTTAACACTATTCCTTTACTTGCTATGCATTATAGTATTCGTACGATGTAATTTTAAAATTTTTATTTTTCGTTATTTTCTGTAAAAAGTGTTTTTCCTTCTAAATCGCTTGTTTTTTGTAAGGAATTAATTAAACTCGAAATTAATGAAAAGTAATCGGAATTTTCTTCCGGAACAACTTTCCGATTACAAGTAATTAATCGGTTTTTCCAAAAAAATTAATCGTGTGTCTTCGTTTCACGGTTACACATCACGTTAGTCGCCAAATATACGATTACAATGAAAGTAATCGGAAAATTATTCATTACTCAAAGTAATGATTACATCTCATCTGCTTACACATTTAGATTCCTCCAGTGTAATTTTATACCAGTTTTATTTTATATTCGGAAAAATGCCTTGTTTTTCCTAATTTTTACTACCAACGAGATCAGTCGAATCATTTGGCATGACAAGTGAAACACAACAGGCAAGAAGTCACAATCGTGGATCTGACTCCGTAATTTCTCTCCGGAACAACTTTTGTCAATATTTTACAGGGAATTTATCAGGTAATTGAACAGTGTATTCATTTACAATAAATAATTTATTAAATGGTGTTTTAACTTACTTGAAAAACTTGTCTCTTTCGCTACAGCATCCCAAGGTAGGTCTGCGAGCCTCCTGTTTTTATATATCTTGCTTTTTCGTTCCACAAAACTTCTCTTTTTTGCACTTCCGATATTATGGCTTCCATGATAAACATTTAAAGCAAGCCACAAAGGCAATAATTGACTAAAAAAGCAATATCAAAGACGAATGAAGATGTCGACAACAGCAGGTTAACCTACAAAAACGTAAACAAATAATGACGCGATTACGCGATTGCGCGACAAAATTCAAACCAATTTGAAAATCAAACCACGCGACGCGAGCGATTGCCGCGACCAAAGCGACTACCGCGACGCCGTGTTGCTACGTAAGACACTTCCATAGGATTGTATTGTTTGATCGCGCTAACAGATCGCGTTGGTCGCTCGCATTCGTTTTCCACGTAAGACTCGGCGTAAAGCCTTGTTCGGATTTTGGCTGCAGGGTGCAAGCCAAACTAATAGATTTACAGTCACAATGATGGCATATATGGATGCGGGAAGCAAAAATAATTCTAACAACGTGTGTTGATCAAACTTTTAGTTCACCTAAATAGATTATTCAGTTCACTTTGCGGTATGGGTCCTTTTTCCGGACCCGTTTCAGGACCTGTTCCTTCCATGAAACAGTTCAATCCGGAACGTCATATCACTAATCCTACAATAGGTCATGTCTTTCAACAGGTTATGTGGCCAATCTCAATATTTCGTTAGTTACTGATGTACTGGCCACATAATACGGGTACTGGACTGGGACTTTTCTTGAACACCTTGTTCATCTGGGTTTAGAATCTACCTAATCATCCGATTTCAGACGTAAGGCCATAGACGATCATTGATTCCTGTGCCTGGGGATTGAAAGGCGCGACCATCAACTTATTAATGAATTTTGAAATGTTTACGTTGAAAATAACGTGCAATTCTCGTATTTAGTTGAGTGAACGTCTGGATCAAATGCAAGCAGAGAGGAGGCAACTGGAAGAGGACTACGAAGATCTGCGAACTAAGAAAGAAGCTATTGCTCAGTGGGAAGCCCAAATCGCCGAAATCATCCAATGGTGAGCTTCGTTGTGTATACGTCCAAAATGGTCACACTGTCTACGTATGATTTGCCTATCTTTGCACAAATCGTTTATTTCGTGGCAATTTACAGAATTAATTTGTTGTGTGTGGATTGCGGATGGAATACATGTTTTCAATTTCTGTCACAGGGTTAACGACGAAAAAGATGCTAGAGGTTATCTGCAAGCTCTCGCCACCAAGATGACTGAGGAATTGGAGTTCTTGAAACATTCTTCCAGTGCCGCCAATTTGTCCACCACTGTAAGCGACTTTTATATTTCATCTAATTCATTCATGGGAGGAATATGTGTGTTGATTTAGCTCGATCCCTTGTCTGCATTATGCATTCCAATGAACGCATTTGCTGTTCCGCAATGCAGGGCATGACTTTTCCAAACTTGAAAAGGATGGCTTCTCAATTCTGGATCAGGTTGCATATTTTTCTAGAGTGGATCGTTCAAGTCGTCTCAATTACGTTTTGTTGATGAAATGTGGTAGTTGAAGAAAACCCTGGAAACAATCTTCATGTAGACTGGATTGACTATAAAATCTGCCATGAAGTTCAATTCTTCAGTTCATTTTGAGGTTGCAATCTTGAAGTTCTCAGAGTTTTCTAGCATTAAGAATCCTGATAGCCAAAAGCGCCTCTTTGGAGAATCCATATCCCTCCTCAGGGCAATCCTTTAACAGTTATGTTAATGGGTGAAATACAATTGATGTGTCTTGTGTTTGATGGTACCTAGGAAGATTTTATAACCTATTCAGATCTCCGTTAACTTAATTACTTTATTTTTTTGGATCTCAGAATTCCTATTGGCTAGCGAAAAAATCCAGTTAGGGAAATGAATGTTGAAAAGAGATAAGGTCTTAAGACAGGAGATCTTCCGCCTGCACAGAAATCTGTTTAGACACTTGCATTTATCTTACACCCGTGCCAATTTTTGGTTATCCTCAAAACCATTCTGTTTTGTTATCTGGAATATTGCTGTTTGCAAGATTTCAGCTCAAAATTCCTTCTCCACGTTCATTGACAATGATATTTATCACTTAAAATCATTTTCTCGTTTCAGGACAAGAATTGGAGAAATAGGAGGAGTCAAAAATTGGAGAAGATGGAGCTCCTTAATTTGCAGAGCAGCCTTCAGTCGGAAATCCAGGCTAAAACTGCCATCAGCGAAGAACTCAGCAAAACAAGATCTGATCTCATTGGTTCTCAAAAGTACGTGCATTTACTCCCAACTTGCAGGAAGGCGATAAATAAACGTTATTCGAGTAGTAGAGGATTCGTTTTACTTTCTCAACAAACCAGAGGGCCAGAGGAAAGTTGTGAGACAAGCCTTATTATAAATTCCTGCCATTCCCCCTTAAGGGACTTGATCCAACATGAACTCATCAAAGCAGAGAGTGAATATTGCAATACCTTTGAAATTGCAATTTTTAATGTTCATAAGATCTATTTAGATATGTACTGTGAAAAAAATTATCACCATGTTTAACATGTTTGTTGCGGGGATTTTCTGCGTGCAACTCGAGAGTCCCCCAAAATACATCCAGAAACCGCAAATTTTCTTGGGAAGATCGCTCTAGACCCGTAATAGCTCCCTAGACAATTTTAAAAGCAATTAATATTTCATGTGTACTTCACTATCTTTGGGACATCGCATATTAATGCAAGAGGTTGATGGCAGATTTTCTTCTTAATAAAGTATATCAATTCGCGAATTTCCAGAGAAATGCAATACCTAGACCTAAAAGTTTTGAAAATTAAGTTTTTCCAAATGTTTACTTTCATATTATATCATTCGCGAACAATGATAATTCTCCTTAGGATCGGACTTGAAAACAATCCTTAATTTTTCCTAAAAATCTAACATTACAGAATAGAGGTTGATTTCGTTAACTTTAAAAATTATTTGCAGAAATACTTCACTGTGAACTATGACATTTCACTCACATTTTTGTTATAAAGGTACTTACATTCAATTAAAATGTGCTAAGCAAATATTTTTAAAACTGGAAAATGTATTAATGTCAAAAATTGTTTGTAGCGCAAAATATTAGGTTTATTCCTACAGAACCAGAAGTTTTCAACTAGCGCATGCCAATGAAGAGTCGTTGACAGCAATTAATTGATGTTGGAGGGGAATTAATGTTGGGAGCTTCATCCCTCAGTATTAACATGGAAACCTTTTGCGATTGAAACCTCTCTAGTGCTGGTTAAGGTTCAGTGGATGGCTCAAGTGTTCTGACAAACGTTTAGGGCGGAATTCATAGACAAAGCCTGAGTGTGAATGGGCACCCGCCCTCAGCTGAGTAGAGGGTCACCCTCCACTCACCTGTACGAATTCATAGTTGAGTGAGGTTGTTCACTCAGCTGATAGGGGCGCACTCGGATTACGTGAGTGTGACAGTCCACTCAGGGAACGCTCAACCCATTTTCTCCGTATGTTGGCAGCAGTGATAGCATGTTTTAGGGAAAGTTTCCCTGTTTTGTGGGAAAAGAAGGGGGGAAATGTCCCCTTTCCATTCCATACTGGTTATTAACGTTTCTGAAAGGTTACAGTTTACTTTAAGGAAATTCCTTAATACGTACCTACCTACCTACGTTTTGGCAGAGCATCAAGTAATCGTGTTTTTGCTTTGCTTACATGTTCCCTTGACATAGGTAGTCATTGATTGCGCTATCCTGAATAGAAGGTATCACCAACTCGTTCCACAAACCAACAAACACATATCTGCACTACAAAGAACACGCACTTGATATGACTAAGTCGCATAAAATAGTAGAGCGACTAACACCTTCAACAGTGGTGACAACGGTAGTCCTCTCAAAATTAGTTTGGATATATATATGGGAAGTAGAACGTCCCTGACAGTCTCTCTCCTAAACTGAAATCGTTGGTGGAACTGGTCACTTTCGTAATATTCAAATTGGTTTAGACAATCTGTTCAGATCCAGGACAATTAATTTTCACTGTACTTGGTATAAATTCGTGTATTAATTAAAAAGAGTGATAGAATATAAAACTGTATAACAAAATATTTTTCACACCTGATCGGTAAAACACAACATAGCTATATGAGGTGTTCCTTAACTGAATGCGGGTCTAGGAATGTTTTGGAAGGGTTCATGACCTGGATTTTTAGCGATTCGGGGTGGTTTGGAGCAGAGGGTAACGGAATAAAAGGGCAATAGCAGGATCAGTGAAGGGAAAGGACAAACCACCAACGGTAAAATTTTCATGCGATTGAACCTGTCATGCAAGGCTCACAGTTACCTGTTTTGAGCAAACTGAGTTAGAGTTTACGCCAATAACATACGAACGAACACAATCTCTTATGTATCTTTTCGGTATTCGTCATTGTCGCCGTTCTCCAACCACATAATCGTCCCACTCGTCCATCTCAAACAACTCATTCTGCTCAGAATACATGATATTACGGAAAAAATGAACGAATTATTAACAAAATGCGATAGCAGTTGATGCACTTAAGTGACCTCCCGCCATCACTCAGGATATTGCACCCATTCAATCTCAATCATCAATCTCAGCCATTTTTGGTTTATGAATTCCGTTGAGTGTGCGTTTAGGGTGCCCACCCAGTGCGTCCTCAGGGTCGCCCTCAAATCACGACTATGAATCGCTTTGAGTGCGTGGTTCCCCTCAATGCTACACTTAAGGACCCACTCACACTCAATTCCCGTCTATGAATTCCGCCCTTAACCTCAATTAATGGTTATGAACAGAATGTAGAAGGCTGTGCAATGTTGTAATAAGCTAACATCGCCTTCGTAGTTGGAACAAACCTATTCATATTTTATATACGAAAAAATTGTTTTGCCTTAAAATTGATAGTTTCTGCTTACACCAAGTGCTAAAATTCCAATAGGACTCACCACCATTGAACAATTTGCCCACTTGGACATGCTGCGTATCTTAGTTTAATCTTACAGTTGTAATTTATTTTATAGAGCCCTTCAAATCCCATTCTAGATATTGCGAATCATTTCTTCAATAGTTTATGTTACACTATCAATTTGTATGTCTTAACATTCTCAGTCTCAATGTCATATGTTTGACCTGATTTATCACACGTTATTTTAAATTCACTTTCCCAGGGAAATGCGGGAGTTCCGTCAAAGGTTCGAAGCTCTCTCTCACGAGCTCAAAAGGAAGGAAATGCAAATCAAAGAACTGCAGGGGCGAATCGACTCGGGCGATGGTTGTAAGTCTAAATTATTTTCGCTTCAAGTCTTAAATGCGCAATTGAAGATTTTAATATTATTTACAGGTACATTTTCTATCCAGTTATTTGTTGTATGATACTCATCTCATGAATTTGAGTTAGGGTTTTATCTTTATCTATGTAAGTTACTTACTGTGCGGAAATAATTCCACAGGCAGTAACAATTCAATAGGCGCATTGCATACACGTTGCACGCAGTTGGCAAAACTTTGTCGCTTCAAAATGGATTAATTTTTTGGGAATGTTACATGAATGCATGTATGACAAATATTGCTATAAATATTATTTGTTGATCACACAATTAAAGCACTAGTATTGTGGAAGGTGCCCAGGGAACGATAAACTGATTGGTTATTGGAAGATTTGAGGTTATATCGTGAAAATGGAGTCTGGTCTGTGTGAGAAAATCGTTGTCTGCCATCTTGAAATAGCTGCAGTACAAAATATCTACCCTGGTATGTTAAAACGGCTGATTCTCAACTTTTCTCTGATAACTGCTAAACTGGGCGTCCTCTAGAAATGCTCTCCGAAACTCGTAAACTGCTAAGAAAAATTAGGTACGTATAAATCATCTTCTTTAATAGGTGAGGATCTAAGTATTGAAAATGGGGTTAATATTACAGGAGTCTTCTGCTGTCCCTTATTGACTCATGGTTAAGCAGGTATACATTAGTTTCACTTCATTTTACTCTTTAGAAATCCCTGAAACGGACATTTCATGCTGAAAATTTACAGGTTTTTGCTAAACTGTTTTTGGAAAGACATTTTAAGTTGAATGAGCTTTTGTGAGTGGTGGGCGCAGTGGTTTGGGTCTGTATTATGATAAGCAAAAGCCTAAAAGAGTGGACAACTTACCATATGTTGGAACGATTTTTAATTGATTTCTCTCTCATAAGGCCCGTACGTTCCACAGCAGGGAACCTCGAATTACTGTTTAATTAATTAATTGGGGTATCTCACGGATGTTTTGAGAGATAACTCCAGGCCCTGAATTATCACTTTCTGGAAAAATGTATCGTAAGAAATACTTATTGCAGTTGCTATTATTCTTCCGTAGTACGAGGTCCTATTTATTTATTTATTTAAAACGGGACGAACCCAATTACAATTTGTAAGCAGTTACAGAAGAAGAAAATAATCAGTCGGTACACAACAAAAAGCTAAACAGGATCGTGCAGAGGCTCGGTACTAAGATGGCGAAACATAGCAGTCCTTATAGATGAGAGAGGCGAGGACATGATGTCAATGAAGGGAGGTGACGTGGAGAGGAAGTTCACTTGGTGAGGAATGTGACACATTGGACGATTTTGGAGGTAGTTTGTAGCGGAGAAAGGGACGGCAAAAGGTGCGACAGATCGTGACGCAAGACGAGGGACGAGGAAGCCCACACGAGCCAGAAGATCCATGGCATCAATATGCCCCGAGAGCAAGCCATGGAGAAATGAGACGTCCGAGCAAATGCGACGATCCCGTGGAGACAGCAGGTTGAAACGTCTGGCAAGCTCAACGTAGTCAACATTCTTGCGGGGTATGGATTGCTTATAGGCCAGGAACTGGAGGAACGCCCTGAAAACACGCTCGATTTGCTCTGTGTGGCTGTTGTAGTGAGGGCTCCAGATCGCTGATGCGTACTCCAGAATGGGCTGCACAAGACTTTTGTAAAGGGACACCAGGGCAGATGCTTGGGAGAACTCTCTAGTATTCCTCTTCACAAGGCCCAGCACACGCATACCGCGGGATGCCACCTGAGCAATGTGAGTAGAGAAGGAGAGCTGGGAGTCCAGGTACACGCCGAGGTCCACAGTGTCATCCCCATGCAAAAGGAAAACTCCATTGATTGTGTAGGGGTGCATGACTGGAGAGTGGGAGCGGTGGAAAGAGGTGACAGCACACTTAGATGGGTTAAGAGCCAGACCATTTTGGTTGCACCATAGAGAGAGGGCATCGAGGTTTGGCTGGAGGAGAAGGCAGTCTGAAGGGTCATAGATAGAGAGCTTAAGGTCGTCCGCGTAAATTAGAAGCTCCGTGCCATGGAGGCATGAAATGACTCCATTGATCACCAGATTGAAGAGGAGGGGGCCAAGGTGTGAGCCTTCAGGAACACCGGGAAGTAAGGTTACAAATTCCCTGGAAGGTGCAGAGAATTTTTTTTTCGGGGTTGGTATTACTGCGTGTAGGGGGGTTCCTAGTAGTCGCAATAAGCACCCGCCTGCATCAGTCCATTACAAAATGTTGTCACAACAGCCTACTCCGTCAACCTCTGCAGGGACCGTTCGCTCCACCTACAGCCGATGCGAAATTTGGGCGGTCATCAAGTTCCTCACTTTGCGTCGCGAATCTGCCTCTGAAATCCATCGTCAGCTTGTGGAAACTTATGGACCTGAGGTAATGTCCCGTCAGCAAAAAAATCCAAGGTTCAGCCCTCGGAGCGGAAGATCATGGCATCATTTTTTTCTGACAGAAAAGGGGTGTTCTTGGTGGATTTCATGGTCAGGGAAACCACCATTAATGCTGATGCGTATTGTGAGACCCTTGAAAAATTGAGGAAAAAAATCAAAGACAAAAGGAGGGGAATGCTGAGTCGTGGTGTGTCCCTTCTTCACGACAACGCCAGACCCAGGACCTGCTTGTGTCGTTTGGATGGGATGTTGTGACCCATCCACCGTATTCACCGGACTTGGCGCCTTCGGACTTCCACCTTTTCACCAAAATTGAAGGAGTTCTTGGGTGGAAAACGTTTTTCCAACGACGAGGAGGTGAAGGAAACTGTCGAGAAGTGGTTTTTGGAGTTGGAGCAAAGCGTGTATGACGAGGGCATGAAAAAGCTGGTGCCCAGGCTGAAGAAATGTGTTGAAGTTGGTGAATAAGGACATATTTTGCTACATTTCCTCAAAATTTGAATGAAATATATGCATTTTTCGATTTTTACTAGGAGTTGTAACCTTACTTTCTGGATGATCCTCGTATAAAACGTTGACGCTTACTGAAATATGCAATTTTGTCCACATTTTGTGAAGGGAATAGAGGATTTTGTAGTCCGCCAGTTTTGAGATGACAGACAAAGATTTATGTATGCTGAATGGGTTTGCTTTTCAAAATATAACGTCAATTCTTCTCTGGCAATCAGTCGACTTATTCTCAACGGACTCCCAGAGTCACAAGAGCTTCTTACATCGTAGCTGATCCTCCTTCCATAGATGGGTCATCGCTTTTACTTTTCCAAGCTTGTCTGGTATTTTCACTCTGTATTCATACTCTATCCTCTCATGGAATATTTAGTTTTTATTAGTTTAAATTATATTTGCCTGCTGCCCGTATGTCTTCCACTTACTATACACAAATTATTTTCCCTATCTCGAGAAGTTAGTTCGTTTAAACAGAGTAACAGTTTAGTGTGGTCACTTCTCAAATCATCTTATTATGAAAACAAAAAAGGGTATTAACATGTGATCACACCACAGAATCAGCCGCACTCTTACGTTCCTGACTCTCAAGTTCCATATATTTTTACAGAAAAGTGACATTCCACATTCTCAAAAGCTTTAACTCTGTTGTCACTGTAAGTAAGAAAGGTTAAAAAATTTTGGTGTCATTCATTTTCCACTGTAGAAATGTGCAGCAATAATGACACATCGAGCAAATTTAAAAAGGCAAACTTAGCTTTTTCATTTCTGTTTCATCAATTGGTAGGTATTGATAATGCAAAATTGAAAAAAACCCATTTCCAAATTATATCTGCTAATTTTTTTATAAGAAAATCAATTAAAATTATAATTTACATCGACTTTCAGTGTTTCAAAATCAAAAGAACTGCCGATGAATACAATATTGTATCTATGTTGTGAACTTTTGTCAACGTTGCTCAGTATTGGTTAATAGAGACTTTTTGGTGGACGACGACTAGGAAACCGTGGTCGCCGAGTTGAGGCGAGCAGTTGGATGCTAACATTTCCATGACGAATAGCATCAAGGCTACCGGCTGTTGAAGTCACGTTTAACGTGACGTCAACATTCATTGAAAGTTGTATACTGTCGTTATTGTGGATTGAAGTTTGTGTTATTGAGTTGAAGTTGTATTTTGTGGATTGTTGACAAACATTACGGACGTTCGTTATTGCTACCGCGTGCAAAAAAACTTGTACAATGCCAAAAACGGAAGATGAGAAATAGGTAAAATGGGTTATAAATGTGGAAGGTTGTGTTACTGCCAACTCGTCAAGGAAAGACGTATAGGAGAACCGATTTCAGACGGTTCGTCATGACGGCTTGCATGACGGACGGGACGTCACGCATGCGCAGTCTGCATTTTTCTCCAGACGGTACCATCAACGTCGTCGCGTGAACCACACCAAAAAGTCTCTATTCATTTTTTATGTAAAATTATTGCGACTTATGACGGGTATCAGTGATCCGGTTGAACTGTCAAAACTACCATCTAGCTACGTACACTAGTTTTAGCTTTAAACGAAATTCGATAAGATGTAGAGACATTGGCACGCTCAATTCACGCATGACACGTTATCACCTCATGTAGATTCATTGCTGCTTACACAGCACGAGTTCGATCTTCATCCGCCAAATTGTCAATTTCATCTTCATCCCTCCAATTTGGTTTCTGGTGCTGGGGACATTCGAATACTTCCATCAGTGCATGCCGCCTGTACTGTACATTTTCGCTCACAGCAGCAACCACCCAAGTGCATCTTTTCATATACGTACTATTCATATCTATCTCATTTCGTGTCATGGTTTTTCCATAAGAGCTTTGCATGTTGATGAACTTGAACAATTTCACCAAAAAAAAATCCAGAAATATGGAAAGAAAAACCTACATCCTATTTAATGCTACAAAACTTCGTGATTAATCACTTCATCCATTTTTATTGTGTTGTGTCATGTTTGTTAACAGTTAACAGAAAGTTGAGACAGAATTGTCGTTTAAAATCGTTTCTAATTTAAATATTTCTTATAAAATATTACAGATTAATTTCATTCTGATCAACTGTCAGAGCAATGAGATGTAAAAATAGTATTATATCCTGTTGAAATCAAATACTGGGACACCTTAAGTCATTTAGATCTGATGGATATGTTAGCATTTTCGCTGTTGGTTGGCTTGTAGCCTCATGCCATATGTATTGTTAGGCAAAATGGCTTGTACTTCTTCATAATGGCCACCTTTGCGAGTTGGAGATTCTGCGGTTGTTATCTTTATATTTGTGGCTCAAGCCAACTAATCTCTTGATTTTTTCTGAGGGCCACTCTCTGTGTTGGGCAGTGCCATCGAGCAGAGATCTCTGATCTGCAAAAGCTATTAAATTTGCAAAAAATCTTCCCCCTCTACACATTCTTTCCTTTTGTTCCATGTGGTTTGTGGAAAGAATACGTACCCGACCCCTCTTGAAGCTATAAAAGCCAGTGGGGAACCCAATTAACTTTCTCATTTGTGGTATTAACCAATCTGAACTGGTTTTGTCTTGTCCAGTTATGGACATCCTGGTCTCCCTCTGTATTCTTATCGTTAGATCCTTTATTTCTCATATTTGCGACCGATGCATGTAATGCCTTGTGCAGCAGACACAATCCTCATCATTCGCCCATTTTTTATTTTTGGGTTGGACAATTTTGTGTATACAAACATTTTCAACACCACCAAACGTAAGGTTTCCAGCTTTTCGAAATCATGTTCTTCTTCTAATGTCAGTCATGTTCTTCAGAAACACTCGTGTTGAAGTTAACACAGGACTGATGGAGAGGCAACCACCCTTACACATGAGTTTATGCTGGATCAGCAGAACTGTTCAGCCAAACAGCAATATCGGAGGATGTTTATGAAATATGTAGATTAGATCCTTTATTTCTCATATTTGCGACCGATGCATGTAATGCCTTGTGCAGCAGACACAATCCTCATCATTCGCCCATGTTTTGTATTTTTGGGTTGGACAATTTTGTGTAGACAAACATTTTCAACACTACCAAACGTAAGGTTTCCAGCTTTTCGAAATCATGTTCTTCTTCTAATGTAAGTTGCGTCAGAAACACTCGTGTTGAAGTTAACACAGGACTGATGGAGAGGCAACCACCCTTACACATGAGTTTATGCTGGATCAGCAGAATTGTTCAGCCAAACAGCAATATCGGAGGATGTTTATGAAATATGTACAAACACAATCACACCTTACTCTTTCCAAAAGAAAGAAGTGTTTCAAATATTACTTAACATCTTCGATTGTTGAACAATGTGTTCACCTCCAAATATTGGAAAAGAATGCAATTTGATGATGTTGTTGCTACGTAGGACTTACACAAGGTAACCTAGGTTTTAGTTGGCGGGAAAAGCAATAGACTGGCAGTTGCTTATGAAATGGATATTACTGTAATATATTGGATGCTATAAGTCTGTAAATGGGTAGAACCGCTTCCAACAATTTATTGCCCCAATTTAAGTTTAAATGATGTATCATCCCACGAAGTATCACATTTCCCTTAGCTATTCAGGGACTGTTGAGATGTTGGAAATCGTTATTATGAACTCCACGAGCTTCAACCTAATCTTGGAAGTGTCTCAGTAAAAAACCTTGGTATCGTTCAAGCCCCATTGAGCTTGTCCCAGGTGGTTAGATTTCTAACCAACAAAATTGAGATGCAATACATGATACAAACACTTCCATAATACCTAATGATAATTCTTCTCGAAATATACACACACATGACACAATGAAGTCGGTAAATTAATTTGTAATGTGTCCTAGGTTAAGCTTTAACGTTAGAAAGTGTTGATTGGTACTTTCCATATTTCTGGTTATATTTATTATTGGTATTATTCTTCAACTTTTCTTGAAAGGTGCTACGATCAAATTGTTAAGGTTTTTAGTGTATTGTTTGAGTGAGTTGATGACAGCTCCAATAAATGTTAGATTTACTTCAACCTAAACAGTTCAACCTGGTAACCATACAACCTTCGCTCCTCAAGATTGAAGTTCCATAATCCTGAGAATTAATTTTTGGCGAGTCTTAGTAAATGAGAATTGCACTCCGTTAGGCCTATAGATATGTATTTCATCCAATTTCTATTCAACAGTACGACTTCAAATTCTGTCATGGCATCTACGACAGTATAGTCTAATGTGCTCTAACTCTTGTAAGCAATCCATCTCTATCCTGATTGTGAACATCTTATTTCCTGAGGATTATAGCTGTTCACTTCATCACATCCTGAGTCACTGCATATCATGAAAATTACGTAATTTGTCTGAAAATTTGCCAGCAAGCAACTGCTGGGTTTGCATTATGTTACGAGTGTTTCGTACACCAGAACGAAAGTTCACAAAAAGGCTGATATCCACTCCTCTTACGAGGCCAATCAATTGTACTTTTTCTGCAAAGGGAGTTTCTCTCCTCGTAACATTTACCTGAGTCAAATATCAGCTGTCTTTGGCTAAATTAGGGGCCAAACGAGGTGAAACTGCAGGCTATGAACCTTGCGAATGCTGGCTGGAAGAAGAATCCATCCGATAATAGTTTCAATTTGTTTGACTCAGGAAGTTGCAAGGATGTGGATAGTTCCGCCTTTCCCATTTCTTGAAACTGCTGCTTGTTTGGTGATACCTGGAGACTTTGAGCTTTCAGATATCATCTGGGTGTTGTAGGCTAATCGCCTCAACATTTGGAAGGGTGCACTCCATTCCAATCACTTCTTATATGGTAGCATTGTATGACCACGAACCACTCACACTCTCTAATATAAACTAACTCTCGTTTCCCTCGCATAGACATGAATGATGCTGGCAAAGGGTCGATTTGAGTACTGGTATCAGTATGGTTACCAACCCAATATCGAATGAAAAACAACAGATTTTAAGTGATAACACCCCCTCATCTTCTTTATGAGAAAACCCCAAAATGCTACTCAAGTAACATCGGTAACCCTTACAGCATCCTAGGGAGGGCTTTGTTATTTGTTACTTTATACACAATTCCCGACCAGCTCCTATTATTCTATATTACTGCTCAATGTTTCCAATACAATCTCAAAACATGTCAATATTGGAAGAAAAGTATTGAAAGCATAATGAATATCGTTCATCCCCACCCTCACGCTGCTCTCTTAGCCAAAATCGGCCATATATTTCAAATAATAGCAATTGAAAATTAATTGGTTGTACCTGGAGCTTTGTTTCCAGGCATCTTTGGGTACTGCAGGGTAATTACCTCAATTTTCTGTTTCATCATCTTGTTGTTATAAAACGAAGATGCTACTTCAGGAAATGTGATATTTTCTATCCCGTTTGTGATGGGTATGGACAGGTTTCCCTTCCTGTTCAAACCTTATAGCTTCAGGGATATCCTCTGGATGTGATATCGATCAGTATTGTTCATCATCACCCTTGCGCTGCTCCCTCAGGCAAAATCGGTCATGTATTTCAAATAATAGCAGTTAAAAATTGAATATATTTTCTTCAACTTAGACCCTCCCTGCTCTTTGATATCCTCTGGAGTGTGACAGATGTGGTTAGTTAAACCTTAAAACTGAGGAATTTGTGCCTGTACCTGGAGCCTTTGCGGGCTAATGACCTCCATTTTCCATGACATCTACTTCTTGTTATAAAACGAAGATGCTATTCAGGAAATGTGATATTTTCTGACCCGTTTGTGATGGGCATGGATAGTTTCCCTTTCCCGATTAAACCTTGTAGCCTCAGGGATAACCTCTGGGTATTGCAGGCATTATCGACTCAGCCCGTGGAAGGGGCAGGTAAACCACATCCATCATCCCCCTGCAGCACATTTCAGAGGGATCACGTATCGTTTGCGCCCTTCTTGCCAAATATTACATGTCTTGCTGACCCACAAATTTTAGATATCTGAGGAAAGTCCAGAAAATGCTGCCTACTCCAGCTACCAAGTTCAATTAATAGAATATTTTAGATTCTGGGAGTCAAAACTCATATCATACAATTTACTTGGCTTAACGACACCTGTTTCGGTAAGCAAGTGCTGTGTCCACATTTACACCTCGACTGCTGGTTAAGCCTTGATGGTGGATTCAATGGTAACTATTCTCCCGTTCTTTTCTCTTGAAAATTGTACGAGTTTGAAGTTTGCTGAGGTAATTCAAAATGGTTACCAACTACTACAATATTTGATATTTATAATTAACTTGACTCAACTGGTAGGAATAGAAGATGCACTTCATGCATGTGAAAATAACAGGAAATATTAACTTTATTGTTCGGTCCTGTCCACATCATACCCTTATAGTATGGTATGGTATGAGAAAGAGGCGTTGATTATGTTGCTGTCTGCATGACTATGTCGTCAATTTCAGCATACAACTAATGTTTTCCGATATTCTGTTGATCGTAGCACCTTATTTATCTACTATTCTCGTTTCCTCTCAGTTCGCTTCCGAATATTTTGCACTTTGGTCCAGCGCTAGACTGCATGGTAGATATTTTCTTGTAGACACGATGCCACTATTTCTTGGCGTCACTGGATGCCTGTGGGGCCTCATCCTTCTCATCGTTCGAATATATTTCTGACTTTGGTGTGCGTCGCCACTCGGTAACGTAGACTCGTGTGGAGTTCCCTGGCATGCGTTCTTAACTGTACTTTTTTCTTTTGACGAAGATCCTTGAGTTAATTCGTTATTTTGACAGTCCGAGCACCAGCAGGATGGTGAAAAATGGATTACAGTTGACAAAAAATGAGACATAAAACCATATTCATGGTTAAGGGATGTGGTACAACCACCTTCATATGATACGTCAGAGTGGAGCGTATATTGTTTTATTTATTTAGCGGAAACGTTTCGTTCCTCTATGGGAACTTCTTCAGTCCTGTTATTAAGTTATTATTGTGTAACCAACCATCAGCATCATCATCATCCAGTTCACCACACATGGGTTATTGGTGTAATCTTATCCTTAGCCTGCCAAACAGGTAATATAAGATCACCATTGAAAATCCAGAGTGGGAAACTTTTTTAAGAGCTTTTGTTAGACGTCTCATGAGAAAATGAAGGGAAATTTTGTTAGATGTTATTGTGCCAAAAAAATATATTTACCATAAATATCACTTTTTTTGATGAAAGAACAGAAAGAATATTAGAGAAGCAAATTTTTATAAGATGACTCATCACAATAATACCTTACACAATAATAACTTAATAACAGGACTGAAGAAGTTCCCATAGAGGAACGAAACGTTTCCGCTAAATAAATAAAACAATATACGCTCCACTCTGTCATAAAACCCTAAATCAAGTATTTTTACTATTGGTTCCTAACAAAAGTGGAACCCATGAACCTACATCAATTTTAGCCTCTCCTAATTCGCACAGCTCTATTGAATTCAGAAATTCGTTGAAGCTACGTTTTTTCTCAAATCCTGGCAAAAGCCATTCGATCACTTCTTGATCGTTTCTATACACATTCTGTAATTCATTTGACCAACACTGCTGGCATAATTTACTTGCTTCTTAGGGTTTTTCCCCTTAATTTATATCTCATTTCTAATCAATTCATTCTCATTAAAGAAATTAATTAATAATTTTCATTGAATAATTTCAATTTGTGTTCATATCATCAAATGCATTCCTTTGTTGTTAGGTTCGCCTTTCATCCTTGCTTATTGCATACGTTTTCATTTATTCTAATACAGAACAATAAGAAACCCTCATAATTTTCATTATTCATCTCATCATTTAAAGGAAGTAAATCTTATTTTCCCAATAACAATATTCAGCTAATATCCCAGCAAAATCCTGTGATAAACCAACAAGCGTTCATTTCTTAAAAATTGTCAGTTCTCGATCTTGACATCTATTTTGGTGGAAGTATGTTCTGTAAGATGTCAAATATATAAAATGTCTGACAATTTCATAGATAACACTAGGCTGTTATCACAGAAAATTGCGGGTAGTCCCTAAATTCCCTAGTAGAAATTTGCCTAAATGGATCTTTTCGTACAAAAACATTTCATCAAATCATTGTGTCATTCCTATTCTTCCTTCATACCCTATTATTTTGAGTTTTTCTTTTAAACTTTGTTCTTTTTCTAATTCTCAATTGGTTTGTTCGTTACTGCTCGGTTCTTTTTGTGTGAATTGTGCTTTTTAAAATTAACCCGTTGAAGGATTTTGCCAAGTCTAAAACCACAATTAAACGTATAATGCTGTTCAAAAGCGTTGCTTGATTTTGAAAAAGAGGATGGTCATCTCCATGATTGAAATATTGGGTGAACTTTACCGTCGCCTAAATGTGTAAGTTGTTTGGATGAACTATTTTCCTAAGAACTCTGGTTGGTTGTTTAATGATTGCGGTGATCGTCAGAAACTCTATATCGATTTATAGAATACACAAATTTAAAATTGAGTAAAACGGTTATTTTCATCTATAGCGCACTATACAAATTTTTCAGGACGTTTTTCCAAAATTGCAAATTGTAACTAAATCACAATCTACACCTTATATAAGTTTTAAACGATCAAAAATTGATCACCATTATTGTAAATTTGTGATTGGTGGAACTCAATCAAAATGACTCCTGCATAGATTGGTTATTTTATTCTAGAAAATATCAATAAATAGTAGGGTAAAAGCACCAATTGTTGACACTATAAGAGAGACAAATCATTCAATTCCGCGTTCTACAAAAATGTCCAAGAAAATAGAACTTTTAGGTAGTTATTATGAATTGTGAGTTCCTTGTGAACAGTTTGCACGTGTTGGACTTAACAAAATAGTTTTTTTTTATTATCACAAACAATTTTTTTCAAACATGCCTTTTTGCACCCAATGTTGACACATTTTTTCGAGAAAATTCCAAATGTTGACATTATCAGTTCCTAAAGTTGACACCAATTTGAATATTGACCCTTCGCTGTTCTGAAGTTGTTACTCAAGGCCTATAAATGAACAAAAGATATTCAAAACGTGTTAAAATGTATTTCAAGTTTTTGACATTTCAGCAAAGAATACATAGTTACATTTTTAGCCTAATATTAGGTAGACCTGGTAGATGAAAATGATGTAAACTTTAGGACCTGAATTTAAACATTTGGATCAGACGATCTCAACTCAAGGTTCCACTCCCTTGAATTAAGAAATGCAAGCGTCTTGATACACAGAAGAGGCTGGACCCAGGGCTATGTTGTGCACTACTGCTAGCGCTACCTCTTGGCCTGATGGTCAATCTTTCTCCCTTATCTCTGCTATCATTTCCCGCCGCGCCGTCTTTTTTCTGTCATTCTACTTTCGTTCATTTACAGTAGTTCGTTTACTCGTAGTTGCATTTTACGAAGTAGTAGATTGTTCTGTGTTTGTGCTCTTTATTAACATGGGTGACAGCGGATTCCCTTGTGAGCAGTGCCCGAAAGTATTCGCGATTCGGCCCTATCTTTCCCAACATGTACGTCGCAATCATGGACCGAGCAGAAATGGAACCGTGAAATAGAAGTAGCTGATGTATGCAGATTCACCTCTCCCTATGGGAAGAAAGAAAGAAAGGCCGCTGATGTCCGATATTATGGGTGTTTCCGCGACGGCATTTTCCATTCTGAGGGCAAGGGAAAACGTCGTCTCAAATCGAGAGGATCCACAAAAATTAGAGGTATTTGCCCTGCATCAGTAAAGGTGTTGACGGAAAAAGAAACTGGCGCCGTTCATGTTAGTTTTATTCCTAATCATGTGGGCCATGGCAAAGACTTGGGGCGTTTGAACCTAACCAAAACTGAAAAAGCTGAAATCGCTCGTAAGCTAGCCCAGAATATTCCCTATCAGGTTATTTTGGATCAGATTAGAACTTCGAAACGAATTGAGCTCCAGAGAATACACCTAAGTAGTACCCGGAAGGACATTGCCAATGTACAGGCCAGCTTTAAGCTTGGGAAAGCTGACAGAGGGTACAGTTGTAAAACACGTGTGCGAAGTTTTTTGGATCATACGCTGGACACCCTGTAGAATATGAAAATGTTTCAATAACATAAATATCTTATATCAAATATTTTTGCTGGAGTTTTTTTCCCCTCTCCCCTCCCTATTGGTTTCGGATTTCCTTGAAGAATATTGGATCTATGATGACTAGGATGAATAGAATGGTTTTCAGTGCCTCTGCTTCATTATTCGGGGAATTTTAACTTCTTGGTAGGTAGATAAGGAAGACAATTTATTAAAAAAATTCGGCCATTGTTTCATTAAAATCGTGTCAAATCAGTAATGAGTAGCTCCATGAGAATCAAAAAAAGGAAAACTCACGTAGGTTCCACACTTACAGTTCACAAAACTCAATTTTTTTGCGTTTCTACAGTGTACCTATGTAGGCTGGCAGAATTGGTGAGGTACGATCGTTCGTTTGTAAGGTAATATCGGATTTTGCGTTTCTCCCCGGCATTCCAAAAGATTTTGAAGAAAAAACGCTCCATCCGTACAATAAAATACCTAATGAAAAATTTGTTCAACTCTCCATCCCCATGCCCTCATTTTCGTTCTCAGAACTACCTAGTCTCCTTCTCCATTTTTCCTCAGCACGTGAGTTGCAATTCAAAAGGCAGCGCGAGATCAACAGAGGAACAGATTTACCGTTGGGTCACGAGGTAGCGCTAGCAGTAGTGCGCAACATAGCCCTGGGTCCTGCCTCTTCTCTTGATACACTACGAAATTATTCACATCCAAATATCACCTTAGCAACCAAATCAACGACTTGTCCTAATGTTGACACCTGTGTCAACATTAGGACACTAAACTATTTCGTGAGACCTAATGATGACACCTAACATAACCGTGGTTTTCTATTGAAATGTAGGGTATTCATGCATTACGCTTCTTCCTTATGCTATTCATATAGCAAAAGATGTGAAATGGTAATTTTTACTCGCAATATTTCACTTAAAAAGTCTAAATTTGTCGACTTAACTCACTACGATGTTGGACAAGGTTGTTGGAGTAGAGGTGGGTAGTGAGTGAGTGACCTTGTCTCAAAGAACTTCTCTCTCAAGTGAACATGACCTGCAGTTCATCGCAAGAAGTTTGCGACAGCATGGCTCCACTTGGCCGTCATTCGAACTACTCGCTCGAGACCTGCAGGTCACAAACGTCTCTTGCTGAGGAGTCTTGGCTCAAGATAACCGTTCACTCTTCCCACCTAACAACTGGGCAGGTCGCCGTTCCTTTACAGCATATTCTACTATTCAAATAAAATTCATTCGATGGACTCGGTTTTGGTATCTGTCATTGTTTTACTCAGAGGTACAGTATGGAGTACAGTGGTCGTCTGTCATCCACCGAACCCTGACCATACACGAAGATAATAGCGGTCCCATTCATTCACAATGTGAATCTTGGAGCGAACTGCAGTTCCCATTCATTCACGGAGTGAACTGATGAACTTCTCCCACTGACCTTGTCTTTGGACTGAGTGACCTGCAGGGAGTCTACTCCCTCAGTTGACCTGGGTTTACACACCTCTACGCTGGAGTATCTGCTTCAGCTATCATCGGCTTCAATATCACCTAGATGGTTTATATTGTATGTTATAATCAGTGGAGGCGGTCGACCTCAATAACCACTTTCTTATCAACAGTCGTACAGTCCCGCTGTTCCCAGGCTGCCCACCCAAACCACTTTCCTGGCCAAGGTAAAAGCCTTGAAGAATGATTACGGCCTTACGCAGTCTCTTCAAAACCCTGAGCAGTTCCCATCGTCTAGGGAGCTTGTCCCCCGTCGATCAGCACTGTGCTTTACAACGCTAATCTCACCAGTCTCAAAATTAACTACTCCTCCCATTGAGCTTAAGGCAGTGGCCCTTGAAACTATTCACACCCGGTTCCCAGAAGACGAATGGTTACGGGTGTACACGGATGGGTCAGCTACAGGAGCAAGGCGAAATGGAGGGGCTGGTGTGTACTCAACAGTAAGATCCATTGCAGCGCCGGTCGGAAGTTTAGCCAGCAATTTCGATGGGGAGATTCGAGCTGTGTTGCTGGCTCTCAGAATGGTAGCTGACATAGGCTGTGAAAGATGCGTCATTCTGTGTGACTCCCAGGCTGCAATTGTAAGCCTGTGTTCCACTGAAGAGACGGCCTCCCGGGATGTGCTTGAGGGTAGAGGACTCATGGAGCGTTTGATCGATGGTGGACTTATATTGGCAATTCAATGGATCCCTTCTCACGTTGGGATCTGGGGAAATGAGCGGGCGGATGCCTTAGCCAAAGAAGGCTCCCAGATGGATATGCCCCATGCGCCAGTCAGCTTCCTTGCAGCAAAAAGCTTGACAAGGACCTCCATCGATCTCAAAATGCAGGAAGATCTGAGACGCTCGGCAGAAGGGAAACAGTGGGCCACCCTACTAAACCCCAATGACCGTGTCCCAAAAGACCTCCCTCGACACGAGTCAGTAGCTGCTTTCAGAGCCATCACTGGACACGACTACCTAAACGCACACCTGCACAGGATTCACCTGAAGGATGAGCCCCGTTACACCCTCTGCACTACAAACTCTGCCATGACATCTCAACACCTTTTTGACTGTCCTCCACTCGAGGACATTAGACAGTCATTTAACACGGACGACACCAAATGGTCAAAATTTTCTAAATTATATTGGGCTGCAAAAAGTCTTATGGCGCAAGAGCCATAATAGATCGGCTTAATTAAAAAATCAAAAAAAAAAAAAAATCAACAGAATGACGCCGATTTCGAGTACCTGCAGTGGCACAATACCTTATTTTTACATTTTGAAATTGAAGCGTCAAAATTTGGCTTAGTGTCAACAATTGGTGCTTTTACCCTATGGTATTCTTAATTTTGGATAGAATCAGCTTTCGTAAGTACCTACTGTGCAATTTTCTCGTTACAAAGTTGAGTTTTATAATGGACCATTCGATGGTCTATAACGGTAGGTAATATCTTATTTCTGGTAGGTACTAATGATTTTTCTGTTTCAAGACTACTTGAGCACTATTGTAGCCATGGAAAGGTCTTCCAATGGTAATTTTACTTGGTGATTCTTAAATTTGACTCTCTTTGTTCTTAAACAAAGGGTCTCTGTGCAGAAAACTATTGTCGCCCCAATCTAGCAGTATCTAAAATCGCTGTACCTCTTCTTTCTGAATGCAAATATTTATCTAAACAGAAAATATCCCAACTGTGCAGGCCTAACATCGTTACAGAAACCGTTATCTAGGAATTTAAATGTTGTTTCTCTTTCTACGTGGAAAAGCTCATTATAAATTTCCGTAAGGTCTGTTTTTACTTACTATCTGTTCACAATGTGATGGCGCAGTTTGACTATTTCACAACAATCGAGTTTTAAATTGAATCTTCAGAAGTTGTGAATATCCAGTTCTCAATTCGAGTGATCCTGAACTGGCAAGTAAAATGTTACTACCTACAATGGTCATGGACTATAGTTGTAATAGAAATCAATAAAATAATCAGTCAGCTTGGTCTTAATGTAGTTTGATTGGTGCCAAAATGAAGAGCTAAGAAAGGATAAAATGAACGAATCCCAATAGGTTTTTGCTGGTTCCTGATTATGGATGTTGTGTTGGTCAACCTGGATCTTGCATATAGGTTACCAAGGATGTACCATTTTTCAAGACATTTGCTTTTTCTAATTTAGTTCTATAAAGACGTTGAATTAACCAATCAGTTGGTACCAGTATAATTGAGTGTAAATTCATTCAAGACAGATGTTTAGATTGAAAGAATGCTGAAAATAACTAAAGAAAAAACGCTGCAAATTCTTTCACTGGGGTTTATTATTCAATATTATGGCTGGGGTGAATAAGTATTCTTTCACTGGGGTTTATTATTCAATTTTATTCATTTGAGTTGCATTAATAATTATTTACTAACTGTATCACCCACAGTTATTAACCACAATTATTGATGATTGAGGAAGCAACCAGGAAATGAAACAAAGTCAGTACATTTTCTACTAATTCTTTGGAGTCTGCGTGTTTTACAGGTGATAGAGCGATTATTGAATTTCAGGAGATATGCATAGAGCACGTAAATCGGTTCTCAACCAAAATACCTATTTGGATTGATCAGTTGATCATATTTGTGTGCCTCCTCTACATCAGTCTACCTTTGGCTACATCGTTTAAATTTGGATTTGGGGAAGTTTTAACGCAATACGAGTGCTATTTAGCAAGTCCTTTAAAGGACTTGATAAATTATAGATGTTTTTTATTGTGGGGCTGTATTGAGGTTCAATAAAAAAACGCTGCAAATTCTTTCACTGGGGTTTATTATTCAATTGGCTTGCGTTCATGATTTGAATTTCTACTAAGCTTTGGAGTGTGCCTATTTCACAGGATAGAGCGATTATTGAATTTCAGGAGGCACACAAACATGATCAACTGATCAATCCAAATAGGTATTTTGATTGAGAACAGATTTACGTGCTCCATTCATATCTCCTGAAATTCAATAATCGCTCCATCCTGTGAAACACGCACACTCCAAAGCTTAGTAGAAATTCAAATCATGAACGCAAGTCAATTGAATAATAAACCCCAGTGAAAGAATTTGCAGCGTTTTATTGCAGATTCGGATTCTGTACCCTTTGAAACGTAAACCATGAAATTTTCAGGTGGGGTTAGAATTTTTTTTTTCCAGAGCGATTACAATGGTTTATTGTTGAATAATAAACCAAAACTGTGGTTTGATTCCCAACGGGGTAGAGAAGATTTTTACTTCATGACAAAAAGTCAAAATTTGATTTGTGTTTTGGTTTGGGGCAATCCAGTTACCTACATCTTTCGGTAGGTGCGTTTCAAATTTCCACTGGTTATGTTAGCAACTGCGCACTCTCACTGTGAACAGAATTAAGTATTAAACTTAAAAAATGGATGTCTTTTCCTGTATTTCGGTCAACCCTGCTCCTCTCTTGAATGTTCTATGTCCTCCCAAATTATCATCAATATTCGGATGTGTTCCATGTTTTTGAGTAGCATCATTATCTGTACATATTGGTGATTGGGTTCTCGGTTTTTTCCACATTAGATCTGTTCTTTTTGCAGTTGGTTTTTTTTCTCGGTATTTGGGTTCCTGTTGGTTGATTGTCGTGTTAAATGTGATTGTCCTATGTGTTCTGTCGTTTTCAACTGTCTAGTCTTGGAGCGTGCCTCGTCTCAGATGTCTTACCTGGGAGCTTTCCTCAAGGAAACAACGGCCGGTTCCGTCGAGAGTGACGACGCAGATATCGAGGACAACCGAGCCCCCTCGATCGCAAGTAGCAAGTCTAACTTGTCGGAAATCAGCATCGTAAGTTGCGCTACGATTGCGATATTAACTTTGCTTCCATCTCTACTTTTAGCTTTCACGATATTTTTTTTTTTCTATACTTGCAGTGGTTTGTTTTACTTGCGTAACGATTACTTTTTCTTGACCATGCATTTCATTTCAAAAATGCTATTCATCTTTAGTTTCATTCATTCATCAGCCATCTAAGTACATCACCATCGAGCTGTCATATCCAAAAAATGAACGCATTACCAATAGAATAGGGATATGCCTTGGGTTATTTGTTTGTAAGAAACCTGGATCAAGTTATGTTCTTTGTATTCTACCAATATTTTATTACACATTTCAGTTATTGTATAGATTTTAAGAAAATATGTAGAATGTTATGTGCATGATGTACAGGTGGTACCCATATTTAAATAAAGGATCCATCAAAGATACGACAAGCTGAGCTGGTGACCAATAGAATCTTAGTTTCTCATAACACTGGATAGACGGGTGCATATGCACTTGATGTAATGGCTACTGACTGGGGTAATGACGATATTTAAAACCGTTATAGGTAATTTTTATACTTATCAAAAATGGCAATGAGGTTATGATTTCTTAATCACCTTCTCCTATGTAAGCAAACACTGGTTTGGATTAGAATGATGATGTTTGGATGAGATTTGGAAGTTGTTTCCAGGGGGATAAAACGTCAATACGTGAATTGGACAATTTGAAAAGCGAGAATTTTTGCAGACCCATGATGCAGCGACATGAGCACTCCCAGTGGAAACAATTCTCAAATCAGGACTGTTTATACTGTATTATATGGAGGCCCTTAGTTAATCTCAGATTCTGATCTACATATTTGTCCAAATAATCTATATATTACCAAGAGATTGAGGATATTTGTATACCACCAAACTAAAAAGAACTCTGACTTATATAGAGAGAGTCTGTTTCGTATTCCACTGACCATCAAACATTTCTGCTGCTGGGAGCGCTCAAATCACTGTGCTCTGGGTCTGCATATTCAGGCTATTCTTGTAAGGAAATTCTTGCAGTTTTGGGCTGCACTTCCTTGAAGAAGTATCATTACAGTAGTTCAGAGAAGGCCCAGTACTGCGCTGGGGTTTCGTGAAATAATATTAAACCCTGGTAAGATTCAGCCAAGGTTGGCTAGTTTGCATTTTCCAATCATTCAATGTCCGTTTGTACTGCTTAGTGGCCAACTGTAATGCTGAGCTTTGGGGGACCTACAGGTATTCTTTCCCCTCCCTCTCCTGTGAAGTGGGCACAACTTGGTCAATACCTACTTTCAGAAATGACTGGTAACAAAAAATGCAATTTTTAGAAGGGGAAGTATAGGTAGGTGGTGGGGCTTCTGTCTTCTTTGCCCTGTGTACCAACATCTTTTGCAAATAGAACGAAAATTATTGGTAACCTCTATCAGGCTCAAAGTATGTTTCGTAGTCGAGCATTCCAAAGCTTGGTGAATTGAAGCTCAAACCGATAGACTTGGAGTTTGAGTAGTAAAACAGCAGATCTATTAGAATTTGGGTAGAAAGGCAGCATTTCCAGTTGCAGCACTGATGATGAAGTGAAAGAAGGAATGAGCAGGGCCACTTTGCAATTGTGAGAATACCCATAGGATGGTCGAAATAAGACTGATGTAGATATAACACGCACACGTGAGTTGTCATAGTGATCGCGTTTGGCTTGTACAACGTCAGTTGTCATTGGTTCTCAGTTGATCGCGTTTGGCTTGGTTATCTAACGTCAAAATCAAACTTTGGTCACCAGGTATCAATACACACATCCCACGTCTGGAAGCCCAAAGGACTTTGTGGGAGGCTGGGGAAAGCCCTGTTCCCTTACGTCTGGCAGTGCCTGCGACAAGTAATATATCAAATGGATTGCATGTCTACGTTCCGGCTTTGCACAATACTCTCTGCATACAGAGATGAAGAAATTCCTCATTTTCAGTAACTACAATCATTGATTAAAGAAGCCCACTGCTGGTTATCTCAGTCTTCCTGACAAAATGCTTCTGGTGCTGCTTCAGCACGATTACAGGCTTTTTACTCTTAAAAGGAAGAGATTCTCGAATTTGAGGTTCGTTCGCAGTAGAAAATTCCCGGACTGTTCGGAACTTCCGAGTTTGAGAAAATGGCCGCCACTGGTTCTGAACTATGTTCGGGAATCCCCATCACTGCGAACGCTTCGGTTCTCGACTCCACTTTCCTGTAGGGGCCCGAAGTTATGTTTATATTTGCTGGAGTCGCGGTAGAATTTGGCCAATTTTCGAGCGATATGGTGGCTTTCTCGAAAATGCTCCAGAAATTCAGCATTATTGAACTGGACGACGACGTTTTTGGTGAACCCCTTGTTTTTAGGCTGAAGCCTCGTCCCTAAAAACAACTCCAAATCTTCGCCGTCATCTTCTGACAGGTCCAAGTCGCTAACCATCAGTTCGTCGTCGCTATCTGAGTCTTCTGAACCACTCCACATCATTTAAGCTCAATTCAAAAATAAATTCAAGTAGGTAATTTATGAAAAACCAAACAAGAGAAACCTCAGAATGATAAGCTGCGATGTGAAAGTTGCGCTCTGATAATAGCTTCCACCATCTCTCACCTGAGCGCTCTTCAGTAGCTGTCCCGGGTTCGAGAAAAAATCCCGAACTTGAAAAGGGAGTTCTGAACTAGTCCGGAACTACTCCAAAAAGTTACTGCAAACAGCGAACCTGGAGTCAGAACTTGGAACACCTGCACTGCAAACGCGTAAAGCTCAAGGGCACATGCCTGGACAGTTCTGGAACTGTCCAGAACTGTACTACGAACGAACCTTTGGTATTTACGTTTTATTAAATTTTCAGAAATAAATAAAATCATCTGAATTCTCCTATGTTCAGAAGCTCAAGTTGGTATCTAACTCAAAATAATTTTTAAATTTCAACTAAGTCCATTCAATGTTTTTTTACTGGTCTTCCTGATCTTTCCACTGGCTCTTTAGATTAGTAGTGAGATAAAATGTTTCCCTGAAGAAATATTAGTTAAGAACCACTGCGTTCTTGTCTTGAAAGTTATGAGTATCAATTTCAATTATATTAAAAATGGATTAGCTCCAGGGTTTTCATTCTAAAAGCTGACTATTTAGTGAGGTTACCAACTTTTCTGAATTTTCTTTTATGGTGCACCAGATGAAAGGATCAAAATCCAAAGATGAACTGTTGAAGTCATGCGTACACAATCCTTTGTGCATTTTTACCAAACGGTTTAGTAAAACTGAGTTATTCCCAGTAAATTCTAAGGTAGATTGTTTTTTCTTCAGTATGGGTTATTCGTAGTCAAATTAAAAGCGCCGTTCAATAGTGTTAGTTAACCTGGACGTGGTTATTGTAAGCGTTGATAGTGCTGTTGTGTTATTCCATGCAGGCAATCTCGACTTGAACAATCTTGTAAATTTACTGCGACATCATAGTTAAGACAATAATTTACAATGTGTTACTACGAGATCTCCAAGAGTCTTGTTTTCCTTTTTTTTTAATTACAATGTAGAACTTTTTTGGAAGTGAAGGTTTTTGTACTATATGACGCATCATATGGGTTTTAAGAAATCAATGGTACTGATTATCAATAAATATTTTATAATTCAAGCATTGAATTAGTAGGTCATTACAATGAATTACTCTAGGTTCGACTTATAACCTTTTAGAATTCAGCTATTTGTAATCGCGTTGGGGTTTGAAGGACTTAACTTGTTTTTGTTCGCTTGACAGGGTGCAGCGATGGGTCATTCTCTGCCGCCGAAGCCGAAATCCCACCAGTTCCTCATCAGGACGTTCAACTCGCCCACGAAATGCTCGCACTGCACATCTCTTATGGTCGGGCTCACGCGGCAAGGCGCAGTTTGTGACGCCTGCGGTTTCACATGCCACGCGTCTTGCTGCGTCAAAGTGCCTCCTATCTGCCCTGTACCTCCCAACCAAAGTGAGCTGACTCTCCTCGTTTCATATTCTCTATGTTAATTTATGGTTATTGTTAATGGTTCAACCCTTTTGTCAATCTTCGATATGACAGCGTTACAGCCAGTTATCTTATGAGCCTCTATTGAGCTGGGTTCTGCCTAATGAACTTGTTTTCGATTTTGGAGTGGCATTTGCCTTCCCTTGTGAGTACCTATTCGTGTTTGTAGTTATTTTTTGAAGATTATAAAGCTGGCCATTCACTAGCTCTCCAAATGGCATGGGGCGTCATTTGTCGGGCCGAATGGGGCAGGGCGAGATCGTCGGAAATTTACTACCCCATTCCCTATAATGCCACGCCATCGTTCCAATGTTGATCTGACTCCAAAGTGAAAGTGTTGTTCCGCGTTTCTACTATCTGTTGTCATGGATGAAAATTAGTTTCTATACTACGCAGCTATTTGCCTCTGCATCAAGAAGAAAATAAACGTAAATGGGTGAAACAATGTCTGCTCAAGAGAGTCCAGTTTTATTTGAACTTATTGAACGAACTGGGACTTGAACCTGCTGATTGGGGAATTATTCGAGGATGGATGACGAGTCGTACCTCCTCCTACTTTGTTCAGTATCTCTCGAGATAGAAAAAAAGATGCTCGCATGAGGAAATGTATTGACCCTCTTGAAAGGCTCGTGGATACCCTCGGATTTTTAGCCAAGGGGATGGACGACGAAGATTTTTGGCGCGTTCGGAGCTTTGGCAGGCCATGCATCGTGAATCTCGTCGGGTGTGGCTTCGAGGATTCGCCACACACTTAAGTATGGCGGGCCCGCCAAACGGCGTGGCACGGTAGATTTTGGACTGGTAGAATATCCAACCCAGCCGACCGCTCCATCGAAATCACAGTGGTGTTTCCCATTCACACAACTATTTTGGCGTGGTACCATGTCATTCGGCTGGATGGAGCGCGAGTGAATAGCCTGCTTAAAAGATATACTTTGGAAATAGTTATAACCGTAGGGAAATTGATATGTTAACCACCCGTAACATTCTTGAGCCATCCCATAGTAAAGTTGGGGTGCACAGCTCACGCACGATATGTGCGCACAGTTACTATGACTTGGTATGTAAGGTCTGTACATGTTGGAACAATAATAACTTGCTGTTAGAACTAGAGATTTTCACTACCATTGTGCAAAGAGCAGATATTTGAAAAATGCCCTTCTGACCCCCAGATGCTGTCCCCTAGTCACACAACTTGACTTATATAGTCCGAGAACAACTCATATCCGTTCAACTCTCTGTTGTGAATAAGCGAGGTGTTCCAAGTTCTTGTTTCTGTCATGACGATATCATATTTGAAGGCTGCTATTTACAAAAGCTCGTGAGTGCCTAAGCTACAGTTTTACTGGAGGAACAGAAAACTTTGTTTATGGACCTTACGTAATATCACATTTAATAGTATCCAAATACTATCCAACAGCCTTGTTGTATATCACATGTGAATATCATAACTATTGAGCGTAACTATAAACTATAATACTCAAAATGGCCAAAGTCCAAGTTGCACATTAACAAATCAAACAATTTACATTTGTTACATTTGTAATATCCAGCTAGACAGGCATTAAAGCCCAGTTCAGTCTTTTGGCTAGTTTAGTCTGGTAGCTTATAACAGGAAAAAACAAATATTATCAGATAACAATATTACGATAAATGCTGAGATCAAGTCTTCTCACGTCATTCTTCATTGTTCTGGAATCTTGAGTTTTGTAGTTTCTCTTTTGCTTCTGCACTAGCCGTAGATAGAAAGGGGTTTTTCCTTCTGAAAAATTGACAGCATGGCTTCAATCTCTTCGATTTCGCTTGCAGAAACGCACATCCAAATCTTGGAATGTACCGTTGGTGATCCCATTTTTGAAAACAGGGACAATCCTGTTAGCAGTGGCATCTGAATAACTCGTTTTAACAAGAACCTTTCCCTCTAGTTCTTTTTGCATCTTCATCTAATGCCCAACTGTTTGATACCAAAGGAATTGGGAATCAGAGTGGCTTTAGCCGCCCCCATCCAATCAAAAAAGGTCTGCCAAAGATTGGACTGAAAGGATTTCTTCAGACGAGCTCGGGTAATAATCGCCATCAAGTTCTCAGGCACTTGGCGTTTACTGGCTTTTTTCTCGCTTTCCAAAGAATAAGGAGATAGAGCCAAGATTTCCTGTTGTGTTGGTACAACTGAATTGGCATTTAGGCCTGTTTGACGTTTGCTATCAGTTTTAACCCATTTCTAACAGCACCATCTCTCTGAAACTTCTTGTGCAAGGACCCAAAAACACTGAAAAACCATACTGTCAAAAAGAGGTACTTACGACCTTTTGCAAATTGCAGCCTTCATTGGAAACTATAATTCCTCTACTTGTACAGTTCTTGTTGGGTTTTGCTGTTTTTTCAAGTGTCTGATGGTCAACTGAAAAGGAAAAAATAAAGACATTATTGAGTATGACGTTGAGGCAAACTTAAAAAGTAGGCATGTCGCGAAGTGGAATCTTTGGTGAACATATGATTGTAACTTGATTCGTATTGTTCAGTAGAATAGTTAATTATTCCAATAACTTTTGTGGATATTATCAGGTTCTGGGATTAGTCTAGTTTGAAATACGACGAATGCACACCTCTCGGGGGACTTATATTTCGTAACTATTCCTAGTTATTCATAACCTCTACTAATTGATAATCTTAATTTTAAATTTTCCTCAAACCTTAAACTCGGACATCAAAAGTTCTGAACATGAATTCATAAATTTTAAAACAGAAATCAAGATGCATGCGAAATAATTGAAAGTTCAGCTTGAATTGTTGGTTGTAATATACATATATTCCGCTGTTTAACTTTGTCAATTTTTGAGTTCGCGATTGCTCTTTTCAATATTTATCCTCTCTACCTCGTATTAAAACATTGTGAAATCCTGTTTTACGTTACTGAAGGACAATATACCTGTGAGTACGTCTTGTAGTTGTATCATTATGCTTGAATGTTTATTGAAATTCTACTGTTAAGTATCCCGTGGCAGAGTGAAATCTAGTTTGTACTATCATAAAATTAATCCCCGTACTGAAAAATGTGCACTGGTTAACTGATTCTTTAACTGGGAACATTTGTATGTAAGTAATTCGTTAGGTTTCATGTAATCACCTTCTGAATGGGTGAGTGAAGTTTTTCAATTTTTAAATTCCACAATTAGAGAATTGACTTACTTCTGGGGACGTTTTGATGGAAATTATAACATCATACTAGTTAAGGGTCAAAAATATTTACTAGACAGGTAACTGAGAGCTTCCTGGAAACAATTTTACATAGTATTGTGCATAGATTGTCTATAACTTTATATGCGATATTAACGTTGCAAATTTGAACTGTCCCTGACTTTGTTCTTTTCATCGAAATTCCAATTATCTGCAAACCCTATCGAATACATTTCGAATGAATATTTTATTTTGGTATGGCGTTCATCGCAGAATCATTGGGCCTCGTATTTGGAAAAAACTGTGGTTGAAAAATGGAGAATGGGGAAGAGGCTGAACTCTCAATAAAATTCAGGGGTTTCTTCCAATAACCAAACAAGTCCGAAAACGTCTGCCAAGTGGGTGTGGCACATAGCTTCCTCGTATCCATAACATGACTGTATAGATCATTGAAAATTATTATTGACTAAAGAACTTCGTTCAATTAGGCGAAGTAAATATTGAATTAGGGTAAATTTATTGTTATGCAGGAGCATAACTTGAGAAAATAAAGGTAGGCATGTTCAACTATTGAACAAACTATAAAATATACCTAATAATAAAAATTGATGTTGACGCTGAATGGGTAGATGACTGAAGTGATAAATAATTATTATGGTCAAGAACTCCCGGAGTTATGCTTGTGGCATGGATTTCACGTTTGCGCATGCGCAGAGGCTACTATTGATCCGGGGGTCATGAAACTCATCGGGGACCATCTACACATCAAACCGAACAATCCCTGAAAATTTCATCGAAATTGGTCAAGAACTCCCGGAGTTATGCAAACAAGGATTTCGTTTGCGCATGCGCAGAGACTATTATTGATCCGGGGGTCATGAAACTTAAAAGAGATCATCTACACATCAAAGCGAACAATCCCTGAAAATTTCATCAAAATTGGTCAAGAACTCCCAGAGTTATGCGCTTACAAGTAACAAGGATTTCACGTTTGCGCATGCGCAGAGGCTACTTATTGATCCGGGGGTCATGAAACTTATAGGGGACCATCTACACATCAAACCGAACAATCCCTGAAAATTTCATCGAAATTGGTCAAGAACTCCCGAGTTATGCGCGTAACAAGGATTTCACGTTTGCGCATGCGCAGAGACTACTATTGATCCGGGGGTCATGAAACCTATAGGGGACATCTACACCCCAACCCGCACAATCCCTGAAAATTTCATCAAAATCGGACTATAACTTCGTGTAGTTTTGCCCGTAACAAGGATTTGCTGACAGACAGACAGACACGGAACCAAAATTTTTCAGAAAGGTCTAAAACGCAAAATGCGAGTGGAATTTTTGATTTTGGAGACAAAAAAATTTTCACATTCCAAAAGTGAAAACAATGCTTCCGCTACCTTGGTAGACTCGGAAGCAAAATTAAGAAAACGAGATAGAGGTGCCATTTTATTCCTCAACATACAAGCAATCTAGGGGGAAAATTACTACGAGAACCGTGTAAATCCAGTTGCTGCAAGGCAAACTCAAACTTCAAACATTGGTCAGGTGACAAGGAGAAAATAAGTCTTCGGCTTTTCAGACAATAATCAAACAAGTCCATTCAATCAGCTGATAGAAAACCTATGCGAGAAGTTACTGCTTCACAGTTTGCAGTTTAATTGTCACGTTACTTCGCTACGCTTTATGTCGATTTTTATAATAAAGAGTTCCTAGGAGATTCGGACACCTTAGTATCGTATCTAGTCGGTGGTGGTATCTAGGGCGAGCACAGCTCTGGTTAGCATAAATGGCGGCGTTACCACCAACTCAGCTGAACTAGTGGTATCTCTGATCCGTATCTAAGAGTCACATTTTGCTTTCACGTCACTATAGAAAACGAGCAGCCTTCTTGATGTTTTACAAGACCACTCGGTTCACTCGTTCTTTTTTAATAAAAAATGCCGGGGGTGGAAGACTATTTTGAATATGATGTTAACGGATTGATTTCAACTGAGGAGCTGCCGTTGATTTTTCGAACGTATTTGGAGCGGGAGAGTGTAAGGGTAAGTTGTAATGTCAACCGAGCAGGCTTAATCGTTGAGGTGCTTCCCTTACACTTTCCCGCTCCAAATACGTTCGAAAAATCAACAGCAACTCCTCAGTTGAAATCAATTCGTTAACATAATATTCAAAAAAGTCTTACACCCCGGCATTTTTTATTAAAAAAAAAAAAAACGAAAGAACGAGTGATCTTGTAAAGGGTTGACGGCATGAGCGGCCCCGCAGGCAAGTTGGGGTACATGAGTGGCCCCACTCAGTGCGAGAGGAATCACGGACAATTCGTTCAGAATAAACCCCTTTATCTTAGGCTTTGTGAACAGTATTCTCATGTGTTATTACGAGTATTGTTATGGTTCCTATTTTTTTATACCTACGTATTCAAAGAATCCTGGCAAAAAATGCTTGCATACGAGTCTGCGACACATTGGGACATTTTCATGTGTTTTCTTATTTTATTTATTACTAGGCAGATCTCACCACCTAGTTACCAAAACAGGACTGTAGTTACCAACATTTGTTTATTGGTATCGCGTGAGCAAGTTTTCGTGACGATTTTTCAATTTATGTAAGCAAAGACACGAAAATGTCAAAAAATCCTCGCGTTTAGCCCACCCCGGACAAAAAAATCCCCGTGTGAAAAATGACAGAAATATCCTATCGTCTAGTTTGCTGGTCTGGATGCTCGCTACGCTCGCATCTCAAAAACTAAAAAATATCCTACATCAATCCTTTTAGTAAAGTATAGATCAGTTGGAAAAATAGATGCGTTACGTATTCTGTGATTCAGCCCTAGTTTTCCGAAGTTGGGGATTTTTTGTCAAGCGAGTTTTCGTCCGGGCTTTTTTGTCAGATTACCGTGCGGGAGCACTTGTACCAGCGGCCCCAGTCGGTCAAGGCCTATATGTACGAGCGGCCCCACGGAAATATGGGAAATGAAACCAACAGCACCAACTCGAAACTTTTTTCATGCGTATAATTTATTGCTCTAAAATGAACACTGTCAAAACATGTAAATAGACAATCACAGTCACATGACTCTCGACCCAAGTAGGTACGTACTTCTCAGTTATTTGATCTGGGCTGGTAGTTATACGAAACGATTTGGACATACTTGGCTAGGGTAACCGTTTACCAGCATCATATCTCGATTTCCACGCGAACTTTTCGTTAACAAGGCTACTTCGGGTTCCATCTTCACTCGGATTTCTTCCAGTCTCTGGGTTCAACTGGCCTGTGGGCCTTTGCTCGAGCGGGGCCGCTCGTACCATTCCTAATCTGTGACCAGGCGGGGCCGCTCGTACATGCCACATCCAAAACATCGCCTTCCCTCCCTACGGGGACGCTCGTACAAGTACCCGCCTGGGCTGTATGGGAGATTTTCCCTGGACCACATGAGCGAGGATGACGTACTATTTTCGTTCCGATTTAATAGAGAGCATGTACATTTACTCCAGAAAAACAGCGGATGTACCGGCGGGTGGATGTGAAGCGAGTTTACAACTAGGTTACCCCGATGGCAGGTTACTTTGCGATAAGGACGAAAGATACGTTCGTTCGGATCGCATCGGTGGCATTGTAACTTCCGTAAAGATACCACCGTCCTATTGTAATACGACCGTTCGTATTGGCGGCGCATGCGCAGTCGCGTGTTTTTATCCCGATATGGATTCGTATCGGTGTTGGCGGATCTCCTTGGAACTCTCTAATAGATCTAAATAATAGATTAGGTTCTCCCTTCAAAACTGTTATGTGCTTTGACCTGCAATCAATATGATACTCATAATTACAAAAATAATATGTTGAACAAACCTCAACTAAATTGAATAGCTGAAATCCTGCTAGAACCCGACAAGTCACATTTTAGCAGATAGCCAGCTTTTTATGCGGATTTGGAATTCCAAATGTGTAGCCAATTTTGAGATTTTTGGACTTATTTGGTTGGAAGAAACCCCTGAATTATTCTCCAATAAAATTCACTATATCGGCTATCTCATCATCAGACCTCGTTACCTACCAAAATACTCCTATACTTTCTGGACATATTACTAATTTTGAAGCCTTTTTCTCCGAAAATTTTCTAAAACTCAAAACATTTTGATGCCGGTTTTAGATTCTATGCTAAAAGGAAAAGGCGTTGCCCATTTGAAACTTTTTTCAAAACCTCCTTAAGGAATGCAATTGTTGTGGGCATAATTAAGTGGCTTTTTATACAGAGTTGATTATATTTCCCTTGTTAATGTCATCAGAACCCAGTGAAAAAAGTTATGATTTAATTAATTTAAATGTTCCGCTTTAAAATGAGATTTTCTTATTCATATGAGCTCAAATAGTCTGGGAAAATGACCTGGAAAGGCACCCCACTTGCCTAAGTTAGTAAACACTTCGAAAAACCACGTTTTTGAGCAGTTTTGGCCTATGGTACCTATTCTTTAGCAAACATTTTTTCTATACGATTACAAAGGCTTATTATTGAGAGTGATAAATTAATAAGGCAGCTCTTGTAACGGGTGGGAACACTCGAACCACGAACATGTGTTGTGTGTTTTTGTTAGGAACAAAATGTTGAACGTATCCATTGTGAGTGATGAAGTTTAATTTTAGCTGGACCGAAAATTTGAGTGAACGATTGTTTTTCGTGGAGGTTGAACCGTGCTAATCGAATAAACGGAGTACGACATAACACCAGTGTTTGCAAATCGTAATTTTGTATAAAATGAGTTGTTTTTAAAAGCTTTTGTTTAACTTGCAATGTATGTATGTATTTAAGGATGTTCGGGTGGAATGTTGCTACCCGATTTTGAAGCAGATACTCTCAACCAATTAGGCTGAAATTTTGTATGCACGTTTAGATTGGATAACAGTACACAATTACTTGTGTGACGTCATACTAAATTCAATATTGCGGACGATCCAAGATGGCGGAACAGTTATTTTTAATGCACTTCTACAATATGGGTATCAAATGAAAGGGCTTGTTGAGAGTGACTCGAAAAGTAATGTGACGTCATTCTAAATCCAATATGGCGGAACATCAAAGATGGCGGAATAGTGATTTTAATGCATTTGTACTATATGGGTATCAAATGAAAGTGCTTGTTGAATATTGGTTTCAAATGAAAGGGCTTGTTGAGAGGAAGTTAAAATTGAGAAAAAATGCATGTTAACCTTTAATTGGTAACAAGAAAAATTATACTATGGATAGTAACAAAGCGCTTTTAAGGCGCTCAATACCAAAAACCTCACCATTCCAACACTTATTAACGTTTCGAACCACCATTCGACCAATTACAGTAATGACTCTAAAGGGGTGACAATCTAGAATATTCTTGTCAAACAAATTATATATTTTATCAAATAAAACAGAATTTTTTCAAAGTTTGACGCCAGTAAATCACAAAAATATAAGAACTTAATGGTAAAACTAAAGGAGCGAGAAAACCTAAAAAATTAAACTATAATCTCAATGCCTATTTAGAGGTCGTAATCAAATTAGTCAAGTCTAATCACACACTAACGTTAGCATCACGAAATAGCAGGCATATGAAACCTATCCTTCCTATTACCTAGGTACTTAGTGAACATTTTGCTCGAAAAACTACGTACCTATGCTTAATTATCATGTGGAATAGCTTTTTTTCCAGTTTGGCACGGATAAATCACAAATATTTGGGAACGTTGGTAACTAAGATAAAATGAATCATCTCGACTTACTTCTTAATTCGTGTGGAATGGTGCTTGGATTGTCGAATCCTGTTCATTGTGTACCTACCTGACAATAAGGAACGTGACTGTCTGGAATAGGTAGATTGACAACCGAAACCATGCTGAATATTGTAAACTTTAAATGGAAAAAACGACCAACTAATTCTATCTACCTAGTAGGACTAGGTAGGAATACCAGGTGTTCAGGAAGGAATACCATGGCAGGGGGTGGGGCTAGGGCAAAGTCGAGTGAACTTACAGTAAACTAAAAACAGCTGTACGCTTCAAAAACGCCTTGTTACCAATTAAAGGTTAAAAAAGAAGAAGCTCTTTTTGGAATCCCCTGAAATTTGGTGTAGAGACCCCATTTATTCTTGATTTGAACCGGTAAAATTGGTTGATTAAGTTTGAATGAGATGAATAAACTCAGAAACCTAGGTAGCGATAACTAAAAAGTAATAAATAAATTAAACAAAAAAAAACTTTTTTTAAGAAAGCTTTTATTTAAATGCCCTAAAAAGAAGGAAATACATTTTTACTTACAAATTTTAACTGTCTGTTTATAGCCTATATATAAAATCATAAAAACTATTCTATCTAGTACCTACTTACGCAAACGTCGCGGCAAGCTTTTAGGATTTTATGAATTGTATATATAGGCTATAAGTATACAGTTAAAATTTGTAAGTAAAAATTTATTTCCTTCTTTTTAGTGCATTTAAATAAAAGCTTTCTTAAAAAGTTTTTTTGTTTAATTTATTTTTTAAATTTGTACAGCCGAGCTCACCCATTCATGAAGTAGAGCTGGCATCAATAATGTAGTTTAGGCGGTGGAATTATTAGGAATTCATTCACTCCAGGCAAATTCCCGCTTCTTCCTGTCGTAGTTAGGTTAGGAATCTACCCACCTTAATCACACAGAACTTGCTCTATGATATAAGGTTCCTATAGCTAGAGTTGTATTGAGGTTGTGTGTATTGGATATAGACTCTGCACCATAAACCCTCCTTACACAAAAATACAAATAATGCAGGATTTACCCTTAGATTTGTGTCAAAAGAAGTCCTTACTTTAGTTGGTTTGGTGTCTATAGCATATATCAGTTTTCAGTTTGCGAACACCGTAGGGTTTAAACTTTGAACACCGACTTGTGTGTATTCAGTCTTCATTCAACCTGCTTGCGTTATAGGCAAGCAGTAGCAATCAACACGTGTGCAATACAATTACATGAAACTGGATTAGTTGTTCATCATGTTACCATGAATCTTACTTATTGTTTCGGGTTTTTGCAGCCAAACGACCCCTGGGTATTGATCCGACGCGAGGGATAGGCACCGCTTATGAAGGTTACGTCAAGGTTCCAAAGACAGGCGGAGTGAAGAAAGGCTGGTCGCGACAGTTTGTGGTCGTTTGCGATTTCAAATTGTTCCTCTACGACATCTCCCCCGATAGAAACGCTCTACCTTCTGTCTACGTCTCACAAGTCCTAGACATGAGAGACGAGCACTTCCTAGTGACCAGTGTTGGAGATTCGGATGTGATACATGCCAACAAAAAAGATATACCTTGCATATTTAGAGTAAGTTGTTAATATGAATAGCAAATAAAAGTTCAGGCGGTTCAATTTCTTGTAACTGAATTCAGAAATCAACATATCTTAAATGAATTTATTGTTCTTTTTCAGATTACCACATCTCTCATGGACCCACCAGGGATAAAAAACCATACTTTAATGTTAGCAGATTCCGAGAGTGAAAAGAACAAATGGGTTGTAGCTTTAACAGAACTTCATAGAATACTTAAGAGAAATAATCTTCCTAATACTTGCGTAAGTTTCAAGGTGGTCAGTCATTTGAGATTCGCTGTATCGTTAATGGCTTCCATACACTTATTTGTTCTGCCCTTTTAGGTCTTTCAAGCTAAAGAAGTACTCGACAATACACAAACGTTCATTAAAAATACGATGTCCGCCACGATTGTGGACCCAGATCGTCTAGTCATTGGAACAGAGGAAGGTCTGTTCTGTTTAGATCTGGATAGAAGCGAAGTGGCCAGGATCGGTGAAAGCAAGAAAGTCTATCAGGTTGAGTTGGTTCTCGACGAGCAAGTTGTGATTGTGGTGGCTGGTCGACAGCGACAAGTGAGTAAAGACTTTATATGTTAGGTTTACTCTTTGTAAACAGCCTCTGTATCCTGTGTTTGTTTAGGGGTCATTTCAAAATTTTGGTCACATTTGGGTATCGACTTTTCTAAAAAATAAAAGTTGAAACTTGATCTTGAAAGTTGAAACTTGTTCCTAATCAATCAGCGCGGTTCTCTCGGTATATTACCCAAGCGAGCACACATAACCTTGAACCGTACTGCTGATACGCCATTTTGAAAAAAAAAAAAAAACTTTTGTAGGGAGTGAGGTATATACTACTATTTTTTCCCCTCTTGAGCCTCCAACCTCCATGGGAATCGCCGCTCAAGTCTTTCAAATTAGGTGAGTGGAACAGTACAAATTAGCTTAATTTTAGCTACAGTAAATACTAAGGTTTCCTTGCCAAAATCTCACTTGCTACAAGCAGATCTCACTCCCTACAATTTAAGGGGCTATTGGCTGGATATTGTAGGGAGTGAGGTTATAGCCTTTCACCGCTTTTACAGGTCACAAATCAATTGAAACTGGTTGGACCAAAATGTTGTCAACGAACTTTCAACAACTACACTAATTGTCAACACGTGCGATCAAGTTTCACTTGTCACAGTCAGAATGTTATTGGAGTAGGGAGTGGGAGTTAAAAAACCCACACTTCTGCCTCCAGGGATGGTTTTTCACGGTAGAACTGACTGGGAAGGTCTAGGCAATATCCAACCACCAGCATTGGGACCATCTTGAATAAGGGATGTCAACAAAACAGAAGCAACTTCATAAACACCCTTTCCTGCCTGTTGGGGGCTACTTTTCAAAACATTGTAGGGAGTGAGGAAAAACCGTGTGACACTGAAATAATAGGCTGATATGGCTACTTGATTTGATCCAATTTTTTTCCTGAGGCGGACAGATGGTATGTTCTTTCATAGTGTAAGTGGATATAACAGCCCCAATAAATATTTCGCTGAGTAGTAGTGACATTGAAAGTTGTATACCTCTGGTTAGTGACAGCTGTAGGGAGTGAGAAATACGGACTTTGGTATTTTCTCCTGGGTCCTGTAGGCACAACTTTTACATACTTTTCCATGGAACATGTACATCCACGTAGGAGAAAATTTTAAAACACTTACAAAACTGTATTTAGTTGAGAGTTGACGCCAATACTGATCAGACATAAATGTGATCGAAATTTTGAAATGACCCTTATAGTGAAAGAGCAAGAGATAATAGAGGCTGGTTTGTGGCTGGTCTATCACAAATGCTACAAATAACTTATCACCTTTGAATATGGAGGATCGTTATTATTTAATTTGATCAATAGAATGATATCTATGATGTGAACTGAATTTCACCTCTCTCAAGCAAAATTTCCTAAGAAGGATGTATTGAACCTCGAAATCAAAAGGTTAATTCTTTCAATCTTAACAACAAGTTTTTCTGTAATGACTCCTTATGTTTCCTTACCATACTTGTTAGCTCATGAGTGCCACACAGATTCGTCAAATAACATGTGTGTTGATTCAAGCTTTGCAAAAGCAATTGTATTTCGAGTTCCTTGGCGGCAAGTGGCAACCTGCCCTATCGTTTCCTGACCCAGACAATTACTTGTTTTATGGCGCCACGGTGCACGATTTAAGCTACGACATTGCTGCTGATCACATGATCTGCTAATCTTCATGTGCATTGTTGTAAGGAGATCCTTCATGGGACTCTATGGTATTAATAATTTATTTACCTAATTATTGCTGAAATTTCAGGTAAGGCTGGTTCCAGTGAGGGCTTTGGACGGACATGAGGTGGAATGGATCAAAGTTGCAGAAACCAAAGCGTGCATCACTTTCTGCACCGGCGTAATGTGCCATGCCCCTCAACCCATTTACTGTTTGTGTGTAGCTATCAAAAGACAAGTGAGTCAATTTGGAGTGCCATCATTAAAGTAGTTGATTAACCATAGTTTCCTAGGATGATATCACGTTACAATGTGATATTGTTCCACCTTAATTGTTCTGATATAAGACATCAATGGGAATACAACTTTTGGAGGCGTAACTGTGTAAAAGATCTTGCGAATCAATAGAAGATATACTCTAAAGGTATCTGGACATTATCTCTGATGCTCATTGTACGCCATCTAATTGGGTCTAATATTGTGTCTGCATAACCTTCTTATCATTGGTCAAAGGACAGGTTTATTGTGGGCTTCTTGCTATCGTTGAATCAAATTATATCTTTTCTATTGCAGAATACCTCGCAAGTTATAATATACGAAATAACACGAACTAAAAGTCGGCACAAGCGTCTGAGGGAAGTGATGCTCCCTACTCAAGCGCATTGTATGCAGATCTTCTCAGATGGGAGACTTTGCGTTGGGTACCAGGCGGGTTTCACGGTCTACTCCATCCTCGGCGACCATCATCCTGTGTGTGAGTTTCCAAGTATTTCGAATGACATGAAATGGTTTGCAAATAAATTTTACTTTGCAGTAGCTGAGGGGGATGTTTTGCAACTTTTGGGGTATTTATCCAACTAACCGGTGTTAAATATGCAAAATGACACATTACCTTGGCAAACTTTTATGACAGCAAAATGAATACAAATTTATCATTGTTTTATGTTGGTTTTATGATATGACTGTGCACAACTGTGATGGATACGAGTGGTCTCCTGTTCCATCTTGAAACTGCTACTCCTGAACATAAACTTGAGGCTTTTTAGCTTTAAGGTTATCCTCTGAGTGATGCAGGCATATCATCTCAGCCATTGAAAGAAGCACCTTGTCCATTCCATCAACTCCTTGGTTTACAACACTTTTTGTTTTCAGCTGAAGGTTTCAATGTTATCAAGTGTCTTAATCATTCCGTTAACTGTTCGTTTTCTTGTTGCGTTCCAGCGTTGATTCACGCTGACAACCCTCTGCTCGGTTTCCTCGCCTACAGCGGCGTGGAAGCGATGCTGGCTGTCGAACTGGGTCGGGGCGAGTTTCTCCTTGCTTTCCACACGCTCGCTATCTACGTTGATAGTCAAGGCCGAAAATCCAGAGAAACGGAAATCATGTACCCAGCCATACCTGTTGCAATAAGTGAGCCCATTGCTAGATTTACTTAATGTAGTGTGGGAACATGACCTACTGCGAGAACTATATGTAGAATGATGTACATTTTCATGATAGTAAATTGATGGGAGTGGTGCGGAGCCTGAAAACAGTCTCAATATACGCAGACATACGTTTTAGCTTTTTCTCAACTTCTATTCAAGATACCACCTCAAAAATGAGTTGCTCAACAGTAAATTCTAGAATTTTTAAAAATGTTCATAGAAAGAAGGCCTAGTTGGAAATCAATCATCTTTTTCTAGATTTGTGTGAGAAGTTTAGGAAATTTTCTAGAATGTAAATACCATGCTTAGAAGAAACTGGATTTTTTCAAGTTTAACATATTTCAGAAAACATCCAATTTTTCTTAGTTATGTCATCAAATGAACTCAGTTTTGCTCTACTATTGTTCAAATACCTCAATTATCCTAACCTCTGGGGTCGTAACCTTCCCCATTTTCTGTTTATCTTAACCTTTTCATTTTCCTACAGGAGAAACATCTCATGTTTTGGTCGCTGTTATATTTTGTTAATTTATCTGTCTGTTCGGTCTCATTTTGATTCATATAACTTTTATTCAATCATTTTGCAAGCCAAAACAAAATATTTTTTCCTTCTGCTTTCCTTAATGAGAATATTTTAGGCTCCAAATTATGATTTGTCAGCCATTGTTGTTTTTGAGCCAAAATTGCAGTTCTATGTGTTCTATTTTATTTTATAAAAAAAATAATTGACTGATTTTGAAACTACTCTCCAAAATTGCTGTGCATTGCAATATACTGGGGAGGACCCCCAGTGCGAAGATGGATCTGTAAACTTTTAATGATTAGTTGTTAATTGATATTTCGTAGAATTGGTATTGATATTCCCTTTGATTTTTACAGCATACTTCGACGGGCATCTCCTAGTTTTCTCTGAGACTCACATTGACGTCTTCAACGCCAGCTCATCAATATGGGTTCAAACTATAAACGTCAAGAGAGCTCGTCCCCTTAACACTACTGGTTCTGTCAGTATGAGCAACATCAACGACATGACACATATCATTCATATAGCAAATATCCATCACAGTAAGTAAACTTATTCAATTATCCTTCCAGTTTCCTATATTATTATGATTATTTGAAGGGAAGTTATCTTGCTTTGGTCTCAGGAGCAGCAAATGAGTCCTGCTCATTCCTGGACTTTGTTAAAAAGGAAAGTCCTATTTCAATGCACCCAGCATTTATGTGATCTCAGAGGGCCCCACGAAGATATTGCTTAAGCTATCCCCCAATTTCTGTGGCACGAGCTACTTCGTTAAATATGGTTAGACATTTCATAGGCCCTTCTCCACACTTTCATCTTTCTCGAAGTGTGTTCACGTTTTTGGGGACAATTAGCACATGAGCTTGTACTTAGAGATGTACATCTCCACTGACTCGTACCTTCCTATGCAGTGTTCTATCCATTTTTGTTTCCTGGGAACATCCTTCCATGGCTGGTGATTGTGGCCTTTGGTAATAGAGTGCAGCTTACTGTTCACCACAACTTGCAAATCTCGCAGCACCTTGAAAAATGCTGTAACATAGACCAGGTCCTCACTACGCGTTGGCAGCGTAGCTCCCCGTTACTTAATCATTAGTTCATGCTCAATCAGATCCATATTCAATAGCTCAATAATTTAATATCCATACCATAACCGTTTCACATTAGTAACTGCATTAATTCAGAATCAAATAACCTCACTGTCCTTTTCTCGTTCTTACCTTGTGTAGCTCGTTAAATTAACCCCCTCCTTCTTTCTTCGGAAAATCTTTAAAAACCCAATCAATCGACTTTTGTCAAATTATTATTTCTATTTCTTTCGTCTTCTGACTTTCTCATTTTTTCCAGCTATCGCTCAGGTTTGTTTTTCTCTTCTCATTTATATTTCTCTTTTTGCTGCTTTAGCACACGATTCTATTCTTTCTTCTTCTCTTTTTCCCTCGAGAACAGGTGTTTTCTTTCATTTTGATCCTTGATTTTGACTTCTCTTTCGAGAGTATATTGGTGTATTTCTCACTAGAATTGTGAGTGGTAGCAGAGTCTGCGTTGTGGCAATATTTTCTGTTACTTCTTCCAGATCGTAATAGTGGATATTGTGTTACAATGCTTGGATGTGAATCGGCTGGTATTGTAGTATTGTGGTATTGAACTGGATCGTGGATTGTTGTGGATGGGCTGGTATAGTCTTTGATAAAGGAGGAGTGAAAAGACGCATTACTGATGTACATCACATGGACAAATGTAAGGGCCTGCAAGATATTAGGAGACAGGGTGTCATTGTCAATGAAATTTTCGTAAATATATGTGATGAAATGTTGATTTGAACTTCGATCGGGTGACATATGGGAAACCAAATGGCCAATGAAACTACTTCCCGGCTTTTTCTCCTTGCTTGAGTCTCCTGTTCAAACTGGACTGTACAGGCTGGGACAATGCTTCCTTGGTACAGTCATAAAAGAAACCCACGAATGGAACATCTGAAATTTAATGAGATCTAATAAAAACACAGTTGAAAAGAATGCTTCGTCAACCGAATCGGAGCTTGGGAGACAGCATTATAAATATTCGTATTATATCCATCTTACTCTGCGGCTGTGTCAGCCATTTTTCAGACATGTGACGCTCACATTAAAGACAATCCTACGATGATCGTACAGTAACCAGAGTGGTCTCATTCCATTCAGAGAACTAATTTTTATCTGAATCTAACAAAAAACTACCTTCTTACTTCGAAGGTTTTTGAGGTTTCGATTTTTAACGCTTAGGGTTGGCTGATGAAAACGGCGAGAATGCTGGTACATTCTGGGTCGGTTTTCCTTGGTAGATTACAAAGGTTCATTTTAGGGACCTAGTTTTGCTTAGAGCCACTACTATTTTACGTTCTCTTCTGAAGGAAGATATTACTTTTAAAACTACCTTGACTGGTTTGTGTATAACTCTTGGGACATGAAAAATGGCTCGAATTAAATGATCCCAAGTGTAGCTATAAAAGCAGCATAGTAGTTTGGGAAGTGAGGATAGGTTGGCACGGACTAAATTATCTCACTACATGATCACATTTGCAGCATTGTAGTCGAGAGGTGTTGATAGCAGAGATTGCTCGAAGTAATGATAACTGGCGCAGTGCGTCCACAACATCGAAATTGAGAGTCTAAGTATTCTCAAGGCAGAGAAAACTGACTGGCTAGGTAGGTGGGTTTCAAAGAGAGTTTCGTTTACTAAAGGCTAAGGTTTAAGAGTGAAATAAGAAGGCAAGGGTTGAACTTGAAGTTGAGTGAAAGCATCCACAGACTAGAGTGGCCAATCGGCTCAGTGGCTTAGTATTTCTACTGCTTGGACTTCTCCTACCTTTCTCACCATCATTAAAGGTTGAGGGTCCCAAGATGGCGGTTGTTCTGTCTGGCTGGTGTACCTCCGCAAGTTTATTGGCAATAATTATGTACATTTGTGAGGTCTCCTACATTCATTATTATGGGGACTCTGTTTCTAAACAACTCTCACCTTTGCTGCCCAATTTCTAATCCACAGGAGCAACAGCGTATATTCCCAATTTGGTGTATGTACATCATCAGTCAACTTTCACTTAGCCTGTCTCAACGTGTTTGCCAATCGTCCATTTCATTCTTCTATAATTTTAATGTCATTGTATTTACTTCTACGTGTATTGCAGTATTTTCATTAATTCTTTTCAGACGAGTTGTTGAGTATAACGACGTATGACGCGAGTGGACGGCTGGTAGCTAAACCAAGGCGGAGGTTTTCACTTAGAGAGGGACATCGTATAGCGCGAGGGCCGGATCGGCGGTCTAAAATGATTTCGGCTCCCACGAATTTCAACCACATATCACACATGGGGCCCGGAGACGGCATTCAAATCCAGCGACTTCTAGATCTTCCAACTACAGTTGAAACTGCGGATCACCACCATAGGGTAAGTTTCCAACGCTTCCCGCACTCACCGCCTCGGCAAGAGTGTAATTTTGTGGAAAATTCACGTCCTAGTTGGGTCTCAATGCTCTACCTTAAGATATGGTTGTATAATCGAATAATTTCCAAGTATGCATGCTAGGTAGCTCGTTATTTTGGGGTTTGTGGATTGGATTTCGGTGGGTCAACCCATCTCAAAGTGTCCAAATGGTGTAGAAATATGTGTGACCCGGGGGCTCGATCCCATGCATAGCTCAGCCACTGGACCATGCGGATTTTAGCTGAGGCAATATTGGCGAAGAAGCCTCTTTTGCCGTGAAAACTCCAGGAATAGTGTCAAAGATTTTGGGAATTCGTTAAATTTCCCAACCGTTTCCAGTGTTTTTCAATACGGGGATTGGTTTTCTTGGCTTGAAACATGCACGGATTTGTGCTCCTGACAAAATTCACCCACAGAAATTATCGATCATCCTCTTTTGTTATGTCAAAAAGGGGCAAAAATGGCCAAATCAGGGAATGGAGCAATTATGCGCGTTAAGTAATTTTTCCAAGAATTTTCCTTATAATCTAAACCCCAAAAACCTGGGTACTCAGAGTTTAGCGCTATTCTTTCACTCCAAAATAGGCTTTTTCGCTTATATTGCTGAGGCAAACATCCGTATGGGCCGGCGATTGTGCTCCCTGGGCCCATTTCGTAGGTGTTTTCACATCATTCGGACACTGTTTGGTGGTGTGTTCACCGAAATAACAAACCGCAAAATAACAATCTCTTTCATTTATACATTCTGGTTGCAAGTCTACCTGTATCTAGCGGAAGCTTTGTTTTCGCTTTAGGGAAATGAAAAATTTCTTTCTTCAAAATCAAAATTTCCACGTATATTTTGTGTTTTAGACCATTCTGAACAACTTTCCTTGCACGTCTGTCTGTTTGTGTGACGGCAGATGCTCGTAACAAACCTGATTCCCACAGTTTTCATCCGATTTTGATGAAATCTTAAGGGATTATGTGGGTTAGGCTCTATATGGTCTCCTTTGAGTTTTATCTCTCTAATATCAATACATCAGTCGCGCCAATATGAGGTCATCATTTTCTCTGGTTCTAGAGGTTCGATTGCAACGTGATAGTGTTATTAATACCTGCTGCGCATGTGCAAACGTAAAATCCTTGTAAAAAGCCTAATTTTTACGATTTGTATCCGATTTTGATGAAAAATGCGCAGGTTAGACTTTAAATTTTCTCTTGTGAGTTGCATTACTACATTCATGACGGTGATTATGCACAAACGAGTAATCCATATAGCATAAAGTTCTCATGTTCTAGTGGTTTGATCGTGCGTTCATGGTAGTCAGGGAAATGGTCTTATTTTCTCACATAGCTTTCAATAATCTCGTATCATCATTCTATTATATCCGCTATGCAATTAGCTATATACCATTCAGACCCGCAATACATGACGACTAACGTTTTGAAGGAGTGCGCTGGAACATGTCTCGCCGCATTTCTGTCCCATAAATTGTTGCAACAAGCTTACGGTCATATTATCTAGACGAGCCACCCAACTTGGCAGACGTTCGTTTCTTGATGTTCTGGCATGCATTAACCGTGATATACCCAGAAATTCTGAGACAATACTGCCGCAGCAAAAACGCAGGATTTCTGAAACTCAGGAAGGTAAACTCGCCCAAACCATAGAATTCCGTTCCATTCACCTACTCTTAATGCTTATTAAAATGAAGTATTGCCAAATTCAGTATTTATTCGTTAATTTGAAAATTTACCTTGGCTAGTACATGATATATATTCCATGATTTCAGACCTTGAGCACGGGATCCATCAGCAAACTCCCTCCGCAGACTACTCCAAGAGTACCCCCTCACCATCCTCCCAGAACTCCGCAGCAGTACAACTCGCAAAATGGTAAATATCGATTTAAAATAACCTGAAAATATTAAAAGATATTAGGGATTGAGGCTGATTTTATGAAGCACCCTACATACTGCTAGAATGAAACTTGCATTGATGGTTTTTCATATAATTATTTCCCTAGAACCATCCGAGTCCTGTGGAATTAACTGAATCCAACTGTTATGTATTTTACGTAATTTTCATCAAAAATGAAACTATTAAAATCGCTCAAAAATTTCAAAATAAACGTTTTTGACCAATTTTTAAATCCCCTTGAGGTGTTAATATTAACAGTTCCTAGATTTTGAAGCCTTTTTGCGCATATACAGATTGTACCAGACTCGAACGGCCAAACTTGTGGGACTGATTATACGATTAAGTTACCATCAAAAGTGCTTTTTGAGAGTTTTTATTTTAGAAGCTTCGTTTCCGAGCAATTTCACTTCCAAGAGTTTTCTTCCGTGTGTTTGACGTTATCTCACTAAAATGGTCTTAACTCCTTCAATTTAATACGTAAATTAAAATTTGATTACACCGTTGGAAGAAAGATACATATAAGTACATAGATAGATACATTTTCTATCTCCCTGATGCCAAAACAAGAATTTTGAAACAGCTGCAACAGCTAAAAAATTAAGTCAACAGTTTTGAGAAGTATTTAAAATTTCACTGTTTTGAATCCCTTTTTTGACCTTTTTGTGGTGCTCCAGAATCATCACCTGCTGGGAAACTTCCTTAGCATGTAAGCTTTTCAGCGGTTCACTGAAAACCAATTTTGTTATGTAGAAGTTTTGCGAGAAAACAGCGTTCAAATGCAAAAGTCTTGTTTTTCCTGGAAAGTAGACGAGAAAGACGTGTTTGGTATTTAATCCCATTTATTTGTGGTCTCGGAGTTGTCATTTGCTTGTGAAGTTCATCTTTGAAAAACCTTCTCTGAAATCGTACAGCACCTTTCACAACGTAGATTGTCGATGTGCCAAGGGTGTGATTTAATCGCATGCCAGAATAAGGCAACGGCACGACAAGCTAAATAACTCCCACAGCTGAACAAGCCGTTACCGGCAGAAGAATTCAGTGAACGACAAGAGGATGCAACAGAACTCTAGAAAAGTTTGGCACATCAGTTTAATCAATAACCGACTGGATATGAATTGCATGTCAGAAAAACATCACGTCGTCAACACAATGATAGGTTATGTGGGCAGAACAACGATATCAACTTCTTCACTCATTAGATCAAAAGGGCAGCTTTGGCCTTGTTGACTTGAATCCACAATTCCAGCTGGCACCACAGTATATAGCACAAACTGTTCTTCGTCGTCGGATGGGACTTGTTTCCTTGCAGTACACCAAGCAGGAATTTCACCAGCAGATTCACTCTACTACTAGTCCTTGGCGCTACAACCCATGGAGGGTCTGGGCCTGACCAACAACCTCCATTCCAATCCATTGCAAAAGTTTGTCAGCGGTGAACTCCAAGTCTCCGTAAATCATCTTCCACCCCATCACACCAGCGCAGGCGTGGTCTCCCACAAAGTCTTCTTCCTTCTGGCTTATTGGTGAAGAGTTTGTGTGCAGCTCTGCTGGCAGGCATTCGTTGCACATGTTCAGCCCATCTGATCCTGGCTTTTCTGGCCTCAATGACTGTATCAGGGTTTCCATACAAATGGTCAATCTTGTGGTTTGTGCGAATACGGCAGGTTCCATCCTCACATACTGCTCCATATATCTTCGCAATACTTTACGTTCCCATCGCCGGAGTTGATCCTCCTCCTTGTTGGTTATTGTCCATGTTTCAGAACCATAGAGAACAATTGGCCGTACAACCGAACGCTATACCCTCTCTTTAGTTGTTCTGCTTAACCGTTTGCTTTTGAAAAACTTGCCCAACGCAAAGTAACATTTGTTCCCAGCTTTGATTCGTTCCCTGATTTCATCTGCTTGAGAACTGTTGGTCGTAATCATTGTACCCAAGTACTTGATGTTGTCACACCTTCCAAAGGTTTTCCCATTCAAGGTGGCAGTGGGATCTAGGGATTGGGTATCGCTGTCTCGCCTGGTCATAATGTACTTAAAGTAAACAAGGAATTTCACCTTGGATTTTCGTCCGACTACCCGGAGGTGTTGTGGACGTCGCCAGCCGTCCTCCAGAGAGGACTTCGCTCGTGGCTTTCCATTGCCTCACGCCCCTGGGTTGGGAGCGTTTTGGATTCACGTGATATCGAGATCAGAGGTGAACTGTCTAACGACAGGACAGGTATACAACACTTGACAGGATTTTGGCCCTAATCATTGGTACCAGCCGGATTCAAACCAGGGCAATCAGTACTCCCACTGAAAGTAAACAGCTAGAGGACTGACGCCCCAGCTCGCTTGGACAACTTGTCCCCTTCATAATGTACTTACTTTTTTCGACATTGACGCGCCACCCGAGGCCATCAGCTGACTCTTCAAGAATCTGGTACCCCGATACCCACGGTTTTCAAAATTCTCACCCCGCAACCTTTTCAGTCTCAAATGAGGATACTGCCGTACTATTTCCATGATAAAGAAGATATAATCTAGCGGGGCATTCTTTAGTACAATACTTTCCAATCCTTTCTTTGTCGTGCATTGATTATTCTGACTCGAATCAGCTAATCTGTGTCGTTGTTATCTGTGTTTACTACAGTTGGTAAACATTTTCTCTGCGTGCTTCTTGAGACGTGCACTTTGGATCGTTTCGTCATTCCACGAGCCAATTCAGAGTTGAAAATTACCTGTCGTGCTATGGCCCTATTTGGTCTGGCAAAATATGCCTGTAGTACATGTCAAAACCAAAACAGAAACTTGGGTATTGTAAAGAAATCATCATTTTGCGTTCAAATAGCCTTTGTAACCTCCAAATGTCTAACCTCTTTACTAACCTTACTCTGTACTTATCTCTTCGGTAAATCGTAAGTAATCACTGGTACCACTAGTTAACGTTTCCCTGAAAAGATTATTGATTCGAGAAAAACTCAATATTTCTTCTCATAACACCTTAAACGCAATAACCAACTTCCGTTTTTGAATTATTTGAAAAACGAGTTGGTATTTGGTGGACACACAATCGAATGATCCACATTGTAGAATCAAGTTGGTTTCTGGACTAGTCCAAACATCGGACAACTGCAGTTGGAATGCCTTTTTCCCTTTTTCAGTTCTTTTGATTCTGATTTGATTCGGGACTGTTTCTCTAGACAAACATTTGGAGTGTCATATCTTTATACCTGTTCATATTATCCTATAATCAGTTGGTCTGTTTGACTGACATTGCCCATTAAAATGCTGGTTCCTGGTTGTTCAACCTCCTGGATGTTTCGTTACAGGAGTTAGTATGAGAAGGGCCCCCGCGCCTCCTCGCCCTACAGTCACACCCCCAGCACTCCCGCGCACTCCGGATGTCCACGACGATCTCTCATTGTCTCTTCACCACGATCTCATGAAGGTAAATCCGTCATATTGCATGTCTCTTATACCATCCACATTATAAGCTATTTATTTCATGGTTTGTTTTCTATTGATGTTTAAAGATGTGTATTGTGAACATTTGATGATAAAATGGAGGCTCGAAGAACATGAAGCAAAATGCCCTTGACTCTCTCAGTTTTAGCACCAATAATCAATTTCTTAGTGAGCATTATTACTATAGTATAGTAAAATGGCTAATTAATATTTTTATTGCCTGTATAGACTTTCTTCAAGCACTACTTGTTTTTAGGGATTTTTGTGACCTCTCATCTGTAACAATACTGCTACGTAGGGGTGTTCAAAAATAAGCAGGCCTTAGGTGTATTTGCTTCTTGTTTACTGTTCGTAGATATGGATATAACGTTATCTTGAGATTGACAGGACCTGAACCCAAAGCTGAAGATACAGCTATCTTGTCCTAGATTGGTTGTGTTTTATCTATCATGAATCATGAGCTTTTCTCCGTGGAAGTTCAAAGTCTTTGTCTGATCCTCCAAACTGAGGATTGGAGACTGCCCAGCAGTATTGACGTTATGTTGAACGCTTCGCAATACATCTGAAGAAGGGACCCTTTTCTTTGATCACTGATCGTGAAGGTAGCATCTTTGCACACTTTTATCAACTAGTTATGTTTTTAGATGTAATTGATCTTTCCTTTCTTGTGAGAACTTCAATACAAAAGTTAGGTGTTAATCCAAGAGGTCATCCAGGGTCGTGCTGATTGTCCATGACATGGTGGTGTGCTGGGTTTTCATTCTTGGCTTACAACTGATTCTCTCTCTGATGATGGTTAGCTCCCTCTTCCCATTTCAAGCTGCAAAATGTTTTCCTAGTGCATAGCCTGAGATTGACGCCCCTTGTTGTGGAATGTTGGAGTTTCGTCCATGCCCATCCCAATACTTGGAGAATGGGTTCTCCCATTTTTTCATTCAACTGGAAGCAAGTTGTATAACGAATTTAGCATGCTCTGAATATAGCGTGCCGTCACATCAGCTAACTAGTGGGGTGAGGGCTCCTTTCCATACTTGACAAGTTTGTGTAGGACAAACCCTTCAAGTGTTGTTTGCCAGTCTTGATTGCATCAGGGGCAGTGACGGCTTTGATTTGGGCTGTATCGTACAATGCTATCCTCTCATTATCCCAGAAATCCTGGACTTGCTATGAAGGTAATCCCCTATAAAGGGCAGGTGTGCGCAGATGTGACACCTTACTAACAGGTCATTATTTTTTTCTGAAATCATCATGTACGTTGATTCACTCTTGTTAGATTCTGATTCAAGGGAGCTGTTCATTCTGCGAGGTTTTGATTTCGTGAGAGAAAGTTTTCCTCAGCTTACAAAACCCATTAAAATCTATTCAAATTATCTCAGTGCCGCCAGCTGTAGTGGGTAACAAATTTTATTTCCTCTGCAGAACCCATACTTTTCCCCAGAGGGAAGCTATCTCAGATCGTGGGAATCCGCCAGCAATGTAATCTCAGAGGTAAATACCAGCTGGAGCAGCAACTGTAACACGATGCTCTCCTGAAAATGTCCTGAAATTATTTGTCACGTGTGGTTAATGACTTGGAAAGTGAGGAAGTCAAGCTTCTATGCCAGGAAACGTGGAACGTTAATGATCAGGCTCAAGAGGGATTGCAGATTAAAGTTAGGTTCCTATTCAATAGCATCTTTTTTACCTGCTGGAACGGTAAAAAACAGATATCGGCAGAATCTGAACTTCTCTCTGGGTAAAGATCACCGTCTAAACCAGCTGCAAAGCTACATCAAATAAAACCTCTCTTACCACAGGAGGTGTCTGCACACGTCAGTAACAACGGGCATATTTATTTCTACGCACATTTACACTCACTTGGAAACTTTTTTTAGCATGCCAATATAGTCCAAACAAGAAGAGCACATTTTATTGCCATCTTAGAGCAATTTAGATTCTTAGTTGAATTGTTAATGCTGAATGCTGTCACGTTTACGTTGCATTCTTTCATTTGTCATTCACACAATCATTCTGTCATTTACGAACCCTGCATTCAATTTTCCTTTCTGTTCTTCTATTCATATCACACTGCTCTCTACCAGGGCTTTCTGCTTCAAGTTCCCCCGAGCCTTCGAACCCATGATTGCCAAATTCCACCCCCTGTCTTCCAAATTTTGATTTATGAAACACTTGAACTGATTTTCCGGCACTGATAGAGCGATGAAAATACAAATCGAAAACTAACGACCCCGCCGTCGAGTTCCCTAAGGCGATTCAACAATTATTTGGGTCTTCAGGAAGGAGCCAGCGTGATGGGCAGCCCTCGCCATTCCATCGCCTCCAACAATTCCAGCAACCCGAGCACCCCGCCCAGCCCGGGCAGGGACCACGGCTCCTCTAGCTATGACTCTTAATACCACTAATATATCTTTTAGGCAAAAGAAAAACACCAAACAAATAACCTCAACCCCTCCTCTACCCTACCCTTAGAATGTATTGAATTCACGTATCAATCAAATTTCATTTAAACGGTATCCTCCCATCTTAATTTCCATTACCATTGTAGATATGTTATGTAAATTTATTTATATATAGAAACCTTTTATGTATATGGAGATATTACGACTTCTATGTGCTTTCTATGCACATGCGAATCCTACATTGAACAAAATGGGTTTATGTGGTAAAGCACAGTGATAAAAAAAAAAAGTTGTTGGAATCTGAAAGAGTATTAAGATTTTTTGTAGCATAGTTGCACATATATTATAGTATTTAAGATTAAACCAAAATTACCTGATTGATAATTTACGCGATAATAATATTTACCCACTATCATTGTACATACAGATTAGTGATACTCTCAATTTTATTTGTTAATTTATGAAAATTGTAAGGAGTTGATAGCTTTTTTCTGAGCAACGGCACTTTCCGTACCCAAGCACACAACTTTTTGCTCAGTTTCACGGTCAGCTTTTCTAGCTGCTTTTTCAAGATGCCTTATGAACTACTTTGCCTGAACTTTTTACTGAAAAAAATTGAACTTGGTTTCCGTATTTGGAATGAAAATGATCACGAAGCCGAAACCGTATATTGTATAATACGTAATCATAAGTTTGATTTTCCTGTGACGTTTTGATGAGGACATCCAAATTGTGGATTTTGATGATAGTAAACCGCTCTAGACCCCTTTAGCATTATCTGTATCTATCTATCTATGTATAGGTATTGGACTATCGATTTTTCCAATAGTATTGGACAGTGGAGAGGTGAACAATTGAAAACCCGATAGATGACTATTACAAATATTCTTTAGATTGCTCATAACCTACATTAATCCTAGGAATGATTCATTTCCCGGAACATTACATAGTAAATGACCCCGCCTGGATTTATTTAGAAAGATATTTGTCTCCTATTACATTCATTTGATGAAATCGTGGACATTGATCATTCTATAAGTTTAAATTCCACGCTACTTCGGAGTTCCTGATATTGAAAGTTGAGAACATGGGTTTGTCAAGATTTAAGTGTCTGAATGAAGTGTACACATTTGTTATCCCTGGATTGGCCAACTATTGGAAGAGATTGGAAATTTTGTATGCGATTTTTTCCCAAATATTGATTTTAACTGCCATAAAAATGAATACTGCATGAATTCGTAATAAACAGTACAAATCACCCTTCCTCAGAAACATGTAAGAAAATTTTGGTATTTATTCATTTTGACCTTTGAAGTTGAAGTCTTTCAATCGGTATAACTTCATGCTTTTAAATTAATTCATTTTGTATATGAAGTGTGGTTCTTTATTGTTGCTGCCATGGTGAAATTACCAAAACTTCTCATCAGTAAATTTAAAAATCAGTTGTATCAACACCTCCCCTGTGAGCCATTTTTCGTCTTGTTGAGTTTAAAATGGAAATATTTAATATTGTTTTGTTTTCCCTCAAAAAATCTACTCGTAAATGTTTGCTTCCTGTGGATCTAGTGGCCCTCGAGCCCTTTTCTCATTGGAAAAGTTCTAGTATATAAGACTAAGGACTGGTATCTAGAACGGATGGAAGGAGTCACTGTGTTTTCGAAAAAAGGCATAACTAGAATGTAAGTTATCCGTCAGAGTCAGGGTACCCGAGATGGGTGACTGCTTTGAATGGCAGGTTACCCTGTTACTTGATGGGGTAAGCTCTTTCAATGGCACCCACGCCAAAAAGAAAATGGAGCCATATGGAACTTTTCTGTGGCCTGGAGGCATTTGATGGGAACCCAATGAAAAACACGAATATAGTAAACAAAACTCTCCTAAAGAACTAAATGTGAGTTTAGGAACACAGAATAGGAATGCCAAAATTGAATTTGTATGATTTGATGTACTTCTCATGATCAGTACTAACAAAGCAAAACAAAATCATGAATGATCGAGAATAGCAAAATACCCACCTTGAGATCTATCAAATGCTAGTAATACTCCCTACTGGTTTAGCCCTGGCAAAACATGTTACTCATGAATGCTCCATTCTCCATATAGTTCCGTGCAAAGGTCAAAAACAAGAAGGAAGACAACAACAACTTATGATATGGATTGTCATACGCGTTACAGTTCAACTGTTGAAATATAATGCCACTAGGTGCGCTAAAATCGCTTGCAGTAAACTTAATAGTAACTGGTTATGCCTTAAATTGCTTTTTTCTAAATACAAGAATATTTTGAAATAATTTGGATTTTAAACGAGTAAATCGGCATTGGTGACTTGTTTATTTTAAATTCCGTTTAATTGAGCCCCAATTGGTTGAGAGGTACAAACCGACCCTCTATATCCTAAAATATATTCTGTGTGTATGATGAACAGCTTTTTACAAATTTTAATACGAGGGGCTTGCTATAAAAAAAGTTCCCTGGGCTATTGAAAATCGAAAACTTCATTTTGTTGAAAAAATTTTATTTTATTCGAATTCGGCAATTAATTTTCTATTCTTCTACGTAGTCATCATTTTGATCTAGAAATTTTTCGAGGCGTGGTATCAATTTTTTCAAACCTTTTTATTCCGGGTCCGATATGGGAGGAGGTCAGGGGAGTAGGGTGGGTGTGGAAAAACTTCCCATTTGAATTTTTTCAGCACGCAGTTGTTGGGCGCCCACTTCTCTCGGAATTTTGCGCTGTTCAAGGAACTTGAACGCCAGTTGCGAACTTTCTGCACACTGAGAACGTTTTCTCCGTAAACGCTGGTTAGTTCTTGGTGAATTTCATTACCGATTTTGCCTTTTAACGTTAAAAAACGGATTACAGCGCTCACTTCAATTTTGTACACGGTGATCTTCGACATTGTTTTGTTGTTGTTGTTGTTACGCGGCCCCAGGTTACAACATGATCTACGAAAAAATGCAGTGTTGCCACAACACCCCCAACAGGAGATCCTTCGAAGTTTCGGCTTTCCCCGTTCACATGTCCCCAAAATATTAATGAGCGAACCTTTTTTATTGCAAGCCCCTCGTACATTACCACTTTTCTGACAACCTCCACTCAGGGGAGCCTGGCTGTTTCATGTTTCCCATTTTCATTAATTGCCAGCAAACGACTTGAAATTGGTTTTCCCTCGGCCCTCTTAATTGTTATTTGGGGATAAACTGTGAATGACACATCACCATTAAGAAAAATGAAGTTAGAAGCGTTCTAAGACACTCCTTGCTTCACCAAAATTTGGAATGTATGGAACGAGAGTTAAAAACTGGATAGAAAATTGTAAACGTTGACTGAAAAGCACCTCTGAAAGCTTTCAAATAATGTGATAGAAATATTCGAGTACACTCCATTTCCACAGTCTGCAAACCTTTCTTTCAGTTGTTCTAGCTTGACAGTCATTTGATATATCTAATGCATTATCGTAGAAAACGAGCCGGTTTCAAGTGAACTCGTTTTGCGTAGACCTAGATAACTAGTGTAGCCGATAATGGAATAGTAGCTGTTTAATTCTACAGGATGGCTCAATAACATCGACAGAAAACCGTATAACGATAGACGTGCCTCGAAATCTTAATATAAACACTTGACGATCCTTAAAACCCTCAATATAAACGACTACTCTCACCATTGTGACTTAAGGTCGCTTCTGCCGTTGATTCAGAAATACAGCTATCATTCCCGAACCTGCCTCGGCAATAAACGAGTTTTTCAATGTATTTTTACAATTTAATATTTATTATTTATATTTTTTCATCAATATTGTACGTAACATCAACGAATGAAAAGTCGTTCCGTGTATTATAATTTTTGATGATGAAGTTATCGTTACCATAGTGAAGAATATACTTTTTGTCGATCTTAGCAAATGAAATTTAAATGTTGCTTATTGAATTGGTTTAGTATCTCCGATTGGTTAATTATATTCTTGTATTGAGTTCCCGACTGAGCAAGATATACGTGCTCATAAGGCACGTATCGCCTATCATTAAATCCGTTTCTACTAAAAACGTTCTTGTTGTAAAGACCTTATTTGGTTTTTTGTTTATTTATATTTTTTCTTGAAAATAATCTACGCCACTGAATCTGTTGTAATCGCATTTACTTGGGAGAATAAAATTCGTTTTAAATCCTTCTAACATATTAGTTCTAGTTTGTTCAGAACAAAAAAATAACTGACGCAAGTGCTTCGACAATTTACGTATCCATTAATATTAAGGGAAGCTATTGGAAATCGATTTTTATCTGTACCTATAACGTTTAACTTTGTAAACACCTACTCTAGGATTCTGCTTTTGGGTAGCCTTTTTTTTTGTAATGTTTGCACATCAGTTCATTAAAAGATTTTAAAAAAAAAATGAAATCTGTAAATATAGTTACTCAAAACACTGCTGGGAATTTCAAAATGAAGACAGAAAATTTATTGTTATCTAGGAAATTCTGCTCAACTTTTAGCAATTTATTACTTCCACTGTTGTTGACTTTTTCATAAATATCTAGCGGTATATAAGTATAACAAACAAAAAAAAGTATTATTTGCGTAAAAATTGTATGGAAAGAAAATATTAACTTTGAATTTGAAGAAGGATTCCTATGAATATGCAATAAAGCCGCGAGATTGTTGCAATAATAGATAGTAAGTCCGTTGTACTGTTTGTACGGAATTACTTGGTAGGGTTTACTAGGGAGAATGAATACGGTTTTAATTTCATTTGTACTTTTTAATTTTAACTGGAGACTGGAATTTGAAGAAAAACACTTATTCCGTTAGCCTCCGTGTACTTGGAATTCGTCTGTACTTTCGATGTTTCCCCCTCCAAGACTGTCGCATCATTGTGAACGTTTTTATGTCAAAAACTCCTTGAGATCTAGTCAAGCAACCACACAACTACTTGTATTATTAATTCTGTAGTCTGCATTGCCGATAGCATGTCGTGGAATTCTGTAGAACAACATTGGTGGTCTCCATCAGTCGTCTAATTCAAGAAAGGCGATCTTAATTTTACGAACAAATTTATATTTTTCACTTAGCTCCATTTGATGTCACGAGGCACCTAATCGATGTGTTTGACAATTTCTGTAGTAGTAATATAACCACATGCTTTGGATATATTCCTTTTTGAAATACCTTAAGAGACCGTGTGATTATAACTCCAATTTGCACCAAAAGATCTGTTAACAGTTTCTCTGTAGACATTCTTGGTTGGATGGTATTTGTATGCTATTTGTATGGTATGGCTGTTCATTATGGAACTCGAATAAACGAGTTAGATAAAGAGAGCAATAAGAAGTGGGGAAAAAATTCGGGTTATTCCTAGGATCGTCCATCTTTCATCCTCTGGCTTAACCTACGTCATAGATCCCAGTATTGTTTTCTAAAAACAGTTGCAGATTGATTTGAAAACCCGTGTAATTGCATAATTTGAACATCATTCTGTGGCACTGACTCATAATCAATCAAAAATTTCAAATAAAATGCGAGATAATAATTTTTTCATTTCAAAGCAGGTGTTTGTGGTTTAACAATGTGCATCATCCTCAATCAAAATCGGCACCTGCAAACTGTTTTCCACATTATTTCGAATAACAAAACTTCGTGATTGAGGAACTATCAAACTACCCTATACACTAAACATTTTTCCTTGTACATTCTAACTATCGAATTTTTGTTAAAACAGTTTTTTTCGCATCTGAAGATTTTCTTTCAAACCACTGGACCTAATTTTGCGAAATTCGTTTCAAAAATAACAAGTCATCCAAGGAATTCCCAAAAGGTAGAATTTGATGGCAAGACATTTCAAAAAATCACTTTTTTCGTTCGATTTTGACAGATTTCACTTCAAAGAATCTGATTAGAGTAGATGAGGGTTGTTTTCCATCTGATTTTGTATTTTCGTTTAAACTGCCCGAGTTGATGGATTATCTTGGTAATCTTGGATTAGCTGGATAATCTTGAATGGCAACTGTTCAAGTTTATACCTACGAATAAAGTATTTACCTTCATAAGGTTTATCTCCAAATACAAATAATCAGCCAAAGACAATGTACCACAGGATTTCTAGTTTGTTGGGATCTCATTGGCAACATCAGAATCTCGTCAGTGGATTTTTAAACCCATATTTGTCCTGCTGTTTTTAAACCTGTATTAAATCCTTCTTCCAGAAACGTAAATTTGTCCTGCTATAAGCATTTTCGATTGAGTTGGGTCACCTGTTTTCACGAGGCCTTATGGATTGGAACTAATTGGACTTGTGTGTAATAAAACCAGATTAACGGTTTTATTTCATGTTTTCCAGGCTACAAATATTTCATTTATGGTTAAAAAAAATTTGGTTTCCGCCTTTGCTTCTGATGTGTCAGTGTATTCTTCTAAATAATGGCGTTTCAGATTCAACGTGTTTCGTTAATAGATCATTAATTTCATGATTCCTGATTTCAGATTTGTTAAGAATCATAAGTGTTTGTTTGAAATCCATTTCGAACCGTTTCGCCTGGAAGGAATTGTCAAGATTAGGTCTTGCTGTTACTTTCATTGCCCTAAACCAACTTGGTTCCATCTAATGATTTCTCCCGTCAAAAACAACCCTAGATTCCATACAACTGAAACCTATAAGAAGCAGAAATAATATTGTACAACCGTACAAAGTTTGGATAGATTGTACCTCGCGTAGAAGCCGCAACTGAATGTGGTTCGATTCTTTCCCCCATACTAAACCCCTGATAAATTTGAGCAGTTGCTCCTTTCAGACCCTCTTTTTTATCACCGTTAGATCTAGTTAGCAATGAAGTCCATAGTTTTTCTCTTAACGGTTGTACGGAATTTCAAAACGTTGAACAACCGACGCACAGTGGGACGAAAACTGAATCGGAAAGGACAAAAGTCTGTAATGGCATTGACAAATTTAAGATCAATTTTCATGGCCCTCTGTTGAATGGTTTGACATATTTTAATGAAAAGTAGCCTTGAAAGGAGAGAACTCATTGGTAGATGAAAAAGCGTTCGAATTGAAGTGATCAGACTTTAATATCCATTATATCACCCTGAAATTCTATGAATATCTTCATAATAAAAAGAGTAACGTAAACGCCTGGTACATCACAAAGAGTGCCACTCAAGACCTAATAAAGATCACACTTTAGAAAGAAAATTAAAAAAAAAATAAGTTACTTGTAATGGATTTGAAATAATTAACTTTTTAATGGTCAAATGAAAGTCTTCTACAGTAAAAATAAAGGCGTTGCGTACTGACTAATGATGTTTTTAATAAACTGATGGCTGTCGAACGATCTCGTAGGCCCTGCCAGGGAAATTGGTTTACCCTCGAATTTTCGTCCTTTAAAAGTAAAAATTGTCTCCATTTGACAAAACCTGTCAAAACTAGCAAGCAAAATTTGAATGATTGTATTCAGGGGTGCTCAAAAAGTGAGAAAAAAATATGGTTGTACATTCTGATAGATTCCCTGGAGAACGCAGGACGTGAACGATTATGAAACAATCTTGATCTCTTAACGAAATTCCCATATCTTGAGCAATTACAATAAAAATGCTGTTGTATAAATTTTTTCTTAAAAAAACGACGGGACAATTTTCCATTTGCCTCCGTCTGTTAGTTCCATACTTTTTAATTCTCCAAAGTTTGTAATTCTTTACCACACAAGGTGAATTCGCAAGTCCTATGGTCAATCCTCTCCCTGGGTGCCCGAAGTTCATTTTCCTCATTCAATTATCTTGCTTTTTTTTAACCACTGAGGCCCTGGTGGGCCTATTGTGGCTGGAGAAGGAGGTCATTACCTCCAACTCCTTCCCCGGCACGTTTGTCTACCCGACCTGAGCACCCTGCCACCCGAGCACTGAATGCCCAGGAGCTGCCTGGGACCCAAGCACTAACTGCCTGGTAATTACTGGGTGGGCATTACCATCCCAGTCTGTTGTGGCGACCTGTTGTCGTCAACCCCAGATAAAGCTGGAAGGTCCACCCTTCCCCACCACGTTTTGGCGAATGAGAGGAGATCCTTTACCTCTCCCGTTTTAATAGCCTGGGGATCAACGGAAGTTTGCCCCCAGGTTAGAAAACGCTGTCTTGCCAGCACAGGGCAGTGGCAGATCACATGACACGCAGTCTCATCCTCAGCCCCACAGAACCGGCAGAGGGTGGTGTCAGATTTGCCCATTTTGTGGAGATGGTATCTAAGTGGACAGTGCCCCGTTAAGAGCCCTGTTACTATACGTATCTCCTTTCTTCCTAGGCTGAGCAGCTCGTTAGCTCTCTTCCTGGAGAAATCAATAAATTGCTTTGCCTGCCTCTGTCCCCTAACACGGAGCCAGCAGGCAGTACTCTTCTTACTCTCCCATTTGGAAAGCTCTCGGTTGTGCCCAGGAAGGGTTCTGGACCCACCGGGAGAGAAGCAGCACCTTCCCTAGCTAAGGTGTCCGCTTTTTCGTTCCCCTCAACCCCTTGGTGCCCAGGGCACCACACCAATGTAACCTCATTGTTACTGGCAAGGGTCTTGAGGTTAGCCAAGCACTCCTGCACCAGCCTCGAGGAAATTGTGAAGGAGCTTGACTATCTGAGAGAATATAGATTGTCGCTCCATTAACTCGTCAACACAACAGTCTGTCGGCACAAGAGCGTATGGCATGTACTTCTGCCTGGAAAATGGTAGCAATTATCTTGCTCTGGATCAGTCAAGATGTACAATAATAGATAAACATGATTTTACAGGAAAACGAACACTTTCATTTTTGGACCTTAGGCCCACTAGGTTCCACAGGCCAAAAGCTGCTTTGTCTCACTGTGCTACGGTTGAAAATTACTTATTTCAAGTTGCAGTACTTCATATCTTCCATGTTAGATGCCTCGTCGCTTGTTTTCTGGTTTGTGACTCACTCTGTCAACCTAACTTCAAGTTTGTTAGGAATTTATTCTATTTCTTCAACTTCCTTTTGGGAAAGGATGAGTTGGATTCTGTTGCGAACCCTGCAGTAACCATCTACTTGCTTGGTTACCAGACTTCTACAAAGACCCTACCATTATTTTCAATCTTCAGTTGTTCAAGCAACTAACATACATTACCTAGTTGTACTCTCATCTCATTCTTCTTCATACCTGCCGTCTCCAAAGCTTCTGATGCCACATTTAATGTAGCAGCTTGACCCACAAGGCCCTCTTGATTACCACAGTTTTCAATTTACCATTGTCGAGCAAATCATATTAGCCCTATCATATATGTCGTGGACATTCCCTTAAGTGTTGCTCTCTTCCAATTAACATAACCTGTGTTGGTGAATGTCCTGTCAGCCTTGATCTCTCAATAAGCCACAGAATGTACATCATACCAGTGAAACATCTTTTTGAGTGTAACTTAGAATAAAACATTAATTGTATTTGCACACCTCAAGTTGAAAACAAGCTGCACTGTGCTCAGGTCTCATTGCGTTTAAGGTCCCATTTGTCTATCCAAGTGCATGTGAGCTTTTCCAAATTCGAAACGATCACACACCATTATGTGCCATGGTCTTTGATATTAACGTGAACAGTCAATAGGTTTAATAAAATTGTATTAGGCGTTGGGAAAAAAAAAACTTAGGTCGGGGTCAGTTTTGCTTGAGCTCTAGAATTTTTTCATTCGGTAGATCGATTCTTAATATTCGTTGAAATGTACGGCTACGCTAGTATGTAAAAATGCCAGTAGTTGATAATAAACGCTACTAACTGAATATTTATAATACAATTTTGAACATTTACACTGAAGACAATATTTGGCTAAGAATCCAGAGTTCGATGCCCACGATGGGCGATTGTTGTTTTTTCAATAATGAAATGTGTGGTGATTTAGCGATTTCGTTGTGACAAGAAGTTAGGAATTTTTTCTTTCGTATATTTGTTAGGATTCATCGTGCAGTTTTATTGCATACCTACATTTTTGCATCACAAACGCCTCCCTCTTCCTCCCCCTTGAACCTGTCAAAACCCATTCGTACAAAAACCTTTATTAAAGGCAATGTTTTGATCAGAATTTGTATTTTTCTTTATTTATACCCAGTTCCCTGTACTTAATTTTAAGTTGGTACCGTAGTTCAGCATGACACGAATCTACCCACTCATTTTCAACTTGTCCAACGGTGGTTATCCGAACTGTTCAAAGAAGGTACGTATTCTTCAAAATCTCTCCTTGACATTAGGTTACCTATCTGTTTGTAGGGAACTCGTTATCTTAGTTCAGGGGTGCCGAACAAGTTCGACAAAAAGAGCCAAAATTTTTAACTGCGAGAGTCAAAGAGCCGCACCACACAAAAGCGTATAATTTTAACAGTAAAATATTTAACACATAATTTATTTATTTTTTTGGTGGCAGGTGAGGAAATCTTTGAGATCCTAAGGTGGAAATCGGATCTCCTAAGATACCCAAAAGGGACCGCACTTTGGGTTATGTGGGATTTGTGCCACTAAAACCTCAAACCATTTCCCACGACGAAACTCAGCCTGGAACTGTTTGACACATTACTTCACGCTGGTTCTAGGGAGGGATTTGTTACTCCTCTCGGTCCATGTTCTCCCTGCTCTGCCTCTCCCGTTCCTTCACAGCCTTCATTTTCAGGATCTTTTCAGAAAAGGATGCCACGGCGGTCCAGTTCTGATCACGCTCAAGCATTTTACTTGAAATATGTTCTGGTGTCATGTCCTGAGGTGATAGCTCCAGTGTCTGCTGAAGCCAACTCCTGTTGGCAGCCCAGTATTCACATTTGAAGAAAGTATGGAACACATCATCATCATCCTCTTCCTTGCAATACGGGCATGCTGGGTCATCCACTTTCCCCATCCTATGCAAGTAGGCGTAGAAGAGTCCATGGCCTGAGAGGAACTGCGTCAGGAAAAAGTTCACCTCCCCATGTGGTCTGTTCATCGATGTCGATACAGGGTATTAGGCGTGCAGTCCATCTTCCTCGGTGTTCTCCTATCCACATCTCCTGCCAGTTAGCCATCGTGCGCTGCCTCTCTTCCTTGGCGACTGTATTTTTATTTGTTTCCCCCAAACACATAATATAACATGCTCAGTCAGATGTTTTTTGTTACCTTGCTGGAGTGATGGGATGATAACCTCAATGGGATTTCTCAGATCTTTTGTGAGCCAAAGGAGGGGGTTTCCCCGAACTCATAAAGGAACATTGACTTTCAGAGGGGTTTTCCCAGAAGTGAAGGAAGCCACTTTGCAGGGGTTTTCTTAGAATCTAGAAAGTACTCAGAACTTACACCTTCCCACTCCACTAACTTGGGAATGGGTATCGAAAGACAATGTATCTAAAACAAAATCCAAACTTGGCAAAGAGCCACAGTATACAAAATAATGATAAGAGGCAAAGAGCCCCTGAAAGACATTTATCCAAAAAAATACTGTAGTGCAAACTGATGATTCCACAGTATACAAAATAATGATAAGAGGCAAAGAGCCGCGTGTTCCCTGTCTTAGTTCATCTACTAATTTTACTATCTCTTCTGAAGAAAGATAGTGGTTTTACGTAAGGTTCTGGTTAGTGGATTAGTTGGAATTGGCAAGGAGTATTTAAGAAGTTTCTGTAGTGTAAACTGATGATTCCACACAGTGGTACGTCTGCATCATCAGGCTCAAACTGATGAAGAGGACAGAAGTTAAGTTACAGGTGACGGTGTTTCCGTGACATATAGTTTGCTTACACCAGTCACTCTAACTTGGAATAGGATGGATATTGAGCAGAGGAAGTCAATGATTCCAGACCTATGTCTGCAGCATCAAACTTCGTTTATCAGAGGTGAAGAGAGGAGGTTGAGCAGGGGACTTGATGTTTCCAGAATACAACTTCTGCAGAGGATAAAAGGTGTACCTACTATAACGACGACGCGGACTGCGTCATCAAGCTTGGGCCAGGGGGGTTTGGGATGCAGGGGAATCCCTATAGGCGCCACACCCCTGCCCAAGGTTGATGACGTGGTCTGTGTCATAACCCTGTTGGGTATCCCTGTATAAACTACTCGCAAGAGGGGGTTATTTGGGGTTTTTAGCAGTAATAAGGCAAGGTTTTCAGCTTAAGAGAGAGCTCACTGACCAAGTGAAGTCCCGGCTCAGTGTCTGGGTATTTATACCTGGTCGTATCCCTCCTTCCCCTTCTCAAGGAAGGGCCCTGCGCTACTCCCGTTTATTGGAATAATTATGTGTCTTCCAGGTAAGTTCCCTTACACTGTTGTTATCAGAATGATCTTCAAAATTATCGTTTTCATCAGTTTGTCGTTTCCTGTGGCCAAAGTGGGGACAGGGTTTCTCAGTCCTCTGCCAATGAAGGGCCCTGAACATGGCACATACTCTTCATTTGCACCCGGGCCAATTCCTTGCCTACCTTTTACCATACGAATGAAGGACTTTGTTCTTTAATACCTACATAGAAATTTCCCACTAATTTATTTCACCTTATTTGCATTCCGATGCAATCAAATTAGTGACCCGTTTTCCTCCTTAATGGATCCTCTATACACAATTCCAGATTTTTCCCTGCAATTGTATTTGAGGCCAAAACGGCTGATTCAGCATTCACTGGTTCGCACAGAAGTCAATATTTGTGTAGTACAAAAACGGTTTGAAACAAAACAAATTGAAAGTAGAGCTTAGTGAGGAATAAACTTGAAGAATGTGAAACATACTTCTGGCTGTATTCTGGTTTGTATGTTTGTTTAGCGAGTGTATGATTCTATTGGAACGGGGTGGTAAACCTGAACACACAAAACACCAAGAAGGAGGGTAGGCACCTATCATGGGGTGGATGGGCTTACATGACAGAGTAGGACACTCTAGGGGACACCCTAGATCCGCTGGAATTACCAACGGATGGCCCATGGCTACTTACAAGTAGGTTCTGTAACGATTGTTGATTTTTCCAAGGTGAGGTAGTTAGCCCCATGCTCAACCCCCAACCTGGAGGGCCAGGAGACTTTCATATCAGGGTTCTCTGTTATTATCAATGTGGTTTCAGAGCTGGTAGATCGACTACAGATCAAATATTCATCGTTCGCCAACTTATGGAAAAATGCTTCAAGTATAACGTAGATCATCAGTTGTTTTAGATTTTCGCCGAGCATATGACTCGATCAGTAGACCTCAGCTATATCAGGCCATGGATGAGCTTGGAATCCTCCGTAAATTGATTCGTCTTGTGGGGATGGCACTGGCGAACACTACTTGTAAGATGAGGGTAAGGTAAGGGCCTCTAATGAATTTGAGGTGAGTCAGGGGCTCAAACAAGGGGATGCTTTATCAACCATCCTTTTCAACCTAGCTCTCGAAAAGGTCATGAGAGAAGTAGACCAGAGCAACCCAGGTGGCACCTTGTGCAACAGGACGTCTCCATATCTGGCATATGCTGATGATATTGATATGATGGCAAGAAACCTCAGAGAGCTAGAGGAGGGCCTCAGTAGATAGGAGCATAGTGCAGGAGAAATGGGTCTCTCTATCAATTGTCAAAAAAACGAAGTACAAGCTCGGATCGAGACAAGAGAATAATCCAAAACCAAATTTCATCACGCTGAATGGATCTACCTATGAATGTGCCTCTGCGTTCAAATACTAAGGAACTCTTCTGACCGAGGACAATAGTATGAGTGAGGAAATTAGAGCCCAAGTTGCAGCAGGCAATCGATGCTATTTTGCTTTTGGAAGAGTTTCTCAAGCCCAAGGCCTCAGCAAAAACCTGAAGCTTAAGGTTTACCGAACATTGGTGAGACCAGTGGTACTCTATGGCTCTTTGTAAGATTTTTGGCACAAGGTGGGTTAGTGTCCAATGGAGAATCCGCACAAATCTCAAGCTCCATAATTTGTATGGAAAGCCAGATATTGTGGCCGAAATTAAAGCGATATAGAGAGGATCGATGGTAACCGAGCAGTGAAGAGGGTTTATCTGGGGAAGCCAGGAGGCCGCTTACTGAGAGGTACACCCAGGAAAAGCTGGCTGAACGAAGTTGAGGACGATTTGAGGGGCGTAAGAGCAGCAACATGGAGGACCAGAGCTGAGGATTGTGCTGATTGGCGTACTGTTGTTGAGGCGGCCAGGACCCTACATGGGCTGTAGCACCAAGGAGTAAGTAGGTAAATAAGGTAAGTGATTTGAGTTGGTTGCAGCGGGTTTTCAACCTTTGAATTAGGGTGGAAATGTGAGGTGCTGATCTAGGATTACTCCTAAATATTGGCGAGACGTTGCGTTTATAATTGGTTGTTGGAGGTAATTGAGGATAGGGGAGCACATGTCATGGCTGAATAGATCACATGACTCCCGAAAGCCCCACCCTAATTTGAGACACACACCATACAGGTTACATGTCAGATCTTGTACGGGAATGAGCAATGACCAATGCCAATGCACTCTACTAGCAATTTTTGGAACTAAACAGTATAACTCTCTAGCATCAGATTAGTTGACTGAATAGGTCACATGACTTCCGAAAGTATGGCCCTTGCAGCGGGAAGGCCTATATCTGGTCCAAAGGTGGGTTTAAACGATGAGGCGGTGGAGCACATCCGAATGTGCACACCAGGTTTGTCCAGCCTGGTTTGCTCGTGTAAATGTCCCTTAAATGGAGCACCCTGTTCACTGCGTACCTCCCTCGGCAATTTTTGTACAGTCGCCTTGAGATGGATATGGTTAGTTGGCCCTTCCCGATCTTGAATATGTCACCTTGGGAGATGAATCAGACGCCTTCAAGCGTCTGGGTCATCTTCTGAGCGTGGGGGAGCATTATTACCGCATTCAGCTCAATGGAAGGGGCAACTATACCATCACACACTTGAGAAACTATATACTGCCAAGCCATTGGTGGTTCAACTGACACTCCCGCGTAAACGTTTTTGGGTAGTTACTACACGCTAAAGCATGTTCCATGACAAAACCATCACAATTAAATATCTAGGGAGGTTCAGAGAGAGTAAAGTTTTAAGCTTCTATAATATTGTTCATTAGTATCATCAGTTTAAAGGAAAAGCTCATCACTCTACTCCCATTAAAGACAACGTATTCAACTTTTCAGAATTTATTCATAACTCACATCCAACATCTTTACCATACTCGTACATACCTTTCCATTAAATAGGTACTTTATTCAATACGTAATCAAGATAATTGTAATTTATCAATATAAATATTTTTGTTCCAGGGAGGATAATGGATCCATTCTCATTAAATGAGTAATCTCATAAATTAAATATACAATCATTTAAATACAGAACCAAATCAAAACAGCGTGATTTTTTATGATTGGTTAGTTACCTAGTTTTACCATAAAAGAATCCAGTTCTTCGTAAAAACTGTCATTTCAATCTGGGGGCAGTGTTCAAGGCCTCATCTGCATACAGTATTCGCTTTTACGTGCTTCTCTTCTTTCTCCTTATTTATTTATTTTTTTTTTTTACAAAAATAAAACCTTGTGCCAAAATTGATGAATCCATTTGGAAATAGGCTTAAACGCGCGATAACAGGGCAGTATTTGGATGGATTTGAACACGAGAAAACCGGTAGTTATCCTTAACATCCTTGTGAAACGATGGGTGGTTCATTAAAACTTCGATCTTAACGAACGAGCAAATTCCTATCGAACAAAAACTGAAATAACGTTGTTTTTGTTTTGTAAAAAAAGAGGGTTGGATTTATTTAGTACATTTTTTTCTGCAAATTGTATTACCTGCCAACAAATGGAGTGAATTTAATGCAATCATTGTCATCGTGATGAATTATTACAGGGATGATCATGATCCATTTTGAGAATCGAATTCATCAAAACGTATTTACTCAAATCAAGATTTATTGTCTACCAAATTAGTGATCTATAATCAACAATTTCACTTTTAATGACCTCAAACAGATTTCGTTTCATGAAGCCTCTTCTTCCTTCGCTTTTAACCCTACATTTTCAAATAGTTTCCTTACTAAAATGAAGGGTAGCAGCCAAAAACGTAGGAAGGATTGCACAAATTATACAAATCTGCAGTGGGTTGTAAAGGAAATATTAATATCGTTAGGCTATTTAAGAAATCTTGAAACGGATTTATGATACTAGTATTTGGTGTGCAAGAATAACGTTGGCTCCATTATTATCATGTTTTTTCAACATTCCACTTGACCGATTCTATGTAGGGGAAGTCCAATTTTCAAAATGCCTTCTCCCCACCCAGACTCTCAATTGGAAGAATTTGATACTGGTATACAATAGCATGCCATATGCTGACATCAGTGGCGAGGCGGGACATTTTTGGTAGGTCATCGCCAGTGGCGGCGATTATTAACCAAAAGTAAGGGTACCCCCCCCCCAGCAAAGGAGGGTGGTCTGGGGATCCGCTCATGGGCAATTTTGAAAAATTACCAGTCAAAAACGCCAATCTGTGTACACCTTCGAATGACACTTTTTGTACCACGCACCACAAACCACTTTGATCTCTACAAACCCCGCCTTAAGGTTGAAAATCGCTTGCTACGGTAACCCTGTCGTTGTGACTGAACCAAAATTCCACAGAAGTCACGAGAGCTCCCAAAGGTTGCCAGACTCGCTCGTAGTTGCGTGTTTCAGCACGAGCCTTAAAGCGATTTGATTGGTCGATGTTTTCAAGAGAGTAATTGCAAAAACTGCGAGCATGGACATTTCTATTATATAAAGAGGAAATTACATATTTAACTAATTTATTAAATCGTCTGGTCACCGCTGAATCCAGAGATGACCACAGGCTTCACCACTGGCTGACATTTAAAGCTAAAGAAGATCTTTTCTCTTCAGCGTACAAGCTCCTACTTCAGTGAGTGGTGTTGGCCAAATAGTCAGCTGTAAATGCGCGCAATTTTAAATAATCAACATTTTGGAGTCCGTTTTGGTTTTCTCGGTAACGTTTTGAAGAATCGGAGTTGTAGCGATTTGCTGATTGATGATGTCTTAACAACTCAACGTACAATGCTGATTTCAGTTGTTTGGTGCTGCTGATTTTAAAGTGACAAGGTTGGGAAACTATTGATCAGCTGATGCATCAGTAACTGAATGATCCTCTTGAATTATTAGAAACACAATTTATGGATTTTTTCTCAATTCTTGTGGGACTTTCCAAAAGATTCCAGGACCCTACAGGTTTGGGAGCATTGGAGGATAGATGTGAAGATTGTAATGGCAGTGGTGAAAAATTCAACACTTCTAGCAACCACACATAACAGTCACTATTGACAAGCTGCAGTTGTACTTGTTCCTCTATAACTGATTGCTGTTGGTGCTGTGATGTGATTCCGCCTTTAGATGGACAATCTACAACGTTTTTAAAATTGGACTTTCCATAAATCTTTTCTCTGAGTAGGTATCACAAGTACCAAGGCACATGGGGGCACACAATTTATGAATCACTGACGTTAGGAACAGAGGTGGCTCCAAGGCAGAGATGATGATATTAAAATTATAATATTATCATACTGTTATCCAACTTTACCCTATCAATCCTCATTGAAGAGGGGAAGAGTTTCAAATTCACGTGCCTACAGAGCCTCAAGATGGGTGAGAGGATGGTGGATTTGTGAGTTTAGTGGGGGGGGGGGGGTTAGGTGCACTAGTCAAGCTCGAATGGGCGGAGCTTGGTCCAAGAACGCAGCGTTTGATTCGGTTGACGGCATGAGCGGCCCCGTGGGCAAGTTGGGGTACATTGTCCCCCACTCAGTGTGGGGAGCACTTGTATCAAATATGGAAAATGAAACCAATAGCACCAACTCGATACTTTTTTCATGCGTATAATTTATTGCTCTAAAATGAACACTGCCAAAATATGCAAATAGATAATCACAGTCACATGACTCCCAACCCACGTACACAGGTACTTCTCAGATATTTGATCTGGGCTGGTACTTATTAGAAACGATTTGGACATACTTGGCTAGGGTAACCGTTTACCAACATCATATCTCGATTTCCACGCGAGCTTTTCGTTAACAAGGCTACTTTGGGTTCCATCTTCGCTCGGAATCCTTACAGTCACTGGATTCAACTGGCCTTTGCTCGAGCGGGGCCGCTCGTACCATTTCTAATCTGAGCCCTTAGACCAGGTGGGGCCGCTCGTACATGCCTATGACTCCAAAACATCGCCTTCCCTCCCTACAGGGACGCTCGTACAAGTACCCTTTGATTCAATCTGGATCCAAAGAATGAACAAATGAGAGCGTCCAAAATAAAGCGCACAAAATTTCAAGGAGCACACCTAGTTGTCCACTCACCTACTAGAATGCGTCTTTAGTGCTACAATCACCAAAACACACTCTTATATTATTATCAGTTGCTTGTCGAAGGATTGAGTCATTTGTTTCACGATTTGAAGCCAAGAAAGTGGACAAGATTGATCTCCTTTGCATATTGGTAATTTAACATTGAATTTGGCTGAGAAAAGCACATTATTGTGTCACGTTTCCTTCGTGGTTGTCCCTTACCGTCTTGCTGCACCCCTGGGGTTTTAGGACAGAAGCCCTAAAGCAAGAAGAATTCTTACTTTAATCTCGGAGTTAACGGAGGTTGCTAACCCAGGAGTTATGATTTACATTTCTGGCCCTTTAATTGCTTGATGATGGTAATTCGGACAACAACTTAAGAAAGTGGACTCCTCCTTTAATCCCATACATTCATACTGTACCCATTTTTTTAGTTTCTTAAGGGTTCATATATATTTTTTTTTTCTTAACACTGACCACAATCCAACAAACATATACTTAAATAGATATTTCCTGGTACAGGTCCAATCTGCAGAACTTAATGCCTTCAAACATCTCTTATCTTTAACCAAGATTTGCATTCCTGAGCCCTTTACAGAAATTAGCTCGTTGACACTAAAAGAAAAACCAAAATGCGTTCTTTCAATACCAATTACTGCCCCATATCGCACGTTAGGCCTTCAGAGAAATGCAGCAGTATGAAGCTAAAAATCCTGATGCATATTTTATTCAATAATAATATATAATATTATGCAGTAAATTCATTAATATTTCTTCTAGAGCTACATTTGCGCCATCTACGCAGTACATTTTAATTACAAACTGACGATGAAAAATCAGCCGTAAGAAAAGATCACTTGAGGAAAGTCTTAAACCTAGTAAAAAGATATGTAAAAAAACTTAATAACCTTGAAGGAATCATTCATAAAACGAAAAAAAAATTATTTCAATAGTAAATGAGAAAAATGCTGGAACTGCATTTTTCAAGCTGTTGGTAATTGTAAAAATTAAATGATTTTTACAAGGAGTACATTATAGATTGAACATAATTCACGCGTACATGAACCCAAACGGCGTGTTGTATTTATAATCAACGCAATATAATTCATTTGTAAGAAAAATCTCATTCGCTAGGGATGATTAGAAAAGTCAGACTTTGTTTTTAGAAGAAAACCATTCGTGGAAACGAAATCTACAATTAGATAGCTCATGTTATATAAAACTCAAATTCATTTTTTTTTTTTCTTAGCAAAATGCTTTAGCTCTGGATTTTTCTACGTTGATGATCTCTAATTAGGCAATGGACAATTATGATCGGGGAGGGTTGATTCGAAATAATAAGGCAGTGATGATGTAATGCAAGAAATACATGCGGTTGGCCGGCTATTTTGGCCAGAGATCGGCGTATTGTTAATTATTAATATGATTACCACCGTATTCACAAATTAAATATGATTTTACTGGTATTCGCTTTTTTTGCCGAAAATCACATTTTGGTTTATTATTCAATAATAAACCATTGTAATCGCTCTTGAAAAAAAAAATTCTAACCCCCCCTGACAATTTCATGGTTTACGTTTCAAAGGGTGTAGAATCCGAATCTGCAATAAAAATATTTTCCGTCCGTACGCCGTACGCACGATTTCTCCCAAACGGCTGAAGCAAAAAAGCTGAAATTTTCAGGAAAAATCCATGTTGTCCGGCGACGCCCCAATTCATGAGCCAGCTCTCATGTTTAATTTAAAGTGCCCTTTAAGGGTTGTCAAAGTTTTGTAAAATCCCTAAAAACCTCAAAAAAATTCAAGGCGGCCTAAATTTGTACTCTTTTTGAAGTACACTCCACGAGGAATCGAATGAGCCCCTCCCCAGGTCCGTAGGTCAAACCATTCTCGATCTATGGCCCGATTTGTGGTGCCAACATTCGCGTTATTTTGGTGTATTATTGTTTTTGCGTTGATATCAGTGACGTAGTATACTGGAGTGAACTCCTAAAAGGCTTTGTAGCCGATACACGGGTTGAAGCGTTCTGATAACCATAAAAAACGCTGCAAATTCTTTCAGTGGGGTTTATTATTCGATTGGCTTGCGTTCATGATTTGAATTTTTTCTAAGCTTTGGAGTGTGCATTTTCACAGGTGATAGAGCGATTATTGAATTTCAGGAGGCACACAAATATGATCAACTGATCAATCCAAATAGGTATTTTGGTTGAGAACAGATTTACGTGCTCTATGCATATCTCCTGAAATTCAATAATCGCTCTATCAGCTGTGAAACACGCACACTCCAAAGCTTAATAGAAATTCAAATCACGAACGCAAGCCAATTGAATAATAAACCCCAGTGAAAGAATTTGCAGCGTTTTTTCGTTGCAATTTTCTAGAAAATCACGATTTTCAATCAAAATTCCCATTTCTTGTGGTTTTTGCCTTTAAAACTCCCCCACTGACCCATCCTTGTTGTTATGCTCAAGAGCACACATTTTTCATGTGACTTTTGAAAATATTGTAATTTTTCTCGAGAAAATTATAGTTTTTTAAAATGATTTTCACTGAAACTTGACATTTTTTGTGGTTATCACCTTTGTTCCTGCCCTACTACATTGTGGTAGCTGTAAATTATTTTCAAAAACGGCAAGAAAAGTTTGTGATCGAGTATAAACGTCACGGATGGGGCACTATGACAGTACTAAGGGCAAAAAACTAGAAAAATAGTAATTTTGGATCGTTTAGTTTAGTTTTTAAAACAATAATTTTTCCTAAAACCTATAATTTTAAAAAATGTGTAATTTTGAATATAAAGACCACTTATTTGGCAGACTCAAGGCAAAAACCTCGAAAAAAAATGGCAATTTTGAAATAAAATCATTTTAAAAAACTCAATTTTCTCGAAAATTACAACGCAAAATGAGATTTCCAGCAAAATCACGAGAAAATTGAATACCTATAAAATCATATTCAATTTTTGAATAAGATTGTAAACATGTTCATGATTATGAATTCGACCATCTCTGATTTAGGCTAACGAAACATCCCAGCGAAATACCCGAAATTCCTCGCAGTAAGTCATTGCAAATGTGCTTTGTAAATTCAAATAATTTTGTTCATTTGTCGGAACACAGTTAGTTTTCAACTTCATTTTCTGGAGTGCAGAGGGAGATACTATTCAAATGTTTAATTGAGTTTTCTTTCACATTCCCCTAATAATTGTCCATTGTCGGAATTTTAAATGGACTATAGGCCTCTAAAGAATGGAATGGGTTGGAACCGGTTTTAACGCTGAGTTTACGTCCATTTCCAACTAAATCTCACTACAAGCTTTTGGGGAGCGAAATAGAAGGAGTAAGGGGGCAGCCTTGTACATCAAAGATATTGACATCGCCAAACTAAAACCGCACAGGTACGCAGCGAAATTTTTGTTATTTTTTTTCGGAAAAAAAGGTTGAAAACCGAAGAACACAGACAGTCCGAGCTGGACCCTACAACAGAGCTAATCGACTGGAGGGAATGAAAAGAGCTCCAATAATTTTCGTCAAATTTGAGTGGTCGTATTAGACTTAGCAACAATTTTACTTATTGGTCTCATTTGAAGGTTATTCTTTAAATTTTCTATTAGGCCCAGCGTTCTTTTTTAAAATTGGTATACAATCAATTCTCAAGATGTGGGGGATCCCAACGATTTAGAAAATGAGTTGAATTTGGGAAATTAACCAAATTTCAGAGATGTTATATTGATTTCTGTAATCAACTCACTCATAAAGCCCACTCGTCGTTCATTGCTTGTTCAAGTTAAAATCCAGTCACAATTTTTTGTGTAGAATATCAACGGTGAAATTCGTTTGATAAACAACTCGATAACAATAAGGTCAACTTAAACTTAACTTGAATGGTGTTTATAAACCGAAATCCATTGATTAGCATTGACATCGAAGTTTTAAATTATGATTCAGTCTGCGCTTTAAAATTCGAATCTAAATTGTGGAAAAAAATTATCATCCTGACATACGTCAGGTTTGTATACAATACAATTAATCATCAACGAAGTTGAATTAGTAGAGTCAGGATTGTAATCTCAAACTTTTTTGTTAGTGGAAAAAATATGTTGAAACAGTAAGTGGGTATTGAAGAACGTTGATTGTATGGTAATTTTACAGAATAAATAAGATTGAATGAGTGCTGGGGAAGTTTAGACTATCAAAGAGGGACGAGTATGGGCAGAAGTTTAAAATGTTGAGGTGTCACAAGTGTTGAAGTCTGAAAGTCCGCCTCATGGACCTTTTTGATAATGCAAAGTCTGGTGTTCCCATTTGGCATTTCGAATGGAAACCAGAGAAAAGCACTTTCATCTCCATAACAGCAGAAAAATGCTTATAGCAGCAAAATAAAATTGGATTGAAACCGAACTACAAGGGTGAATCACACTATATAAAGACGAGCTTATCAGAGTATATCGACGTTTCAGGGGGTGGTAACGCTGGGCGGGTGGAATTCTCGTCCCCGTCTCCCAGGGCAACCGACCTGCTCCCCCTCCCCCCGACCCCGCCAGGAAGGAGGGACCCAGCAGGGGGAAGCGTCTCCCAGGGCAAGCGACGTGGTCCTCTCCTCGGGGATTTGGGATTTACGATTTTTTGACTTTGCATATTGTTATTATACTCCCTCATTGTGTTATTCACCTATTTCTTTTTAACCTGCGTAGCAGGGCCATTAAACTAGTTTAATATAAAAAGGACTGAACTTTCGGCGACTCAATTTCAACTTCTGGCATACCACTTCGAGCTTTTGGCATATCAATTTATACTTTTCACAAATCCCAACTAACCCAACATTCCACCCCATATAATGATCAATAAATGTTTTTTTCTCTCAAAGACCGAACAAACTATTAGGAAAGTGTGTACGAGAAGCTGATTGGTTGGACATCAGCTGGGGAGGGAGAATATTTTTTCTGGACAGCCACTTTTAAAACAAACTGTACGCATCAGATTTTTCAAATAGTGCCTATCTGAACAGACTAGATCCAGGATCCTCCAGCACTCATTCAAACGACCATGAAATGTATCCTTCTCGATATTCCAAAGGAACAGACAATGTTCTCATGTTGTTACACGAAGAATGACAGGTGCCTCATACATAGAACAAATTTTAGGCTGTGGATTGACGTGAGTCTCAAGTTTAAGGTAGAGCCGAAATTTCTCCTTGATCTGCCCTGTTGGCAGTAAGTTCATTCCACTAGGCAATCAAAGACAGCAACAATCAACCTGCACGAGGTTGTGGGAATGGACATTATTAACACGTTCAAAACAAAACGGGATTGTGGATTGTACACAACTAGCGAATTCACAACTGAAAAATCTACTACAATCCTCGTGGCAATGCTTTCAATTTATCTTACCTAGCTGTATTATATGATCACGCGGACGCCTGTCATGGAGTTTTGGGAAAAGAGTTTTCCAATGATGTGACAATCTGTTGGTGGATGGAGATAAAGGTGATTTTTCCATTACACTAGATGAGCAAGTAACTGAAAGTGTAGTGAAACTATGATGGCTGTGGTCTAACATACAAAAATAAGATCGCACACATAAAATTTAAGGTTGTATAATTGAGCGGGTATCAGAACAAATAGAAAAGATAACATTTGGAACGGTCTCTCTTGCCTGCCTTAATTCATAGACAAATCTAGGTAAAAATGAATTGCGCCTATGCTAACAGGGCAGATATGAAACCACATATTCATTTCTAGATATCAACTTTCTTTGCCTCCTCTTTCGCTTGTTATTTCAAGTACTTCCTGTCAATGGTTCCATTAAAGCCTCAGCATATTTGATCTTTAATTGATATTGAATCAATTGATCACACCTTCCAATCTCATAAAATTTAAAATCCCCTCCCCCCACTTCCTGTACCAGAATGCAATGTTTCCTTTAATGGAGACATTCTTCCAGTTTTCTGTTCTTAAAAACAATCATCGAATGAGCAATTGCATACTCAAAAACTTCTGTCAGGGCTTGCTAAAGACATTTACAAATGTTGTCTTGGGCAAATGACCTCATTTGATGAAAAAATGCAAGATCAGAGGTGAACACGATGGTTGGATCTCTGACAATTCTTGTTCGTGTCCAGTTGCAACTCATTATATCCATCAATTGCAGTATTGACATTGTACTAATATAAATTATCTATATTATGGTAGAGATTATGCAAATGCTTGTCGAGGAGCTGAAATAACTTGAAGGGATCCAATTTCAAAATGTAATGGAACAATTTTGATATAGTAAGTCTGTACAGTGCCTTCCCTTGGCCTAGTATGCCATATTGATTTCCTCCTTGTTAAGGCAGACGACATGTTCATTAGTTTCTTCAATTTCTTGATTTCCTGCTTAAATATTCATCACAAAACAACAAGTTTCGAGCTACATTCTGTACTTCAGAACTGTTCACACAGTTAGAGATTGTTTTCAGTCAGTTGTGATCATCAGAGCGGACTGTGGAAACCCATGAGCCCAGGGGCCAGTTTAACTTCTGCGATATCTGATCACACAGAAAACGCAGTGTCCATTTTATCAACGTTCCCATCCGTTACAGATGATGGATGACATGTAGACACTTCTTCATCTCTTTTCTAGACTCTAATGATCTTTCCAACTTACCACATTGACTTATTTTGCAACACGAAAAATTAATTGAACTGAACACCAGAATTTCAATCAGATCTAAGGCCACTTAGGGTTATCATCGAAGAAAATCATTGTGTAACATTTATCACATACAAAGTTTTCATTTTCTTCAAGGCTTTCATTCCAGTACTCACTCCTTCGACCCAAGTGAAATTTGAGAGATAATTTGACCAGTTTTATGCAAATAAAAGGCTGAAAGAAGTTTGTGCTACTTCAGCAAAAAAAGCATTAATCAGATATAAATTCTTTCCTAGGAGAGAGGAAAATGGAACCATAAGACGTACACAAATAAAGAGAAGAAATCATCAACTCAAGGAATAAAAGCAACAAAGTGAAATATGTAAAATAAATAATGTAGTATCAGAGAGATTGGAAAACACAATCAGTTATTTAAGAGGGTTGGATCGGTTTAGTTATCCTAGAAATGGTCCAATTCACAACCACTCTATCCCGTAATCCATAGCTTTGGTAATTTCTTAGATTGACGCTTGATTACATTCCCAAGAGATAATCCTAGTATAAATGTGCTTCAAGACGAATTTCTGACAATGGTACAAAGAATGATCGAACAATACAAGTTCGCCAGGTCAGAAGAATATGAAATAATGTCAACAGAAGTTGTACGTTGAGGCACAATATTAGTCGGTATATTTTTTCCTAATGTTGTTCTGTTGCAAGTTGGGTTTAAAAAGACGAGATTCATGTTATAAAGGACTAGAATCGTTGGTGTTTTCCCTGTGCTGTGAAATGCTGTATTGGAGGGCGTTGGGGGTCAGCCATTCCCTTGGAAGACATCGCTGGAGGAAGGGGACGCACGTGCTGAAGTAAGCGAGGCGGTTGACCCACGACGGAATCTCCTCACCGCAGAGTATCTGACGGAATAAGTAAACGAATGTTAGAGTGGTCATTTGAAATCGATTGTGGAACATATTATTCACTATACAAAATAATAGAATGGGGTATAGAGATGGGTAGTGAGTGAGTGACCTTGTCTCAAAGAACTTCTCTTTCAAGTGAACTTGTCCTAAATGACCTGCGGAGGGAAGACCTGCAGTTCATCACAAGAACTTTTGCAACAGAATGGCTCCCCACAGCCGACGTTCGAACTACTCGGAGACCTGTAGTGTGTTCTTCACAAAGTGACCTGCAGTTCACCCATCCTCCATTAGCTCGGGTTTCCTTCTACTTAACAAAGGACTCCCCTCATCGCAAAGTCAATACCAATCAAATTTACTCAATACTAAACTATACTGGTTGATACTATACTCATCACAGAGTTGATTATATTTGGAAAATAGGTATTTATATGAAAATCTGCATGAGGGCTCGAAAAATGACTGGGGAGTAGGAAAAGAGAACAGTAGATGACTGTCATTTACCGAATTCTGACGGATGACGAAGATAATAGAGGTTGACGGTCATGCCACGAGATAGCAGTAGTAGTGGTGACTGTCTCAGAATGGAGACGACGAACTGCAGGTCACATTCATTCACGAAGTGACCTTCAGGTGTTGCATTCATCCACAGAGTGAACTGTGGAGCGGCCTGCAGGTCACATTCAATCACATAGTGAACTGGTGAACTTTCCCCACTGACCTTGTCTTTGAACTGAGTGACCTGCAGGTCGTCTACTACCTCAGGTGACCTGGGTTTACACATCTCTAATGGGGTACATTATCTGAAAAAGTTCCATTCAAGCAGCAAGGTAGTATGAGCGAATCATCGCCCAGAGGTGTGAGGGTGATGGAATGGTATAGTTGCCCCTTCCGTGCAGGTGGATGCATTATTATGCTCCGCCACGCTCAGAGGATGAATCAGACGCTTGCAGGCGTCCAGTTCATCTCCCAAGGCGACAGATTCTAAAATCGGGAAGGGGCCAACTAACCATATCCATCACAGAGGTCGTAGGTAGGTTGGGGTAGAGAGGCTCCAAGTAGAGCTCCCTGTACGGTTTGTAGAGGGGAAGTGGGCCAGGGATTCAGGCACCTTCTGGTTACATACCAGGAACTCACTGCTACCCCACTCATAACTATTCCTTTGGTGATAAAACCGTACTGTTTTATTGTAATGGCAATTGATCCGCACTTTGGCGAGGATATGAACTCTATGGAAGTTATTTGAGGTTCCCAGGTAGGTCTGACGGCCACTGAAATCCACAACGGATTGAAAAAGGCCTGCTGCAGCTGGAACCAACGGCCCTCTCTATGTCAAGGATGCTGCACTGATTAGTGAATCTAGCGATCAGCTCTTTACACATTCCTTTGATTTAATTGGCGCTCAGAGTCTGCCAGTACAGGAACGCTCCAAGTGGCAGAAGAATGACATCCATCCTTGTGATCCATTTTAGGTGTTCACCTCTACTTCCCAAAAAGGATGTTTGCGAGCTCTCTTAGGCATATCTTTGACCAGCGCTCGTCACTCATTCAGAGAACTCACATCAGAAAGTCCCGTCCGGTCCGGTCAGTGGCTTTCTTGAAGACATTCACTTTCAGAGGGAGCTTCCTGGTAATTATCAATGTGATCGCGAAAACACTGGTTCTAAGTACTTAATATTCTTCCGTTCAAACAAATATTTTGGAATTTTAGAAGTGTTTGAATTTTTCATCGATTTCTTAGCACATTTCAATTGAAATTAGGTGCAATCTTCAGCCCTTTTATATATTAGATTTTTTGAATTAAATGAAGCTTTATAATCCAGAAATTGTATTAGAATACCTCAAAACGGATTTCCATGGAGAGAATTTTTCAAATTTGTTTTTTTTAAAATAATTTAGGAGTCTTTTTTGGGGTAGCTTATTTTTTTTCTCTCTCTTATTCTCTAGTAGCACAAAAAGGAAGACAAGTTTGATAAAAGTTCATTTTTTGTCTGTTTTAAAGCCACACATCTGTACAACATCCAATCAGAAGGGCATCATGGGATCCCAAGTCGCTCAGTCTCAGCAAATACAAGACATCACTGTTTTTTTAAGGAAACCATGTTTTTCTCTAATTCAACAGATTTCCACGGAAAAAAAAAATTGAAAACCTTTCTCATTTCCAAAATGTTTTAATACTATTTGAGAATAGGCAAAGTATAGAATGCGCTTGGCTAAATTTACTCTTTTGGCATAGTTAAATCAACGATTATGTCAGTACTTCACTTCTTTTTTAATTACCTTGGTGAACGAGCTGGAGAAATGGTTACAGTTTTTGTGCATCAGGTGATAACGGTTCCCTTTGAATTCTTTGCCGAGTTCATCAATTATCCGTTTGACGTCTTCTTCGGTGAAGTCCGTGTGCCCAATGAGGACAGATTGTCTGGAAAAAATTGATAAAAACGAATGTCATGTCTGATGGGCGGATGGATGACAGAAAACATTCCTTGAATTCGACTCCCGTTATTGAACACACTCCTCCGCGAGAAATCTTTAAATTCTGGTGAGTTTTTGCAACCAAGGACCTAACACTGATTTTTAAGAAACCTAACTATAAATGTTTTTATGAAAATCTACACAATACTACACTCAGAATTAAAAACAACGTTTGAAATGTTTACAGATTCATTGATTTTTAAAGCATACTTTAAAGAAATGGTTTTTGGATCATAATATTGGGTTGTTCGGAAAGTAATTTCTTTGTTTTGGGACACATGAAAAACAGTTTTCGTATAATGAATAAATATTTTATTAAATTATACCATATCCTTCGGCCTTTCTCAGGTGTGGCCTATCCAACTCCATTTTCTCTTTTTCATCTCATGATCAGTTGGATCCTGACACGATCGCAGAGCTCCTCTATCCTGTCATGCAGAGAGTGTGGAACGAGGAGTGTATCCCAGCTGAATGGAAGAGAGGTCTTGTCATCAAGCTACCAATGAAGGGAGATCTCACGAATTGTGATAACTGGAGGGGAATAACGCTTCTTACAATGACCAGCAAAGTGTTGTTTATAATGAAAGGATTAAGGATCATATAGAGGGGCTTTTACGAAAAAAATTGAACAAGCAGGTTTCAGAAGGCACAGGAGTTGCATTGATCTTATCAATACACTCCGTATAATTTTAGAGCAGAGTGCTGAGTGGCAAAGTCCCCTATATGTCCTTTTCATTGACTTCCAGAAGGCGTTTGACTCAATTAAATGGGAAACAATGTGGAAAAGCCTTCAATTATATGGAATCCCCCAAAAGATCCTCCGTTTAATACAGGAAATGTATAATGGGTACATGTGCCAGGTGATCCACGATGGTGTCCTCTCTTCGCCCATACTAGTGCAGGTATTCGACAGGGCTGTGTGCTCTCTCCCACCCTCTTCCTTGTGGTATTGGACCTCTTGATGAGAAAAGCTCTGAGACAAAGAAAGCGAAGGATCCAGTGGGGTCTGACACATTGTCTGGAGGACCTTGATTATGCAGATGACGTCTGTTTGTTAGCCCAGAGGAAGAGCGATATGGTTTTTAAACAGGAAAAGCTTAGAGAATACTCATCCATGGCTGGTCTGAAGATTAATGTTGATAAAACTAAAGAGATGAGAATGAATGTTGCCAGGAATGAGGCCTGTAAGGTGGGGGACCGTGTCGTCGGACTTGTGGAATCTTTTTTTTGGGGAATATGAAAGACAGTTTTCGTATAATGAATAAATATTTTATTAAATTATACCTATATTTTGGCCATTACTTTCCGTCCAAACCTGTTGCCATCTTTCTGGCATTTGCATAATTATCAAAATTCAAGAAATTTGCAATAAACATGACTAATTGTTGACCTGTAATAGTAGGGCTAACCCTGGTGGTACAGAGGCCGGGGTTTAAAAATGAAATAACTCCCCACTCAACACAGGGTTCCTGAGATCTATAACCCAAGAATTCAGGGTTCGTAGGTGCATGAAGGCAACTTGAAATGAGCCAATAATAGATATGTTAATTGAAGTTCATGGTAGAACCAACCGGGTCCCTTTGAGTTGACAATACTGTTATAACGGGACCTGTTGTTCACCCATTGCGAACCAAGGATACTCATCACTCGAGAAACTCATAAAAGTCAACTATTTGAACATTTTTGTAACTCATAGAATGAATCTATCACTTTTTCAGCTTGAGAATGAATTGCCCCAGCTGCATCTTATAACAAACACCCATCGTCAACTCTCAATAAGAACCTATCAACATGCATTGCAGTTAAAGATGATCTCCTGTGATTTCCCTAGCCAAAAATCACAATATGCGATAAAACCCATTTACCATCAACAGCTGATTCCGCAAGCTTGCCAGCGTTGTAACACGGTACATCAATTATGAAGAACAATAAAAGCTGATATTTCAACTTAAATGTATCTACTTCTTCACTTCCTGTATACAGATGGTTGAAAAACTGTTGACTGATGCGGATGCGGTTTTATGATCCATAAGCTAAAACTGGAAATACCTTTAATTTCTGCAATGGAGCATACATGTTGAGGCGCTAGCGATGAGTTTTGACCAAATGTGATACTGCTATTACATGGCCTGGATTTCCCCCATTTACGAACCACGGAAACTCATCATTTGAGAAATTCACAAAAGTCACGTGTTCGAAAATATATGTAACTCATGGAGTAAATCCTTCACATTTCCAGCTTGAGAATGAATTGCCCTAGCTGCACCTTATAACAAACACCCATCGTCAACTCCGAATGAGAATATATCAACATATATTGCAGTTTAAGACAATCTCCTGTGGGTTTCCTAGCCCACAAAAATATCAATTAATCCATTAACCATTAAAAATCTGCGACAAAACCCATTTACCATCAACATCTGCTTCCGGGGAGAGGTTGCTAGCGTTCGAACGTAGTTGGACAAAATTTGACAGACACTTCAACGTAGATGTTTCCAGTTCTCGTATACTTCCAGTATGCAGATGGTTGAAAAGCTGTTGCCTGATATGGATGCACATTTTACGACTCATATGCTAAAACCTGGCCCACCTATAAGCTCTGGAGCGTAGATTTTGAGGCATAGTTGAGGCGCCTGCCATTCATCTACCGATGAGCTATGACCAGACGTGAGCGCGTGGCTATAGTAGCGACTAACTCCAGGTTCCACGTCAAAATACTGGCTCAGTACCTACCTACTGGGTACTCGCTAACCACAACCTGGCATTTAGGTTTATTTTCACTGGGAACCGGAAATTCATTTTTAACGACGATGCCTCAACAAATCGGAATCAAACCTAGGTCCACCCAGCTTGTGTTAAGTAGACCACTTCCTCAAGCCATTGCAAGACAACAACACCTACACCGCACAAGACAACACCAGCGAACACTGCCAGGGTGAAGAGGTTACTCCTGGGATGCTCAAAACGCACTACAGCCAGATGACAAATGCTGGAGCTATGTATGCCGAATTAACCCATTCGAGACATTTAGGTGATTTTTGAGACAATATGACAGTATATCAAGAAGCTGTCATAAACATTTAATTGCTTAGATAATTTTTTCATTTTCACATATTTGTTGATTGATTTTTCAATAAAGATCTTCATAGCTGCAATTGACGGCTACAGTTGAAGACAACCAATCCAATAATGGCATCGATTCCTTATTCTATTTGCAAAACAAATCGGAATCAAACCTAGATCCACCCAGATTGTGTTGAGTAGACCACTTATTCGAGCCATTGCAAGACCTCTCCAACCGTCAACTGTGAGGATCATACCTACACTGCACAAGACAACACTGCAGCTAGCAAACACTGCCGGGGTAAAGAGGTTACTCCTGGGATGCTCAAAGCACACTAGAACCAGATGCCAAATGTTGGAGCTATCTATGGTATATGCAACAAGCATTGACAAATTAATTCATTCGAGACATTTATATCAAGAAGCTCTCATAAACATTTAAATGTTTACGTATTTGTTAATTTATATTTCAATAAAGATCTTCATAGCTGTAACTGATGGCTAACGCAATTGAAGGAAACAGATCCATTATTGCCAGATTTCCTTATTCTATTTGCTCCTATAAATGTCCTTCAAATTTCTTACCTGAATTGAAACTGTTCACCAAGCTCCATAGCTTCTTTGGGAGGAATACAGAAAATACCAGTGAACGGGTACGGGTGCCCTCCATATGCGTATTCTGAAATCAAAATTACTTCAATCATATTCAATCTCAACACCACGTCGCTCAAATGATTTCAGAGTCATGCAAGTGTCAGCACAACGTTAATATTGGAACAGGGGAAAACTGAATATTTTACAGGTGAGAGTATTACCTTGACCATAAACTTCCACACCAGAATGGTAAACGCCGAGTCCCATTGGAGTTGTGTACTCATTCGTCCAGTACTGAAAGAAGAGAATGAGTTATATGATGCATGCTGTATGGAGTTTTTAAGCGTGTTCTTCAAGAATGATATTTAATTATTAGTATTTTAAAATAAAGATGATTTGAACAATCAGTGCTGCGACTTGGGATAGACGGTGGGTTATTCAAACACACCCAGCAGGTGTAGGCATCTTCATACATTCCTGCACTTGGTTTAATGAAGCTGTTTATAATGATTTTTTTAAATGAAAATTTCACCTTTTTACGATACACCTGATGTTTAAGACTTTTCAAACTGTCAAGTCTTACACAACTCAATGGATCAGCCTAAATTTGAATTCAATTTCCAAGAGATTGGATATCATATCTCACTTTATAAACCTTTACTTTGATGTTCAAAGGCAATTTTCTAGAGAAATAGGAAATTTAATAATGAATTTAATCACTTAGATCTAGAATGGGTGGCAGGGGTTGTCCCTGAGCTTTGGAGAAAAAGACTGCACTAGGAAGTTAGTTATCCTCCCAGAGCTCTGAGCTGAAGGTTACCCCAATGCTTGATCCAGGCTGGAAGGCTAAGCTTGATAGCTGAGGGGTTGGCACTCTTCTGGTAGACTCGTCTTCCAAAATAGTGCTGGCATGTGAGTTATGTGGCTTGCTGATAACTCGGGTACCAACCTGCTCACTGCAGGAGGTGGACAGGCGAGGGTTGAGGTGGGTCGTGATTTTTGTGGATTGCCAGGCTGCCATACTTGCACTTGGTACTGTTTGGGCTTTGGACAGGTCGCAGGCGATTGCTGACACCCAGGGGTTGCTGCAGTCAGTTTGGGAGTATGGCGGGGACTGTCACCTCCAAAGGATGCCCAGTCACTGTGGGGTCAGGGGAAATGAAAAAGCAGACTGGCTGGCAAAAGAAGGTGCCAGAAAAGTCCAGCCAGATCCACCTTCTACCTTGCATGCGGTTAGGCGTGATATAGTAGCTGCTATAAAATGCCACAGCAAGAATGCCATGGAAGGAGCCCATGAGGACTGGAAGGTTCTCGTACCTGAGGCGGGACACATTCCCTCTGTTCTCCCATGGCAAATGCCAGTGGTACTGTTCAGAATGGTCACTGGCCACGACCAACTCAAAAAGCATTTGTACAGAATAGGGGTAGCCAACTCGCTAACATGTCCTCTCTGCAATTAGAGAGAAATGGACGCCCGCCATACCATGGAGTGCCCTGCAATGGATGATATTGGTGGATCAACACTGGAGGAATCGGCATGTGAAAAGTACTGGGCAGCAAGACGTCAAATGAACGCGACAGGCGTAGGATTGAAAAAAAACCTGCTCAGTTAGTAGATCAAGCTAGAAGCTGTAGTGCCTCGAGCAAACAGGTACTTGTGTCTCTGATGCAGGGCCCTCGACTGTGGTGTAAAAATCTCCCATGGTGTTCTACTAGGGATTTTCCTCCTTGCTTACAAGGATGGAGAGGACGCAAGCAAATTCACGAATCCCAGGGAGGAACATATTCAAAATGCTTGACAGTGTAAGCTCTCTGATTAGCTAGAGCAGCAGGACAAAAGGAAAATGGCGCATTATGGAACTTTTGACAGTCTGCAACCGTTTTATGGAAACCCAATAAAAAACACGAGTACAGTAATTGAAAACCCTTAAATGATTCAAATGTGAATTTAGGAACACAGAAAAGGAATGCCATACTTGAATTAATAAGAACAGATTCATTCTCATGATCGGAATGAAGAAAACAGCAACAAATTGTAGATGATAGGGTATAGTTGGACACTCACCCTGTGATCTATCTATCTTTGGTGATGGCTCAGAGGCCATTTTAAAGTAGGTCAAACTGTCTCTAGACGTCATTAATGGCTCAATGTTTGACAAATCCAAAATAGTTTATTCAATTACTCATTGTGGAATGAAATTGTTTTATAAGATAACGTGGCAGTAAGGAGAAAAGGGAGGAAGTCATATTCACTGCCTTAGTATGAAGGTTGAGGGGTAGACACTCCTGAAACACCAGCTAACTCTGCCCCGGGATTCAGTTACGCTTTGCAGGTTACCCTGGCCAATTCTGCCTACTAGAGCATCTGCCCCTGGGGGTGCCTCTGTGTCTAGACAACTGTCCTTAAATTGCTACAGGTTGAGGTAAAACTGTAAATACGGGATTAACTTCAATTTCAAACATCTGGTGAGACACTTCACATAACTTTTTTACTTTCCTCTCGGTAGGGGCGTTCGCCATTGCTCTTCCAGCTGAGCAAAAGTCCAAATGGGACTCCTACTACACATTTTGACGTCCATACACTTCTTCACGCCTGTTGATGATCGGATTATGATGATCGATTATCAGATGATGTCGGCTCCATTGGGTTCTTGGACTTTTGCCAAAGGACCCGCAAAAGCTCAAGGTCTTCTGTCATCCACACGAAGTTGGGGGCATATTTTGTGAATTCATTTGACAAACACGATCTTTCTCGAACACTTCACAAACAATTACATTACTGACGAACCCATTTCCCCCTAACATTGTAGGCGTGTAAATCAAGAGAAGTCCAGGAACTACCAGGGAACAGCCTCCACACATGGCAAATTTTAAACCACACCTACACCTGTTTGAAGTCAGTCTGTAAGTGGGAAGGAAATTGGGTGATTTTCATCTGAATCAGAAATAACTTTGGGCAACAGTAGTACCAGTATAATGTGTTTTGTGGAAAAATAAAAAACGAATCGGCAAGTACAGTACTTTACCACATTCTACTGATGATGTGAAAACTATTCTGTTTACATGATGTAGTCCAATGTGAATTTAGGAATATCAACACAACAAATCAAAGAATCTATTGAGTGGTTGTAATGCCATACTTGAATTAATAAGATTGATGCGGATGAAGAACGTTGAGTAGACTGCAAGCGGGAACATCAATTACTGTACATTGGGAAACCTTGTCATTCAATTTTCGGCACAAGCTGTGTTGCACACTTCTTCTTCTATCTTGTTTGTATGGTACAATGACAACTTTGGCCAGTGGAATGAACAATTACTGGTCTCCAGTAGCTCTATTGCGGTCAAAGATTATTTGTCAAAAATGTCAACAAATTAGTAGAACTGATAGGGTATAGCGTTGGACAAGGTTACTTGGGACAAAACCACTGTGATCTATCAATATTCTTGTTAGAAAAGAACCTCGCAAGTTCCAGCATATTTCCGCTTTGGCTGCATTTTGAGCCAATCGTTGGCCAATCATGGGACAATCAAAGTACGCCGTGGTCCCAGACTCCATGTATCTCAATATCCCCAAACAGCCATCTTCTCCTTCTACCAGCACTGGCTAAAGACCTACTGAATTCCACGCAAGACTCGCCATCCTTGCACACTGATCCCAAATTGATCATGACCTCGTTTGACCAGACCACCCTTTTTACAATTCAATCTGTGATCTATCAATCCATCGGATAGAAATTCCAGCAGCTTTGGCTGCTCTTTGCAGGGGGACAACTGTGAGTGATTGTGATGAGCCACTTCCCGCGATCCTGTCAAGAGCCCTCTTGCGTCTCTGGGACAATGTGCTCACATAGAGATAAAGAAATTAATTAGTTAATTTCAATAACTAACTAATAATCACTTACAATAGGAACTGTCTACTTTTCCCTTCAGCCCACCACTAGTTACCTCATTTCCCCTGAAGACACCTCTGCTTGACAAGGTAATGTCATTCAGCCTTAAGGCTTTATTTGTTTTAGAAGACAAACCTTCCATGATTAAGAATAACAATTTTAATAGCTCAAGTGATTGCCAATTCTGTACTCAGAAATTAATAATTTGGTTTCGATTTGATTTGGTATACAAAACTTCATGTTATACAACATAAATCCTGGGCACGTGGAAGCAGATGATCACCCAACTGCAGATTAGTGGATTTTAGGAAAATATAAACGTTAATTTGGGAAGTTTACCATGTCGTACACATTCAGCACAACCCGTTCTCTGGCCATGTCCTTGCTGAGAAGATACTCCTCGCTTCCCCGCGGCAGCCGCAAACAACCGGGGAAGTTGTTCATACAACCTGCAAAAGCAAAACGAAATCCGTATGATGAATTATAGACGGTGTTGTGTGTCTCGACGGTGAATTGAAACTGTTCAGATAATCTACATGCTGTGAAAAATACACGCGTGTCCATAGCAAGTGGTGAGACTTCGCACAAGTTTCCAGACATATATTCAACATTGATGGGTGCTCTTGGTGTTTCATTTTGAACAATAAAGTAATGAAAGTGTAACAGTAACGTCCCTAATGTTTGGTTTGTAGTGATAGATGTGAATTACCTTCAATTTGTCGACTCCAATACAGGCACAATGAATAATTAGTTGATGTGATTTTTTTTCTCTTCGAAAAATTTTATTTATTGTATTTTGAAGAGCTGGCCTAAATGGGTTGTTGGGCTCTTGAGGGTTTCCCAAAAGAAAGGAAGTGGTTTGAGGCTAGTTGAGTGGCATCAAGGCTCCATCTTCAAGCCCAAGGCAGCGGACTTTCCTCCTTGAGCCTCGAATCCGCAGTGAAACCGCCCACATTACGGCCATCTGCGTCTTCCTCTCACCCACTGGGTCACTTGCTTGACCATTTTCGGACAGGACAATTATTCTTTTTAAGAAGCAGTCGTACTCGTGGAAACAGGAAAGGAAAGCGAGCCTCTCATGATCGCTTGGCAGCTCTGCCATACTTTCTGCTTTGCATTGCTCAGCATTTTGGGAAACTGATGTCCACGTTTGAGAGATGTAGGAGGAGGCGTCAGCGTTAACTATCCAAATACGTCACCCTTTTACATCCCACAAACCACGGATTTTCAGGTCTGTGACCAGTCTTGGGGTGCCGTCTTTGTTCTCCGCCAGTACTGGTTCGATTCCCACAGAGTTAAATGCCAGCTTGCCATTATAATCAGGTCATGACCAGACTTGGCCTGTGAGTTTAAGGCTAAGATCACACTCACCACAACCATCAACCTACACATCAATTGATGTGATTAATCTAAGACGAGAAGAAACACTTTTCACCATTTTTCTGTCACCCTGCATTGACAAAGTGAGAAAGATATTCTCACATCTAATCAAAATGTGCAAATCAACGCCAAAACTGCAGTCTACTGCAGAAAAGGTTATTAATGCTTAACTTTGTTTGCTCAATGTGATGCAGGTTCAGTTCATTAGGAACGCAAAAGCAAAATACATTTCTGCAAGTTGGAGCATAAGAAGGGAAGATAATATTACACTGAGCGTAGGCTTTGAGTGTAAATAATTGAAAGGCTGTTGTTCTCATTTCAATGCTGATTCCCTGCCACTCTCAGGCTGGATTCAAACTTACCTGGCAGCCGAGTGCACCCGGCAATGACACCATTGATAATACAGTGGTTGCCCCTTAATACGATCGATTTGGGACAGCCCTTATTTCATCTGAAATAGCCGGCGACGAGAGGAAAATTTTTGGAACAAAATTCTTAAATGGTCAAAAATCAGGATTTACTGAAAAAATTATTTTGTTCAATAATATGCATAATATTTAGGTACATATGCACATAATAATTTAGTAGAAGTAGGTAAATGTGTACATGTACACTTAATTATTTAAAAAATCTGTAATTTTCATTTGTTTTTGAGGTAGAAGGCTGATATTTTATACAATATTTTTTCCAGACAGGCACTTTGGAAGCAAACTGTGCGCATCAGATTTTTCAGATATTTTTCGTACCGCATCTGCGCAGTTCACTACTGCACATACGGAATGGCGTAGGGAACCGAAACAGCTGTGGGAGGAAGCGCGGGAAACGAGTTGTTAGCTTGTGCTCGGCCGATTCCCCTTCATCCCCTCCACTGCTTTTTACTAGCTTCCCCTATCCGTATTTCCAAACGTTCTGGATGGATCTGAACCCTGCTTGAGAAGGAAAGAAGTGGTAAAAATAAACCAGCTGATAAAAAATATTGTGTGTTATACTTCCATAGGCCAATGTTTTCAAGCACGTTTGAGTAGATGTAGGATAATTACAGGGTACAGTTTTGTCCCAAGCGAGTTAACTGTAGTTCCATCTTTTCGCCTACATCCAAATACGTCACCCTTTTCAATACATCCCACAAACTTCACGGATTTTAAAGGTCGCTTAATTTCTCTCAAAAAAATTAATTTCATTTTCAATAATCAGAGAAATATCTATGGTGTTTGAGGGAAAGATTTAGAGAGGCATTAACCATGCCTGCCAGAAGCGTAAAGGCCCCTTACATGGACGCGAAAACGCAGGTCGTCTTTTGGGGCGGACTGTCAACATCAAAATAATTAGATTTTGACGCAGCTCCGTGCTTGCTATCTGCCACAGAGTTAAATGCCAAGTTTGAGTTTTTTTTCATTCATTTCGTGCGAGTTTTTTGTCGTGCCGTTAGTTTAATTCATTTTGTGCCATGGACTTCAATGAATATCTTCTTGAACAAGTAAGAAACTCGCGGGAACGGGTGAGCTAATCACGTTACAGAACGTGGATGTCGTCGATTCCTCGCTTGCCGTCCATGTGAACAGTCTGCCAGAGCTGCCGCAGTAGCCCCAGCCTCACTTGACGCGTCCATCTGAACGGGCCTTGAGGTACTCAATTGGGAATGTGGAACTGAACATAGGACTCTAACCACTTATGGGACCTCAAGAGGCCTTATCCGCATAGTCCCTCAAAATATGAGCTAAATTCATTCCCAATTATGGAAGTTATGGCTGTAACAAGGAAATGCGGACAAACAGACACGGAACCAAATTTGTTCAGTAGGCTATGAAACGCAAAATGCAAGTGTAAATTTCGAATTCGGACAACAACAATTTTTTTGCTCCCGAATGTGAACACAAGGCTTCTGCAGCTTCGCAGACTCGGAAGCAATATAATAGAGATTGAATAAGAATCATCACCTTCAATAGAGTAATCCAGAATGTTTAGAGTAGTGTTACGGTATTGATTTGAAAACATTCTGATAAGAAACCAGAATTATTTCGGAAATTTTGATACTAAAAAGATGCAATGTTAAGCTAAGTAGCAATTAATGTGGACAGACGGGGGACCAAAACTACCAATGGTATTGGATGGTTCCCCCCCCCAAAGAAGATACTTGAATGTTGAACACATAAAATCAATCAGAACGTGCAACTTTATCGTAATAAGTAAAGAATATTGTTTTTCAGACAATGTAATCTCAGAGTCTATAAAAAAATGATCTAAAATAATGAAATCGTACACATAATCATATTGTAAAAAATCAAAATCACATATCAACTAGAAAGGTGGGAATAGATTAATTAATTAGTGGTTTGGTAGGTAGACACATCAAAGCAAGTGGAGCTAACATGCAAACGAGCCATGTGAGTAACACCAGATGGCAGTGATGATTCTATTGCTGTGTTTTTTTTTCTGACTCCAAACGCTTGCAAACAATCACTGGAATGTTTAGCGATCGTCGCCTCGAACGAAGGAAATAACAAGAATTACGAAATGTCTAGAGCAAAACATTGTTCCCGATTTCCAGGGTTATACACTCGGGAGTAGAACGGAAACTTGACGCATAGGAAAATATTTGCACAATCCCGTAATATGATTGAGGATAATTAATGGAAGAATAGCTGGAAAATGGTTCCATGTCGAATAATTCCGTCTGGGATACTTCACATTTACTATATTTTGGACGGTAGATATATAAAACTGTAATTATGGTCATCAATGCTTGGGCTGGCGTAACTATAGAGGACTTGAAGGCAAACCAGGCAGGGTGGGGAAGCTCCAGAAAGCTAACTCCCAAACAGTATTTCATTTTTTGTCTGATCTGATGACAGACTATCTAGTGATGGTCTTATTTTATCAACAGATAAGTTGCCACAACACGATACTTAGGAATGAGGTGGGCCCCAATATAGAAGAGCGAGATTGTGTGAAAGACGGATTTTGAGAGTCTCTGCGACGAAGCAACTAGAAGAGGTCCATGGGTAATGAAAGGGTCTTAGTATGTCTTCTTTTCCCCCAACCCTGCTGGAATAGAACCGCAGTTTACCTATCGAGTAACTAATTCTTAATTTTAATTGGCCTAATTGGCTTTGATATTTAGTAGATGTCCAGTTTGTGGCCCCGGCAGGATGCCATGAGAACAAGGGGAGAGTTTGACAGATAATTTCAGGGGAGTTGGCTTATTCGATATCCGTTTTGTATCTGACAAGTTGGGTCTGTCATCGGATCTTTCTTCTCAAAGAGCAGTGCAGCATGAAAACAGACCTACATGTTTCAATTCATTGAATTGAGTTCCTACTTCTGTTCACCTAGTGTAAAACGGCCTTCAGAAGGACCATCAACACGTGAATCAACCAACAAACCACAAGTACCACAAGTAGATGGCTCAATATTGAAGGATATGTCCACAGTAAACTCATGGTGGCAGAACTCAACACCAAAATTACAGAATGGCTATTTGGTGAAAGCCATAGGGAACTAAAAACAATGGTCGGCCTCCAGTGGCGAGGCAACACATTTTTGCTAGGTCATTGCCAGTGGTGGCTATAAACCCTGCCTTAAGGTTGAAAATCGCTTGCTACAGTAACCCTGTCGTTGTGACTTTGAACCGAAATTCCACGGACACCATAGAGAAGTCACAAGAGCTCCTGCAGGTAGCTGGGCTCACTCGAACTTGCGTGTTTAAGCACGAGCCTTAAAGCGATTTTATTGGTCGAATCCAGAGATGACCACAGGCCTTGCCACTGTCAGCCTCATGACCAGCTTTGCAGCCCTAAGATGAAGTGAAGTAAACAAGAAATTTCACCTTGGATTATCGTCCGACTACCCGGAGGTGTTGCGGACGTCACCAGCCTTCCTCTAGAGAGGATCGGAACTAGGTCTGACGATTTTGCTCGTGGCTTCCCATTGCCTCAGGTCCCTGGGTTGGGAGCGATCAGCCCTAAGGTTCCTCCTACGCTGCATTGGATTCACACAAAGTTCAACCATATGCAGGTTATGTGAGGAGACTTGAATAAACGGCATCCCACATATTTGAGTGCTCAGCACTCACCTCTTGCAGATTTGAACTCTTCAGGGCACAAACCCCAATGCTGTTCAAACCAAACAACTAAACAAGGCCCTCGAACCCCTAACCAAGGGGTTGAATCTCCTTGACTAAATGCAAACCCACAGTAAAGTACAGTAAGCCTTTCTTGCTGGGGGCCAGAAACCCCCGCCCTGCACGAATTTCCTGTATTCCTTAGGTTCCTCAGAAGAGTTTTTTGGCAATCACCTAGTCTACAGATAAGCACTTGCCTCCCTAGTAGGTCAGTGCTACTTTGAGGGCAGCTCAAAAACTGTAAAAGTCGAGAATAGGTAACCCCTTCCTGGTAAGACCGTCGCCATATTGAAAAACCCGATTTCTCCTATCAATATAGGTCCACGCTTTCAATGTGTGTTCTGTCTAGTTTGCTGGTCTGGATGCTCGCTTCCCTCGCATCTCAAGAACAAAAATATATCCTACATCAATCCTTCTAGTAAAGTATAGATCAGTTGGGCAAATAGATCAGAATGAGTTAACACTTGTGTCTCTGCGTATAAACACTCTCAGTGCGGGAGCCAAAAAGCTGACAACTCCCTGAGGCGGGAGATATTTTTTTATATATTCAACATTGGGGCCTGGATTCTACTCAATTATGATATTCCTTTGCCTAATAATGCTAAAATATGGTATAATTATGTTTTTTACAGCTGGTTGTCATATGAGAACATCCGCCAATCAGCAAGTCCTTTAGTTATGCAATACCTCAATACCCTCCAATTCTTCCTCTGGCAGGAGTTGTCATATGACAACATGACCTATAATGTGAAAAATTTCACTCAATTTACTATATCCAAGGGTACCCAATGCTTCAAATTAACACTAACATCATTCAAAATCCGATCATTTTCGACAATTGCGACGAGACATAGCGAAGAAAACACAGGTTAAAACGATGATAACAGAGGTGGATAAGAATGTGCCTGGACTTGCCCCTCCAACTCCGAGGTGAAAGCGGCCCACTCTAGGGAGTAGGTACGATCCTACTTAGTTGTAGAAAAATCACACGGAGAGCCAAAAAGGTCACAGTTCCTCTCACACAACAAAAGAGTTCGCCTTTGCTGAGAGAAGGCCATGCTGTCATATGACAACACCGCCACTGACTGAACTCATCATGTTGTCATATGACAACTCCCGCAGTGAAAGAGTTAAAAATACTTTTATCGCTATAACGGTCGAGATAACAGTGGTATCGATATATTATCCTATATATATCGATGAAAGTACACATCGATACATGTTCAAATGAGCCTGATAAGAGTTACGTGTTACCTATTCTCTACTTCAGCCTCAAAAACTACTCATCAGGGGAGATGCCTACGGAGGAAAACTAATTCCTAGGTGCCTACGGAGCAAAACTAATTTACAACCTATTGTTTTTGATAAACAGACCAACGAGCATAGTAAAACAAACTACCGTGATGATCCAAGGTTTCAAGATTTTGCTCTGAATCTCAGAAATGAGAAGGTTAGAAGTGTTTGACAATAAAAACCCGAGTTTGCTTCACCTACATTACTATCTAGGTAGAAGTTAGAGCTGGTGATAATGATCCTTCACATTACTGCGATAAAATACGTACCTTACAAGGTTGCAAAGAAAACCTTGTGCATCAATTATGCCCAAGAAAAACGAAAAGTAGACAAACCACAGTAAATTCGGTCTAATTCTTAATAACTAAATCGGATCTAAAAGGAAGGGTGTGGGGCGGAAAGATCCTCATAATCAGATCGTCACTAAACTACCATTCAACAGGTACGAATCAAGGATAAAACAACTACCAACTCAACATTTTTTCCTCGTCTTCAATGTAGAAAAACAATGAAGATAAGCAATACGGCAAAAAAAGACGCAGTCGGAGGGCTGTGACCTCAGAACAACATGCACCACGTCCTCTCGTTATCATCTAACAAAGCTCATTCCACTGTCAAACCGCTAAACTATGCCAGCCAAATATTCAATGATTGAATGCAAGCTGCGTTCGAACGCTAAAACAATGAAGTCAGAAAACGTAGTGAGTGAAAAATATGTTACCATTGTCTTATTCACCTAGATCTCTCCAGCTCCAATTATAGGTCAACATTATTTTTCCTACACCGGAAACAAAACAGGATATTTACATCACAAAACAACCGATTTTGATGAGGAGTATAGGCCAAAAAAAAAATTTGAAAAATAAAACGAACTTCCAACCAAATTCTAATGCGAATCTGCCAGCTTGCACAGCAGCGCTAATCTCAGCTGTTTCGGGGAGTGTACAGCAAAAGCACAATCCGTATCTAAAACCTAACCACACCTAATCAAATCCGCACTAATCTGACACTGAGAGATTAGTGTGTCACTTTTTCGGTAGAGTAAAACTGACGGAAGGAGTGTAGAGACAGTTTTTTAAAATAAAAAAGGCATTTTCGTTACACTTCCACCACACAAAACTGGGAATGATCCATCAGTGAATTTAGCGTTAACCCTAGGTGTTTTTTGTAATATCCATGCGCTAACGTTAAGGAATCAAATGTCTTCTTTCCAGTTCAATCAGATGGGATTGAACATGGATGTAGGTAGGTAGTCGATTTCAGCATTGAGTTCGGTACCCGATGGCCTCGCTGACATCCCCTTTTCACCTCCATCATCATGTCTGTATTTAGCAGTGATTATTGGGAAAATATTCGCAATCTACACTGATCTCTTATGAATTATTCATGTTTTTAAGTAAATCCATAAGTGCGTTGAAACTAAGAGTGGTCATGTGAGATTTGACAGATCGAGAAACCACTGATTGTTTTCCCTGTAAGCCCTTCTGATATCTGAGCCCTGGAGCTGAGAGAGAGCCAAATTAGCTTGAAGAGCTTTACGAGTTTGTTGAACTTTAATGTTAGGGTAGCTGACCTGAAGGGTCGAGGGCTCCTGAAGGGAGCTGACTGACAGTAAAGCGGCCCACACACTATCCAACTGACGGCCGAAAATCGGGACTGAAGGAGGGGGAACCCGACCGCTTGATGTTGGGTGAATCCAGTAAAGAACTCAAGTGGGAGTGCGGAGAGGGGGTCGTCTTTCGGCACCCCCCACCACCGATTCTCGGCCAATGGTTGGATAGTGTGTGGGCCGCTTAAAGATCCGACCCTAAGCTGCAGGGAATATAGGTAGAACAGAGAGCTAGACGAGCTATTTACTGAACTCTTCAACAAGCAATATAAATGCAAATCAATATACGTATACGTCAGTAATAAGAAAAATGAATATGGCGAGCTTTGAGCTAACGATGAAACCTTACGTGCTAACTTAAGAGCTAAATACTTGGAGAAATTCAAAATTATTATTGAACTTGTAAGTCCCCGGCTTCAGTTAGCAGCCCCCCTAGAAGAGTTGCCAGAGGAGAGGCGGAGCTACCCCTGGGATAGGGGATTTGTTCCCCCTCTCGGGCGGAACGGCCTGAGGGCCCGAGGACTGATGCCCCACAGGTGGGGACCATACCTATATAACTCCTGCTCAGGGCCCCCCTCCAGCCTATGTTTCTTTGCCATTGAAGGGTTCAGTCGTTTACATATCCTCTCCAATTGTGAGAGCTAGCTCACGACCTGCGCTGTTTGATATTCCCTGTCCTGAAGCTTTTTCATCATTTCATATGAACTCCCCCACAGATTGTCTTGGTCGAGCCGTCCATGAGCCAGACAACCCTTGGAAGCCTTGGTCTCCTACTGCATCCAGCTTGCTACCCCCTGTGGAGCCAGCTCGTTTCCAGCGTGGCCTTGTTGGACTCCCAGCTCGTCAGCGCCTTTACCAGCATCCACTGTAAGGCAGATCTAGAGACCCTTACTTACTCCTGCTGTGTTAGGTCGGTAACCCAAAAGGGTACGAGACCATTACAGCTCGTTTGCAGATTGTTTTCAGCTCATTTGTAGCTTGGATTGATATTCTGTTGATTTGGTATATTTTTGTAGTACAGCCGTGTAACGGCTCGATTATAGCTTGGTTCCAGCTTGTTTGTAGATCGTTTCCAGATTGTTGTGCTCAGTGCAGCCGCCTCATGGCTCAATTACAGATTGTTAGTAGCTCATTGACAGCTCGTTTTCAGCTCGCCCCTAACTTACACTTGTATTACGTTCTAGCCACAGCACCTCGTATCTTCAGAATTGTGTGACCCTCTTTCTGAGAAGGGGAATGTGACAGTTAGTTATTACTGTTAATCACACTGTTATGTTAAGGATACAGGATGTTAGGATACCTAACCAGGTTCTACATTTGTGTAATCTATCATATAAAATCTGCATTTAAGCATGTGCTTACATTTCTTCTGTTCTAATGATGGTGAACATTTCACTTGACTTGCACGAAATTTTTTAGGATTATGACTGTGAAAACCATGGACATGTTTGCACAACTGTATTAGCCATAATTGAGTTTTTCATCATCTACCCTTTAGTTTTGTGAAAATTTGGCCTATTAAGCAGGGTCCACACTGTGCCACGATAGGCTGGTCAGGTTAAGCCAGTTGAGCATGGTTGGGTTGGCACAACGTCCACACCAAAACAAAGCCTACCAGGTCATTTCTACCTTATTTTATTATTAATCTAGTTTCAACACCAAGACTGGTGACTTCGTTGAAGAGTACTTTTTAGTAGTTTTTTTCATGTTTTCAAAGTGTTGCTATGTCAGCCATGGCTGGCATAGTGTGGACCCTGCTTTAGAATAGATAGGTATTGAAGAAAATTCACTAACTAACAAAACTAACTTTTCTCATTGATTTTAACCTCTGTTCATCTTTTGGATTATCGTCAATTTAACCAAAATGTCTCTTGTGGACAGTAGGTGACATAAATGTATGCAGATAATCAGAAAATCATTCAGTTAGTATGTGACAGTATAAGAATGTTTCATTTTGCTGCCGCCAGAGTCGCTCCTTTACTTTAGTCGCGGACATCGTGGTGTTCATTTTAGTGCGTCATCGAGAAACGAACTAGCCTTCCTGTTCGCCACAACCTTGTTACTTGGTTACGTGATTAGACACTCGATATACAGGTGGATTGTTGATTTTCGTTTCTTGTCTCCTTTTTTATTTTGATTGATTGACATCGGTTCTCTGAATTGTCGCAATTTCTTAATACCGCGAACAACATGTTGATTGTCCAACGAAGTACAAAAAAATATAATATGAAGCCTATGCTGTAATACGTCATCAACTATAATATCAACATGATATTGTTTGGCTCTGTCACTATGGAGCTTCATCGCATTGCCTCGATTGACATTGAAACTCCGAATTTATGTTGATTTGTGTTTTACCAGGTGAGTGCCTACAGCAATTTTCCACAAAGTTAATGTCCACTTAATCATTTTCTATAAACATGATGAAAACCTATTCAACCTGTTGATATGAGTTGAAGTTATTGTGAGATTTTGATATCACCCACCACTCACGAAGCCGCTTGAAGGAAATTGCGGTACAGGTAATCGTACATAATTATTAGAATAACAAATAAAAATGATTCTTGTGAGTAATCCTTGACAATTTGATTACTGTCGCCGATGCTCATTTGGGATGTTGCGACCCTCATTCGGGTGGGAACTGTCAAATAACAGAAAATGTGGATAAATAAAGTCTATTTTAATTAATTTTGGTTAATCAATTGCTTCCCTTAAGTTATTGATGAATTATTCAACTGTCACCCAGTGTGAGATGACAGAATGTATAGGAAGTGGATAACTCAAGCTGTGCTTTAAGAACAAAATGACAATGACAATGATGAATGCTTTTTTCCTTATGAAAGAAGTATTTTAGAAAGGGCACTTGGCCACAATTTTGAAAAGGCTCCAAGGTGCATGAAATATTTTTGATACCTGATACAATGAAAACATCTGTTTGTAAAGCAGAATAAAAGTGGATTTCATAAAAAATAATTTAACTCAACATTTCAGAAGTTATAGTGTAAAAATAAAAAATAAGAGTAGGGAAGGGGTGTGTGATTTAGTGAGAGAAATTGAGTTGGAAGAGAAAAAGTGGATTAGTATACCTTATAAGGGGCAAAATTTCGGATAAAATTAGTAAAATTCTGTCATCCAGAGGTTTCAATGTTGGGTTCAAGAATAAAAATAATCTTAAAGCTTCTTTGGGTTCGGTTAAGGATAAAAGTGGGGTTTATAAATGTTCATGTGGCCTTGAGTACTGTGGTCAAACTGGTAGGAAATGTAAACGAATAAAAGAGCATGGAAAGGATTTCAGGGACAACAAAGGTGATTCTGCCTTTGCAAGTCATCTGAATGAGTCCAATCATATCTTTATTATTGATCTGACAAACAGGCAATAAGTAGAATTTCTTTACTTCCGCTCAAAGTGGTTAGATGTGCTAGAACAATTCGGAATTAGAGTGATAGGTCAGGAAAATGTTTAAATGAATTTATTCCTCAAAATATTTCACCATTAATGGGTTCATTTTTGCAATAAGTTTGGCTCCGCCTCACCATAATGTTACTGTTGGTGCCTCCTTTCACTTTGTAAGCCTTGAGTGGCATTGGTTGGTCCTCCCCGCCCCTTTCACTTCCCCGAGCCAATAGGATTCAATCTCCTTTCACTTGGGCCTATATACAGGGTGCGGCAGAATCAAAAGGGTTATAATATTTTTAGTGTTTGAGAAAAACAATAATACTTTTTACCATTTTATTGTACATATTTTGCCATTTACAAGAAATTGAAAACAATTTTTTTTTAGAAATAATTCAAGTGTGGAAAATCACGTTTAAAAGATGTCCTCCTCTTTCGTTAATGCAAATCTGTAGTCGGGCACGGACTAAGTCACTCACAACGAAGTTGTGGAAACCCATTTCAAATAAAAACGGAGTAAGATAGAACGTTGTCTATATTTCCACGAAAGTAAAAGTAAAGAGTTACACTGTTAAATCGATTTCGACGGTTAGGTCATCATCAGTAACAAACATGAACTGAAAGTACATCACAGAAAGCATATCTTATATAGGATCGAGTGAGAGGAGATTGAATCCTATTGGCTCAAGGAAGTGAAAGGGGTGGGGAGGACCAACCAATGCCATTCAAGGCTTACAAAGTGAAAGGGGCACAAACAGTATCATTATAGAGAGGCGGAACCAAACAAGAAAGAACCCAATAATGGAGAAATATTTTGAGGAATGACATCATTTAAACATTTTCCTGACCTATCACTTTTGACAATTTCGAATTTTTCTAGCACATCCAACATACCTCCTTTGGATTGTACTTTCGTGGAAATATAGACAACGTTCTATCCTACTCCGTTTTTATCTGTAGTCGGGTTCTGAAGTTCTCCATCACTTCCCGCAACATGACCATTGGTATTGTCCTTACCTCACGAACGATAGCAGCCTTTCGCTCATCCAAATCGAGGGGCTTATCAACAAACACTTTGGATTTTAGGAACCCCACAAGAAATAATCGCAGGCTGAAAGATCAGGTGAACGATGTTAAAGGGAGTTCCTGCTACCCGAAATCCGACGAATGAGACTGAATAGAGGTGACGTTTGGTTCCAACAAGATGGGACCCTATGCCCTACGCTCCCCTGCGGAGTAACTGGAAATTAAGAAGAATAATTCATGATCAAACTGTTTCGCCAACCGAGAAGTAAACGAGTCGCAGCATCACAAGTTGTACGCGCAGTTAGATAGAACGACGGTTGGTGGACGCGGATATCTGTAGTGCTCATCCTTGGATATCACCAGAGCTGTGTTTAGGGCCAGAGCTGAAATGGTCAATGTGAACTACAAGTGGTGGAGAGAGGGAACAGCAAACAAATGTTCACTGTGTAATTTGGATGTGCTGGAGACCCCCTTCCGCTATATGGCTGTCTGTCCGGTACTGAGTGAGTTCCGGGTTGCGTGTCTGGGGAGGTCCAGATTGACGGATCGGGAACTGAGGGACACTCTGAATGGCCTCGAGGGATGGTCGGGCCTTGTGTTGTATTTGAGGAGAGCAGGGAAGTACAGGAAATTTATGGTGGAAGAGTTTAATTACGAATAAAGAAGAAAAGTTTTACAATTGTTATTTCCATTGCGTAATGTTTATGTTGCATAAGATTTTGTGGGGCATGTCGTGTTAAATGTTAGTAATTATAGTACCCAAGTCACCATTGAAAAGAAAATTGTATTATAATTATCGTTGATTTATGTATTATTTATTTGAAATTATTTTTGGAGAGGAGGTTATGCATGAAACAATCAAGTTCTCTTAAAAAATATCAAAATCGGTTTGAGCGTTGTTTGGGAAATTATAATAAAATTAGTTTGAAAATTACTTAAGTAAGCATTAAAATTGTTTTATTTATTATTTATTTAAGTATTTATTTATTTTTTTGTTGTTGTTGAAAACTGTTAATGTAATCTTGTTAGGCTATTAAAGAGAAAAGTCGAAAAAACTCCCTGCGACAATCCTAAGGATTAGCAGTATAAGCGAACACATGTTGGAAAATTTAATAATAATATCAGAGTATGTATGACGGGTTATGTAATTTTGCCATGTTATTGTTTCGGTAATAAACGCTTCTCACTTTCTCTCTCTCTCTCTCTCTCTCTCAAACTGTTTCGCCATTCCTTATTTTCCCGTTAGAGGTTTAATTATTTCGGAAAAAGGTTTAATTGTATTGGGAAATGGTTTAATTCAATAAGGGAAAGGTTCAATTTTTTCGGAAAAAGGTTTAATTCAACTGGAAAATGCTGAAACCGAAAATTTAATTCAGCTAGAATTCTTAAATTAGACGAAGCCTCTGCGCACTGCGCCGATCTGTCATTTTAGTAATAAGCATCAAGTTCAGGAGTTTTTACATCGTTTCGATTTTATTCTCCAAGAGATGACATTTTCCAACGAATTTCCTTTCCTTATTAAATAATGAATAATAATGAATTTTATTATTCTTTTATTAACCCAATCAGCTGGTTCTTTTCTGCTTAATGCTAAGTAGTACACACCTCACATACATGCTACTATTTAGCGACGTTATATTTTCACAAATGCATCAAGAGGAGGAAGCGCGTCCGAAAGCAAAATGATACAAACCTTGCTATCTGGAAAAGCGAACCTGGATAACACGTTTCTCTTGTCAGAAATCAAAATACATTTGCTTACAACATTCAGTTCTCATTTGTTTCGCTTGCTGTGATTCTCAGTCAGAGAATTTACTAATTTTTATATAAGTTTGCTGAGTTTGTAAGTTTAAATTCCTTTACAACATTACTTTATTTGGCTAAAACCTCATAGGTGCTTCCTCTGAAAAAAAGTCGCAATATTTTTGAAATATCCACCACTTTATGATTCTTATTCATATTTTTGCAAGTTGTGTATTAAGACTACTTTATTAATTCCACCCTTGAGTTCCTGAATGTCGTTCTCCAGTACGGACCAATAATCAGACTGAAAGACTCGAAATGTCCCACCGTAATGTGTTTGTGATAATAATAAAAGTCACCTACTGCACAATGTGGTCATCGTTTAGATAGATAGATAGATAGTTTATTTACATCATTTTACACGTTACATTCTTCATTCAAATAATAACTGTTGACCGAGCTGGACAGTGTAACACTGTGGCCCAGCCCGGAGTTGGTTCTTACATCTAATTTGTATAAAGTACGTTCCTATAACTGTTGACTATACTTACACCACATTAATTGTATAAAGTTTAGTTAAAGTTTATTTCACTTCCATAAAATGATGTAGGTACTTAGTATGCCCGCCATTTATATAGCTGCTAATTTTATTTATTCATTAATTTTAGTTCATAAAGTACTCACACGGGTTATCTCTTATTATTTTATAGGTTTCTTTTTTGAATAGATGATGGCTGTTTATCTTCATTAGATTTCTAATTTTTTCAAAATCTTTATTAACTATTTGCATTCCTCTGTATTTTGTCGTCATTTGAGCAAATGTATTTTTTACTCTCGGCAACTTGAGTCTGTAAGATTTTGATTGCCGCTGTCTCACATCAGCAAAATATATATTTTTGTGTTTACGGATTAGTTTTAGCATAATAAATGTGTACAATTGGTGGACAGTTAACAGATTCAAATCACGAAATAATGTATCACTGGGATGGCGCCTGGGCTTATTGAACAATACCCTTAGGGTCATTTTTTGGATCTTAAAAATGTTGTCAATTAGGTACTTGAAAGTGTTCCCCCATATTACAATTGCATACTGTAAGATTGACTCAAACAGCGCCTGATAAATATTGATCTTCAGCTCATCTGATAGAAATTTTATTCTATAGAAGGTATAAGCACATTTTCTTAGCTTTTGACACAGATTTTGAATGTGGTGGGTCCATTTCATTTGAGAATCGAAAGTCACTCCTAAATAAATTAAGCTATTCACTCTTTTGATTTTTGAACAGGCACACGGTAAGTCACTGCAGCTATGTATTGTCAAAGGGTCACTCGATGTTGATTCCGGGTCTGTTTTTCTTGCTATGTCCATGAAAACCGATTTCGTAGTATTGATTGTAAGCTTGTTGGTGTTCATCCATCGTCCTATCGCCCTCAGATCTTTCTCGGCATTTTGATGTACCTCCTGCCATGTTTGCCTATCGTATGTTCCGTTTGGGAAAATTTGATACCTGGGGGCCTTTCTTACAATAAATTCATTTTTGTGAAAACTCCTTTGTGTGCTGTTAACCCTTTTTTCCCAAATCCTTGAGTTTTTGTTGAATAAAATGCTCGACTCTCCACGTTGAGCTGGAGAAGCGACTATCAGAAGGTTAAATCTCTGTTCGCGTACATACGATAAATCCGTCATACATTCAGCTTGTACTTGGAAGATTGATAAATTATCTGCTATTGTTTTTTATCTCCACTCTCCCTTAATGGTATTTAATTATTGTTTCAGAAGAACGTTCATCATCAACATGACTTTATATTTCGATTATCGCGTTAAAATTGGCGAATCATCTCCCACGTCCACTTTCACGCATATCGAGTGGCACCAACAACATCCTTTTCTCGCTGTGGCCCTGCACACCCCTGACAGAGGCGGCGCTCTCTACATATGCGATGACCTCGTAAGAATCGTTGTTGCATTCACCTTCTATTTAGTTTGTAGCAAGGTAGTAGACTGTAGAAGGTAGGGTCTGTGAAAGTAGTCTGTGGGGAATTTCAAGGGTAGGGACGTCATCTGGTACCCTTGTGAGACCCTCCTCTTTTGTTGCAGTCTTGGAGAAATGTTCATTGCTTCTCGTATTAACCAGTGTTCTTACAAGTGAGTGCTGTCCGATTTTTAATTCCCTACCTCTCTTTTGTCAATGGCCAGTCTCCGGGCGCCTCCCATTGAGGTTATTTTGGCCATTTTTGGTTGCGATAACCACTAAAGGAAAAACGAAGGATTCAGGTTCCACCTATTTCGGTTCCCCAAGGAAAAGCGACTTCAAGAAACATGTTTTTTTTTTGTGTGTGTGTGAAAAGAAAAATACTTTACCAAGAAAACTTTGAAGAAAAAAATTGACTTTTCTGGCAAGAAACACGAATTACTCGAAATGTTAGCAGGATATTTGATATATCGACTCAAAAACAAAAACGTAGAGAAAGCAGTTCTTTATGGGAGTTGTGCAAAAGCTGTTCCAACATCCTACGAGGAAAATTGGATGAAAACTTCATCAAGAGACTGGCTCATGCGGCCGAATGAGGGATTTTTAAGCGGTGTAAAGACAGTTTGTGATATTATGCTACGTCAGAACAAGGATATTTATAAGAATTGAAAATTTAAAGTCAATCTCGAGAGAAGAAATTATCAAGCAACCGTCGAACAGTACAAGATGAAAGACTAAATGCTGCGGTTACCAAATGACGTCATTGTCCTAACCTCCGTGGCTCGTGAACCCTACCTTGAAGTCTTGAGGTTTGTAGTGGTTAATACTGGCTTGGAATTTGGATGTTTGATTCCTCTCTCCGAAAATCAAATCTCCTCTTCCAATAAAAAAGGTGGAAGGCAAACTTTGCAAACCTTTATCAGTAGGTAAAAAAGAAGTACAATTTAACAAAACATTGGACACAGCAGTAGAGTCTGGCACATTTTTCTTTCATTTGAATAATTTATTTATATATCAATTTCCTCTGTCAATTTTCAGCTTGAATAGGAAATAACCAGTTTTTTTTGTGAAATTCCATTTGGATTTGTTCTAGTTGAATCTCTTGATGCTGTATTGGTATATAAAAACTTCACAATACCGTTGGTAGCTTTTTTATGGCATGTGACACTCATTGACCACTGCAGTAGCGGTCTTTTTCGTCAAGAAGATCGTAGAGAAAAATGAAATAGCCTTGAAGAAAACTTCAAATGAACAATTATTTCCAAGAAAGGTGCTCGGTAAAAAATTGTAATTAAAAAAAAATCTCAACATTTGCTAATTACATACCCTAGTCGGTGGAATTGCACTAAACTTTCACTGACCAAAGCTTTCAATGCATAAACAATCAAATCAAATAAAAGCTATCAATCAAGTCATCAAATTGGTCACATGAATACCTGGAATGCTGCGGTTTTACAATTGTCTCCTTTACATCTTATTCTCAGCCTGTCGGGTATTTTCTTGATGAGATGATCGACTCTATCAAACTTGACTCTTCCAGAGATCGTCTCTCTGCTGGGTCAGCCGCCTTTGCAGGAGTTTGGTAGTGCTTCAAGTAGGTCAAAACTATTGTTCTTCTGAATTCAAGGTGGAAAATTGTATGTCCCTCCTTGCGATACAGCACCCATGAGTTCCTTGCAATCAATGGCCAATACAATTTCAATCATCACCTGTGTAAAGTTGTCCATCCATGGTTACCACTTCTGCATCGGCTTGCAGTCTCCAACTTTTGTTTCCCAACTTCCCACCATCTTCATCACCAGAATCTTCATCTCTCAAAACATTGACATCGGGAGGCTGATATTGAGATTCTCCCTCTCAAAGAACTCGTCGTCATCTTCAAGAAGAAGGTCGATTGTCTCCTGAACTGATAAACAAGGGCTAACAACCCTCCTAAGTGCTCTGAAACGATAAAAAACAATATCAGCTGCCTAACTCATACAGTTAGATTAGTGCTTTGTGTGACATGTATGTCACACTTGAGTAAATCTCGTGATATAATCACCAGTAGCCTAAAGTTCGGTATTCGATCATTCTGTATATACATATACTAAAATTAGTTGACCTATAAAAAAAAATGAAATTTGTGGTCAGAGGAATACGCACTCTTTATCGATGAAATCCATTTTCTCTATATCCATGGACAAAAGGTATGAACAAGTGAAGGATGAAGGTATAAGGACCGATGCACTGGGAAACTGCTCCATAAAAACTGAAACATGGCTGGTTCGGGGAGTATGAAAGAAGTTTAGGGGATCAAAGTCCAGCGTTTCTTACACGTCAGCTGTGATTGGACGCCTCTACCTGTGACATAAACGTCACGCTATGCACTACTGGGTTAAAATGAAACTCGATTGATTTGCCAGTGTGTGCGAGCAATTTAAGAAACTTTTTTTTTTTTAAATAGACTAAAATCACATTACACTTGAAGTTTTGACAAAAATTTCCTTATTCCTACTTCATTATGACAGTGTTAAGTATGGCCTAAGAAAATTTTGGAAATGTCGACCTGATTGAGTTAGCTGATAAAATACTCCCTAAAATCAGTACTCATGCTTTTGATTTCTTATAAATGGATTGTGGCAAATATGACTTTTCTGCAGACACTAAATACCATAGAGATATTTGCCTATCCTTATCTACTCGTATGTCTTTTGGTTTTTTACCTAGTCTGAGGTTGTTTAGCTTACTTTTATCTAGGTCTTCTATCTTTTATGCTTCTAGTTAAAAATAATTGTTTAGTTATGCTGTCTGACAATCGCCTTTGATCAGCTCAAGAAAACCTATTATACACATAGAAAGTAATATTCCAATATTTGCAGAACGTTCTATCCCTCCTTTCAAGATGAAATAAGTGCAGCTGCTACAACACATTAAAACTTTGTTTTGCTCTACCATAGGGGGAACGTTTGAAGGACATCGACCCCGCAACCCACCCATTAGCTGCAGTATCCTGCTTGGCGTGGCATCCTCATCGACGAACTTTGGTGATTTGCTGGCAGAACGGCGAAATCCGGATATGGAATGGGGACAGCGAGTACACACTTGTTCAAACCACCCGGCAAGCTGTCATACTACAAGCGACTTGGTCTACACAAGGAAGTAAATTCATCACGATAGATTCGGTAGGTGTCAACCATACTACAATCTCTACATGTGGAAAGTATAGCTATGGAATTTAATGTCAAGATCTTCGTCTGTTGAAAATGTCAACTTGAAGTACATAGCAATTCAATGTTGATTGCAAGTGCCAAAACTGTCTTTACTGACCTATCCAGAATACAGCTTCATATAGAATGACAAGTTATATCAAGGAGTTCCTGTGTTTTCAAATCTTTGATAATGTTACATGATGATAGAAAATCGCAGTTTTCTATTTATACTCTAGGAGAAAGACAGTTGATTCTCCAAAAATCAGTCAATTAACCGATTAAATTGTGTATTTATATAACGTCGTTGCAGCATTGCTGTAGTTGAGATGTTATCGCAGCTGGAATCGTACTGGGTACCATACAGTGTTTGCTGCTGTTAGTGCTTAATTCTGGTGGGTTTAATGCTTAAGTTAGGTAAAAACCATCTTGGAGGGAGTATCTGGCTGTAAAGTGGGTCCGAATGTCCAGTGTAGGTTTAACTTGTGATGGATATGATTAGTTGGCCCTTCCCGATTCTTGAATCCGTCGCCTTTGGAGATATACTAGACGCCTTCCAGCGTCTGGGGCAACCTCTGAGAGTGGCGGAGCATTACACGTTAAGCAGGGTTAAAGGGAGCAATTAATTTACCTAATTATTAGGTAAATACCTTCTTGGAGAGAGTAGGTGACAGCAAAGTGGGGCAAAAAGGTGGCTTAACTACAGGTACAAAGCTACACGACCTGGCATGCAGTGCTTTGTGAGCTATAAGTTTTGATAATATCAATAATTTTGATATTATCAGCTTCTTCTTCGCTCTGAGGGACTAGTAAATTTTGGTGTTCACGGAATTATACCTAAGACGAAGTCTTCTAACTGTCTTTAGACATCCAAAAGTCAATAACGAGGAATGCAGATGAGTGCTTGGCTAAAGGCTCTTGGGAGTAATATCCGTTCCTAATCGATATATCGTGCTGAAATACAGGGTGGCCCTCCCCTCCTAAAATCGTCCAAATGGGAGTAAACAAAAAACTTCTTTTTTTTAATCTTCACATTTTTTTTTTGCTAGGATTTCAAATATTGGGTCATTTCATACAATATCCTGATTTCACAATTGATTATTTAATTAAAATCTATCACAATTTAAGATTGTTTAATTCTGGGGCAGAAACTTATGATCAGGTGAATACAACCCAGATTTTCTTCTGATGCAGGAAAAAAAGAGCTAATGAACCTTCAAGCGACTCAGAAGCCTGTTTATTGGTAGATTTATGGAAGAAAATTTGGGTGACGGCAGAGGAACGATTGATTCCAGCCTGCATTAATTTAATGATTCCATCCGGTAGGATCTGCACAGTTGGATCTCTTCAGGAATATCGTGTTCAATACAATGAACATCTACAAAAAAGGCTGAGTCCTGTTAATTTCCTAGTCAAGATTGCCGCCTTATTCTATTTGTTAAGATATGGACGAAATAAAGTACACCGGTCGTAGCTGAATACGAAGGTGGAATGAATATTTATTGCTGCCACAACAAATTAACTAGCAACTAAAATACTCCCATATGACGACTAGAGTATGGTACATCTTCCCCTCTTACGGCTGTTCCCTGAAAGGTGCCAGATGGAACTGGTTCCGCTGGATTCTACCGCCTCTCTCCGTTTCTACTAAATAGGACCTTGGCTGATCCAGTTTCTTCACCACCTTTCCCTTCATCTTCATGTTCCAAATCCATACTCTCTGCCCTGGCTCCAGGTCTGGGCGCTCCGCATTGGCATGATGCCGTCTGTCATGCCACATTCTAGACCTTTCCCGCATCCGATGCTCCCTGTCTCGTAGGGCTTCTTCCCTCACCAGACACGGTTTCAACTATTCCGGCAGCACTGGTACCATCGTGCAAAGCTTCCGCCCCATTAGCAATTCGGATGGAGAATACCCATTTTCAAGGGAGGTAGCGTTGTAGAGCAGAAGCCCCTCCAACCAATCTGAACACTTCAGAAGTAGACGTTTGGCTGTCTTCACGGCTGACTCGGCCAATCCGTTGGACTTTGGATACGTAGGACTAATGGTAAGAAGTTCAAAACCGTACTGTTTGGCAAAATTTGCAAATACATTACTGTTAAACGGAGGACCATTGTCGCTTCGCAGTTTATGGGGTACTCCGTGCCTTGCAAAAATTTCCCCCAAGACTTTGATGACCGTTGGAGCCTGGTTATTTCGTATTGGATGAATTTCGAGAAATCTTGAGTAGTAGTCCTGGAGCACAAGGTACAACTCTCCTTTTGCTTTTAAGAAATCAAGCCCAACTGTCGACCATGTAAGATGGGGCAGTTCTGTTGGAAGTAACGGGTCTGATTGGTCTGACCTGTATTTTGCACAAGCAAAGCAATCTCTGACCTTCTGTTCGATGTCTGCATTGATGCCTGGCCACCAAACCGTGTCTTGAGCCAATTTTCGACATTTTCCAACCCCTAAATGGCTGGAATGGAGCTTGTCCAACATCAGAGCCCTCAACCCCTGAGGTACAACGATTCTTGTGCCATACAAGAGCAAGCCTCCATGTGAAGTCAACAGATGTCGAACCTTATGAAACTGACCAAGGGGAGGGTCGACCTCCCCCTCCCAATCTCCAGCCAACTTCTCAATCACACTCTGCAGGAGATTGTGGTCGATTCGGATTGATTGGACGAAGTAGTTGCGTGGTCTTCCTGACGTTTCGCACGTCCTTTAGTCCGCAGCGCCATGTTAAGATATGGACGAAATAAAGTACACCGGTCGTAGCTGAATACGAAGGTGGAATGAATATTTATTGCTGCCACAACAAATTAACTAGCAACTGAAATACTCCCATATGACGACTAGAGTATGGCACACTATTAAATATTTGGTTTTACTTTTTTTACATTGATTATTAGCTCGACGAAGTGGGAGTTTGGAGATTGGATGCCAGAGGTCAGTTGGTTTCACTTTTTTACGTCAAACCGGCAACTGGTCGTCCGGTGGCTTTGGAGATGCGGTTGGCCAAAGCTGGGCTGGACATGGCTGGCTTGGCCAGGAAAGCGGTCACTGGTGACGAGCGAGCTCTGGACATGTTCAGCGCTTGGAGGCCGAAAACCGCAGGGAGAAAAACAGCCGTTCAAATGGATTCTACATCATTTTATGTCGCCACGGATTCAGGTTAGTGCTTGGATTGTAAACATTACGATGTAAAGTATCAAGTCTGCAGTAAACCTAACTGTTGACAGCATTTCCAGAGATATTCTAGTATTTAGTCGACCATCAGTTGCACTGTTTGGAAACAATATATTATGTATATCAGGATCAGACGAAGGATCCATTTCTGGTACATTCTTCACCTTTGAAAGATGAATGTAAATCGGGGTTTGGATTTACCTTACTCTGCTTATTTTCTTCCAGGTTCTGTCTATTATGTCAACGAAGGAGGTGCCATTAAAGAAGTGTTGAATGGTAAAGGGTTGATCCAGAAATTGCTCTATCATGACAAAGAAGACTACTTGCTGGTGATTGTTGAGGGTCTGAATTTATCGTATTATTCTGTCGATCCGACGGGAAACCTTCAGGAAGTAACGACTGTGAGTAAATGGAATCATCAAGATAAAATTGGTCTTGACTACGTTCTTCATATTATCTGTAGCCTCCTCCTAGAATCCTTCTAGTTGCAGTTTTGGTTTATTATTCAATAATAAACCATTGTAGCCGCTCTTGAAAAACAAATTTTAACTCCCCCTGAAAATCCATGTTGGTCCGACGACGCCCCAATTCTTGAGCCAGCTCTCTCACTTAATTTAATATGCCCTTTAAGGGTTGTCAAAGTTTTGTAAAATCCCTAAAAACCTCAAAAAAAGTCAAGGCGGCCTAAATGTGGACTTTTTTTGAAGAACTTTCCATGAGGAATCGAATGAGCCCCTCCCCAGGTCCGTAGCTCAAACCATTTCCGATGTATGGCCCGATTTATGGTGCCAACATTTGCGTTGTTTTGATTGCAGTAACCTTGTGATGTAGAGAACGTGGATACTGGAGTGAACTACTAAAAGGGTTTATAGCCGATAAACGGGTTGAAGTATTCTGATAACCATAAAAAAACGCTGCAAATTCTTTCACTGGGGTTTATTATTCAATTGGCTTGCGTTCATGATTTGAATTTCTATTAAGCTTTGGAGTGACCCTGTTTCACAGGTGATAGAGCGATTATTGAATTTCAGGAGGCACACAAATATGATCAACTGATCAATCCAAATAGGTATTTTGGTTGAGAACAGATTTACGTGCTCTATGCATATCTCCTGAAATTCAATAATCGCTCTATCACCTGTGAAACAGGGACACTCCAAAGCTTAGTAGAAATTCAAATCATGAACGCAAGCCAATTGAATAATAAACCCCAGTGAAAGAATTTGCAGCGTTTATACATGTCTTGATCCACTTGAGCTTATTTAGATTGTTCCTCCAAACTATCCAACGTTCCATTTGATTATCTTGTTCCTTATCGAATTGAGGTTTTGACAGGTTAAATTAAGCAGTTCCCCTTCATTGAGTGGATGCTCAGTAGTTTGGGCTGGTTCTGGAGTCTTAGCATGTGCAGTTGGAGACATCACAGTCAGGATTTGGGAACCAGGAACGGGTGATAGCTACTCGTTGATTTTCACCAGGAACGACCAACAACCATCTCCGCGAGAAAGCATTTCCACTCTGGCATTTTCAAAATCTAAAGGTAGTCCAAAATAATCATCGTAATTAATTAGACATATGTTTAGACTTCTTAAGTTTCATAAGTTATCGTTTCTCGATATAAACTCCTGTTTCAAATACCTTTTTTGATTCCATGAAAATGAATTTCAGGATTGCTGTGCGGTAGCACGAACACAGGAACAGTTGTGATATGGAAAGTTAATGGTAAAGGATATGACGCTTGGAATCAAGTTGCGTCCACTAAATTGAAACACACCGTGGAACGAGCCACTTGGGGAATCAACCATTTGGCTATCAACACCATAAGCACAGTGTACATACTTCGAGAGCACCAGATGGCTGCGATGTTCCACAACAAAGTACTGCATTCATCCTTGAATGAATTAGTAAAACTATCCAATCACCTTTGAAGAGCGTTGCATTACACTAATTCGTTATTGCAGGTTTTAGTTATTCAAACGTCAGCTTCTCAGATGCTTGTGAGTGTTGGTGATGACACCGTTGAGTTGAACACGGACCTGCAAGTGTCTGGCATTGCGTTGAGCGATGAGCTAGTTGCAGCTTGGAGTGGCAAAGTTATGGTTGTGTACCATCTGGCGCCTCTCTCATCTATGAACGTGATAGGTTTGTCCTTTAATCGATTCTATCAATACTTCAGTGAAGGTGTAACATTTTCATCGGTCCATTTTTCTTCGAAGAAAATGAAAGAACTGTCACTGTAACTGCTGTTCAATATGTGGCCATGATTCGAGAGTTTTTATTGCCAAGACTGGAAGAAATGGAACTCGAAAGTGGTGTTTGGTTTCAGCATGATGGTGCAACCCCACACACGGGATGGCCTCCGCAGAATTTTTCCACAGCGCTTAATTTCATATCGGGGTGATGTTTCACGGCCTGCAAGACCCCAAACCTCTCTCCTTGTGACTTTTTTTATGGTGGCATTTGAAAGCCAATGTGTTCAAGCATCCCCATCGAACCTTGCCCCAACTAAAGGAGTTACATAATTCGCCGTGAAATTAAAAAATCCCACAACCCATGCTGGGACGAGTCCATTTGAACTTCCAGAAGCGCCTAACACAGTGCATCGAGCTTAAAGGCCACCATTTGGGTGCTACTTTTTTAAAACTTAATCAATCCTGAACTTTCCGATGTACACTTTACTAATGTACCAATAAATTTCTGATTTTTGTCATTTTTGAATGTTTTACCGATTATCAAAACTGGTTACTAAGTTTTGCCCCACTCTGTATTATGGACAAGGGTTTTAACAGCTGCCATTTTACTGAATATGTTGAGGAAGCCATCTTGAGCATTAAGTGCAGGCTTGAAATTAGTTCAGCTTGGTTGTGATGTTCATGACATTTATCTATATGTTTTGCAACGATTTTCTGAAATCTGTTGATTAGGATCGTTCACGTGTGAATGCATATCAGCGGGCTTATACGAGCAGAGTCTGGTCGTGCTCACATCCAAGGGTAAGATTGAAATCCTCACTCTTCAGGGCACCGTCAAGCAAGTCATTGAAACCGACGGACAGCCGATCACCTTGAGCCTGACAGGTCACTTCATGACCGTGTCAACGATGACCGGGATCCTCCAAGTTTGGGACCTTTCCAGGAGGTTAGTAACCTTATCTCAGAACCCCACGCCCTGTCATTTCTTATCAGGCATTCAACAGGTTCCTACTTGAATTATTGATTTATCGTACGTAATTTGGTTTCAGGGAGGCTAAACCTTTATCAAAGTTGAAGGATTTGATTGAAGCTATTGATGACTTTGGAGAAGTTATCTCTGCAGTATGTAATTCTAACGGGACGAAAGTTGCTTTGACTGCGGCTTCTTCAGGGCTCACCCCAATGCCTGCCATATTCGTTTGGTCTATCGATGAAGATATTATGTTTTCCCATTACTTTAACAACCCAAGGTATAGTCCAGATTTTCACGTTCCATTCTGTAGTGCTTGAATTGAATTAGTGTAACAAACATACATTCTAGCATGGAACATGCTTTAGCCTTGACCTAACTGGCAATATGTGTTACGTTTTTCCGGAACGGTAACTAGGAATGTTAACGAGTCACGAGATTTTGCTTAGCTCTAAGAGAAATGATGGATTTTGGCGCACCAATTCTCTCCTGGTATGATTTGTTTTGAACCAAATCTTTCTATTTCAGCGACCCTCTGCGCTTCGTGGTTTCTATGCACTGGGACGTTGAGGAACCTCGCCTGTTGGTGTGCGAAGCCCGCAGACCTAACATCCAACACAACAATAACCGACGCTATTCTGCCGCTACCTTGTCGAGACATGCTGAATTCATGGCTCCCATGACTGTACGCAAATTACATGGTTTTAATTTATGTTTTCTGGCCAAATCTATCAGACATTGATGATCTCTACCTATGACTACATTACATTTATAAAATGGAATGCCTTGGATATCCTTACGATTATTTTTTTTTTTTTTGCGAACAATGTTGTAGATTTTGGTATCATTCCTTTCGGCACCCGGTGATGGAATGATTCTGAAGGATACAATGGCCATGGACGATGAATTTGTCTCTCTTCTGGGAATTGACCTTCCTCATTTCATCGTAATTAAGAAATCTTCTCCTCAAGTAAGACTTTCCCAGACAGCCTCAATACGCAGTTTCTCTGTCTCCTATATACATATTGTTTTCTTTTTGGTTTAATACTTACAGTAATAAGTCTTTCTAAAACGTACAGGGTGGCGCAGATAACTTGACTACATTTGTGAAATTGGAGGTACAAGAGGGTGGTGACCAAGAAGGGTCCCCCTCCCCTCAACGGGTTCAGAAAGGTGGGAAGTTTAGTTTAGAAGATCATTTGCAAGTGCATCCCTACAAAGTCCTGGATCGTCCAAGAGATCCTTCCTACGGACTGCATTCGAAGGGCACAATTCTCAACGCGAATGTTCGAAATTTAGCAGGACCCAGACGTGTCAATCGTGACATAAGCCCCCTTCACACGTACGCTCGAGAGTCGACGACTGAACGGGACGCTCTTGAGTCGACGTTTGAGTGCGGTTAGAACTCTACGCTCCAAACTGCACGCAAACACGGCGCCTGGGTTCGTCCATTCAAAAGTGTACGTGTGAAGGATAAACTTCCAGTTTAAACCTCACTCCTGAGTGGCGTGTGGAACGAGGAAACAGTTGGAAATTTTTACCTCACGCCCAGGCGTGCTAAATCACTGCTCAACGAGCTGATATGGCTGTAGTTCGGCCGTTGGTTTAGCTGCTGCTGGTTGTTTAGTGTTTTATATGTGAAAGAAGTTGGGAAGGAAACGGCGTATTGGGTGAAGAAGTTCAGATAACATTTTAATGATTGACCACTCCTTCGAGAACTGAGGGAAAATTACCCGGACGAATTCCGGAATTACCTGAGAATGGATGGTCCTACATTCGATTTACTTCTCGATTTAGTAAAAGAGAGGTTCACAAAAATGAGAGCTAGTGTTGTTTTGTTTTTTAAATGCTTTATTTACGTAGTAAGAAAACAACATAACAAAAGAACAACAAACATTATATGGCTTGAGCTGTAAAGCTATAAGTATGCCGTGGTTCGTGGTTTTTCCCCCGTTACTGAGGTACCTACTACGTATCATATTTTTCTACTATACGTGTATTAATTGCATGAATTACTTACTTTTCTAGATGTAATATCATGTTTCATATTAACATACTCAAGCTTTATATTAACTTTCATATTTAATATTTACTTTCTTAAACATTATTAACATAAATTACTCATTTTCTCAACCTAAATTTATAACAACGAAAATTCCATCAAAAGGACGATCACCCGTGAGAGCTAGTGTACATGCAGAACAACGTCTAGGTAATTGCCATTTTAAGGTTTTTGGCAACTGGGTGTTCTTATGAAGACCTCAAATTCAATACTGGCATCTCAGTTTCTTAACTGTCAGCAATTATTCCAGAAACCTGCAGGGCACTGTACTGAGTGTACCGCTCAGTCGTCGACTCTTGAGCGTAGGTGTGAAGGGGGCTAAAAGCGTCGCGATCCACGCTACTGACTGCACTCCTACCCTCACGCATAACCGTGATTCACACTGACATTCTTGAAGTTCAGTTGGAGCGCGCTCAAAACCGGCAGCAGTCCCGACGCGCTAGCTCCGTTCCTAACTCCACGCAGAATTGACATTTACACACACTTTTGATTCGAGACTTGAGCGTGCCGCTCAGTCATCAACTCTTGAGCGTAGGTGTGGAGGGGGCTATTGGACGAAGCGCACTTTCACTTGGATAGGTATCTGAATAAACAGAACTGTCGTTATTGGGTACCTGATAATCCTCGAGAGCTGTGTGCGTTGTTGGTAGCTGGCGTAACTGGGCCTTATTTTTTTGAGGAGGGAACTTGGCAAGAAGTCACCGTCAATTCACAATCCTATGTGGCTACGCTCGTTAATTTTTTTGGGCTTCTTATTTGGAGGAAAATGAGGGGGACACTCAACAAACTTGGTTCCAACAGTATGCGAGATCAATGTATTTCAATCCTTGGTGCAGGAGTCGGACTCCTACTTCCTGTTTCGAACACTTAGTCCAGGATTCATTGAGAGAACTGGAAAAACCAGTACGAAAATGGTGAAATAGATCTTGAAGGTTCGATGTGAACAACTACTTCTCAACTGTAGGATTTGGAACAAAGGGGAATCTAGAGCCAAGTGCAGTCTGTGTAATCCAGCGGAGGATGAAGATACGTTTAATTTTTAATGCCGTAGCCCAATCTTATCGGAGTTTATCGCCACTTTAGAGTAGGTACTTTACTTCGAGGGATCCGAAATGATAAAATTATTAAATGGTGAGAATTTATCCGTTTTATACGGTTTTTTGAGTGATGCGTTGAACTACTAGGCCAGTCATTTAAAACATCAAACATTGCAAAAAGTACTGTAAACTTCCTTTTTGAATATGTTGTTAGGGTTCACCCAGATAGTACGAATCTAGATTTGCAGGCCTGAAAACCGCGAGCGACGGGAGTTACAGCCGAAAAACCTCGAAATTTTCGCACTGTTTTCAGTTTTTCGCAAAAAAGTCACCAAAGGAGCCTTTTGATGAGAAAAGACTCTTATCATTTGTTAAACTAGATAGAATTTGCTACAATTTGAGACGTAATAGGACTCTGTAGCTCCATTAGTTCCAGAGATACAGCTCTGCAAATATTGACAAATTTTTCCAAAAAGTGAAAATTTTAACTTTTGGTCTATTTTTGACCGATGTATTGGCGTAAATAGTCATCCTACAGTAAACTTGTGAGGAATGAAGTTGTAGGACATTTAATTACCTTCATTTTAAGACCATCGGGGGACCTGTATCTATCATAGATTTTTTTTAACTTACAGAAAACCAAAATAAGTAGAAACGCGGTTCGAGGAAAAGTTGAATAAATGTTGAGTTATTTGTGTAAAACTATGTAACTAGGTAGGGACTGAAACATTTCGCATACATTAAACATATTTAACTTAACATTTAAATTGAGAGTAGGTCATAAAATGAAATGCATTATAAATAATTAAGACAAAAAGTGGTTCATATGAGTAGGTATGTACAAGTTATAATACATGAAAACATTAACACTCTCACTAAAAAGTATTCAAGAATTTCGGCTTTCCATATTCTGGGGTTCTTTGGGGGGGGGGCTTCAGAGGACAGCTCACTTCCGCAATTAGGAGGGAGGTCTTCAGGGGTTAGAAATCCACGTCCTCCTCATCTAGCTCTCGATGGGAGGAGTGTTTGTGCACTTCTGCCTTCACAATGCTGCATAGAGCAACTAGGCCTGCCTTCCTGCATGAGTGGAACCGAAAATTTCCTGAACAGGATAAATTTTGAGGAGGAATTAGCTGCAGCCTGCATTATAGGGAAGCCAGATCCATGATGAGGTTGAATCAAATCATGACTGCTCTCTACGGAGGAGATAAACCTGGTTCATCCCACCCACCAAAGAAGCTACCAAGTTTCATTCCTTCCGTATCAAGTGCTAACTAGGTACAGGAGTGGGTGGGAGTAAAAAAAACCCTACAGAGTGGGGATGGGCAGCCTCAGATCAGGGTCGGCTCCCCATCCACGTGATGTTTCAAAAGCTTATCCTGCAAGTACAGGAAGGGTTGCTTTTCCAGGAAGGCATCAAGGCTCTATGCAAGCATTGTGAAGGCAGAGAGTGCACAAACACTCCTCCCATCGAGGAGCTTTACAGTTTACAGTACTTTTTGCAATGTTTGGCAAAAAAATTGTCCAATATGACTGGACTATACCGAAAAATGCTGGTAGACTAGCTCAATTTTTAGATCTGTAGTTCTCTGGAGCGTTGAAATTGTATATCCGTAGTAATAGTAGTAATTTTAAGGTTCTATTACTGGAGAGCGGCCAATTGTCATGTTGTCGCCTATTATTAATTTATATGTTCCTATAAAGTGATTTTCATTTTTCAACAATCAAGTAGAGTAATAGAGCTTACTGTTACCTCGGATTCAAGGCATTTGCCACAAATCCTACGATGTTGAAAATATCTTATTTTATTAAGAATTACATTTTATTTTGGTACTAATAAACATATTTTCTCTTGAACTCTCTCCATTTGAGAGGTAGTTGGTATTAACTTCTAGCCAACCCTATCGCCTCTCACGCATAGATGCTATGGTCTAAAAACTGGTCAAAAAGTGCCAAAAACCTTTTTTTTTTTTTTCGAGGTTTTTTTACTGACATAGACAACCAGAGTGTCGCCTCCTTGTAATTTTGGACGTAAAGACTGGGATTGATTTCATATCCGTGGAAATTCACGCGTATCGAATAATCTCGATTTCTGAACCTAAAAGTGACGCCCCAAACCTCACAATGACACAAACAATCATTTTCTTGTAATTTAATAGTAGTAAAGTCGATGAGATAGCTCCCAGACCAGTCCGAGCCCATTTGACTTAATCTAATTTTAAGGGTGAAAATGCTAAAAATAGGTGTATATTTCATTTTTAAATTTTGTTTTGACTATTTAGTAGTTAAGTCAAGTCGTGTTGTGGGGTGGGGGTGGGGGGAGGAGGGTTGTTCGGCTTCAAAAATTAAAAACCTTTGTGAAATAATTTGCAGGTTGTTTTTTAGATTTGGTATGAGTTGTTATTGTTGTTATGAAGAAGATAAGAGACGTTTACAGTAAATCAGGTACACATGTTAATAGTTAAAGAATGCGTGAAGTAAATTTTACCTCTCTACGACCATTTTTATGTAATTTAGCTATAATTTTCCATGCGTTGTAATATGTTTTAGAAAATCACTGGCTCGAGAGTGTTGATGAAGGAGTTCGAGGGTCTGGAGGAGTGTGATTCACAGACAAAAAGTGCTGTAGTGAATTTCAGTTTCTCTTTGAGCGTTGGTGATTTGGACCAAGCATTCAAAGCTATCCGAAACATAAAAAGGTGAAGTAATCAACTTATCCAATACCTGGATTTACCTAGATAATTTTATAGCAAGATGAGCGAACAGGCAGTTGTACTTCTACTGTTACTCCGTGTTAGTTTGGAATTACACAGAGATTTCTGCTTTGAAACCTTTTAACTTTTATTGTGACCGTAGTTTCATCATTATAAAGTTTTCTTATTCTCAACTCCACGGAATGGTTCGTCTATGGAACCATATTTTGATTAAACCGTGAACATTGTGTTCTTTGCTAAACGTTCAAATCAGCTAATAACCCCTATCTGGATCCCTTAGTCTTTGACCCCAATTTGGTGCAAATGGATTTACTTTCCTCTAAAACTCCCAAGTTTCTGTTGAATCCCATGCATATAAGTTGAATGTCTCAGTTTCTTGACTTATATCAATAAACTTTGCACGAGTTGACCTTTTATTTCACTCAGCACAAGTATAGTGCCTATGCATAACCTAATATTCAACTGTAGTAATTTGATGGTCGTTTTTCCGGACTATAGCTCTGCTGTGTGGACCAGCCTTGCTAAAATGTGCGTAAAAGGTAAAAGATTAGACGTGGCTAAGATCTGCCTCGGGCACATGGGCCATACAAGAGGGGTCGCTGCCCTCAAAGCTGTCGAGAAAGAACCAGAAGAAGAAGCTAGGTTGGCAGCACTGGCACTTCAACTAGGGATGGTGGTGAGAACTGATTACCTCCATTTTACCTTTCTCTAAGAACATCATTTTAAATTGTTTTTGTCCACCCCTTTTATTTTTCCAAATACTAACTGCAATGTTTCTATTCAAGAATGATGCTGAGCAGCTGTACATCAAGTGTGGCAGACATGACCTTCTCAACAAACTATATCAGTACACCGATCAATGGGACAAAGCTATTGAAGTCGCGCAAAAACAGGATCGCATACACTTGCGGAATACTTACCACAATTATGGAAAGTCAGTATTGAACAAAGATCCCTACTTAATTTCCTATTTTTCTGAAGTTAATAGTATTAAAGACTACAGTTTCTGATGCCTTGTGATTGAGAACTTTATGGGGCAGTGCACATTTTATCTCCTTTTAAACCAAAATGCCATTTGGATTACACGTTTCAACGTTTCTTGAACATATTTGTTTTCTGATTGATCCACGCTGCTTTTGTGGCTGGAATCAAAGGCTTCAAGCATTGTCCACTAGAAATATAGATTCAAAAAAGGACCAAAATTGAAAAAAATTCAAGGGCATAATTTTTTCTAATCAGTTAATGGGACAACAGTGAATAAGTGAAACAGATCTCAGTTCACAACTCGTCAACCACGAACAACATAGGCAACCCGCATATATAGTAGATAATTGTTCAATGGTTTGATCGCACTATTCAACACCCAGATGGTGGGAATTATCCTTCAAACCTATCTGGTTTGGTGTATGAAAATAACTAAGGTAACGGTACCGGTAGTGGCCACAGTTAAGAATTTTTTTCTTTAGTTTTGACAATTGTGGGCCAACAGTAGTACTGACTTTCTTCAGGACTCATTTAGAATATAGCCCGACTCTTCCCTAACATATCCATTGCCTAAAACTATCAAAAGAACAATTTTTTCTATTTTTTATTAATTTTTTCTCACACCTTTATTTTGATCTAGTAGTGGCCACATCAAATTACGAAATTTCCAGTAGTGGCCACGTGCATGTCTCAGTAGTGGCCACTTGACATTTTGCCCTCCTTACGTGTTTAATATCATTAAATTCAATACCAGATGAACAAAATTGATTCTATCCAGTAGAAGCTCTAGGATACAGCCCAACAAACGAGGAAACTAGGGACGGTCATATTGAGAAGTTTACCACAATTTCCAATGATGCTCTGCGCACTCCTAGTTCAACCTCTGACTACAAGATGACATGAGCTGTACCTCCTGCAAGTTTGAAACCACTAGGAGACCGGGAATCCTTATTTCTCAAATATAAACTTTAAAATGGCCACTACTGGAGCAGTGGCCACTACCGGTGCCGTTACCTTAGATTTTAGTTTACGTACTACAATTCAAGTATACCACATACGTATTGCTGTTGTATGGTTGAATACAGAAAAACCTTTGAAAAACGTCAATACTTTGTGTTTAGGAAGAAACATTAGGTACTAGATATTTTATGGAAGCAATTATGTACAGGTACAGTAGGTCTTTTGTATTTTATCAGTAAAACCTGAAAAGCGATTTTTTAGCACCAACTTTTCTATTAACATATCTAGCATTCTTGGGCAAATTCAAAATCCAACTGTTATCCAGTTATCTCGTTCTCCCAAAAACGTTTTTTATAAATACACAAATATTAGTAGGGGATTTGATTTGATTGTTTTAACCTTCATACAAGACGTATTTGCGGTATTTGCCAAATAACTGTATGGTTGTATTGTAGGTATCTTGAGTCTTCCGGGGATACAGAAGGAGCTGCCCACATGTATCAGAGAGCTGAAACGCACCGCCACGAAGTACCACGAATGCTCCTTGGTAACCTCAGTGCTTTGGAAAAATATATTATCGAAAGCAAAGATCCGTGAGTTAACACCTTTTACCTAATCACAAGTTTTACAAAGTAGAAAATATATTGTTTGCGTCGTAAAGCAACTTGAGATAACGTTAGTGCACATGTCTGCAAAACAGGTGTGGGCCATTTTTGAGATTCGACTCCCTTTTTAGTACCGACCTAGAAGATACCAGAGCGGGTAAATTTAAAACAAAAATGGATATCTTGCTGTATATCTGATTAGTAATGACGAATTATAATTTATTGAAACTGAATTCCTTTCACAACAATGTTTTGCTACAGTAGGTAATATTTGATTCCATTCTGTTCACTCAAGTTTTTTGAGGAATGAATAATAACTAAATTTAAAAACAAGTGGGTGTGGCACATAGCTTCCTCGTATCCATAACATGACTGTATAGATCATTGAAAATTATTATTGACTAAAGAACTTCGTTCAATCAAGCTCGAGGCTAAAACTTTATTTTCTCTTTATTACTCACGAGTACCATCTTTACATCAGTCCGAACAATCCCTGAAAATTTCATCGAAATCAGTCATGAACTCCTGAAGTTATGCGTGTAACAAGGATTTCACGTTTTCACATGCGCAGAGGCTACTATTGATCCGGGGGTCATGAAACTTATAGGGGGCCATCTACACCCCAACCCACACAATCCCTGAAAATTTCATCGAAATTGGTCGAAAAATCCCGGAGTTATGCGTGCAACAAGGATTTCACGCTTGCGCATGCACAGGGGTACTATTGATCCAGGGGTCATGAAACTCATAGGGACCATCTACACATCAAACCGAACAATCCCTGAAAATTTCATCGAAATTGGTCAAGAACTCCCGGAGTTATGCGCGTAACAAGGATTTCGTTTGCGCATGCGCAGAGACTACTATTGATCCGGGGGTCATGAAACTTATAGGGGGCCATCTACACCCCAACCCGCACAATCCCTGAAAATTTCATCGAAATTGGTCGAAAACTCCCGGAGTTATGCGTGTAACAAGGATTTCCCGTTTGCGCATGCGCAGAGGCTACTATTGATCCGGGGGTCATGAAACCTATAGAGGACCATCTACACCCCAACCTGCACAATCCCTGAAAATTTCATCAAAATCGGACTGTAACTTCGTGTAGTTTTGCCGTAACAAGGATTTGCTGACAGACAGACACACTGACAGACACGGAACCAAAATTGTTCAGAAAGGTGTAAAACGCGAAATGCGAGTGGAATTTTTGATTTTGGAGACAAAAAAATTTTCACATTCCGAAAGTGAAAACAATGCTTCCGCTACCTTGGTAGACTCGGAAGCAAAATGAAGTTGCCAAGAAACAGACTGGTGAAGACTACGTTGTTGACTCGATATCCAACGAGCTCCCACCACCGCTCACTGGTAACTCAATACATGCCTTTCAGGCTAGTCTCCACAATGAAATTCGACGAACCTACGTGTATTTATGCGCTCTTTTTGAGACGATGAAGGAAGAAGCAGAAGAAAAGAACGTTTTTGGGTCCGTAGGATTCCAGTTATAGACTCCTTGAGGGGCAGTTTCTTAAATCTTCGGGGAATTGAGAGAGCATCGGAATAAGTTCAAAATCTTACCTGCATACTCTTTTAAACGCGTATTCTATAATGCTGGCTTTTCAACGCTCGAAATGAAGTTTTCTTCGCCCATTGTCACAGTAGACAAAAACATAGAGAGATAGACGAAGTTGCCTGTGTGTTGGGGCTGGTACATAGAAATCAACTGCTGTACGTAGAAATCAACGTGACCCATTCCTCCCGGCGATTGTTTACTCAACCCGTCGAATAGGTCCCAACGCAATGTGTGATTCATTTCAACTTCTGTATTCCAAGCAGAAATGGTGGCAATCGAGGCAGCAGCTGCTGAGAGCCTTAGGAGGGGACACAAAAAAACCCACCTCCGCATCCTCTCAGACAGCCAAGTCTCGATATAAGCATTAATGGCACCAACGATATCTTCACGATTGGTTTGGGACTGCATGCAAACCCTTAATAACCTGGCAAAACACAACCGGGTTCGCCTGGAATGGGTGCCAGGGCATAAAGGAATACCTGGTAACGAGAAGGCTGACGAGCTTGCAAGAAGGGGCTCCCAAACCCCATTTGTAGGCCCTGAGCCGGCAGTTGGTATACCAAAAACCGCCTTCAGAGGGACCATCAACATGTGGGTCAACCAACAAACCACAAGTAGATGGCTCAATATTGAAGGACACGTCCACAGTAAACTCATGGTGGCGAAACCCAACACCAAAATTACTGATTGGCTACTAGGCAAAAACCGTAGGGAACTAAAAACTATGGTTGGCCTCATAACCGGCTTTGTACCCCTAAGGTTCCACCTACACCGCATTGGGGTCACACAAAGTACAACCCTGTGCAGGCTATGTGAGGAGACTGACGAAACGGCATCCCACATAATATTTGAGTGCCCAGCACTCGCATCTCGCAGATTTGAACTCTATGGGGCACAAACCCCAATGAGGTCCATTCAGAGCGAACAACTAATCAAGGGTCTCAAACCCCTCACCAAGGGGCTGAATCTCCTTGATTAGAAGCGAAACTCCCAGGAAAGTACAATAAGCCAATAGGCTTCCATGCTGGGGGCTCCCAAACCCCCACCCTGAGAGTTTTAGTTATCATCTACATCTGTGTGATTCATTTCAACTTGGTGAGGTGATGGAATGGTACAGTTGCCCCTTCCATTGAGCTGAACGCAGTGTAATGCTCCTCCTCGCTCAGAGGATGACCCAGACGCTTGAAGCCGTCTGATTCATCCCTGAAGGCAACGATTTCAAGAATCGGGACGGGCCAACTAACCATATCCATCACAACTTCCTCAAGGCAACTAAATATTTGCCTAGAAAAAGTTGACAGGGGGCCCTAAAGTCAACGATTAATATTAAAAAGTAAACTTTTTGCGATGAGAGAAGTTTGAAAGAATACGAGATGTCGAAGCTCGAGAAAAAAGTAAACTAATCGAAGTCTTTCGGAGAAATACTAAGCTATAACGTCCCCACGTACTTTGAGCAGTATAATTCTTTTTATTTATTTAATACGGGCAAGCCCAATACAACTAAAGAATTAAATTGCACATATATACAGATAAAGTATAGAGAACAGAGTTATGGTATGAATTTGTCCATGTTGCTTATTATTGTTTTTTTAATTCTTATCACTGGTTCTACGAAGATACCCATTTTGGGACACTCACGGAGGATCCGGTTCATCATTCGCGGCATTCTGGATAAAGGGCGGTTGTATAAATAATTAGTGGGAGAGAAAGATGTCCAGGAGAGATGTTGATTGGGCGACCCCAAGCGGAGGACAAGAAACTTGATCTCATAAAGCAGTGCAGGTGAGTCCACCAATCCCAGAAGAAATCTCACGTCCGACCAGAGTCTGCTAGCTGAGGGATTTAGCAGGTCATCTTCTGCAGCCAGCAAGTCGTAATCAAGCTCATCCTGTGCAATTTGAAGTTTGTAACCGACATATCTCAGAAACTTGCGATGAACTCTCTCGATCGGTCTAGTATGGGACTGGTAATACAAGTTCCAGACGACCGAAGCATACTCCAGAATTGGAATCACCAGCGCATGGTCATAATAGTCATTATAGACATCCTACTCATCCATTCCCTAATTTAAGTTGAATTATGAATTACGCTCTTCCAGGTTTCTATTGAAGTGGTGGGCTCAGTTCAAAGAAATGAAAGGCGACAAAGCAGTAGCTACCAAGTTTTACGAAGAAGCGAACGATTACATGTCCCTCGTGAGGATGATGTGCCATTCAGATGACGTGGAGCGAGCTGCCCAGATTGCTGAGAGTACCGGAGATCCGGCTGCCTGTTACTACTTGGCTGGGCGCTATGAAGCCATGGGCATGCTCCCTACGGCTGTTCACTTTTACACCAGAGCCACTGCTTATACTAACGCTATTAGATTGTGCAAGGTGAGTAAAATTATTATGGTTTGCATCATGATGTGATCGTTTATTGGTTAGATACTTAAGCTTTAAGCCAGGTACAGACAGTGCGAGGCTGCTCACCTCAAATGCCTCAGGACGCATGCTCGGACTGTGTGTACCAGGGATGCTTGCTACGAGCCGCTCGGGTTGCACTGCTCGAGGTGAGCGGAGAGCTTGTCGGTAAAACGGCAGTGCTCAACTGAGCCGTTCGTACTGTGTGTACCTGTTTGCATTTGCCTCAAGCCGAGCAACGCTATGGATGGAGAAGCGATTCACGTGATGGTGAAATTATACGAAAGTAAACGCGTTTTGTGGGAAATCTCGCTGGCACATTCGCGCGAAATTGGGTGCATCTTCTTCAAACCTCACATCTTCTAGGAGCCTGTTTCCATATTCGCACCGATTTTGATAGATTTTTTTGACCCACCAACGTCGCTTACGTCGCCTTTTTTCTTGTTTCTCAATAACCGTTGCCATCACAATGAATGCAATTTGCACGGTTATACGGGATGACGGCACCATATTGACTACTTTCCGTACTTTTGGGTGGTTCACGTGCTCGCACTGAGCATTCGTGTTTGCAATTTTCGTCAAAAGCGTTCGCCTCGCCATGTAGCGAGGCATTCGAAGCGAGCAGCCTCGCACTGTCTGTACTAGGCTTTAGAATATAGTTGTATTGTAATTTGTTGGGGCCTGGAAATAGTGATCTTGAATCCATTTTCTTCGATGCCAAAGAGCCCTTCTACGCCTGTGTTAAGCCAGCCTTCCCCACGAAGCACCACCAACACAAAACAACAATTTTGGATGCAAAATTATCACAGTATAATGGTAGGGGCCCTACCGCTGTTCACTTTTACAACAGTACCACTGCTTACATCAACGCTGTTAGGTTGTACAAGGTGAATAATTATGGTTTGCATCATGATATTATAGTTTGTTGGTTGGATATGTATGTTGTAGAATGTAGTTGCAGTGTAATTTGTCAGGCCCTGGAAATGGTAATTGTAGACCATTTTCTTTGATTCCAAGAGCCCTTCTACACTATGGCCTATACTAAGCCAGCCTGGCAGCCAAAGCCCCTCTAACGTATGAATGCAAAATGATCATAGTAGGCTCCCTACAACTGTTCGCTTTACATCAGAGCCACTGCTTACACAAACGATTTTAGATTGTGCAAGGTAGACATAATTATTATGGTTTGAGTCATGATATAATAGCTTGTTGTTTGGATAAGTAAGCTTCAGAATATAGTTGTACTGTAATGTGTGGGGGCCTGGAAGTAGGGATCTTGAATCTATTTTCTTAATGCCAGAGAGCCCTTCCATACTATAGCCCATGCTAAGCCAGCATTCGCCACGATGCCACACTAACGCATAATGCAAAATTGTCATAGTATAACAATATGGGGCGGGGCATGTTGCCTACAGCTGTTCATTTTTACGTCAGATCCACTGCTTACACTAATGCTACTAGATCATGCAAGGTGAACAATTATGGTTTGAATCATGATATAATATTTCGTTAGATGGATATATATGCTGTGGAATGTAGTTGCAGTGTATTTTGTTGGGCTCTGGAAATGTTAATCTTGAACCATTTTCTTTAACTCCAAGAGCCCCTCTACGCTATGGCCTATACCAAGCCAGCCTGGCAGCCGAAGCCCCTCTAACGTATGAATGCAAAATGATCATAGTAGGCTCCCTACAACTGTTCGCTTTACATCAGAGCCACTGCTTACACAAACGAATTTAGATTGTATTATGGTTTGAGTCATGATATAATAGCTTGTTGTTTGGATAAGTAAGCTTTAGAATGTAGTTGTAGTGTGATTTTTTTGGAATGTGGAAATACGAGGGTGAATCAAATATGGACCGGAATTTCTCTCATATGGCAATAAGAACGTCGGGCAGGGGCTCCCGTTGTTATCCATTGAGGGCGATGTCCCAAGGGCACGTCCATTCCATTCAATCTCGTCTTATCTGTTTTCATGACCAGATCACGATGATTGAGCAAGAGTTACTAGCCCAGGTTGCGCAACGCAGTATTATAAAATTCCTTAGCTGTGAAGGTTTGAAACTACCAGAAATCCTTCGATGACTTGAGCCACAGTTCAGGGAAAAGTTGACTGAAGACAAGTCAAAGCAAGCGAATATGAAGAGGAGGAGAAAGCCAGAACACGCCTCTCAGCTGGAAACGTCCTCTCCACAGTCTTTTGGGATTTCACAGAAGTCTTTCGTATTGACTTTCTTCATGAACATTGCACAGTTAGTGCAACCTACTACTGCCAGTTATTGGATGAGTTAAAGCCTGCTTATCGCCCGAAAAGACGTCACTTTCTTACCAGAATAGTGATTTTGAGGCATGACACTGCCCCCCTACACAGCCAACTCGGGAAAACTTGAAAAAATTCACTGGGTCACACTAGAACACCTTCCTAATAGTCCAGACTTATCCACTTTTAGCCATCACATGTTTGTCCCGTTGAAAGACGCACTGGGAGGGGCAAGATTTAAGCAAAGTGCAGCTGTTGAGGGCTTCGTGCGCAACTGACTGGAAACACGCCCCACTTCTTTTTTGAAGATGGCATCAACAAAACTTCCGATTCAATGGGAAAAGTGTGTTTCAAAACGGGAGATTATGTTGAAAAATAATACGTAAATTGATCGTTTTTATCTTGTTCCGATACATTTTTGAACAAAAATTCTGGTTTATATTTGATTCACGCTCTTAGTAATCTTGAATCCATTTTCTTGAATGTCAAAGAACCCTTCTACACAATAGCCTACGCTTTTGCTTGGCCCGATGCGCCGCTAATACATGGGGCAGAGTGACTTTGATAAGACTGGGATGACTGCTGCATGTACAATGTGGCTGGCAATTGCCTCCATGGCGGTTGTCAAAGGGCATGGCTCAATGTGTGGATTCCAACAATGAGCTATAAATTTGCACTGGCCATTGTGTAGTGGCTGCTCAAAGTTTTGTAGATGAGTTTCGACATTTGGTGTGTTAAGGACAAGAAAAATAGAAGACATCCTTCTCAAAATGGTCTGCCAAATTTGATGCTTATTGCACATCAATCATAAAACATAAGAATTGTGCTGTTGTAAAAAAAACAGTATTGCTAAAGTGTTCTTCTTATTGTTACGAGTACATACTTTTGTGGATTATTAGTCAAAAGTGTAATTGCCGGTTTCCCTGTAGGAGCAAGGATTGGAGGATCAACTGTGGGCACTATCCCTCTCGGCGGGAGCCAGGGAACAGGCAGAAGCCGCGAAATACCTCGAAACTGTTTCTCCAGACAAAGCCGTTCTCCTTTATCACAAATCCGGCCTCTTCCACAAGGCCCTGGATTTGGCGTTCAGGTATATGCGCTTTAATTATGAAATGTATGGTGGTGTCTAAGTCAGTGGTTCCCATCCTGGGGCGATCGCCCTCAAGTGGACGATTTGGGTTATCAGGGGGGCGATAAATAATTTTGGGGGATTAGGGGGGCGATGAGTATTCAAAGGGTGAAAAATGAAAATAGTACTGTACAGTTGAAGTTGCCGGGCAGCCTTCGAAAAGGCAACATAACATCACCCTCCCATCATCATCATTTTTTCACTTTTAACTGTGAATTTTCTTAATTTATCTTCTTTGTTCTTGAAAAAAAAAAATCTATAAAAAATGTATACATTTTACGGCTGGAGCAAAAAATCTGAAATTTTCAGGAAAAGTCAATATTGGTCCTCCAATGCCCCAATTCTTTAGCCAGCTCTCTCACTTAATTTAAAGTGCCCTTCAAGGGTTATCAAAGTTTTGTAAAATCCCTAAAAACCTCCAAAAAAAACCAAGGCGGCCTAAATGTGGACTTTTTTTGAAGAACTTTCCATGAGGAATCGAATGAGCCCCTCCCCAGGTCTGTAGCTCAAACCATTCCCGATGTATGGCGTGATCTTATGCTGCCAACATTTGCATCCACATTTGCTACATCACTAGGTTACTGCGATCAAAACAAAACCAACAGCGGTTTTTTTTCCTTTTTAAATCGCAGTAACCTAGTGATGTAGTGAATGTGGATACTGGAGTGAACTCCTAAAAGGGTTTATAGCTGATACACGGGTTGAAGCATTCTGATATGCATGAAACGCTGCAAATTTTTCCACTGGGGTTTATTATTCAATTTCATCCATTTGGCTTGCATTCATAATTTGAATTTCTACTAAGCTTTGGAGTGTGCGTATTTCACAGGTGATAGAGCGATTATTGAACTTCAGGAGATATGCATTGAGCACGTAAATCGGTTCTCAACCAAAATACCTGTTTGGATTGATCAGTTGATCATATTTGTGTGCCTCCTATAACAATAAACCCCAGTGAAAGAATTTGCAGCCTTTTTTAATTACACTCTTCAACTGTACATGTGTGTCCCTAGATCGAATATTGAAATGTTTCCTCACTCTACGGATTTCAACAAAGCTCTGATTCTCAAATTTAATAATATCCTTTCCATTGGTCTTCAAATTGTGAAACCTTTGGAATGCTGGATACATAGATTCAATAGAAACAGGAAAGATGCAACAATCAAGACTAGCGTTTCTTGTTATGTCAAGCCTTCAATGTTGCTTCAGTAAAAAATCATTTGTTGCTAAAACGATGGCAGGTAGGTGTCATTTACCATGTGACCCCTCCATTTTATTAACACCCTACAGCCCATCTACCTTGCTGGTCTTTTAAGCAACGATTCTCATCTCCCTCTCTCCCTAACTTCCATAGCAATGAGATTGGGATGAACTTAATGATTTGTTCTTAATGACTTGTTCCAGGTATAATCAGTATGATGCAGTTGAGTTAGTCGCTTCCGAATTGACCGCTGAAGACGACAAAGAATTGTTAATGAAGTGCGCTGACTATTTCATTGAACAAGCGCATTTCGAGAAAGCTGTTCATCTCCTCGCAATAGCAAAACAAGTGGGTGCATCCTTCACGTTATTTTGTCTAAGAATAAGTCTTTCCAATGACTAAGAATCGAAAATTTGGGCTTACGATCCTCAAACAGTACAAGCGAAGAAATTATTAACAAAATTAACATATTTCACTGACACGTACCTTCTACCAGAACTACCTTCTGTACTTTAATTATCCTCTTGATCTATAGTAGAACTTGTATTTCTAAATGGGGAAATAAACAGAATATTCAATTTCAATTAGAATTATTTCTGTCTTAATTGCCAACAGATCATAAGGGTTTGAGTTTCCACTTGTTCATTGTGTTTATCTTGAAACGATGGTCTCGTGTTTGTTTTTAGGATTATTCCTTTTTTATTTTCGTTTTGAATAACAAACCTTTTTTGAGATGAAAAAATTAACTGGGCAATCTGTATTGATTATGTTTTGACAAAAATAAGTCAATTTCAAAAGTTTACTAATTAATCCGAAAGTAAGGACCCTGAAAAAATGTCATCGCTTTTAACTCCAGCTACGAGATTACGAAACGGCGCTTTAAAAATCAAATATCATCCGAAAATGGTTCTGAAATCTTACCAGCGTCATCAAAGTACCCCTGAAAAAGAACATTTTTAAGATGTGATTTTTGGAACCTTTATATCTAAAAAAAAATCACTCAATAGGTGGTGAGCTGTCTTGAGAACTTTCAATGATATTTTATTGTTCGTCTATTTGAATAGGTTTAATTTGCATTGTGAAGCCCACTGGGTTGGTGAGGAAAGTCTCATTGCCGAGCTCTGGTTGTCACGGACAAAGCGCTCCTGGCGGCAACTTGTGCAACAGAACTACATCAACAGAGATTATCAGTTCATCCATCTAGACCAGGGACATCCTAAAAACTATCGACTGAGCTAGAAAACGCGTTAAAAACTTATTGTGTGTGATTTACATTGCAGTTGAAGAGGAGTGGGGAAAATTGATGATAAACTTCAATAAGAAACTCTGCCAGATTGAGTTATAACACACAAGTTGCCGCCAGGAGCGCTTGGTCCGCGACCACTGGGTCAAAATACTGACACTCTCCTGGGTTGATGTACTAAGTCTCAAAGATGCAAATAACAAATTGTATCGTCATTTCTATGTCGTGTGACGAAGGAATAGGTTAAACATCTACTGGTATCTTGTTGATCAGTGAAACTGTTTGTGTAGAGTGATGTTAATGAACTTGAGTTAACAAACGTGATTGATACATCCTTTAGTGAATCGATACTGATCTACCAAAAAAGTATTGCTATTGGCTCGTTATGAATGCATAACAGAGGAAATACCGGTGTTATGTGTAAGGTTTTTAAAAAATAGGAATTTGCAGACTTTTTCCAGTTTGTCACCTCTGACTATGGATAACATAAATCAATTATTCCTACCCATCTCCAAATTATCTAATAAATTAATGTTCCCCCTTGTCTTCTCTTGCAGTACGAGTCAGCTATCAAAATAGCGTGGGAGCATAATGTGTTGCTCAACGACGAGTTAGCAGAGAAGTTAAGTCCGCAAGAAGGCCACGAGAACAGGAACGGGCTGCTGGAAACGCTTGCAGACTGCGCCTTAGCTCAGGCGAACTATCATTTGGCTACTAAGAAATACACTCAAGCTGGTAACAAAGTAAGAAGGCAATTGTTCCATTAATTACTGGTAGGATTTTCAGGTGGTACTCTGGATTGTAGTGGGGTCGCTTTCTGGTAAATTGTGGAGATGAGGCGCTTTAGGGGTATTGAAGTTTCTAGTGACCACCACTTCCCTCTCAAACACACTGGAGAGGATTAAGAGCTACTCAATTCCCTCCCCGAATAAGAGGTAAAAAGCTTCAGTCCTCTCCTGTTTCAAAGTCTTCGCCGTATCAAGTTTCTCCTACCATGCGTCACTACAAGTGTTTGGTTTTCGCATTTCCTGTGGCAGGACTTCAGGTTCAGGAAATTGCTTAAATTGGACCTTGCAACCGAACTACCAGGAAGAAGCGGTCGAAATAGGAATCTGTCTGCACCACATTTTCATGCTACCATTTGTAGGTCTGTGCGAAAAGAGGTGACATGCCCCGTGAATCTTGGCTGAAGCAGCCAAGTTTCAAAGGCAACTTGTTCACATTTGTCAGGTACCTACACGCCAATAATGTCGTGACTGGCAGAGTTCGCTGCTCCTGTGTGGACACCCCAAACAAGTTTGACTCAAACATGAAAAAAACGTCTGCCAAGTGGGTGTGGCACATAGCTTCCTCTTATCCATAACATGATTGTATAGATCATTGAAAATTATTATTGACTAAAACTTTATTTTCTCTTTATTACTCACGAGGACCATCTTTACATCAGTCCGAACAATCCCATCGAAATCGGTCTGCAATTTCATCGAAATTTCACGTTTGCGTCAGAGGAACTACTATTGATCCATTAAACTCACAGGGGACCATCTACACATCAAACCGAACAATCCCTAAAAATTTTATCGAAATTGGTCAAGAACTAACAGAGTTATGCTTGTGGCAAGGATTTCACGTTTGCGCATGCGTAGAGGCTACAATTGATCCGGGGTTCATGAAACTTATAGGGGACCATCTACACATCCCTGAAAATTTCATCAAAATCGGACTATGACCTGAACAAGGATTTGCTGACAGACAGACATACACGGAACCAAAATTGTTCAGAAAGGTCTAAAAAGCAAAATGCGAGTGGAATTTTTGATTTTGGAGACAAAAAAATGTTCACATTCCAAAAGTGAAAACAATGCTTCCGCTTCCTTGGTAGACTCGGAAGCAAAAAACCTGCAAAGAAATCAAGGTTGAAAAAGGAAAAGGTGGAATTTGACTTGGGAAAGATTGTTTGGCTTGGAATTACTTCCCAGTATGTTTATTATTCGAGAAAAACTAACTCTTCAGGATCATAATTACAGTTCAAATGTTCAGCATTAAAAAAAAAGAGGTTTCTGTAAATATTTTAACTTTAACTCCATTTCCAGAACACTTGCTGGAAGTTTTCAAATATCTGCTTTTGGTGTCCAGCACCTTCTCAACCAGTAAGCCCGTGTCCTACGTGAGCGGGTGCCGCGTGATACCAGCGGGTCGGGCGTGTTGAGCGTTTACCGAGGGGCGGGCGATTTTTCCGATCAAACCATGACAACTGAGTTGAGCGTCCTACGTGCACACGCTCTAGCAGAAATCGCTAACACACGCGGCTCGAAATCAAATCGGTTTGATTTTTCCCCGCTCTACCCGCTACAAACGCGCGTGTTCTTTGTCAAGTTGTTTATTTATCTTGTGTTCCCCAAGTTGTTTATCTTGTTTCAATAGTGTGATTTATCTTGTTTCAATAAGTTTGCAAAGAAATGTTGGAGCAGCTGATAAACGAAATTAGAAAACGACCCTCATTATGGGACAAAGGGAACCCTAACTACAAAAATAGAATGAAGAATCGAAGCTGCTGGGAGGAAGTCAGCAAGGTTATGAGAATTCTTTGTTATGAAGAGAGTTTGTTATTTCCAATCTTGTGTAGGATCTGAAGAGATCTCTGCTGTTCCTGAGCTCTGTGTAGAGGTGGTGGAATTCCCCAAACTCTGTTCGTGAGTTATAAATTTCGTGGGTCGTTTGCCTCTGCAATCGTCTATTAGAAATGTAATTAATCAACGCTGGACTGGATGAGGCCAACAAAAATCGTCTTCGATTAAAAAGTTCAGAAGAAACACTCATATTGGTGAAGAATATCGTTGGAAAAAAGCGTATTCGAATGGCACGGTAACCTAACTAAAACGCGCTCTCCTCCATTCGCGGCATCGCCCGCACATAGGGCACTAGTGGCGTTCCCGCTGGTAACGCTGAAATCTCCCGACTCCCGCTCACGTAGGACGGGGCCTAAGATGCTTTAGTAATCTGATGGCTCTCAGTGATGCTGATTGTACGCATGGCTAATCCAAAAAGTTATTATACTCTTTACTACAGTAACAATGTTTATTTGTTATTTGATTGAAGGCTTACGTATTAGCCAGGATGGACCTCACGTATGGGCTATGGTTATTTTCAGAATCACTGAGGTCTGTAGTCTAGCTGGGTATTCGCGTCGCTCTGGAGACCACCCATCCCCATACCGCTTTGTTCGTACCCCGTCGCTCGAATATTGTACTTGCCCAGTTTCGGGAGCTCTTGAGGTAAATCGTACACCTCCGGCACGGGAACGTCGGAGGGTCGAGTCCGACACAGGAAAGCTTTCAACAGATAATCCATCCGTCGCTTCGGGAATTCGAAATTGTTCGGGTCCGTGGGTTCGTCCGGGAGTTCGTTGTCTTTCAGGGTTCGAAGCAGTAGGACCTGCAGAGTGTGTCGCTCCTTTTCAAGCTCTGTGATCCTGTCTTTAGTGTCTTGTATGTTCTGAAGGGCATCGTCCACGTTAGCGGTTTCCATCGGCTTACCACCCAACCCCAAACGTAGCAACTCCTTAGCGTTTTCTTGAGGACCCGGATTAGAAAATATCATGTAAAGCGTTCCTAAATAAAATCAAAATCTGTAAATGGTATGCAATGCCAAAATCGTCTAAGTAAAAATACGAATAACGATGTAAAGAAAGTTAACCACTATTATTTCTCTAGTACATGACACGTTATTGATCCTAATTACTGAATCAGAAACAGAAGACAACATTAATATCGGTCATAAATTGAATCCTAAACCTATATTCGTCATTAATTGATAGTTAATTTAGTAACTGAAACGCGAGTAATTGTTCTGGTTCAATTTACAATAGGAGTTATGTCTTGAACATATTAAAAACGTACTAAAAAAAACCTTACCTCCAATCCTAAAATCGTTATTTATGGGCAAAAACGATTTTTCTTGAAGGATTTCAAATACGTCCATGTTGCACGTTGTGTATTATCACGTGATAATGTCTGTTTCGTATTTTCACTGCATTTTGATCAAATCGTCAACGAAAAATCAACATGACAAGCCTTAGAATTGTTGTTCAACATTTTTTTAACGGAAATAGGCAAATGTGGTGTCATTTCCTAGTGATTTTGGATAGCTTTCAAATCCAAAGCAAATAATCGCGATTTGAGCGGAGTAAACCCCACAAACCTCAAAATGACAAGAGCAATCACGCATTATTCAAAAAATAAGAAACCCACGTTGTTTGGCCCAAAATTATTATCATCGATTTTAGAGGGCTAGTTAACTAAAACCAGTACGACCTTATTCGCTTTACATTTTTGTTAAATCAAATCATTTATTTAATTGTTTATTGCTAATTTATTGTTGAACTATGATCGACAAAGATTTAGATATGTCATTGAAATTGTTCAGTATTCCTATGAATATTTTCCAATATCAGTGTGTGAAAGCGAATCCCCACTACTATCCCAACGCGAATTGAGGGCGAAGAGGTCACAATCAAACAGACAGTTACATATCTGGGCGTTACATTGGATACCAAAATCACATTCTGGGTACAAATTAAAAAAACAACTGGCAAGGCAGCACAGACAAACAACAGCTCTCAGTGAGCTTTTGCGAAACAGAAATGGGTCGAGACCACGCAAGCGTCGTCTTATGATGAGCGTTGTTCAATCTATTCTCTTGTATGGCGCAAAGGTGTGGGCAGACGCCTTAAGCATAGCCTGTTACCGCAAAAGAATGGTAGCAGTCCAACGAAGAGGAGTGGTTGGGATTGCGTGAGACTACAGAACAGTTTGAGAACCAGTCAAACTTGTACTCACTGGCTGCATTCCTATTCAACTGTTGGCTACAGAACGAAAACGAGTGTTTGACAGACGGGAAGAAGGAGAAAGAACTCACATTTCCAAAGAAGAGAGGGAACACAACATGGCAAGATGGCAAGAAATGTAGACCAACGAGTGAAGAGAGAACCAAGTCCAAAAGTGGTTAGAGAGAGAACATGGATTCTTAGCACGGGTCCTCTCAGGACACGGGCTATTTTACTCCTACCTTCACAGAATGGGGAAAATAGACGATCCACCTTGTAAGAACTGTGATGGAGGAGATGATTATGTGTTTCACACATTCTTCCTGTGTAAGCAGTGGGAAACACAGAGAAGACGCCTGCAGGATGTGCTGGAAATACCAGCTCAGGATATGACACCGGGGAATATAGTTGCCAAAATGCTTAAATGAGGGGAGGATTGGACCTCTGTAGTTGTCTATGTCGAAGGCATCCTGCAGAGACCACCCAAGAATGGGAGAGACATAGGAGGCTATCTATGGACAGAGAATACTAAATACATCCCAAGGACTTGGCCTGAAGGAATGTGTTAAACAGTTCCAGGCCGAGTTCCAACGTGGGAAATGGAAGGTGAGGTTTCAGTGGATTTGAATCCTACATAACTCGAAGAGCAGTTCCTTTTGGGTATCTCACGAGATCTGATTTCCACCTTAAGATCTTAAAGACTTCACCTCACACGTACATCGTTCTTTTAGAATGAGCTAAAATGTCGATGCTTCGTCATCTCCCAAGCGATTACACTAGTTTACCACTTGTTTCGAACATTTGTTGATGGTTAAATGTACCCATCAGTCAAGAATGCCTTGTGATATCTCTATGTTTCACTATGCTCTCTGAATGATACCTGAATCAGATTTCATGACCATGGGATGGTAGGCACCTAATATTTCCAATATAGAATCATTTTTAAACTACAGAAATTTCAATCTGTGCTTTCCCTGCTCCTTACCAATTAGCATCTCTGAAATGCCGTTCTGGTCTAAATACTCTACGAAAGCTCGATTAGCTTTCTCTTCTTGCTGCATCATCGCCGGCAGCCGTTCTATGTCTGGTTGAGGTAGCCTGCAAAATTTGTCCAACTCGAAGATGTCAATGGGCAAGTCCCCGCCAGGCCCAATGTTGAAGATGTTCTTCAACGCCCCTCTGATGGGGCTTCGGTCCACCTTGAGGGCTCGCAATCTGGCCAATTCACGTTCGCGTTCCTCTTCCGCTTCCTTTCTCAGCGTTTCTCTTTCCTGCTCCAGTTCATCTGCTGTTTTCATGTGTTCTTCTTTCATCATGAATATGTGCCTGTACGTGTCTTCTGCTCGCGTTTTCTCAAGCCTTTGCAGGAAATCCGAACGGGGACGCCTTTGAGTACCTTGAAAATGAAAGTGCACTCGTTATTTTCCATTTCAATTTATGATTTTCCATCCATTCTCTCGCTACTCGTGATGGAATTTTCAGCCGGTTTTTGTCTTCATTTTCTGTTTGATTAAGAACACATTTCAGTTATATGTTTTTTTCCCAGATATTGTTCTGATTTTCAATGACTAATGGAGGACGAAATACATTGTTCTATTCACATTTATTGTATTCCTAATTGAATCGCTTGTTTCAGAAACCCATTAAACCCCAGGAATTGCAAAATCGATTTTTTTGCATTTTCAGGTATTTTGGAGGTAGGCGCGTATGTTACAACAGGAACTCCGTTACAACGGGATCTCTTTGCCGGTTTTTCATTGTCTTGGAATAAGCATTGGTTATAGAAACCCACTTAGCTACAACACATAGATGCTTGATGTACCTATTGCTTAACAACTTTTCGTCAAAAAAACGCTGCAAATTCTTTCACTGGGGTTTATTATTCAATTGGCTTGCGTTCATGATTTGAAATTCTACTAAGCTTTGGAGTGTGCGTGTTTCACTGGTGATAGAGCGATTATTGAATTTCAGGAGATATGCATGGAGCACGTAAATCTGTTCTCAACCAAAACAGCCAAGCCAATTGAATAATAAACCAGAGTGCAAGAATTTGCAGCGTTTTTTATGGTTATCAGAATGCTTCAACCCGTGTATCGGCAAAAAAGCCTTTTAGGAGTTCACTCCAGTATCCACATTGCTACATCACTACGTCACTAGGTTACTGAGAGCAACACAAAAACAATAATAAACCGAAATAACGCAAAGTTGTCACCATAAATCGGGCCATAGATCGAGAATGGTTTGACCTACGGACCTGGGGAAGGGCTCATTCGATTCCTCGTGGAGTGTTCTTCAAAAAGAGTACAAATTTTTGACTTTTTTGAGCTTTTTAGGGATTTTACAAAACTTTGACAACCCTTAAAGGGCACTTTAAATTAAGTGGGAGTGCTGGCTCAAGAATTGGGGCGTCGCCGGACCAACATGGATTTTTCATGAAAATTTCAGATTTTTTGCTCCAGCCGTTTGGGAGAAATCGTGCGTACGGCGGACGGACCGAAAAATTTTTATTGCAGATTCGGATTCTACACCCCTTGAAACGTAAACCATGAAATTTTCAGGAGGGGTTAGAATTTTTTTTTCAAGAGCGATTACAATGGTTTATTATTGAATAATAAACGAATAGATACTTTAAAGTCACTTCAGTAGTTTTAGCATGGAACACGCTTTAGCCTTGGACTAACTAGCCAGAAAATGTCAAGTGGAACGCAGGAGGGGATCGCGAGATGGGTGACGCGGTATATTATAATTTACAATATACTTAATTAGTGTACCTATAAACGCTTACATTGTAAGATAAAAATAATGTACTTCTTTTATGGGAGTTAGTGATCAGTCATCATAAGTTCTATAATCCTTTATAGTTCTGCGAGAACCTGAGCTGCCAGTCCTCATTTACAAAATCAGTCTATTAGCATTATGACGATAGATATATTTTAGTCAGTAGACCACGGAGATCAGCAATATTAGGGCACGTCCGTCACATAGGTAAAGCTTAACACTTTCAACGCGTGATGTCATGTGACATCATGACGATTTTTGTCATTGACGGGTGATGTCATATGACATCATTGGCTCTTCTAGCTGTTCCTAACTTTGAAAATCCTGCCTGAGTACCTGGCTCCGTCTAGAAACCTCATGAGGTGGTATTTCTCTTCATTAATTCCCCACGTGCAATATATAATGCTCGAATGCTAGAATCGAGTGGAATTGACGCTTTTGCCCTTTTTTAAAATAAGTTTAAGCGTTCAGTCTCACTTTTCGGTACTCGTATTCCTGGCCACCTGACGAACTTCGTTCTCGGCATGTACCATCCGTCCAGCCATCGGTGCCTCCTTTTGACTTCTGGTTTTTGAACTTCAGTTGTTGCCTCTTCGGTTGGTTTCGCCTCTTCTGCAGTCAGTGAAGCTCCGCTCAGCTCTTCGCTGGCCTCTCCCTGAGAGCTCTCCTCCTGCTTTTCTTCCTCTAATGGCCCATCTGCTGGAAAACCTGAAAACCGTCAATCCATTACCATACCATTCTAACAGTGCCTCAAAAAGAAAACATATGACTCAGAACATTACTATTTCTATTTTAAATGACTGTTATATTAAATTGCGGACAATTACCGTTTATGGTTCGTAAAATCAAGTGCTTAATTAATTATTTGAAGTGGTGCAGGTTTAGGGTGAACTTTCTACTGGGTACTACCAACTAAGGATGTTGGTGCCAGAGTTTGTCAAGTTTGTATCAAAACTCACATGTTGAGACTCATTATATGGGTACAGGTTCCTAGTGATGCTGTGATCCTGTGCAAATCCCATGGGCTGGGGTATGCACAACCACTGCCACCACGAATTAAATCTCAATGTGGGGGCTGGTGGCACTGTGGCAGCTGATTCTGCTGGTGTGCCAATAGTGTAAGGCTCCCTCCAGCCCTTGGTATCAGTTTTGAGATGAGAGATTACCATGTTACTGGACTTTCCATTGTCTCCAGCTACCTAACTGGGTGGCAGGCTCAAGGGTTGGAACTTTGTACCTACCATCTAACTGCTCTACTTCCACCTGGATGAGGACAGTCCCACTCAAGCTCAGTCCAAACATTATGGATATGTGGAGAAGGGAGACTCCCATGTGGGAGCTTAGCAGTGCCCATGAGTGGGCAGGCTGTTTGCACCCAGCCAACCAGAGGTGAGGCCTTGGTAGATGCAACTTGACCATTGCTACATCTCCTTGTTATATGATAGCAGACTGTGGTTACAAATAAAAACGGAGTAAGATAGAACGTTGTCTATATTTCCACGAAAGTAAAGCGTTACACAGTTAAATCGATTTCGACGGTTAAGTCATCATCAGTAACAAATATGAACTGAAAGAAAAAAACAGAATCAAAATCTTCTTTGGGTACGGTTAAAGATAAAATTAACGTTCAGGATAAAAGTGGGGTTTATAAACTAAAATGTTCATGTGGGCTTGAGTACTGTGGTCAAACTGGTAGGAAATTTAGGGAACGAATTAAAGAGCATGAAAAGGATTTCAGGGACAACAAAGGTGATTCTGCCTTTGCAAGTCATCTGAATGAATCCAATCATGGTTTCAGTTTTGATCTGACGAACGGGCAATATGTAGAATTTCCTCACTTATGCCCAAAGGGAGGTATGTTGGATGTGCTAGAAAAATTCGAAATTGTTAAAAGTGATAGGTCAGGAAAATGTTTAAATGATGTCATCCCTCAAAATATTTCACCATTATTGGGTTCTTTTTTGCAATAAGTTTGGCTCCGCCTTTCCATAATGATACTGTTTGTGCCCCTTTCACTTTGTAAGCCTTGAGTGGCATTGGTTGGTCCTCCCCGCCCCTTTCACTTCCTTGAGCCAATAGGATTCAATCTCCTCTCACTCGATCCTATATAAGATATGCTTTCTGTGATGTACTTTCAGTTCATGTTTGTTACTGATGATGACCTAACCGTCGAAATCGATTTAGCAGTGTAACTCTTTACTTTCGTGGAAATATAGACAACGTTCTATCTTAATCCGTTTTTATTTGAAATGGGTTTCCACAACTTCGTCGCGAGTGACTTAGTCCGTATCTGTGGTTACAAATCAAACTCTCTCTCTCATAGTGACTGTACTGGCATCCTTTCTCTCAGATTGCACCTATAGGCGGGTCTTTTTCTCTCCATTCAACCCTTTCCCTCTTTCTTTTGCCAGCCCCGGGAGTGTAACTGATGACAATAGTTCCCCATTCTTGATTCTTGAACATCTGCCCCTGAGCATGAACATTATACTGCCAGGGATTATCCTGTGAGTATTGCAGGCATACAGTCTCAGCCCTCAGAAGGGGCAACTAGGCCATTCAATCACCTCAAAATGGTTGAATGATTGAGCGTGGTTACCTGGAATGACTCTGTATTGCGACATTCTTTTGGGGCGTACTACTCTCTTCCTCGTCCAGACCTTACGTTTCACTCCTTCTGGTCTAACCCATTCTTTAGGCGGTGGCTGCTCAGGTAATCTTTTCTTCATCAACTCATGTAATGTTTCTGGATAGTCTTCTGGTTTGGAGTCCAGGAGCTTCCTGAAATCATTGACATTTTTGCATGTGAGGATCAAAAATGTCCAAGATCAGACATGTACATTTATTCTGGCAATTTACCAAGATTCTCTTTGATGCTTACATTGATTCTAACCATAATTGTGAAGTTTTCTATGCACTGTTTCGCAAATTTCGCACTATTTCACCCAATTTGGGTCCTGTGTATGGGCAGTGGAGGTTTTTGTTTATTAACGACTATAATCAACAAGTTGTAATAACACTCATTAAACAAACTGCTACGTTCTAATACCGTAATGCCTCGTCGTTGATTGAGATTCCGGGGACCTCGTAGAATGGGTTTCTGAAAACGGGGCGATCTCTGTCCTGCGCCGTTGGCCAGATGTCAGCCCCTTTCTCCGGCTGGTCCACAATGTCGTGGGATTCTCTCAGAGCCATTTCGAATTTCACAATACTAAAATGGATGAAAAATCAACTATACAATAACGAATTAAGATCGGTTAACTAAATTTCTCTCATCTAAGCACCTATAAGTTATCTTAGCATCACTATGAGCATTCGGGCAATGTTAGTTTTGTAAACAGATCCCCAATGTGTTCGCTGTTTGCAATGGAGTGTAATAATTTTCAAGATGGATTGGATTTTTGATGTGTAGGTAACTTTTCTTTAATTGTTACTGTTGTGTAAGTTTGATAATATCCACATCGTGCTGCTGAAAAAATTAATATCTGTTATGAGAACTATCAACTTACCAATCTCAATAATGTACAATTGGTCTAACGTAAGCGTAGGTGCATTCTCTCTGCGTACAAAATTCACTTTGTATCTGATGCACTTACTGACTTTCAGAATTTTTTTCATTTTCCTTTCGTCGTTTTTCAAGTAGTTCAGATGGCGTTAACTTTGACGTTCATGTCTTAAAAGTTATGTGATGTTCATGTCTTAAAAATACACAAGTTCCTCGCTTTTTTGTAACTTAAGTTTAATTGTGTAATTTACGTTTCAAAGGGTGTAGAATCCGAATCTGCAATATAAATGTTTCAGTCCGTCCGCCGTACGCCGTACACACGATTTCTCCCAACGGCTGAAGCAAAAAAGCTGAAATTTTCAGGAAAAATCCACGTTGGTCCGACGACGCCCCAACTCTTGAGCCAGCTCTCTCACTTAATTTAAAGTGCCCTTTAAGGGTTGTCAAAGTTTTGTAAAATCCCTAAAAACCTCAAAAAAAGTCGAAGCGGCCTAAATTTGTACTCTTTTTGAAGAACACTCCACGAGGAATCGAATGAGCCCTTCCCCAGGTCCGTAGTCAAACCATTCTCGATCTATGGCCCGATTTATGGTGCCAACATTCGCGTTATTTTGGTTTATTATTGTTTTTGCGTTGCTATCATTAACCTAGTGACGTAGTGATGTAGTAATGTGGATACTGGAGTGAACTCCTAAAAGGCTTTGTTGCCGATACACGGGTTGAAGCATTCTGATAACCATAAAAAACGCTGCAAATTCTTTCACTAGGGTTTATTATTCAATTGGCTTGCGTTCATAATTTGAATTTATACTAAACTTTGGAGTGTGCATGTTTCACAGGTGATAGAGCGATTATTGAATTTCAGGAGGCACACAAATATGACCAACTAATCAATCCAAATAGGTATCTTGGTTGAGAACAGATTTACGTGCTCTTTGCATATCTCCTGAAATTCAATAATCGCTCTATCACCTGTGAAACACGCACACTCCGAAGCTTAGTACAGATTCAAATCATGAACGCAAGCCAATTAAATAATAAACCCCAGTGAAAGAATTTGTTGCGTTTTTTCTTAGGCATCTTAGGAGGTTTTAGCCGTTTTCAGGCTTTCTAGACCATAGTGCAGCGTTTGTTTTACAAAATATTGCCGCACCAGCAAAGACCATTAACCTGGAAACAATTAAATTCGTAGACCCCACTTCCATAATCAGTTGGAAATAAAAATCAGATGAAAGCTGAGTGGTTTTGACGAGAATGATTTGACACGCGAGTCTGAAATCCTTCTTACCTCGAACATTCATCAGTGTTGACCTCAAATTAAGTGGAGCCGTTTGCTCCACATGTTGGCCAAGGTGCCACTCGTGCCATCAATCCTAAAAGATGCAAAAAGTACGTTATTTTGGTAAAATTGTCTAATACTATTGAAAAATTGATGAAAAAAAAAAAACATTTTTCTTGAACAAAACGAGGATAAGAGTTGTGTGAAGCAAAGCATTGCTTTTAAAATTCAATCTGCACTGCAATAAACCAAAAGTTGGTATGTTGATGTTTGTTCAAGTCTTCGGTTGAAGACAATTATTCTATTTTTTTAATTGCAATAGAATAATACCTACTTTACTCAGAATAAGAAAAGCTTAAACATGGTTTGTCAATTAAATTAAATTGTGTGGGAGTCATGTGTGAAGTTTTCAGACTCGGACTGTAGTGTATGAAAACATGAGGTTTGATGTCCAAGTTTGATCGTCTGTGGGGACATCAAGTCGTCAAACATTCAAACTTCCAGTTTTTTGTGATTCACTGAGCGTATCTGTGGGAGCAATTTATGGTAAAATTGCGTTATTTTTTTAAGAAAATTATTCTCTTTATAGTACCAACTTCAAAGCTTATGATTCATGGTGTTTGCTGTACTTGCACCTTAGTCCTCTTGCAATACTTCCACTATCGCTTGACCCATCTCAGGAATGTGTGCCTTCATGTCTTCATGACTGTTTCCTGTTGCTAGAAAAGGCGGAGATACTGACAGTTGTTCATGGAAGGATATAGAACTCCTCATGTCTGTTTCTTCTTTTTCGATTTTCAAAATAACTAGAACCGAACATAATAATGTATCTTCGTCCATCCTTCAGCCAATCTTGGGGTGAATCTCAGGTCTCTCAAGAGATTTGTATGGCTGCACGCTCCATATTCCACTTCATAAACCATTCTTTGGTCCAGATGGACTGACGTTTTCTTTGTTGATCTCTCTTGACGCTGACCTTATCCTTTGTTGGCAAGTAGACGAAATCCATCTTAATAACTTAATGAACTAAAGCTTGCTGTACAGATATTCTCAAGTTTGAATACCTTTTGGACGTGGCGCCAAAGGAATTTTACTACCCCGTTTCTCTGATTTGATCGTGTATGGAGGCATTTATGCATGAATTATTGATGTTTAAGATGAACCGTGAAAAAGAACTGTCAATTAAAATGTAACACCACTTTGTTTCTAAACCTGCTCCAGGAAGTTCTTAAAGATTTGTATGTAAACAACTATAGCACCGATGAAAGTAGACTGGGGAAATTATTGGAAAACTTCACATCTTCGATACTTTCGCTAACCTCGTCAGCAAATATCAAAACTTCATTTATTATCGAGATCTTCTTTTCATAAATTCTGAAGCTGTTGTACAATTTCGTGTGGTTTGTGGTAGTGTGAATATGGTTTCAAAGTTAGCATTTTCCACAATGTCTCTCAGTTGTTACTATTTATTTCAGACTAAAGCCATGAAAGCGTTGCTCAAGTCAGGAGACACGGAGAAGATCATTTTCTTCGCTAACGTGACAAGGCAAAAGGAAATGTACATCATGGCCGCCAACTACCTGCAGTCCCTTGACTGGCGCGTCAAGCCAGAATTACTGAAAAATATCATCAGTTTCTACTCCAAAGGGAAAGCTCCGAATTTATTGGCAAACTTTTACATAGCGTGCGCCCAGGTGAGTGACTGACATTTAATTTTAGAAAGAATTGAAATATGTTTTTAAAGTTTTACCTAAGATGTAGGGGAACGAGGGGTCGTACCGCGCATTGGGTTGCCGCTAGAGGTGGGTAGTGAGTGAGTGACCTTGTCTCAAAGAACTTCTCTTTCAAGTGAACTTGTCCCAAATGACCTGCGGAGGGAGGACCTGCAGTCCATCACAAGACGTTTGCGACAGCATGATTCCTTGAGGCCAACGTTCAAACTACTCGGACGGTTGGGAACTTCTGTTGGCAAGGCAAGTTTGAGACCTGCAGGTCGCAAACGTTCTTGACAGCATGACTCCTGCAGCCGATGTTTGAACCACTCGGAGACCTGCCAAACTATTCTTTACAAAGTGACCTGCATTTCACCCATCCGCCATTAGCTCGGGTTTCCTTCTAGTCAGCGAAGGACTCCCCTCACCTCAGAGTCAATACCAATACTATACTAAATACTATGTACTAAACTATACTGGTCGATACTATACTCATCACAGAGTCGATTATAGTTAATAAGTAGGTATTTATATGAAAATTGCATGAGGCTCGAACAATTACTAGGGAGTAGGAAAAGAGAACAGTAGATGACTGTCATTTACCGAATTCTGACGGTTGACGAAGATAATAGAGGTTGACGGTAAAGCCACAAGATAGCAGTAGTGGTGCTGACTCTCAGAATGGACACGACGAACTGCAGGTCCCATTCATTCATGAGTGAACTGGTGAACTTCTCCCACTGACCTTGTCTCTGGACTGAGTGACCTGCAGGTCGTCTACTCCCTCAGGTGACCTGGGTTTACACACCTCTAGTTGCCGCCCATGGCTGTTTGGGATGTTTGAATCGACACCAGAAACGTGGGAATGAGCGCCGATCCTAGAGAAACGTCCCCCCAACTAGGACCCTACCTGCAAAGTTAGCCTTCTTGACGTGAGTGCAGTGAGTATTTTTCCGAATCTTTTGATGTTATTTCTTGTGCATCGGAAATAAGCAATGTAAGTCCCATTTTCAACTCTTTTTTAGATTAGTTTTCATGTATATACGCAGAATTTCATCATCTTTCTGAAGAACTAACCAAATTTAAGTTTTGATTGTAAATGAAGTCAGCGTGAATGAATTACGAAAAACGTAAACATTGGGGTAATGCCGCCCATCGTATCGGGAAAATGCCGTGCATTTCTGAAACGTCAAAAAAATATAGAAAAGAACAACAAATAACCAACAAAGCGGCAAATTCAGCCGGATTTTGATCAACTCACTACTAGAAGCAGAGATGGGGTTCAGAAGAAGAAGAAGAAAGGTGGAAATCATGAAAAAAATTGAAAGACCTCAAAAAAAGAAAGAGAATCGCAAGAGAACCAGAAGTGAGAGCAGTGACAGTGATGACTGGGGAGATATCTCTGAGGGAGACCTTGTTGTAGACACAGACGAAGATGTTGAAGAATTCTTGACTTCGTCTTTTGTGGACAGCTTGTGTATTATTTGCCAAGAAGCCGATAATGATTCGCCAAAGTGGAATTGCCAGCACTGCAATCACAGTAGCCACTACATGTGTTCCATGGGACGACCTGATCACGGACTATGTGATGTATGCAAGGCTATTTTATAATTTTGTAAAGAAAGAAAAGCTAAATATTAGTGTGGGTTCAAAACAGTTCTATATACAAGACTGTGCTTTACCTATTTCTAAGTCATCGTTCATTTTAACTATAGTTTATTGACTGTTTTCATGGTTTTTATTGTTATAAATACATTTAACCTTCTAACTTTGGAAAAAATGGGTTGAATGACGGTTGAGAGGGGAAGATAATTCAGTTCTCGGGGTTGGGCGTCATTACCCCATAGTGTGGGCGGAATTCCCCACTCTGTGGGGTAAAAATGGCACTTTTTTAACATTCACGGCTGTTTTGGTTTATTATTCAATAATAAACCATTGTAATCGCTCTGGAAAAAAAAAAAGGCTAACCCCCCTGAAAATTTCATGGTTTACGTTTCAAAGGGTGTAGAATCCGAATCTGCAATAAAAATTTTTCCGTCCATCCGCCGTACGCACAATATCTCCGAAACGGCAGGAGCAAAAAATCTGAAATTTTCAGGAAAAATCCATCTTGGTCAGACGACGCCCCAATTCTTGTGCCAGCTCCCTCACTCAATTTAAAGTGCCCTTTAAGGGCTGTAAAAGTTTTGTAAGATCCCTGAAAACCTCAAAACTAGTCGAATCGGCCTAAATATTTTCCTATTTGAAGGACATACCATTAGGAATCGAATGAGCCCTTCCCCACGACCGTAGGTCAAACCATTCCCGATGTATGGCCCAATTTATGGTGCCAACATTTGCGTTTTTTCGTTTATTATTGTTTGTTTGTAATAGTAATGTCCGGCCGATAGCGTCGAGTTGTAGTGAATGTGGATACTGGAGTGATAGCCGATGTGAATGCTTGTAGTGTAGTTAGTAGCCGATACACGGGTTGAAGCATTCTGATAATATATAGGTAAATATTATTCAATATTATTACTGGGGTTTATTATTCAATATTATTACTGGAGTAAATAAGTATCCTTTCACTGGGGTTTATTATTCAATTGGCTTGCGTTCATGATTTGAATCTTACTAAGCTTCGGAGTGTGCGTGTTTTACAGGTGATAGAGCGTAAATTGGTTCTCATCCAAAACACCTATTTGGATTGATCAGTTGATGATATTTGTGTGCCCCCTCTACATCTGTCTACCTTTGGCTACATCGTTTAAATTTGGATTTGGGGAAGTTTTAACGCAATACGAGTGCCAAAGGACTTGATAAATTATAGATGTTCTTATTGTGGGGGGTGTATTGAGGTTCAATAAAAAAACGCTGCAAATTCTTTCACTGGGGTTTATTATTCAATCGGCTTGCGTTCATGATTTGAATTTCTACTAAGCTTTGGAGTCTGCGTGTTTCACAGGATAGGGCAATTATTGAATTTCAGGAGGCACACAAATATGATCAACTGATCTATCCAAATAGGTATTTTGGTCGAAAACAGATTTACGTGCTCCATGCATATCTCCTGAAATTCAGTAATCGCCCTATCCTGTGAAACACACACACATCCAAAAGCTTAGTGGAAATTCTAATCATGAACGCAAGCCGATTGAATAATAAACCCCAGTGAAAGAATTTGCAGCGTTTTTTCTTTAAAAATCCTTTTATGTAAGGGAAATGCTCAGATATCGAAAATAGAATAAATTCTAGAGCCATTCGTCCAAGAAAAACATTTTTTTGACGTTCTGTCCCTTAACTGTATGGTTCCAAAGTTAAGTGCACGGTATTACCCCTCGTTCCCCTATGCTAAATAATTAGGTTCTCTTATTTTTAGGTGAATTCGTCTATATATACTTTGCAAATTATGCAATGATTGCATCTTCTTCCATCCGCTTGTATCAGTCCCTACCCCAGATAGTTAACCAGACTTAGTCCAGTTTGAGAATGAAGTTGACATTTCAATTGCAAGTTATGCGGCGGAATTCTAAATTGTTTCATTGGCCGGTTATAGGTTGAAGTGGACGACTTCCGTAACTACCACAAGGCGTTGGGGGCTTTGGCGGAAGCCTCAAAAACGTTAACTGGACCTCAAGGCGAGCAGCACAATCAACTGAAGGAGGTGATAAATCGGAAAACCGCTCTGGTGAACAAATTTCTGGACGCATCAAGGTAAAAATATTCAGGCTAAAATCAAGCTGGGTACTTGGGTAATTTATAGTTCTAGTAGGTGATTGGTAGGTTCGCGTTTTATGTTACAGCCATACGATATTCCTTCATTCCATTCTATGATTTGTGTAAAACCCATTGTCACTGGTTTCAAACAGTGCCGAACATACCAAAATACCAAAAATGCTTTACTGTAATACATGTAATACGTTTTTAAATTATGTTAATTTAGGTTGGACTCAATTGGACAGTTTTACGAGGTCTTCATTATTCCACCTAAGACATTCCATGATTCAGCTTCTTGTGAACAATTTTCAAATCCACAGCTTTGCTTTTCCGTCACAACAGTGTGCAATACTTCAATTAGGTTGAAGTCAGTTGGGTAAAGCCGCGTTTACACCGGGGTTGGCAACAAAAAATTGCCAACTTCGATTGCAGACGCTAGTTGCCGATGGAAGTTTGCAACTTGTACTTGCAACCTGGGCACATAGTTTGTTTTTATGTCTGCAACCTGCAACGTGCAACAAAAAAATCAGACAGTATGTAGAATGTCGAGTGCTGAAGAGGTTGTTCTTGCTGCGGCAGCGTGTGTTATTTTATCAAAATGTAAAAGACCGAGAAGATACTGGGTTCGACCTTCATTGCAGGCAAGAGCAAAGTATAGCGGCAGCGATCTTTTAAATGATTTGAATAGAGATGATGATACAGATCCTTTGACGGGAGAATTGAGATGCGATGGCAGTATAAAAAACTTTTTAAGAATGTCGAGTGACGATTTTGAAAGTTTAATTGTTGGTATTGGACACATAATTAGTAAACAGGATACTAACTACAGGAAAGCAATTCCAGTGCAAGAAAGATTGGCTATTACATTGCGCTTTTTGGCGAGTGGCGACTCTCATACTAGTCTCAGTTATTTGTTTAAAGTATTTTTGTGTTGCCAACTCCGGTGTAAACGCGGCTTTAGCGCTGCAACTCGCATTGCCGACCGGGGTTGGCAACCGCCTTTGATCTTTACCGACTCCGGTCGGAAAACCAAATTTCGGTTGCCAACTCGCAAAATCGGTCTGCAACTACGGTCGGCAATGCGAGTTGCAGTTGTTTTAATGCGTGCAACTCATAATTGCCGATAAAGGTCGGCAATCATTGGTTGCCAACTCCGGTGTAAACGCGGCTTAATTTTACAAGATCTTCATTATTCCACGTAAGACATTCTGTAGTTCAGCATCTTGTAAAAATTTTGCTGGACATTCCACAGCTTTGTTTTGCTGCTACAAAAGTGTAAGAACACGACCATAGGAACACTTAAGTTGTGAATACGATTTCATTCTGACAGATTAGTTCTCCAGAATGATGAGCAAAGATATATTTGATCCCCTTCCCCATTTTCGTTTGTTTCCTCAAAATTCAGGTTTTAAAATTTTATAGGTTACGAGGATGGTATGTATCCATGACAATGGGCTTTGTCAACCAAAAAACGATAGAATAACATAAACGATGTTTAGGTAAGGTTGAATGAGACTGACATCTGATTTCAGTTTTTCCTGACTTTGTGCTAGAACAAGTATCACATTTTAATATTAGTATTTATTTAGTATCAAATACCAAACTTGAAAAAAAAAATTGTTTCAAACAGCCAAGACGGCTTTTGTGTAGCCACAACAATGAAGTTTAAAATCGCCACGACAATGAGAAATCAACATTAAACCTTCTACAATTAGGAGTCTAATGAACAATTATAGAAATTGAAACTTGCATTAAATAGAGTTTTTACATCTCTATCCCAAAATGAATGCTAAACGAATCAATAAGATTGATTAAGAGTGATTTTCAAAACCATAACAATGAGGAGTATGAAACGTACACACCTGTTTTACAAACGGCTTACTTCATTTTTGAGCCCTAACTGTATAGAAATGGCGGAAGCATGGTATTTCCTCAAAGGGCAGGGTTACCAACGCTGAAAAAACTTTAAATTGCCAAAAAATTCCCTCATTTGAAAGAGCTTCGATGATTTCCTCCAAACCCATGACTTTGAGCACTTGATTCGTACAGACTATCTAAAAGTTAGTCCCACTTGTAAGCGCACTAACATCCAATAACTAATTCTAAAAAAAATACTAGTTGAAATATTTCCGGTAAAACGTACTTTGAGCGGATAAAATTTCGGATTAAGTTCAAATTCTGACTTACGGACAGACCATGACAATGAGATTAGAGGTACATTTCGATCAATTACCAGCATGTACAATGAAGAGTAGCCGAACTTAATGCCAGCCACGAGTAGGCCTAGTTACCACGTAAAATCTAGAAAAATAATTTTTGGAAAAAATTGGACAGAAAATTTTTAAATGAAGCTCTATCAATTGTCTGTTAAATGAGAATGGTTAAGACTACAATAATTTGGTGTTAAAACCTTGTGGTGAGGGTGCAGAAGTATAAACCCCCCTCCTGTCTGTTGTCTCCAGACCCCCTGAAGATGCAACAAATTAACAATGCAACAGATGCAATGAAATAAAGTTTGAGAAAATGTTGCTACCTTAATAAAAATCGGCTGGATTCCTGTTGGAAATAATTAAAGAGTTATTTAAGGCTAAAAATTACATCTAATGACAACTTTTTTTTATGTTACATTCAAGAAACTGTTTGTACTTGATACCGTTTTGTTCAGGCACTTCGAAAGAGGAGAAAACGATGGTGGTATGGACATTTGTCGGATGCTGCTGAAATCAGAGAGCGACATTATCAGGAAGGGAGACATCTACGCTCTGATGATAGAGAACACCGTCAAACGGAACGATCTGTCCTTGGCTAAGTCCCTTCTTCACGAGCTGAAGGTGTCGCAGCCGGGTGACAACGTTGAGTTCTACTTGACCAAAGGTAGTACCACACCACTCACCATAATCTAATTCTAATTTAGAAAAAGAAACATGGAACATGATTCAGCCAGCTGTAATCTCACCTAATTGATCAGGGCTTCTTACTTTGTCTTGAACAGTGATAAATTCATCTGTTTCCTAATTTCGTTTCCCATCATTATCAATCTCCCAATAATCCTTTTAGAAGTGCTTACACAGTAAAAGCAGTGTCTTTACATTCTCTGATCGTTTGATCCAACCTCCGGGCTTAAAACAACAACTCCCTCACCTTGAAATCTGCTGTCACCTTCATCACGTGGGCCTTCATTTCGGCTGAAGTAGAGAATAGGTAACCCCTACCTCTTATCAGGCTCATTTGAACATGTATCGATGTGTACTTCATCGATATATGTATAGGATAATATATCGATACCACTGCCATGTGTGTTGTGGAATGATTTTCACGACCAACACAAGTACGCGCTATTTGCCCAGTCACTTTTGTCTGCATTGGATGCTCTCCTTCTTTTCAAGCGACATTTCCCTACTTTTGGTTTTCACCCTTCAATTTCCTCTTCTAGTTCTCATCAAAAGGTTCTTCTTTTATTTAGTTCTTTCATTTTATCATTAAAATGATTAACAGGAGTACAATCCAGTTCTTAGCGATCGACCCGACAGTTCCCCCCCCCCCCCCGCGCTCAACACTCCTTCAACTAACCTTCGGGTGGGCTCCTTCTGCCCTTTGTTATCCCGGCATCACCACTTTTCCGTCCGCCCGAGGGGGTCATTTGTGTACCTGCCCCCCCCCCCCCCCCCCCTCAGCCGTAGTATTACCTCATCGCTTTCATCTCTGCATACCAGCTCCCCTCCTCTGAGCTAGAATCCCGTATTTGTAGGTTGCATAGGCAATTTTTCAACTTCGGTACTTAAATGTGTAAAATTAATCATTTAACACATTCAGTGTGGGAGCAAAAATTATATCAACCCCACCAACCTGAACATTTTTTTGGCATATAATTCGACATGAGCGTATTATTTTCACTTGAAAATACGTCCTAAAATGTTTTCATGGGAAAACGTTGTTGTTTACCGCCATTTTGTTGAGGGGCTCTTAAGAGGCCGCCCGCGTGGTCTCTCTGCATGAATGCAACATGTTGTGAGGGTTAGCATCGTCGCTGTTGAGACCTTTTGTCTCTCTCAAACTGTCAGGCTTACCGATCTGTTATCTTACCAAAACTGTTATTTCTGCCTGCTAACACTTCCAAACACTTGAGAACTAACAATTTCTCCACCTGAGACCAAAAGTTCGAGTTTCATGGGGGGGGGGGAAAAAACGCTTCCTTTCTTTGTAAATTCGAACCAAACCAAATTCAAAAACAAACCAAAAATCACAAAAATGGTTTACTCTGTCTACTTCCTTGATGGGTATCAATTACATTTATGCAACGAAATAAACAAATTGAACCCAACAAACATGGCCAGCCTACCATTGGGCCACTATTATTCATTATATCAAATACCCATTATTGTAAATAACCTATTGTGTTTTTGAATAAATAATATTCCTCCCTCTCTTTATCTCTTTCAAAATATCTAGTTCTTGAGTAATTGGCTGTAATTCTCTGTTCTCTGGCCCCAAAACCAAATCTTGCGAGCAATTTCGGGTAAATTTTAGTTACAATATAGCCTATATGCAAAAATAATGTAGTGAGTCACTAGATTCTTTTTGCAAATGCAATAGGACTTCGATATTGTGACTGTCATTCGTCACACTCTCACACTGTCATTGGTCCACACAGTATAATAACATTTTTTGTTTTTCCAGATGTCCTCGTGAAACTTGGAGTAGAAACTGAAGCATCGGGCGATGAACAGGTGCTCTCAGATGCAGATGATGGCGACGTCATCGACGAAACTGTTTAGTGATCTCAGATTTTCAACACCCGCACTTAATTTTATCCGTCCATTTCGTGTGTGATATATATTTATGTTTACAAGCCAAGAGGCTTTTGTTTTCATTATTATTATTATATATTTTTTATATTTCCTAGGTGTAGGTAGATACATATATTTCTTATTATATCGAGTGTGTATAAATAGTTAACTAGTTTTATAATTAGCGAATTTTTTAAGAAAAATTACTATTCATTTTAAGTTGTGAACTTTTGTTTCAATAAACTGACTTTCATATTCTTTATATTCTCATGATAGTAAGTCCCTTCCTGAGTCATACAGTAAATCTACTAATGGAATAAAACTCTTTCAATTCTTATATCAAATAAAAAACGTTAATTTTTCTATACCCTGATTATCACTTCTGGTTTTTAAAAATCTATTGGCATTTCACTGAGGCGGCCGAAAAAATGTCTTTATATACTTTATCTACTGCAGATCAAACAAAAATAGTTTTATTCATCTGTAACTTGCTGAGAAAAGTCTACCAATATGTACAGTTATGAGGAACAAGCAAAAAAAGCAAACTGCAGCCTCACGCTTTCTCACAGAGAGTAGGGGCATTTCTTCTTTCGAATTCAACAATGGACCCAAAAAAGTACCTGATTCAACAAAGATCTCAGACGTTTATGGAAGTATTTATATGGATAAATAGAGTTTCTTTTGAAGTAACCTAAATTATCTAGTCACCACATACTCCTCGGCGTTGTTATCTGGAGTTTGGAAAACGCAAAAGTTTGAACGAATATTTTCAGGATTTTCCGCTGCAACAAACCGCCAACATTTTGTTGGAGGGTAAATTTGAAATGAAATAAGGGTACCTACTGAACTCTTGGTAACGCTCTTTTCTGTTGGACGGCTTATAATGTTCCATCGGGCAATTCCAATGTTTCCTACTTCAAATACCTATATTGGTACGCACTTAATGATTCCCCACCAAATTGTCAAGAAAATCACAGAGTTTGAAGACGAAACGCAGCCCATTTCCACAAAAATTAAAAGGGTTAAAACGTTGAATCAATTTTGATGGTTAGGGCATCATCAGTACAGAATAATAATTGAATGTATAATCCAGAAAACTGTGGTTATATAGTGACAGGTGAAAGGGAGCTTCAATCCCATTGGTCAAGAGGAATGGGGAACATCCAATCATGTGGTTTCTGAGAGTGAAAGGAGATACAATTCTATTGGTCAAGCAAGTAAAAGGGGAGCTTGAACTTCACTGAGGGGAAAAACCCTTTTTTTAACCTTTATTGGATTTTGCCTCTCGTGTTAATTATTATAATAAATTGTACAAAATTAAAATCTCTGTTTGAATAAATTAAACTCTTCACATTTTGGTGTAACCAGTAATTTATTAAATTTTTTTAAGGTAAATGAAAATCATTTTTCATTTTTTGAGTTAGGATTTTTTAGGTTAAGGCTCTTGAAATATTTGTTGTTGTTGATGAGTTCAAATTACTTTGTCTGTAAAATCCATAAAACATGTAGACCATTATAAATATTAGGTTCTGCTCTCATTCTATGTCATAAAAATAATAGATATTTATCTAAAAAGAAACGTTAAAAGAACAAGTTCCCTAAAATTAATTTCAAATGGCCCGCACAAACCATCAAATCAAACTAATTTCAACAGATTCCAACTGAGCTGTTAAAAATTTGTTCCAAACATGTGGACAAATTCTTCATTATTGTTTAAAGATCAAGATGGTAAATTATTATTTCCACGAAATGAAAGAGTTTCAGAGCCAAATCGATTTCCACTGCTAGGATCAGTTACATAGAATAAGCAACTATCAGTTCCTAAAGCTGCCCATACACTATGCGATTTCCTGCAGGCTATCGCCTCACCAGGCAACTGTCAGGCCAAAATCGCCGAGTAACATACACTATCAGTCAACCGCCTGCAGGCGGACGTATTAAACTGCAGATGCTTGCCTGAAGGTAGCATACGCTGTACGTCCATTGCCTGCAGGTGGACTGTAGGCGGCCTTGAGTCAGGACTGCAGGCGAACAGTTTTCCATCATGCTTTTTCAGAAACGTTGTGCGCTATTCCTGCTCTCAGTTTTTGGTGAAAAGGCAGTGGGCGAAAAAGTGGCTCCAAGATAGATGCAGTAGCTCCCACATGTCATTGGTCCGGACGATAAACTCCACGTTTTGCACTGAGCGGGTCACTCACCAGACTGATAGTGTGTGGCTGTCATGATCTGACAGGCTCATGCCGGTTGCTGGCCTCACGTCCGACCCTCACCAGCCCTACGGCCAAACACCTTCAGTTTTCACAGACTGCAGTCCATGGCCTCCAGATTAACTGATAAATGTGTGGACAACTCCGGTCGACGGCCTTACGATTGCCTTCAGTTAAACTGATAGTGTGTGGGCCCCTAAAGAGAAACGACTGAATCATCGAGTTCCAACATATGAGTAAACGAAAAGACCTGTTTCCATGTAGTTTACTTTAATCCCGCTGCGTTGTGCAAACTTATTAGAAATTACGAAACACTGTCCATGGAACCAGCTTCCATGCACACGAACCTTTCATGTGACTGACGTATCAATGATTACAGGCTTCTGTTTCTTCAAATAGGAAATGTTTGGTTTGCACTTGTACACAGTGACTCCCTTATTTGCCACAATACATTTTATTTTAGCGTCGAGACGGTTTTGAGTTATCCCGTATTTTATTTCGTATACCTGAGTGAATTTAATATTATCGCATGTTATGTTATAGATTAGATTTTCAATTCCTGAAGTTGTCTCTTACAGCTTCATTTGAATTCGCGTGTTGTATGAACAACGTCCTTTTTAATAAAATTAAAATTGTCTAGTGATTACTGGTGATTTAGGAATCATGTACCAGCCAGGTGAGTCGTACGTGCATTTGCAACATTAATTTATATCTGCAATTACTCAAATTTTACTAAATAAGTTGTGGGCTAAATAAGTGTTCAAGTCTTATGTTTGATAACACTCTGTCATATAGATATAGAACGAGGTTCGAACTTCGAGGTGAACGTATCATTATCCGAGGGAAATTAGGCATGTAATGTTGAAATATATCGTGGGGTTCCGGGTAAAAGTGACCAAGTAACATTTTTTTCAAAATGAGCTTTTTTTGTCATTCCGGTACTAAGGAACGTTGTCTACTGTGTGTTGTTGCTAAGAACGTTATCTTCAAACTTATGTGCAAGAAATACTTGAAAATAAATTTTACCTGCCTGACCCAAAGAGTTTTATGTGACCAAATGGCATTTGAACTCGACCACAAAACACGAGATGGATTATAAATGTACTCTCGCTGGTGCATGTAAATGTCATCAATTGCCATTTGATCACTTTTACTGTGTAAGATTTGTAAGATTGCATAGTGGGCAGGTGAAACTGACCAATTACAGTGATAGGTAATGGATAACCTTTTCTAACAGAAATAGGTATATCATTGTTATTAGATGCTTGGCAACACGATAAATTAACGAAAAAACTATTCAATCCCTCAATTTCATGTAACTATGCGACTGATTTTCGAAGAATTGAATTGACCAAATGAGTAAAGCTTGAAACTCCAGGCAGGTAAAAATGATCAAATAGAGTTTCCGAATAAACAGCTCTTATTTAATTTGAAGTGAATTTTGAAGCACGATATGAGAGGAGGGCACTAGCTAACTACCTACAGGATAAAGAAAAATCGAAACATAGTCGGATGAGACATCACACAACCAGTGTTCGTAAGAAGAAAATAGGTGAAACTTCAGATCGCTCCCCTGTAAAATTTTGCAAATGTTACTTGGTCACTTTTACTCGGAACCCCACGATATGATATTACTTATTCTATTTTGCTTGTCTGATATCCACTTTGCACGGAGTCCGATTACAAACCAAATCAACTTTAGTTTCGAACCAATCATGGTAAGGGAGTACGGACCATTTCTTGAAAGTCGGAAATTATAATAATAAAAATTCAGTTCAGGGGTAAAACTAATTGGGAGTTGAGTTCGTGAAAATCGACTAATTTAGTTTCGGAATGAGTTTCAGTTGGAAATCTAAACAAAACTGCATGTTTTTACTCTATCAAGCCACCACTGGAGGGAACTGTACTGGGTTGACTGCCTACTTCTCATACCAAGTAACTGGATTTAGTTTTTTCGACACGACTGGTGTGTTTCTGGACACCAATGGTTTTTACACAAGGCCAGTAGCTTCTGTCAGTCAGCTAGAAAAATTCACTGGTCTCGTGTCCTTCCTTGACTGCCAAAAGACGACTGCTAAACTCAGTTTGCTGGTCTTTCATTTTGTTAAATATTGGCTTCCAGTTGTGTTTACACAAAGCCAGTTATTATGAGTCCAGTTACTCGCTATAACAGACGTGGAATCTGAGCAGCTCAGTTGTTTCAACTCCTGTTCAAGAAAATTGCGCGATCCATTAGCCGTTATCTTCAGATGTCCCTGGAACGGATTGGTTTAAAGGCTTGTTCAACATTCCTTCAGCTGTCAAAACTGTTAACAATGGTCATATAGCCGTTATCACTTCATAATTGGAGGTTGTTGCACGACACGACAAGAAATTTTAGATATTATCCCAGTTAAAATGCTGGATCAACTCCGACGTGTACCCCTAAGCTGTTTGGCAATATCTAGCCAGCGGTACCAAATCGGACCATTTAGAATGCTCATCAGGGTATCGCAGGAAAGGAGCGTCGTTCCGCAACTTGCTACCTGTAACTCTGCAAGGATAGGGCAAATCACCAAAAAGTGATTCAGGTCCTTGGGAGCACCCATGTTACTGTGCGAGCAGATCTCAATGTAACCGCCTTCTTCTGATAAGTTTTAAAAGGTCATCCATCACTCTGCAAACACATTTCAGGACAAACATGGATGCCTCCTGCTCCCTCTCTGTCAAATCAATGCTATTGCACCATAGCCGCTATCTTCAGATGTTCATGGAAGAGATTGGTTTAAAGGCTTGTTCAACACTCCTTCAGCTGTCAAAACTGTTAACAATGGTCATATAGCCGTTATCACCTCATAATTGGAGGCTGTTACACTACACAACAGGAAATTTTAAATATTATCCTAGTTAAAATTTTGTATCGACTCCGACATGTACCCCCTAAGCTGTTTGGCAAATCTAGCCAGCAGTGGCAAATCACACTATTCAGTATGCTCACTATGTATCACGGGAAATAATATCCAGATCCTTGGGTACACTCATGTTACAGAGTGAGCAGATCTCAATGTGACCGTCTTCTTCAGATGGCATAGGAGGACGGCAGTTGTTGTAAAAGGTCACTCTTCTGAGGACTACAGATTTGCACCAAGTGAACGCTTGGCTCACTGGTCAGAGTGGAAAAATTATCTGGAGAAGGTTCAGGAAAATATGAAGGCATCCTGATTGCATACAATCAATTAAAGAGCACTGGCCTCAACTAGTCATTTTTATAAGCAATATGCGGTGAGGGAGTAGGAGGCGTCCATGTTCGTCCAGAAATGGGTCTGCAGAGACTTAACTGCTGTTTGAAGAAGATGGCCACATCGAGATCTACTTGCTCTGTAACGTGGACCGGACACCCATGCACATGAGGATCTGGAGCACTTTTTGGTGACTTGCCCTATCTTTGCAAAGTTTTGACTGGCAAGTTTCGAAACGCCGCGCCTTTCCCAAGACACCCTGGTGTGCATACTGAATGGTTAGGTTTGGTACCATCAAGATGTGCTCCGGGTCCTAAGTTACACTCATGTTACTGAGCTAGCAGATCTGGATGTAACCGTTTTCTTCAGATGGCATATGAGGACGGCAGTTAAGTTTTAAAAGGCCACTCTCATCGCTTATAAGAATGACTAGTTGAGGTCAATGTCCTTTAATTGGTTGTATTCAATCAGGATGCCTTAATATTTTCCTGAACCTTTTCCAGACAATTTGTCTATTCTGAACAGTCAGCCAAGCGTTCACTTAGTGCACATCCATAGTCCTCACAGATATTTCTCCAGCCTCAGAACAGCCTGTGGTTAACAATTTCTTCAGCCACTAATCTGGGGAATCGGCTCATTGGCATCATCGAGGTTCATTGTAAATACTTAACATGGAGACTGAGGGTGTACGAAAACATGGGTTGTTTTGCAGTCTCAAGATTCAAAAAATAATCTGGAGTGCTCCATTCTTTTGTATCCAATGTTTTCCTAAGAGTTTTTACTGTAGTGTAGCTTCTACGTACTTATTTCATTTTACGTTCCACTATTAGATGTCAAACTTGCGTTTTATTATGAATTAAACAATTGCTCTGTTCTAGGTACTATCCCGGTTGGGACATTCAACATCGGCTCCAAGTCGACCACCACCACCGCTCAGGGGCTGCTCATGGATTTTCAAACTCTATCTGCATGTTCCAGCTTCCTCGCATCACAGACCCCCGAGCCAGAAGTGACGATTGAGACTGACACTTTTCATAGTGAGCCTTGTAGGTGCAAACAAGAGTTGATAATACCAATAAGTTTAAATAATTCAGTTAGTTGATATCATAATTAATAATAATTAGTCAGTAATTGTATATACATGTTAAGAAAACACTCAGGAAATTGTGCCTTTCCAATGTGAACGCTTCTAAAATTCAACAACGAGTTATCACGACGGTCAAACGGTAAACCGGTTGGAAAATATCCGTAATATATTGTGACGAATTCTCGGATTGTCTTGGATTCCCGTGATTTCTTGGAAGATACCCGGAAGAAGGACTTTAATTCTCGTTTCTTTCTTCTTGCAGAAAAACACAACATCGTCTTTGTTCATATCCAAGAGAGAATATACTCATTATACACATTTTCAGAAATTAGTTATTAGATGTGGAATAATTACTTCCTGTCCCACTCTGGAACTCATGATCCTCATTTGACAACGAACCTAAACCTAATAATGGTAGAATACTTTATGTATCAATGGATAAATGGACCATAATTTTCTGAAAAGTTTCAAACTATTCAGAAACATCTTGTCCAAGTTGGGAGCGGCATATAGTAGTTCATTTACCAGTAAAATGTGGGCCTGGATCCTTGAAAATGAAAACTAAGGAAGGCATGTGTTGTGAATCCAACATATTGTACATATTACAACCGAATAAAAGAGCTCGGAAACAAAGCGTGCGCCTTTCCAAACGACCGTTGTAGTCAGGCGACATGACGTCAATCTCCTGGGCTGTATATAAGCCCTTGTCCCGCAGGCTTGGCTCTCCACTCCTTCACACTCATTCAACGTGTTCACGTCTCTCGTCAAACCTACAAACTTTCCCAACAACTCTCTCTTTCCTTACTCAAGACATTCAACAGTCACGGTTGTTTCATTACTTACCGGCTGGAGAATATCTTTCCTTCTTGCCCACGGGTGCTTGCAAAAGTTTCCGGACCTAGAACACTCCTACCAAACCGATTGGGAACTCACGGTTGTTTAATTACTTACCGGGTTCTTAATATCTCCAAATATTAACTCACGGTTGTTTCATTACTTACCGGGTTAATATTATTCCTGCTACTGTTGCTACGGGTTTCTTGTATAAAGTTTTCCGGCTCCAGTAGTACAACCTTCTTCACTTTCATCTCACGCCAACCTTTTCCTATATCTAAATTCCAAATTCTTTTTGTTTATGAACTTTTCCAATTTCACTATAAACTCAGTTCATAACTGCATGGATTTCAGATTTGCAATGAGGTCAATTTACTCAAACCTCTGCAACTGTGGGTTATTCACTTTAAACGTAACATTTAGCAATCAATAGTCATTCTATCGGACTCAAAATCTGCCTGCGAAGCCCTGAAAAATATTCATGTAAGGTAACGGTACCGGTAGTGGCCACAGTTAAGAATTTTTTCTTTAGTTTTGACAATTGTGGGCCAACAGTAGTACTGACTTTCTTCAGGACTCATTTAGAATATAGCCCGACTCTTCCCTAACATATCCATTGCCTAAAACTATCAAAAGAACATTTTTTCTATTTTTTATTAATTTTTTCTCACACCTTTATTTTGATCTAGTAGTGGCCACATCAAATTACGAAATTTCCAGTAGTGGCCACTGCATGTCATTATGGCCACTTGACATTTTGCCCTAATTACGTGTTTAATATCATTAAATTCAATACCAGATGAACAAAATTGATTCTATCCAGTAGAAGCTCTAGGGTACAGCCCAACAAACGAGGAAACTAGGGACGGTCATATTGATAAGTTTACCACAATTTCCAATGATGCTCTGCGAACTCCTAGTTCAACCTCTGACTACAAGATGACATGAGCTGTACCTCCTGCAAGTTTGAAGCCACTAGGAGACTGGGAATCCTTATTTCTCAAATATAAACTTTAAAATGGCCACTACTGGAGCAGTGGCCACTACCGGTGCCGTTACCTTAGGGTCGTCAAATAATTGCCTGTCATACAAAATTACAGATGATGAACATGCTACAAAACAGGAATATATAGATACAGCGAATAACGGGACATGTCCAAATAAGTGGCAATGACAAAGCGGACAAAGCTGCTGTTAGATTATAAAACTACAACCATGAATTCTACCACAAAACTAACTTTTATTGATAAACATCTTATGTCGTTAAGAACAATATAACAGGTGACCAATAATAACTATTCTTGAAGCTTACCTTTTTCCCCTCCTTCTTCAACCTTTTTTCGTGCTATTAATTGATCAGCATGTTTCCTTTTCAGAACCTCGCCAGTCAACACTTCATATGAATACGGTCCACTCCTCTTTTGTATTATTCCTGCTGTCCATCTATGATTCCGTTCATTTCTAACCCATACTTCTTCTCCCTCCCCAAATTCTCTAGGTTCCTTTATCTTTTGTTTTTCTCCTACTTGTTGCTTCCACAGTTTCCTTTCCATCGGCTTTCGAATGTTTGGCTTAATGTTGTCCATTGTTGGAAGGCTCCTACCGAAAAATAACTCCGCTGGGGCTCTGTCTGTCGTTTTTTATGGGGCATTTCTATTACTGAACAGAACATTCTGTAATGCTAATACGGAATCCTTCAGTCCTTTCTTCGTTACTTTATATCTCCCTTCCAATGTTCGAATTGAATGTTCTAATAACTATTCTTGAACCCTACAGCTGCAAAATGCGGCTCAATGCTATCGACATACCCCTGAGCGACGCCTTCTTAGTATTCAAGAGAGAAATAGAGCTAGAATGGCTGACGAACTATGAGACTAAATCACTTGAAAAGGGACCATATCACTATCAGGTACAACCACAAGTGACATTAAAACCCTGATTCAAAGGGAAAAAAAACCTAAAAAGAAATGATGTAGTCCAGATTGTAAGAATGAGGATTGGGCATGGTGAAACAAATAGATCTCTACATAAAATACACTTAGCAAAATCTCCTGAGTGCGGCCACTGCAACGAAACAGAAAATGACATCGAACACAGGATTCAGGAATGTCCGTTTTATGCGGAAGAAGGATACAGTGAATCCTTTTGCGAAAGAGGACTGAGACAAATAATATTTTGAATCCCTTATTTTGGAGCATGAGTCTTTATTTTTTGTTGGCAGATACGTTTCGTCCTACACCGAGGACTTCATCAGTCTTGTTATGTCACCAATAAATGCAGAATTCCGGCTTAGACATGGTGGTGCCACCACACATCCCTTCATTTGGTTTCAATACTTGTCCAACCTGATTAGGTGCTCGTGCAATGAGTTTTAGTTTTGCCTGCAGCTCCTCTCTCCCTTTTTTATTTTTATTTCTTTTTCCCCAATTAATGCAATTAATGACAACAACAATTTTAATCATGACTAGTTTTTATATGAGAAGGATGAGGGAGCACCTAAAAAACTTCAATTGCCCATACTACAAGTATTGAAACCAAATGAAGGGATGTGTGGTGGCACCACCATGTCTAAGCCGGAATTCCGCATTTATTGATGACATAACAAGACTGATGAAGTCCTCGGTGAAGGACGAAACGTATCTGCCAACAAAAAATAAAGACTCATGCTCCAAAATAAGGGATTCAAAATGAATGTGGTCACTCCACTACCTACACCCACGACAAATAATAAAGAAAGGGAAAACGGAGGATCTTAAAATCATATGAAAATGTATGAAAGAAGTGGAGATTCATCTATAGAATCTATGTTAATCCAACGCATGAGATTTATTTTATCGTTTTTTAATTAAATATAGTTCAATTGATTTTTTCTGAACATTTGATGAGGAATACTTTTATTTAATACAATAATTTAACTGGCGAAAAAGTATTCATGTAATGTGTAATACACAATATATAAATTTAAAAAAAATGATTTCCCTGGATTAAAAAATACCAGTTAACTCGACTGTTTGTTTTTTGTGTTTTGACTTAATTGAATGTGGAAGTGATAGATGCTATGTCTGGGAATGTGATGTTTGCTCTCTTTTTGATCGAGAGGGATTTAAAAAATTATTATTTCTGATTCAACAGCCTGCGCAACTGTTATGTCCCAAAAATTTCCTCTGACTGTGTTCAAATCCGTGTTCTTACAACTAAGGGGATATTTCCTTCCTTCCTTACTTGCAACCCTTTAACTGGTTGAGCTTGATTTATCAAATTTTTACCAATAAATTGACTAATATTGACCAGTATGATCGTATACCATCGACTCGGAAATTAAAACTGTTGTGTCGTCAAATTCCAGTTACTGTTGAGTTCCCAATTACCATCACCCTCCATATGATTTCTTGTTCCCTTGTTACTTGATAACACAATGTTCATTCTAGTTCAAATATTCATAGAAAGTATACACTTCGTTCAGTCCGCGTGCTCCTCAATTTTAGGATATAACAGTTTGGCGACGAGGATGCCCATTGGAAGAGGGACAGTTCCATGCAAAATCAGGTCATTACGAGCTAGACCTTCTACAACACCAGAGTCGCAGATCACGGACCCCAGATCTTGGACGTTCACTTTGTTCTAGACCTTCTAGCACAACACCAGAGTCGCAGATCACGGACCCCAGATCTTGGACGTTCACTTTGTTCTTGATAACACAATGTTCCAGTTCAAATATTCATAGCACAAATTCGAGGATGCCCATTGGAAGAGGGACCCCCCCCCCCTACAACACCAGAGTCGCAGATCACGGACCCCAGATCTTGGACGTTCACTTTGTTCCGAGAAGCGCTACCAGGTCCTCAGCCACTGCCAGTTCGGAGATCTTCCAGGAACAGACGACCACCCAGCCATTTACAGGACTATGTGCTGTTCTAAAAGTGGGGGAGATTGTTGTGTCGTCAAATTCCAATTACTGTTGAGTTCCCAATTACCATCACCCTCCATATGATTTCTTGTTCCCTTGTTACTTGATAACACAATGTTCATTCTAGTTCAAATATTCATAGAAAATATATAGTACACTTCGTTCAGTCCGCGTGCTCCTCAATTTTAGGATATAACAAAAACATGCAATTTTGTAGCACCTACCACATAATTTGTTCATCAAGTTTTGTATTGTCCTTTGTTGTTTTCAGGTGAGAAACCGTATGTCTGTGAGTCCTGTAACTACAAAGCTGCTGAATTACACATGCTAAAGAGACACATGAAGATTCATACAGGTTAGAAATCCAGGCTACGTCGCTCTTGTTATTAGCACTTGTTATTATTTATTGATTTAGTAGGTTCGTTCCAGGTCTAACAGCACTGTCCAAACACTGTCGACAGCAGTCCACTGCCTTCTTGATCGTTGTCAACTGCAGTTGATAACTTTTACAGGTGGACCTGGAACGCTCGACTGACGACGCGTTTGTTGGCGTTAGTGTACGTTTCACGTCACTCATCTGAAGCTCCTTCAGCCAAATGGTGTGCTTGATAAAATACGCAGTAAACCACCTGAAGATGAAGCCTTGTTAAGACTATGGAAGGCTGATGATGCTAAAGCGCAAGATGTAATAGTGCAATGCATATCACACAACTGTCTGGAGCTAATAAAGAAAGAAAATTCGGCAAAAGGAATGATTGGTGCATTGGGATCTACCCTTTTGAGAGTGAGCATTAAAACAAACCTTGGAAACATGAATTTTGGTGGAAAATCGAGCTTGAACGAATATCTGATTGAATTCAATGAAACCGTAAATGAATTGAAAGATGCTGGTGGAATAATGGATTCTCGTGAATATACAGGGTGATTCAAAAAGAATACCACAACTTTAAAAATCTGTATTTAATGAAAGGAACATAATGTAACCTTCTGTTATACATCATTAAAAAGAGTATTTTAAAGTTTTTTTTTTTTCCACTCAAAAACAAGTTCAGAGATGTTCAAAATGGCCCCCTCCAGACACTCGAGCAATATCAACCCGCAATATCCTTAACATACCCTCATAAGAAAAAATTGCAGGGGGTAAGATCAGGGCTTCTTGGAGGCCAGTGATGAAGTGATTGGGGGCCATGTTGAACATCTCTGAACTTGTTTTTGAGTGAAAAAAAAACCTTTTTAAATACTCTTTGTAATGATGTATAACAGAAGGTTGTATTATGTTCCTTTCATTAAATACACATTTTTAAAGTTGTGGTATTCTTTTTGAATCACGCTGTATATCACAGTTTTTGGCAATGAGGCCTGAAAGTTATCACTCAGTCGTAACCTCAATTGGTATTCTCCTAAGTATAGATGCGGATATTAAGGAAACTATTACTTCCTCGTTTGTACGCAACAAACTGCTTGCTGAAGAAGAAAGGATCCGAAAAACGATGTGAAATAGTCATGATAATGATGGTAAAGCAGTTGTAAGTTCGGAAAATTACCAAACAGCTGTCAACAGTGTGACTTGGAACAGCAGTCGGGCGTACTGCGCATTTCTCTGTCAACTTCTGTTGACAGTCCGTCAGACCTGGAACGAACCCAGTAGAGAGCATGAGGTGAAGTGAGAGTTCTGTAGTAAGAATAAGTGTCTATTTTAAAATAGGCTCCAATCTATTAAACAACATGAAACTAAGATTGCATCGAACTTGCGCTTCATCAGGAATGAGGTTTTGTTTGTTTGTTTTCTGCTGAGTAGTTTCTACATTTCCATAACGTATGGTGATTTAGTTTCCTCTAGTTTGTACTCTGGGTATTGTAGGCCTGAACAAGTTGTACAAAACGATTGTATGCAGCCACCTTGGCCCTGGATTGGTATGCCAGTTCGTGAGACCGGCAAATCCATTATACTCTGTCCACAATGTTTATTGCTCATTTGCTCAGTCTGTCTACATAGCGTATATACATGGGTGATTCTCATTTAATTGGACAATCGAGGTTTTGATTCATAATAAAAAATTTTGTTCTCCTAAATTTATGATTTTTTTATTATACAATCTAGATGTTACTCTAATGGTATAGTGATGTACAAGCACGCATGATTTTCGTTTGTTTCCTCAAAATTCAGGTTTTAAAATTGTATAGGTTAAGAGAATGGTATGTATCCATGACAATGAGCTTTGTCAACCAAATAACGGTAGAATTACGTAAACGATGTGTCGGTAAGGTTGAATGAGACAAATATCTGATTTCAGTTTTTCTTGACTTTGTGCTAGAACAAGTATCACATTTTAATATTAGTATTTATTTAGTATCAAATACCAAAATTAAAAAAAAAAATTGTTTCAAACAGCCTGACGGCTTTTGTGTAGCCACAACAGTGAAGTTTAAAATCGCCACGACAATGAGAAATCAACATTAACCTTCTGCAGTTAGGAGTCTAATGAACACTTATAGAAATTGAAACTTGCATTAAATAGAGTTTTTACATCTCTATCCCAAAATGAATGCTAAACGAATCAATAAGATTGATTAAGAGTGATTTTCAAACCCATAACAATGAGAAGTATGAAACGTACACACCTGTTTTTCAAACGGCTAACTTCATTTTTGAGCCCCAACTGTATAGAAATGGCGGAAGCATGGTGTTTCCTCAAAGGGCAGGGTTACCAACGCTGAAAAAACTTTGAATTGCCAAAAAATGCCCTCATTTGAGAGAGCTACGATGATTTCCTTCAAACCCATGGCAATGAGACACAAGGTTTGGGACAAACTTTGAGCACTTGATTCGTACAGACTATCTAAAAGTTAGTCCCACTTGTAAGCGCACTAAAATCCAATAACTAATTCTAAAAAAATACTAGTTAAAATATTTCCGGTAAAACGTACTTTGAGCGGATAGAATTTCGGATTAAGTTCAAATTCTGACTCACTGACAGTCCATGACAATGAGATTAGAGGTACATTTCGATCAATTACCGGCATGTACAATGAAGAGTAGCCGAACTTTATGACAGCCATGAGTAGGCCTAGTTACCACATGAAATCTACAAAAATAATTTTTGGAAAAAGTTGAACAGAAAATTATTTATCAATGAAGGACAGCGATTGTCCCGTAAAATAGGAATCACCTACATGTGCATCTACCTTTAATTACTTGATTCCTTAGTTTGTAGTTCACGTAATAGTTTCTGATACATTCTGAATCGTTACGTTGTTGACATATTGTATACAAAATCGGGGTCAGTTGAAGTTCGTCAGGTTAAGTCTTTATCCCAAAGTTCGCATTTGATCAGAGGGTTTGGTTTAGATGGTTTGATTCTATCATCTGGGAGTTTCGGTGAGGTTACAACTAACAGTGGTAGAGAGTGGCATTGGGCACGTCAGGGAGCCTTTAGAGCTGGGTATTCATCTTAAAATAATAAGAAAAGGGTGGTTGTTAGTACTCTGCTACCATGTCACGTATTATTCAATAGCAATACGTGCCTTAGATATTGTAAACTATACTAGTTAGTTTAATGTGATAAATGTAACTTCCCTTCTTAAAAAGGACAAGGGAGAAAAGTTAAATACAAGACAAAATTAATTAATCGGTTTAAGATTCACTGTTGTCCCTGAAGTACCGTCTCTGGCTACACAAATTAAAGTATAATTTTTTTAACACGTTTTTCGATTTTAAGTTGGTGCTTGATTGGATTTTTTTAAAAGTATTTTGTTGCCTTAAACATTTTGTTTGGTTGTTCAGGTGAGAAACCTTATCGTTGTGATACCTGTGAATACAAAACAGCCAAACCAAGTGACCTGAAGACGCACCTGAGGACTCACACAGGTACGTATAGTTTATTTGCTTTCAAGAACTTGTTTACAGAAAAATTGAACGAGTTACTACTCGATAAATACATGAAAACATAAAATATGGTGCTTAGTCAATAAAAAATAATGTAAAAAAATAAAATAATCAGTCGCGTTTAATTGAACTATTAATAGGGAACTAAAGGAATGCAATGTATGATGCCAAAGTTACAGTTAATTTATGAGGCTTTCGTAAAATTTGGTCCATCTATATGTTGGTCGCAGGTATACAACTGTTAGGGCCACTTTCACCAACAAGTTTAACGTGCCGTTTAGGCTAACGCCCGAATTTAATGTCCTCGTTAGACCCATTTGTCTTTCACGATGGAGCCCTGCCTCTCGTTAATGGTAACGTGCTCGTCAACATTTAATCGGCCGAATTCGAAAAGATTCAGCTTTTCTAAGGCAACTGCTGTTGAAGGGGTTCAGCTTGTTGAGCATTGGTTGGAATTCGGAAGCCTAAACATACAAACCACAACAATAATCTCAAATCTCAAAAAAAAAAAAAAAAAACGCTACAAATTTCTTTCACTGGGATTTATTATTCAATTGGCTTGCGTTCATGATTTGAATTTCTACTAAGGTTTGGAGTGTCCCTGTTTCACGGGTGATAGAGCGATTATTGAATTTCAGGAGATATGCATAGAGCATGTAAATCTGTTCTCAACCAAAACACCTATTTGGATTGATCAGTTGATCATATTTGTGTGCCTCCTGAAATTCAATAATCGCTCTATCACCTGTGAAACACGCACAGTCCAAAGCTTAGTAGAAATTCAAATCATGAACGCAAGCCAATTGAATAATGAACCCCAGTGGAAGAATTTGCAGCGTTTTTTTATGGTTATCAGAATACTTCAACCCGTGTATCGGCTATAAGCCCTTTTAGGAGTTCACTCCAGTATCCGCGTTCACTACATCATCACTAGGTTACTGCGATCAAAACAAAAACAATAACAAACCAAAATAACGCAAATGTTGGCTCCATAAATCGGGCCATACATCGGGAATGGTTTGAGCCAACGACTCTGGGAGAAGGGCTCATTCGATTCCTCATGGAAAGTTCTTTAAAAAAAGTCCAATTTAGGCCGCCTTTACTTTTTTTGAGGTTTTTAGGGATTTTACAAAACTTTGACAACCCTTAAAGGGCACTTTAAATTAAGTGAGAGGCTAAAGAATTGGGGCGTTAACGGACCAATATTGATTTTTCCTGAAAATTTCAGATTTTTTGCTCCAGCTTTGAGTCGAAAACCATCGTGCGTACGGCGTACGGGGGTTTAGAATTTTTTTCCAAGAGCGATTACAATGGCTTATTATTGAATAATAAACCAAAAGAACTGGGTCGGAACTTCGGAAAAAATATTCTAATAGGAATTTACATTAGAGAACAATTCAGTACAGCCATTTATTAAAGCAGGAACTATTTCTTTCTTCAAGGTATAGGTCTATAATTACGGTGAAACGTGTTTTTTTTCTGAGAAGTATATATATTATACCTAAGTGAGGATGAAGTATGATGCATAGTATGAGGCACATTTTATAAGAAATGAAATATCGCAATACTGGCGTCACCATTGTTACTCCCGCCTTTGAGCGGGAGTGTGTCGTTGTACTGCAAGGTTTTGTGTCTTGATTCATCGATGACGGACACATATCTTCCATTTTTGGCTACACTGTTCCATTAGGCTACCGTCAGCTAACGAACTGCTCATTTAACGAAGCACTTGCATGGTGAAAGACAAACAACTAACGCTTCCACGTTACCTCTTAAAGCCCGGGCGTTAGTGTAACAAGCCGATTAACTAATGCCACGTTAGAGCCAGTTTGGTGAAAGCGGCCCTTAAAGCGGCTCCATTTTCAAGTCAACAGTGCAGTAATGTTATTTTTATATTTTGTAGGCGAGAAACCCTACCCTTGCGATTCCTGTGGCTTCAGAGCTAATAATATAAGTGATCTCAAGCGACACATGCGAACACACACAGGTATTTTCACTGACTAGTGTTCATTGAAACTCTATCCCATCACTATATCTAACAATAAATTACAGTTTCAACTATTTTAAACTGTTTTGTTTGTTATCAAGGTGAGAAGCGCTACACTTGTGACCGCTGCGACTACAGGTCTATTCAACTTAGTAATCTCAAAAGACACATGCTGAGTCACACAGGTATGAGCAGTTTGTACTATGTATCAGCTAATAATATATTACCTTTTTTTATTTGGCATAATTCTCTTTTTAAATTTTCTTGCTGACAAGACACGTAAGTTTCTTGGTTTTGGTCCATTCCAAAACTCACATAATCCACTTTTCTAAATTTTTCACGAAACCTAAAAAACTTTTAATTTAATAACTTTACAGTGAAATGTATTTTTTTGTGTTCCCCGCACGTAAAATATGTGTTTTTATATAATGGTTCAAAATATCTGTAGTGTTTCCGAAAATTAAGATTAAAGTTTGGATAAAGTGAGTTTTGCCATGACACCAGTGGATAAAGTTAGTTTTGGAAAGATGGTTACTGGATTAAGTTAGTTATGGCATGATACTTTCGGCGACTCAATTTCTACTTCTGGCTTCCATACCACCTCGACCTTTTGGCATATCAATTTATACTTTTCACAGATCCCAACTAACCCAACATACAATTAACTTTTAGTTATAAACAACACAACCATCTGTAACATAAATGATACTATTTTGACTGACCCAATGCACCCCATATGCTGTTATTGTAAGCTGTAATCACTGGAAATAATATGAAATGTTAAAAGATATTATCTGTATGTATTTTTTATAATATACGGTAGAAAAGTGACTGTTGAAATTACGCTTCAAAAAGTCAAGTCCTCTTAAAAATGACTGGTTTTACATTATAAAGGAGGTACTATTGGGCGGAGTCGGTACTACGTTTTCTCTTAAACTCATTATAATTATTATTTTAAAAGTTTTAAAACATACTGTATTTTCACTGAAACAACAAAGATGACTAACAAACAGCAGAAGAGAAATGACAAACATAAACAGAGTCACGTGACTGAATCCAGGCCACCGATTGGGTAAGAGGATAAAGATGATTTTGGAATGACAGTCAAATCAGGGTCACGTGACGTAGACTTCACATTCCCATTGGCTGATGGATTATGTGAGTTTTAGAATAATACTTCTGAAATAAAGTGAGTTTTGGAAATGACACCCACTTTTTAACATTAAATATTTATATGATTAAGTTACTTTTGGAAAGATATAACCTAACAAACAGATGCACATTTTTCTGCTGAATGCAGTGGTACCAATAATTCAATTTCGAAAAAAAGTGGCCGTAAGCTCAATAAGTGTCGTAAGCCTAAGTGTCAAGATAAGTCTTATCATCAATTCATTCACACCTATGTTTGTGCAAAGTTTGGAATTGTATAATCCCAAAAACGTACAACCATTTCTGTCCAATATGCGGAATGTGCAAACCGCTGTAGGTACAAGTTTCAAACTTTGACTAGAACCGTTGTACGTACTTAAGGTCGTTTAAAACGTGCAAAGCCGTAAGCTCAATCGAACAAATACACTTGATGAACGTACTACAACGTAACAAAACGAATGTGTATTGAGTTAACAATATGAATTGGTACATGTTATTGAATTTCTTAAGTACATTATTCTAATAGAAAAATAAAATTGTTCCATTTTGGTTTATTATTCAATAATAAACCATTGTAATCGCTCTGGGAAAAAAATTCTAACCCCCCTGAAAATTTCATGGTTTACGTTTCAAAGGGTGTAGAATCCGAATCTGCAATAAAAATTTTCCCTCCGTCGCACGATATCTCCCAAACGGCTGGAGCAAAAGATCTGAAATTTTCAGGAAAAATCCATCTTGGTCCGACGACGCCCCAATTCTTGAGCCAGCTCTCTCACTCAATTTAAAGTGCCCTTTGAGGGCTGTCAAAGTTTTGTAAAATCCCTAAAAACTTCAAAACAAGTCGAATCGGCCTAAATTTTTCTCTATTTGAAGAACATACCATGAGGAATCGAATGAGCCCTTCCCCACGTCCGTAGGTCAAACCATTCTCGATGTATGGCCCGATTTATGGTGACAACATTTGCGTTTTTTTGGTTTATTACTGTTTGTTTGTAAACTAGTGATGCCGATAGCGTCGAGTTGTAGTGAATGTGGATACTGGAGTGATAGCCGATGTGGATACTTGTCGTTTATAGGATACACTGGAAGCATTCTGATATGTATGAAACGCTGATAATATATAGGTTAATATTATTACTGGGGATTATTATTCAATATACCTTCCTTCACGCTATAGAATCCCTTCCTTTCTAATCTTCTATTTTGGTTGAGTTGTGAGGGGAGGGGGGGGGTATTAAGGTTCAATAAAAAAACGCTGCAAATTCTTTCACTGGGGTTTAACGCTTGGCTTGCGTTCAAATTTGAATTTCTACTAAGCTTTGGAGTGTGCGCGTTTCACAGGATAGAGCGATTATTGAATTTCAGGAGGCACACAAATTTGATCAATGATCAACAAATTTTTGGTTGAGAACAGATTTACGTGCTCTATGCATATCTCCTGAAATTCAAATTATTTCAAATTAATCGCTCTATCAATTGTGAAACACGCTCATCTATTAGTAGAAATTCAAATTATGAACGCAAGCCAATTGAATAATAAACCCCAGTGAAAGAATTTGCAGCGTTTTTTGATAATCTTAATAATTAACTAACTCAAATCTAAATCATCATGTGGTAGGATTTTTTGTACTAATTTTCATGTAATCTCTGAAATGTTAAATCAAGGCTAATAAGGCACTCTATCTGATTTTTCTCTGCATTCATCTGAATCTGTTGCATTCAAAAACTTGTTTCTCTTTGTACTACAGTCTTCAACAACTTGAGGGGTATATCCGATTTGTTTGTTAAGACAACGTCATATTTGCAGGTGAAAAACCCTACGCCTGCGCTACTTGCGACTACAAGTCCATTGAATTATATCAATTAAAAATTCACATGCGAACCCACACAGGTAAGTTTAGTCTAAACTGAATACTTACGTCTTCAATTTTGAACAAATGTTTTTTAAAAATGTTTTTGGACAAGCAAAATAGAACTATGGACATGAGTAGGCTGTGCTTATTGTTTCTCAACTAACCAAGGATGCTCAGATTTAAACAGGTGGCTGTTTGGGGCATGTAGAATACAGAACAATATGCGAAACCTTGCTGTTTCGTTTTGAAAATGCCTTACGTTTTGTATGGAACTTTTTCCGATTAATCTTTGATTTCAGTGGTGAAAAACATGCAAAACACTAATATTGGATGTATTTTGGTTCTTTGGATGTATTTTGGTGGGTTCTTTGTATGTTTTCCCATTTCCATATCCCTAATCTCAGAAAAGTTCATCCACATGGCCCTCCCAGAATGTTCTGGTTAATTAGTGATGATAATTTTATGTCAACGATCAAATGCAATCAGAACCGGCTTAATTTTCGGTCTTTTCGCCTTCTCAAATATCAGGTAATTGTGTGTGAGCAGGATCATCATATTGCCACAATCCTGAATGATGATAAATTATGTTTCAGGTGAAAAGCCCTTTCCGTGTGATTTATGTGACTACAAAGCAATCAAGTTAGACGTTTTGAAAAAACACAAGCGGAAGCACACAGGTATGATTGTAACACACTTTATCTAACTTAATTTTTGTCCATATCCACTTCATTTCGTATATCGGCGATTCTACAATTTAAAAAGAAATTAGGTACATGGAAGATTCTTGGATATGTATATCATTTGCAGCTAATTTTCTTTTTCTATTCAACACTACGTTTTATCATCTTGGTTTCCCTGGTTTCTTTGGTGACCCTTACGCCGTTCAATAGAACCGTTCTCGTGACAGTTCGCGAGAACTATTACTTATCGCAGCTCCACTCTGGATACACCTTGATTTTCTTCTTAGAGAACAGGGCAGCTGTACTTTTGCAGTAGTAGGGTGCATTCATCTACAGTTTTCCAAGTAACCATGATGTGAAGGAGTGTATTCATAATTTTGTATCAATTACAGGTGGTAATTTACTAAATCGTTGAACTGTCTTTACTTCTGATCCCTTTCTACACTCTGAAAAATCTCTCTAATTAAGGCTCTAGTGTTAAAACCATATACATGTATTAGTAGTGTTCAGTACCATTGTAGCAACTACACCAAAGTCGGTAAACTCATTTCTGTGAGTTCCTTATGTTTAAGGAAGGCTAATGTAAGAATCATAGTAGTAGGCGGTATTTTTATGGATAATCATTCAGGTATGTCATAGGAAGCTGATGCATCTCACTATCCCAGCATGACTTTTCATTTGATGCTTGCACCATTTACTCTTTCTACCTTGTCGTGGTTCACTATTTCATTATCTAAGACCACTACAAGTCACAAACATTAATCAGCGTCTGGTCACAACTAGGTCCAGCGGCTTGGTCCTCTTGAGTCGCCGTACCTCTTCTCTGTTGTCCAGGGTATACAGAATTTCGAGATTTTGGTGTCTGTGCAGCCGAATTTCGTGATCCGCTGCAATTCTTCTTATAGCGTCACTCACCATTTCCACTTTGAGGTCGTGGTGGAGATCAGTTGTCCTGATATACCAGGGTGCGTTGACAATGCTCCTTAAGATTTTATTTTGGAGTGTCTGGATAGTTTTGACATTTCTGTTGCTCGTGATGCCCCATAGTTGGCAGCCATAGGCCCAGACAGGCTTAATCATTTGCTGATACAACAGCAATTTGTTGTGGGTGGATAGTTGAGATTTCCTACCCAGCAACCAGTTCAGCTTCCTGAGCTTAGCGTTGACCTCTTCTTTTTTCTTTTTTACCTGTTCTTTCCAGCGTAGCTTGGCGTCCAGCGTCATGCCCAGATATTTAGCAGTATTTCCGGGTGATTGGGATGTTTTGAATTTTGCGATAAGTGAAGTTTATATGCGTACTTTTTGTTTCATTAAGTTTAATTCGCCATTTGGAGGTCCATTGATAAACTCGGTTCACCGAATCTTGCAGTTTGCTGGACGATTCCTCGACTGTCCTGCCCGTCGTCAGAATTGCAGTATCATCAGCAAACGTTGCTATGACAGCTTTTGGGGGTTCTGGGAGGTCCCTTGTATACAATAGATAGAGCACTGGCCCAAGAACGCTTCCTTGCGGCACGCCTGCCTTTATCTTTCTCAGGGTGGTGTACTCATCTATGAGCTTGACTCTGAAGTGCCTTTCTGACAGGTAAGATTTCAGTATTTGATAGTATTCAATGGGGAGGTCCCTGTGCAGCTTGGCGAGGAGGCCCTTGTGCCAAACTTTGTCGAATGCTTGTGAGACGTCAAGGAAAACTGCAGAGCAGATCTCCTTGGCTTCAAAGCATCTTTCTATACATTGGTTATCCTGCGCACTTGGTCCATAGTGGAGTGTCGTTCCCTGAACCCAAACTGGTGGTCGGGTATGAGCTTTCAAGCTGCAATTATAGGCTTTAACCTCTTGAGTAGAAGTTTCTCAAACAGTTTGGAAATTACAGGTAGGGAGATGGGCCGATAAGATTTTTTCTCATGAGGTGGTTTACCAGGTTTTGCGATCATGATGACTTCTGCTACCTTCCACTGCCTCAGAACGTATTTCATTTGGAATGATGCGTTGATTATATGCAACAGTTTTCGCAGGCCTATGTCAGGCAATTCTCTAAGAATATTCCCAGTTATCAGATCATATCCAGGAGATTTTTGAGGACTTTGGTTGGTCATTTCATTCTTGACTTCTGAGAGTGTAGCTGGGGAAATCTCTAGTAAATGAGTCTTCCCTAGAATAGCTGCTTCTTCGTCAGCCGTTCGTCTGGGGAAGGGAGTAAATGTCTCCTCAAGATAGTTAGCAAATAGCTCTGCTTCATCTTTGGAACTCCTGGCCCATGATCCGTCTTCTTGCTTGATGGGTGTCACTGATGCTTTCGGCCGCTTTAGTCCTTTAGTTGCTTTAAATAACGAGTAGTCAGTGTCCCTCTCTAAAGAAGATGTTAACCAGCTTGGTAAAAGATGCATCATACATCTTTAACCTGTTTCCTGTACACAAATAATGATATGAACACTCTTGTTTTCCAGTTTGAATGTTTTGATCCTCATTATTCCTGAACCTGAATAAATAATGACATGGGGGTAATTTGTCAAGTTCTTATGTTCGATGTTTTTAGGTGAGAAGCCATACGCCTGTGATAGTTGTGATTACAGGGCTAGTAATCAATGCGCTCTGAAAACCCACAAAAAGACTCACACAGGTATGTACAAAAGAAATTGGAATAGCTAAAACTTTTGTTAGGGTTATGGTTACTTTTGATTTTGCTAGCTGAATACCTACATCTCATTTAGGATATCTATTCAAAGTGATTGAATGAAACAGAATAGTGCCTATTAAAAGAGTATTTCAGCAAAAAAACTGTCCATTCCATTACTTTGTGGCCAGCATTTTAGTTTACACAACTCCCTAATCCGGAGGAAACTGTTTGCTATCACATTTAAAAAACGTCTGCCAAGTGGGTGTGGCACATAGCTTCCTCGTATCCATAACATGACTGTATAGATCATTGAAAATTATTATTGACTAAAGAACTTCGTTCAATTAGGCGAAGTAAATGTTGAATTAGGGTAAATTTATTGTTATGCAGGAGCATAACTTGAGAAAATAAAGGTAGGCATGTTCAACTATTGAACAAACTATAAAATATACCTAATAAGAAAATGAAAAAAAAAAAAAAAAAAAAAATTCCCTGAAAATTTCATCCAAATCGGTCAAAAACTCCCGATGTTATGCTTGTGGCAAGGATTTCACGTTTGCGCATGCGCAGAGGCTACTATTGATCCGGGGGTCATGAAACTCATAGCTGACCATCTACACAACAAACCGAACAATCCCTGAGAATTTCATCAAAATTGGTCAAGAACTCCCGGAGTTATGCGCGTAACAAGGATTTCGTTTGCGCATGCGCAGAGGCTGCTATTGATCCGGGGGTCATGAAACTCATAGGGGACCATCTGCACATCAAACCGAACAATCCCTGAAAATGTCATCGAAATTGGTCGAGAACTCCCAGAGTTATGCGCGTAACAAAGATTTCACGTTTGCGCATGCGCAGAGGCTACTTTTGATCCGGGGGTCATGAAACCTGTAGGGGGCCATCTACACCCCAACCCGAACAATCCCTGAAAAATTCATCAAAATCGGACAAGAACTTCGTGTAGTTTTGCCCGTAACAAGGATTTGCTGACAGACAGACAGCCACACAGACAGACACAGAACCAAAATCGTTCAGAAAGGTCTAAAACGCAAAATGCGAGTGGAATTTTTGATTTTGGAGACAAAAAAATTTTCACATTCCGAAAGTGAAAACAATGCTTCCGCTACTTTAGTAGACTAAAGCAATTTCTTTGCTGACAAGTACTCGAATTAAAAAGAAATTAATAAAACAAAATTATATGATTTTTTCTATTAAATTGTCGATTAAATGCATGATTGGATGTTTTGTTTTAGGAGAGAAGCCTTATGCCTGTAGTAACTGCAATTACAAATCTACACAACTAGCTCACCTCAAAAGACACATGGGGACTCACAAAGGTAAGTGCACTTCATTTACGCCTGTATTTCTTAAATTGCGTTGTGTGGCTAAACATTTTTCCCCGTAACATCGCCTTTTTTTAAGAGAAAGGGAAGGTTGGCAGACAAAGTGGCGTTTTGTGGACCATTGTAATCACTTTGGTGTAGATTTTAAAAAACGATTCTCTGTATCACATCTTCTTCTTCCCTGGCACTACATCCCGCGAGGGGACAGGGCCTCCTGTAGCGGCCTGCGCCAGTCTTCTCGGTTCTGTGCTGCTGCTCTCCAGTCTGTGGTTCCCAACAACATTCGGGCGTCTGCTTTTACTCCGTCTACTCACCGTAACTTCGGGCGTCCTCGTCTCCTGGTGGCATATATCTTTTCTTCTAGTATCTTTCTGGGCACGGAATCCACACTCATGCGTGCAAGGTGTCCTGCCCAGCGGAGACGACCCACTCTTATATGACAGACCACATTGCTATCTCCATAAAGCTCCATAACTTCTGCATTAGTGCGTCTTTGCCATGCAAGGTCATAGGGGTCAAAAATCCCCTCAAAAATCCGCCTCAGAACTCTCCGTTCAAACCGGAGTAGCTCGTCTTCATGGGCTTTGGATAATGTCCAACTTTCAGAACCATAGGTGAGGACTGGTCTGATTAAAGTCTTGTATAGACAGATCTTGGTTCGCTGGGATATGACCTTGCTTTTGAGGTGCTTCAGGAGTCCAAAATAGCATTGGTTTGCCGCTGCGGTTCTTCTGTGTATTTCTGCTCCCATGTCGTTTTCTGCGGTAACAAGCGATCCGAGATACACAAACTCTTCAACTCTCTCAAAGGTATGCTCTTTAACAGTAATGCTTTGAGGAGGGCAGAGACGGGCTCCAGTGACCATATATGTATCACATCAATAGGGATTTTCCAACCGCTTGCTCCAAGCTATACCAGTGCAAGAGCGCAGGCGCATTAATGAGGGAGCAGGATGAGGCGTTTTCCAACCGCCGCCAGTGTAACTTCGGGGCAACTTGCACTGAATTCCAACCGGCCAGGGAACTTGCTTGGGACTCCCCCAGGGTACTCCAGCCTGAGGTCGGAGTAACTTGCTCTGAGCAGGAAACCTAGGGTAACCTCTTCAAAAGTCTAACCTTCCTCATTCCATTTTTCGTTTTCATGAAGTTGTTTCCTACTTATTCCTGCTTATTTTCGATGGAGTTTCTGGAATTAATCGGAGATATTTCGTCCTCATCCTCGAGCGAAAGTTCTTGGTCGGACTCTGAGTTCCTAGACATTGTAGCCGAGGAGCTAATTGATTCACTCAATTCTCAAATGATACAGCTCAACAGAACACTTTTATATGAACTTTCCAGACATACCTCGTTTATTGAGTGACCTTGGAGCACGTCCTCACAACCCTCTGATTGGTTCAAACTCCATTCCAGAGCCCTGAAGGACTATTTCCCATGTTGGTTCAATTAGGATAAGGCCAGCCTTGTTTCATTAGCTTCAAGTCAAGGGATGGAGTTTTTTAGCTTTTTGGTTTGGTGTTGCACATCTCTCGGCTCTATCTGCAGACGCCGCTGGTTATGCCTCGTCTGTTTATAAACAGCCACCCTTAGGTGCAATGAGTCAGCCAAAAGTTCTTTGCCAGTAAATTACTTAATAGCTTTACAAAGAAAGGAATTTAGCTTTGCAATTTTCGATTCCTCAGTCACTTTCCATAATTGCTCACCTTATGAACTTATTGTCACAATTTAATGTTCAATATTGTATTTCATTTTAGCTAAAGAAGTTAAGAGAAGTGAAAGGAAAGGACAAAGAGGAAAAGTAAAGAAACAAAAAGGAAAACTGAAAAAACGGAAAGAAAAAATAGAGGAACAGGAAACAGAAGAACAGAAAGATGAAATTGACGATTCAGATGCAGACTTGAGCGAAATGAAGCAAGAAGAAGAGGAACGGAATGACGAAATTTTAGACATAGACGCAGGAGAAATGAAACATGGAATGGAGGAACAGATCCAAGAAGTCGATGGAAACAAAGAACAAACGGATGAGTTAGAAAAGGAGAAATGAACCAGCCTGCCACCAACATCTGTGGACTTTAGTGGTAGGAGATCAAACCTCGTGCCTATGTTCCTCGCAAGTGTTCCTTACAATATTTAATCAACCGAAATACGTTACGAGTAGGGAATCACATTTTATAGGAATGAAATGTGTAAAATTAAAAGAAATACGTTGCATGTTTCAAACGAAGAAAAATGAAAAATGTTAATGGCAATAATTTATTTTGAATGAGTCAGGAGAATAAGTACCTCCATTTCTTCAATTCTAAAGAAATTCGTTTGTGAGAATAAAGTAGGGGTGTAGTATTTACAATGATGTAACGTGTAAATGAGTTGAATAATAGGTGATTCTATTGTTTGACTCCATGTTTATGTGATAATTGGGAATATATTTATATAATAATTAAAGAATTGATTTGTTAAATCAGTGTTTTATTTTTATTAATGAAACTCTAAAGAAATAATTGTCTTTCAATTCTGATTCTTCAGTAGAGATTTGACCTCATGACTAGAGTTTGGATCATATGACGTTAAAATATCAGAATATGATTGAACGCATGATGGTAAATATGACCAGAAACCTTCGTATATGATGCTAAATATGGCCGCGAAAAAGCAGAATTTCTAGTGTGAAGTTTCAAAACAAATTCAAAATATCTAATTACTTCTTTTCAGCTCTTTCCCTCAATATTTCTGTGCGCATAATTTGAATGAAAATTTGCAATGAACTTAAGTTCTTAGAGCAAAATTAATTACATTTCTGGGATATCCATATCTGACACCCCCCACATTGGGAATATATTTATTTAACCTTCCTCCGCACGTGCACGCAGCAAATAGGCTGTCAATCTGAGTTCATCAGTGTGGACTTCATCTGAGGCTCATCAGGGGCTGAAGAGGGGAATGTAATCTCTAGTTAGAGCATCCCCCGTAAGACAGTGCCTAGGAGATGTCCCTCCAGTCGCCTAGGCCTTGGTAGTCATTGCTCTAACTTTGGAAGGTCGCAGTCGAGCCAATCTTCCATGCATGCGAGCGGCCGCGTTAGGATTTTTTCTCTTGTTCGAGAGAGAGATTACAGGCTTACAACGGCTCCTGAAATATTAGTGCTATTCGGCGCACTTTTTATTATGGCTGCGAGGAGAGGAAATCACGCCGATCTCTCAGAATTTTTCAATTTGATGGAACTTCACTGACCGTTTTGGGAGAGAATGTCAGTGAAAACAGTGTTCAGATTTCTGCTGAGATCTTCTCGATTTGACGACATCAACACTCTTGATGAACGTAAAGCTACAGACAAACTGGCACTGATCCGTGAAATTCTGAGCTCTTTTACAGCCAAAAAGCCTTTGCTGTGGAAGAATTAACTACAATCGACGAAATGCTGGTCGCTTTTAGATGACGTTGTTCATTCATACAATACATCCCAGCTATATTTATATGTATTTAGCTATTCATTACGTACTTGCTATATTTATGCACACATTTTTCTATGAACAATTTTGCCTGAATCATTAGGTAGGTAGGTAATACATTTTCAATTATGACAAATAATTTTTAGAACCTGGATTCCTTTTTAAAATCATAAAAGAGGTATTTTCCACTAGAAAACTACAAAAATTCGCGAGCGGGCAAATTTCCGTCAATGTGAGGGGAAATGTTCCACTGTGAAGCACGAGCGGAGGAAGGTTAACAATTATATAATTTATTTGTTGAATCAGTATTTCATTTTATAAATGAAACTCAGGGGAGAGTTTTCACTCTAATAATTTTTTTTCAATTTTGATTCTTCAGTTAAAAATGATGGAATATGACTAGTTACGCTAAAGATGGCTGCAAAAAAGCAGAATTTCTAGTGTGAAGTTATGAAACAGATTCAAAATACTTACTAGTACCTAACGCTAACCCCTCCCCCCTTATTATTTATTTATTTTTTTTTTTTTTTTTTTTTTTAGGCAAAATTTTAATGAAAATTCATAATGAACTTGAGCTTAGAAAAATGAAAAGCACCGTTTTGTCCTTTAAGCCAAAGTGATTAAAAATTCTGGAAATACCCATTTCTGAAACCCCTGAAATTAGTTTTTGAAATTTACGATTGGGAACAATATTCCAATAATCTATTATTGTTGTCAAGGTTGTCAAAAATGTTTGAGAATACACAAATATTAATGTTATTTGTCAAGAAAATGGTGGCTCACCTCTTGATGAAATTGGAAAGGACCTAAAGAAGATGAAAAACTGATTGGAAAACCTTCAGTTTAAATGAAAAATGTTCTTTTGTACTTCTAAACGTTATCACAATACTGAAGAGCAAGATAGGAGGTCAGGTTTCAAACGTGATAACACGCCATGCCAGAGTGGTCATGGGACATGATTGGGAAGACAGCTGGAAGAGTTCAGTGGGTAGCATCTATTTTGGTTTCCATAGATACAAGGTAACAGAGTCCATGTACCGCAGAAAAGAAAAACTCTCCAATGATTTGATGCAGAACTTCCAGGCCAAACTCCAGTTGTGGTTAAATTTTGACCAATCTAATAGTCAAGCACAAACTACTACAACAAAAATGTGCATTGCTCAGCAATTGCTATTATGTATTTCACATTTACTAGGAAAATTAGAAGTTATTAAGCAGAAAAGAAGGGCTCATGACTACTTTTCAGTAAACCTAAGCATCGAATTTAAAAAGTGGTATTTGGTTTTGGAATTAATGATCTTCCAATATTTTGTTCGGTGGGCTCTCCTAGCACTTTTGGCTTTTTCTGCTGGTCTCATAATACAACTTTTTTTTCAATTTGATTATTCAACAGTCAACATTATTGTTTTTAGTCCTTGAAGTTGATTAATGTAGAAAAGTTGCTTAGAGACTTGTTGGTACACACATTTTGTCAACAAGATAACAAGAGCTAACGTCCACATCACACGGCTCACACTAAACAGTATTTTAACATTTTCCTTGAAGTTATATCACATGCACACACCTTAGTGGCTGGAAGAAAGTCTCTGTACAGAACCCAATATACATCACGTAAGTTTGGGCATTTTACAGAGGCATGCAGGAGCAATATACATAGCTATAGGAATAGTTAATTATATGTGTCATCGAGGCTTCTGTTCTCAATACGTTTTCTCTTCTTCCTCCCCTTTCTGCCTCTCAGCCATGTGTTGACCAATGTTTTCCGAACAGCATCCCAACCACCAGGCTTTACATAGCTGATATTTGGAGATTGGGAATTGGGTATGTGTTTAGTGAGCCAAGATTATTACAAACGAGTAAACTCCCAGCTATACCATGGATCGACTTAATGTTGGAGAGAATTCCTCAACGTGATATGAGACAAGCCCATAAATACCGAAGATGTTGGAGAAAGCTTCATCTGCCAAACTGAGCGATTCATTTTCTCGCCTCATGCAGTATTACTCACGTTGATATTATGTGGGTCCCTCATTGTTGGTAGTAATGCAAGTGAAAAGCATAGTGTGGCAAGTTTTTAGAAATTAATCCTTGACAGTATGAATAAAATCCACTGGTGGGATGGGAGGATGACAGGAGCTCTGGGGATAGTTAACCTAAGTAGCAGCACAGCGTTAATTAGATTGTATTCAATTGTGATAAAAGAAAATTTGCAAACTAGTGGTTCCCCTCACTGGCCATTCCCCTGTAAGGTATCACCTTTTTGATATCAGTAAGGCTAGGCCATTGGTATCCAGACCATGATGAAAAGATCAATACATCCCCTTCTTGATATTTGTTTAGGAGAGTACGTTTTTAGGTCTGAGTTTTTTCCCCTTCCCACCAGCAAACAGGACAACTACTCAAGCATGGGAAGGATGCCAGAAATGTCATGACTTAGCAATCAGGAGATCTTGTTGGGAAATTCCCTAGCAAGGTACCTGCTTGCCTAGGTGTAACATCTTGTAAGTGTTAATACGAGTGATAATGGTGTCGCGGAAGCAAACTACTGCAACCTATCCATTACCTTCTGTAGCTCCTATCCGTCCCACCAAATGCAAACCTAACCTGGAATATCTAGTAAATAGAATGAAAGGGCAGTTATAATATCATCTTCAAACATTGTTCTTTGTGTTGATTAAATATCCTGAAATCGTCAAACATCTTACAGTACGCACTGCAGGTTGATTGAACCTCCTGGTTAGTTATATCTGCTAAGGATGCTGGTACCCAAGTTTGGAGCGAAATTCAAAATGTGAGATACATAACCTGCGTTCAATCCCTGGTCCCTACATCTGACAACCCAAGGCTAATCCCACGGGCTGGGGTGTACTCACCCGCTGCCACCATAAATCCTACCTCATCAGGGGGTCAGGATGGTAGCACTGTAGAGGTATGTACTGCTTGCTTGCCCCCCTCCACAGCCTTTGCCGCAGGTTTTGAGATGGAAGATTACGATGTTACTGAACTCATCACTATCTGTCTACTTTCTAATCACTTTACCTCTGTCTGAGTAAGGACATTCCTCTTCAAACGCAGGCCAAACATTGTGGGAACATATCCTCTGTGAATGCTCTGCTATTCCTTCTACTAGAATCTGCCACTTCAGAAAATGTACACTATCCACCAAAACTGCTATGGAAAACCCTGGAAACCTCCATCTCCTCGTGGATGAAGAGGTTATACAGTTACAGGTGTTTAGTGGACTTGGAGGTGGGACTGACTTTCCAGGAGTAGATGATATTAAAAATGGATGAGTTATGCTTGTTTTTTTTTTATTAATTTTAATTTTTCGATTTTAATTCATTGTTTCCAACGTTCTTACTGTGTAATCTCGACGGAAAATGATGTTTACCATAAATCTTTTCAGATTCAACACAACATTGTAGAAAGTCCAAACGAAAACAACCAAAAAAATGGACAGACTGTGGAGCATTGCTTACAATCTGATGTTGATATGCTCATCATCATATGGTTTGTTGAGCAAAGAACTGGACAATAAGAAATTGGCCACTACCGCGCTGATACTTTACTGTACAAGTGGGTGTTTGGGACTCATTGCTCAATGTAAGCGACTTGAAACATTCAATAAATCATATCTCCATGTGCCAGCAAGTTGTTATTTTTGTATGGCCATTTTCTACATTTTAATACGATGTAAAGTGATGTCAATAGACCTTGTGGATTTGCGACAGATGCCCCTAATTTTTAAATATCAACCTCTTAAGGTTGAATTGAATCTCAACCAACCGCACATACCAAACATACTGTTTTTTCAGATATCTCCGCCCCAAAAATAAGTTGTTGCTGGGGACAAATTTTCCTTCTTTAAGATTAGTAAAAGGATACGAGATTTTCAAAATGTATTTTGAAAAAATAATTAATTACACCAACATTCAGTTAGAACGAAGAAATTTAAGCACATTAAAGTGTTCGTATTTTTAGAAATCGCTTAAAAAAAGTCTGCCAAGTTGAGTGTGGCTCATAGCTTCCTCGTATAACAATGTATAGTTCATTAAAACATTTTAAATAATTGAAAACATGAAGAATGTCAGCTTGTTTCAAAGATCCGTAGAACAAACATGCTGTAAGATTTGTTCTTGCATACATGAGATGGCCAACACAAACCCCTTCATAAGGTGAGTGGACATGCGTTGCGGGTCGGTCGCGCTAATTCGATAGATGATGAAATAGAATGTCATGATCGAGTTGAAATTCTTATGAGATGATTAAACCTGCTTGCACTAACTAACCTCCAACTTTGAGCAAGTTCTGTCCCCTAGGACCTGATGCTGAGTGGATTTTACGTTTGCGCATGCGCAAAGTGAAGTATTGATATTTAAGCGATCAATTTCATGGGGCATCATCCTCCTAACCCTCTCATTCCCATGAACGAAAGTTTTTCAAAATGGTCTAAAACGTAAAATGCGGTTGGAAATTTTGATTTTGGAGAAAATCACATTTTTCAAACCTGGAAATGGAATCAACGCTTCCGTTAGAGGTAGACTCGGAAGCAAAATCATTAACAACAGCTAATATCCCTAAATTTGGATATTAGAGGATTTATAAGGAACATACTTGAATTTTAGTGTAAATTGATAAAAACTCTAAAAACTCTCTAATTTGTTTGTGAAGCGGCACGTTACTCAGAAAAATTTTAATATCCTTAAAATTGGTAATTAACGATGTATTTGCTCCCAAAGTGATCAATTTACTAAACAATTCTGCACAAATATACTCCAAATATTCTCTTCTCAGTTATTAAATCTGTTTTATGTATAATTAATTAGGTTACTGCTGTTATACGCCAGGTAGTTATGGACTTGGCCTTAAATAAGCAATGTTTCTTCGACAATTTATCTAGTCTATGCGATTTCCATTGCTGAGCTCTTTGCATTGGCCCAGTGGTGAACAGTGATGTCGTGTCCGACGCTGACTACTTCGTTTTTGAAATCACGACCGTCTCAGGTATGAACCTCTTTGTGTCGGAAGTGTGTCTCTACTCTGGGGTGGACCCCAAACTGGCGTATCTCATTCTCGTGCCCTCAGCAGTGGACGTCATCATGAAGTACGTTTGAATTTTCGTTGTTTACATCTAAGATCTGACAAACAGGCAATGTGTAGAATTCCCTCACTTTTGCCCAAAGGGAGGTATGTTGGATGTGCAAGAAAAATTCGAAATTGCTAAGAGTGATAGGTCAGGGAAATGTTTAAATAAAGTTATTCCTCGAAATATTTGATTTCAGTATGGCTCCCATTTTCCATAATGTTACTGTTCGTGCCCCCTTTCGCTTTGTAAGCCTTAAGTGCCATTGGTTGGTCCTCCCCGTCCCTTTCACTTCTCTGAGCCAATAGGATTCAATCTCCTATCACCTGGGCCTATGTAGTATGTGCTATCTGTGATGTACTTTCAGTTTATGTTTGTTACTGATGATGACCTAACCGTCAAAATCGATTTAGCTGTGTACTCATTATTTTCGTGGAAATGTAGACAACATTCTATTTCACTCCATTCTTGTCCATACATGAACGAACTTCATTAAAGTGAATTATCGTAGAAAATGAAACTATGGCATTGGCTCCAGGAATGTACTAGGAAATTAAAATTGATTAAAATGTGTAAAAGCTTTTGTTCAAAAGCAGAATATTATTTAGAACCAAACTTTTCCCCATAAAATTGATAGGTAGGTAATCCTTTCCAAAATTATCTTACACAACACCTTGCTGGTCATTGTAAGAAGCGTTATTCCCCTCCAGTTATCACAATTCGTGAGATCTCCCTTCTTCGGTAGCTTGATGACAAGACCAGCATTCAGCTGGGATACACTCCTCGTTCCACACTCTCTGCATGACAGGACAGAGGAGCTCAGCGATCGTGTCACGATCCATTTTAAGGGCTTCAGGGGGGATGTTATCACATCCTGGAGACTTCCCATTCTTCAGCTCACTAAGGGCATTCTTTATCTCAGCTTTTGAGGGAGGATCGATCCGAACTTGATCAACAACTTGAGGGAGAAGCATATGACTGCTGTGAAATAACTCGCCCATTGAACATTTCTAATGTTCAACACATTAGAAAACGGATTGAACACATTTCTAAAATGCTCTTCGCATCATTTAATCTGTTGATCATGAGAAGTGGGCAGTTCTCCTTCTTCGTTCTTTACTGGTTGGGTCGTCCTGAAGCCCTTACTAGACAGTTTCTTCGTTACATCATACAGCGTTTTGGTGTCTCCACAGCCTCCGCCCTGCCAGCCTAGCGATCAATCCATTTTCTTCTATCCCTTAGTACGGATTTCTTTACACACTCGTGGACTTGATTATATTCTTCTTGAGCTGCTGACTTTTGGGATCGTTCTGCTGGAGTTCAATTTCTCTTTCTTTTTTCAATTTCAGCCCAAGTCTCTTCAATAACCCAGTCTTTTTTCTGAGGGTTTCGGAAGCCTAAAACCTTTTCGATTTCGAATTTCATACAATGAAGCCATTTTTATTACGATACATTCAACATTTAGAACATTTTTGTTTATTCTTGGTATGAAAGTGATGATTTTTATTCCTTTTGAAGCGTTCGATTTCAAGAAAGGTGTGTAGGTACTACAAAATTATTGAAGAGAAACTCGGCGCTGCGCCTGGGGACAAGCCCGCCTGGAACCCCCGGATGATCGTAGTTCATTGACAAAGAACACTGTTTGAACAATCTTTCAACTATGAACTGAGAACAAAACTTCTAAACTCAGAACAAAAACAACTGAATAGACTTCGAATGAAAATCTATCTTAGTCAAAACCAAGAAAGTTGAACGAAATTTGGGGCTGGGCGCCTCGTCAGAGGGCAAGCCCCCTGGACCCCAGATGCTTACTGCTGAAATTCAAAAAGCATGAAATATGTTTAAGCCTTGCTGTTTTCCTTTGCAAATTTCCTATCATTCTGCTGGTTTCAATTTGCTATTTTCGTGTCTGCTATCTGTGCTTTACCTGTGACGGATGTGCCCTAATATTACTGATCTCTGTGGTCTACTGGCTAAAATATATCTACCGTAATGATGCTGTTAGACTGATTATGTAAACGAGGACTCGCAGAACTATAATGGATTGCAGCGCTTATGATGACTCATCACTAACTTCCATAAAAGGGAGTGCATTATAGGTTATATAATATCTTGCGTCACCCTTCGCCAGTGACGTTTTTTGGCTAGTTAGTCCAGGGCTAGAGCATGTTCCATGCTAAAACTCTAGATTTGACTCTTACTTGGAAAGTATTTATTTCTTCATATTACATTAGATACGTTTCATCCTGCAGCGAGGACTTCTTCAGTCTATAACCTATTATGTCATAAGTACATGCAGAAATTACGCTTTGACGTTTTGGTGCCACCACACATCTCTTCAGTTTGTTTATTACATTGACTTAGGTAAGCGTCCGTCATAATTTTCCAACATACAAATTGGTCATGATTAAAACTCAAACTGAATTATTAAGAAAATTTCTTATGAATAACAAAAGGGAGAAAGCAAAATGTAAAACTCATTCAATGTATATATGACCAATTTGTTTGTATGGAAAAGGATGAGGGAGCAATTTCAATATCTTCTGCTTCCCTAAGCTAAAGTAATAAACAAACAAACTGAATATGTGTGGTAACCACTACGAGACAATTTCTGCATGCAATCTTTCCGACATAATAAGTTATAGCTAAAGAAGTCCTCTGCTACTGAAACGTATCTAACTCTAATATAAAAGTGGACGCTGACAAATATAGAGTTTCAAAGTTGTTGCGTCACCCTACCGTACGTTTTTTGGCTAGTTGGTTCAAGGCTGGAGCATGTTCCATGCTAAAACTAAAGATTTGATATGGCCATTCAGTACAACCAGTATACCTTTATGTATAAACAAAATATCAAGATGTAGGTAGCACTATCTAGAAGTGTCAGCCAAATAGTATTGCGACCCGGACCAATAATATTGAGAGTAGTTAGTTGCGCCACGCAAGTTAAAGTTGGAACAATCTCTTTATAACGTTCACTTAATCATTTCCATAGAAAATATGCGTACCAATGTCTGCCTAACTCGATCAATTTACAGGATACTGCGAGTGCACTGGAACACAATCACTTCAATCTTCAATATCTTCTGCGTCGCTCTCCTTTTCAATTTCTCATTCAGGGACAAACGCCTAATTCTCATAGTCTCTGGTAAGTAATATGAACTACAACATAACATCAACTTTCCCATGAGGGGTTTCAGTATCTTAAATTAAAGAACCAATTAGGTAGCTATGGTTTATAAAAGATTCAGCTGAAAAAAGAGGAGGGGAGCTTGGGAATTTTTTTCATAAATTGTTGAAGCATAGCATCTAAACTGTTTGTGGGAAATTCCAACAGCTCACAAGGACATAGAGTCAGCATCATGCACCATGAGAATAGAACAATATTCCAATCAATGTTTGGACTAAAACAAAAACAAATTTACAGGTACTGCGTTCCTCTTCTCAATGCTTACAAACGCCTACGACGATATCCCAGGATACTATGCAATCGCTGTGTTCTGCACCACCTGGTGTCTGGAAGGAAAGGACTTCAAGGAATTAGGGTTCTGAAATGTATAAATACAATAAATGTCGAGAGCTAAATATTGAACCTGTTTTTTCAAGTTTTGTTAGAAAATACGGAAGAAGGAAAATTCCACAACCCAAGTAATTCACAATTCTACGTAGCAAGTAAACGTAAAGGAAGCTCCGGCCTACCTCAATATTTACTGCATTATAGAAGACATACGTGAATCTATTTTGTGTATGTGCCACATACGCGCGACTATCAGAAGGTTAATTGGTATGACAGGGAGTTACCTGACTCCGTGACCAAAGAACAGGTGCTATTACCCATTTTTCCAAGTGTGAAGTTGAAGAAGCTGTTTTTTTGTCAAATACACAGGGTTGCCCACAGGGGAGGGGGCTATGACGCAAACTCCTTCATTGAAATTCTTGGGGAGGGGGTTCCAACAAAAATTTTGGGGGGTGAAATTGATTGAAACAGTATTTAACGTGACAACATACAAAAATATATTACGTCACTAAATAGAACGTAAATAATAATGAACCTGTTAATTAATTTTTCTATCTGAAAATGTATAAATGACAGTTCTCGAATATTGTTTTACATTTTTGTTGGAGGGGGCGTCATGAAGCTTAGGGGGGGGGGGGGGCTGAAATACAGATTATTTGATAATTTTACTAAATGCTTTTTTAGTAAACTTCATCACAACCTTGAAGCGGCGCAAAGCCACGATTTGCAGGAACTAGATCAATTTCTAGAGACAAAATCCTGCAGTTCTTGTTCTGACTAAACATTGAATTCTCAATTGGTTCATTCAATTCCAGTTCTCATTGTCCAGGACGTTTAGCCAACACAGACCTTGGGATGTTCCTTCCTTTAGAAATATGAAAAAAAAAAAAAAAACATTTTTACCAACCCTATTCTTTTTTTTCAACCGAAGTTTAGAAACACAGGCACGTGCCAAGTTTCGTGGTGTACTATTGAAAAACGAAGAAACTCTCATTCAACCAATAAATATCCAATCACCAGAAATTTGTTTGTACTAAAGTTGTTTCTGAAGTTAAGAAGAGATCAACAGCTAAAATATTGACAAACTCATAAAGCGGACCGTAGACGCTCAGTAATGTCATAACTACTTCAGATAATGACATTACTACTTCATTCCATTCTAACCCTAGACCGTCAGTAATAATGTCATTATTTCCTTCAGTAACTTGTCTAAAGCTAAACATTTTGTCTGTATTTAATAATGGATCGTGGTCATTATCGTGTGGCACATAGCTTCCTCGTATCCATAACATGACTGTATAGATCATTGAAAATTATTATTGATTAAAGAACTTCGTTCAATTAGGCGAAGTAAATATTGAATTAGGGTAAATTTGTTGTTATGCAGGAGCATAACTTGAGAAAATAAAGGTAGGCATGTTCAACTATTGAACAAACTATAAAATATGCTTGTGGCAAGGATTTCACGTTTGCGCATGCGCAGAGGCTACTATTGATCCGGGGGTCATGAAACTCATAGGGGACCATCTACACATCAAACCGAACAATCCCTGAGAATTTCGTCGAAATTGGTCAAGAACTCCCGGAGTTATGCGCGTAACAAGGATTTCACGTTTCCGCATGATCCGGGGGTCGTGAAACCTATAGGGGACCATCTACACCCCAACCCGCACAATCCCTGAAAATTTCATCAAAATCGGACTATAACTTCGTGTAGTTTTGCCCGTAACAAGGATTTGCTGACAGACACGGAACATAAATTGTTCAGAAAGGTCTAAAACGCAAGATGCGAGTGGAATTTTTGGGACAACAAAATTTTCACATTTCGAAAGTGAAAACAATGCTTCCGCTACCTTGGTAGACTCGGAAACAAAAAAAGTGACTCGAGAACGGTGGATGAAGAAATGGGGAAGGAAACGCGAGCAGTCTTCTCATATTGTCTTGCAGAGGGAAATTAGGGCTTCAGATTTCTGCAACTATTTTCGAATGGTTGGAAGTTGTTTAGACACGCTAATAGATTTGGTTACACCTTACTTATCGAGACAAAACTCATGAGTGTTAACTATCAGTGTGTAACCGTCAAGGAAAGTTTGGCTGTCACGTTAAGACACCTGGCAACTGGGACGAACTTCGAAGATTTAAAACTTTCAGCCACTATGTCAATTAGCTTTGCTGTAACAGGAACATGTGAAGCGCATATCCACGTGCTGCAGAACTACATGAAAATAAGCGAGGCCAATTTTTCGAGTGAACAGGTACGAGATGTGATCATCGTCCTGAGAAATCCCTTCGTAGGTTTCAATGAAAGACCAAGGGAGATCTTAATTTTCACCAGTTACTCCCACGTTCTCTTCTGATGTTCCATCATAGCTAGGGATGTTCCGATATTATCGATATCAATACATATCGATATTTCTCTTTCGATATCGTAATATCGAAAGATTTTGGTGAATATCGGATTTCGATATTGAATTTTCTTGAGTTGGCTATTTTTATAAAAATACCGGTTTTCAATCGCGGAATGGCAATGATATTAGTTTGATTCAAATACATTTTTTTATTAAAAAACTAAAATTTCATTCTGCCCATGTATGCATGTAAGTTTTGCTAAATATTATCTTTGAGTGAAAATGTTTGTGTTTCAGTTGTGCCTATTCCAATAGCACAGCAATACACAGTTTCAAAAAATGTACCAGAATCATATTGCACAAACTATTATTTCTGTTTTGGTACTGGAAATTCACTGTGTGATTGTTTTGGATAACTTATATTAGCTAACCTAAAAAAATGTTCAACCAAATTTTACAGCAAAGAATGAAAATGCTTCAAATTCATAGCATTTTACCCAATTTTCTACTTTACAATTAATTGTGAAATCAGTTTAAGATTGTAGTAATATAATCACGTTAGTACAATGAGTTTTGACATAAAATTGTGAGCAATCATAAAAATTGCATATCATTCGATATTGCTGGATATTTTCGTGTATCGATGGTTATCGTTATCGAATATCGGAAGACCCTCGATATCGGAACAACCCTAATCATAGCCCTCCATCGTTCGCAGATGATCACTATGAAGAACTTGTTCAGCTGAGTAACTGACGTCAACCACCCTCCACTATCAGTAATAATGACAGTACTCCCTCCCCTCCCAAGTAACGACGCCTCAATATCAGATCTCTGTCATTCCATCATTACCAACCTAGGCAATCAATATTACTGTCATTCTGATAAGGTATTGACATCATTATTGATCGTGTAAAGTCCGCTAAAGACATTCAAATCTAACGAAAACTTACTCTCCCCAAACATCATATCACAATGAACTGAGCTAGAAACAACTTTTGCTCTGAATTGGTAATTTTTTAAAAATAAACTGCTGAAGAAAATGTTTCCGCTAGTACTTTCACTTCATTCATAGACCATCAAGAACGTTTTTATTCAGAGTCAAATTTTTAATGAAATCTTCGAAGATGATGCTTTTTCTGGGGTACCCTGTGTAGAAACATTCATGGGAGACCTTGTGAAAGTAAGACTATTTTCATAGGCCTCGGAGGAACTGCAAAATCAACAACTGAACCTTTACGGTTACAACCTAATCTACTACAACTACCTGGAGTCACCACAGTTGAAAGTGAAATTTCAATTCCTCCTGAAGGTTTCAACTCTTTTGGCAAAGTTCCACGAGCTACTCCTGATGCCCTTATTACATTGTTGGAACCATAACCGTGAAAAATGTACAGTCTTCATGTCAAAAGATCATAGATCAAAATACACCCCTTTATTCTAGCAATCAAAGGGCAACAAACAAAACACAGGTAATGGTATAGTACAATTCAGGTAGCCACTTAGGTATTTCTAGAAGCCTAGTTACCAATGCTATGACCTTCCTCCACCCTTTTACCCCTCTCGTAGCTGTACTGCTGCCACGTGTATCTTGCTTTTAATGAATCAATTATACTTAACTTCAATTTAATGTTTTTTTATTGCAAACCATCAGGTAATAAATGTAAATAAAAAGTCGGGAAAGTTTGGAACACGTCGTTTTTAATGAGTAGATTGAATTGCGTTAAAAAAAGGCATGTACTTCATTGTGAATCCGGAGAGATGAAGGCGTCGAAGAGATGAATGAAATGTTCCAACCTGCAACAACAAAACCATCACGAATGAATTAAATTACTACAATTTTGAAGAGATTGGAGAGATTTTTTAGTAAATGCAAGTTGGCTACGATTGAGGACAAAGATCAGAAGAGGTAAGGGTTTTTTATCACAGTCAATCATGGGATTGGCTCTTGTTGATCATCACGTCAATGTCCAGGCAATCGTCAAAAACCATCCTGATTAATTGGCACAGATTAGACAGGTGCACTATCACTGACAATGCACACCACATTTTTCTTCGGAAAAACCATATAACTACAATTAAGGAGGTTAGCGGCAAAAACAGCTCATTCCACACAAATTATGTTTCCAGAAATAATGAAAAACGTCACGCACGTTTGCAACTGATCAGGCAAAAATGATTCCTTCTGTCTTTGAAAACTCTTGTACCCCTAGATAAATGAAGGATGAGAGAGAAATAAATAGATTGCATTCAAGAAAAATTGGGGTCTGCAATGTCAGTGGGATTGGCTATGTACTAACTACATTCAATACTGAAATTGTACTACATCGTACTTAAAGCGATTGATTGCAGTTTCCAAACAATCGCTCCTAGTTAAATTTTCAATTACACTCAAAAAGTTACCTTCCTTATCAAGCTTGCGAAGTGTTCATTACTGTAAATGTACAACATTCTTGGGAAAACATTGTGCAGAATAGAAAATGGATGTAAGAAACTTAGGTGCCACAAGTTTCAGTCTACGTGACAGGAAGGTACCGCGGCACAGAAGCAGAAGGCACTATTGAATAAAAGCCCGGTACATGTAAGGTCATTGTTAAGAAAAATAGTTTTGTAACTTGGGCATGAAGCAAAACGACGCATAAGCATCGATTTGTGATTAACCAAGTCCGTTTATATAGCCTCAGCTGATTGGATCGAAAACCACAACGGTGAACATCCTGCCCAGTTGAGGCGGGTTAAATTTAGTAGTCAATGAGATAGATATCTCCCATGTCAGAGTTATAACAAGAGGAGAAAGTATGAAATCCACCATGTTCACTGAGTTGAAACTCGCTTGGTCTGAACACAAACGTAGTGCGGACCCCAGAGACGGAACAGTAAGAGATTTCTAGAAGTAGACTTCTTTCTTACTGCTTACCCTACGCCATTAAAGCGGCCCACACACTATCCAACCGTCGGCCGACAATCGGAGGTGGGGGGTGCCGAAATACGACCCCCTCTCCGCACTCGCACCTGAGTTGGACGGTGTGTGGAAGGGACCCAACCGTCGGGCCCGTTGGATGACTAGAACCACCCGACATGAAGCGGTCGGGTTCCCCCCACCTTCAGTCCCGATTGTCGGCCGACGGTTGGATAGTGTGTGGGCCGCTTAAGTCGTTGGCTCTTCAGCCATAAGACCTCGAGCAGCCCAATGTCTTGCAACCTTCGACCAGTTGGTCTCGTCAGGTTGAAATGTGAACCACTCAAATAAATGCCGAGTTCGAGGTCGATCGGCAGAGAGAGCAGTCGTCCCTCAACACTCTCGATGCTTGAAATGTGAGATCGCGCGTCTTAAGACAACATCGCAGTTGTGAACACTCAAATAAATGCTCGGTTCATATTCGACTTCGATTGGTAGAGAGACACAGGAATTGTTGACTGGTTCAATTTGCGGGACGTTGTTGCGAGATTTCGAACACAAGGGGTGGCACAGGTAAGTGGTGACGAATCGCTGTTTCAGGTAAAAATACAACCATGGCCGACTCCAGCGATTCGAGTTCAGACGACGACAAAATGGGGCAGGCCCTTTACTGGAGAGGAAACTAATGGAAGAATGGTGGCGCTCAATGAACCCTGACGACCCGTTCAATGCTTTCTTCAATGACAGTGCGCCGTTGTCGGATAGCTCACTTCTGTGAGTCACAAAGTAGTGTACAAAGTGACATTAGCCCCCTTTACACCTACGCTCTTGAGTTGCAAGAACGCGTCAGCCGACTTCAGGCCCAGCGTTGAGTGTTAACACATAGGGCGTTCAGGTAATGGTGCCCTGTTAGGTGACGAAACCCTGCCAGACTCCCTTCTTGTGAGGTGCAAAACTGCTCACTCCTTACCGCTGGATGCGAGATGCTGAGCCTCCCGAATTTTCTCTCTTATGGCCTCCTGAATACACTATGCGGTTCGATATGCAACCGGTGCGATAAGCATTTCCATCGGGGAGCCCTGCTTGGACAGTGCATGCACGCTCGTTACCCCAGATGCCACACTGTGAGGCATCACGCTCAGCTCCTCGATAACAGACTTTATTACATCATCGATGGAACTCTGGTATTTACGATTTCATGCAATTTATCGACTCTTTATTTAGAAATTCGGGTTCAAACGACCACCAGAAGAGCTAATTTTCCAACACCCCATATCATAGGAAGTGTGAAGAGCAGAGTAAATTCTTCAACAACTAAAATCAATATAAGGTACGGTACATGGAATGTCATTGTCAGGGAAAATAGTTTTGTAACTTGGGCATGAAGCAAAACGACGCATAAGCATCGATTTGTGATTAACCAAGTCAGTTTATATAGCCTCAGCTGATTGGATCGAAAACCACAACGGTAAACATCCTGCCCAGTTGAGGCCGCCTGAATATTTTGCCTTTTGGGCATAGGGGATTACTGTCACCAAGATACATCGGTATATTTCTGATTTGGCAGTAGATACAATCAACATGGAGCATCTTGATTCTCCACTCAATTGACCAGTCAATGAAATTTTCCAAGGATCATTCAAGTTTTGAGGTCGATTCTCCATGACTTCACTAATGGCAAGATAGCAGTGTCATCTGCAACGGACGCCAGGGTGTTACACAAGGAAAACTCATTAAAAGACGATTTTGAGACATCAACTAAATTACTAATCTGGATGTTGGAGACGTTTTTAGAATTGGTGGTTACCATTCCGGATTGCGGTTTGATGGAGTTGGGGAGAGGAAAATAAAAGGCTCTTATTGTTTCATGTATGTCTAAGCACTCTCGTTGTTGCCAGAGATTTCCAAACATCTTTTGCAGGGATTCCTCGTTCACCAGATACAGGTTCATATAGGAGTAGTATATTCATCAATTCCGAAAGCGAAATTGCTTTTACAGCGCTTAAGGATGGCAACACGTGTAGAATTACAGCCTGAATATTACGTCCCAAGCTTCACATCAAGATTGGGATGCAGTTGTGAACCACCGGTTTCGGATCACCAAACCAACTCACAGAGACCACAGTCATCATGTCCGAGTGGGCAGGTTTGGCGAAAACCGGTGCCAACTACAGCAATCCAATCCAACAGTTGAACTGGAGTCGGGATACTCGTGTTGAGATACATTGGCGTTTAAATAGCACTGCCATCACTGGAATTGATGAGTAAAACTGCTTCTTTGTGGATCTGTTTCTGACCAACCAGGAATCCTCGCAAAAGTTGCCTGTAACCTTTTGACGAGGCCAAAAGGGCAAAAGCGCTTAGACGTACATAAAACCACAAGAGGAACTGCCATGAATGTTCCTCCACCAAGCCCATTCAACGGGATATTCGTTCCTGTAACTTGTGCATGAAGCAAAACGACGCATAAGCATCGATTTGTGATTAAACAAGTTAGTTTAATTTGGCCTCAGCTGATTGGATCGAAAACTAAGTAAGTTAACATCCTGCCCAGTTGAGGCTACCCCTTCATTTTTCCTCATGGGGATAAGGGATGACTGTCATCAAAAGACATTGGTATATTTCTGATTTGCCGGCAGGTACAACAAACATGGACTGCTTTTGCTTCATGCGTCTTATTCTCCATTCAATTGCCCAACCAGGGAAATTTGCAATGGATCATTCAAGTTGAGGTCAATCCTAGACTTTCTTCACCAATGGCAAGCATGGCGCTATCATCTGCAAAGGACGCCACGGTGACAACGCATCAACATAGATTTTTGATTAACCAAGTCAGTTCAATTTGGCCTCCGCTGATTGGACCGAAAACCAAGAAAGTAAAACATCCTGCCCAGTGAAGGGCGTCTCAAAAAGGCTTCAAGGGTCATTCGAATTCTATAAATACATCTTTTGACCTTAGAATTGGGTATGATTTTCAAGACATGAAAAATACTAGGCTTAATTGAAAATGGTCGAAAGTGAGAAATTGGTTGAGGCAAGAACACCTGATATTTAGCTTCGGTCCCCGCCATGCATGCGTGCAGAAGTGCATCGCAATTAATACCTAAAATTCCTCATCATTTCACTAGAGGTTTTAACGTAATGAACTATACGATGGTATGAAGGCCTAATAGCACGGAAAAAGCCATTACAGGGGAAGGAAACCACGTGGCTAAGGGTGAGAAGGTCAACAACTTCAATGAGTACAACTGTAGGGTTCAGGAAGGAAAAGCTAAGTGTAAAAAGCTATAGACGAGCTGAACCCGATTCAGAAACCCGAATTGTCACTTGCACTATTAGAAACCCGTACCTTTAAAGTTCCTAGTTTTGATGTCTCGACTGTAAGATTGGGGTCAGCCAATACAGCTAATAACTCGCTAATAGGATACTGGTTATGTGAAGATGGTTAGTAAATGAACGCCAGAAACCAATAGGACAGACACTGGCATACATGTTGTCGAGCCCCTTACAGCTATTGCAGCGACAACTATTCAAACTTCAATCGTTGTCAAATAGATAAAAATAAGTAGGATATCCATTTCAGTTTCAACAGCTACGGGCTTAGTTCGGAAAATCTATGGTCACTTAGTGACACCATGATGCTAATGCTTCAACACTGCCCATTTCGTTGGTCGCAGTACCGAATCCATAAATGTAAACAGTCAGCCACGTGGATAGAGATTTGAGGCGGCATTCGCCCGACCTACATACTTCTCGTCCATTAGACATTTTGTAGGTTATGTGAACATTTCGAGGCCGTTCCACGTGGTGTTTTTTTAAATATCATGAAATAATAGTCCAATTTTAACCACTTACACTGATAGAATACATTTAGAAGAACACATTACGACTGATGATGGATCTGCATCTATCAGGAATGAAATCACCAGAACGCAAAGGCATTCAATCAAGTAGCGTTTTAAATTACGACATAGAAGATGTGTAATAACTGAAAAAAGAAATAGAAATGGGTCCTTGTATGTCCCAAAAGGATTTGGGGGGAAATCATCAACTTGGTTCGAGCTATGGCCTTCACTTTCGTACAACACGCACGCGCTTTAGCCAGGTATCACCAACAACCCAAGGTTCTAATACCAGGATTATTAGCGAATAAAAGGGAATAAACCACTCTGAACAACTTGTCTGATTGTTACCATCTAATTACTATTATATACATCCTGTGAAACGTTAGAACAAAACAAATGCAGCCGCTAGGTCACCCCTTACGTAAACCCCCTCCACAAAAACAAATAAACTCAAACTAATGCGAAGCTCGTTAAATGAACACTACGTGGTTGAAATTAGTAGTGAAAAACAGTGCGAAACACGTTAATTCGAGGTGTATATGAAGTTATCTATATGGAATGAATGAAAAACATCACCAACAGGGGCAACGTGGTTACGCACATAACCTACAAAGGTACGGGGACACCATGCGGTTGACAGAAACCTCGACTGCCGTTCCACAACATAAAAACAACGAATTGTATAAATGAAATGATGAATTTACCTGGATGAAGTTGTCTATTTAGACCTCGCACGCATCTTCCTCCTTTTACGCTTCAACCTTCGCATACGCTTCTTACGCCACTAAAACAAAAAATTAGGGTCGCATGAGCTACGCACATCACAACAATAGCCGATACAAACAGATACGTAATAGTGAAGTAATTTTTATACCAATATGAAATAGTATGAAATAACCGACTTCGATAATTTGGAATGTACATACCTTGGCTCTCATCTTCTAAAAGTTTGGTAAAACGACTTGCGCGAAGAGCGCAGATGTTCACCGATGAATTTTAGCTGATGAAATGGCCGATTCTACAACGAAAGATGGTGGAAAGTGGATTTTGGGGAGGTGGAAAAAAGATGGCCGCCGAGCGTTGTGTTGGCACCCCTGTTGCACGTCACGACAAGGAATGCATACCTTCTGCATGTTTTTTCTGAAGTATCCATGGAAGAGTGGAATAGTTAAAAATCTAACAATTAATGAATTTGCAAAACCAAAACTGTAATATAATTTGAAAAAATGATTATGGCTTTTAATAGTGACTAATTAAGGAGGCACATATGGATGGAGTCATCAATAAAAATATTCAGTAACTCATGTTAAGTTATAGACAAGTGAACGCATTCCTCCATGGGCTAAAACAGAAGATAAAAACAATTTCTTTCGTCCCAGAACCTTTTGAGCTTATGACGAATTTCTATGTAACATTACCATTAAGGGTTTAAACCAATAATGTTTATTTCTCTCAATAATTTAAATCCACAGATTTAAATATCATAATTTTGATTATTTTTGAATTAATTGAAACTCACATGTGAGGAACCAGTTATTTTTTCACGCGGCAACACTGTACGGAAATTCAACGCTTGCGCCGTGTTGTGATTGTGTCTTGTGGTGGTGACTTCTTTGACCCTTTGGTTTTCTGTCATCTCTTTGTCACAAAATATTTCCTTTTTTAAATTTCCTGAACATCGTTTCGTCCTTTTTCAAACAGAAAACAATTGAGTATGGCTGTCACCATTGAGAATATCGACCTGGATATGGAGGAAGACCAGGATGAAGTCACCCCACACAACAATGAAAAGTAAGTACTCCACTAAAGTTCACAAACATTTAGACTTTTCGAAAGCATTAGAAATCTACTGACTTTGCTCGTTGAACTCACAATCATTCCTATTGCACGTAAACGTGTTCATTAGATACGACAAACTGTATTAATTTCGAATGCTGCAGAATTCATGTTATATTATGACAGACGATTCCATCTCAAGGTGGAATGTTCGAGAGGTTGGATACACGCAAAGCAGAAGAACGTTGCGAAAGGGGTTTGTGTATTTTTGAAAAATCATTCACGACTTGTGCAATCTAGCAGCTCCATAAATACGATAATATAAAGTGTTACACTATTAACTTAATATATGTCAAGTGTCACATTTCCTGTTCCGCGTTTCTTGAGTAGGAAGTTAGATACAGCTAGTGAAAAACTGTTATCTCATATCGTTTGATATCACATCTGCTGATCGCTCCCAAAACCGCAATCCAGGTCGTTCAGATTACATCTTTTGTCGCATTTCAGCATGCACGTATCGAAAGCTTGGATGATTGGATAGTGCTAAATGAGTGGGTGTAGCTGGTTAGTTAGGCTGTCAACAAGCAAGTCACTCGTTGTGAAACCCCTGTTTCTGAAATCTGTATTGGTTTCCTTCAGTTGAACGGATTTCAACGATTAACTCGAAGTCTGGAACAAGTCGATCTTGCAGAGTAGGTTAATTATGGTTTCGCTTATTGTTTAGTGATTTAGGTTTCCACAGTGGCACCAGTCATTTAATTTAGTTCCGTTCGTAAGAAGTAATACGAGAAATCACACTATACACCATTGAATTGTAGTTAATTCATCTGCATGCTTAAAATGTTACCCATGACACCAGTTCTTGAAGAACGCTGACGATTACGGTTTCTAGCCACCTATTTTTTGCATCAAATTCGTAAAATTTTGTCGCATCTGCCTGGCATTTGAATAGAAGCTCGTAAGCTTCCCTGGCGCACGAGATCACACGTGGGCACCCTGCCAATGCTCAATCGGGTTGTTTTCTGTTCACGTGCGGCTTACAGACAGAGATTAAAATGGCTTTATGGCTTTGGTCTGCATACCTCTTGGTCTTCGTTTCGATGAATCCACGAAAAAGGGTCCCCAGAGTTGAGTTTTCCAAAGAAATGTCCCTCAAGTGAAACCTCCCTTAGTACTGTACTCTGCTTGACCATTGTTTGCATGGAGGTCAGTATTCTGTTTTGCTTGGTAGTCTAAATTCTCACTCTCTTGCATCGCAAATAAATATATCCTAAATCAATCTTACAAGTAATGCATAGATTAGTTGGACAAATCGATTGGCATCTATGATCAAACTGGAGCGGTGATACCTAATCCTCGGCTGTGGAAATTTCTTCCTACCTCTGGGGGTTTTTTCTCAGGGACCTTTTTTATCGGAACCGTTTTGACAAGGGTCTGGATGCCTTGTAGCCAGGATATGTGGGTCATTGGTATGTGATGTGTACCTACAGTTTTTGACATGGTCTGCCTGCTTGTAACTCTCCCATCTCAAGATGAAACAGATCCTAAATCATTTCTTTTTGTGAGAAGTATAATTTCACAAAAGATTCACCCAAAAGGAATTCAATGAAATCCAACATATTTCCACACTGCATTCCTCATGTAAAACATTAACGATACCCCAGCTTCTCGACTGAAAAGCGACATGTAAATTGGGGAAAATCATCAACTGTGTTCGCTGGTATTTCAGATTCTTTCGATTTATTTCTAACAACGAATTCTCAACTCAAAGTTAGGATTTCTTGGTTCATGGTTCAACCAAGTAGTCAGTACTATGGCACTTATGAGTTGTCATTCAAAAGGTGGGATTCGTTCTTGAAATTTCTCATTTGAACATTTTAAAGGCTTGAAACGAATCGCACTGTGGAACGTTCTGCAGATGTGGAGAATTTTTTAAATGTTGTGCAGAAATGTTCCAAAAGTCAAGACGGCGTGAACCAAATGCCAACGACTTACTTATCACTTAATTTCAATATTTTGGCATACAATTTTCGACCGCAGTGCGTTAAACACCAGGATTGAAATGGATAAGAACAACGTTAATGCTAGCAGTCAATTGAGCTGAGTCACGAATTAAGATCTGAATTATTTAATGTAAGAAATGACCTATAGGTCATCTCCCAATGTCATTTACTTGTCCGTATAACTATAAATATTGACCTTGGAAATTATTTGAAATCACCATAAGTACTTAAATAATGTTACTAACTTTTGTTTTTGTTGTTAGAATAGCAAACGCAGACAACTATTACACAAAGATTTATTATTTCTGTATTAGATAACCCTCCTTATCAGATAAGTAGGCTTCAGATAATTCAGGGGAGTGTAGTGTCCACCTTGCTCTTGGAGCTGTCGCCAACTTCTCATTCTAGTATCCATTCACAATCCTCTCCATTACTGACAACCCCTCCTGATTTTTTCAAATGAGGAGTGAACAGATGATAGTACAGAAACCCGAGTGTGTTTTATTCAATCCACGGAGCTAATTTCTATGTGGATATAACTAAAAAACTATCCTGATGCATAGAAGTTTTTGAAATTTTGATTAATTGCCATCCCTTAGGGTTGATTGATTATCACGCAGATGTTATTGGCACATGGGTTTTTGAGCCAGATGTCGTAAACTTTGGTCCAATTCGGTAACTACTGTGTTTTCTGAGAATGCACACGTTAGTCAATGTCATCAGTCAGGACTAATAGTTTTCGTCAACTCTGACAACTTAATCAATCGATTTTGACATTCCACATTCCACCTTATTGCCAGTTCATCCAACCATATGATCTCTTTATGAAATCTTGATAGATCATTCGAAGTATATCATCCTTGTGCCGAGGGGGAAACAGACGTGTGATACCAAAAGAGCGATTATGGTGTACACACTTACTGGAGCTGTACCATAAACCACATGGAACATCTTGAGGTATCTGGGTTTCGATTTCACTCCTTTGCACAACACAGCCAAGTGATCTATTTAGCCATGGGATCGATACAGTCAACGAATCTGTTGCTAGAGAGTTGAACTAACTAGTTCCACTAATTGCTAATAGAGTGCATTGTTCATCAATCGTTAATTACTCATTCCCGTACCAGATATGTGCTCAATTGTCCGTTATTCGGCGAAGACAGAACTGTTGAGAACGTTTTTGATACCGCCTTATCATCACCCACTCGTTTTGAGCAATTTTGAAAAAGAAGTGCCAGGTGATCGAAATTGCTCCAGCTTCAAGAAAAGTGGTGAAAAAATGTTCCATGTTCTGCGTGATTGCTGCAATGCCTCCACATTCATGAAGTGACGGGGTGTGGTGGTTTGGGAATACTCAAACACATCCCAGAACTCTGGAACTTGCACAGAACTCGCCTCTTTTGGCGAAGAATTACATTCAACAACATGATCCACTGAAATGGAGCGGCTAATACAGCGGAAGAGACTCTACGCTCAACCACATATGGTTGTTAATCAATGAGATTGCATGAGATGAAGGAATCAATAGATCAACCGCAGAAAGAAAGCTATGGAGCAAGGAACTGGCAGACGATTGCTGCAGTAAGAGACCACCTGCTCTCTGAGTCAAGAGTAAGAAGATCTAGGGGCTTGAGACGGTCAATGTCTATACTCTATTGAAGAGGGTGCCAACGAAGGAAAACTGCTGTGCATATGATCCAAGCATCTAGATCGGTCAGCAGCTCATATCCAGCAAGGCGTAACTGCGTTGTTGGTGTTTTTGCAATGTATGTACAAAAGAAGAATTGCGATGTTTCAAGAGAGGTGCACATGCAAAAGCAAAATTATACAGGCCTTGTTGTTGAAACACCCTCAGGCTGCTGGATCATTAATGCCCAGGTTGTCATGGTCTGAAAGGCGCTAGCTGAACAGTGTACATCAGCGAAAGAAGATGAAATGTAGCACCTCAGGGATTTGTAGTGTTATTGCTGGGACCAAGGGTGTTGAAATCACATCAATTCAAGTGGCTGTTACATGGAAGGGCTGTCATTAAAAAAAGAAGAAAAATTCAGTTGACCTCCTGTCACAAAGCTTCAAAAATCCCTTATGCCCTAAACTAATCAGGATGGAATAACTCGTGAACGTTGTGAAGCGCTCAATGTAGTTAGCATGTCAATTAGGTGGCATATAAAAATTAAATTGATCGTTACATTGTGTATATGGATGTATATGGGGTTTCGGCATATTGTATTATATTTGAATTTCTAAAGGAGTGAAATTGCGATTTGTGAAATTTATGTGCACTGACTTGGATTTATTAAGTTCCATTCTCCAAGTTTTAGTCCACTTAGCAACCTCGTCCACCGATGTTTGAAGATTGCGGGTTAGTAATTGCATTGTCTGCAAAGCGATTAACAAGGATTCCCTAGTGTGGGCAAGGAGGACGCTTCTTGAAGTTAATCCGCATTTCTACTGAGGAAAATGGATAGAAGGAAGTAAGCCTGACATTCATGTAAGTTGTTCACAATGCTCTAAACTGTCAAATTATTACTACAAATTTTCCACGGACCCAAATCTGCACAGAATGGCTTCATTGGCATCGGACGTTTGAAAAAAAAGTTTATTGAAGTCACTAATGTGTTCTGTCGATATTCTAAAATATTTACGTGAACGTTATGTTTACGCTAGACCTGACATTCATGCTCGAGGGAATCGATCGATCATGATAGTCCTATAGTTGCCAAAATGTGAATTTACTGCTGTCACAGCTGAACAAAATGAAAACGACCACATTCGCGATGCATTCATTGCGAGCTTACTGTCAGCTAACATTCGTCAGCGGCTTCTAGAAAGTAAAACTCTGACACTCGATGACGCTATAGAAAAGTCCCGCTGCATTGAGGTCGCAATAACAAATTCGGTGACAATCAACTCCCTCTCGTCTCAACTTCACCCTCCTGATGATGCTTCATCAATAGCCAATGTAATGCTGCCCAGTTGGCCTCTTTTTTGGTGGACCCTACCACTTTCGACAGAATTGTCCTGCTCGAGACGCAGTATATCCCACTTGCCACAAAGTTGGGCATTACAACAAGATTTGTTCAAATCAAGAAAATTCGCCAAGCCTGCTAAAACAACGGCTGCCTTACCGGCCGTAGAGGCCCTTGATGCTGCCAGTGACGGCTCATTCCTGGCTACTGTAGTAGGAGTCAGTCTTTCTCCACCTTTCTCCGAAGCCATAGTCCCCGGAACAGTCGACAACGCAGTCATGTGATCGATTACAGTCAACTAATCTGTTACTAGAGAGTTATACTGTTAAGTTCCAAAAATAGCTAGCAGAATACATAGGCATCGATCATTCATTGCTCATTCCCGTCCAAAATGAGAGTGGACATTGTTCTTTCCCCAAAAATGAAAACAAACCTTCAACTACCTATATGCAGACTTGGAAGCAACAGCTTCTTCCCAAGTATTATTCTGCCTGTATTTGGTTTGTAAACCAAATCGCAGAAGATTCAACAATTGTTCGGTATTTCTATTTTGAACAAGATCGGCTGGTAAGATTATTTGAGAAGTTTATAAATTGTTTTTTTTTTTAAAGTAAATTTCCTATGTTCCAATTTTCCGTTACTGTTGCAACTGAGCAAGGCCACATTCTGCATCAACTTGCCCCGATTCTTGGGGCAGAGTCCCACAGGTTTTTTCCAAACTGATCATGATTCCCAAATACGAATTGGTTCAATCTGATTCCCTATGGTCATGGACACTTGATTTTTTCCCTTGGAAAAATGATGGTCTAAACTCATGCTATTTCGGATTGACCTATAAAGGATTATATCGCTTATGATGACTCACCACTAACTTCCATAAAAATAATTACAATATAAGTTATATAATATACAATACTAATAAATCTCGCGCCACCCATCCTGCGTTCCACTTCCTCGTGACATTTGTCGGCTAGTTAGTCCAGGGCTAAAGCATGTTCCATGCTAAAAACGAGTATTTGAAACGAGTGAAAATTGTAAATACGACAGTAAAACGAAGATCAGAAATAGCTTATTTGACAAGTGCTATCCCAGTTTTCGTACCATATCTCATTATTTTACATGTTGATACAAAGTCTACTTCAGCTATGTTCAGATTAAAATAAATGCTATTTTTGTGATTGTATTGAAGTTCATCAGATCTTGTCTTTACGGACCAGTAATTAACTATTGGTTCATTATTCAATAATAAACCATTGTAATCGCTCTTGAAGAAAAATTCTAACCCCCCCCCCCCTGAAAATTTCATTGTTTACGTTTCAAAGGGTGTAGAATCCAAATGTGCAATAACATTTTTATTACGCCATACGCACGATTTCTCCCAAACGGCTAGAGCAAAAAATCTGAAGTTGTCAGGAAAATCATTATTGGTCCGACAACGCCCCAATTCTTTAGCCAACACTCTCACTTAATTTAAAGTGTCCTTTAAGGGTTGTCAAAGTTTTGTAAAATCCCTAAAAACCTCCAAAAAAGTCAAGGCGGCCTAAATTCGGACTTTTTTTGAAGAACTTTCCATGAGGAATCGAATGAGCCCCTTCCCAGGTCTGTAGCTCAAACCATTCCTGATGCATGGTATAGTCTTATGCTGCCAACATTTGCATCCACATTCACTACATCACTAGGTTACTGCAATCAAAATAAAAACAACAGTTTTTTTTTTAATCGCAGTAACCTAGTTAAGTAATGAATGTGGATACTGGAGTGAACTCCTAAAAGGATTTATAGCCGATACACGGGTTGAAGCATTCTGATATGCATAAAACGCTGCAAATTCTTTCACTGGGGCTTATTATTCAATTTTATTCATTCGGCTTGCATTCATGATTTGAATTTCTACTAAGCCAAAGCTTGTGCTTGTTTCAGGAGATATGCATAGACCACGTAAATCGGTTCTCAACCAAAATACCTATTTGGATTGATCAGTTGATCATATTTGTGTGCCTCCTGAAATTCAATAATCGCTCTATCACCTGTGAAACACGCACACTCCAAAGCTTAGTAGAAATTCAAATCATGAATGCAAGCCAAATGAATAAAATTGAATAATAAACCCCAGTGAAAGAATATGCAGCGTTTTTTGCAATCTGCTGCATTTTCACTGTAGAATCGATACTTGAAGTTGGTATGGGTACCCCTGACAGGCGGGTCAGACATTCTGTACTAAAGCTTTCTAGAAAATGTGGTGTGAGGTAACGAGATAGTGTTTTCGTGTTTATAATTCGCTCTTCAAATACAATCCCGGAAGATGTCGTGCGTTGGGGATAATTACGTTGGTCAAACTGCTCGCGAATCAATAGTTGATAGTTGGTTATGCGACGTAACTCCGTTCGACCTCCCCCCTTTCCTAAGATGGATTTCCATGTATAAATTCGTTGTATTTACCTGTAGCTTCAACTACCAGGCTGTTAGGTGGTCGTTCTATAAGTGAGGTGCCGAATTAGCCTCACTGGAGGTCATTTCCAGTTACGATGTTAACGTCAGTCATAAATACGAGGGTTCCTTCTTGAAAAGTGAGTTGCACCTATTTGTTTTCTCTTCGAGAAAAAAAAAAAAAAAATCGAAAAGAAAAAACCGAAACTACTGACCTACCTCACACTCTTTTGAATTGGCCCATCATTGATAGTTCATCCCTACATAAAGTTGCACGAATTATGCAATACTAGAATCGTGAAGTTATTCACAGTGATAACCTTTATCAGTTTTTATAGTAGAATTCAAAAATCCCGCCCCTGACGCGTTTCTACAGTCTCGTCCTTATTTATAACCTCCCGAGTAACATAACCTTACTGTGCCATTTTTCCCTCTACTTTATTTTTCCAAAAACCAAAGTGATTTCATTAATATGCTGCAATTAATCGACAAAGAAACAAAATTAACCCCTCATAAAATGCATGTTCAAGTTTAGAGATACGTTCAGATATCAGTCATGCATTTTAGAGAGTTTTCTTCTTGAATGATTAATTTTAAAGCGTTTGTTCCCCGAAACCAAAACGATTCAATTAATTCGTTGCAATCAATCAATCGACAAAGAAACAAAATTAACGCCTCTTGAAATGCTCTTTCAAGTTTTGAGATACATTCTGATATCAGTCATGCAGCGTGACCATTTGAGAGGGTTTTCTTCTTAAATGATTAATTTTGAAGCGTCTGAGCCCAAAAACCAAAATGATTTCATTAATTCGTTGCAATCAATCAATCGACAAAGAAACAAAATTAACGCCTCTAGAAATGTTTGTTCAAGTTTCGAGATATGTTCAGATATCAGTCATGCAGCATGACCATTTGAAAAAGTTTTCTTCTTCCATGATTAATTTTAAAGCATTTGAGCCCAAAACCAAAACGAATTCATTAATTTGTTGTAATCAATCAATCGACAAACAAACAAAATTAAGGTTAATCCGGTAGTGGCCACAGTTAAAATATGTTTGTTCAAGTTCGTGATATGTTCTAATATCAGTTATGCATCATGACCATTTGAGAGAGTTTTCTTCTTAAACGATTAATTTCAAAGCGTTTGTGCCCAAAAACCAAAAAGATTCAATTAATTTGCTGCAATCAATCAATAAAGAAACAAAATTGACCCTTCTTAAAATATGTTCGTTCAAGTTCGTGATATGTTCAGATATCAGTCATGTAGCTAGAGGATTAGGGGGGTTTTCTTCTTAAATGATTAATTTGATAGCGTTGGTGCCCAAAACGATTTCACTGATTTGTTGCAATCAATCAATCGACAAACGAGAAAAAATTATCCCCATTTCAAAATGTTTGTTCAAGTTTCGAGATGATGTTCAGATATCAGTTCATGCTCATGACCATTTGAGAGAGTTTTCTTCTTCCATTATTAATTTTAGAGCATTTGTGCCCAAAATCCCAAAACGATTTCATTAATTTTAAGCAATGAATTAATCGACGAGAGAACAAAATTAATCCCTCATGAAAATGTTTGTCCAAGTTCGTGAAATATGTTCTAATATCAGTCATGCAGCATGACCATTTGAGAGAGTTTTCTTCTTCCATGATTAATTTTAAAGCGTTTGTGCCCAAAAACCAAAACGATTCAATTAATTTGCTGCAATCAATCAATCGACCAAGAAACAAAATTGACCCTTCTTAAAATATGTTCGTTCAAGTTCGTGATATGTTCAGATATCAGTCATGCAGCTAGAGGATTAGGGGGTTTTCTTCTTAAATGATTAATTTGATAGCATAATAGCGCGTTTAATTTTAGAGCGTTTGTGCCCAAAACTAAAACGATTTCATTAATTAGTTTGCAATCGACAAAGAACCCCTCTTAAAATGTTTGTTCAAGTTTCGAGATATGTTCAGATATCAGTCATGCAGCATTTAAGAGAGTTTTCTTCTTCCATGATTAATTTTAAAGTCACTTTAAAAATGTGTGCTCTCTAAAACGTACCGCATATAAACTTTTTCTGAATTATATTCCCACTAACTGCCGATATGGTTGTCCGCAAAATGTTCACTTTTCATTGGTTTTTGATTTCAAAACATTTAACCGAAATTTGAAGAGATTTTCTGCCAATTTGCTGCATTTGTTCCTTAGTATTGGTAATCATTTATTATTCATTTTTTCAAGTGATATGGGGGTATAAAACGGATATGAATTTAACAATTTTTAGCCATTTCTTTACTAATATTTTTCGGAATGCTTTTATTTATGGTACATAAGTATACAGGGTGTTCGGTATTGAACGGTGAAACTTCAGTGATGGATTAAGCAATTGGTTTGCTACAAATTTGACCTCAAAGTAATTCTTTGTAGTCCTCTCCTTTTCTGCCTATTCTGCATCAATTTTTTTTCGAAGTGGAGTAAGAAAATTTTACCGTTGAAAAGAGCGTTAAATTTTCTCTCATTTTCATTCCTTGAAAATTTCCCCATTAAGTCTTACGTCTTAAGTCGTACGTGATTTTTTTCTAGCCTGAACTTGAATTTTGGTCAACTTTCTGCTCTTTTAACAATTTTCAATGTTGATTTACCACCATACCATCTACTGGAAAATGGATGAGCTTTACGGTAAAAATATCTGCATTTCATCAGCTTTCTATCGGTCTATTAAATTTTAATTTTAGAGCAATTTTGACAGAGAAATTGGTGTTTGAACGTGGAAAAACGTGAAATTTTTAAACGAAATTAGCGTTTGGGCGTGAAAAACCGAGACGTGGTTTGTTCTTCGATTTTAGCTTTCCGTGCAAGGAAAGCAGGTTCATTCTCAAAGGAAGACTCTTGGTAGAAGTCGAGAACAGGTGACCCCTTGGTGATGAGACCGTCGCCATATTGAAAAAAAATATCCAACATCAATCCTTCTAGTAAAGTACAGATCAGTTGGACAAATAGATCAAAATGTGTTAACACTTGTGTCTGTGCGTATTAAAATGACTTCTTGTGCGCATTAAAACAGACCACGTCTCGGTTTGTGAAACATAAAGCACCTGTGCAGTTCTTGTTAGTTTCATGAATATCAGAATGCTTCAACCCGTGTATCGGCTATAAACCCTTTGAGGAGTTCACTCCAGTATCCACATTCACTGCATCACTAGGTTACTGCGATCAAAACAAAAAAACTGCTCGTTCGGAGGCAAGGTGGGGGGTGCAAGTTGTGTATCTAGTGTCGTGTGGGAAGTGTTATCAGAACGTGATTTGTGTTTGAATTTTTGCCCGTGACCAAAACGGATTTCAAAGTTTTGGTTGGTATAATCGACCCTCAGGAACACAGGTTGTGAACAGGACTCAAACATGAGATTGAGCATTCCAGTGGCCACACGCTTGGCCATTTTGCTGGGGATTGCTTCAGCAGGCTGATGTATCTATTTCGGGTTCACTTTTCCACGGTTAGCCAGATTGTGCCGGAGGCCCTTCAAGCTCTTGTTGAGGGATTGAAGGATCATATCGACGCCCACATGTGGAGCTTCCCGCACTGCGTAGGATCCGTGGATGGGAAGCATGGCCAGTTGGAGCAAATACTATAATTATAAGCACTTTTTCAGTATCGTGTTATTCACTGTGATCGATGTCAATTACAAGTTTATTTACGTTCACGTAGGTTGTCTGGGTAAGATATCAGATGGAGGAGTTTTTATACACATTCCATTTGGCCATCCTCTTCTGAATAATAACGTGGAATAGCATTGGGACAGGTCCTGAAGTTTTGTTGTTTCGTTTGGTTTATTATTCAATAATAAACCATTGTAATCGCTCTTAAAAAAATGTCTAACCCCCCTGAAAATTTCATGTTTTACGTTTCAAAGGGTGTAGAATCCGAATTTGCATAAGCACTTTTTCAAACGGCTGGAGCAAAAGATCTGAAATTTTGTCTTGGTCCGACGACGTCAATTCTTGAGCCAGCTTCTCAAATTTAAAGTGCCCTTCAAGGGCTGTCTAAGTTGTAAAATCCCTAAAAACCTCAAAACAAGTCAAGGCGGCCTAAATTGTACTTATTGTGTATAAGAACATACCATGAGGAATCGAATGATGTCCGTAGGTCAAACCATTCCCGATCTATGGCCCGATTTATTGTGCCAACATTTGCGTTTTTTGGTTTATTATTGTTTGTTTATAACCTAGTGATGTCCGGCCGATAGCGTCGAGTTGTAGTGAATGTGGATACTGGAGTGATAGCCGATGTTTACTTGTAGTTTATAGCCGATACACGGGTTGAAGCATTCTGATATGCATTCAACGCTGATAATATATAGGTAAATATTATTCAATATTGTTACTGGGGTTTATTATTATTATAGCACGTAAATCGGTTCTTAACCAAAATACCTATTTGGATTGATCAGTTGATCATATTTGTGTGCCTCCTGAAATCCACTCCACACTCCAAAGCTTAGTAGAAATTCAAATCATGGGCAAGCCAATTGAATAATAAACCCCAGTGAAAGAATTTGCAGCTTTTTTATACCGAACACCCTGTTGTAAATTTAATGTTGGTTCAGCAGGCAGGTAAATAAAGTATGTACGAAACTCAGAAAGCACTTTCAAATTCGCGAGTTCTACCTACATAACTCTTGAAATGGATTCATCCAACATTTTTCGTCTCGTTACTCTTCCCAAAAATGTGTGCTACTCACTTTCGAGGTAACCCTGGTAACGGTACAGCTGTTTGATGGTAGCAGAAGTGAAAGATAATGCCGCCTGTCCCGTCTAAAGCTAAGGAGGAGAGAGTGAGGAAGCGCCGCGTTTCCACCACAGAAACATCCGAACGACGGAGGAACAAAGACTCCCATCAGGAAAGTTCGTGTTCCGTTTTCCCAGCCCTCCCATTTGGCGAATTCGACTCTCCGGAGAACAATCTAGCGTGGGAATCGTGGATACGACTTTTCGAACGATATTGTTTAACAGCAAGGTTGGTATTTGAGATAGCCCATAAAGCATCTGATATTTCGTTCAAGAATACCATTTATTTTAACCCCCTTCCAATTTTACCGCTTTGATATGCAGGATGTCCCAGTAACTACGCTCCCCTCCCCCTTATTTTCTCTAATTGTGGACAAAAAAATCGGACCAACGCTATTCTTCATAATTTTTTGCGTAGAGTTCAAAAATGACAAAATTGCGCAACTGCCCAATTATGTGCAACCAAGATCAACTTTGTTTTTCGGATGCAAACCCTAATTTTTATTGCAGATTCGGATTCTACTGAAAATTGCATGAACATTCGGCTCCTCAATCGATTTTTTTGACCGCGCGCAACCCACTCAGCGAGCGCTCAAAGATGCGCAACCCAGGGATTGCGCCAAAATTGAGATGAAGGTAGTCCTCAAGTGTGGCACATGACTAAGCGCTGTTTTTCAACGCTGAATCGCGTGTTGATATCCTTTTCTTGATTTGATTTCATTTGACTGCATTTACAGCCAAAAAAGTCAATTTATTAGGAGGAAATCATTGATTTTCCGTGGAACCTTTTCCGAGTATTGTTCCTTTCACGAATTATTTCTCCTTTGTGTAGCTAGACATTGCTGTTTACATAATTTTGTGATGCGTAAAAGTTACCTGTAATTTTACAATTTTGTCAACACTTTATCGGGATTGATTCATTACCCTTCAAAAGAAAATCGATGATTTCCTATCCATAAATATGGATATCACAAAATGGATAGCACCACGTGAATCAGCATTGAAAAAAGATTAAAATTCATGTGCCACACTTAAGGACTACCTTCATCTTAATTTCGGCGCAATCAATTGTGCATCTTTAAGCGCTCGCTGAGTCGGTTGCGCGCGGTCAAAAAAATCAATTGAGGAGTCAAATTTTCATGAAATTTCCCATAGAATCCGAATTTGCAATAACAAATGGAGGTTTCCATTCGAAAAAACAAAGTTGATCTTGGTTGCGCGGTTGCGCACTACGCAATTTTGTCATTTTTGAACTTCACGCAAACAATTATTAAGAATAGCGTTGGTCCGATTTTTTTTTCTCCAATTAGAGAGATTAAGGGGTAGGAGCGTAGTTACTGGGACACCCTATAGTGAGGTTTGTAATTGGTTCTCTTCATTGGTTTTCGACAAAATGCAGAAGTTGATGTATTGCTAAAGCATGAAGGCATAGTCTGATTTATCAAGGTTGAGCTCATACAGTGGCTGGGGCGTGTTGACTGCATGCCAAGGAAGGCCTGCCCGAAAATGATACTGCGAGCTCAGATAGAAACTAGAAGACGAAAAGGTCTCCCTCGGAATGGCTTGTTGTGGTCTCGAGGGACCTCCAGGTGGTGGGGATGCGGAGGTCTCAGGCGGATGACTACACCCAGTGGTGGAGAGGTGTTTGGGAAGCGAAGGGCCACATCTGCCTGAAGTGCTTCGCAGTTAGTTCTAAGCCAAACCTGCACCAAGTATTAATTGTACTTTATGTTGTTACTGTTTAATATTTTTATTACCTCCAGTGCACAAAAAACAGCTTAAGTAGCTTAGCATTTTGAAGTATTTGTATATTTCATATTTTAATTTGATAAAACCTAATCAGTTTACATAGCTGTGGGACTCCATTTTTTGATTTGCCCCAGGGCCCTTGGTTAGCTAGCTACGCCACTGCCTATGGAGTCCCTATTTGACTCCTCTCTCTTCTTTTATATCCATCAGGTGACATTTGAAAATTGGGTTGGATTTGAGGTTCTCATCCAGTTTGAATAACCAACTTGATACGCCCATGTGAACATCAAGTTTCGTTGGAAACCGCGTTGCAACATTACAACATTTCTATCGTATCTTCCATCGCCTTCGTGCTGCACATTCTCAAAAATTCTAGTTCTCACATTCAAGCTCCCGGTAGATGCATTAAAACAGGCCCTATGTGGTACGCCAAGAGGCCCAAGTACGTGGATGAGCTGGATGAAGAGGTTGCCTCCAGCGAAGAATGGTCCTACTACCCGGAGGACAGACGCCAATATGAAGTGACGATGCGTCAACTAAACCAGTCATCTCTCTACCAGGAACAAGGGGCTCCTTACTCCAACACTACCCTACCTCCACATCATTTGTACATTCCCAGACCGAGGTATTCTCAGATGGTGTACCCATCTTTGCGACAACCTCATCACCGTCTATTATGGTTTGATGACCCTGGAGACATCTATCAACCCTATAAGTGTAAGACTTGAACAAACCCACGTACATTACTTGACTACATCAATCACTTTAGAGTACATTTCTTGAGAAAACGTAAAATTCAACGTCCTTTCTATGTGTAATTTGCATATTATAGCAAAATCCGGTATATCCAAAGAATAGGTGACGCACCTCTTATCAGTGATAAGTTATCACACCCGCAATATCGATATAGGTCCACGGTATCGATATATCAAAAATCTCTTACCGTCTAGTTTGGTGGTCTGGATGCTCGCTACGCTCGCATCTCAAAAACAAAAAAATATCCTACATCAATCCTTCTAGTGAAGTATAGATCAGAAGAAACAGAAATAGGAATGAAAGCAACAATCAGAAGGAAGGGAAGGGAAATGGATTCTGACGGGGAAGAGAGTGATGGGGAAAATGGCGCGTACTGGTGTCGGGTGAAGGTACAATGGTCGTGATAATCGTTTCAAGATGGCATTATATCGATGTAATAATCGATAATTAGATCGATGTAAGGACACATCGATCTTATCTGATAAGATCGTGATAAGAGGTGTGCGTTACCTATTCTTTGAATTAGCCCAAAATCCTTCAATAACCCTCCTCAAACTTTCTCATTTTATGTTTTAAACTGCATAGATTCCCACTATGTCCTTATGCTGTCCGCCGTACCTTGACAGCCCTTGAAATTGACGTCCAAAATTCGTTCTTTCACACATTGACTCCACTAGGACCTCCGATTGGCCCTAACTTTTGGCCAGTATTAAAATGGTTTATAAAACGGTAGAAAACATCAACTCTGCGTTTCCATTCACATCTCATTTTGCCAGCCATAAAACGTAGAGCAACGTATGTATTCGTAGTTACTGCGGCTTTATGATGAACATAAGTTTCTTATGCTAGGTTGTAAATGAGCGTTGCCACAAATGTTTTGTTCTGTTTATGAAGTTTTCAAATTTTAAAAACAATTTTCCCAATTTATGCTGTTCGTAAGTTTTGCTTCTGTAATTCTTGAAATACGTTCTTAGCTGTCTTGGAAAGTGTCCAACATTTTTTTGATCATTCAAACAGGAATCTCTCCATGAAATCGATTTAGAATCGCAAAGTTGTGTACTGTTTATAAACCATTCGGTACTTTATAAAACATTTCCCGGATTTTGATAACTCCCCTAATTTATACCGCTTGAACTTTTGCTCCTTTTACGAGTGTCAATGGGAGTTCCTCGTGTTCTGTTTTAGAACGTGCTCAAAAATAAATTTTTTTCCCCTTCAAACTGGAAATCTCAACCTTAATCTTACGCGCTTCCAAGTCCGCACCTTTTGGAAAGCTGAAATAGTTAAAGTTGGAAACTGAAACCAATTTTTTTTTGTTAATTTTTAACCGCAATTATCATTTTTGGAAGTGAGTTTTTGTTCATAAAAATGCATTAAGCGCGTAGGAAATTTAACCCGGAATTCAAAAATGTGGTCAAAAGTTGAAAAAAGTCGTTTTGGAGTGGAGAAATGTGGGTTTTATGGCAAAAAAACGTGGTTTTCTTGGGGGAAAAAAAAACAAAAAATCATATTTTGGGGAAGGGGTGAGCTAGAAAAGTGTGATTGCTGGAGTTTTGCTTCATTTTTGATCTAGTTTTACGCAAAAAGGATTCTTGGATCACGAGCAGGACACAATAGTAGGAAACTACTATTAGTTCTAGCAGGCAGAATTAAACTTAAATGGAACGTTCAAAATTTGTATTGTAACATTTCATTTCAAGCATTAAGGCGTGGTTGAGCCTGAAAAACCTGATTTTATGAGCCAATTGTGGTAAACAGCTTTCACGATTTGCAGTTCCAACCCAGACTGAGCCTCTCTCGTATGACGATAGCACCGCTCGATTGTACAGGAATCTCAACCTTCAAGCAGCTCGAAATCGGGCGTCCGTGCAAGCTCAGGAAGCCCACAGTAAGGCGTCCTTGTCAGCTCAGGAAGTTCGGAGTAAGGCGTACATGCAAGCACGGGAAGCGCGAAGTAATGCGTATATGCAAGCCCAGGAAGCGCGTAGTAATGCGTACATGAAAGCACAAGAAGCTCGCAGTAATGGGTACTTGCAAGCACAGGAAATACGGAGTAGGGAGTTCTTGCTAGCGCAGGAAGCTCGGAGTAAAGCGTACTTGGTAGCGCAAGAAGCACGCAGTCGGGCTTCAATGCAAGCTTTGTTCCAATCCTTGATGAATGATCCACCCAGGTATTAATGAGTTTCGAATCTTCTGTCCACGATTGGTACACACGCAAAACACTTGTTGGTTATTTATTACGATGAACATTGTTCGTAAAGTTTGCTGGTATTCAGTAGATGAAGTGGTGGTGGTGGATGAAGAGCTGCATTTGAACAGCTTAACTGTCTTCCCTTCCCGAATTACACACATTCATGATGAAAGACCATTTAAGTTAACGATAGGGGCAAGTCTTCACTCTTCAGTATCACACAAACCCTTTTAAAGCAAACACTGCTTTCTAACCATTTTGCTTCAAACTTAAGACTACTGAAAAGTGGTGATGCCGGGATAAGAAAGGTGCGGAAGGAGCCCACCCAAAGGTTAGTTTAAGGAGTGTTGAGCGGGGGGGGGGGGGGGGGGCACTGTCGGGTCGGTCGCTAAGAACTGGATTGTACACCTGTTAATCATTTAAATGATAAAACAATGTTTAATGTATACCCCCGCCAGACAGACTTATATGTATTTTCTTTTTCCTTGTAATTAATTAATAAACATGGTTTTTCATTCACTTTACAGTATAGTAATTTGCTGTGAATTCGTTTGTTTTAGACTGGCAGAATGCAAAAAGGAGCTGGGCAACGCTCAATTCAAAATGAAGCAGTACGGCAAAGCATTACACCATTATTCGGAAGCCATAGGTAAGCTTAGCGACCTGAAACACCTGTATACATCTCACCGCCTCGGTCAATACCTACGTCACTTCGTGACTGCAAATCTCTTTAGCCACCCGCTTCTTCCCGCTTTGTAAAATTCATGAATACTCATCGAAGATTCCCTGGCATTGATCATTTCTCACGTGTAGACGCCGTTAAAACCTCGTTTTGTTTGTTAAAACAAAATTAACTCATAAAAGCTTGCTTCTTAGTTTTGGTTTATTATTCAATAATAAACCATCGTAATCGCTCTTGAAAAAAAATTCTAAGCCCCCCTGAAAATTTCATGGTTTACGTTTCAAAGGGTGTAGAATCCGAATCTGCAATAACAATTTTTCAGTCCGTACGCCGCACAGTGGGCTAAATCACCAATTTAGGTGGACAAAAGTCTGAAACTTCTCCATATTCAACCTTTGGGTTCCCAGATTACGGAAAAAATTATTTAAAAAATCCAATTAATTTTTTGACACGATTGGCGAGCACACAGTGGTCTAAAATCAAATTGATTTGCTAAAATTTAAAACTTTCCTAAATTCAACGATTGAAGTCCCAAAATACGGGGAAAATAATATTTAAAAATCTAATTAATTTTTTGACACGATTAGCGAGCAAAAAGTGGTCTAAAATCAAATTTATTTGCCAAAATTTGACTGAAAAAAATTATGTACCACCCAAAACGCAAAAAATCGCAAAAATTCGTTGCAACATTTAAAAACTACAAGGATTCATGCAACAAATACTGCTAACAAATCCGCGGAAAAACTTGGCGTTAATATAGTTTTTCGTTATTGAACAGGGGCCTACATTTACAAATTGCTAAGTTAAATCCACAGGTAGAATGCAATGTATATTCAATAACGAATGCAGAAATTTAATGTCTCATCTGTCTCAGCAATGTCCATTGTTGAATAAAAGCAATAAAACTTCGCGCTACACACACCTTGAACATAATGAATGGCCATCGAATAAAGATAATCCCACTGCCGGTTATCAGGCACTAGTGTAAACATGACTGATTCACTCCTTTACTATTAGTTTGTAAACACGGTATAGCGGGAAATATCAGTATTAAGAGTCTCACTAACTAATAATAAAAAGGTAAACCACTCAAAAATTTCAAACTTCTGACTTGACTTTTGTCCACCTAAATTGGTGATTTAGCCCACTGTGCGCCGTACGCACGATTTCTCCCAAACGGCTGAAGCAAAAAAGCTGAAATTTTCAGGAAAAATCCATGTTGGTCCGACGACGCCCCAATTCTTGAGCCAACTCTCTCATTTAATTTAAAGTGCCCTTTAAGGGTTGTCAAAGTTTTGTAAAATCTCCTAAAACCTAAAAAAAAGTCAAGGCGGCCTAAATTTGGACTCTTTTTGAAGAACTTTCCACGAGGAATCGAATGAGCCCCTCCCCAGGTCCGTAGGTCAAACCATTCCCGATTTATGGTGCCAACATTTGCGTTATTTTGGTTTATTATTGTTTTTGTTTGATATCAGTAACCTAGTGATATAGTAATGTGGATACTGGAGTGAACTCCTAAAAGGTTTTGTAGCCGATACACGGGTTGAAGCATTCTGATAATTAAAACGCTGCAAATTCTTTCACTGGGGTTTATTATTCAATTGACTTGCGTTCATGATTTGAATTTCTTCTAAGCTTTGGAGTGTGCGTATTTCACAGGTGATGGAGTGATTATTGAATTTCAGGAGGCGCACAAATATGATCAACTTAACAATCCAGATAGGTATTTTGGTTGAGATTTACGTGCTCTAAGCATATCTCCTGAAATTCAATAATCGCTCTATCACCTGTGAAACACGCACACTCCAAAGCTTAGTAGCTTAGTAACTTTAAACCCCAGTGTAAGAATTTGCAGCGTTTTTTTTTCTCAAAATTCGTTATTGTTAGATTGCCACTTTTTCCGAGTTGAATGGAATAGTGCAGTACCCTGGTGGATTTGAGTTGTAGGAAAGCGGGTTTGAACTAAATCTCAAAACTAAACCCATCAATAGAATTAATAACGTTGTATATCACAACATCAGAGCATTCAACTTTTCACAACTTGTACCAAAAACTAACTTTTACAACAAACTGAATCACATGTTTTTATGGGTTAAAAACGTGCTATCTATGGGGTTGGTTTAGATCTAAGATAAATAAATTACGTGTACGCCAAGAAATCATTATAAAAATTATATTGTCTTCACCTTCATGGACTCCGTCTGCCAATATATTTAATATTGCTAAGCTATTCACTAAAATGCAAGTGTACGTTGAAAATTTACTTCTTCAATTCCAAAAGGATCCTTTAATAATTGGTTCACAACGAAATCCACTTAGTACCATAAAGTATGTCGCAGGAAATGTAATAGAATAACACCATTATCGAGAGTAACCTTTAATAACAATCCAAATTTCATCATTTACATTATTCACGTGGCCCTCGAGAGTTTTATCAAAAATGCTTTAAAAAAACGTCTGCCAAGTGGGTGTGGCACATAGCTTCCTCGTATCCATAACATGACTGTATAGATCATTGAAAATTATTATTGACTAAAGAACTTCGTTCAATTAGGCGAAGTAAATATTGAATTAGGGTAAATTTATTGTTACGTGGATCATATCTTGAGAAAATAAAGGTAGGCATGTTCAACTATTGAACAAACTATAAAATATACCTAATAAGTTCGAACAATCCCTGAAATTTCAACAACCGTCTCCCGGAGTTATGCGTGTAACAAGGATTTCGTTTGCGCATGCGCAGATACTAATATTGATCCGGGGGTCATGAAACTCATAGGGGACCATCTACACATCAAATCGAACAATCCCTGAAATTTTCATCGAAATTGGTCGAGAACTACCGGAGTTATACGCGTAACAAGGATTTCACGTTTGCGCATGCGCTGAGGCTACTATTGATCCGGGGGCCATGAAACTCATAGGGGACCATCTACACATCAAACTGAACAATCCCTGAAAATTTCATCGAAATTGGTCCAGAACTCCCGGAGTTATGCGCGTAACAAAGATTTCACGTTTGCGCATGCGCAGAGGCTACTATTGATCCGAGGGCCATGACACTCATAGGGACCATTTACATATTAAACCGAACAATCTCTAAAATTTCATCGAAATCGGTCAAGAACTCCCGGAGTTGTACGCGTAACAAGAATTTCACGTTTGCGCATGCGCAGAGGCTACTATTGATCCAGGGGTCATGAAACCTATAGGAGACCATCTACACCACAACCCGCACAATCCCTGAAAATTTCATCGAAATTGGTCGAGAACTCTCAGAGTTATGCGCGTAACAAGGATTTCACGTTTGCGCATGCGCAGGGGCTACTATTGATCCGGGGGTCATGAAACCTATAGGGGACCATCTACACCCCAACCCGCACAATCCCTGAAAATTTCATCAAAATTGGACTATAACTTGTAGTTTTGCCCGTAAAAAGGATTTGCTGACAGACAGACAGACACACAGACAGACACAGAACCAAAATTGTTCAGAAAGGTCTAAAACGCAAAATGCGAGTGGAATTTTTGATTTTGGAGACAAAAAAATTTTTACATTCCGAAAGTGAAAACAATGCTTCCGCTACTTTAGTAGACTCGGAAGCAAAATGCACCAGATTTGTTAAGAAATAATTTAAAGTAAAATAATACGGTACGGATCTTTTCTGAAATCTCGTTTTTCTTATTTGCGCAGGACTGTGTCCGGAGAATGCAAATTACTACGGCAACCGTGCAGCCTGCTACTTGATGCAAGGCCAATTCACCAAAGCCCTCGAAGACGCCAATAAATCCGTCACTATTGACCCCAAGTTCGTCAAGGTAAGAAAAAAAATCACTTAATTGCGTTCACCTCGCTTTTCCTTCATATTTATTTTCCCTTAATTCAATATTCCGTGTTTGAAAGGTGGGAAAGAGGGTAGGTAGTCACGCTAATCTGTAATTTGTGATATTTCAAACCATCACAGTGTAAACGACTAACTTTTTATTGCTTTCATGCCCCAAACCCACTCGATGTCAAATTGCAGGACTTGAGGTCGATTAGCAAAGAAATTAGTTGCAAAGGTCTCTTTGCTGATCAGTTGATTACATTTCTTGTAATTGTATTCCAGATAACCCGCAGGCGCTCCGTTTCAATTTTTATTGCCTTCATATCCCAAAGCCACTCGTTTTCAAATGTCAGGACTTGAGGTCGATTAGCAAAGATATTAGTTGCAAGTTTCTCTTTGCTGATTAGTTCATTCCATTTCTTGTAATTATATGCTAGATAACCCGCAGGCGCTCCGTATTAAATTTCAGCCCCATGGATCGATTATTAATGAATTAGCGCGTCCCTATCTTGTATTTTTATTCTACAAGGTGGGTCACGGGGTCGGAAGGCATTAATATGGAGATTTAGGGGGTACAATCACTTTATTAACATTTTTTGGTTGAGAAATATCTGCAATTTCAAGTTTTAAAAATTACGTCGCGCGTATGGTGTCCATATTGTTTTTTAGCATGAAGCAAGTCGATCCAAGAAGTTATTTTGAACTCGCTGCAGCAATGGTTCATAAATTGATGCTGTTATTATGCTGCAGAAAACCCTCAAGGTCTGCACGAACAACCATTGGACAGGTCCATGGTGATGTGCAGTTTCAAAATCATTTATCATTGGTCCTTTCTTCTTTGAAGAACAAGGAAACATCGTGATTGCCACTGGTGCCCACATATGATGAGCAGCTTCTTCTGGCCCGAGCTGCGCAGAAGAATGCCAACTGTCAAACATTTGGATCTTTGGTTTCAGCAAGAAACGAACGACCATTGGACAGTTCCAAGGTGATGTGCAGTTTCAAAATCATTTATCATTGGTCCTTTCTTCTTTGAAGAACAAGGAAACATCGTGATTGCCACTGGTGCGACATTGGACAAGGTGATGTGCAGTTTCAAAATCACATATGATGAGCAGCTTCTTCTGGCCCGAGCTGCGCAGAAGAATGCCAACTGTCAAACATTTGGATCTTTGGTTTCAGCAAGAAACGAACGACCATTGGACAGCTCCAAGGTGATGCGCTGTTTCAAAATCATTCATCATTGGTCCTTTCTTCTTTGAAGAACATGGAAACATCGTGATAGTCACTAGTGCCCACATCGATATGATGAACAGCTTCTTGGGGCCCGAGCTGCGCAGAAGAATGCCAACTGTCAAACATTTGGATCTTTGGTTTCAGCAAGATGGGGCACCACCTCACACTGCCACTGTTACATGAACGTCTCACACGAAATGTTTCCTGTCCGCCTTGCATCACGTTTTGAGTATGTGCTGTGGCCTCCAAAGTCACCTGACTTAACGGCGTGTGACTTTTTCCTCTTGGGGGAAACCCCCAAGTCACGAGTTCATGAATCTAAACCACTGCAATAAGACTGCAATAGGAGAAAACATCGCATCAATTGATTAACCATTGTTGCAGCGCGTTCTCAATAACTTCTTGGATCGACTTGCTTCTTGCTACTTAACAAGATGGACACCATACGCGCGGTGTAGTTTTCAAAACTTGAAATTACAGATGTTTCTCAACCAAAAATTTAAATAAAACTATTGATCTCCCAAAACATCGATATTCCTTTTCGTTTTTTGTCCTAGTCCTGTGACCCAGTACATGACCATGACCCAAAGCATGAATCCAAATTCAGCATCGCAAGTTAATTAGGAAAGAAATTACCAGCAAAAGTCTCTCAGCTGATCATCACGCGTCTATAATAAGAGATTATCTTGTAATTGTAGTCGAGATTACCCTAAGCGTTCCATTTCAAATTATAGCATTGTAGATCAATTAAGATACAAGCCCTTAACCCAGTTATAATTGCTCCACTTTGCTGTCGAATTTCAGTCTCGTTTTCTTTCTGTTAGCTTTCACTTAACTTCTTGCTAAAACATAAGCTTGCCGCACATTTGCTACAATTCGGGTAATTTAAATTATAATACGATCATGTTCAAGTCATAAAGTATGAAAGAAAGTTATTGAAATATCACAGTTAAAACCCTTGAACAATATTTATTAAAGAAAATTTGGTAAAATTAGGAGTCATCCATTATTTTACCTTGATGGACAGTATCATTCTGAAATTGATATTGTTAGCCAAAAAACGAATTTTGTGCGCAACTTTTTGGATACTTGAAACTACAGGGTGTGGCAGCATAACTTCCCTTTTTTAAAACTTAATAAAACGTATTGTATGAATCAGAAAATTTCTATTCGTTTTTTATAATATAGGCATATACATTAAGTTTTGTTTTACCCAGTTTTAAAGATCAAATCAGGTAGGTGACGTCTCCCATTCTCCTTACACTGAGTAAACCGCTTTCTGGAGTTTGTCATGACTCCAGCCAGCATAGCAGGCTAGACGTTATGTTGGCAATTTCTTCCTGGATGTTGGTCTTCAAATCTCGTAGGGTCCTTGGACGACGGTTCACATAAACACGGGATTTCGAAAAAACCCATAGAAAAAAATCACAAGGGCTCAAATCGGGAGAGCGGGCCGGCCACTCCAAATCGCCCCTAATTGAGATAAGGCGCTCTGGGAAGTGTTCCATCAAAACAGTCATCGATGCTCTTGAAGTGTGTGCCGTTTCACCGTCTTGTTGGGACCAAATGTCCCCTAAAGCAGGGTTCAGATCCATCCGGATCGTTTGGAAATGACAGTGGAGGGGATGGAGGGGAATCGGCCAAACACATGCCAACAACTCGTTTAAGTACGCTTCCTTCAACAGCTTTTCGGTTCCCAACGCCATTCGCTGCGCGCAGTAGTGATCTGCGCCATCCGGCAAGAAAAATATTTGAAAAATCAGATGCGTACAGTCCGTTTCAAAACTACCTGTCCGGAAAAAATATTCCCTCTCCCTGGCTGACGTCCAACCAATCAGATGCTCGTATTCACTTTCCGGATAGCTTGCCGGATGGATGTGAACCCTACTTTAGTCCATCGATGACTGTTTTGATGGAACACTTCCCAGAGCGCCTTATCTCAATTAGAGGCGTTTTGGAGCGGCCGGCCCGCTCTCCTGATTTGAGCCCTTGTGATTTTTTTCTATGGGGTTTTTCGAAATCCCGTGTTTATGTGAACCGTCGTCCAAGGACCCTACAAGATTTGAAGACCAACATCCAGGAAGAAATTGCCAACATAACGCTTAGCCTGCTATGCTGGCTGGAGTCATGACAAACTCCAGAAAGCGGTTTACTCAGTGTAAGGAGAATGGGGGACGTCACTTACCTGATTCGATCTTTAAAACTGGGTAAAACAAAACTTTATGTATGTGCCTATATTATAAAAAACGAATAAAAATTTTCTGATTCATACAATGCGTTTTATTAAGTTTAAAAAAAAAAAGGAAGTTATGCTGCCGCACCCTGTAGTTATTTCTTTTTTCTGCACCTGAATTAACACGATTTCTCCTTACTCTCTCAATCGTTAGAACAACTCTTTTCGGTGAACTTCCATTTTTGAGGTGGAAATCAGAAATATAGGTGATACCTTCTTTCCAAATGTTGACCCCCGATGTTCCCAATTTTCCAGGGATGGCTCCGTATTGCGAAATGCACTATGGCCCAGGGAGACCTCAAAGCTGTGGAAGCTGCTCTGAACAAAGTCAAAGAACTCGAGCCTTCTAACCCAGTTTTGCAGGCCGAGCTAAACAATTTCAACGACCTGAAAACGTGCGTCGAGAAGAGCGACAAAGCTTACAGCTCTGGCGATTATCGCATGGTGAGTAATTTGTGCACAATATTTATTTGTGTTTATGTACATTTCAAATAAATCTGAAGCTGATGATGTAAATGAAAGGTGAACCAAAGGAACTGGCTTGGTTGTAAATTCGAAGGCTGGAATAGCTCTTCTCTATTCAATTAGAGGAATTATTGTACTTCTAATCTCTGCATTACTTAAATCTATGGGCTAAGAGGTCCAACTCAGAATTCTTCTGCAGTCAACTATTTGAGTTGGAAAATAACTTACTCTTTGGAAATAAAATACATTTGAATGTGTGTCCGGAATAAGGGCCTATGTCATGATTTTCTGAATTTGGTTTTTTCATGGGATAAGGGCCTTTGATATTAGTATGTATTATGCCAACTGTTATACTATTATTAATACCTATACCTCCTGAATTTACCAGAGTTCCCAGGAAACGTCACAGCTTTGGCTTGGTTCTTTTCCAGGCTTTCATTAGTAGCCAAAGAATCTTATAGATGCCAGAGGAAATCACAGAAACAAACTGAAAACGATGAAGAAGTGGAAAAAGGGCCTAAGTTATCAAATGCATTATCAAATCGCAATCAAAGCAAAAGCCAAAAGCTGATTTTTGGTTCTCGCAATGGAAGAAGCGCCTATGTCATCCAGCTTACGTTAATTTTCTAAATTATTGGCACCTTACTCAGACAGGTGTTTTCTGTTCTTTTCGCTAAATAAACAAGAGAGCCACCTTCACAATTTAGAAATCATTACATAGGCCCTTCTTCCGGACGCCTATTCATTTATTGAAGAATTTGAACATTTAAACTTTCTGCAAAATGACTTTGCTTGGTGATTGACTACCGTCTCGTATAGAACATAGCGCTGCTATCTTTATGGTTTATTATTTTCTGAATAATTCTTGATTACTTTGTGTCATTATGAGGTTCGAGGGGGGGGGCTCACTTTTAGGTTCAGAAATTGTGATCATTCGCTAAGGCCAACTTTGTACGGGTCTGAAAACTATCCCCATCGATTTTGCGACCAAATTTCTTGGAAAATTATACCTCATCTGCCTAATGGCTTCAAAAATTTGGAAAAACCACGTTTTGTGGTCATATACGAAAGAAGATTTGTTACCTAATGCCTTTTACGGTCTGCACGACGGACGGACATTGTAAATTTGCAATATTTTCATCTTGAAACGTACATGTAACACGGGGAGGTGATGGAATGGACTTGAGGTGATTGCGGATAATGGCCGCAACACTCACAGAATGTACCAGATGCTGGAAGGCGTCTGGTATATCTCCCGAGGTGGCAGATTCAGGGAAGGGCAAACTAACCATGTCCATCACAAATAACATACTTGCTTGGTATGCGATTTAAAACCCAGTTCAAAGTCTTTCACAATTCAATTGAAATAATTTCGTTTTTAATCTTCGCCTGCTTTTGTAAATCCTACAAATATTAAATAAACACGAGTTTAATTCACTTACTTGTTTACTTTATCGAATGGGTGTCTGGTTTTTTTTTCAAGTTTAGGTGAGGATATGTAATTTTGGTTTATTATTCAATAATAAACCATTGTAATCGCTCTTGAAAAAAAATTCTAACACCCCCTGAAAATTTCATGGTTTACGTTTCAAAGGGTGTAGAATCCGAATCTGCAATAAAAATGTTTCCGTCCGTACGCCGTACGTACGATTTCTCCCAAACGGCTGAAGCAAAAAGCTGAAATTTTCAGGAAAAATCCGTGTTGGTCCGACGACGCCCCAATTCTTGAGCCAGCTCTCTCATTTAATTTAAAGTGCCCTTTAAGGGTTGTCAAAGTTTTGTAAAATCCCTAAAAACCTCGAAAAAAGTCAAGGCGGCCTAAATTTGGATTCTTTTTGAAGAACTTTCCACGAGGAATCGAATGAGCCCCTCCCCAGGTCCATAGCTCAAACCATTCCCGATGTATGGCCCGATTTATGGTGCTAACATTTGCGTTATTTTGGTTTATTATTGTTTTTGTTTTGATATCAGTAACCTAGTGACATAGTGATGTAGTAATGTGGATACTGGAGTGAACTCCCAAAAGGCTTTGTAGCTGATACACGGGTTGAAGCATTCTGATAACCATAAAAAAGGTTATGATAGAGCGATTATTGAATTAAAGGAGGTATGCATAGAGCACGTAAATCTGTTCTCAACCAAAATACCTATTTGGATTGATCAGTTGATCATATTTGTGTGCCTCCTGAAATTCAATAATCGCTCTATCACTTGTGAAACACACACACTCCAGAGCTTAGTAGAAATTCAAATCATGAATGCAAGCCAATTGAATAATAAACCCCAGTGAACGAATTTATAGCGTTTTTAACTAGATATCAAAAGAATTTGTAAATCGAGAAATTCAGGTTGTGCCTGCATTGAATAATGATATTCATATGGAGTCACTTGGGTAAGCAACGATTGTAAGCAGTCTTAGCAGGAGATAATATAAATCTACGCAGAATAGAGGTAAATATCGTTTTAAGGGAAATTTACATTCGAACTAATTTACTACTAATTATGAAAGCAAAGTAGAAAGGGTGGTTGTTAGCGATGGCATGATATTGGTGGCAGAGAGGCATAATGGATGATCACTGCTAGAATGAGTTTAGTTGAAGGATTGCTCTCAAGAGTGCAGCAGCAGCGTGTGTAACATATATACTACAAAATCCAAGTTTTCTTTCAAGTTGGTTAACTTTCATGCTGATATGTGGGGAAAGAAGCTGAAGATATGGCGTAATCATACTGTAATAGCTCAATTCAAGAATCAATATTTGGGATTTTGAAAAAATCTGGTAAATTCAGACCCATGGGTAATGCATTATGTTTGCCTGATTGCTTCAGGCTTTATTTATAATTGTAAATCTTATTGACGTAACTAAATTTTGGCTTCTTGCTACAGGTGGTTTACTGTATGGATAGAGCGTTGAATATCGCCACATCTTGCTCTCGTTTCAAAGTCATCAAAGCCGAGTGTTTGGCCTACCTCGGCAACTATCAAGACGCTCAGGAGTTGGCCAACGAGGTGCTTGCCTTCGATAAACAGAACGCTGACGCGATCCTTGTGAGAGGAATGTGTTTATACTATCAGGACAACGTCGACAGGGCTTTCACACACTTCCAACACGTCCTCAAGCTGGCTCCAGACCATCCCAGAGCTATGGAGATTTACAAGGTTTGTACTAAAGATCATCGTGAAACTTCAGGATTCATTTTACAGGAATTTGGCGTGATGGTATTAATTTTGAATTAACCGCCTTATCCCTCTTCCCTCTGATGAGGTTTGTTAGAAGTAGGTGTTTTGTTATTCAATTATTTATTTTACTATGACACTAATAGATGTACCTGAGAGGTGTGATTATGTGCACACCTTTTACCAACACAGGAATTAGGAATGATGACGCTAATTCACTCTAACAGCAGTTTGAAGAACTAAACAGTGTTGTGGGTTGACAAGCTGTTTCTTATATTTGACTTTCACTTGTTTATGTGGAAATGGAATTTTAATCCTCCACCAAATAAAGGATGGTGTCTCTTAACAATTTCCTTTTCACTGCTAGTATACCAAACAGAAAAGAAAATGGAAGTCAAATACTGGACGTTGTCGGTTTCCCCGTTTTCTTCTTAGAAATGGTCATAGACTCTCTCTTCTACGTAGCTTCATTTGTGTTTCTCCACTTGTCAACAAAAGAACTGACTCCAAAGGTACCCTCAATATACTTGAGTATTGCTTGCGTCCCTTCAAAGTTGCCTAACGTCAAGTTGGCCTTGGTGTTAATGTGGTGCAAATCTGGTTTGAGAACCTCAGTGGTGCTATGATGGTGTAGTACTCCTCTGAAGAAATGGAAGCTAATTTCCACAGCTTGGTCGGCCATTCTGTGTAGATTCTGCGTAAATGAGCGTTCCTGACTTTCAGCATGTGTGAGACGTACGCTAACGGATATATCGCCCCTCTACGCCCTGTTGGTGTACTTTTGGAGTGTTAAAAAACGACCACTACTTTGTTATATTTCTTACTGCTCGGCGGACTAGCCATCGATTGAAGACCATGGTCTAGTTTTGCTAATCTTTCTCCAAGTGTTGATATCTGACTTTTGATTTTTTTTTTTTTTTTCAATTTTGTTGCGAGTGATTTACTTGGGTTCCAACCAACCAGCTATTACCATACTTTGCCCATTTAGTTGTAGCCATACTTTCGCTGCAAGTTTCCAATATCATGAGATCATTCTCTGCTTGAATATCCATTCAGACTTTGAAGGCTAGAGACTTGTTCATCCACATTCTCACTGGATTTTGGGAAATAGCAGGACATCGGCACTTGCTAAAAGATTCTCAAAACTAGTCCAAGTTCTTCAATGGTTGTTCAAACTACGATTAATGAGAAATATAGCAGATAATTACTCGTTTTTAAGCAGTCCAAAAGTGGACCTATTCTCTAACAAAGCGTACTGTAAGAACGGACCGGCTACTTGTCCTACTAAACTTGAAGATCGCACTTGGTAGGCTCAAGTAGAAAACATTAGGTATGAGAACGAACTATTTTTTCAGATCGAAAGAGTACATTTGATAGAACGTTAACTTGTTTGTACTTTTAATCAAGTTTAGAGCCTTCCAATTAACAACTTTAGATCGCGTTTATGAACGGGATATTTGCGAATACGGGTTTTGATATAAAACGAACTACGCAACAAGTCGAGCAGTAATGGCGAAGAAGAATGGAAAACTATCCAACTGTACCGCTACGTGTTGTGTAGCCAAATTAACGCTGCTTGCTTGGTCCAGCCAAGTATAAACAGGGGAGAGAAGTTAAATAAGATGCACAACTAAGTAGGATGAAAGAAGTGTAATCAAATAAATTGAAAATGAAAAAGGGGAATGAGAAGCTACGGAACGACCACTCTCAGTAAATCTCCACGGAGGTATATCCTTCCAAGCTGTTACCTCCGTCTTCCTCCTCTCTTCCACATCACCCATCTACGTCATTCTTGCTTATCAATCGAATGGTCGCGAGCAGGAAGCAGTCAGCTGACGAGTCATTTGGTCGCCCTCTTAATGTCCCGCCCCGATTAAACGGGCTAGCTCTTGGCGGTACACAACCAGCAAAGAGGCGGGGACGTTTACCTTAGTACCAATTCCACCAAGAACAATCAACTCAAATGAGATAGTACGCGCCTATTCCTTTAAAGTGCATAATTATGATTTTATAATTTGAAATTATTTAATTTCAGTCGATCGATGTTCTATTAGGTCTTTAGAAAATGTTAATGAAAGAGAATCATCAAGGAGTGGAGATAGAGGCACGGAACGGCGATCACAGAGCATCATAGAAACAATCATAGATGTCGTTCAGTCAGTTCTTCTTTCAGCCTGCGGCTGAACATGTAATTTATCATTTAGCTCGTATGTCTGACCCATTATGAGAGTCAGGAACGTGGATCTACAAGGAATGGAGGGCCGGGTTGTGGAACTTAGGTTCCATTACTTCAGAGCAGTAAAACACCATCATAGCACCACTGTGGTTCTCAAACGAGATTCGCACCATATTATCACCAAGTTCAATTTTACATTAGGCAACTCTGAAGGGACGCAATCAGTTCTCATGTAGATTGAGAGTATCTTTGGAGACGCTAGCAGGCAATGTCCTCCACTTCCTAGGAAAACGATTTCCTTCTTTTCCTATTGAAGGAGTGGTAGGCGTGCCCAGCCTCCATACTCCATTTAACGCCATAGGAAAACCCAACCTTATGGAGGGGGAATACTGTTCCTATACAACCGTACTGTATGCTTCTTTAAACATATGGTGGAAGGCAAACTTCGAATCCACCTCCTTCGCAGCAGCAAACAACAGGTATGACAGATTTCTTCCAATGTAGGTATGCCGTCACATTCTGGTCATTTTCTTTCTCCTGTAGAAGTCATAGAGAACGCCATCTCTTCACTTCTTGAAACTGTGAACTGAGCGTTCAAGCGAGGCTCTTGTTGCCTCACAGTCTCATAAATGTGAAGTAAATAGAGTTCATCTGCGACAGAACGGATTTTTTACTTAAACTAGTTTAATGGCCCTGCTATGCAGGTTAAAAAGAAATAGGTGAATAACACAATGAGGGAGTATAATAACAATATACAAAGTGTAAAAATTGTATATCCCAAATCCCCGAGGAGAGGACCACGTCGCTTGCCCTGGGAGATGCTTCCCCCCGCTGGGGCCCTCCTTCCTTCACTGGCGGGGTTGGGGGGAGGAGGGAGCAGGTCGGTTGCCCTGGGAGACGGGGAGGGATAATTCCACCCGCCCAGTGTTACCACCCCCTGAAACGCCGATATACTCTGATAAGCTCGTCTTTATATAGTGTGATTTTATGACCTTCAAGGCCTATACGGTGGAGGGTCATTGCACATTTCAGAACCTGTTGTATTTAAAGTACTGATTATATTTTCGAAGAGGGTAAATTTGATTTTCCCATCAATGTATTACTTAAGATGTTCATATTTTACAATCGCTCGTTTAAATATTCAATTTAAAATCAAGATCGAATGTTGAGGAACCTAGTATGAAATTGTTCAGTTCTTCTAACTGGTCCTATTGAACGAAATTTAGAAGATGAGGATCGTGGTGATCCCCACATATTAGGTACTGTACTTTTTAATACTACGCTAGCATTATACAACGTACATGTCAAATCTAATAATGTCTCTATGCTATTCGTATCTATTTATTCATTTTCTATCGTGTGCAGAAAGCAAAGGCTTTAAAACAGAAGAAAGAAGAAGGTAATGAAGCTTACAAAGCTGAGAAATATCAAGATGCATACAAAATCTACACAGAAGCGTTAACTATCGACCCCAAAAATGAAGCTAATAACGCGAAAATATACTTCAACCGAGCTCTCGCACTTTCTAAGGTGAGCACATATTTCAATGCAGCTTGAATTTTTATGCCCCTTTAAAATGAGACCCGTCCGACTTTAATTTTGATTACTTTAATGTAATTTTTCAGTTGAAAAAAGTTGAAGAAAGCATTGCCGACTGCTCTGCGGCTCTTAAATTAGATCCAAATTACCTCAAAGCTCTGCTGAAGAGAGCGCAAAGTTACATGGATCTGGGTCAGTATGAGGAGGCCGTTCAAGACTACGAAAAAGCCGCAAAAATGGACAAGGGCAGAGGTAAGTTTAAGCAGTCACTCACATTTTTGTACATAGGAGGAGCGTGTAGCGTGGTAAAAAAAAACTCTGCCAAGTGGGTGTGGCACATAGCTTCCTCGTATCCATAACATGACTGTATAGATCATTGAAAATTATAATTAGGCGAAGTTAATATTGAATTATGGTAAATTTATTGTTATGCAGGAGCACGGTTAGTAGAAGAAGGCGGTATTCGTTCAACTTTATAGTTCATTTAAACAACGTTATTTTTTCTTATTACAGTAGTGTGCAATGCAATTGCTGGTTGTGACAAACAATGTTCCTAAAAAAGTTTTTCGCCGTAAAAATATTGCGATCAAGGTGGGTGAACAAGCGAGCTGAATTTTCGGTGGATCATTCGCGTGTCTGTTCGGTTCATTTTGATGACAAACATTCGCTGATAAATGAACTGCTCAACACCATCCTAAATTTGAGCTAAACCGGATGCGGTTCCGCATTTAAAAGGTAGTTACAAAATGCCCTTCTTGCGAAAAATGTCAAGAAAAATCTGAAATCACCATTAAAAGAATCAAGAAAATGTGATAGATGAGATTACAAATGGTTTAGACGAAAATGTGGCCAGGATATCCATTGAGACGGATGACAACAAACGGCAGTCAGAAATGTTGTTCCATTTTAGTGAAAATATGAGGTTGAAGAAAGAAAATAAAATTTTAAAGCTACGTCTTGAAGACTTAAGAATCAGCTGTTTCGAACCATGACATCGGTTTTTGATGGCCATTTTTCATCGAATCAGCAGCAAGCGCTGTTAAAGGGAAGATGTAAGAGTTGGACGACGGATGATATCGCGAAGGCTATTACTTTGCTCTCTTTGTCATAAAAGCATTTCATCTTTGCAAAAAATGTACTGAATCGGACTATAACTTGAGTGTAGTTTGAATATTTGAAAAGCACAAGCACAAGTGTTTTCCGAGTTCGAGAAAGACGTAACAAGGATTTATGCTAAATAGTAAGACAGACAGCTGATTATAGTAGATAAATTGATGCGGAGTATACTACAGAATACAAAACAATTAGCAGAACAAGTGAAGAAGGAGGATCTAGGTTGAACCACACGGCGCTTTCCCGAAAAATGTTTAGTTCAAAAGAAAGGTCTACGTCAAACTCGCTTCTGTATGCAGGAGATAACTTGAATGTTCAACTATTGAACAAACCCTAATGGGTAGATCATTGAAATCTAGTTATTAACACCATTATCTCCCGAAACCTAATTATTTTTCATCAAAATTATAACTTGATTTTCTATTTGCTTAAGACACACACAGAACCAAAATTGTTCAAAAGGTCTAAAACGCAAAATGCAAGTGGAATTTATGATTTTGGAGACAAAAAAATTTTCACATTCCGAAAGTGAAAGCAATGCTTCCGCTACTTTAGTAGACTCGGAAGCAATAACTGTGTGATTATGGTATAAAAGATCACTATTTCTGTATTAGATATCCCTAATCTCCGTTTTGCACAGATCAGTTTGATATGCAACACTATGAGGTTCCAGGAACTAAAAGGGTGTCAAATTGAAAGTAATAACCCGTGAGAGCTGGGCAGTCTGCTGAGCGCTGGATGCCTAACCCTCCTACTGCCTGACAGGGTGGGACTCACAACTTGGAAATGAAAATTCACTTCTGAAAAATCAATTATTTATAATTTTGGTAACTAGGTGGAAGGCAAAAATATTTACGTATGTCATTGTTTTAAGTTAGTGCCCACCAGAAGCGTAGGAAGGGCCAGCTTTATCATCGACCCCAGGTCTTCCGGGACCAGGTTTCTTCTTTTTGAAAACTTAAGAACCACTTCGAGTCATGATATTGTTATACCTAATCGAGAGCTCAGAAAAGTCAATATACGAGGATGAAAACTACAGTAGCGATGTTCAAAAGTAACAGAATGAAAATGCGAAATTTTTGCAGCAAAAACACAAGGAATGCAGACACGCCAAAATAATAAGTGGCTGCAATTTATCACTACCTGAACCTCTGAAACCTATCCTTCTTCTTTTTATTTTGCTTCACAAGTTGATGAAAAGCAATGAATAGAACGAATCTTGGCATCAACGCAGCGCGCGCTGCGATAAGAAACCAGCGCTGAGATCAGAGACTCGAGGTAGGTAACTTCTTTCACGGGTTTCTCAAAACTATGTTTTCGCGGAGGTTAGGAACATTTTCTTCGGCTGAGTTCAACTTATCGAATCGATTCTTTTTTTTTTTGTTCTTTAGAGGAACAGTTGCTGAATAGATTGACAGCTTTTCAACCTCAAATCCGGTTTTTTCTAACCTCAAAACAAATGAGTGTGAATTCAAAAAAGAGGGTGCGGGAACCTTCGTCCTATAAATTGAATTGCTGAGTGCGTAAATTACATTGACTCACGAAGGCCCTTAAAATGGTTAAATTTACTGCTGGAAGTACAGTGAAGATGTTCCACGAAGAATTAAACTGTTGGAAAGCTTAGGATTCGATGATTAATTGCGATGCTATGTGGCAAATGGTACTGGATTTTGGGTAACCTAACAAAATTTCGAAACATTCAAAGAACAAATCACAATTTTATGATGGAATTGGTAAAAAAAATATATGCGCTCGTCATTTTACTCATTGTGATAAACCTTGAAACAGTCAAGACACAAACCGACATTGCATTCATCGCACATCATGCGGGTTTGAGATACGCAAAACTCAAATGCGCGTCTCTTCTGCTTGTTTTCTGGAGTTCTCGTGGCATAACGAGCGATGCCGTTATAGCGTACTGCAAGACTGATGTACGGGTGATCAGGGGGGCTGTTGGTCCAGGTGTACTCTCGACGAGAGGTACTGCGTTGCAATTTGTCGGCGACTGTCCAGCTGGCTGATCGTGTGGGTTCTTCGATGAACAAGCCACGCAGTCTAAACTACTGGGTCCACGATCCATGTGAAAATGGGCCAGTAAAACGTCTTTCCCCTCATGGCGATTCAGTAGGCTCCAACGTTGGCATCCATTTGGTCTGCACCCCTCATCCCTTTATTATAAATGGCCACTGCAAAAGGGCGAGTTTCTGATCAGTTGATATTTGAGGAGCAGGTGGTCCTATATACACCATTCAGGCTGCAATTCGGGAGAGTCATTGTCGCAAAGTAGCTCAATAGCATCCTGCACTGTGAGACCAGGTCTGAAAAAAAATCCAATGCCACATGAGTCCTGGTGATGCCATATGGCACTCGCGATTGATTTGACCGCATAAGGCGCTGATCATGAAAAAAAATTGTTCAACGTGATGTGTCATCGCTGAAACATCACAGCTACTGGAATGGATCCAGATTGTACAATTTAAATTACCTTAGTGGTACTTACGCCAGTAAAACTTCGAGGCCGTTCATATCTACAAAGTTGTTTATATTTGAAAACTTGTGTAACAGCTGAAAACGGGATGAGAGCTCGTGCTCCGGTTCCTAGATAACTGCATACATCCTAGGAACAACATAGGATCTGCAAGAACTTGATTAGTTGCTCGTACAACAGCCCATGTATTCATGAACGCACTCGCTCTCTTTGTGCTGTATGACATCACCCGGATATAAGGGGTTAATATACAGGGTGCGGCAGAATAACAGGCGATTCTGAAAGGGCTGTTTTTATGTGCATAAAAAAGCATTTAAAACAGCATTTAAGAAATAACTTTGAATAGATTATGTTTTGAAAATAACACCTTGTCAAGCCTTGGAGCTCCCCATTACATTTTGCAGCGAAGCCGTTGTGATGATGGGAAATTCTTGACGGATCCGATTTAACTCTTCAAAACTCCTTGGTGGGTTATCTTCATACACCTCGTTTTTCAAATAACCAATAATGTCAAGGATGAAGGACGTTGATCGCAAAATTCGAAACAGTTTTTGAAAATGATTTTTTCTAAAAATTCAGATTCTTTGCAATGACTATTTGTGGAGAAGTTACCTGTAATATCCCTAAATAATAGTGTATGTTTTTATGGTTTCCAGAAACGAGGAAGCTTTTGAATGACGCCAAACTGGAACTGAAGAAATCGCAAAGGAAAGATTACTACAAAATATTAGGCGTGTCAAAGAATGCATCGACTGAAGACATCAAAAAGGCTTACAGAAAGAGAGCTCTTGTTCACCATCCAGGTAAATATGCACGTATTGCACACAACTTGCTAACAACATACTTATAGCTTATAGTAAGTATAACATACTTATAGCTCCCAAGAAATGGCGAAGCGCTGTGGCCTAATGGCCCTCGGGACCCGTCGGAATGCATTGGATATGTGCTTTCTCCAGAACCTGGTAACTGGCCGCACTTTGCTAGCTGAACTCAACTTCAACGTACCTGCTTATCATTCTCGTCACTCACCTCTGTTTAGACCAGCATTCTCTCCAACAAACTACATAAGTCACCAACCCATCAACAGACTCCCTCGGCTGGCCAATCAACTCCTAACCTTCAACCATCCCTCGACTTATTCAGCAACCAGTCCCCGCAGGCATTTAAATACCAGCTGTTTCACCAAGTTCTACAAGATTGATTTATTCTGGCTGTAATTCTGTTTCGATTTCTTTTCCTATTTTATTTGTATTTCTTTTCTCCTTGTTTTATTTCACTCCTCCACAATACCCACCCAATGTCATGACAGCATGTTTGTTTTTCTGTATACATATAAATTAGGGCATTGCCCGTATTTCAAATAAATAAATAATTAAAATTCAGAAACTGACTCAACAGCAATCGATTGCTACAAACATGATGTTTCCGAGAGACCTGTCTTTTCCAAGTGTTCTTCCTTGGCAATTTTGTTAAATGTTGCTGCAGAATATTTTGAATATTTGAGTTTGAACCAATCTAATATCGATTTTAGAATCGATATAAAGCCATCGTTGAAACATTTCCACTTTTATGACCATTCAAACCCGAAATTGTTGTTTTCATAACTCCTACAAGATGGTGTCTGTTTCTTCTGATCTATACTTCACTAGAAGGGTGTGATGCGAGTTCTTGATGGATATTTTCAACTCTTGTTTTTGAGATGCGAGCGTAGCGGACTTCTTCCTAAACTAGATGGTAGGATGATTTTTGCTTTCACACCAGAAATTGTTGCTTTCATTCGTATTTTTCTTGATGTACAGGACACATCGATCTTATCTGATTTTATCGTGATAAGGTTTTTCCGAATCTCCATGACTGTGCCGACACACGCCCCAATCGATTGCTACAAAAATGATGGTTCCGAGAGACCCGTCTTTTCCAAGTGTTCTTCCTTGGCAATTTTGTTAAATGTTGCTGCAGAATATTTTGAATATTTGAGTTTGAACCAATCTAATATTTTAAGAATGAAAAGCTAAAGAAATTTCCTAGGAAAAATTCAACAAAAAGGAGGTTTCCATGAAAAATAACTGTCTCTGATGGGTTAGGAATATCTGGGAGCTCATTATATGGATCAAATCCAGATGAATTTTATATTTCTGGGTAAAGTTCTCACTTGCACGTGCTTGTTTTTTTCCAGACCGACACGCCAACGCTTCTGAAGGCGAAAAGAAAGAACAGGAAAAGAAATTCAAAGAAGTCGGCGAAGCGTACGGCGTTCTCTCTGACCCACAAAAGAGGGCCAAATATGACAATGGACAAAGCTTGGATGATTTCGGTGGTACGTTTATTTTACCTGATTCGGTTAATCGTAGCCATTCACAAGATAATGTTTAATGATTAAAGGCCAAATATTTTGAGAATGTTCACGAGATTACCCCAACTCGTAGTTTCTTGAAATGGGGGATTGTTCTGTAACTTTTCGATAAATAACCCCAACCAACCAACGGTTTCTCCTGGACTGTTTCCACCTGGCAAAACAACAGTTGTTAACTAACTGCTTAGTTTGAGGCATTGCCATCAGGGAGCTCTCCAGTCACTATCTGTCTTATCGTATGTTAGCACAGATTTTGCGTCATGCCTGTTGATCCCTTTTCATAAACAGTTGTTCATTAACAAAGAGGGAGAGGATTAGTATTCCTTAAGTTTAAGCTCCCTAAGATAAGCACCTCTCACGTACTTGAACATGCGGAGTTCAAGGTATCTCCAGATTGAAGGTACCGATTTGGGCCTTTCATTTTCATTGTTTTGTGGGCCAGGGGTCATATACTACAAGCTAGAACGAAGGGCGAGTTCAAGTCTTGACATGAGTTTTGTCCCGGTAAATAACCTGTTTGGACCACAGTTCAGTGAGGTGAATGACGTCTTTCCAAAGTATGTAGTTGGTTTTTGGAAGAATGGTTTTATGGGGCCTATGCTTACACTCTAAAGGAGATCCTCATTTGGTAAATTAATCAATTGCAGGATTCGTCATTTCATCAGATGAGAGGCAGTACAGCAGTCTAACTATGAATACACAGTCTTCATTCAGGTGCATTCATAGAATTCGAATGTACGAAACTTGGTGGGTGATGGATTTATCAATTTAGATGTCTCCAATCAGCTTCCATACAGATGGGTGTTTCTTTTGAACTGTTCCCTTCCGACTGATCGTTGGCATTTTAGGTCTCGGTTATAGTTGTTGTGAATACGTTCCCAGACTGTGAAGGTAGAGGAACCCGTAGAGGGATGAGTCGAAATTAGTGGAGTGTCTGTACCTCACCTTCTGACCTGCTCCATTAATTAGTCCAAAAGAGCGTAGCAATCGATAGGAAAACGAGCTCTTTAGAGATCCATCCCTCGAGTGACGTCCCCTAGAAAGAGAAACGCCAAATCCTACTTTTGTCAACATATTTCACCTGGCATTTTCGGAGCATTCAGCATAGATCCCAAGTATTTCTCGACTCCCTTATTTCAAATTACCAATGTTGAACTCTTGCTCAAGTTCATGGTCAAGGGTGACATTATGTGTTACCTAAGAATGGCTAGAGCCTGTTGCAGGAAAGCAGTAAGAGAGGAAATCAGCCACAGGATTGATTGAAAACGACGCCGAGTTTGCTGATAAATCCTCAGTCCTTGGATATTTCGTTGTAGGAATTTTTTTTTTTAAAAATTTAAGTATCTTGAAACGTAAACCAACCAGTTTTGAGGGCTGTTAGGAAATGTTTTTCCTGTTATTGGAAATAATGAACCAAAGTTGCTTGATTTGGTTCAGAAAATTCGTTTTCAGCTGGAGGAATCAGACCACGTTCGGGGCTCAGCATGGAACGTGTTGAGTAAGGAAGCCATTACTCGTTTAAAATTGACCATAACTGTTGTGCATTGCTACGCCTAGACTCGATGTATGAACATTGCGGGTTACCTATTCGACCCCTTGAAGTGTCTTATTCATTTTCATCTACGACAAGTTCTCTCTTGTTTCCATTGCCTTGATATGCGTTGATTCAAATAAAGGCCCATCCACATTGTAAAGCCAGACGCACTGGCTGGTGGGGCAACTACAGCGACTCCGGTAGACTTTTCAAATGGATACAGAAAGTCCAGAAAGCAAGAATCGACGGCATCCACATGCTGTGATCCCCCCATTCCCGCTAAATTTTTGTGAGTTCTTCTTTTTTTTTTTTTACTTCTTCTATTAGACAATCGTTGAAGGACGAAATGAAAGGAACCAAAGACTAAAACTTATGCACAAAAATGAGGCAAAACAACAAGAACCAATCAAACTACGGACATTGACTTTGAAACAGGGCACTGCGGGAAGGTTGGAAGGAAGCCGGGTTGTGTGTAGGCCCAGTGCAGAACGGCAAGCCAGCACCCACGTCAAATATCTATTTTTTTTATATTGACAGTCTATCTGACAGCCAAGCAGCACTAAAGGCTATTTCTGCCTTCTCGGTAACTTCAAAGCTGACTTGGAGTTGCCTAAACTCCATCAAGGCTGCAGCCCGAGGCAACAAACTGATGCTACTATGGGTGCCGGGTCATGAGGGAATAGAGGGCAACGAGGAAGCTGATCGCCTTGCTAAAAAGGGATCAGAGTCCAATCCAATTGGACCTGAACCCCAACTAGGGGTTACCAAGAGTTATATAACTCAACAGGTTCAGAAATGGGAGGACAAAACACGCACAGAATATTGGCACAACACTCCTAAGCAGAGGCAAGCCAAGCGGTTCCTCTCTATTTCAAGGAAACTCGCAAAAGCCCTTGTATCATTGAGGCGCAAAGACCTTCGCAAACTAGTGGGTCTTCTGACTGGCCACTGCCCCCTAAGGTACCACCTAAACAAAATGGGTAAGGCCAGGACAGTAGAATGCCGGCTCTGCTGCGAAGAGGCGGAAACAGCAGAACACATCCTCTGTAATTGTCCTGCTGTTGCATCAACTAGATTCCGGCATTTCGGGAAGGGTGCCCTAACACCCTCTGATATTGCCTTGGAAACGCCTGAAAACCTCCTACACTTTGTGAACAAAGAGGTTGTTGATGAGGTTTTGAATTAAAAATGGGGACAGCGTCACAATAGACACTAGCGGTCTCAGTGACCAGGGGCTCCTCCCATCCCTTATCGGGGGGAAAAAAAAAAAAAAAAAAAAAATCTTCCAAGTGGGTGTGGCACATAGCTTCCTCGTATCCATAACATGACTGTATAGACCATTGAAAATTATTATTGACTAAGAACTTCGTTCAATTAGGCGAAGTAAATATTGAATTAGGGTAAATTTGTTGTTATGCAGGAGCATAACTTGAGAAAATAAAGGTAGGCATGTTCAACTATTGAACAAACTATAAAATATACCTAATAATAAAAATTGACATTGACGCTGAATGGATAGATGACTGAAGTGATAAATAATTATTATGACATTTCTAAAAATAAAATATAAGCATCGTTCAATGACGGATCAAATAATGTTGGGTTGACTGCAGCGTCGTTGCAAAGTACCCAACTGCCGTCATCCCCCCTCCGCACAGTCTGTATATATCTTGCGCATGCGCAGAGGCTACTATTGATCCGGGGGTCATGAAACTCATAGGGGACCATCTACACGTCAAACCGAACAATCCCTGAAAATTTCATTGAAATCAGACAATAACTTCGTGTAGTTTTGCCCGTAACAAGGATTTGCTGACAGACAGACACGGAACCAAAATTGTTCAGAAAGGCCTAAAACGCAAAATGCGAGTGGAATTTTTGATTTTGGAGACAACAAAATTTTCACATTCCGAAAGTGAAAACAATGCTTCCGCTACCTTGGTAGACTCGGAAGCAAAATGTTGACAGTCTGCCCCAAAAGTCGGCCTGCATTTTCGCGCCATTTTCCCTCAGCCAATCAGAGCACTGGGTGCAGTAGACGCATTCCAGCCAATCCAGACTTTCTGTATCCATGTGAACAGGCCTTACAGTGATTGAAATGTATTTTCTATCGTCTGTTTTATTTGAAAAGTTTCCAACAATAACTTACTTTTTATACGTTGTGAATCTATTTCATTTTATTTTTCAGGATTCCCCGGAACGACCGAGTCTTTCATGTACCAAACCTTCTTCGGCGAAGGAGCTCATTTCTTCCCTTCTTCCAGCGGTTTCCCTGGCACCTTCTCATTCCAATGCTCGTAATATAATTCCTAATTATCGAAATCCCCTCTTCACAAAACTTAATAGCGTCTAATTTTCTACGTTTTCATTATACTTGTTTTGATTCCTGACAAAAAAAAAAAAATACAACAAAAAAAGTTTAAGCTCATTGTCAAATTCAAATCTTGGATGTTAGTTTGTCTTTTTTATAGAAATACTTGCCATTAGAGATAATATTACCTCCCCAAAGTTGTGTTCAAATGTTTTTAACTGCTTTTGAATGTGGCTGAAACAGTGTTGAGATCGTCTAGGAATGGGACATGATAATGAGACTTGAAAAAAAGACGTCCGATTGTGGAAATGCTCATTTCTTTTTTTTTATAACGGATTTTGAAAATTAATAGCTGGCGCTACAGAATGTCGAATCCGATTATTTCTAGTCCATCTAAAAAGAAAACTCGAGTTAGTTCTCGTTGTTTTAATCATGGTGACAGTGATATCTGCTATAAGGATGCTGGATTGTCTTTACCGATTAAATGTCATACTCTTAGCTGTTGATTATTACATTTTCCAAGGTGTTAGTGAATGTTACGCTGTAACCATTCATTAAACTCACAAATTGATAAGAAGGGAAACGAGAACAGAAAACCCTATTGTTTCTAACACAACTTTTTTGTCCACTTGGTTTTAATAAAAAGTTGACGCGTCCGTTTTGCTGGTACATTTTACATTCCAGTAAATTTCACGTTTCCACCTCGAGCGTGAAATGACTATTCAGCTAATTGAACTAAATACTCTAACGAAAGGCTGAAACGAGCGCAATTGATTAAGAAAACTTGAGATTCCTAATTGGCTTCGAGAGTTTCAAATAACTGCATCGACGAATCCATGTTTTGAAAGCGCATTCGAGATGGTGGGCCTGACCTCCCACAACTTCTCGAATTTTTTCTTCAAGTTATATTAACGGAAATTGGGACGCAACTATAAAGACAGTGATTCCCTTCTAGAGTCATTTTCCGCTGACATTTTAGTTGGCGTAGATTGTTTGTTGTATGTACGTATTTCATTTAAGGGCCAAGAAAACTACATTTACGAATTCCTTAGCGTAAGCAACACCTTTGTTATAATTCACTATGCTCCATATGTGGGAACGTTGAATATATTCCGTTTTAGTTACCCGACCTTTGAATTACCTTGGTAGATCCATGACTGGTGACGTGTAAATTTTAGTTTTGCTGAGGTAGTTCTCACTAGTGGATTTGACAGAGTATTTCATTAGAAACATCTAACAACGACTTATGCATTTCGTTTCTTTCCCATATATACTGTAATGATTTTTCTGAATTAGTCTTAGTGGCTCCTTTATCATACATGATTATGTCACATGCTATGCATAATAATTATACTATCTAATTTGAGAATGCGTTCGATTCTTCAACCCTCTTAAACCCTGACGATGGAAAAATGTAATTATCTCTGGAAGTTGAAAATATTTTAAAAACTAGAAACCACTTGGTATATTAACTTAAGTAGATGATTGTTCTTCCGTGTCCATTATTTTCATAAAAAACCAGCATTTGAAAGATAGTTCATTTATGAACTTGATTAACTGTTGAACAGGGGTCTCTAAACCCCCCCACCGAGCCTTTCCACCTTTTTTAAAAGCTTTTAACTTGCAATGCATGTAAGGATGTTCGGGTGGAATCTTGCGACCCGATTTTGAAGCAGATACTCTCAACCGATCAAGATGAAATTTTGTATGTACGTTTAGATTGGGTGCCAAACACGATTGGATGAGTGACGTCATTCTAAATCCAATATGGCGGAACATCAAAGATGGCGGAATAGTGATTTCAATGCATTTCTACAATATGGGTATCAAATGAAAGGGCTTGTTGAGAGGAAGATAAAGTTGAGAAAAAACTCATGTTAAAAAAGAAGAAGCTCTTTTCGGAATCCCCCTGAAATTCGGTGTAGGGACCTCGTTTATTCTTGATTTGAACCTGTAAAACCGGTTGATTTTATTGAAGAGCTAGACTGTTCCAAATTAACCAGCAAAAAAACCTTGCAACAATGATGCTTTGAATGAGATGAACAGACTCATAAACCTAGCTAGCAATGACTAAAAAGTAATAAATAAATTAAACAAAAAAAGCTTTTATTTAAATGCCCTAAAAAGAAGGAAATTTTTTACTTAAAATTTCAACAGTTAAAAATACACAATTCATTAAACGTTACTTGTGACGTTTGAAGTAGGTACTAGATAGGTATCTGTATTTACCTAATTAAACTGAAATAAAAAATAAACTCATCGGAATAAGTTGGTCAATGAATTAGGAACCTATGAACAAGTTAATTTACACAAGCCTAAATCTCGCGACAAGCTTTTATGAATTGTGTATATAGGCTATAAGTAGACATTTAAAATTTGTAAGTAAACATTTATTCCTTTCTTTTTAGGGCATTTAAATAAAGGCTTTCTTAAAAAGGTTTTTTTTGTTTAATTTTTGACTTTGAGAAAGTAAAAAAACACCGTTTTGGAAAAAGGTCTTGAATTTTAAACGTTTGAAAGGTGAAAAACATTACGTCCTTCTGATGGAGGACTTAAACTTCAAGGAACAATCAGCCCAATTTCTGATTAACGCTCCCTCGTCAAAGCGTTTGAAATGAAACTGGCTCTTTTCGAAACACATCCAGCAATGAAAAACCTGGTTTCCCAACCTGCAGTCCGAAAATGGTGAAGATTTTCCGAGTGAATTTGCTGTGAATCTTATCAGGTGCCTGCGAGACCAGTTTGAGGCCCGTTTTAAAGATTTTGAGGTAGCATCTTAGAACATCAGGATTTTTCAAAACCCTTTCACTGGAACAGTTGAAGACTCAACTCCTGGTCTTCAACTCGAAGTCATTGAACTGCAAACGAATGAAATCTACAAATACAGCTTCCACAATAAGGAAATCCGAAAATTCTACGCTGCGCTCCCAGAAAAAGCTTTTCCTAACCTTGAGACTTAGCTCGCTCAAGTCCTTCAGTCCTACCTGTCTGTGCGTACAAACCTTTTCGAGGATGAAGTTCACAAAATCTTAATAGAGGGCCAACTTAATTGATGAACATTTGGATTCGATTCTGTTGACAGGAACGGCTTGTTGTCAGGTTATGTAACATAACCTTGTGTCAGGTTATGTAACATAACCTTGTGTCAGGTTATGTAACATAACCTTGTGTCAGGTTATGTAACATAACCTTGTGTCAGGTTATGTAACATAACCTTGTGTCAGGTTATGTAACATAACCTTGTGTCAGGTTATGTAACATTTTGAGCAACAAACAATGCCAAACCTCATTGAAGTGCTCACCTTCTATGTTTCAATATTACCTGTTTAGCAATAAATTTAATTTATTCCTCTCTGCCTGTAAATCTCTCTTTTTTCTTTTATACAATGTTCTCGCGAATTTGAGGATAAATTTCAATTAGGCCTACCTTGAAAAAAGGTTGGAGACCCCTGTTGTTGAAGGTAGGTAAGTTAACAAAGGTTTATTATATCTGTATCACAGATGAGGTCTATTGATAATTGAAGGGCGTTAGGTACAAAGGGCCAAATTCCATTTTTCTCGGGTTTTGTTGATTTCCACTTCTACAGGCCAGCAGGGTATTGTCTAGAAACAGCCGCAGTAGCAATGGCGTTGGAACAGCCCGCCGCAAAGCACGTTTGCCAACCTCTTCCATTCCGAAATTTCCTTTTTCCTCAGGTGCGTAACTCCAACAGGGGTTTTCGTTAGGAAGTGCCACCAGGAATTTAGGAGGAAAATACGTTCTGCTGGAGGCAACACTGCGCGTGTTACCTTCTGTCAATGGTTATTTCAGTTTGTTTTCCGGTTCTCGTTTTTTTTTGTTTTTACAGGCTTCCCTATGATTAATACGTGGGTACGATGGAACATGGTACTTGGGCCGTTTGAACATGATGATCATGAATGACCACTAAAAAAATGTCTTTCCACTAAACAGTTGGAAAAAAAAATTATTCGCCCCCAAAGCATGGTTTCAGAACATTAGACAAATCAACTTTAAAATTAAAATAACTTACCAAAAGCCCTTCAATTATTATCTAAGTGACTAAGATGCCAATGGAAAATTAATGAAATTGAATAAATTTTCGCTAATCCCTCAAGAGCTTTTATTCAAGTATTTCACAACCTTGATACAGGCTAAGAAATTAAGATTTGTAACATAGAATGAGACGCCTCCCAATACTTCGTAGGTTAGTCGGTCTATGTACATAAACAGTTACAATAAACTCGATTTCCTGAAAATTGAATTTTATTGAAGTTATATAGATTCTAATTTTCAATAATGAACCTCAGTAATTGAGCAGGAAAAACTAATTCGTTGGTTAACGTTTCAATACGCATAGGATCCAAGAACATACCACACAGTGGGAAAAAACTCCAGAATTGAAGTCATCGAATCTTAGTTATTTGAAATTTTCCAAAACTCATGGACTCCCATAACGGACTGCACCAAGAATTTTTATTTAGGACCAGGACGAGTGATGACTTCCTACCTTATTGCAACGACAAAAACATCAATTTTGCGCTCATTTCTATAGAAATCCGAAGATGCCAACATAATGTCAACGAGGAATCACAAATTTGTGGTAATACCAAATCAGAAACTCTTCAATTTCATAAAAACAATCAATTTAACATTATTATAACAAAAGAAAATTACTGTCCTTACTCAAGCTTCTCAATTGTAGTAGTTAGATACAGGATGAATGAACATCTATATTTTCTTGGTGATAAGATTTTTAACTATAACAACTAACTTAAAATAAGATTGTTAACTTACACATAACATGCGTACCCTCCTTGTAAGGATTTGACATTAACAAACATGTTAGACTGTTCTAAGATCACCGTTTAAATTGATGCTTGAGTACTCGGTAATTGTTCTGATATGTTGGGAGCACTGCGGTCGGGGCCGAAGGATGAGTAGGAGTGCTTCTTCAAAAGGGAGAGAATTTTTTCGTCTTGTTGATGGAGTTTGATGTCGTACTTGGCGCCGACTCCCCACAACGAGTCCAAATCGTACGCTTCCCTCAACTGGTGGCTCATTATGTGGATACAAATGTTCCCTGAAAGAAGCGAGTTGGTTGTTAACTGACGGGTAACCTCTTAGAGTGATGTGGGGTAATTCTGTGAACGGGGCATATATGTAAGTCAAGTACCCAAACCCTCCATTTCTGCTGACCTCAGCTAACGAGGGTATATAAGGAACGCAGCGAGCTCGAGTCAAGTAGTTCGCAGTTTGCTGCCGTGCGCGTCAGACGTTCGTTCCATCTAAGTTTTCCACTCCCATAGTTCTAACAGTAATCTATATTCCATATAGTAATCCACATAACTAAGTTCTGTAAAAACCGCAATAAACGTTTTTTTTTTTTTTTTAAAGCAAGTTGATTATTCCCGTGATAAAACTTGTATATATATTTGAGCTGCTCGAATGAAATCATCATTTTGACATGAAATCTACAAATACCTAACGAATTGCTCTATTTTTGATCGAATCCGCCAGGGATGGTTATTTTTGGTCGGGAGTGGATTCAATCCAGGCCGGAGCGTTATTTTTCCATCCCAAGAAACTTATAGTCAAACCCGTTAACACATAGAAAATTTATTTTGAACGAGAACGTGTGAAAATTATATGTAAAATGGATTTTATGATTGGGCATGCAAAATAATAATACTCTTAGGGGACCATCTACAATTTAACTTGTACATTCCCTGGAAATTTCATTAGAATCAATTCAAAACTGGAGAAATTAACTAATAACGTTGACATTTTTGTGCATCCCCTGGAAGGGGCATCTATTCTAATCCATCACCTCACATGTGACATAGTACATCCACTCATACACATCAGACATGGAAAGAATGTACAATGTAATCAGAAATTTCCATTTTCGTGAAAAATGTCTCCAATAAATGAATACGAAGCATCTGCTCCCTATTGCAAACTTGAAAGTAAAACAACGCGACTGGATGACTACGAGTGATGACTAGATTTAGGAACGTGAAAACGTCACATAGGTTGTACAAGTTAACGACTGCTAAACTTAAATATTATTATTATAGGTAGGCGATTGGAAATTTTCTTTCTTGATCCAGGAATCAGATTGTGAGGGTTAAGGGGGTGTCTCACAACCCTGGTACCACCCATACAATCCCTTTCCAAATTTTACGAAACCAGAATTAACATTAACCTAGAACTCAGCCTTGAATGGTTTTCAAAGATCCTAAACCCTAATTTGAAGTACAAACTGTGACATTTCAACTGAACAAAACACCCCATTGTGGCAATAGAATATTTACTGATGGGTACCAATTTAAACAGTCTTTGTATAAATTTGAAATTATCATCAGCACACTATTTCATAATTTTTAACAGAATCTTTAAGACAGTTTCTATAAGACTTGGTCTAGGAAAAATACGAGAAAAAAAATGAAGCAACCAACCGAAATCGAGGGCAATCCATTCTGAATCGCTCCCTTCAAGCTGCGGAACGTTTTGTATACTGGTGAGTCGCTCTTTTCCATATTTTCTGATGGTTTCTCCCAAGCCTTGTATGTGCCGCCTCGAACGACCAGTGACGATCAAGAGATAATCAACGTAATTCAAATCAGGAGGGAGTTTGAGGACTGTCAAATCTTTTCCTTTACTAGTTTCAACCAGGTTCACGAGCTCTTCCACGTTCAACTGCTCCACTCTTTCTTCTGGAAAACGAAAAACATTAAAAATCATCAACACGTTATCTATCACAGTGTCAAAGATATTCAAAAAAAGGAAAGCATTTGATTTCAAATAGCAGGAGTAAATAAATGTGGCTAATCATTAAATAGTGGAACTATTATAATAAACTATGCCATAATGGCCCTTTATGCAGGTTAAAAAGAAATCAGTATAATAACAATATGCAAAGTCAAAAAATCGTATATCCCAAATCCCCTAGAAGAGGGCCACGTCGCTTGCCCTGGGAGACGCTTCTCCCCGCTGGGGCCCTCCTTCCTTCACTGGCGGGGTCGGGGGGAGGGGGGAGCAGGTCGGTTGCCCTGGGAGACGGGGGCGAGAATCCCACCCGCCCAGCGTTACCACCCCCTGAAACGTCGATATACTCTGATAAAAATATAGTGTGATGATATGCCACAATAGATATTTAGGTTACAATGCATGGCGGCCACTTGAAACACGAAAAAAAAAGTCCTTGTCCAGGGCGATATCAAGGTCCAAGATGGCTTATACAGAAGGTCAAAAAAGTCCCTGCTGATTAAGATAGTACGATATCCCTTGTACGACATTGCTAATACAGAGGTCAACGTCTGTTTAGTTTGGTGAGCTGGTTGCTTGCTATGCACACAACCCGAAAATAACAAAATATCCTAGATTAATTCTTCCAAAAATAGATTAGTTGAAACGCTGCAAATTCTTTCACTGGGGTTTATTATTCAATTTAATTCATTTGTCTTGCATTCATGATTTGAATTTCTGCTGAGCTTTGGAGTGTGCGTGTGTCACAGGTGATAGAGCGATTATTGAATTCCAGGAGGCACACAAATATGATCAACTGATCAATCCGGTATTTTGGTTGAGAACGGATTTACGTGCTCTATGCATATCTCCTGAAATTCAAGGTACAACATCGGCCGACAATCGGGACTGAAGGTGGGGGGAACCCGACTGCTAGATGTCGGGTGGTCCTAGTCATCCAACGGGTCCGACTTCAAACCGACGGTTGGATCCCTTCCACACACCGTCCAACTCAGGTGCGAGTGCGGGTCGTCTTTCACGTATTGTAGACTCAGCAGATGTTCACACCGCTTCACGGTGCTCTCGTGCTCTCAGTTAGCCATCATATGATCTCTAAAACCATTTAAGTATACTTACCTCACATACATTACTTAGACCATCCTGGATAGGATCCCATGCTCGCGATCATATGATCGCCTGATCTCCAGATCATTCTTTCACTACAACCTAAAAGCCAACGTACCTAGTTAATATTGACTTTACCAATTTACTTTCGAGTCCTTCATTCTTATCAATACTTACCTTTCACGTAGTTGTGTACCTAACTCACCAAGCTAACATCATTAAGTTCGTACTTATCTTGAGTTTCGTAATAGAATTAAGAGTCTTATTTCATTCCTTAGACTCTGAATTACTACGTTTATTTTTGACACATATATGCTTTCATTTGAATTTGTATATTGCTTGTTTTCGGTGAATAAACTGCATGTTATTATTGAGTGTTGATTTGTCATTACCCTGTTTCCCTGGCAGCATTGTTGGATCTTTTTAGTAAACCTCCTTCAGGGAATCTTGACCCTTCAGGTCAGCTACCAAAAACTCAGTTCATTGCACTTTTAAATTGACAGGGGAAAGTCCTAGTGAAGGGAGGCTTACACTAATAATCGATGAACTGCAAATAACTCTCCAATGAAAGAAAAACCAGTGACATACCTGGAGCGTCATCTAAGTCGTCGAGACGAGTCGCATACTTTTCCTTCAGCAGTGATTCTGTAATTCTAAGACGCTCTTCGTGAACGTCTAAAATCTCCGTAGCGTCTTCATCCTTGAATTCCGTGAACCGATCATTACGAACGAATCTATCTTTCGAGTAAAAACACCTTCCGAAGCGGTTCCAATTCCTCGCTAAAATTCTGTTCTGATTTATCAACGAATACGCAAGTCTTCCACCAAGTTTTAATGCTTCCATTTATTGTAGCCGGTGTATTTTTGCGAGTTTTTCCTGAAACGATACAAACACTTCTAACATTTTTACATAGCTACTTACATTTCTAAGCACTCATGTTTATGTTAAGTAGTTGTACGCTGATTCGATTTTCCAAAGCAACGCAATTAAGGACCAAACATCTCAATAAGTTTATGCCATACAGTTTAAATTAACATGTATTTAATTTGAACAAAATTGAGGAAGGATTTCATTACCACCTTTGATTTTGGATAATAAATGGATGATTTCGTTTATCCTACACGTCTTCCTTTTGGCCCAATCTTCCTCACCAATCGTTACTTCAGAATAGAGCAAGAAAAGGGAGAGTCTGGAGAGAATCCGGTGGAGCCGAACATTGCCGATCCGACTATTGCCGAACATTCCAATTTTTATTTTTTTTTTTATTGAAGTAACCTAGTGATGCAGTGAATGTGGATATTGGAGTGAACTCCTAAAAGGGTTTATAGCCAATACACGGTTTGAAGCATTCTGATATTCATGAAACTAACAAGAACTTGACAAGTGCTTTGTGTTTCACAAACCGAGACGTGGTCTGTTTTTCGATTTCAGCTTTCCATACAAGGAAAGCAGGTTTCATTCTCAAAAGTAGGGCTCTTAGTAGAAGTCGAGAATAGGTGACCCCTTCCTGATAAGACCGTCGCTATATTGAAAAACCCAATGTCTCTTATCGATATAGGTCCACGCTTTCGATGTGTGTTCTGTCTAGTTTGCTGGTCTGGATGCTCGCTTCGCTCGCATCTCAAAAACAAAAAAATATCCTACATCAATCCTTTTAGTAAAGTATGGATCAATTGTACAAATAGACTAGAATGTGTTAAGACTCGTGTCTCTGCGTATTAAAAATAATTTTATCGATATAACGGTTGTGAAAATCATTCCATAATACATGGCACTGAAACCGATATATTATACTGTATATCATTGAAATTACACATCGAGACAAAAGAGCCTGATAAGAGGTAGGGATCACCTATTCTCTACTTCAGCCCAGAAAACAGACTAGGAATAGATGTGGAATAGATATTTTCCCTGAAAACGTATGGAATCAAAATGATGCCTTCACAACTAGCTTAGGCTCCTGATAAATTCTGCCGTCCAAAGGAGAAAAGCAGTTTAACTGGAAAACCAGTTTTGGGAAAATCGAGGTTTTGCGTTTTATTCCTTAAAAACCTCAATTTGGATTGAAAACATGATTGAAAACAGACCACGTCTCGGTATGTGAAACATAAAGCACCTGTGAAGTTCTTGTTAGTTTCATGAATACCAGAATGCGTCAACCCGTGTATCGGCTATAAACCCTTTTAGGAGTTCACTCCAATATCCACATTCACTGCATCAATGGGTTACTGCAATCAAAACAAAACAAAAGTGGAATGTTCGGCAATAGTCGGATCGGCAATGTTCGGCTCCACCGGATTCTCTCCAGACTCTCCTGCAAGAAAATGCCTACTCAGAGCCCCAGCGGATCACTGCAGGGGTCAAACAAGGGAGTGTTTTTTGGCCAATCCTGTGTGTCCTTTATACCAGTGATCTCCCAGAAATTGAAATGAACACTAAGGGAAAAGCACCAATAGTGAACACTGTACTAATAGTGGACACTTCGGAATAAAAGTTGTAGAATAAGGATTCGGGTTGAGCAGGGCGCTTGAATATTTTTGGATTAACTAAAGTAATAGCCTAACAAACGTGATGAACCAAAAGAAAACGTTAGGGCCAAAATGAAAAATAATAACTTGACATTAAAAACAACCAGTCTGTGGGTGGAGTGATTTTGAGCAGGACGCTGTGCAAAATGCTAAGGAATAGAAAGTATGTTTTAGGCAATGTTCACATATAATATTCAAATATTTGTGCCCATTGGTTTGAATATATACTTCAGTAACTAAATTGTTGATTTTCCAGTCGCCTAACTCCGTTAATATTGATAAAGTGGGCTTTTAAAGCATGTCCACTTCTAGTACAACAAAAATGACGGATGCTCCAGTAGTGGACATCCCTGTTCACGACTGGTGCAACTTCCGTTTTCACGAAAGGATATTTTCTTAATTTTCTACTTGTTCATTTGTATTGGAACAAGCTCTCGTTACGATTTTCTAATGAATATATTGTTGCAGACCAGAGGCGGACAGGGGGTGTCCTCTACTAGTGCAAGAGATGTCCACTATTGGCCCATGAGCTATCTTCTACTTACACATGAATTGTTCTCTACTGGTGCTCACTTCATTCTTCCAGTTGAATGGAATTCTTTTTGTTTTACTACCGATTAGATATATACACGATTTTAAACGAGATTTTACGTCGTCTTGTTGATATCTACGACGTGCCCACTACTGGGTCATGAAGTGTCCACTACATCAACACTAGAAAATTTTAGCTGTCCACTACTGGTGTTTTCTGTTATTCCACAAAATTTGACTCTATTTCTTCAAACATTTATAAAATTGGTGTTTCCTTTCATTAAACTCAACTAAAAATGTCTGAAGAACGTGTAGACACCCAAAAAAAAAATTTGAGAGCTAAAAATTTATGAGGTAACACAAACAATCACACAAGATTTTCTTAACATGTCCACTACTGGTGCTTTCCCCTTACAGGTAGGTACTTTTGTGGACGGTACGGCAGTTCTGACAGTTGGAGAAAATTATATGGTGCTATACCAATTAGTATGCTCCCCACAGTCGCGTTTCTCTACTCGCATACTAATGGTGCTTTATTAGCATGCGCCCCACACACTTCCGAAAGCGCCCAACTTACTAGTTGACTGTAATCGATCACATGGCTGCGTTGTCGACCGAAATTTCTGAAACGAAATTTCTCAAACCCACCGACACGGAATTGCTTCTCCGCGAATTTTATGTAAACGCTGGGCAAAGCGAAGAATCTGCATTACGTTTTTTACGCGAACACGAGCTTTTAGGTAGCGATGCGCAAGGGCCTTGCCTCAAGTGCGGTGGTGAAATGCAGCAGACGAGGAAACGTGAGCGTAGCGGAGAATATCGCCCAATTTGGAAATGTCGTGCGCGGACTTGTCGTACAACCCGGTCAGTGCGAAGTGGAAACGCTTTTTTTCACTACACGGATCTTAATGGGAAATTGAATTGCAAACTGAAGTTGGACGAAATTCTTGAAATTGTGTTTATGTTTGTTGTTGACTTATCGCTTACCACCACCGCTGATTTGACCGGAAAATCAACCAAGACCATCACGGACTGGTTCAACATGTGTCGTGAAGTTTGTTCCTCAATCGTGCACAAACGTCCGCAAATGATAGGCACTTGCGACCATCCTATTCAAATTGGTGAATCCCGGTTTGCTGGTAAGTACAATAAGGGTAGAATGCTGCAGGGAGACAGACGCCTTCTCGAGGAAGCAAGTGACGAAGAGATTGAGAATAATAGAAATCATGGCCGACGAATCGATGGACCCTGGGTGTTCGGCATGAAGCAGGGTGACGACTGCCGGTATTTTTACGTCGACAAAAGAGACAGAGCCACATTAGTTCCTATCATACAACGAGAATGCCAAAGGGGATCATACATTCATTCGGACGAGTCGGCGGCATACAGGAACCTAAATGAACTTGGATTTCATCATTCGACCGTTAACCACCAACGAAACTACGTGGACCCGCAAACTGGAGCGATTGAGCGTTCGTGGCTCGACGCAGAGATTAAAATTTTGAAAAAAATGAGAGGGACTACTCGCGAGCTTCTCCAGTCTCATTTGGACACTCACTGTTGGCGAATGATGAGGAAAACCGAGCCAGACCTGTTCGTCGCATTCCTGAAGGACGTGAAAGACGTATATCGACCCTGAACTGTGTGAGTACCTTTTTCTTGACATATATATTCTGCGTAGCAATGTGGGGTGCATACTAATTTAGCACCAATTAAGCATATTGAGTCCATCACGAAGTTGAAAAGGTCCCTATCCTGCATTCAACAGTGGACAGCGAAACGGAGAATCAGAATTAATGAAGATAAACTGCTACACGTCGACTTCACTAACAAAAAAAATTGACTATATACCGGTTTATCTAAAGGGCAAGGTTATTCCGTATGCTAACGAAGCTAAATACCTCGGTATGACGGTCGATGCCAGGCTCAGGTGCAGAGCCCATGTCAAGAAAAAAAGGGAGAACTCCTACTAAATTCAGGAAAGTGTACTGGCTAATGTGGAGACGGTTGAAGCTGTCGATCCAGAACAAGCTAACCCTGTACAACCAGGTCCTGAAACCTGTTTGGACTTATGCAGCCCAGCTGTGGCGATGTACAACTCAATCAAATCGAGATATCATCCAACATGTCCAAAATAATGTGCTACGAACTGTTGAACTTTCGAAATGAACGTCTCCATCATGAACTTCAGATCGAAACAGTTGGCGAGGCTATAGAGCGACAAGCTGTGAGTCATCTCCAACAGCTAAGATACCACGTCAACGAGGAAGCTGTCCATCTCCTTGGCACAAGTGACGTCACCAGAAGACTAAAGCGTACCAAACCACTTGATGTTGCCTATTTGTGAGGCAGTTGAGTGGAACCACCAGTCAGAAAGGACAAAACTCAGTGATGTATCTTAGTTTTGAATATCTATCCCTATGTACAATATAATATTGTTAATAAGTTATTACTTGGTATGATAAAATTTCAAAAAAAAAAAAGTCTTCCTTTTCTACTAGTGGCTCATAATGCATTAAATTGTATGTATTACTTTAAACTTAATTTAATTTGACCAAAATTGAGAAAGGATTTCATAAAATCTTTGATTTTGGATAATAAAATGGATGATTTTGTTTAATCCTACATTTCATTCTTCCCCACTAGTGATAACCCATCGAATATCAACTTCACTAAACAACCACTACAAAATAGAGGAAAAGGGAAAATAAATTTAATATGTATTGAAATAAACTTGATAGACAAAATATAATTGATCATCGAAAACAGACACAATCTTGATCTCACTTGTACCAACATAAATATGTCCGTGGTTTAAAAAAAACATTATTCTTTATATTCTATAATAATCAACATTACAGTAATTGTAATCAATTACTTCACGTTTTATTATTAAAATAAACGGATAGCACGGTTTTTTAACATTTTGAATCAGGATTCACCTGATGAAATTAAACTACACACATAATCTTAGTCAATGCATCTCCTTCTAATATCTTATGGAATAAAATAGCACAAGTTCAGAAACAGAAAAATAATTTTCAAAATTAAAGCCTTATTGATAAACCCACAAATAAATAGATGGAGAACTTAAATAACAAGAACGTTTTCTTTTGGTATTGTCAGGAAGAAGTAGGCGAGAGGTTGACCTCCAGTGTTTTTTAAGCACTTGACACTGCATCAGATGGTTTACTGATGAGACAACACCAATTCCCGTTGTCGTAATAACTTTTATTGATATGAGCTCCAGCGTCTGTACACAAGCTATCAAGTTCACCTTCATCAAAAACGTGGTAGAAACGAAGATAAGTAGATGGAGAGTCCACGGCGGAGTCTGTCCTTAGTTTCCACGGCACGAAAACATCATTTTGCCCATCAGAGAAATCAGTTCGATTCACGTGGACAGGAAGTTCGACTGCGGATTGTTTCTCTACGTTCGTCAATTCCTGAGGAACCGTCGGTTGAATCTGATATTTGAGGTAATTTGAAGCTTTACCTTGGAACTTTTGATCTTTCGCCCAAACGTAAATCAGAGCCCGCCCAGAAAGCGTGAGAACTCTTAATATCTCCTTGATGCTCTGTATCCGTCGTTCTTTCGAAGACAAATGATGTATTACAGCGATGCACAGTACACAATCGATTGTGGAATTTTTGAAGGGCAAAGAAAGACAATTGCTCCGAACAGCTTGAAAACCTCTTTCACGAGAAATCGATAGGAGTCCAAAACTATGGTCACTTCCGATTTCAAAAGTTTGAGAAGCGAAGCCGAAATATTTACAATTTCCACAGCCAACGTCTAACACGATAGAACCTGGTTCCAATGATTTAACTAAATCGAGAACTGCAGGCCACGGTTTGTGTCTTGTGCGGCTGAAATGGTCGGAAATATTTTCGTACACTTTGTGGACATATTCTTGTTCTAAATCGCTAGAAGGGCAATCGATTGCAGACAGCTGAGAAAGGCGAGAGTCACAGTATTGGTCGTAACTGCAGTCGCAGGCAGTGAATTTAATACGTCGAAAAGTGAAAGACACCCTCGTTCCACGCTCCTTTACAAACAAACATCCATCTTCATCCATCACAACATCATTTTTCCTCGATGCTATACCATGAGTCCAAGCGTAACGGCTTTCACCGCTCATGACGAGAAGAGATCGCCGAGGCAAACAAACTGACCAATGCTGATTTTCTCTTCTGAATTCCATCACAGTATCTGACAATAATGATAGCGATAATATTGGATCTTCGAACGCGCTGTGAGTGTCCACGTGGGGTGGTATACCTTGTCCAGGCGAATAATGATTCACTGTCAGCTGATCTGGCATCCATTTCAGCTCATATCCATTTTTTACCAGACGATCTTTGATCATATTGCACTCGTGAGGTAAGCCTCTACTAAGCGGCTTGTCCTTATCAATATTATTCTTTCCGTAAAGGAATTCATAACCAAAATGTGCAACTTTTCTTTGCTTCAAATCACCACCATCTAATAGTGAGTCTTTCACACAATCAAACAATTGCAATTCCTCTTCCTCATTGACGAAATTTTCGTAAATGATGCAGCCTGGGGGACATTTGAAAACTTCGTTGCTTATAATTTTTGGCATAGATTCCAAATATAGTAAGTATACAGGGCCTTTCATGGTAGGAAGAACTAACTTTCCACAGCACTCCTCATAACAACGTTTTGCATCTTCTACTTTGAGGAATTTTATAAATGAGTGCGATTCCTTGGACACCATACTGACCGACTGGATTTTGCCGAACTGGCTAAATGTTTTAAGGAGGTCGTCTCGGTTAACTCCGAGACTCAGACCTGCGTTACAGATCATCAAGTTTTCCGAAGCCTCAGGGCAGGAGCTCATCCCGTATAGCTTCTGGAGAATCGAAGAGTATTTGGCCTTCTTTCTGTTCATTTTGGAGCCAGACGTGGATAGAGACATTTTCCCAACCTGATAACAAAAGGGTCATTTCAGTGTAAGGCTGCTGATGATATTGCTATATTCAGTTGTCCATTTTATAGAAGTAGAAAGCAGGTTGATATCCAAATGAGGATAGTTCAGGCGCACTGACACAACTGTACTGATAATAGGCCACCATGAGAACGCACAGTCCACAAAAGTTATAAAATATTGGAAACCAGCAAGCTAAAGTAGAGGAGCCGAAACATGATATTCATCTACAATCAAGATAAACAACAGAGTGCCATATCATCAAGACATCGATCAAGCACGAAGGTTGACAACGGCCGGGATATGATCACAAACAACTGTATATGGAAATGAACAAATGTAAGTCCTTCATTATTATTTTAATTCATAACCTATTTGTAAGCTATGTTATAAGCGGTTTCTAGTACTATGCGGCCAACATTATTAATTTAAATGAATTAAAATGATTAATGTTATGCGTACATTCCAAAAATAAGGACTCGAAAATGTATTGATTTGATGTGAAGATCTAAAGGTTAGTAGAAACATTTATTCAATCATCAATAAATACTTTAACACACCAAACCTCAACACCGCTATTGCTTCCGAGTCTACTAAGGTAGCACTGGTAGGAAGCATTGTTTTCACTTTCGGAATGTGAAAATATTTTGTCTCCAAAATCAAAAATTCCACTCGCATTTTGCGTTTTAGACCTTTCTGAACAATTTTAGTTCCGTGTCTGTCTGTCTGTCAGCAAATCCTTGTTACGGGCAAAACTACACGAAGTTATAGTCCGATTTTGATGAAATTTTCAGGGATTGTGGGGGTTGGGGTGTAGATAGTCCCCTATGAGTTTCATGACCCCCAGATCAATAGTAGCCTCTGCGAATGCGCAAACGTGAAATCCTTGTTATGCGCATAACTCTGGGAGTTCTTGACCAGTTTCGATGAAATTTTCAGGGATTGTTCGGTTTGATGTGTAGATGGTCCCCTATGAGTTTCATGACCCCCGATCAATAGTAGCCTCTGCGCATGCACAAACGTGCCACACCCACTTGGCAGACGTTTCTTTTCATCAAATCGTACTGAACTACTAATTTTGGTTCACTACTTCAGAAATCAATTGATTGCAATACGAGAAGGCTCACCCCTGGTTAATATTCGTCAAAACTAACAATTATGTTCCAATTACTAACTGCATGTTTTGTAATGTTACCTACATAACCGAATGGAATGTAACGCAACACTACCGTTTTCATGAGAAGTCTACAGCACTCTTAAAGCTGGGTTCACATGGATGTGGAATATTGTGGAACTGGAAAGCTTGCTGATTGGCTGCTGCCTATACGTAAGAATTTCTGGTCATAAACGCAACCATAATAGGTTGGACCCAACAAGACGTGCCAATCAACAGAATGTCAACAGTTTTCAACTGGTGCTTGTACGGTAATGGTAACTACCGTTCCAACAAGTTAAGCTGTCAAACAGCCATTCTTAACTGCTGCTTTAACATGAAGGATCCATTGACCGCAGTTAAACTCCTGTTGAATGGAAACAGACAGCACCAAGGGGCCCTGCCCCCTGTTGATAAGAGGAAACCTTTGTTGGTTGATACCTCCCGCCTAACAATGACTCAAGCATTCCAACAGACATTGATTCGCAGTTAAAACATTTACAGCGACTCCTCTTATCCCGAACTTGCCAAAAAGCCCTCACATCTAATTAGGCTAAGAAAAAGGATTTATGGCCACGAATGTTGCTCTCCTTAATTTGCAGGCCAAAATCGAGGTATAGGCTTCAATTTGACTTGGCTCAAACGTGTGAATGTTGGAAAGCGGCCTTGGAACAAGATGTTGGAAGTTGGTGTTGTTGAAACAAACTGCTAAGTTACAAACACCAAGATGATTCGATATTTCAAAGGATGAGAAGGCACAGTTAGTATCTGAAGTGAACCAGACAGAAGCCATTAGCCATTCAGTAAAGTTGCGATTTCTGGTTAGATCCTCAGGCTGCTAATGTATATTATCTGGTCATGAACCAATATATAACCGGCATAAGTAGCAAATTGAGAAACCCTAACTAAGAGTTAATGAAAGGAACAATCTTGAATTTGGGGATCGACCATCTGGGTACTGAGGGGCAAGAATACCGCCTGAGTGGGTACTGAAATAGAACCTGACTGGGTACAGCCCAACTGGGTACTCACCGTTCCTGACCCCAGGGCGCTTTCCATCCGAGAAGTGAACGCGTTAAAAACAGATTCTCAGGGGGGGGGGGGGGGGAATTCATGCTCATGTCTCTTTGGCATGTATACAAGCAGAGCTCTCCCAAGGTGTTACAAAATTCAATGTAAATCTCTTAGGCTTGAAAGATATTCATCTCACAACACACAGAAACACTGCTGAACAGAAACACCTAGTACCCAGTCGGGCTGTTGCGACACTCTACCTCTGTACCCAGCAAGCCTAACCCAAAAAAGCGTCTAACAGTCATCGTTGCATCAGTTTTCCCACGATATTCTCGTAGTAGATTTTTGTTCTTTTGAATCCTTCTAAACCAGGCTTGATGTAAGTGAAAATTGCACCCAGCTATTTGACTGTTCGGAAATACATCAGAAACTGCTGAGAGCAGCTTGATCAGACTCCAAGTAGAGGAAATTCATGCTCATGTCTCTTTGGCATGTGTACAAGCAGAGCTCTCTCAAGGTGTTACAAAATTTAATGTAAATCTCTTTGGCTAGAAAGATATCCATCTCACAACCCACAGAAACACTGCTGTACAGAAACACCTAGTACTCAGTCGGGCTGTTGCGACACTCCACCTCTGTACCCAGTCAGCCTAACCCAAAAAAGCGTTGTAACAGTCAGCATTGCCTCAGTATTCCCACGATATTCTCGCAGTAGATTTTTGTTCTTTTGAATCCTAAACCAGGCTTGATGTAAGTGTAAATTGCACCCAGTTTTCTGAGTGTTTGGAAATACATCAGAAACTGCTATGTGAGCAGCTTGTTCAGAGTCCAAGTGGAGGAAATTCATGCTCATGTCTCTTTGGCATGTGTACAAGCAGAGCTCTCTCAAGGTTTTCCTAAATTCAATGCAAATCTCTTTAGCTTGAAAGATATCCATCTCACAACCCACAGAAACACTGCTGTACAGAAACACCTAGTACCCAGTCGGGCTCTCCCCTGCTTGTACCCATCATTGCCCTTGAATTTAGTGCAAGGGCGTTAACTACAATCAGCTTGGTAGCCTTGTAATTTAGAAGGTCACCTCTCTTCAGGGTTACTCTCCTGCTCAGGCACAGCTGATACATCTCAAGCCAAATATCCTTGAACATTAATATGCAACTATTTGAGCTCAGTCACAAACTTAATTCCCCAACTTTGCGATTCACCACCTAACAGCCTGATCCAAAAGTCATGAGTGAGCTTGAGTTTCAACAGTAACAGCAAACTTTTGGGTGCAACAGCTTCTGAACCCAGTAGTTCCATCAATGTCAGACCCCGAATTGGCAAAGCAATACTGTTTCTAACTCGAATGTCGCAAGCCGGGCGATTCCTTCGCCAAAGAAGAGTGATAAGGTTTATTCCAAGACATAAGACGCCGAACTTCTAACGCCAGCATGTGCCTGTCAAATTGAAAGTAATGTGGAACAATCTTTCAGAGTTACTGGACCCAGTCAAAGGTGGAACAGCTGACGCTGAAGACAATTTTGGAACTTAGTATGTGGACGAAGCTATCAGTTAAGCTCTAGCCCATACCCAACGAATTCTATAGAAGTGACCATGGAGTTGCTATTAAAAAATAAGTAGACTCTTAGAAGGCTACAGAAATGCATTGGCAGAGGCCTTAGTCTCTAAACCTTGATTCAGAACATGAGAGCTCCAATCCTGAGTACTGAATGGAAGAGCTCCCGAACCACGTTGAGGTGCCAGGAGTGAAATAACATCCGAGCAAACGCTGATGTAATTGGTCCCGAGGAGTCAGAATGTTGGACAATCCCAGCAAACACACACGTGTGGGTATAGCTAAACTCATTTGCCAATAAAATACGTAAGTATTTCATAAGTATGGAGTAAGCCAATCAATAAAATCTTGTTTAGGATATCATATTTCCGAGAGAACTAACAGGTCAGTTAGTTTTCCTGCTGAATACCTCGTCGACAGTCAATCCATGTAGTTGGTCCGTCGAACACTGAACTATTACGTAGTTACTACATAACGACAGTCAATGACAACGTGAATGACATGGTGGATCATTTATCAATTGCCGCTGCCCTTCAGCCCACGGTGGGTCCCATTAATTCACAATAAGTTTTATAAATTTGGTTATGGCTTATGTATATGAACTATGGTTTGAAGTATGACCGTTAATAGATGTACGCACACAGGACTAATTCAAATGTATATTTACCTTTCCAAAGTAAAATGACAACTACACAATCCGGATTGAGCAATTCGCTTTATTAATTTAGGTGGGTAATCAGTTTTAATTTGAAATTTAATCCAATTTACTGTGACTGCCAATTAATTTCAAGTGTCACGCTAACTATACACGTTAACCAATAAGGAAGTTTACAGTAGGTTACTACCGAAGAAGACTATCAAAGACCATGGAATTGGATCCATGTACTCTGAAAGGGACCTTCCATGGTAAAACTTATAGTATCCATTCAAGTATAGTTATAATCGATTGATTACGTAATTTATTTTGTAACTTTCCAATACCGAGTTGAGTATTTAGGTGAAATGTTTAGTTTACCTGAATCAAAGACGCATTGGAAAAAATGATAAAACTTGAAAATTAAAGAAAATTGGTATCCAAAATCAAATGTAACAATCCCATGTGAAAACCAAACCGATGGAAGTTTCCATGGTGCAACTTAATTCGTTTAATCGCAATCAATACTGCTTACTCTTCACTAATATGGCAATAATTGATTGAATGATAGGTATACGAAAAAGGAAATATCACTATTTGCTACGTAATATGGTACTTAACTGGGTTAAATAATCGATTCAACTGCAATTCTTTCAAATCGATACAACCTCTTTCGATTTCGAGTCTTCGTCCGTCAACTCCCCAATGAATGGCTGTGCTCTCCGTTCACGAAGGACTCCCTTTTTTGTGTTTCATGTTATATTGCGGATTTGTATTGATTGTGTGACGATTTTACCGCAAACATCTCGGTATCCGTGAACTGGAAGGTTTCATCTCGAGTTCGAGCACTCGAAGAAGATAGTTTTTGGCTGGTAGATGGTCCACCGAATGGAGTTGTGTTATGTCTTGTCGCAATGTCAATGAACGGACTAGGTAGTTCAGTTTTCATAACCTTGGCTCTTATCTGTGATTCATTCGGTATTTTCAAGAATGTTTTAAATAGGCTCGGATAATGGTCTGGATTTGCTGCTATCACTTCAATATTTACCTAATTGTCTCAAAGTAAGTATATTTATTGATGTTTGCGTGCTTGTTTTCGGTGATGTATTGATAAGGGTGAAGGAAGAGGATGTCTGGGGGCGGTTGCGGTGCGAAAATTGAGCTATTTGTTGGTTTTTTGACGTTTGCCGGTGTTCGGTTGTTGTTGTAGGAGTTCCAGGTAGTTTGAGATGGGTAACAAACACAGTTGTTGCACCTATTCGACGCCGACGCCTCCGCGAAAGGCGTTCAACAAGCAGGAGGACGGAGGGGGCGTGGTGCGGAGCTGGGCCGGCGGCGAGGAGAGCATCGGCAACCTCCAGCACATCTCGGAGAGGGAAGCCGACGACTGGGACGAAGACCCGTCACTGCACCCCAAGGCTGGCACTCTGTTCCTCGAGAGATCCAAATTTTCCGGAGAAAGTAAGAATTCACCTACTTGACTCGTTCATATGTCATTTCAAAATTTCGGTCGCATTTAAGTAACTGATCTGTATCAAACCCCAAGCCGTCAAATCTCAACTAAATACAGTTTTGTCAGTGTTTTAGAATTTTCCCCTATGTGGATGTACATGTTCCATGGAAAAGTATGTAAAAATTGTGCCTACAGGACCCAGGAGAAAATACCAAAGGGTAATTCTGAGCTATTACTTGGTCAACCCCAAACTTTTTCATATTTCAGTACGATAATCTAAACTAATGAACTACGATAATCTGAACTAATGAAACTAACTAACTGAAACTAAAAAAACGTAATTTAGGCCCCGGAAAGTTAATACATGCTATATACAAATAGAAATTACCTCAGTAATCGCCGGGTTCAACGTCCTCATCCGTCAGCGGCAACTGGATCAGTGTTCTGTTGTGATGGTTCCCCGTTGTAAACTTCACCGATAGCCCGAAACAAATGGTGTACTCTTCGTTTAAAATCCTCATGTTTCTGTTTGAACATGAACTCTGCAAGGTGGCCAATAAAATGGTGTTTTGTGTTGCCGAACCTCGGAACGTTTCCCCGCACTTCTCTTCATAAACGCTCAATATGTTGAGTGTGTGCTCCCGTGTCTGGATCAACAAAATTGTACGAGTGGTTCACTGTCAAATGTGTAAAACCTTCAAACTGTAAACAGTTATAGGTCCGCCAACAGTCACTTATTACAGTAGTTCCGGGAAGCACATACCGCTTAATAATAGGTAACAATTCTGCGTGACCACGTCTTGCTACGGGTATTAAAAAACGACGGTACGAAAGTACGACATCCTTGCGGGGCTTGAATTATATGTTTCTTGCTTTCTGAAAACATCCTTCTGACCATAGTAAAATATGAAAAAGTTTGGTGTTGACCAAGTAATTGCCCAGAATTACCTACCAAAGTCCGTATTTCTCACTCCCTACAGCTGTCACTAACCAGAGGTATACAACTTCCATCGTCACTACTCAGCGGAATATTTATTGGGGCTGTTATATCCACTTACACTATGAAAGAACATACCATCTACAATGGATAACCGCCTCAGGAAAAAAAATTGGATAAAATCAAGTAGCCTTATCAGCCCATTATTTTAGTGCCACACGGTTTTTCCTCACTCCCTACAATGTTTTGAAAAGTAGCCCCCAACAGGCAGGAAAGGGTGTTGTTGTGAAGTTGCTTCCGTTTTGTTGACATCCCTTATTCAAGAAGGTCCCAACGCTGGTGGTTGGATTTTGCCTAGACCTTCCCAGTCAGTTCTACCAGGAAAACCATCTCATGAGGCAGCAGTGTAGGTTTTTTAACTCTCACTCTCTACTCCAGTAACATTCTGACTGAGGCAAGTGAAACTTGATCGCACTTGTTGACAGTTACTGTAGTTATGTTGATTTTCGCCTTGAGGTCGCCTCCCAAGTAAACGTCAAAAGGCGTCAGGCCACTGGGCAAGACCTCGATGCCCAATCCATCTGTCATGTTGAAGATTCATAGGGGAACGTTTGGAACCCGTGAAGAGTGGCTGGAGAGAGTCCACCACAGCAGCAACGAAATTCGCCGAGAGCTGGCAGCATTAAGACGGAAGCTGACACGGTTCGTTGCAGTTGTCGTCTCTGCCGAGACCAAAATGGTGGACATTTTGAACAATTTTCGCCAATAGAAACAGTCGATTAATTCTAGCAGTTTGATATCGCATCCAGAACGTTCCAATCCCCCTAGGCAACACCTTTTTGGCATTCACTCGTAGGTTTCATTCTCCCTGGTTTCCTTTGTTTTGAACAGTGGACAGATTTTGGTTGTGTCCCCATTCCACCCTTAAGTGAGACACCCGGTATACACTGATATCTCATCACTGTTTCCCGTGAAGAGTGGCTGGAGAGAGTCCACCAAAGCAGCAACGAAATTCGCCGAGAGCTGGCAGCATTAAGACGGAAGCTGACACGGTTCCTTGCAGTTGTCGTCCCTGCCGAGACCAAAATGGAGGACATTTTGAACAATTTTTGGCCAATAGAAACAGTCAATTAATTCTAGCAGTTTGATATCGCATCCAGAACGTTCCAATCCCCCTAGGCAACACCTTTTTGGCATTCACTTGTAGGTTTCATTCTCCCTGGTTTCCTTTGTTTTGAACAGTGGACAGATTTTGGTTGTGTCCCCATTCCACCCTTAAGTGAGACACCCGGTATACACTGATATCTCATCACTGTTTCCCGTGAAGAGTGGCTGGAGAGAGTCCACCAAAGCAGCAACGAAATTCGCCGAGAGCTGGCAGCATTAAGACGGAAGCTGACACGGTTCCTTGCAGTTGTCGTCTCTGCCGAGACCAAAATGGTGGACATTTTGAACAATTTTCGCCAATAGAAACAGTCGATTAATTCTAGCAGTTTGATATCGCATCCAGAACGTTCCAATCCCCCTAGGCAACACCTTTTTGGCATTCACTCGTAGGTTTCATTCCCTGGTTTCCTTTGTTTTGAACAGTGGACAGATTTTGGTTTTGTCCCCATTCCACCCTTAAGTGAGACACCCGCTATACACTGATATCTCATCACTGTTTCCCGTGAAGAGTGGCTGGAGAGAGTCCATCCAAGCGGCAACGAAATTCGCCGAGAGCTGGCAGCATTAAGACGGAAGCTGACACGGTTCCTTGCAGTTGTCGTCTCTGCCGAGACCAAAATGGTGGACATTTTGAACAATTTTCGCCAATAGAAACAGTCGATTAATTCTAGCAGTTTGATATCGCATCCAGAACGTTCCAATCCCCCTAGGCAACACCTTTTTGGCATTCACTCGTAGGTTTCATTCTCCCTGGTTTCCTTTGTTTTGAACAGTGGACAGATTTTGGTTGTGTCCCCATTCCACCCTTAAGTGAGACACCCGGTATTCGCTGATATCTTATCACTTTTGGCTTTCCCAGCTTCGAGGTGCATCTGGCGACAACACCTAGCCAAAAAACTTCATCTTAAAGGTGCCATCTCACAATTATTACTCATTACTCATGTTTGTTTCTTGAGTTAGTCTGATGAAGACAGAATTGTCCAAGTTTTCATAAAAGCTAGAGATTACTTGTCATCATTACTTCTCCATAAGTCAAAACAGCTGAAAATGTATAACTTATTGAATTTTATATAAATCACACCTATCCAGCTCGAACTTTTCCAGCCGGATCATGTTTTGGCAAATTGCAGCTGTCATATGTAAATGTGGTAGGATTCAAATGCTTCCTGTCAGAATGTTTCATTAATTCTCCAGCTGGAACAAGTTGTCTAGACAAATTGCAGCTGCCATGTTTAAATACTGATTTAAATGCTTCCTGTCAGAATGTTTCATTATTTCTCCTCTTAATTCCAACACAGGACAAAATTGATAGTAGATAAATTGACATTTATATTATGCTGGTAAATTTTAGGTTAATTATCTATCTTGTTTCAGATGGACTGTCCCGCAAAAAAAGTCAAAATCACGTAAGTTGGTTTAATATCATTAGCTTACTTTGTGGTAGGTAGCTGATTTTGTTTTATTGTTTTTGATAACGAACAAGAAAAAATTACTTTTAAACAGTAGAATCCAGAAAAACGGAAATTTCCGTATAAACAATAAGCTTGGATGGATAAAAAACTGGGACTGGGGCTTTGGGTTTCCACAGTTCACTGAATTAACAAGGAATTCGCCAACAATTGAAAAACAATCAGCTATATTTTGGTTTATTATTCAATAATAAACCATTGTAATCGCTCTGGAAAAAAATTCTAACCCCCCCCCCCCTGAACATTTCATGGTTTATGTTTCAAAGGGTGTAGAATCCGAATCTGCAATAAAAAATTTTCCGTCCGTCCGCCGTACGCACGATATCTCCGAAACGGCTGGAGCAAAAAATCTGAAATTTTCAGGAAAAATCCATCTTGGTCCGACGACGCCCCAATTCTTGAGCCAGCTCCCTCACTCAATTTAAGGGCTGTAAAAGTTTTGTAAAATCCCTGAAAACCTCAAAACTAGTCGAATCGGCCTAAATATTTTCCTATTTGAAGAACATACCATTAGGAATCGAATGAGCCCTTCCCCACGTCCGTAGGTCAAACCATTCCCGATGTATGGCCCGATTTATGGTGGCAACATTTGCGTTTTTTCGTTTATTATTGTTTGTTTGTAACCTAGTGATGTCCGGCCGATAGCGTCGAGTTGTAGTGAATGTGGATACTGGAGTGATAGCCGATGTGAATACTTGTAGTGTAGTTAGTAGCCGATACACGGGTTGAAGCATTCTGATAATATATAGGTAAATATTATTCAATATTATTACTGGGGTTTATTATTCAATATTATTACTGGGGTAAATAACCACGTAAATCGGTTCTCATCCAAAACACCTATTTGGATTGATCAGTTGATGATATTTGTGTGCCCCCTCTCCATCTGTCTACCTTTGGCTACATCGTTTAAATTTGGATTTGGGGAAGTTTTAACGCAATACGAGTGCCAAAGGACTTGATAAATTATAGATGTTTTTATTGTGGGGGGGGGGGGGGGGTATTGAGGTTCAATAAAAAAACGCTGCAAATTCTTTCACTGGGGTTTATTATTCAATCGGCTTGCGTTCATGATTTGAATTTCTACTAAGCTTTGGAGTCTACGTGTTTCACAGGATAGGGCGATTATTGAATTTCAGGAGGCACACAAATATGATCAACTGATCAATCCAAATAGGTATTTTGGTCGAGAACAGATTCACGTGCTCCATGTATATCTCCTGAAATTCAATAATCGCCCTATCCTGTAAAACACGCACACTCCAAAGCTTAGTAGAAATTCAAATCATGAACGCAAGCCGATTGAATAATAAACCCCAGTGAAAGAATTTGCAGCGTTTTAAATTATTATTAGTATTAGCGAGATTCTAGGGATATTGAATTTCAGGAGGCATTGCAATAGCTTCATTCTTTTAAAAAACTGCTCAAAAAGTCCATATGTTTCTTTTCAAAAATTGAAACCCTCTCTCATTTTATGCTGAAACATTTTCCGAACTATTTTTAATTTTTTGTATGAACTACTTGTTGTTTGTGTCGACATATTCATTGACGGAAATTTTCTCGAATTGATTTTGGACTTTCAAATGAATTGGTTATTACAGAAACGATTATTTTGAGAAAAACACAAAAAACCTTGGCAATTAGAAAATTTAAAAGTTAGAAATTATTATCAAATTTGTTGATTTTTCACATGTGTTATTTCTGCAGTAAAAACTGTTCTCTCCTCTTTTATCGCATTTTGGTTTATTATTCAATAATAAACCACTGTAATCGCTCTTGAAAAAAAATTCTAACCCCCCCCCCCCCCCCCTGAAAATTTCATGGTTCACGTTTCAAAGGGTGTAGAATCCGAATCTGCAATAACAATTTTTCCGTCCGTCCGCCGTGCGCACGATTTCTCCCAAACGGCTGAAGCAAAAAAGCTGACATTTTCAGGAAAAATCCATGTTGGTCCGGCATTCTTGAGCCAGCTCTCTCACTTAATTCAAAGTGCCGTTTAAGGGTTGCCAAAGTTTTGTAAAATCCCTAAAAAAGTCAAGGATGTAGTAATGTGGATACTGGAGTGAACTCCTAAAAGGCTTTGTAGCCGATACACGGGTTGAAGCATTCTGATAACCATAAAAAAAAAAAAAAAAAAAAAAAAAAAACCCGCTGCAAAGTTTTTCACTGGGGTTTGTTATTCATTTGGCTTGCGTTTATGATTTGAATTGATACTAAGCTTTGGAGTGTAAGTACAGATTTACGTGCTCTATGCACATCTCCTGAAATTCAATAATCGCTCTATCACCTGTGAAACACACACACTCCTAAGAGGAAGAAGAAGAATCAAATACATTTAAAAAAACCGCAGGGAAGCGTGCTAGGATCCCTACTCTACTTATTATATACAAATGATATACCTTGCACACTAGGAACAACTATAGCCACATTCGCGGACGATACAGCAATTCTGTCAGTAGCAGACACGGTTGAAGAATCAACAGAAAAATTACAAGAAGCTACAGATGTCATTGGAGAGTGGACTCGAAAATGGCGCCTCAAACTAAACGAAACTAAGTCTACTCATGTGAACTTCACGAATAAAAAAATTACAAACCCTCCTTTGTATCTGAATCAGTGCGCAGTCCCATATTCCAACTCAGCTAAGTACCTAGGAATGACCTTAGATGCAAAGCTGAAGTGGAAAGAACATGTCAAGAAAAAAAAGGAAGAGCTATCAATCAGGCATAGAAAACTTTATTGGCTGTTGGGCCGACATTCACAACTCAGTTTGCACAATAAATTGCTGTTATACAAAACAGTACTTGTGCCTATCTGGACATACGGTATCAGCTATGGGGATGCACAGCTAAAAGTAACTTGAAAATGGTTCAAACATTCCAAAATAAGGTACTAAGGAGTATTGTGAATGCTCCATGGTACATTCGTAATGATGACCTCCACAAGGACCTCAAAATCGAAAGAGTCACCGATGTCATTAAAAGATACGCAAGGAACTACGAAAAGAGGCTTCTTGCTCATACCAACCCAGAAGCCATTAGGCTTCTCGACAACTCCCAAGTAAACCGACGCCTGAAAAGGACCAAGCCATTGGACCTTGGATGCTGATGTGAAGCTGAATCGTGGTGTATTGTCAATGGACTAACACTCGTATAATATTGCGGAATTTATGTGAAGTAAATATCTAGATAGTTGCCTGTATATTACCTCAGTTGTAACTAGTTGATATATTAACAAATAAACGCTCTATTAAAAAAAAAAAAAAAAAAAATCCTGTGAAACACGCAGACTCCAAAGCTTAGTAGAAATTCAAATCATGAACGCAAGCCGATTGAATAATAAACCCCAGTGAAAGAATTTGCAGCGTTTTTTTTTATTGAACCTCAATACCCCCCCACAATAAAAACATATATGATTTATCAAGTTCTTTAGCACTCGTACTGCGTTAAAACTTCCCCAAATCCAAATTTAAACGATGTAGCCAAAGGCAGACAGATGTAGAGGGGGCACACAAATATCATCAACTGATCAATCCAAATAGGTGTTTTGGATGAGAACCGATTTACGTGGTCTATGCATATCTCCTGAAATTCAATAATCGCTCTATCACCTGTAAAACACGCACACTCCGAAGCTTAGTAAGATTCAAATCATGAACGCGATGGTCATGGTGAATGGTCAATGGACTAACACTCGTTTAAATATTGCAGAATTTATGTGAAGTAAATATCTAGATAGTTGCCTGTATATTACCTCAGTTTTAACTCGTTGATATACTAACAAATAAAAGCTCTATAAAAAAAGGAATGTTTGTTGTTGTTTGGCATGATCAACAATCTTGCCAACCTAGATAAAAACAAAATACGTTAATCTCAGAAACAACAGAAGTGATTCACCTGTGTCGTTTTTGCCCTTAACGGAATCTTTCAACTCAAGTATCTAGTAGAAAGGTTCATGGAACATGTGATGTTTCTTCACTATCCGATGCGTCGAGGGTTTCTCTATCAAAAACTACCATTAACTCAAAACCGCCAAAAATGTCACACGTGTCGTTTCTGTAATAATCGATTCAAATATGTTTCTCTGTAAAAACTAGGAATATACTGGTTCAATGCAGCGCTATTAGCATTTTCCTGTTGAGAGTGCTCCCAATCGCAACCCATTTCGTAACCAAAAATCATCTCAAGAGTTATTGAAATGTTTGCTATTAGCGGGTAATATTTCTGTTGGACGTGTTTGGAATTCATTCTTCCCTGTGTTTACGTCGAGGAATAAATTTTTCTTTCTTCTACCCGTGCCGTCATTATTGCTTCGGGACGTAACCTCAGGGTTCTAATGAGAATTACACTAACTAACGTGAAAATTATCTCCTCAATATCGGCAATAATGTTAATTTCATATTGAAGGGTGAACTTGATTTCGGATTTCTTCGTACTTTTGAGATGTTATGATGTTCTCGTAGCTTCGAGAGATTTATTTATTTAAATGAACGGTAGTAGCCAATATACCAACAAAATACAAGACGAGTTAATAAATTACAACGTGATATTAAAAAACGCTGCAAATTCTTTCACTGGGGTTTATTATTCAATTTCATTAATTTGGCTTGCATTCATGATTTGAATTTCTACTAAGCTTTGGAGTGTGCGTGTTGCAAGGTGATAGAGCGATTATTGAATTTCAGGAGGCACACAAATATGATCAACTGATCAATGCAAATAGGTATTTTGGTTAAGAACTGATTCAAGTGCTCTATGCACATGTCCTGAAATTCAATAATCGCTCTATCACTTGCAAAACACGCACACTCCAAAGCTTAGTAGAAATTCAAATCATGAATGCAAGCCAAATTAATGAAATTGAATAATAAACCCCAGTGAATGAATTTTCAGCGTTTTTTTCAAGAGCGATTGCAATGGAAAAATATTCTATTTGAAAATTTTAAATTTCGTAATTTCAGAATGCATATCAGAGTGCTTCAACCCGTGCATCGTATCGGCTATAAACCCTTTTAGAGTTCACTCCAGTATCCACATTCACTACATCACTAGCTTACTGCAATAAAAAAAAAAAAAAAAACTGTTGTTTTTGTTTTGATCGCAGTAACTTAGTGATGTACTGAATGTGGATGCAAATGTTGGCACCATAAATCGGGCCATACATCGGGAATGGTTTGAGCTACGGACCTGGGGAGGGGCTCATTCGATTCCTCATGGAAAGTTCTTCAAAAAAAGTCCAAATTTAGGCCGCCTTGAGTTTTTTTGAGGTTTTTAAGGATTTTACAAAACTTTGACAACCCTCAAAGGGCACTTTAAATTAAGTGAGAGAGCTGGCTAAAGAATTGGGGCGTTGTCGGACCAACATGAATTTTTCCTGAAAATTTCAGATTTTTTCCTCCAGCCGTTTGGGAGAAATTGTGCGTACGGCGGACGGATGGAAAAATTTTTATTGCAGATTCGGATTCTACACCCTTTGAAACTTAAACCATGAAATTTTCAGGGGGTTAGAATTTTTTTTTTTTCAAGAGCGATTACAATGGTTTATTACTGAATAATAAACCAAAAGGGTAAATAACAAAACACGGGGGCAGAAGGGATGCAAAAATGCAATAGAAGAGAACAAATCGTTAACAGAAAATGTCGCCCAGTAGACGCATCAAGGTGTGGAAAGAGGTATTAAATATATCACAGTCACTTGATAGAATCCACAGAGACTTAGAATCCAGGGAAGCGTTCATTTCACATGGCAAACGACACAATGGTCGGTGCCGAAGGTGATTGTGGGCTGCAAAAGGCACCTAGAACAAGATTGTTTGCCGAGTTCTGTAGGGAGGCACATTTATATTGACTTAGAAGCGATGGGGTAAGAGCTCCATTCACAAGCTTGTGAAAAAGTATTATGTATTCCACCTCTCTACGGCTTTCAAGAATGGGCAACCCGTACTCGGAAGGCAGGTGCTTGAAATCAACCTGCTCCATTGGTATTGTCAGTTTGAATGCATCATTGGACATGATCAATAGGATAGCAATACTGCGGTGGCTACTTTCAGTTGTGGAGACATCCATCAAATGAAGCCCAGCGTATGCGCATACTCCTGTTTGTGGTTGCTTAGTGTAATTCTATCCCACTGGGCAGCGCTCGGGCTGCTGCACCATACCCTTCCTCCAGATGCTCCTATGGTCGAAAGTACTTGGTAAAGAAAAAAAGAACTCTATGGTTTTACAGCCAGATCATTTAAATGATTAATTTTACACATTTAAGTACCAAGGATGAAAAATTACTTAGGCAACCTAAAAATATGGGATTCTAGCTCAGAGAAGGGGAGCTAGTAAACAGAGATGAAAGCTATGGCTGGGGGGGGGGGGGGCTAACAAGGGTTTACGTCAGCGCATTCTGTGTTCATAAACGGTACTTACTAAGCCTAACCAACTCCCTGGAAAAATCTGTAGATTCAACCAGAGCACCAGAGAGGCTAGTGCTTACCAAGGTGGCAGGTACACGAATCACCCCTTTGGGCGGACGGAAAAGGGAAAAGTGGTGATGCCGAGGTAACAAAGGGCGGAAGGAGCCCACCCGAAAGTTAGTTGAAGGAGTGTTGAGCGGGGGGGATTGTACTCCTGTTAATAATTTAAATGATAAAATGGTATTTAGTACCTTCTGGAAACAAGATGTTATGTATGTAATGGGCTGTCCCTGTTGTTTTCTCCAAGCGTCTTCTATAATAAAGTGCCTTCCGTATGCGATCTAGTAATATTAATCCATGAAACATTATTACTGAAACTTTATATTCTTCAAAGGTTCGTCCATATTATTTTCCCTAAACTCCATTTGAAAAAGAGCGTTTTCAACGATAGTTGACGGTCGAAACTTTATTCAGATTGTGTCGAAGGTCCCATTGCCTTATCTCATAACGGGGCAGGAACAGACTCCCCGCCGGAGGGACGAGTCAAGCGTCACTGGGCAGATGCGTGTCATGAGAGCTCTGCTGGTTTATCTCGTACAGAAATAACAGGAATGCGATTATCGGGAGCAGCATCATTGTGTGGTCGAGGATGGTTCTAGCGCATGGGTAGCGCATTCTGTGTTCATAAACGGTACTTACTAAGCCTAACCAACTCCCTGGAAAAATCTGTAGACTCAACCAGAGCACCAGAGAGGCTAGTGCTTACCAAGGTGGCAGGTACACGAATGATCCCCTTGGGTGGACGGAAAAGTGGTGATGCCGGGATAACAAAGGACGGAACGAGCCCACCCGAAGGTTAGTTGAAAGAGTGTTGAGCGGGGGGGGGGGGGGCTGTCGGGTCGGTCGCTAAGAACTGGATTGTACTTCTGTTAATCATTTAAATGATAAAACAGGATTACGTTCAAACGAGGAAAAGCAAACTAAAACCTTCCCCCGGCTACCTAAAATAAATAATTTATGGGTACCTACTCTCTTACCTCCTCCCGTAGCAACGTTCAATACCGAATGATGTAATATACACTTTCCCACTAATCGACATATTTTTCCAGATAACGGATTTACGAGGTTCTGGACTGAAGAAGAGCAGCTCCTGCTCGACAATTTACCTCGACGACAGCACTGTGAGTCAACCCAACCTCAAAAACACTGTCAAGTGCGTCTCACTAGCCATCTACTATCTTATACGAAGCCGAAGTTCAGAGCGGTTCATGGAAATATTCGACGAAAAACGGCACCCTCTAACGGTACATATGCTGTCTACGCTTTGGTCGATGCTAAAATATCTGCCATATTTGAAGTTGTCATTAATGATTCCTTCATGGATCTCCGTACTTGCTCTTCTACCATTTACTTCAAATTGTCTTTGCAGAGAGATGGAGTTCCTGACGACTACGATCAGCACAATCCAGAACACAGACAGATTTACAAGTTCATTAGGACACTTTTCAATTCCGCCCAGCTGACAGCGGAATGTGCCATTATTACTCTAGTCTACCTTGAAAGGTTAGTAAACACGTATGATTCTTCTTGTTTACTCCAAGATCTCGTGTAGTTTATGCAGATTGTGATGTGGGATGTCCCTCATGAGTTCCAATTTTCAAAAAGGTATCATTCCCTTCAATTTTGATATTTTTCAAAAGTTGGTAAAGTGTTTCGGTATTTTTTATCAAGTTTTTCTTTTTATTAAGCTCATTATTAGTTTTTCAAACATAATTTCATAAAAGTGGTTACTTATCATGAACCCACTTCTGGGGAAGAAGTTGCATATGGGCCATCGCACTATTTTCTGGCTAAAGCTACCTACTACAGGTTGGCGCAGATAAGCTGGATGGATATTAAATAGACGCCAAATCACCAGTATTTAATTAATTAATTTTGAAATGTTGAGGAGCAATAGAAACATAATGATGATTGGAATTCGAGATATTTTAGTTCTCTATCGCAACCTTTATTAACTGGCCCAACATGAAATCATACATTTATATTATGCATATTGTACTTTTGGAAGCTAATCTTTATAGTTTTTAATTTCGATTGAAAAATATCCTTCAAAATGTTCGTTTAATTATTTATAAATTTTGTTTGAAAATTTATTTACTCACCATTGGTTCCTCTTCTTTACTTTATGAGCAGAGCGGTTATGAGGAAAACTAAAATGTAATTGCTGCAGTCAAATCCAAAATTAGTGTTTTTTTTTTTTTTTTTTTTGAGTACCACTATTAATTTAGCACCAATACCAACGAGAAGGGAAAAATATATAAAAATATAAACATGCACTTCAGGCAATCCTCTCAAGTAGTCCCTCAAACCCTTTGGTACTTTGCCATTTCTATTTTTTCACCAGTGTGCATTTGTTTTTGAATGGTTTTGAGCATAGGAGGTTGAATGTGTGGCTGTCGATCTTTTTTCAACCGAGTCTCTACATTTCCTTTCAATGTTGAATTAAAAATAAAATGTAGCTTAACCCCAGAATTCTCTGAACTTCAGAGTCAACCCAGATCTCTCTGAGTCAACCCCAGACTCAGAGAGATCGTTGACTCAGAGAGATTCGTTGAATCGATCCCACGGCTGTATAGATCACTTGGCTTTGGAACTAATTAGTTCAGCTCTCTATCAACAGATTCGTTGACTGTAATCGATCCCACGGCTGAATAGATCTCTTGGCTGTGTTGTGGCCACCCTCCCACCCTAAATTGAGACACACACCATACTGATTACGTGTCACATATCTGGTACGGGAATGAGTAATTATTGATCGATGAACAATGCGCTCTGTTAGCAATTAGTGGAACTAATTAGTTCAGCTCTCTAGCAACAGATTCGTTGACTGCAATCGATCCCACGGCTGTATAGATCACTTGGCTTTGTTGACCCCAGATCTCTCTGAACGATTGAGTCAACGAACGAATAACTCTGAGAATTCTCAGCAGCTTAACCACGTGTTGAGATTTTGCCAACTTTTGGAGGTACAGATATAATCACCGAGCTTGTTTTTGAAAACTCCAAAGATCTTTCTATCATTATTTGTCATGATGTTCAATTTTCATTTAAAAACTCATTGTATATTTTGGGATTGACTATGTTGATGGACAGTAGTGGTATGTGCCTAGTGTTTTAATTTTATCAGTGAATTGTCCGTTTTACGGATATTATTACAGTTTTTCACCCTCGATTCTTTTGCAGGTTGTTGACTTACGCTGATGTTGACATCATGCCCAGCAACTGGAAACGCATCGTGCTGGGCGCGATTCTCCTTGCATCCAAAGTCTGGGATGATCAGGCCGTCTGGAACGTCGACTATTGCCAAATTTTAAAAGACATAACCGTCGAGGACATGTAAGTAGTTGGTTTTCTCCTTCTTGCCACAAATTTCTATTAATAGCTTCAATCAATACAGCAAATTATAATAAATCAATCAACGGTTATGTTCGAATACTTCTTGTCGTTAGCACTATCTAAATTGCCATAATTGAAACCCCTGTAGCTAGTCGATGACCCTGGATCAAGAAATGCCATCTGAAGCAGTCAATGGTTTACTGGCCCTCAATTGAAGATTGGAACAGTTGGGAAGAAAAAGTTGCTCCACCCAGTTGCTTGGAAAGATTTTACTCATTGGGACCTTTGAATAACAATACTAAAATAGATTAGTAATAAGATGTTATCTTTGAGGAAAAAAGTTATGAACAATGTGAAATTATAAATTTTTATATGTTAGAAAACATCTCTAGAATCATTTGGTGAAAATAAAAAAATCTTGAAACAAGCCTCTGCGCAGCCACATTCTTGGATGTTTCCCAAGCTTTTGATGAAGTCTGCCATCAAGGTTTAAAATACAAACTTGAGAGAGATCTACCGAAACAATTCTACTTACTCTTTAAATCTTATCTTTGACACTTCAAGTAAAGCACGAGGGAATATCTTAGTCTCAAAAAAATAAGAGCAGGTCAAGATAGGAGCAAACATCTGTGTTATGGGCAAACATCTGCACATTTCATAGGGCCTTTTAACATTTATTTTACATTATGACTATATGAGAATGAGTGGTTTTACATTTTGCTGACGATATTTTACCAGCATTTTTCACAGTTGAGGAACCAGACTTTTTACAGAAAATGTTAACAAAGTCTTTGGATCAACAAAATGGCGACGAATTATAAAAAAATATGCTCATATCAATTTAAGGAAATTAATTAATTGGGTAACATCACACTATATAAAGAACAATTCCTTATCCCAATACATCATATCTTGGGATGACTTTCAGGGGTGGTAACGCTGGGACGGGTGGAAAGATAATAGCCCCCGTCTCCCAGGGGAAGTATCTATCTAGTCGGTGCTGGTATCCCCCAGCCTGGTTAGCCAGTAAAGGAAGGAGGGCCCCACCAACGGGGAACTAGTGTCTCCCAGGTATCTAAGAGTCAAGGGACGTGGTCCTCTCGGGGATTTGGGATATACGATTTTTTGACTTTGCATAATGTTATTATACTCCCTCATTGTGTTATTCACCTTTTCTTTTTAACCTGCGTATGCCTAACCTGGCAATGATCCACGGGTGGATCATTCCATTTTTCATTTGTATTTCCTATGAAACGAGATTTTTGCTTTAAATAAGACCTTTTCTCTCAAGTTAAACAATGAAGGAAACTAGAAAAAAAAAATATCTGGACAAAAATATCAATGAAAAATGTGTCAAAAACTTACGTGAAAATGACAAACTTCGTGAGACTGCTCCACCTCTTCTCCTGTCACGAAAACATTTACAACACGACTAAAACTGCAAGCAAGGTTATGATTTGCGCCTGGATGTTGAATTAGGTTTACCACAACACGGTACAGGTTGCCAATCGAGAAAAAAAAGCATAGTTTTACTTATATATCTGTAGATACGAGTTGATCCACCGGTGGATCACTGCCAAGATAAGGGTTAAGGTTTAAAATACAAACTTGAGAGAGATCTACCGAAACAATTCTACTTCATCTTGAACAAAATAAGTTCTGAAAAAAAAAAAAAAAAATTCCAACTGTCAGAGCTATTTTAAGACAGTTCTGGACTGGCTTTCTGAACAGTGAACCAAAAATCATGAACTAGTTCTTTTGATATGTGTACAGCCAAAAAAGGGTATGGTCAGTTCCAGACTGTACTTGGGTCATTTCAAAATTTCGGTCACATTTATGTCACTGATCAGTATTGCCGTCAAATCTCAACTAAATACAGTTTTGTAAGTGTTTTAAAATTTTCTCCTATGTGGATGTAAATGTTCCATGGAAAATTATGTAAAAGTTGTGCCTACAGCTGTCACTAACCAGAGGTATACAACTTCCAACGTCACTACTCAGCGAAATATTTATTGGGGCTGTTATATCCACTTAAACTATGAAAGAATACCATCTACAATGGATAATCGCCTCAGGAAAAAAAATTGGATCAAATCAAGTAGCCTTATCAGCCCATTATTTCAGTGTCACGCGGGTTTTCTTCACTCCCTACAATGTTTTGAAAAGTAGCCCCCAACAGGCAGGAAAGCGTGTTTATGAAGTTGCTTCTGTTTTGTTGACATCCCTTATTCAAGCTGGTGGTTGGATTTTGCCTAGACCTTCCCAGTCAGTTCTACCGGGAAAACCATCCCTGGAGGCAGCAGTGTAGGTTTTTTAACTCTCACTCCCTACTCCAGTAACATTCTGACTGAGGCAAGTGAAACTTGATCGCACTTGTTGACAATTAGTGTAGTTGTGGAAGTTCGTTGACAAAATTTTGGTTCAACCAGTTCCAATTGATTTGTAGCCTGTGAAGGCGGTTAAATGGTATAACCTCACTCCCTACAATATCCAGCCAATACCCCCATAAATCGTAGGGAGTGAGATCTGCTTGTAGCAAGATTTGACTTGACGGAGTGATCCTTACTCCAGTAACATTCTGACTGTGGCAAGAGAACCTTGATCGCACTTGTTGACAGTTAGTGTATTTGATGGAAGTTCGTTGACAACATTTTGGTTCAACCAGTTCCAATTGATTTGTGGCCTGTAAAGGCGGTGAAAGGCTATAACCTCACTCCCTACAATATCCAGCCAATAGCCCCATAAATTGTAGGGAGTGAGATCTGCTTGTAGCAAGACTTGACTAGAAAGACTTGACGGAGATCCCCTTGGAAGTGATTGATTAGGCAAGAAAATTGATCAAGTTTCAAGATTATGTGTGCTCATTTGGGTAATATACCGAGAGAACTCGTTGATTAGGAACAAGAAAATTGATTAGAAAAGTCGATACCCAAATGTGACCGAAATTCTGAAATGACCCACATGCAAACCTGTAGTTATGGAGTGTGGAATTTAGATTATATAATTTATTTGGTACTTATGTACATCTCCCAGTGACGCAAGGTTGTGGAATTCAAAAGGCACCACCCATTGGTATGTATATGTTGTACTCAACCGCCGAAAATGGCCAGTGGCCGAAAAGTTTGCTCAAACCTAGGGCTGGGCATTTCGTTCTGCTCACTCCGTGGAGAGAGCACTCGGAAGATGCCCAATCCTAGGAATGGTCGTTTCGAAAGTGCACAACCGAGCTCGGTCAACATTTCCAGAGAGATGTAGGTTGGCAACTCTGCTCGCTTATCAGCTAATCTGACTGAGGTCGTTTTCCTGTTGTTCCGTCGTGTTTATTTTCGGGTTATTTGCGTTTGCGGTAGTGCGTAGGTATGGAAGGGGCTTTCCGAGCAAAGTTGACCGAATATTGTCGTACAGTGAAAAACGGCGTACTCTTCACTGCAGCTCAGTATACCCGTCTCCTTGACGAAGTTAAAGGAGCTCTGCAGCGGGCACTGAGCATTTTTTTCGGCCACTGAGCGACTTGTTCGGCCATTGGGCGTTTCAGATGCTCAATACCCGAATCAGGCATACCAACTGGATTATTTTCTAGCTCTTATCTTTGACGACTTCGGCCATTGAGCAAAGACAAATGCCCAGCCCTAGGTTAGAGCACATTTTTCGCCCAGTGGCCGTTTTCGCCGATTGAGTCCAACATATACAAGTTTTGAATTCAGTTGGTAAGTAAATATTTCGTAGCTGATGGTATGGTGTTGTGGTTTTGCCAGGAATGAATTGGAACGACAGTTTCTCGAGATGCTTCAATTCAACATCAACGTCCCGTCAAGCGTCTACGCCAAATACTATTTCGACCTGAGGAGCCTGGCGGAGTCGAACGATCTGGCCTTCCCGGGTGAGCCCCTCAGCAAGGAGAGAGCTCAAAAGTTGGAGGCCATGTCCAGAGTCTGCGAGGATCGTGTCACGGCGGAAGCGCTGAAAAACGGCCACAAGAAATGGTCCAGCCTCGATAACGTCAACACAGTTGGCTCTGTAGCTCCTAGAAGGAGCGTAGCCATCCTATCATAACCCTTATATAATTTTATCTCTAATTTCTTCCAAAACTTTTTTACAGTGTATCGCAAACGCCATGGAAAGTTTCCAAACGGATTTGTAGTTTTAGAAGTGACAACAGACATTCTCCCTATAACTATCCTGCTATAGTTTTTATTGTATTTTAACTATTTTATGTCTAGATTGAACAACTCATTAACCGAAGCTGTAATTGATTGTGGGTGATATCTAACTAACAAGGCAGAAGTGACTGAACCGAATTGCCAAGACTTTTGTAGAATGTAGATAAATTTATTTACAACGAATGAGTGTAGCTGATCTTTTAACTAATGCACATATTATTTTACAAATGAGGTAGTAAAGTGGCTTAGGCATCTTTGTTTCCAACGATTTTCCTCTAGTGAGGGCTTGCAAAGCTATCGTTTTTAGTAATGTTGATCATTGTAGCAATTTAGTTCAGTATTGAATGACTTTAGGCTGCTTTCTCTTTCAAAAAAAATCCTCATCTACGATGATTCACGCATTTAGCTAGCAGTTTTAATGTCAATCAGTATTGTCCTTTTGTAGCATCTGCAAAGGGAATTCTATGGTGCCACAATTTTGTAAAAAAAAGTTATAATTTACCACATTCTGAGAGAATGATTTGAATAGCTTCTAATGGTTTTTGCGTGCACTTTTAATCACCGACGTGGTCCGGCCAATGTCTGATCAGCCCCAAGTCATTCTTACCTGCACTAACTGGTATTTCAAATACTGTATTATCTTTCGATAGGATGATTTTATTAATAAGGGTGTTTTTTAAATTTGGACGGAAGCTCAAAGCTGGTTGTCCACTAGAATTTAATTCAGACTGTAGTAAGGTTGCTGAAAAGTCCCCATCCTTTAAAAAAAAAGACTGATTTCCAGTTGTCTGTAGAAGATGCACTGGACGGTTCTAGATCTTAGAGACTAACTGCTGCTGGCGATGCTAGTTGAGCCCCTTGCACTAGAACTTGATAAGCTTTTCTGATTATGCATTTCCCTTAATGAACAAAGTTCTGGAAGTAGGAAAAAGTTGGTTCTGGTGGGTACAGGAGCAGATTGACGATAAATTGGGGAAGAATTAAATTAGATCTAATGTGAAGAGTTTGTGAGAGACTGGTGTGTGGAGTCTGAAACCAGTAGGGATAAGGAACTGACTTGAGTCAACCCATAATAGCTGATTCTACTCCACCTACCTCGAAGGGTTTGTTTTACTTCGATCTTTGTTTATTTTTCATTATTCTCAAGGTCATTTCACGACAAAGTCAGTCGATTGAAAGCAATTGTGTTTTCTTTGACTGCTATATCTGAGGACTGATTAACTGGTTGGGCACGAGCTCCAATTCTTGCATGCATCATCTCAATTATTTCTGTGGAAGTGATTAGGGAATGTGTAAACACCTCACTCATACTGCTCTTTGCTCCTTCCTTTTTCCCAGAGATGCTCCCTCTGGTGTGGCATTTAAAGGATTGAGAGGACAGGAGGAAGAAGAATGAGAGTTGCTCCTGAAGCCCAAGGTAAAAAAGGAACTGGGAAGTGTGGAAAGTATTGACAGCGTGGATACTCACTGCTTTACTCAGGCTGCAGTGAGGTAATGAGACAGCTGTCCTGGCATGGACAGTGGCAGTGGCTTCAGGTAAGCGAGCCCTGTAGTAAAACTCAACTGGCTTGTCTTGAAATTAGTTGTGTGTACATTAGTTGAACACAACACTCCTTTACAGTACAATAACCACTACCAGTGATCTCTTGATGATCATTTGCAACTAGGAGGAAATAAGGACATTTGACACGAATGGAAACTATCTGAAGTCTAATCGCTGGGAGGTACTTCACGAATTTCAAAGAAGTATTAAATTGTCTGAATGCCTCCTCCAGTAATTTCGTCGGTTTTTTGTATCTTGGGTCATAGGTCCCTACAGTTTGAGGAGTCATCTAGATTGTCCAGGACATTGATGATTCTTCCAGCGTATTTTTTTCATAGAGCAGGGTTAAAAATGTTCAAGAAAACGAAATTTTTCGAAAAAATATCATAACTCACTTTATTATTATTATCATCATTTTTTTGTATTCAAAAATGTTGAAACCTTTCAATTTTAGTTTTCATCAACCTGAACGTCATCAATATAATCGCCGTCTTCTTCATTCTGGATATCATCTGCGTATCTTACTATTGCAAGTAGAAGTCTTTTGAATTTGGCTTCCCCAGAAATTTGGCAAGTTTCAGCAAGTTTACTCCTTTTCAATGAAAGAGGACCACGGTAGGATTTTCGTAAGGGAATCAGAGGCTTCACAGGACGACAGGAAAGGTTCTTGCTAGATTTTTTCGTCGATTTGTTTGTTGCAGGTGTTTTGTAGGGTCTTTTAAAAACACCAATCGGTGAGCTTTTGCGTTATAAGCGCCCATTTTATTGAATTCTCGGATGGCCCTCTTTCTGTCCACCTTGTTCACACAGTGTAACACGAAAAACGTTTGCACTTGCGGTGATGGTTTTTCATTGCATCTGTAAGTCTGCCTGGGTTTTACACTTCTTGGTTGACTTCGCTGTTGGTGCTCAATCAGAGTTTCTGTCTTTGGAGTCACCATAATCAGAAGGCTCACTCATTTTAATAAAATCCTCGAGAAACAGCCACGAAACTACAATCTGCAGCACAGTAACCAATGTAAATTACAAAATGGAACCTGTTGAATGCAGAAGAACCCTGCTGTTGAATCCTACCTACCCAGGTTATATGGATTTCGATTGTTTTCCCCCAGCATCAACAATCTTTGTCCTCAAATTTCAAGGGGATTTCAACGGTTAGATCATCAGAAAGTACTCTTGAAACATCAATAAATGGTGGTGTCTGTTTCATTTCAACAAACAGTGGACATTGATGGTTATTCCCCCGTACCCTTCAATTGGTTTTCCTTTAAGGAAGTGTTATTAAATAAAACTATCTATTATTCATTAGGTTTGTTCGAACAACGAGGGCATTTTCCAACAGCTGCAGACAACAGTGCATGCCGTTCTGGACTACTGTTTTTAGCCATTAACTGTGGATGAAGGTGGAGTACTTGAGCTATCTCACATCAACTTAACGTGACGTTGATGTCTATCTTAATGTCACCGTATAGCCTTGTTTGCATCGCAGTTAGGGGAGAGGTTTCAATTGCCAAAGGTTTCCTTTGTTCTCATCTGTCTCCTTAACTTGTTGGAAAAGCAGTTATTACTGCGCATGTACCAATTGAAATCTGTTGACGGCACCTGTTGTTGGACTGAACCTAATGTGAAATCAAACCGTTGAGTCATATCACTCAATGTCCTCTGCTTGCTCCTTCCAATCTAACAACATTTTGGTTGATTTCATCAATATTCTTCACGCTGTTATCGTCGCTCTGCTCATGGCTTCCCTATCTACTGTACGTTATTCCACATATCACCTAGCTATTGTAAAACGTCCTTTTCCATGATAGTCAACTTCAAACTTAGTTTGTTACACTATTATTAGTGAAGCCAACTTGGTAGTTCCCTGTTGTTATAAATCCAATGGAAAATGCATAGTGTTCTTGACCATGTTGCCCAAGTATGGATTGATGGAACCAGCAATAAGAAAATAAATTTAGTTCATAGGTTGAACTGATAAGAATAGACCAACACCAACTTCCTTCAGGAAAATTCCAAATATTCAGTGATGCATTTGCTTACTTTAATTCCTCTTGAAAAGATCTACTAGTGATGCGATTCGATTAAGGAGCTTGCATAAACTGCGTTACTTCCTCCTTAAAGAAAGCTTTGTTCAACATCTAGCATTTGCACCATGAACTGATCCGAATTTAGTCATTTTGCAAGTGCTATTTCCCTAACAGTTTTCCAATAATTCAACGTTGGCATTTCATTCGTAAGATCAAAAATTTCGTTTATTTAAAGAAAAAACCTATTTGTAACTGTTTGAAAAAAAATACAAATTTGATATTGTATTGTGATTGTCGAAAAATGTTTAGTTGAACGTCGATATTTAATGATATTCATAACTTCGTTTTCCTTGAATGCATTTCTAAACTTGATGTATCTTTTCTTTTGTTCTCGCCATATTTATTTAGGGACTTGATTTCTTTAAAGACATTTTATTCAATTATGTGTATTAGGGTGGTATGCCAGAACGACCCTTGAAGCTGGAGGGACGTTTGAGTAAGTGAGCCCCTTACTTGTTGGAGGGATGGTGGTTTGCTTTGAGGGAGCAATAAGGGCCCGAAGAAAACACAGGATGTGAGAGTGATACACAGCTAGGAGTGACCCTTGAGGGACCTGACGACCACCCTCAGTTTTGAAGGGCAGCCCTCCAAGTCCCGATATCTGATTGGACGAAATATGGAGGGGTACCCTTGAACTGCGTCTTTGCATCGAACGGCGGTTCGAGGGCCGTTTCAAGTGCAACCCTCCACTGTAAGGGTGTCCCTCCAACGTTTGATCTAAGGGTGGTCTGTGCATTGGAATTTTCGCTGGAGGGACACCCTCAAACGGTTTGAGGCCCTCAAAAGATTGAGGGTCGTTCTGGCATACCACCCTTAGTCTCCAATGTCCCAATCCAAGGAATTGTGATGTCTAGGCTCACTTGATACCTCTTCTTGAAGTGTTTTCAACTGTACTGTCCAGAATGAGATAATTTTCTTGCATTCGTCAACCTATTAGATAAGGCAACTCTGTAAGTAACAATCGAATTCCGTCTTCTACTTAACGCCATTCTTCTGAAACTACAAATGAACAGGAAAACGTTCTGTTGTACATTTCTGTATTTAGGTTTTACGTTTTTTCCTCAGAATCTGTAACCCCCCCAAAATTTATCATTAATTCTGTAAATAAACTATTGTAAACTTGTGATATACGAAATTTTAGTTGTTTTAAAGACAATAAGGGTTTTTTTGCATTACTTAGTCTTACAGAAAATCTTTATCTCATACCTACCTATTTTCGAGTAGTGTGCTTCTGTGATCTTTTTACATAATTGTTGGTTGGCAAATTCTTCTTAGGTAAGACTAGACTAAAGTAGGTTATAACAAAACATTTTTCCACTGATTGTAATCAAGTATGGCTCAAAATTAACCCTTATAATACGAAATGTAAATAATCACGACTTTTTTCCCTATCAGCCTCTGTCCTCTAAGAAACTCAGTCCATCCACTGTGTTAATTGAAACATGTTTGATCGTGATGCTGTCCACAAGGACACGTGACACTCCCCGTGTTTTCATTATCAATCGTCCCAGTGTCTGCTCCAGCCCTGAAACCCAGGGGTTGCACTGAGATCGTTACAGACAGTTGTCCACAAAGGGAACGTGAGATAAAAATGAGCTTTTCTGTCTAAAATACAAATTTCAACTACCAATATGCAAAGGAGATCAATCTTGTCAGCTTTCTCGGCGACAAATCGTGAAACAAACGACTCAATCCTACCTTTAAAAGAAGTTCACTAATAAGTACGTAAATAAATAAAAAAGAAAAAGAAATGATTGTCGAATAGAGGTGTGTAAACCCAGGTCACCTGAGGGAGTAGACGACCTGCAGGTCAGTGGGAGTTCACCAGTTCAGTCCGTGATTGAATGCCACCTGCAGTTCGTCGTCTCCATTCTGAGACAGTCACCACCACTACCGCTATCTCGTGGCATGACCGTCAACCTCTATTATCCTCGTCTGTCATCAGAATTCGGTAAATGACAGTCATCTACTGTTCTCTTTTCCTGCTCCATAGTCATGGTGTGTTATTGTTTGTACTCTGTGATGAGTATAGTATTGACCAGTATAGTTTAGTATTGAGTAAATTTGAATAGTATTGACTCTGCGATGAGGGAAGTCCTTCGTTGAGCTAATGGCGGATGGGTGAACTGCAACTCACTTTGTGAAGAACAGTTTGGCAGACTTGCAGGTCTCTGAAGCAGGGTTCAGATCCATCCGGATCGTTTGGGAATACGGATAGGGGAAGCTAGTAAAAAGCAGTGGAGGGGAATAGGCAGAATACAAGCCAACAACTCGTTTCCCACGCTTCCTCCAACAGCTGTTTTGGTTCCCGAGGCCATTCCGTATGTGCAGTAGTGAACTGCGCCATTTGGAATGAAAAATCTGATGCGTACAGTGCTGAGGGTTGATTTTGCTTGCCTTTGAGGTTAGTTGCAGTCCTTCTAATAGTGGCTTTGAGCACTCTGCATCACAAATAATCACTCTTTGCCCCACCAACAATTTAGAAAACTCACGTTTTAAAGCACTTACTGTATTCTTTGCGTACTTACAGTTAAGTCACGAGGATTGGGGACCATCAACTGATAATAGGATAACAGTGTGTTTTGGTGATTCTTGTGCTAAAGCAGGCATTTTAGCAAGTGAGCGGACAACTAGGTGTGCTCCCTGAAATTTAGTGAGCTCTCATTGGTTCTTTTTTTGGATCCGGATCATGTCAGATGCTGTGTTCTATGTCCAAGCTCCGCCTATTCGAGTATGGCTGACTTTTGCGCCTAACCACCCCTCACCAAACTCATGACTCCACCATCCTCTCACCCATACTGCGGCTCTGTAGGCGCATGCATTTTAATTCATTTTGAAACTCTTCTGCTCTTCGATGAGGATTCATGGGGAAAATTTGGAAAACAGTATGATAATATGTATTATTATCAGGTATCTTGTTCATTTTGGCCAAGGTGTGCAGCCGCCCCTGGTTACTCTAGACTGGGGGTGGATCATGCGAGCCTGAATGCCTAAGACCAGTGAACTATTTTAGTGGTTTGTGGAACTACCTAAGTTATAGTATAATTCACCCTTTACCTTCCCGTAGTAAGTGGCAGTTGGTCTAACCCACTCATCTTTTCCCAGTGTCTAACAATTACAAAAATACATCAACTACCCTTGAAATCACAGAGCCAGGAAGAGGCACGAGTATTAAACTTTATTAACATCCATAAAAGTTCGGTTTGTACTGGGAATCGAACTCGTAAAGTATAACGAATGTTGACTGCTCTAGCAACTCTACCGCCAAGCTGTATTACCTATGAATGATAAGGAATTCGACACAAACTCGCGTCAATGCTTCAAACCACCGCTAGGAGCTGTTTATACAATGGTCAATTTTCTGCTTAGTTTAGTGAACTACATGCTCACATCTCAAAAGTTAAAAAAAAATCCTAAAACAATCCTTCTAGTCATCTGTTGATTAGTTGGACAAATGGATTGGAATCTTTGATACAACTAGCACAGTGAAAGCTCTAATGACCTCTGTAAAATGCGATTCGGCTTCCATATCATATTAGGGGGAAACAACAAGCGAGCTCTCCAAGTGGAAGTTTTTAAGTTTTCTGTGGTGTAGCAATGTGTGCGATTAGTTCCACCAACTGTAGAGTGAGAGCACTAGTGATCTCCAGTTACAGGCCAGCCATGGGATTCTGGAGGCATAATCGCATTTATTTCATCAGGTACTAAATAATGTTCAAACTCTATCACTATTTCTGACAAACAAATGCTTGTTACTAATTTATGGCAGTACTTAACCATCAGAAAAAGGAATCACAGAAAAGAACTCGTGAAACCCCATTTCGAATTTTAGCATTTAATTTTAAGATTATTTTCGTGTCGGTATCAGACATCCATTTGGTTGTCCATGATTTGGGCATAACATCTTTTGAACCGGGCCTAATTATACTGAAAATAATAAGGAGATAGTATTACATGGCTGGTGCATTTTGACCAAGTTTCTGCAACACACGACATTACAGATATCAACAGGATGGTTAGCATTGGAGTAAATACATGGTATTAAATAAATACAAATGAACATCAGTTTTATTTCTGTAATGTCATTTTCAATCTGTTTTGAAATAGAGCCTAGGCGCTACAGTAGCTAAAATATACAAAATCCGGGAGGCGATTAATTCCTTAGAAACCACTAAAATTGGTTTATATTAGAAAAATAGCAGTAGATCACCCGAATCGAACAAAGGAGTACCTAACTATTGGTGGTAGATATAGGTACTTCTATACAACAACGAATTCTCGTTGGTAAAATATTTTGATAAGATGTAGATATGAAAAATTCGACGCTCGTGAAGTGATTTCCCTTGTTCACGTGCAGGAGGCGATAGACTCGATTCATCCATAAGCCAGCGGTTCCCCTCTTAAAGATTTTTGCCTCAACAAGTAGAGCTTTCGAACCCATCTGTTCAATTTTTCGTCAGCATCTTCCAGCAGTAACTACAAAAAAAAAAGAGGTAATTGCTGTTAACGCACTGGTTAATTTCACCTACACACTTCATCAACTTCCTCTAACGACAAGTACAACTCAATTATTACATGAATCAGACACATCCTAACAAGCCAAAAAATTCTGCCAATGGCCTATTAATTATCAATGAATGGTTTCCATGAGGCTAAGGTGCCCGAGGAAACACGTGCTAGGACTTGGACTGGAGGACGGAGCAGCAATTTGGCTACCAGAAGAATGAAATCACACAAACACACACATTTAGGAAAAATAAATAAAATCAGATTAGTTTGGAAAAATCAATTTGAATTTTTGGCATATTATCAAATTGAAAATTTTGGCAAAGTAATTTGAACCTTTGGCACAAATAAATTTTAATATTTTTGGCATCTCAATTTAAACTTTTGGCTACTCAATTTCAACTTACGGCATACCAATTCGAGCTTTTGGCATATCAATTTATACTTTTCACAACCTCAACTATTCCAAAATTCCACCCCATATAATGATCAATAAATGTTTTTTCTCTCACTTGATGAATTGCTATTTTGCTTCCGAGTCTACTAAAGTAGCGGAAGCATTGTTGTCACTTTCGGAATGTGAAAATTTTTTTGTCTCCAAAATCAAAAATTCCACTCGCATTTTGCGTTTTAGATCTTTCTGAACAATTTTGGTTCCGTGTGTGTCTGTCTGTCTGTCAGCAAATCCTTGTTATGGGCAAAACTACACGAAGTTATTGTCCGATTTTGATGAAATTTTCAGGGATTGTGCGGGTTGGGGTGTAGATGGTCCCCTATAGGTTTCATGACCCCAGGATCAATAGTGGCCTCTGCGCATGCGCAAACGTGAAATCCTTGTTACGCGTAACTAGTTCTTGACCAATTTCGATGAAATTTTCAGGGATTGTTTGGTTTGATGTGTAGATGGTCCCCTATGAGTTTCATGACTCCGGATCAATAGTAGCCTCTGAGCATGCAAAACGTGAAATCCTTGTTACGCGCATAACTCCGGAGTTCTTGACCAATTTCGATGAAATTTTCAGGGATTGTGCAGGTTAGGGGTGGTATAGATATATATAGTTTCATGACCCCCAGATCAATCAATAGCACATGCGCAAACGTGAAATCCTTGCCCAAGCATAACACTATAATTTCAATGAAATTTTCAGGGATTGTGACAGGTTTATTAGGTATGGTCCCCTATAGTTTTATGAACATCCGTTTCAATAGTTCTCTGCACAATGCGCAATTGAAATCTAATTCAAGTCTAATTGAACGAAGTTCCATTTAGTCGATGATAATTTTCAATGATCTATGTTAGGATACGAGTATTCATCCCACTTGGCAGAGGCTTGATCTTTTCAATGCGCATGAAAAAACGTGATGTTCAATATTTGAAATTAGACATTGGGTCTTTAGGGTGTATATTATTATTGAAGTTGTTGACCAATGAGATTATACCATTTTGGGATCTTGCAGGTTCAGGCAAACTAGGCGGTCTGATTTTCAGTTATCAATAGAGCCTCTGCACATGCGCAAACGCGCTCCTCCTTGCCATCAAGCATAATGCCATAATTTAAAAAATTACCTAAAAACGCCAATCTACTTTGGTATATATATATATATATATATATCAATATTAACATGCCTTGGTTGAAACTTTTCTTTCAAACTAATCCCTCCTCATCTTTACAATAAATTTACCCAATTTGGACAACATTGACTTCGCTCTAATTGAACGAAGTTGCTTTGTTCAATAATAATTTTGAATGATTTACATACATTGTCATGTTATGGATACGACACTATGTTTAATGGATTCAATTAAAAAATATGGCAGCTTTTTTGAAAAAACTAAAAAAAATCAAGGTTATTACTTGGATTAGGTAGGCTATATAAACTTTAGGTTGTCTGACAAATATGGGGGGGCTAAGCCTCCCCCCAGCCCCTCCCCTTTAGCCGCCTATGGATGTGATAAGATATCACTCGTGAGCCACGAAAATTCCGAGTTATGCAAACCCGCAATGACAACGATTTTGTTCTTCCTGACTATATTTGCTGGCGGTAAACGCTCTGAAACTCCTCCAAAATCAGGTTCGGTTGTGAAGAGTTATTAACCACAATGAGGGCGCAGAAATAGGTAAATTGTACAAAATGAAGCCTGTTATTAACGAGTCTTTTATAAAATAGAGTTAACACATCGAGGTGAAAACGGCGCATTCTATATTGTATGTGGGGAACTAATGAAGATAAAATACCACCTCACGAGGTTTCTAGATGGAGCCAGGCACTCAGGGGGGATTTGCAAAATTTGGAACAGCTAGAAAAGCATATGAGGTCATATGACATCATCCGCGTTGAAAGTGTTGAACTACGCTAATTTAAAAAATTTTCAATGGAACATGTTGGCCGACACTAACTTTGTTTTTTCAAATGGGAATCCCTACTTTCATTTTATATTTGGATTCTACGTGAAATTTCATGAAAATTTGACCCCTCTACCAATATAATTGACCACCCTCGTAACCCGCTCAGTGAGCGCTCAAAATTGCTCAACCCCATGGTTCGCCAAAATGCAGATTTATGGCTACAGAAGACCTTAGAATTGATGTAAAAAATACGTTCTTGTACGCATGGACTCCATTTGCTGTCAAGTTGGTCGCCAACTTCTAGCCAACCCGATCGCTTCGCATGCTTAGATGCTATGATCGCAAAGTAGACCAAGGGCATTCCCCCCAAAGTGTTAAACCCCATGACATCATCTACCTACAACCAAATCTCATCTGTGGGGGAACTGCACAAAAATGAGCTCATGACGAAACAACCAGATTCAGTTTGAATAGACAAGACTTTTCAAATTACAATGTGGTCAATACACGGAATTCAGATCTTTCAAGTAGGTACTTACAGTAAAATTTGAGATCTTGAAAGATGATAGACATCATGGAACAAATTATGAACTCACGTTAGGATGAAGCAGACTATTTGGGTCTTCTTTCATTGACAAATTAATTTTGAGTGGTTTCGGCTCAGGTAGCTCCACGATGGTGGGCAAATCTTCGCATCTTCTGTCTGAAGCCGTAGAACTGAATGTTTTTGGAGCAAATCCAGATGATTTGATGTCCAGAATAGCACTCTCTCTTTCCGCAACTTGGTTAACTGCAAACAAGACGAGCTCGGAGTTCAATAATAGCGAGAGATCAATGTATTGTAAGTTTTTTCTCAAGTTTTCAAATAATTTTTCAAGACATCGAATTGGAGCGTATAATATGTTTATTTTTTGGAAACGTTTCGTCCCGCTATGGGGACTTCTTCAGTCCTGTCATTATATTATATTAAAGTATGTGTATCCAACCAACATCATAGTAGTCAACACTCATGTGTTATTGTTGGAGTGATTTTCACACGCACAACAGCTGATTTGGTATTGGGAAAAGTAGTAAGATTCATCCAGGAAGGGTGGCCAAAAAGGGAAACAGTGGGGGATGAATTTAGAACGTAATTTGAAAAAAGGGAAGAACTATCGTACGAAGAGGGAATTCTACTGAGGAAGGGTCGAATTGTGATACCTGCTTCGCTCCAGAATGATACATTACAGATATTACACGATGGGTTCAGCAGCTATGAGGTCTGTGGCGCGGTTGCATCTTTGGTGGCCAAATATGGACAAGTCAATAGAATTATTTTTGAAGACTTGTTCGTCTTGTCAGAAAAACCGACCTTGGGACCCAGAGTCGCCTGTATATTCGTGGAACGTCCCTGCCGAAGTTTGGACTCGGCTACATATAGATTTTGCAGAGGCGTTTGAGGGTCATAGTTGGCTAATTGTTTTAGATGCAACTAGTAAGTGGCAGGAGGTCGTCCCCATGAAACAACACACTACAGAGAGGACGATTTCAGCTTTAGACGAGATCTTTGCTAGGTTTGGCCTCCCTAGAGTAATTTGTTCGGACAATGGCCCACAGTTTACATCCCAACAGTTTGTTGAGTTCTGTGCTACCAACAACATCAAGCATGTCAGGACAACTCCATACCATCCTAAGTCAAATGGACTAGCTGAGAGAGCAGTGCGTACGTTCAAGCAAAAAATGATGGTAATCTACAAGCACGATTAGCAAAATATCTCTTCTCCTACAGGACATCTGTACATAGCTCGACTAATCGATCACCTGCGATGCTGATGTTTGGCAGAGAACCCCGTACTCGGTTGTCCCTTCTGAAACCTAATCTTGCAGCCCAACTGGATGAAACCTTACACAAACAACAAAAAGGCACATCCGTTCTAAAGGAATTCAGTGTGGGAGAGGTGGCATGGGTCAAGAGAAGGAAGGAAGACAGAGGGTTCACCCAGGCTACTGTGCTGAAACGAACAGGCCCGTTATCCTACTTGGTGTTGCTGGATGGTTTGGAAAGAAGGGTTCATGCGGATCAGATGCGGAAGGGTTTCAGATCGCTTGAAGAGGGAGGAATGTTGGGACCTGACTCCACTATTTCATCAGCTGATGATACATCTGGTTAGCAACCACATAATCTTGTTGTTATTGATTATTCAAAATATATTCATTACGATTCTCGCGTGCAGCAAGTTATTTCACCTCACAACAGCCGATCAGGAGTGAAGGAAACCCTCAGACCCTCAGCTGCTTCATCGTATTTCCTGTTAAGTGGGCTTGCATACCAGAATTTCAAATGGGTTTCGTATTGAGCCCTAAGCCCTAACTAAGTTGAGTTGGACAATTGGAAATTTTGGGAGAACAGAATGATTGAATAGTAATATGCCTAATTGGTCTCTTAACATGCTAGTAACGCCATTCATCTGAAACCCCAAAAATCGTCGTACAATTGTCGGTGAATAGTATTATTACCATGCATTTTTCATAAACTGAGGTTATTCAGATCCCCTCATCTAAATTCCTTTAAAGAGGAGCAAAAAGTCATAAAATGCAGACTTGCTTGGGAGAGTCATATCTGGCTGTTCACACTCCTCACTCATCATGTACGTCTTACAGATATTGTGAGAAGAAATGAAATTTACCTAAATTAAGCGTGGCTTCCCTCAGTTTAGAGTTGTCAGCCATAGCTTGGATGGCGGCTTTATTGAGCTTTTCCAGTAGTTCGGCTCCATCGTCACGAGCTCTGCGATCTTTGGATCTAGAGCGACGCCGACTGCTGGGGGATCTCGACCTGGTTCGGTACCGTCTCCTATCTCGTGACCTGATAAAGGACAGATGACAAGCAACTACAATTAACATCAGAAACTGGGTAATTGAACGAAGAAATGAAGAGATTTTGGTCAATCCTGAGTATTTTGGTCAATTTAGCTATTCGTTTAATAATTTAATTATAGACAACGATTCATAGAAATCTCTCAAAATCGCTTGATTCGGGTATTAAATAACCATATTAGTGGACCACATAATAAATTAAAATCTTTGCCAAGTTGGGAGGGGCAGCATAGCTTCCCCACTTTTTCCAATTAATTTTCAGCTTATTCGAAAAACTTAGGTTTTCCATCAGGGAGATAGAAGATTTAACGATATAATCAAATTTGAAGTTATTCCCTATTTAGTTCTTAGGGGAATTATGACCATTTTAGTGATTTAAAGTCGAAAGCAAGTAAAAAAATCGTATAACTGACAATAACTTGAAAACTAAGAGAGATTAAATACAATTTTGATAAGGAAACTTCAGTTTTTATAGAGAAACGATAGCTGGAGAATGCATCCCAGGTCCGTGGTAGGTAGCAAACTTAACAACTGTATAACAGCAATTAATATAGCAATTTCCAGTTGAATTAAACCTTTTTCCAAAAGAATTAAACCTTTTCCCGAAATAATTAAACCTCTAGCGGGAAAATAAGGAATAGTAAGTATATGAATGGCGAAACAGTTTAATCATGAATTAGGTTTACTTACTTTTACCTATAAAAAGGTTAAATACATACCTGTCATATTGGACAGAAAGACCATCCCTTACTCTAACCAAGCAAAATACTTTGGGGATGACGCTTGATGCCAAATTGAAATGGATAGAGCATGTCAAAAAAAGCGAAAGGAGGATTAAGGTATCGAAAAAATGTTCTGGCTCGAGGGCACAGACTCTCAACTGTCAACGTCAAATAAGCTTATGTTGTACAAGCAGGTCCTAAAACCTGTGTGGACCTATGGTGTGCAGGTGTGGGGCTGCACTGCTAATAGCAACATCAAGATTGTACAAAAATTCCAGAACCAAGTATTGAGGAGCATCGTCGTTGTACCTTGATACATTCCGAACGACAAACTTCATAATGATTTGAAGATCGAAAGCGTCGCTGCCACAATAAGAATTTTTTTTTCTTCAATTGGCATTAGCCAGAAGCAACAGCCAATAAGGAAATTCGCCGTTAAACACTTTGAAGGGATAGGGGGCCACGTCAACGCAGAGGCCGTCCATCTCCTTGACGTTGACAACCTTTTTCGAAGACTAAACAGAAAAAAGCCGTTCGAACTGACGCTTGACGTATAAAGTAACTTATGGCGGTTGAAGTGCGAACAAACAATAATTGTTAGATATAGACAATAATTATTATTAGCACAAAAGAAACTCCTGTTATGTACAAGAGGACTGCATATTAAATTATGATACTATAAATAGGTTGTTGAAACTGATTTGATTGTAATTAAAACAAAATAAAAAAAGAATTAGGTTGAACTAATAGCAAACAAGTGAACAACAAAGGATTGAACGAATAACGATGGGTAAATGAATGATGAAGGCAGGTACAGTTGTTAATTTCATCCATTTTAAGGTTTAATTCAACTGGAAAATGCTATAGATGGATCAAATGGAGGAAGCCACTAGTAAACTTCGATTATAAGAATTTTCTCAGGGAATGAATAGTTTGGATAAAAATAATATGTTCAACTGATCAATCCAAATAGGTATTTTGGTTGAGAACCGATTTAGGTGCTCTATGCATGTCTCCCGAAATTCAATAATCGCTCTATCACCTGTGAAACATGCACACTCCAAAGCTAAGTGGAAATTCAAATTATGAATGCAAGCCAAATGAATGAAATTGAATAATAAACCCCAGTGAAAGAATTTGCAGCGTTTTTTTTATGGTTTTATGGCACTTGTGACAGGTACATAAAGCGTTTTGTTATGTCTTGGGCCTAGGTGTGTCTGGAAGGCAAAACGTTTCTCTTGTGTCCAAGCTTGTATACCATATTCATATGTGGCAAAAAATTTCCTGCCGAACGCGGGAAATGAACCCGAGAACCTGTGGAAGTGAGCCCCGCACAAAACCATTGCGCTACGGGTTTGTCTTACTTATTTTATTTATAAAATTGAATAATAAACCCCAGTGAAAGAATTTGCAGCATAAGATCATGCCATACATCGGGAATGGTTTGAGCTACAGACCTGGGGAGGGGCTCATTCGATTCCTCATGGAAAGTTCTTCAAAAAAAGTCCATATTTAGGCCGCCTTGGTTTTTTTTTGAGGTTTTTAGGGATTTTACAAAACTTTGACAACCCTAAAGTGGCACTTTAAATTAAGTGAGAGAGCTGGCTGAAGAATTGGGGCGTTGTCGGACAATACGGATTTTTCCTGAAATTTCATATTTGCCATTTGGGAGAAAACGTGGGTACGGCGCACAGTGGGCTGAATCACTAATTTAGGTGGACAAAATTCTGAAACTTGTCCATATGCAACCTTTGGGTTCCCAGATCACGGAAAAAATTATTTTAAAAATCAAATTAATTTTTTGACATGATTGGCGAGCACACAGTGGTCTAAAATCAAATTGATTTGGTAAAATTTAAAACTTTCCTAAATTCAACGATTGAAGTCCCAGAATACGGGAAAAATTATATTTAAAAATCTAATTAATTTTTTGACACGATTCGCGAGCACAAAGTGGTCTATTATCAAATTTATTTGCCAAAATTGTATTGAAAAAAAATTATGTATCACCCAAAACGCAAAAATTCATTGCAACATTTAAAAACTAGAAGGATTGATGAAACAAATCCTGCAAACGAATCCGTGGAATAACTTGGCGTTAATATAGTTTTTCGTTATTGAATAGGGGCATACATTTACAAGTTGCTAAGTTAAATCCACAGGTAGAACGCAATGTATATTCTATAACGAATGCAGAAATTTAATGTCTTACCTGTCTCAGCAATGTCCATTGTTGAATAAAAGCAATAGAACTTCGCGCTACACACACCTTTAACATAATGAATGGCCATCGAATAAAGATAATCCCACTGCCGATTATCAGGCACTTGCGTAAACATGACTGATTCAGTCCTTTACTATTTGTTTGTAAACACGGTATAGCGGGAAATATTAGTATTTACAGTCTCACTAACTAATAATAAAAAGCTAAAGCACTCAGAAATTCCAGACTTTTGACTTGACTTTTGTCCACCTAAATTGGTGATTTAGCCCACTGTGCGGCGTATTTTACGGAAAAATTTTTATTGCAGATCTGGATTCTACACCCTTTGAAACGTAAACCATGAAGTTTTCAGGAGGGGTTAGAAATGTTTTTTTCAAGAGCGATTACAATGGTTTATTATCGAATAATAAACCAAAACTGGCTCCATGAGCAGAAATCCGCTCATTTCAATTTTACGAATATGAGCATAATCAAGCTAGAGACAACAGCTGGACGGGAATCTACCTGCTGCGCCTGTTGGAGCTCGTGTCGGACTCTTTGGAACGATGGCGATATTTCGCGGGGCTCCGTGTGGCCGAGTAGGAGTGAGATCGCGATCTGGATCTCTTGGAATACCGATCTCTGTCTCTATCCCTGTCCCTGGAATGTTTCCGAGATGATCTGCAACCAATGGATTATGGAAGTTGTGTACGTAATTGTTAAGAGATGTTTAGTCGCAAAGATCTATGAATCATATAATCACATCACAAGTATTAGGAACGACAATAAATAAGTAAAAGTAAACAAGCCATTAGCTAAAGTAAACAAGCCATAGTTTATAGGATCTAGAGAATAACACAGAATTGACCATTGCATTTATCAAAGTTCTTTTCAAAAGTTGCTGGGAAAAATCACTAAAGAGCAAATAATTGCGGAAATATAATTAATTTTCTAAGTCAGATGGATTCAGTACTAGTCCAGAACCCATTTCAATCGATTTGGCATCCCAAAATTACTTGTAGCAGACATACCTGCGTCAATTGGAAATTTTGCAAGGCCTCCGTGACCAGGGCACACCAGGAACTGGAAACTATTGAAGTGTCATTTGTGAACTGTGAAGGTTAGTTCCCACTGGTCAAAACTTGCCATGTGAAAACCTACAATATCTGTCACTAAAGAGCAGATAATTGCGGAAATCGGATGAATAATTAAATTTTCTAAGTCAGATGGACTTAGTACTAGTCATTTCAATCGATTTGTCCAAAATTACTTGGAAATCATTGTGAAGGATCGAGTGCTTTAGAGCAGAGGTGCTCAAACGGTCGATCGCGAGTGCTTTTTGAGTTGATCTCGACAAGAAAAAATTTCTTCTCGGTAAAAGAAAAACTATTATTGAGATGATTAGCGCAGTTAACGCATTCTAAAATAAATTGCAACTTATGATAGATCAACAGAAAAGAAAGGATTTGAAACATTTCCCGTTTTTGATCTCAAAGCTACAGCATCTGATACAAATTTCTGGTGTTTTATATCTGAAGATAAATATCCGAATCTAAGACAAATCGCCCTTCAACTGACGGCAATGTTTGGGTCAACTTACTCGTGCGAGTCTGCATTTTCTGAAATGAAGATCATTAAGTCAAAATATCTCAATCGACTAACTGACGATCATATGTCATCATGCTTGCGATTAGCACTCAGTGGTTACGCACCATCTCATGAAAAATATGCTGAGGACATGCAGTGCCACGCTTCAACATCCAAAGTCACTCCTCAGTTAAATTTAACACCATATATAACTCTATTGTTTTGTAACAACGAATAAACTCGCAATTTTGAATGACTAGGAGTTTTTTCATTGATATTGCAGAGAAGAACTTGAGTAAACCTAACCCAAACCTTGACTAAAGTAATGTGAATTGAGCGGGAAGCTAATTTCTATATATGCTACGGTACACCCTACCTAGGTAGGAAGGATATATCGTGTATGTACAGTCGATCGTAAGTAGTCTAAAAATATTGATAGATCGCAAGCAGACTAAGGCGTTTGAGCACCCCTGCTTTAGAGCGTTGTGAGGTTTGTGGGGTCACTTTTAGGTTCAGATAATGCCATTATTTGCTATGGTAGAATTTCTACGTATCCAAAACCTATTAAAGTCGATTTTGCTTCCAAAATTACAAGGAAATGACACGCTCCACTTGCCTATGTCATTAAAAACCTCGAAAAACCATGATTCTGTCCCATAGCATCTTAGCATTTGAGGCGATCGGGCTGGCTAGAAGTTAGGACCAACTAGACCCCAAGTGGAGTCCATGTGCAAAAGGAAGGATTTTTACTTTTTTTTCCGATAAGGGATGGGAGGAGCCCCTGGTCACTGAGACCGCTAGGATCTATTGTGGCGCTGTCCCCATTTTAAATCATAACCTTTTTAATAACCTCTTCGTTCACAAAGTGTAGGAGGTTTTCAGATGTTTCCAAGGCAATATCAGAGGGTGTTAGGGCACCCTTCCCGAAATGCCGGAATCTAGTTGATGCAACAGCAGGACAATTACAAAGGATGTGTTCTGCTGTTTCCGCCTCTTCGCAGCAGAGCCGGCATTCTACTGTCCTGGCCTTACCAATTTTGTTTAGGTGGTACCTTAGGGGGCAGTGGCCAGTAAGAAGACCCACAAGTTTGCGAAGGTCTTTGCGCCTCAATGATAGAAGGGCTTTTGCGCGTTTCCTTGAGATTGTAAGAAACCGCTTGGCTTGCCTCTGCTTAGGAGTGTTGTGCCAGTATTCTGTGCGTGTTTTGTCCTCCCATTTCTGAACCTGTTGAGTTATATAACTCTTGGTAACCCCTTGTTGGGGTTCAGGTCCAATTGGGTTGGACTCTGATCCCTTTTTAGCAAGGCGATCAGCTTCCTCGTTGCTCTCTATTCCCTCATGGCCCGGTACCCATAGCAGCATGAGTTTGTTGCCCTGGGCCGCTGCCTTGAGGGAGTTTAGGCAACTCCAAGTCAGCTTTGAAGTTACCGAGAAGGCAGAAATAGCCTTTAGTGTTGCTTGGCTGTCAGATAGTATAAATATTGTTGCACCTTTGAGTCGTTTCCTGGCAATCTCTTGTGCACATATTTCTATAGCATGGGTTTCCGCTTGATATATGGTTGCAGTCGAGCCCAGAGGCTTGGCCAGATTGAAATTCTGGCCTTTGATCCCCAGGCCAGCCGCCCCATTCATCACGGACCCATCTGTGCACCACACAAGTGAGCCTGGTTTAAATTGAGGCATGCCTCTTTTCCAAAACTCACGATCATTTATGATTACTTTAAAAGGTAGATCAAAGTTCATATTTTCTAACATTACGTCAGAGATGGACATAGTCAATGGATCTGTATCTATTTTGTCCAGTATTTCCAAGTGACTATCTTTTTGTAGGGAGGGCCTTGTTATTCCCATTTGCTGCATTCTAATGGCCCCCAGGTATTTTTACATCAATTCTACGTTTTTCTGTGACCCAGTGCAGGTTTTTGGTGGACGGGCAATGCAGATATGGAATAACTTAAAATGACAAAATTTGAGGGTGTGTTATAAAACATTACTGCTGCCTAAATTCTGTCTATAGTAACTGATTTTTTGAATGAGTGATTGTTCGTGTCATTGTGAGGTTTGGAATTCAATTTTAGGTTCAGAAATTGCGACTTTTTGTTATGGGTGAATTTCTACTGATCTAAAACGACCAGTCGATTTTTCGTCCACAATGACTAGAAAATGACAATCTACTTTTTTTTTTTAACTCTTTATTGGCGTCGTAAAGATTTTTACATTCGGCCTAAGTTGGTAGTTTAATCAAGTAAATGAACATATTATATTATTGTAGGTACATAATTATTATAGTGTATTGAAATCTTGATCTAAATCACACTGCACGGTCAATGTCTTGGAAATATTTGAAAATTTTTTCATAAACGATTGTTTCATTTGAGGCAAGCAAGTTGTCCAGGTTGTAAGGCTTCTGAATATCCAGTTGCGCGATTTCTTCCAGAAGACGGGATCGGGCATCGCTATAGCGCGGGCAGCATAAGATGAGGTGCTCTGCCGTTTCCGTCGCATCAGCGCAAGTAGAGCATTTGTCGGAGTCGGACAGTCCGATCTTGTTGAGGTATTGGTTGGTGAGTAGGTGGTTGGTTCTCAGACGGGAGATTGTAGAGAAGAATGCCTTGGGTTTGTTGCTGAGTGATTTGTACCAGGCTTGTTTTTTGGGTGGGGGAAAAAGAGATTTGTACCTCTCTCCAGAGGGATGAGCATTATGGAAATTCTCCCATGCTTTTGAGAGTTTCCGGTAGAATGAAGCACGAAGGTCCGAATATGGAAATACTGGGGGGCTGAAAATTCGCTGAGGGATAGATTTGCTCTCTAGTGGTTTACTATCAACGATCTCATTTCCTATGATGCCTTTGTGGCCTCTTATCCAAAGGATGTACGATAATTTTGAGCTTTGTTTGGGCACTCTTACTTGCCTGACACTGCCAAGGAAATGGCAAGGGCTTCAAAGTGACAATTTCGAAAATAAAGAAATCTTCAGATGAAAGATGTTGAGGTAATTGGTCAAACTTCCTAAAGATTCGTTGTTTATTTATTTATTACGGGCAAGCCCAATATACACATCGAAAAAGAAAAAGTTTTGTCATTCAATGTAAATTCATAAAAATAAAGATAACATTTGTGATACAAAAAAAATAAAGACAACATCTGAAAAATTCTACTAGAAATATAATTCTGGGAAGAAATTATTGACTTCAATGTGGCAGGGGAGGAGTTAAAAAAATCAAAATCCGGATTTGTAGATTAACGGTAACCAACAAAGGCGTAGTGGGAGGTGCAGTTCCTGATTAACTTGATCGTTAGCGTATTTCAACGGCCAACGGAATACCCAGCTTGAACGCAATAAACCGGAGGAATTTATTTTGCATTCAGGTACTTATGCACAGCGTAAGTCCTATATAGACCATCACAATGGCTGGTATACTTGAATTCGCGAGTGTTCCTTTTAAGGAATCCGAGGGCGCACATGGCTCTACCTGCAAGCCCCTCAATATGCCGAAAAACTCAACCGACCGTCGAATCTAAAATGTAGTCCGCAATGACAGGCACACAGCAACGGAGCATTTGGACAGATTAGACGATGTGGTTAGACTTCATGACAATCAAAGATTTGATGACACCATTATAAAATAGAAAATAAAGAAATCTTCAGATGAAAGATTTGCATCCATTCCAGTTGAACACCAAGGTTTGCGATATTGGTCAAACTTACTAAAGATAAACGTTGTGACATTTTACCGACTCGTCAGAGGCGTAAAAACGAAAATTAATTAATTCCACGTAAGCGCACGCGCACAGCGTACCGCTAATTCGATCAGGATGAAATTCATCAGCCCTTGAGGGGCGTTGTGCGTATAATCCTGTATCATATGAGCTAAATTGAATCAACATTGTGAAAGTTATACCTGTATCAAGAATTTCCCGTTAGCGCTTGCGCAGAGCGGACCGCTGATTATATTGAGATGAAAGTCCTATGGGACCTCAAGAGATCTCATCCGCATAGTCCCTCAAAATCAGAGCTAAATTCATTGAGAAATGTGGAAGTTATGGCTGTAACAAGGAAACGCGGACAGACAGACCGACAGACACATGGAACCAAATTTGTTCAGTAGGCTATGAAACGCAAAATGCGAGTGGAAATTTTGAATTCGGACAACAAAAATTTCTTGGCTCCCGAAAGGAACACAAGGCTTCCGCTTCGCAGACTCGGAAGCAAAACATGTTTTGACACTTGGGCTTTTGACGTGTACCAATTAGACAACAAGTGTGGTCCCGTGATTGAAAGAAAGGTTTTTTTTCCTTTTCAAGGAAGATCTTGAATGTATAGTCTGAGGAAATTGAAATTCCTGCAGGTAGGTGGTACTTTTAAGAAACATTAGGTTGATTTACCTGGATTTTCTGTCCTTTTCTTTGCTTCTCGAACGGGCAGATCTCTTTTTGTGTTTTTTAGAACATTTCTTCCGCCTGGATCTGGACGAAGAATATCGACTGCTGGATGAAGACGCACTGGAAGATCTGAAAACCAACAAAACGATTACTTAATCAATGTTGGTAAATGTTAATATTTATATGTTAGTTAAACCAGAGAAAAATCCTAATACGCCCTCGCCCCAACTTAGCATAACATGGGTAAAAGTCGAGAATAGGTAACCCCTTCCTTATCAGACCGTTGCCATATTGAAAAACCCGATGTCTCCTATCGAAATAGGAGACCCATTAGGGGCACAGGCAGAAATGTGCTCTGTCTAGTTTGCTGGTCTGGATGCTCGCTTCGCTCGCATCTCAGAGACCAAACAAAAAAATCCTAAATCAATCCTTTTAGTAAAGTATAGATAATTTTGACAAGTAGATCAGAATGTGTTAACACTTGTATCTCTGTGTATTAAAACTACTTTTGTCGATTCAACGGTCGTGAGAATCATTCCATAATATACGTTTTCCTTTTTTTTAAACAATCTCCCCTCAAAGACCGAGGGGGCACGGCATTAAATAAAAAACGAAAAACTAGATGAAATAAAAGTGGGGAGGACGCCCAGGTTTACCCGACGCCGGCCCTTGGGATATGGGAAGTTGAGGAGGAAGGGAGGGATGAAAGGAAGTGCCCCTATAAAATGACCACCAATTTAATTACGAGCCCCGGATGACACAGGTGGTGATACCACGAAGTACTCCTGACGGGACCAGCTCCAGCTCAAGTAACTCCGTGGCACTTTTCCCGCACCACACCCCGCTCCATGACGCGGTTGCAGCCATAACCTCGATGTTGTTAGGCGCCACTCCTTTTAGCTCAGATACCGCTTGCCGCAGGTCGTTCCTATCATATTTACTTATCTTAGCCCTCCAGGTCTGCTCCATGTCCACGCTGCCACTGACAACTTGGACCTCCAGGATTATGGCAGACCCGTTGGAAGTGGTATCGATATATTATCCTATGTACACACCGTTTTTAGTACACATTGATACAGTCTGATAAGAGGAAGGGGTCACCTATTCTCTACTTCAGCCTTAATGAGTATTTCTGTTAGTCATTTTATGTTAGTTAAACCAGAGAAAAATACCTAATACGCACTCGCCCCAACTTAGCTTAACATGTCTTCATCTGTCGGTTACATTTTCTTTTCCTGACTGCTGTCAACTCAAAAAGCCAGAAATCTCAAGATCTAGATGATGAATCCACTGTACAAGCTCAACAAGAAAGTTGCTAGTATTTCTGTAAACCTACTGCTTTCTTGAAACTGATGGTTTCTTGACAGACAACAAGGGCATCGTTTCATTAAAAGAAAGAAGAAAATAGCGAAACATAAATAATAAATCATTTTACTAGCTATAAAAATCATGGTTATTGCATCGTTCATCCTGTAGAAGACATTGAGTGCCTCAAGCCAAATTTATGACGGAGTAGGTAACACAGCATGGTTTATACATCTCTACATTTCGTTACCGTTAAATTGTTTCGAGACTGCAGTTAGAACCAGCTAGAGTTTTAATAAAGTGTTACCGGGAAATGACAAAATTTGGATGAACAATGTTCCATTTAGTACGATAAGTCTCTACGTATCTGATGTAGCGTTTCATACTAACCGGTGTCGTGACTTTTTCTTGCTCTTCTTGTACGAATCTTCAGAATCGCTGTTACTCGAATATTTGCCCATGTCAACGCATTAAGACATTAATCAAATCAAATACTTCTTTTACAATTCGTTGGACATAACATAAATAAATTAATTTTTACGAACGAACTCTACTCAACAACACTGCAGTGTTGCCAATGTTTCTTCTCTGAATTTCCGTAGATCGGTCTAACAAATTCCGTAGATGGGATGCGTTTCCCGTAAATAGTTTTTCTAAAATCTGAGAAAATCCCAAAAATTTAACTAAAAAGCGTTTACTTTTAAATGTTAAGCAGACGGTGCAATTGAAAATTTCATTCTTTACGTTTCTTTCCAGGTTCGAATATTATGTTATCACCCGATTTCTCGAATTGTGATAACGTTATCTAATCAACTGATCGGCATTCGTTTTGTGATCACATAGCAACCAACCAACCATTTGTTGGTATTTCTTTCTGGGATGCTGCCCTTGTTGAAACTTCTGATGTCATTGTGATATTTACTATTCTTCACAAGGTGGACACCATTAGTTGAAGGAGTAGCATAGAAATGCTACTGGAGACTGAGTATGGGCTCACCTAATCACTTCAGAACCCAGATCCCTTCCCAACTCTAAAGCAGGGTTCAGATCCATCCGGATCGTTCGGAAATACGGATAGGGGAAGCTAGTAAAAAGCAGTGGAGGGGATGCGGCCGAACACAAGCCAACAACTCGGCTTGTATTCACTTTCCGGATTGATGTGAATCCAGCTTAAGTGAAGTAGCTCCACGCTGCTCTGCCACGGGACATACCTCCCTGATTGCACCAGTCACCAAGCGGACAACGCCTCCCATGGAGCTTAGAGCAGTAGCTCTCGAAACTATTCATACCCACTATCCAGAAGAAGACTGGCTCCAGATCTACACAGATGGGTCTGCAGTTGGTGCAAGGCAAAATGGAGGAGCTGGTGTTTTCTCCGTAGTTGGAACAGTTGCTGCCCCTGTGGACCGTTTGGCAAGCAACTTCGGCAGTGAGGTTTGCATGGTGATTCTTACCCTTGAGATGATTGAAAAGCTGGAGTGCACCAGAGTTGTGATATTATGTGATTCTGTAGCCGCAATCATCAGTCTGACCACAAACAGCGAAACAGAGTCCCATGATGTCTTGAAGGGCAGAAAACTGTTGGAGCAGCTGCTTACGGAAGGAAAGATTGTCTTGCAGTGGATCCCATCACACATTGGCATATGGGGGAATGAGCAAGCTGATGCCCTAGCGAGAGAAGGCTCCCGCATGCCTATGCCTGACGCCCATAACACCCATCAAGCAGCAAAAAGTGCCATACGATCCTCCATTCAGGAGTGGTTGATTGATGCCCAACGACACAAAGCCGAGGGGAAGCAGTGGGCCTCTCTGGACATGAGAAGTCGAATCCCACCGCATCTCCCTTGCCATGAATCAGTTGCAGCCTTCAGATCTGTCACTGTCCATGACTATTTAAATGCTCACCTGCACAGGATCGGACTGAGAGATGGCCCTGGATACAGCCTCTGCAGTAGCGCTGCTCCGACAACAACAAGTCATTTATATGACTGTCCTTGACTCGAGGATACCTGACAGCAGTTCCACCCTGACAAAACCACGTGGACGAAAGTAGTGAAATTGTACTGGGCTGCAAGATGTCTCATGGCACAAGAGCCTAGACCATCAGCGTAGGATAAAAAAAAGTAGCACAGAAAGGGAACTTTGTTAGTTTACCACCCCTAACAATCAGCTGTTTTCACACCAATTTACTTGCCAACTTGACACCAGCCGCTACTCCTACTTTGTCATCTTCAAAATCCGTTTTGGGGTTTTTGATATCTGAATTTTAACACTTCTGTAATTGTACATTAATGAGTCAAACCAAACGAAAATTCTCGAAAGGATTGAGATAATAGCAAATTAGTGACATTTCAAACGTACCTTCTGCTTACGTTATTTATAAATTTAAAACTCCTGGGTACAAGAGAAAACACCGAGTTTGTAGAAGAATACGTACCTAGACTACTTACACAAAAATTTCAAGAGTTATAGCGTTAAATCGATTTTAAAGGTAACAAAACATTAACTAAATGTAGGTGCGTTCGAGAAAACAGTGGTTTTATAATGACAGATGAAAGGGAGCTTCAATCCCATTGGTCAAGAGGTGTGGGGAGAACATCCAATCATGTGGTTTCTGTGAAAGGAGATGCTACTCCATTTGTTGCAGAGGTGAAAGGGGGGGACGACCAATATTGCCAAAAAACAGATGAAGGTAGTACAACAAATCTAAGAAAAATGAAAAGACCAACCTTTTTAGAAATGAACCTTTTAATGGGGAAATGTATCAAGGAATATCCTCGTTAAAAACATTAACTAGCCCTATCGCTTTTAGTTATTTCAAATTTGTTTATAGGACACACAGAAATACCTCCTTTCTGAAAAAAATGAACGAATTCTACATGGTCATTTTTAAAAATCAAAACTGTAATTGCGACTGGATTCTAATAGATGGTTGGCAAATGCTGACTTTCCCCTGTTATCCCCAAAGTCTTGATGTTCTTTTACTTTCCTAAATTTTCAACCTGTCTGCCCGCGATATTCGAGACCGCAAGAACAGTCAAGTTTATAAACCCCACTTTTATCTTGTGAGTTAACTTTTCTATTTTACAGGGCCTAATGAAGCTATGAGATTATTTTTAGTTTTGAAACCTACTTATGGAATATAGCCGACTTTATCCGGATTTTTGCCATAATAATTGATACCCTTTTCCTATTCTTTTTCTCAAGAACCTGGTTTCTAATTGTATCAATGAGCTCTCCTCCATATCCATTACTCACCGCTATGCTTTTTTCGTTACAGTTTTCTCTTGAAGAATTGTGCTTGTTCATTGATATAGGTCATTCTATGATATTCTCCTGGATATCGCATCAAAACGCTGGAAATATTGCCGCTCAGCTGGACTTCAGGAGTATCGGACGGATCTATTTGAAGAAATATAACGTCGCAACGATGGCCCCTGGGTCTCGGACACAAAATCGTTGGACCTATCAAGATTTGTCCACAAAGATCACTTCTTGCCCACCCAAAGCTTCCCTATAAAAACCGACGTTGCTAAGGTGGTGTCTTGCGAAGCCGAATCTAGCAATTTTTCTGCATAAAGCTTCGCTTAAACAATGGCTGGTTCAAATCTCACCACGATTCATAAAACTATTTCAAAAATTCATTTACATAGAGCAAAGTTATTGAAGATTGAAATCGAGTGTGACAGTCACCAAAATTTTTTTTTTTTTAGATTTTTTAACACAATAAATCCACAATAATTATGTTAAGTAAAGGAAATTATTTCATTTAATGATATTCAGTTAAAAATAAATTGCAATTTGTTCAAACGGTGTCCTTGATGCGTCTAAATTTATACTAGATGTAGTGGGATTAACCGTAGGGAATGCTCTTTTAGATGGAATCCGTTAGATAGTTCGAAAAAAATTATTGGAAACAAATTAAGAACAGTACTGGGTTGTAAGATGTGAACACAACTGAATGAAGTAGGTAGGTAGTTAGCACAAAAACTGAGTACGAAACAAAAAATGTAAAAATGTTTAGAAATTAAAATGAGAAAATTTATTAATCTTAATTAACCTTCATACAAAGTAATCAAACAAGAATAATAGCAAATTGAGAAAAAAATTCAAGCAGTGTCCATTTCTTCAGTAGGCCTCACTTCTTCGGATTCCACTACAAGAGGGATGACCCTTGATGTAAGAGTTCCAGTGGTGCCCCTAGGGAACAAGTACTTTCCTTGTCTGAAAAATAAGAACGTATTAATAATAAAGGTCACTTATTCTGCGTTATGTACAAATTGTCATTCGATAGTTCACAGACAAATATACCAATTTGGAGGAGATTGAAGCTAAAAAGCTAAGTTGGTTAGCTCCGCAAGTTATCGATAATTTCGTGGTTTATAGCTTTATTGTAGTTCAAAAACAAATTGTGGGGGACCCATCCACAAGTTATTATGAACCATCATCTATTCAACTAGCCAATGACGTACTGCCACGCTGTTATCAGATTGGATTTTCCTATTTCACTAGATTAGTTATTCTTGTTGTTAACGTTGTTCTAATTCTCTAATAAAACTTCCTTCGTTTAAAACATCGTTTCGTACACGTAATATACCTCACAGCACAGTGATGCCCCAGACGTGATTGGCTAGTTGAACAGATGATGGTTCATAATAACTTGTGGGTAAAAGTCGAGAATAGGTAACACATCTCTTATCAGACCGTCGCCATATTGAAAAACCAGATGTCCCCTATCAATATAGGTCCACGCTTTCGATGTGTGTTCGAATGAGTTCTGTCTAGTTAGCTGGTCTGGATGCTTGCTTCACTCGCATGTCAAAAACAAAAAAATATCCTAAACCAATCCTTTTAGTAAAGTATAGATCATTTCGACAAGTAGATCAGAATGTGTTAAAACTGTGCACTACGCCACAAATATATCACTGGTATCGATAATATCGGTATCATATATATCGATGAAAGTACACATCGATAAATGTTACAATGAGCCTGATAAGAGGTACGTGTTACCTATTCTCTACTTCAGCCAACTAGTGGAAGGGTTCCCCACAAAATGAATAGTTGTTCCAGCATACTTCCTGTGAATGATTCGGATTGTAAACCACTAAGAAGAATGGGAGTAAGTGCAACTAACATGCTTGTGAACTAAATTTTCCTAACCTAAAAGGTAACTACAGACGTCAGCATGTATGAGGGAAGTCACACACAGTAGGGTAGTTCAACTTTAGGTCATCTCCAAAAAATATTTATAATATACTTGAATATTATTCAGTGTAAATGAGGTATATGTATGAGGGACTTTTATAAAGTAAGGTCACAAGGCGCTTGGAGAACAAAGAAAATTAGTTTTTACTAAATTGGCACCCCTGCAAATGAGTCATGACTGAGGTCAGTAGCTTAACTGATGACATTAGAATCGTATTTCAAATGAATGCCCCCCCCCCCATTTCCTTCCATTCCATCAATTCCAGTTCCATTTAATCAATGTCCAAGTGAAGATTGTAATATCCTGTGAAAAACTGAGAATGATGCAAAACTTGCAGAGAAGGACAAACGTTCACGCCGAAGAATAAAGGAGACCTCCAATAGTGAGTGAAGACTTTGTTCAAAAAATTGTCAGGTTGAGTTCAGGAAGACTACTGAAGAACTCCATGAAAAGAGTCAGATACACTGTTCTATATGAAACATTGGCTGAAGTAGGGAATAGGTAACACGTGCCTCTTATCAGGCTCATTTGAACATGTATCAATGTGTACTTTTTTCGATTTATATGATATCGATACCAGTTACCTATCCGTACAGGTAACACGTATCTTCGATTTATATATGAAAAGTGTGGACCTATATCGAGAGGGGACTCTAACTTTTCAATATTTCTACAGTCTAATAAGGCAAGGGTTACCTATTCTCGACTTTTACTGAAACATCAACAGATCGTTTGAATTTTCTGAAACTGTGCTCTTGAAGGGGCCAAAATTCTGACGATGGTTGACAGAAGGTGTTTCTCTTGCACGACAACGCTCAACCTCACACAGTCCAAAACTGTGGACTTCATGAATTCTTTCAGTTAGGATGTTTTGAACCACCGCACAGACCAGACCTGCCACCATCACATTTCTCCTTTTTCACTCTTCTACAGGAGCATCTCAGTAGAAAACAATTTTCACCTGATGACAAGGTGAGAGATGGCAAGAGAGTTGTTCAACAATGGCATTGAAAAGCTGATCTCATAGCTCACAAAGTGTACAGAACTGGATGGTGGTTACTCAACGTAATTCCCATAAATGCTTTCTAATTTCTCGATTTTCCTCGCTCGTTATGACCTTACTTTCTGAATGTCCCTCGAATAAGTCGTTTTATCCATCAAGGGCTTGACGAAATTCAAAGATTTGGAACCTGCTGCTCATGACTTGGCTTATGGATTTCTTAAATCTCTAGACTACCTTAGGATTAACATTCATGACTTTTGGAATGGATGTCAACAGACAAGGCCGATTTTTGCACATTTGAAGCCATAATTTCCAAGATTCTGGATTGGAATATAACATTTGGAAGTAGGATGCGACGCACACCAACTTTCTAGGCTGGAAAACCGAAGAGCTGTGATTTAAGAAATATTCTCTTTCGATTAATTTCAGTTTATTATTGTCAACCTGATCGTATAAACACTTTTTTATCCCCACCTCAATAACAACAATAACCACAAATACATTTAAAAGTCATGATAATTGCTCATTATCAGGAGTAGAGACTGGAGAACATCATTGATTATATTCTAATGAAACTTGGTACCTCATCATAGATTTTCAAATATCAGTTAATAAATTTTGAAATGATTTCAGCCAAGGCAAAACTTTCAGATTAGGAATGAACAGTAGTTGTGCTCAAGTGTTTAGGGTAATTTGTTTTAAATACGTGGCAATCTCCATTCGCTTTTCGTTTTGTCATGAGTGTAAACGAAAATGAAATTTCTAGCGCCTAATTGATTGAAGATTCAACTAAAAATGAGGAGGTGACATATTTAAAAAAATAAAAATGAGGAATTCCTTACTTTTGACCTTTGACGTTCACAATATCGTAGGGACGAAGGTAATCAATTTTGTCTTTTTTAATTACGCACAAATCCACTTGACTTCCGGAGCCCAAGTCGTTGAAAACACCTGCTACGACCGCATCTCTGACGAGCTGCTTACATTCATCTTCCTGAAAAAAGCAAATCACTCGTCATAGTGAATGACATTCGTGGATATTCCCATATGAAAGATGGAAACGTCCATCCGCAAAAATGTTGGGAGGATTGTAACCATAAAGACCTGTTTGATGTATGCAGACGATATCGTCATCACGGCTGAAACCACAGAGAATATCCTATGCAACATTACCATTCTTCAAGATGTCTATGATCGGTGGAAATTACAGGGAAACCTTTAGAAGTCCAAAATAATGGTGTTTCGGAGAGCAAGAAAATTGAAAATGAACGTAACTTGGACATATAGAGGGGAACCAGTGGAGGTGGACGATTCCTACAGGTATTGGGGAGTCTCATTGGCTTCAGGACAGTCTTTTGCCACTCACCTGCGGTACATAGCTGTGGCAGCCAAGTTGAGCATTGTGGTTAGCTGTGGTTCATTCTTCAAGCTGTCAAACGTCCTCATCAATATCAAATATGATTATGTGCAGAGAACAGCCTACCTGGGGGCCATTAGAATGCAGCAAATGGGAACAATAAGGCCCTTCCTACAAAAAGATAGTCACTTGGAAATACTGGAAAATTTAGATACAGATCCATTGACTATGTCCATCTCTGACGTAATGTTATAAAAGATGAACTTTGATCTACCTTTTAAAGTAATCATAAATGATCGTGAGTTTTGGAAAAGAGGCATGCCTCAATTTAAACCAGGCTCACTTGTGTGGTACACGGATGGGTCCGTGATGAACGGGACGGCTAGCCTGAGGATCAAAGGGCCCAATTTCAATCTGGCCAAGCCTCTGGGCTCGACTGCAACCATATATCAAGCGGAAACCCATGCTATAGAAATATGTGCACAGGAGATTGCCAGGAAACGACTCAAAGGTGCAACAATATTTATACTATCTGACAGCCAAGCAGCACTAAAGGCTATTTCTGCCTTCTCGGTAACTTCAAAGCTGACTTGGAGTTGCCTAACCTCCCTCAAGGCAGCGGCCCTCAACTCATGCTGCTATGGGTTCCGGGTCATGAGGGAATAGAGGGCAACGAGGAAGGTGATCGCCTTGCTAAAAAGGGGCCAATTGGACCTGAACCCCAACTAGGGGTTACCAAGAGTTATATAACTCAACAGGTTCAGAAATGGGAGGACAAAACACGCACAGAATACTGGCACAACACTCCTAAGCAGAGGCAAGCCAAGCAGTTTCTTCAAGGAAATGCGCAAAAGCCCTTCTATCATTCAGGCGCAAAGACCTTCGCAAACTTGTGGGTCTTCTTACTGGCCACTGCCCCCTAAGGTACCACCTAAACAAAATGGGTAAGGCCAGGACAGTAGAATGCCGGCTCTGCTGCAAAGAGGCGGAAACAGCAGAACACATCCTCTGTAATTGTCCTGCTGTTGCATCAACTAGATTCCGGCATTTCGGGAAGGGTGTCCTAACACCCTCTGATATTGCCTTGGAAACATCTGAAAACCTCCTACACTTTGTGAACGAAGAGGTTATTAAAAAGGTTACGAATTAAAATGGGGACAGCGCCACAATAGATCCTAGCGGTCTCAGTGACCAGGGGCTCCTCCCATCCCTTATCGAAAAAAAAAAAAAAAAAAAAAAAACAAATATATGAGGTGTTTCAAGAGGCAGCTCGTTCAATCCTGTGTTACAATGCACAGGTTTGGGGGTTTCAACGAGAAAGAGTTGTTGAGTAGGTCTTCAAGTATTTTGTAGAGAGTTTTCCATCTTCCTCAGAACACCCCGGATTATGTTGTTTACCTGGAGACTGCAGTGCTGCCTATTTTCCTCTTCACACTCAGCCTGCATGCTGAATACCTTCTTAAATTATTGGAGATGCCTGAAAATCGATATCCCAAGGTTGTGTCCCGAAAAATGATTAGCCGAGAATTATTTCGGTACAACGAACTGAAAAATATCTCTGATTGGCTTGGGTGTTCGCTGAATGGGTGCTTTGCGGATCCAACAGAGTGGAGAGCCCAACTGGGAAGGATTCGGGAGGGGTCGAGAGAAAGCTGGTTGGACACAACAAAAGAACCGCACTTGTCAAACTTATGGCTCTAGGCGAATACTGCATGTGTGTGCCGTATTCTAAATAGTGGATGCTCCTCAAGCTCAACGATTGAGTACACCCTAATTCCATCAATTTTACCTTCTTCTCTTTCAACCCTCAATTAACTCCTATCTCCTATTTCTTTAAAGAAAAAAGTATCTTCCAACAGAACCTTTAAATCATCGAGGATTTCAGGCAATTTAAACTTGAATGGAGCTCTTTGCTCAGTTGTATTGTGAACATATTGCTAGATGGATAATTTTGTAAAACGTTTCCTGAAGCAAAACTATGAAAATATACTAACATAGAATAATCGTTGTTAACACTTCATTTCCAAGGTTAGGTGGAGTAAGCAAATCTATTTGGTGATAATGAAGATACTTACTGAAATGTTAGAGCGCCATCTGGATTCCAAGACGGACATGGAAGCCAAGCTACCAGATCCCATGGTGACGTACGGCAGTTTATCGGTAGACCCATGAGGATGGATGCAATACAGATGCGGACCAGTGAAATCGTATCCACCGAGTACGAGAGCAGCACCGATGTTACCCTGAAAATGATGGTAGAATAATTCTTTAAAGCCAAAAAATATATACGACTCCTTCCTGACTAATCAAAGAAGGGCCCCAACCCATATCTTACCACAAAAACATCATTAAAGTTACATTTCTTTGGAGTCAAGTTACAAATACCTACCTGGTACCTGAAGAGGAGTTGCTTCAACATTCGACTGGCTGTCACGACTGGAACTGTCCGCTTGGTCATCATACGGTGTAGCTCAAGCTGTGATGAGATCATGGCTGTAACCATCACAGTATCAGCAGCAGTTCCCGCACCGCAGCAGCTGCAAATAGTTTATTTTAGAAGACGTTTTCAGCACTAAATGTTTACTTTCACAAAGCTCACCAGTAGATTAGAATAGGAGATGTCTTAAAAAGTTCATGAAAAGATAGTAAGTGTACTATTCTCAGAAAGATCTCAAATCGTATTTTGCTTTTATTATACGACGTACAAGAGTTCAAAGCAAAATCGTTACGATCTAAACCGAGCGCAGATACATAGAATGGGAGTTTTGTTGAAATTGACTTCTCAGGATTTGACGGTGTCAATACATAAAAACTGAAAAATGTTGGGAAAGTGGTCAGACGACCATAGTGACGATTGCAGCAACAACAGCTTCTGGTTGTGGACAACATTTCAGTAGGAATATATCAGGTATTTTACCGTATTAGCTCTCCCCGGAATCTATATGATCATCACAAGATTTATTTGCATAGGATTTTAACCACAGTAGAGTGTGAGTACCCACAAAAGTCAATAACTCTAGTAAGTAATTGTACCATTTTCTTGCTAAGGGCAACATTTTGTCAGGTAAGAACGAAATCCAGCTATTTCTTCATGTACGGATTGACTTGAGGAGGGGCAACTAAGGAGGAGGATGAAATGAACGAAAAAATTTGTTTATTAAGTAACTACGGGAGGGGGGAAGGAAATGCATATTAATAAATACATGCACACAGCTGTAGACTGTAAGTCTGTCTGCCGGGGGCATACATTGAGCGACTTCTTTTTTTGTGTGTCAAACTAACGAGGCTCATAGGGGAGTCATATGGTGTGCAATTAAGCATCATAAAAGAGCCCCTAAACCTCAACATCCACAGAGGGCACTGTTGTCGCTCCCTGAAAAAGTCTACAGGTTTCCCCCGGTAGTCAAGCTGCCTGTAGATCTGAGAGTTTGACTGCTGTGCTCTCATTACAGCCTCATTATACCGTGCATCATGAACATTCGAGATCAAACCACCCAGTTGAGTTTGCCAGGAATCCACATCATTCGGGTTGATGCTCAACTAGGAACCAGCATTCCCAGCTAGACCATGCAAAGCAGTATTCCAGCATGCACGTTCTCCTCCGTCACCAACTGCGGACATTGGAACCCTGGCAACTCCAAGGGTCTTTTGATATAGTTGAAGTGCAAAGCCATGGTACAAAAAAACAGCCGCTCGAGACCCGTCTCCAAAGACATGAAGTTACTGTAGGTGTTTTCGGCAGCCCGAAGTTCACTTTGGCAATGAACAGCTGAACCTGATCAACCTGGAGGAGGATGGAACTATGGATCACTGCTGGATAAAATGAAATAATTAATAAATAGCAAATAAAAGTTATTAAACAACCATTGAGCGTTGAGGCTTCATCTTCAACTATATTGGCTTCTCTGAGGTTATCAGCTACCCTACAAACGAAAGATCAGAATTCGTTTTCAATTTCGCTTAAATCTGCACAATTCCTCGCCCTCTTGAATGGGGATAACGTCGTAAATAAGCGTGAAACCTATTTAGATGGTCGTCAGTGTACTCAGTTACAAATGAAAACGACAAATGTGATTTTCTTAAAATAGATACCAAACGGTAATATCATATCTAATAAATTATTTCACAGGCCTAACAGCTGTAGAACGAGGGAACACTCACAAGTAGCTATTGTGTGGAGTGATTTTTGACTTGAACTAAAGCAAGGAGAAAATGGTTGATACCATCAAGTTAGGTGTGAATGTGCTGCGTACAGTACCAGACAGAAGGTCACACAACAAATACCATTTACTCAATGAATATTTTGAAGAACGCTCATAGAATACTCCGTTTTCTGTATGAAGATCAAGAATAGATATCTCATACAGACTAAGTCACTCGCAACGAAGTTGTGGAAACCCATTTCAAATAAAACGGAGTAAGATGGAACGTTGTCTATATTTCCACAAAAGTAAAGAGTAACACTGTAAAAGTTAAATCGATTTCGACGGTTAGAAAGTACATCACAGAAAGCATATCTTATATAGGATCAAGTGAGAGGAGATTGAATCCTATTGGCTCAAAGAAGTGAAAGGGGCGGGGAGGACCAACCAATGCCACTCAAGGCTTACAAAGTGAAAGGGCCACAAATAGTATCATTATGGAGAGGAACCCAAGAACTTATTGCAAGAAAGAACCCAATAATGGTGAAATATTTTGAGGAATGACATCATTTGAACATTTTCTTGACCTTTCTGTGATGTACTTTCAGTTCAAATTCGTTACTGATTATGACCTAACCGTGGAAATCGATTTAACAGTGTAACTCTTTACTTTTGTGGAAATATAGACAACGTTCCATCTTACTCCGTTTTATTTGAATAGATATCTCGATTCTGCTCGATTCAATTGGGCAATGCTAACAATAAATCTTGGCCCTTTGAATACTCAACAATAAGGTTAATTCCATTAACTCAAAAGGTAAACTGTGCACTTACTACATATTCCTAGCCAAATAGTGGATCTTTTCGCAATTCTTATCAGCGACAATAGGGCCTGAAGTTGCCCTGGTATCAGCTCCGAGGACGATTCCATCAGCGAAAACCGCACCGACAATGGTAGTACCGGTCTTTTGAGCGATGGGAGCTTTGAAACCTTTATCTAAAAGTAGAGCATTCCTGTAAAATAAGAAAAAGTCGTTATATACCTTCATTATAGAACTGGATAGGTTACGTGATCTCAGAATCATAACACATGGAATAAACAGTATAAAGTTTATTCAAATAGACATATTTCCAAACACTTCCCAACCCCTCTTATTCCTTAAATGATGTTGGAGGATGAATGGTAAATTCAGCTTTTTTTCCAGTGATATGAATGATGAAGAACAAAAGAAGGTCAACAGTTCCTATAACCCGAACTAAAAGTCAAAACCTTTACGTTGAACATGGCACTATCGGCCAAGATTCTTTACCGAAAAGTACAATGATTACTTGACGGATACGATAATTTTTGCCCTTGCCGGATTTCGCAACGAAGAATTTCTTCCCCTACAGTTCATACACGGGGTTGAACCAACGAATGGTGTACGCATCTTTTGGGATGTATTTACAGTTTGACAAGAACAAAAACTGTAACTGAACCCCACGTTTTTCGACGAACAGTAAACCTGACATTCCAATATATGGGCAGAACTCAAGTACAAAGAGTCCTCAATGAGTTCAATACCTCGTTCCAGCAACTGAGATTGAGGAGATTATACTATTTGTATTGAAGGGCCACTGGAATGACTGACAGGAGATGGAGCTCAGACACTTGTGTGATTATCTTCATGTTTACAAGCACAAGTACTTCTATTTCAGGGGCAACTGGTATGCGACCTAGTGATTGGAGCAGTAACTTTAATTTTACATGTAAGCTCTACTTACACTGGGCAAGCAATCTGTTCCAGCAACTGAGATTGAGGAGTTCATTATACTATTTGTATTGAAGGGCCACTGGAATGACTGACAGGAGATGGAGCTCAGACTGTTGCCTGATTATCTTTGTGTTCACAAGCACAAGTGTTTCTAAACCAGGGGCAATTGGTATGCGACCTAGTGATTGGAGCAGTAACTTTAATTTTACATTTAAGCTCTACTTACACTGGGCAAGCAATCTGTTCCAGCAACTGAGATTGAGGAGCTCATTCCATTATTTGTATTGAAGGGCCACTGGAATGACTGACAGGAGATGGAGCTCAGACTGTTGCCTGATTAGCTTTGTGTTCACAAGCACAAGTGCTTCTATTTCATTTGCAACTGATATGCGGTCCAGTGATTGGAGCGGTAGACTTTAACCCATTCACCACGAACCACGCGTTTTTCCCGACTGCTTCTGCATTCGCCTGCGATCTTCTGAAACTTTTACAAACTATTTTCCGGTTCCTCAGGGATGTACTGGAGTGCGCTCGAGACGTTTCAATAACCTTCCCTAACCCCCTCAACGCTCACCCATCTTCATGAATCCCTCTTCCGTCGCCAACTTCCCTTGTAAGGTGTTACCAGAGTAATTTTCCACACGTCGTTTTCCTTTGCTTTGTTGAATTTGATTTGATCAGACAAATTAAGAAAACCATAAACTATTAATGGACGCGAGTTTATGAGAACATAATAATGGATGGGGGGGGGGGGAAGAAACGTACAACCCCTTCAAACTCAATACATTCCTCTCCATAACATATTCCTCAAAAATATGCAAAAAGAATTACGTCAAAAAGTGGGTGAATAATAGAGAAATAAAGAGAAGGGCGGGCGTCACCGCTACCAGGGGGGTTTTACGTTTTTAGGGCTTTGTGCTCAGGTATTGGGCAGGTTGTCAGGGCTCTGCGGCGAATGGGTTAATTTTACATTTAAGCTCTACTTACACTGGGCAAGCAATCTGTTCCAGATTGCAATCTGGGCAACTGGTATGCAGCGCAGTATTCAGAGCGCTAAACTTACACTGATCAAGCAGTGCGTTCGTTGTTCGTTAGTTTCCACAAACATGGACACAAAGAGGTAGTTTAAATAGACCAAACTGTGCCTAGGCCATGGAGCCTCATATTGTGTGACCATAGGTGAGCCAGTGGCTAGACGACCGATCTACCATCAGTCTTGAACCAGTTAATCCCTCACCGAATCACCTTAATTCGTACAATATGATTCGGTCTGGCGGAGTTAGGCCCATTTCCACGGAATACAGAGGTTTGTGGCAGGCAAACATCTGAATTGCTGATATTGTGCACGCAGCGGGCATCGTATGGCGTTGGGGGCTCCTTAAAACCAGTACTTAAGTCATCATGCAGGGGGGTATAGTTCAGCCATCACGCATAAAATGTCGTCGAAGATATCTTCCTCCTGTCGCATTTTCCTCCACATAAATTCTGCAAAATACGAGTCAAGGTGTTGGTGTGCTGTCCCCCACTGCTGCTTGTTACGCCATTTTGCTGAACCCCAGAGCCTTTCTATATTTTGGGTGTGCCCGCCAGTGGATGGGTCAACGAAATTGTAAGTATGGTGACAGTGAGGTAGGAGTATCCTGATGCTTCTGGATTTTCCGTTGAGTAGCCCCGCTAGCAGTCTGAGTATATGGTTATACCTGGAGGGATCCTTCTTTTTATAACTTCAACTAACGTCACGGCTTTTCTATCAGGCACACGCTCCATGAAACACTACAGACACCTCCGAAAACCCACTGCTGCGGAAGGACACGGCCCGCATTATTTTTTCTTTTGGAGAATAAGCGTTTCGTCTATTTCTACGATTTTACCAGGACCTCCTATTTGCGTCTCAGGCTGCCGTTCCAGATCATTCAGAAACAATTCACGCATATAATTGTTCCAGTCAACAGTGGTATTATCGTCAATGTGCAGCCTCACTCCCACCGGCCGGTAAACTCTAAATGTCCATAGCGATGCGAACAGAAGTCACGCTAATACTGAAGAGCTCTACCGAACAGGAAAACAAGATTGACAACAACACCAGATAACACAGGTCACGCCACTAGAACTGCGACCACAACACGAGATCGTGCAGGAAGTTGCGTACGTCTAAGGGATATGGGGGGTCTGGGCAGTGAGCGGCGATCGGCCTTGCGTACGTCTAAGGGACAAGTACCGTTTACTCACCATGCGTATACATTTTTACGCAAAAGTGATGAAAAGCCTACTATTGGGGATAACATCATTTCAATACTATACATCTCTAGTGTCTATCAAATAAGGAATCGTACCTACTGGTTCTTAGTTCTCTCTTTTTCAATATACCCTCACATTACCTTTTGAAAATCTGCATACCACTGGAAGAATCGCTTTCCGAACGCACAAAAATATTCTTTGCCCAAAATACACCCGAGTTGAGACCAACAAAGCAAAGAACCGTTTTTACCATGGCTATTAGAAGATCAAACTGACAGCGATTTCTGGAAGACTAGTTCATGACATTCTAACGAGCCTCGAGTTAAGATTTCAATTCAATCTAAATAACAAAATATAGTTAACGAATCCAGCCAACACTCCATATTTGAACCAATAGGCAAAACAAATTCATAAAATAGTAACTCGATGCCTGCCCCAATGCAATTGTTACTGATCTGTGTGACATTCCATTAGGTATAACTGCCTCGTAATGCCATATCCGATCAGAAATCCATTTGTAATGAATCCAATACAAGTAATACAGTTACAGTATAACTAATGTGGTTAAGCCTTAAGGTGATACATTCGACTTAAACTTGCTCATCGGATAGATGAAATCTATGTTAAAGTTTCGTAGCAAGTTGGCCGCGAATAGAACCTTTCAACGTGTAAAGACATCATTACCTTTTGCAATTTTCGAAATTGAAGCCGGGTTGCCTTCTTTCAATCGCGTAGACTCCAGCCATTTTACCTAATCACTAATATTTCACAATTACTTCTTGAAACGACTTTCGAAAGAAAAGAAATGACTGCAAGTTGTTACAGAAGGAAACCTGGGAATGATTCTCAAAAAAGGACCATCAACAAAGCCGCATCATGTTCAGGAGGTTATTCCATACAAAAGTTTTACACATGGATCTTAGAGATCCATCTTGTTTGGTCCATGCATGGATGCTAGAATGTTTTAGGATCCACGCCGTAATTATGGTGAAACCTTATTTTTGTTATACTGTTAGCGTAATGGACAACTTATTTAAATAATGTTTTAAGAAGATTTAATTTTTACAAAAGAACTTCACCAGGATTTATATCACCCAGAAAATAGATGTTGGGGAATTATGAACAAATAAAAAACTGCGTACTTTGGTACAAAAATAAAACACAAAAAACAAACTTGTAGATCAATGGGAGGATCCTCATTCATAAGGCCTTGAGAAATCTCAAAATGGCGTCTTGTCATGTAGTTGGTTCCTTCTCATTCACTTTATTTTTGTATTGATTTCTAGATTCATATTTACTATGATTTTGTCGATGATTGTCGATAGTTTCGTGTGAATATCGCGCTGTACGTCCTACGAAGGGTTATAGTGTGAAAATGTTCGAGAATAGTGTTAAATTTTCGACGGAGTGAAAGGGGCCCCCTGTGAAGATCCACCTGTTCTCTTTTTTGGTAGTGTCAATGTGTATTTCTGTATGTGATCACCTTCAGTAGTCTCGATCTCTTGTTAAAATGTAGAGAGGGCGAGTGGTGGAGGTTTGTTTTGAAATATAATGGGACAGAAGATCAGTGACTTGAAAGGTGTCCTAGGTATCATGGAAGATCGGGGCGTCAACGAAATCCGGATCTCGGTCGAGAGTCTTGGGTTGTGTCTGGACCGAGAGGACGACAACGGGAACGAATTGCGGACCGTAACGACAGGAGGCAGAGAGTGCCCGCCTTCAGGAGCTGCCGCCAGCAGAGCGAGAGAAGAAAATGGCAATGACACAGTCGAACCATCCACTTCCTCAGGGGCCTCCAGCAAAAAAAGGTAATTATTCTAGTATATTTTCTAAGTCTTATTATTTTGTTCGCTGCTTCCAAGGAGCAAGTAGTTGATATGATAGAACCTTTTGAAAGCCAGGCTGTATTACCCGAAATACAACGTTACTTGTATACGTATTTCCAGGGATATATTAGTAGCATGGGAACTAGTGGCAGCTTCTGCCCTAACCTGGGGGCCTTACCGAGACGGTAAGGGACAACCGCGAAGGGAATTTGAGACAAAAATGTGCTTTTCTTAAGCACATTCAATTTTCAACTACACTCAGTAAAAAATGTCGCTGTACACACACTTTGCTTGTCACGAATATTGCAGCTGCTTCTCACAAACCTTCAAAAAACCGGATACTAATTGTATGAATGTATTCACAGACATCTTAAATAATGAATTTCAAGTCAACCAACTTTTCAACTGAACATACCAGATTGACAACAGGCGTTAACGAATTCATTTTTATCAGGGCAAAAAGTGTTCGTACACTCCAAAGAACAGCAAAAATCGAGCAAAAAAAAAAAAAAAAAAATGGATTAATAGCTCGTGGGCCCTTCTCTCTGCTTGAGAACCTCCAACAAACGGAACTTCATCGAATCGACAAGCTTTTCAACCAAGCTGGAAGGTATCTGAGGGCGCTAGTTCAGAAGCACTTACTGTACAATAACAACTACAATACACTACAGATAAAGTAATAGATCATCATCATTCAAATCGTTGAAGAATTTCCAGCTCGTTAGCGTCTATAACATTTGTCACAGGCACACACACAGAGACATACAGCTATAGTTTTTTTCTTTTTTTTTGATTTCCTTGGTCTAACATTGGTCTAGAATGCATTTGTATTCACCTATTTTTTTTCTATTTTCATTTATTTAGTTATTTTTTTAAATGTTTGGGTGGTGTCCCACCTCCCCGGAATCAATTCTGATAGTCGTCCCTGTACAGGGAGACCTCCATGATCGTCTTCGGAAAAATGCTGATACCGCAATTTTCATGATTCTAGACCTCTGATAGTTGTTTTCGCGGGTGGGAAGAGTCTTGATTGAACCTGTACCGATTCAGATGAACTCCAGTTTGCTCATGGAGACATCGTTTCTTATATTCTTGTGTAAACATCCGAATTAGCTTCCCCGGATAAATTACAAAAATGACACATTTTTGGGGTGTACGGAGACACTTTTTACTGAGTGTACATATGTAAAGGATATCAATTTTGTCCGCTTTCTCGGTTTCAAATCGTGAAACAAACGGCTCAATCCTACCTTTAAAAGAAGTTCACTAGCAGGCATGTAAATACCTTGAAAAAAATTGAAATCATTGTCGAAATACAAAAACTTTTGCTTTGAAATTCATATCTACGCAGCAAGAACCATCGTGGAGGTGAAAGCCCAATTACATCTTTAACCCAAGCTTCACTCCTATTGCTGTGAAGAAGACAAAGGAAGCAGAAAATTGTGTTACTTACCTCACATCCGCAGAGCCAATCTACCTTTTCGTAGTAATGAGGGCTGAAGTTGTGAATCATGACAATCCTGTCGATAGTGGCATTGGGCACCCTGCATCGCGAATAATCACTCTTTGCTCCACTGATAATTTCGCGAACTCAGGTTTTACAGCACTTACAGGCAATCAGGTCAGTCACAAGGGTTGGCGACAATCAATTGATAATAGGATAACAGTGTGTTTTGGTGATTCTAGCGCACTCTAGCATTCTTGTCGGGGGAACGGACAGCTATGTGTGCTTTCAGAAATTTTGTGCATTCTCATTGGTTCATTTTTTGGAGCTGGATCGAATTAAACATTGTGGAACGCTGTTTTACGTTCAAGCTGTGTCCATTGCGCTCAGAGCTGTAGTGATGCTCCCAGACAGCAAACCCCTAACCCGCCCCACCAAACTCACTACTCCACCATCCTTTCACCCAGCTTGATGCTCTGTTTGGCTGTGAATTTGAAACTCTTCTGCTCTTCAATGAGGATTGATGGGGAAAAGTTGGAAAACAGTATGGTAATATTACACTTTTAATATCATTTTTATCAGGTATCTTTTCCATTTTGGCCTGTGGAAGCGTGCTGGGCCCATAACCAGGAGGTCCGTGGATCAAAACCACTCTCTGCTACCATGTAATACTCGATACGAATTGTTATACTAATTCTATCTTTTTTTGGTTATGATTTCTTGATTTTTATTCCTTATTTTTCTCTATTAATCACTATGATTATTATATATACAGATATATAAGGTTCAAGAAATAATAGGTACACAAGATTTCGATAGTAGTTTAAATTTGTATCCAATAATTGTACTTATTTGCTCCAAGGATAACTACGGGGGTCCTATTAACCACTAGGTGGAAACCATTCAAGTATTCCTTTAATATCATTAATTTTTTTAATAAATAGCTCTGCAGGGGTATTAGGTAAGGAGCTTGGTTTATAGGATTGGTATGGGATATTAATATAAATTTGATTTGAATATAATGATAATTGTGAAAAGGATTGCCTTGTCGGATAAGCGCTTGGCAGAAATTGGTAAAGGAAGAGGCTTGCGGTAAGTACTAGGGCGGTTCGTTATCTCTCCCCCACCCTGTCACTCCTCGCTACCTCCCTCCTCTCCTCTCGCGATTTGTTTGGCTGATAACCAACAGGTGGTGTAGGCTATCACAGGGTGCAGATGAGCCTGTGCTCTTTCCAGCAGCCACCCCTGATGGGGACACAAGTCGTGCGTCGTAATTAGAGTTAATTGTCTAATGGAGTATATCACCATATTCTTCTCTCTATCAATTTAAAATATAGTCGATCGGGTAGATAGGTTTGGATCGGGTTCCTCAGGTTCTCCGGGGTTGTTCATCTTCTACAGTTGAGCCAGGCAGCTCAGGTAAAAGTGACTCTTGTTGTTGGCCCGAAGGTGCTACGCTTGAGAACGCAAGTGAGTCATAAACATTGGCTGGGGGAGAGTTTCCATGATCCAGGTGAGCTAGGTCATCTCCCTAAGGAGCTAGGTGCCTCAATGACACATTTTCTTCACGCCCATCAGAGGCGCTGAACTGAGGCGTATTCAGGGTTGGCTTCGATGAGGTGGACTTGGCATGTGCTCATCTTCTCGCACATGCTTCCTCAAGAGGATTTCCCCCCTGGCTCTGTTAGCCATGATGAAAGTGATGTGCTGTTCGAATATCAGCGATGAGAGGATGATATGTGTGTAAATAGTCCTTCAACATGAAGTTGGCTCCTCAATCTGAATAAATATAAACTGGTGGCCCGAACGTATTGAAGAGCTCATGTATATGCTTCATAATCGTTGATGTGGACGTATCCACTCATGGAAAGGAAAACGGGATAGTGAGCAGGTATCTCGACGGCAATACTGACCAGTGACATAAATGTGACAGAAATTTTGAAATTACCCATTTATGACAACTTGTGACCAGTTCGCCACATGTCACAGGTGCACTACGCATTAAATTTCGGTTGTGACAAAACTAAACCTTTTAAAATTATCTACTTGGAGCAATGTAAGCGAAACATTTTCGATTAGGTAAGTGGGCATCACTTTCAACAAGGAAATAAGCAAAATTTTGGATGTTCATTATGATAAGTACTCGTTACTCGAGGTTACTCACATCTGAAACAAGAAATAGATTGGTGGGATACCCACAATAAAAATTGTTTGCTTGCAGAGCAACTCAGCACCCATTCCCACCCTCAAGAATGCGATCGATTCAACGATTGAATACATTCTAAAACGTGTGAAAATTTTATAAAACGCTGCAAATTCTTTCACTGGGGTTTATTATTCAATTGGCTTGCGTTCATTATTTGAATTTCTACTAAGCTTTGGAGTGTGCGTGTTTCCCAGGGTAGAGCGATTATTGAATTTCAGGAGGCACACAAATATGATCAACTGATCAATCAAAATAGGTATTTTCGTGAGTGCTCTACGCATATCTCCTGAAATTCAATAATCGCTCTATCCTGCGAAACACGCACACTCCAAAGCTTAGTAGAAATTCAAATCATGAACGCAAGCCAATTGAATAATAAACCATAGTGAAGAATTTGCAGCGTTTTTATTGAACCTCAATACCCCCCCACAATAAAAACATCTATAATTTATCAAGTCCTTTAGCACTCGTATTGCCTTAAAACTTCCCCAAATCCAAATTTAAACGATGTAGCCAAAGGTAGACTGATGTAGAGGAGGCACACAAATATCATCAACTGATCAATCCAAATAGGTGTTTTGGTTGAGAACCGATTTACGTGGTCTATGCATATCTCCTGAAATTCAATAATCACTCTATCACCTGTAAAACACGCACACTCCAAAGCTTAGTAGAAATTCAAATCATGAACGCAACTCGATGAATAAAATTGAATAATAAACCCCAGTGAAAGAATACTTATTTACCCCAGTAATAATATTGAATCATATTTACCTATATATTATCAGAATGCTTCAACCCGAGTATCGGCTATAAACTACAAGTATCAACATCGGCTATCACTCCAGTATCCACATTCACTACAACTCGACGCTATCGGCGTCACTAGGTTACAAACAAACAATAATAAACCAAAAAACGCAAATCTTGCCACCATAAATCGGACCATACATCGGGAATGGTTCGACCTACGGACGTGGGGATGGTCGCATTCGATTCCTCATGGTATGTTCTTAGGCAATGTTCAAATAGGTAAATATTTAGGGCGATTCGACTTGTTTTGAGGTTTTTAGAGATTTTACAAAACTTTGACAGCCCTTAAAGGGCACTTTAAATTGAGTGAGAGAGCTGGCTCAAGAATTGGGGCGTCGACGGACCAAGATGGATTTTTCCTGAAAATTTCAGATCTTTTGCTCCAGCTGTTTGGGAGAAATCGTGCGTACGGCGGACGGACGGAAAAATTTTTATTGCAGATTCGGATTCTACACCCTTTGAAACGTAAACCATGAAATTTTATTATATATTAATTTGACAAAATAAAAAAAATTAAAAAAATTAATTTGACACGAGCCACACATTCGTGTATCCCGTTACGTGAGTTCGTATGCTAATTTATTTTGTCTTGGTACGGTTTTCAACAATACTCGTAAACCACAAATCGAACGAGCAAATTTAAAAGTCGTAACTCGTCAACGTGTGAGTTTAATTGATATTAAAAAACGAAAGATCATATTTAGCTCGGGCGTTTTTCGACGCGAATGGAGCACATTAAAGGATAAGACGAAAAGATTAAGATTTCCGGGAAGACAAGACGAAACATGCGCCAGCCCCGCCGGAAATCGAGCTCCACATCCCAGCAATTTAAGAAGATAAATCAGATACCGAGCTCTGAGTCAACGCGAGGTTATCGGTGCAGACAAGTAGGTGGAGAACTCCCAACTCCTACGCCAATAGAATTACAAACTACGTTTTGTTCAGTTGACCTCTACCAACTTGATCTTCGGTTGCCTTTGATCTTGGGGTTTTCCATTTTCACACCGTCACTAGTATGGGAAACTATCCATAGTTCTGAACTATCGGAACTGTCGATAGTTTTTGAAACTATCGGTAGTATCATCGGCAACCTTTGGAAAATATTGTTTTACCTAATCTTGAAAAGAAAACCCGATGCTTTCCTCACTAAGTTATGGAAGTTTATCGAAGAGGAAATAATAAAAATACCTATATCAGTTGAAACAAAGACGTATATTGAATTGAACAACATTTTGCAACTCAAAATTCAGGTAGTCTCAAAATATTCTTATTTTTCAAACCCTCAAGTAATAGCTTTGAGAAGAAACTGTTTATTGCATTAAATTTTACAACTTTCAGTATATTTTTCGATACCACAGCTTGCAAATCACTTGGGAAAAACGCTGCAAATTATTTCACTGGGGTTTATTATTCAATTGGCTTGCGTTCATGATTTGAATTTCTACTAAGCTTTGGAGTGTTTGTGTTTCACAAGTGATAAAGCGATTATTGAATTTCAGGAGATATGCATAGAGCACGTAAATCTGTTCTCAACCAAAATACCTATTTGGATTGTTCAGTTGATCATATTTGTGTGCCTCCTGAAATTCAATAATCGCTCAATCACCTGTGAAACACGCACACTCCAAAGCTTAGTATAAATTCAAATCATGAACGCAAGCCAATTGAATAATAAACCCCAGTGAAAGAATTTGCAGCGTTTTTTGTAGGTTGTCAATCAATGGGGACAGCTATCTCAACATGCTGCAAACATTGCTATTCCCCTCCATTTGAAGAACAGGGCAACTTTGAAAACTCGATATTCCAACAAGATGGGGCACCACCTCATTGGTCTCTTCAAGTACCAATGGATAGGTCGAAGTTGTGATGGATATGGTTAGTTGGCCCCTTCCCGATTTTAGAATCTGTCGCCTTGGGAGATGAATCGGACGCCTGCAAGCGTCTAGATCATCCTCTGAGCGTGGCGGAGCATAATAATGCATCCACCTCCTTGGAAGGGGCAACTATACCATTCCATCACCCTCACATGGTAGCAGAGCGTGATTACGATCATTGGCCCTTTTAAAATAGAATATCCTGATTGTCCTGCTGTCCCTATTCACTCGCAATTCCCCCCCACCCCCTCTTTGGCGGTATGCCTTGGAATCAATATTCCATTCATGCTCCCTCTCCTCAACCCCGGTTTTTCTCTGAGCCCAGGGAGTGTGATGGATATGGTTAGTTGGCCCCTTCCCGATTTTAGAATCTGTCGCCTTGGGAGATGAATCGGACGCCTGCAAGCGTCTTGATTATCCTCTGAGCGTGGCGGAGCATAATAATGCATCCACCTCCTTGGAAGGGGCAACTATACCATTCCATCACCCTCACATGGTAGCAGAGCGTGATTACAATCATTGGCCCTTTTAAAATAGAATATCCTGATTGTCCTGCTGTCCCTATTCACTCGCAATTCCCCCCCCCCACCCCCTCTTTGGCGGTATGCCTTTTAATATGATCAATTTGGTCATTCCCCTGCCCAACTCTATTTCGATTGATCTGGGAATGAGAATCAATATTCCATACATGCCCCCTCCCCCGGCTTTTCTCAGAGCCCAGGGAGTGTGATGGGTATGGTTAGTTGGCCCCTTCCCGATTTTAGAATCTGTCGCCTTGGGAAATGAATCGGACGCCTGCAAGCGTCTAGATCATCCTCTGAGCGTGGCGGAGCATAATAATGCATCCACCTCCTTGGAAGGGGCAACTATACCATTCCATCACCCTCACAAAGTTCTGCGGAAGAGTTGGTTCTTCACCCATGGCCTCCTCCTTCTCCTGATATGACGCCTTGCGATTTCTTCTTATGGGGATACGTAAAAAACACGATTTTTGTACCTCCTCTAGCCAAGAATTTGGTTGACCTCAAAGCCCTCATAGTAGCCGCAGTGGAGAGTGTGACCCTCGACATATTATCAAGAGTGTGGGATGAACTGAGTGATCGTGTTGATGTGTATAACGCTTCCTCCGGTGGTGGACATCAAAAATCTATGAATACTGTCACGGAGGGGTCTTCTAGGAGGGGTATTGTGCAGGCGTCAGCACTAGACCAGCTCCGAGGAAGCTCCCCAGTGCGCTTTCCCACGCCAGTCGTTAGCTAGCTCTTCTATCCGCCGTACGAGCTACTGCCGTGAACCATATTATTAAGTGTTACAATTAGTGCCTTCCCCATATTGTTCTAGATATATCAGTGTATAATTATGCCCTTCTCTTTACATTGCCGCTGAATAATACATAAGTGCGAACCCAATTTTCAACTCATTTCATTTCATTTATTAATCCCTTCACCACCAAACGTAACAATACCAAAAAAACTGTGGAACTTAACTTTTCATTTACAGTTTTTTTTTCATTTTTCCAAGTATACCTACTTCCTTGAATAAAGAATTTTAAAGTTTCGATACTCTTTTGGAGACACCCTGTACGTCTCACTAGGGTACTTCGTATTTCTGCGTTTACACTGTCAACGTTACCGCTGTTTCCTGTAGCGTGGAAGAAGATAGCTACAATCGGGTTTCAGATTTTAATTCTGCACACAGAAAATTCTAGTACCCATACCTAACACCTAATACTCATTTTCTCGGAACCAAACACCAAATTTTTTCCGTTTCAGTGTCATATATTGTAGAGGTACTTACATCAAACAAGAACGGCAGGAATCCGTCCCGACTTCCACAAAGAGAATAACTAACCGACAGAGCCCGACAAAGTAGACAAATTTCCATACTTGATTGCCTTACTGACTTTGACTGATGAAAAAAAGTATGTAAATATCCATGTTATTATCGTGGTGTGAAAGCAGTCAAGACATAGTAAATTAACCCAAGCTCCCGTGCAAACTCACCAAATATCAGTATGAACCCACCATTTTTACTAATATATATGATAAAGTTGGCGTCTGCCTCGGTAATTGTATCACTGACAGAACTGACTTGACTAATTTTCAGTTTTGGACGTTAATAACGGATCGGGGCCAATTTCGTGCACGACAGAATAATCTTTCAAACGTCTTAAATTTTCGTAATGGTCCAATTCGATTTGAGGTGATTTCTTGTTAATCGGCTTTCGATGCTCAAATTCGAAGTTGTTACGCTATAATTACAACGTGCGTAAACCTTCGTGTCATCGGAGTAAACTCTGATATGCCGTGGACTCCGTGGAGGAGTCCCTTATTTTAGCGACTTGGGATGATGAAACTTGATACTCAGCACATTTAGGTCGAACCGTCAAAAGTTCTTCTATGCACATCACTAATCTACGGATAATAATTGACCGGACTGTTTAGTGCATAATCTAAACAACACCTACTGAAAGAAAAGAAATATAATGAATATACCAACGTTAGAGTGGGTCATTTTAGGGCCCAAAAACTGAATTTTGTTGGAACTCAAATTTCAACCCCTATGGGGGTTGATTGAGGATAGTGCCTACAATAATTCGATTGTCTCAGAAGAAAAACATAGAACGCCTACACTCGAGGCGTGAGAACTCAAATTCAACCCCTAGGAGTCTCGGGGTGATTGAGGGGTAAGGGGTGCCTTAGGCTTCTCAGGGACCCCAAAACATAGAATAAACATAGAGTTGATTGAGGGGTTTGAATATCTCAGGGACTCCAAAAACTACGGATTTCTGGCGTGAGAACTCAAATTTCAACCCCTAGGTGGGGGTGATTAAGGGGTTAAGGGGTGCCTACAGGCTCTTGGAAGTTCAAATTCGATCTCAGGGACCCCAAAACATAGAATTCCATATGCCACTCCACTTGGCGTGAGACTCAAATTTCAACCCCATAGGAGGGGGTGATTGAGGGGTTAAGGGGTGCCTACAGGCTCTTGGAAGTTCAAATTCGATCTCAGGAACCCCAAAAACATAGAAATCCATACCCCACTCGACTTGGCGTGAGAACTCAAATTTCAACCCCTAGGAGGGGGTGATTGAGGGGTTAAGGGGTGCCTACAGGCTCTTGGAAGTTCAAATTCGATCTCAGGGACCCCAAAAACATAGAATTCCATATCCCACTCTCGACTTGGCGTGAGAACTCAAATTTCAACCCCTAGGAGGGGGTGATCAAGGGAAGAAAAGGTGTCTACGGACTCTTGGAAGTTCAAATTCGATCTGAGGAACCCCAAAAACATAGAATTCCATACCCCACTCGACTTGGCGTGCGAACTGATTGGGGGTTAAGAGAGTTCCCCAGCCTCTTGGAATTTCAACGATCTCGCGTGAGAACTCAAATTTCAACCCCTAGGAGGGGGTGATTGAGGGGTTAAGGGGTGCCTACAGGCTCTTGGAAGTTCAAATTCGATCTCAGGGACTCCAAAAACATTGAAATCCATACCCCACTCGACTTGGCGTGGGAACTCAAATTTCAACCCCTAGGAGGGGGTGATTGAGGGGTTAAGGGGTGCCTACAGGCTCTTGGAAGTTCAAATTCGATCTCAGGGACCCCAAAAACATAGAAATCCATACCCCACTCGACTTGGCGTGGGAACTCAAATTTCAACCCCTAGGAGGGGGTGATTGAGGGGTTAAGGGGTGCCTACAGGCTCTTGGAAGTTCAAATTCGATCTCAGGGACCCCAAAAACATAGAATTCCATATCCCACTCGACTTGGCGTGAGAACTCAAATTTCAACCCCTAGGAGGGGGTGATTGAGGGGTTAAGGGGTGCCTACAGGCTCTTGGAAGTTCAAATTCGATCTCAGGGACCCCAAAAACATAGGAATCCATACCCCACTCGACTTGGCGTGAGAACTCAAATTTCAACCCCTAGGAGGGGGTGATTGAGGGGTTAAGGGGTGCCTACAGGCTCTTGGAAGTTCAAATTCGATCTCAGGGACCCCAAAAACATAGAATTCCATATCTCACTCGACTTGGCGTGAGAACTCAAATTTCAACCCCTAGGAGGGGGTGATTGGGGGGGAGGTAGTTTCCCCAAGTACTCTCCTTGTCTGAAGTTAAAAAAAATTGTAGATATTCACTTAAAAAGATGTCGTGGTTCATTCCAATCTCATGACTCAAAAAGACGGTTCTGACACCAATTGAAGGGTAGTTTTTTGGCCATAGCTCAACATTTTGGAGCTCAGGGGATTTTTGGACCTTGGATTCGAATTCAGCATCGATAAATACATAGGGATACCCTTGTCTACTTTACGGATCTCGACATTTTTTTGTGGTGCTGTGAAATCTTGGATGTAAAAATAAACCGGCCATTTTGCATAAATCTCTAGGAGGAAGTTTTTCTTGATGCCTGAAGTTTGTTTTACTTTAGTTGTGTTCTTATCCCATCTCTGTATATGTGCAATGGCCTGGGTGGTGGGTATTTATAAACGGTAGATCCTTTCTTGGTCTTGGAAGGTTTTAAAAACTTGTAAATTGTCGAGAACTTGATGCAGCGTGTTGTTTCTTCGCTTTCGATGACAATGGCCCACCGCGGGCTGCATTGTGATTGTGATGCAACATTACTGTAGTTTCGCAATGATTTGGGTCACGGCGCCTTATCTACCCGAGAATTGTGTTTTCATATCTCGGCGAATTCCGTGAAATCTGAATGGAAGTCGTATCGCTCTGTGATCCCCCCCCCCCCTCCATCATCGGCCATCCTTCGCCCGCGATGATGCTGTTTATCATTAGCCTTTTCCCTTCCTTGACAATTTTATTGATTTTATATTGTTCCTAGCCAAGAAACCGTGTCAGAACGACCGGGTTGCTATCGCCGGTTGAACCGACTGAATCACCTAGGAGCTATTATGTTTTACACGTCCCCACCGCGGTCATACGCTCGATTCGTTTTGAGCGGCTTGACGACAGTTCATTGTGTTTGATGAGATCTGCTCGTTGAGACTTCATTCTCCGCCATGTCGTTACTGTTGTAAGTACAATTTGAAATGTACAATGCGTCAGACACTAAGAATACCTGTCACGGTGCTGATAATAATCATTGATGAGACTGATTGATTTTGATGGCCCTCTGTTTCTAAAAAAAAATCATTGACGTAACCCAATCAGATTCAATCAAAGCCACACAACTTGACCGGGTTGAATGATATCTGATTTATTTACATATGGTTCATTGCTTCAACTGTTATTAAGTTATATTATATTAATTAAAAAACCATTAAATCTGCGATCCCCTTGATTTTCGGTTTATTATTTCCAATAATGCGTTTTTTTTTTAAATTTAAAAAGTCTTCTACGAGCACTCTATTCACAATATGTGGTTTTTTGAAAGTGATAATACCTTGTATTTTATTAAAATTTGAAATGTACAATGCATTAGATACAAAGAATCCCTACCACGCTGGGTTTCGGTACTAATAATAATCATTAGAGTGGTTTTGATGGCCCTGATTCTAAAAAATCGTTGACCTTACCCAATCAGATTCAATAAAAGCCTCACAACTTGACCGGGTTGAATGATGTCTGTACCTTGATAACTGATTTATTATTGTGCAGGTTCTTCAATTTTGATAAGTTTATATTGGTTTATCATTCAATAATAAACCATTCTAATCGCTCCTAAATTTTAACCCCCCCTGAAAATTTCATGGTTTACGTTTCAAAGGGTGTAGAATCCAGATCTGCAATACAAATTTTTCAGTCCGTACGCACGATTTCTCCCAAACGGCTGGAGCAAAAAATCTGAAATTTTCAGGAAAAACGCTCAATATTCTTTCACTGGGGTTTTTTTAGGGGTTCGGTGTTCTCTAACTTAATTTCAAAGTGCCCTTTAAGGTTGTCACTAAGCTTTGTAGTCTGCGTGTTGGTTTAAACCTAAAATAAATCGCTCCTGCAAAAAAAAATTATTGAATTTCAGGAACACTTGATCAATGATCAATCCAAATAGGTATTTTGGTCAAACCATTCACGTGCTCCATGACATATCTCCTGAAATTCAATAATCGCCCTATCCTGTGAAACACGCACACTCAAAGCTTAGAAGAAATTCAAATCTGAACGCAAGCCAATTGAATAATAAACGTGAAAGAATTTGCAAAAAATAAACAATAAAAACATCTATAATTTTTTTTTATCAAGTCCTTTAGCACTCGTATTGCATTAAATACTTCCCCAAATCCAAATTTAAACGATGATAGCCAAAGGCAGACAGATTCTGATATGCAATAAACGCACACAAATATCATCATTCATGATCAATCCATTCATAATTTGAATTTCTGTGTTTGAGATGTGCGTGTTTTACAGGTGGTAGAGGGATTATTGATTTACGTGGTCTATGCATATCTCCTGAAATTCAATAATCGCTTCTATCACCTGTAAAACACGCACACTCCGAAGCTTAGTAAGATTCAAATCATGATCATAAGCCAATTGAATAATAAACCCCAGTGAAAGAATACTTATTTACCCCAGTAATAATATTGAATAATATTTACCTATATATTATCAGCGTTTCATGCATATCAGAATGCTTCAACCCGTGTATCGGCTACTAACTACACTACAAGCATTCACATCGGCTATCACTCCAGTATCCACATTCACTACAACTCGACGCTATCGGCCGGACTACACTAGGTTACAAACAAACAATAATAAACGAAAAAACGCAAATGTTGGCACTTAAATCGGGCCATATCGGGATTTTATTAATAAAATTCCTCATGGTATGTTCTTCAAATAGGTAAATATTTAGGCCGATTCGACTAGTTTTGAGGTTTTCAGGGATTTTACAAAACTTTTACAGCCCTTAAAGGGCACTTTTTGAGGGAGCGGTTCAATTATTGGGGCGTCGTCGGACCAAGATGGATTTTTCCTGAAAATTTCAGATTTTTTGCTCCATTTCTAAAATCCCTACAATACGGCGGACGGACGGAAATCTTTTTATTGCAACTTGGATTCTACACCCTTTGAAACGTAAACCATGATTTTTATAGTGTTGGTTCATTGGTTTTTTACAGAGTTACAATGGTTATTATTGAATAATAAACCAAAAACATTAAAGTTTCGATCACCTTGATTTTTCGGTTCAATATTTTCAATAATGCACTTTCTTCTTATTTATTTAAAATTTTAGAAATCTGCAACAACCACCAATGCTCTTCTCACAAGAATGTGGACTTTTAGTGATAACAAGTTGCATTTTATTGCAGAATCAGATACTGTTGAATGTTGCACAACAAATGCACACCCCTTATTGATTCCGATGTAGTTCGGAAATACGCAAAAACGAGAATAAAAACTGCTCAAAACTTGGAAAAAGTTATTTGAATTGCTTAGGTAATTTGCCAAGCACGTATTGATTAATTTTTGTGTAGTTCGATACGTTTAGGTCAGATTTTACAACTAACATTATAGGTCGAATAGGAATATTTTTTGAATCCTCTTGCAATGTATAGTATCACATTTCATGGTGAGTAGATATCTACAATTGCGGGCTCACAATTTTGAAGGTTATTTAATTTTCTATCTGCATCAGTCATTTTGCTTTATCACTAAAGATAGGGAAGCTTGTGATCATGCGAAAAATTAAATAAAACATCAGGCCTCAAACATGAAAATTCTATTTGCTTTAAGCGATACTGAGTTTGCTGAACATTTTAGGTTTCTTGTGTGTTTATCTGTGCCCGCTCTTTAACCAGCCGGTTCCTTGAATCGATTTTGATGAGATTTTCAGGGGTGGTGCGGGTTAGCTTCTCGTTGGTCTATTTCCTTCTTACAGTTTACAGAAAAGAGGCGTGAGCACATGCACGAACGTGAATTTTCTTTAGTCTAGGCTAGTCATGATCTTCCTTCTGTCCGGTTTCATTCAAATTTAAGTGCTCTATGGGTTAGGGAATAATGGGAGTGCAGGAGTGATATTTGAAAGTTGAGATGTAAGCATTGATTTGTCGCCCGTTCTACGTATCTGTTTTTTGGAGTAGGGCTCATGAATTAGTGTGAAAAGGGTGCGTGTGCCGTATGAACTCATATTCGAGCACAGTGGAGTTCTGAAGAATTGCCTTGATAAGAGATTGCCTTGAGAACGGCCTTGACGCTGCAGATGAAGGTCTGAGATGTCTGGATTGTGGACACCAGAGCCGAGCCTCTTGCCTCCCTGGGCTGGATGTACCTTCTTCTGGATCATGACGTGAGGAGCATTGACCTAACCTCCAAAACTCAGAAAGCATCATTGTTCGTGCTCGAATGGGTAAGTAGGTTCGAGGTGACCATTTGCAACTTAATGGCCGACCATATCCACCAGCCGTGAATCCTCTGTAATGAGGATGTGCCAGAGGATATTGTGCATTTTTTGGCTGACTGCCCTGTACCGAGCGAATTTAGAGCATCGAGTTTTGGAAGAAGAAGACTGCCGTTTGGCGCCATCATAAACATGCCAAACGGAATAAAAACGGAGTAAGATAGAACGTTGTCTATTTCCACGATTTCGACGGTCATCATCAGTAACAGACATGAACTGAAAGTACATAACAGAAAGCATATCTTATATAGGATCGAGTGAGAGGAGATTGAATCCTATTGGCTCAAGGAAATGAAAGGGGCGGGGAGGACCAACCAATGCCACTCAAGGCTAACAAAGTGAAAGGGGCACAAACAGTATCATTATGGAGAGGCGGAGCCAAACTTATTGCAAGAAAGAACCCAATAATGGTGAAATATTTTGAGGAATAACATCATTTAAACATTTTCCTGACCTATCACTTTTAACAATTTCGAATTTTTCTAGCACATCCAGTGCTCAAAAGTGAGGAAATTCTACATATTGCCTATTTGTCAGATCAAAACTGAAGCTATGAATGGATTCATTCAAATGACTTGCAAAGGCAGAATCACCTTTGTTGTCCCTGAAATCCTTTTCATGCTCTTTTATTCGTTACCTAAATTTCCTACCAGTTTGACCACAGTACTCAAGCCCTCATGAACATTTTAGTTTATAAACCCCACTTTTATCCTGAACGTTAATTTTATCCTCAACTGCACCCAAAGAAGATTTGAGATTAATATTTGTTCTTAAACCCAACGTTGAAAACCCTGGACGACAGAATTTTACCGAGTTTATCCGTTCAAATTTCCCATAATATGGTATACTAATCCAGTTTTTTCTCTTCCAACTCAATTTCTCTCACTAAATTACACACCCCTTTCCCTACTCTTTTTCCTAAGAACCTTATTCCAAATATAATCAACAAGTTCTCCCCCATATCCATTACTTACGGCTATATTTTTAAAAACAGATTTTTCTTTCAATAAATTTTGATCATTCATTGGTATGGACAGTGCCCTATTGTTCATACTATGGAATGCGGCATGTTTATGAACTAAAAGTTGAAACATGAACTTCAGTTCATGCTTGTTATTGATGATGACCTAACCGTCGAAATCGATTTAACAGTGTAACTCTTTACTTTCGTGGAAATATAGACAACGTTCTATCTTACTCCGTTTTTATTTGAAATGGGTTTCCACAACATCGTCGCTAGTGACTTAGTCCGTATGCCAAACGGAATTAATTGGCTACCACTTGCCAAGGGCGTACTGAGCCGATCTGGAGTACCACTTCAATTGGGACAATCAAATGAACTTCTTTCAATCTTTTAGGGTTTCGCTTTGAGTACTATTCTTCTTTTGTATAATAAAGTCTCCACCACACAGACCACTGTCCACTGGCGGGATCATAATCCCCGTGTCTGTTTCTGGAGTTACAACGAACCCATGTAGGGGAAATAGAAGAGTAGGTACTTAGTAAAATCATGTTTATTGGACTTTATAGTGAAACTGGGTAAATTCTCATATTACACTACTTTGGTTGGTCAGAAAGCAACAAACTTATTAATTCTGTTCTAGTGCAATGTTCTATGCAGTAATACGATGTTCTGATAAGTAAACAACTGTTTCAGTCGGAGCAAGCGGAAGAAGAAAAAGAGTCCGCATTGGGTTTTGCGGTTCAACTGCGCTCGGCTCAAAGGAGGATCGGGCTCTTCGGGCGCCGGGTCCGAACCTGACATCGCAGAGCCGAATCTCGGGCTCGAGTCCTGCGTGTGCACCGGCTACCGTCGAACGGATGAGCATCACCTCGGCGCTAGCGTAGTTCTCGAGAGGCGGCCAGAGGTAAACAATTTTTCCTGAGGGTTTCGCACCTTACAAGGTCATGCTGCAAATTATTTCCCATAGTTTATTATGTTTGATCCCCTTCTTAACTCCCCACCGCAACTGTTCATAACTGTCAAGTCGTCAATACAAAAACGCTGCAAATTCTTTCACTGGGGTTTATTATTCAATTTCATTCATTTGGCTTGCATTCATGATTTGAATTTCCACTAAGCTAAGTGTGCGTGTTTCACTATTGATAGAGCGATTATGAATTTCAGGAGGCACACAAATATGATCAACTGATCAATACAAATAGGTATTTTGGTTGAGAACCGATTTACGTGGTCTATGCATATCTCCTGAAATTCAATAATCGCTCTATCACCTGTGAAACACGCACACTCCAAAGCTTAATAGAAATTCAAATCATGAACGCAAGCCAATTGAATAATAAACCCCAGTGGGAGAATTTGCAGTGTTTTTTATGGTTATAAGAATGCTTCAACCCGTGTATCGGCTACAAAGCCTTTTAGGAGTTCACTCCAGTATCCACATTACTACATCACTACGTCACTAGGTTACTGATAGCAACACAAAAACAATAATAATCCAAAATAACGCGAATGTTGGCACCATAAATCGGGCCATAGATCGGGAATGGTTTGACGTGGAGAGGGGCTCATTCGATTCCTCGTGGAGTGTTCTTCAAAAAGAGTACAAATTTAGGCCGCCTTGACTTTTTTTTGAGGTATTTAGGGATTTTACAAAACTTTGACAACCCTTAAAGGGCACTTTAAATTAAGTGAGAGAGCTGGCTCAAGAATTGGGGCGTCCCCGGACCAACATGGATTTTTCCTGAAAATTTTAACTTTTTTGCTTCAGCCGTTTGAGAGAAATCGTGCGTACGACGGAAAATTTTTTTATTGCAGATTCGGATTCTACACCCTTTGAAACGTAAACCATGAAATTTTCAGGGGGGTTAATTTTTTTTTCAAGAGCGATTACAATGGTTTATTATTGAATAATAAACCAAAATTAGAAAATGAATAAACGACGTAACAACCAGTGCAATATCAGTGAGCGTGAAGTAGTCACCATATCGAGCAAATAAAGTGCAAAACTTCATGGCTTCCACACAAGTGACCATAAAGTTTTTACCCGATATTCGCCGCTGCTTAATCCGGTGGAAAATTCTTTATCAAAAGTCAAGTTAGCAGCAAGAGAAATATTAGGCCTCCGATAAGAGCACATTCTTACTCAAGTAATTGCAACAAGTACGTGTTCCTACTGTTGTCCGCTGCAGTGAACGGAATGGAGACCCGCTGCATCAACAAATGTCCCTGGCTTCATTATTCATTGACCCTTGCGGCCAGAAAAGTAAAAAAAGAGGAGAGAGCAGAGACCCTGCAAAAATGCCAGCAGAGATGGGCAGGTGAAACAAGGGGAAGGTGGACAGCACGTCTGATCGGGGAAGTGCAAAAATGGACGGAGAGGAAACAGGACGACGTTAATTAGCTATTTAACCCAGTTCCTGACGGGGCATGGTTATTATCGGTCGTTCCTAAAGAAAATAGGGAAGACTCCCGAGGCAAGGTGTGTGTACTGCCGGATGGGGGACGATGATGTAGAGCACACATTCTTTATATGCCCAAAATGGCAGCAGCTAAGGCAGGAATTGGTTGGAGTAATAGTTGATTTTAGCCCAGAAACAGCAATAGAAGAGATGATACAATCTGCGGAGAACTGGAGCACTGTCATCACGTATATCACTATGGTGCTCAAAGAGAAGGAAGTGGACAGAAGCTGGGAATGAGCCAGGATAGAGGTACTGAAGACCAAGAGGAACCCTCACGAGGTTAAAAAGGGGGCTGTCCCGAAGTAATGCCAAAAAGCAGTCCCGGGACAGTCCTAATAGACGAGAGGAACGGTGTTTTTTAGTCGGCATGCCACGATAGGGACCCCGACTGTCAGCCCAGTAATGGATTTTCCACCAAACTCTATATATAAAAAAAATATAAATCTAAAAAAATAAAATAAATAAAAAAAAAAAAAATTCATTGACCCTTCTTTATTCGTTCAGGCGTTTTCTGCAATTCATTGAACCTAATTTATGATTAAACCGTTTCGCCATTCATTTTCCCGCTAGAGGTTCAATTACTTCGGGAAAAGGTTAAATTATTTTGGAAAAACGCTCAATTCAACTGGGAAAAGATTTAATGGTTTCGGAAAAAGGTTTAATTTAACTGGAAAGTGGAATATTGTTGGCCAATTTTTTTTTAATGCAGCTATGCAATGGCTCCACAATTTTTAAAGCTGCAATAAAATAAAAAATGATCGATTTTCGGATTTGACTCATCTTGGAACATGGACAACAAATTTTCAGCGGTGGTAAACAATTTGTTTTTTCTTGGTCAAATACAGGGGTTCATTATTGAAAATTATATGCAAAATTCGTCATGAAATTCATTTTTATGACAGGATATTGTTTAGAACAAGTTTATTGCATATATTTGAAGGCTTACAATGTAGTGTCCATACACAAATTGTTAAGTATATCGAACTGAATAGTACATATAATTATATTATAGACTTAAATTCGATTTTTTTATGATGGATGGTGTAATTGATTAAATACTAACAGAAATCGTTTTCTTTGTCTGTCTTCAAAGGCGCCAGACGGTAGCTCGGATTCGGAAGAGGAAGTGATTCACGAACCCCTCTGGGAAACTCTCAACCTTAAATTCAACCACCTCGACGAATATTCGATTGACGACTGCGACGAGAGGGCCAGAATCGAGCGGGCTCGAGAGATAGCTGAAGGTAAATGTCATTTTTACACCGAAATATGTCACTTTAAGGTTGTCATCGAGATTGGCACTTCTGGCTTTGTATGTGGGAAGAAGCGTATGGATGAGTGACCTGCCAAGAGATGGAAACACTCACAAATACTGTAGGTACTGTAGGTAACTTGTGCATCCCACAACGACATTGTCAACCTCTGATTTAGAAGGGATACTCCAATTTTCTGGATTCAAAACTCTGCAATATTGTCTACCTAATCAGTTGGATCCCTACCTTTGAGCTTGTTTAAGAGAAAGCCCAAAGGCAGGCATCCTTGTAGAGTTGGTGGGGTATGGATTGACCATTTTTCTTATCGAATAAGTTGTTGGAGCTCTTCAATTTCTTAAAACATCTTTATTGTCATGGTTTCGATCGGTGAACGTTTCACCCATGCAACGTGGGCTTCTTCAGCATGTATTTTCTTAATTTTAAAAGGCAGTAGTCCCTTTGGTATTAGACATTCTTCGAATTCATTTGAATCATTGTCAACATCATCATGATCATCTAGTTTATTTATATGTGTTATTTTGGTCATCTTTCTTGCATATATTTTTGTTATCTTTGCAGCTAGTCATCCTCCTGTGAAGCACCTTGGCAACAACCCAACCTCCTCTTTTAACTATTCCAGGGTAAAGAAGGAACTTTTTCTGCTTGTTGATGGCTTTGCAGAGCTTACTTTTGTTAACTGCACCGTCCACCAGACGCATCACTTTATGTGTCACTTGGTTGACTTTGATTAGTTTCATGTTAATTTGCCCTTATGTCAATTTTGAAAAAATCTATGGGAGGTGAACACTTTTTTTTTGGGTAGAGGATCCAGTGAAACGTTCACCGATCGAAACCATGACAATAAAGATGTTTTAAGAAATTGAAGAGCTCCAACAACTTATTCGGCATCCTTGTATTATGGGTGAGCTTAACCCATTGGCTTGGAACTGAAAACCTCCTATTGTTCATATTGTGTGCTTATTCTAGTCGCTTAGGGTCATTTACAACATTGTGAGTAAATTCTTGAGCCTTGTATTTTAGGATTTCACAGGAGGGATTCACACGGTGTGCAATTAAGCATAATCAAAGGTCGTCTAAACCTCAAAACACACCTCACGATCCACAGAGGGTACTGTTGTCGCTCCTTGAAAAGGTCTCCAGGTTTCACCCGGTAGTCAAGCTGCCTGTAGATCTGAGAGTTCAACTGCTGTGCTCTCATTACAGTCTCATCATACCACTAACTTTGGAGATCAAGCCAGAGAAAGGAAAATTGAAAACAGAGATGAGAACACTGTGGAGGCAGCACAAAAACAATCACTGGTGACGAGCGTAACCTCTTCGTGTAAAGTTTTTCCTACCTTCTAAGTGTAGGTGCAGAGTGCCCGATGAAAGAGCAGAGCGTCCAATGAGCAAGCAAAGCGGCTAAACCAAACCAATTTGATTTCTCTGCTCTCACGCTCTCATCACCCTTGTTGTTCAGTTCCCCTTCTCCTTTGCGAAAATGAATGTGGACTTGCTGATTAGTGAGGTATTGAAAAGAAAACCTTTGTGGGACCAAAAAGACCCCAAACACCATAATCGGTTTGTGTTGGATCGGCTATGGGATCAAGTAGCCACGGACATCGATCGATTGATTAAATGTACCCCCTCACGTTTCCCTCGTGTGAGGAGATACCACATTTTCAGTGAAGAGCTTTCCGCCAAAAACAAAGTGCTCATTGCGTCCATTTTTTTACTACTGAAACTGTCGAGAACGAACTCATCCTTGACTCTTTGCTCTCCCACTCTGGCTGGGGCAACTCGTTGCTCTCTGCTCGCACTCTTTCCTCATTCATCTACGCTCTACTCTCTGCTTCCACTCTGCACGTACACTAAGGTGGTTCAAGTTTGCGCAGGAGTAGGGAAGACAGAATGCTGACAGAACACAGAGAAGGTCTCCAATTTATTGATGGCTGCGTTCATCCAATGTGGACAAGTTTTCCCATAGAAATTAAGTTACAGAACAGCCCCCTGAACTGGGAGTTAACCCACCCCAATGGACGGATTCTGGAATCTGTGAGTTTTCAGTTATTTCCCAGTTCCAATGAGAAAACTCACAATCCTGTGTTAATCCAAGGAAAACTCCAGGTGGTGGAACTATCTCTTGAGACTTTGCATTAAACACTGTGCTATGTTGATATGAAATGTACCAGCTGTCCTGATTTTCTAATAAACGTACTGTAAGTTGATCAACGCGCTATAACACCAACTTGAAATGTTTTCCAGGAGTTGATCCTCCTCCAGGGTTCAGGCCTGGCCAACATATTCAGCTGTTATGCGTTCAAGACATGAATATTGACTCGTTGACCGTTCTCTTGCACAACGCCCTCTCACAGCTGGACACCCACCGAGTTATTCATACGCAGGTACATTCCAACTTCTCTACTATCATCATTCTTCATAATGTATCACAACAAAATCAGCTATACTGACTTATGATTCCTTAATAGATAGATTGTTGTAAGCCTGATAATCCTGAGGTTAACGTTCATTTTCAATTTAATTTCAACCCAGGAAACTGTTAATTGCCCCTTAGTCAAGACCTGATGTGGTTCCATGTGTTCCACATTTAATAGTTCGGAAATGAATTTAGAAATAATTCATATACTCAGTAATTCTTGCTAGAATACTGGTGCAGTTTGACAAATATTCACAAGTTTTGTCCAGCCAGCACCGATGATGTGTCATATTACGTCATGTGTGTAATCCTTGAATGATGTTGCAGGTTGATTACATCCATTGTCTGGTGCCAGATCTACTTCAGATAACTTCTTGCTCTTACTATTGGGGAAAAATGGACAGGTATTGCATTTTGATATCATATTTGCCTCGCGATTACACCGTTTAAATGATTGACTGTGATGTGTTGCAGTTCTTGACTGCTATTTTTGTATCTTTGAAAATTTCGTGGATATCGTGAGAGATAGTGAGAGGTTAACAGGCAATGACAATTTAGTTCTTTGTCAACCTCTGCCTCACTCTCTAGATCTCCACGAAATTTTCAAATATAAATTGATGTATCCTATTATTTGTCATGTTTATGTTTTAATTTATATCAAATTCATGTAATTCTGGCTTAGAGTTAATGTTAGATTGATTTAAGATGAATGGCAGTGACCTGCTTGCTAAATCTTATTAGTTCATCAATGAGCTATTGACGAGATCTTAGTCACCATATGCAGGGTTCATGAAACTTATTTGGGAATATGTGATGTACGATTAACTTCTTAATTTTGTGACTTGGTTATCTTCCAACTTGATTTTTCTAGAATACTCCCTCGTTAATCAACTATAATTGTACGTTCACTTGTTTTCCTCAGGTATGAAGCAGAAAGACTGTTGGAAAAGAAACCAGAGGGCACATTCCTTCTTCGTGATTCAGCTCAGGAAGAGTTTCTCTTCTCAGTGTCGTTTAGGAAGTATGAACGCTCTCTTCACGCCCGCATTGAGCAGTGGAAACATCTTTTTTCGTTTGACTCTCACGATCCCGGAGTAAGACCCGTTTTTACGTTCAAAGCAATAAGTTGGCGATGTATGTTGTGATTTGCCCTAACCACAAACTTTTACGACGTTAGGGAGAAGAACAAGAAGGTTGCTCTCGTATTGCTTGACATTGCTAGAGCATTCGATGCCATCGACAGAGAACAACTAATCTGCAAGTTGACGAAATTGGGATTATAGGCCCTTGCTTAGAGTTGTTTAACACTTTCAACGCGGATGATGTCATATGACATCATTGGCTCGTCTAGCTGTTCCAAACTTTGAAAATAACGCCTGAATACCTAGCTTCTTCTAGAAACCTCGTGAGGTGGTATCTCTCCATAGGTTCCTCATGTACAAACAGAATGCGCCGTTTTCGCCTCGATGTGTTAATTTTATTTTACAAAAGATTCGTCAATAACAGGCTTTATTTCGTGCAATTCACCTATTTCTGCGCCCTCATTGTGGGTAATAACTCTTCACGGCCGAACAACACGATTTTGGAAGAGTTTCACAGCGTTTACCGCAAGCAAATATAGTCAGGAAGAACAAAATCGTTGAGTCATTGCGGGTTTGCATAACTCGGACTTTCGTGGCTCATGGATGATGTCATATGACATCATGCCTTGAAAATTGGTATTATCTCATTGTCCCCCTTTCAATACATAATATATACTCCAAAGACCCGAAAATAAAGAGCCAATGTCAAATTTCCGAAGATTAGCACTCCCATCAGGGGCGTTGTGTCTGGTTTTGGTCCCGCGTTGAAAGTGTTAAGAGCTATTTGACAAACCGAAGGCAGAGAGTGTCAATTGGAGAGTGCTCATGTGGAGAAATTAGTAATAATCTTGGTGTAGTTCAAGGAAGTGTATTGGGTCCACTATTGTTCTTGTGTATATGTCACTCTTGCTGCCAGAAGTGCGGTAAATGTTGATTTACCAGAAAATCCTCGTATTTTATTTGATTCGAAATTTGTGCAGGGACCTTCGTACACCCTGAAGATGTACCTGAGGAAGAAATAAGCTTTTGTATCGTGGTTTGGAAACATTCATTGCTTGGCAGCCAGGGTTTCAAGAAATAAAATTGTTGAAAAAAAAAAAAAAAAAAAAAACATTAGAAAATGCCTTTGGAAGGCAGCGAATATGAAGTGCAGCCTTAAAGTTCCATAATTCTGTACCTTGTTGCAACAAGTAATTTATTGTAAGTCCCGTGCAGTCATCAAGTTGATTTTATTAGCCCATCCTGTTATTTTTAGTTCCATACGGTTTTTCCTAAGTATCCCCGCAGTAATTTTGGTGTTGGGTTCAGTTACCATAAGTTTACTGTTTCACCTGTGAAACACGCACACTCCAGAGCTTAGTATACATTCAAATCATGAACGCAAGCCAATTGGATAATAATCCCCCGTGAAAGAATTCGCAGTCTTTTTTCAGAAGTGAACTTTTTTTTTCTCATAAAAATAATAAAAAACATTCCTGTAAATTGAAGAAACCCTGTGTACTTAATAATTTCGCAACTCACCTCATAAGTGTGGAGCAAAACTTACTAGTTCCTAGATCGTGTGCTGCAAAGCTCGTTCTTTGCGCGACTTGTTCCCGACTTCAATCCTTAATTTCTCGATCATGCTAGAATGGATTTTATTCTTTTCTCTCTTACTTAATCAAGGCTGCAGGACTTTTGAAAGGCAAAAAGAATCACTTTCACCCGATCAGTTTCTAAGATGTGCGACGTTTTTCAGGATTTCTGAAAGTTGCGCCTGATAGTAAGGAGCGAGTTTTGCAGCTCGCCTTTTGCAGCACTTTCCGACTCTAACCTTCGCGGTTTTCCTTTTCAGGTCTATTCGTCTCCCACAGTATGCGGACTGATCGAGCACTACAAGGATCCCTCCTGCTGCATGTACTTCGAGCCCACCCTGACGATCCCCCTCCACCGAAACTTCGCCTTCCCCCTTCAACACCTCGCTCGCTCGGTCATCTGCTCCAACATCAGTTACGACGGCATTTCCCAACTCAGGCTCCCAAAGTCCTTGAAAGCCTATCTCAAAGAATACCATTACAAGCAACGAGTTAAAGTCAGGAGGTTTGACAACGAGTGAGTCAGTCTTTAGAGCATTAGATATGTAATTTTGGATTTGAGCGCATTCATCAACTGGGCTTGTTGTTCATTCTACGTTGATTTATCATTTTTATACTTGTAAGTTCTGTTTTTGGTGCAATAATATTGTGATCTACATTGTATATACTATATTGCGTGTTGACTCTTAACTATTCGATTGTATTAATTGTTGAGAGAGTGTTGAGTAGGAGTGGGTTATGTATGATAAGAAATTCAAAGGAAATTAATTGAATGTCTCTGCAAGAAATCATTAATTATTCTTGGGCCCAATGTTCACAACTGAGGCCCAAACGTTAAGGGTTCTTAAAACCCCTTTTGGCTTGTTTTTGATTCTGAAATGTACTTTTTGTGCGTTTTCAGCCTATTTTGAGGAATTATTCAAATCTGTAGGTTTGCCCCCCCTATTGATCATAATATTCACTCCATCTATTTCGATTGTTAAAAAATTTGTGACATACGACACTACATAGAAAATGCAACATATGAGATAGTTAGCGACAAATACTACAATTCCATAAAAAGAAGCTGTTACATTTATCAACAAATGCGCGTAAACACTGGAGGGATTTGACCTGTTCAAACATCCTTGCTAACTGTTTTTTCGGTATATTTTGAGCGGCATGTCCGATAAGGATGTTCAATCCGCATGATTGGATTTACACCCGATCACTCTGTTGAACATGATCAGTTCACATTTATTTGTTTGTTAAGGAGCTTTGGCATCCTATACACACGCTTAGGAACATTTCAAGACCAATTAATTGCCTGGCTAAGAATTTTTGAGTTAGCGCTTCGTAGCTGCAAAAGACATAGCAGAGCTTGTAAACGTTCCTATTTCTAATCGAAATCCGATGCAACCTTGAACTAAACTTTCCAATGTCCACCAGTACGTATACTAAAGTTGCTTCACATGGACACAGTAGTCTTTGTGTAAACGTTGGAACATTTCAGCTTTGTTCATCCTAAAACTTGCCTGCAACCAAGATAGCTAAGAGCAAGTCAAACTTGTTGTCATTAGAACAGAAAATTATCCTGGTCACTGATGATTGCAGGCCTTCAATTCAAACAACCATTGTAGAATAGCGTAGATCGTGAATCAACAATAAGCGTTACTCATTGGTCTAAATTTATCTGATTTTTTGTGCACTTAACGGGTGTGAAAAGTGAAATTATTCCTGTCAACTTCCATCTGTTTACTTAACTCTTAAATTTACCTATGGCAGAGCAGTGAAGTCTCATCGTATCCCTAACAGCTTCGCTGTTCTCTCCCGAGCAATAATTCAACTAAAACTTTTCTTCTAACATCAGATCACTTACCACTCCCCAATGATAACTGTTTTCTTTTCCCGCGCAGAGTAAACATCAATCAAATAATAAAATCAAATCAATAAAGATAAATAATTAAATTAATCAAACGTGATGGAAACGAATAAGAGATATGAAACTCAGGGCTGCCAAGTTAACACGAATGAAAATCTAGTCCCTGAGGGTTTTCGAATGTATATTCACATCTACGTTGTGATGTAAACCCCCCCCCCCCCCCTGCCGATTCTTGAATCCGCCGCCTCGGTAGATATACCAGACGCCTACCAGCATCTGGGACATCCTCTGAGTGTGGCGGGCATTATCCGCATTCAGGTCTTAGAAGGGGCAAGTATACCATACCATCACCTCCCCCATGTTACAACGTCTACCCTGATCAGCTGAGTGGGCTGTGACCCCAAAAAACGAACTGCTTTTCTGTATTCGCCATACGATGCTGAGAACGGAGCCTGGCTGATCTTCTAATGCATGACTGGGGGTAATTCCTTTCTTATTTGCCTTCGATGCTGATTTTTTGAAACGGAGTCTCTCTAGGACACGTAAAATGGAATTTCAAGGCATCTCCCTCATCAACTGAATGAGATTCGAGTATTTTTATGTATATCACCAACAATTTTTCAATTTTTCTGCTGTAGGACTTATCCTACGCTATTTTTAATGACTCCAACCTTAAGAACATCAATGAGGAGCTTACTATTTTGAACTGATTTCAGTAAAGAATTGGTTGCCTTGCCATTCCAAAAATTAACAGTGATAATCTTTGGACGGTTTGATTGTTCTCAATTGGATTTTGTACTGATCGTTCCAATAGAGTTGATTGTTATTAAACTGAAATGGATCCACAACTTCTCTGCTGATTTAATTCAGTGAAAATTCCCTGAAAATTCGATTTCTTTTTTCGATTTTTTAAAACTCTGGTTGGCATAAGAATCAGACAATAGGATATTTCATCTAACGCCTATGAAAGTTGTAAGTACATTTGAGGAGCTTACTTTCAAAAAGGCACATATCCAAATCTGGGAGAAAACGTTTTTTCTCAATTTTCTATCTCTGAATATGAGTTGAATCAGATCCCCCTATCATTTCCGAACAAAACAGAACACATCCACGTCAATTCCGGGGCTAAAGTTATGTGTTTGCATCAAAAGGTAACAAATCCGTCCCCTACATTTTTTTCGCTGCCTTGCAATCGAAATGGCACATATCCTCCGAATTTCGTCAGGCGATTAGTCGTGGGTTTTCAAAAAGGCACATATCCAAAAAGAAGCATTGCGCCTTCGTCTTGACGTTGAATATTTACACGAGACTCGATAGATGGCAGGCATGACAAATGGAAGTATGGAGTCAGGTAAAGTTTTCAATAAAACAGAATGGAGAATGAATTCCTTCTTTTTCAAAGAGGCACAAATCCATGAGTTTTGATCAAAAGGGCACATTTCCAAAGTGAAAATGGATATACAGCCTCGTGTTTTGGAGAAAATTGATTCATATTCTGAGGCATCTTTGCCTTCTCACACATTATTCCGATGAGAAACTGCAGATAAACATCTCCACTAATCTGCAAATCGTTTTTTTCACTTCCTGAACATTTTGTCGGAATGGATATGTGCCTGTTTGAAAGTAAGCTCCTCATTTGGCCTACAATGGGTGGTCTTCTCGTGTTGTTGATTGAATCTAGAACAATCCAAATTAAATTAGTACAGTCACGGCTTTTTTACAATTTAAATCCTAGTTATCCACACTCTAATATAAACAAGTTATTTGAAAACAGGGTGGTGCTCCCAAAAACCACTTGTTACGGGTTCCAAGTCTTGAAACTCGTTTAATTGAAGTTCTAGACGGATCATAAGTGTAATCGTGTAGTCCAAGATGGAAAATGATCAAATGACCCGAGTCAATCCCACACACATTGAAGCCTCTCCATTAAATCCCAAACAATCAAACAAGTATTATCATTACCGGAGGCCCATTGCTGTTATTTTTTCCATTAATCCTTGCTCCAACTTTTAAATACAAACGTTTCTCTAAATTACGCCTTATTTGATAGGAGGGAGTTCCCGAACGACTACTCAAAAGTAGTAGGATTCGTGTAATTGAAGTTCTGAACGACCGCTAAGTCGGTAATTCTATTATCCGAGGAAAAAAAATGATCGAACAACCTGAATCAGTCTCATTCAATGAAGCTGTTTTGTTTTCGTTTAATACTTCGCTTCATGTTTATTCATAAGGCGTATCACCGCTTTTTCGGTTTTCTGGTCAAATACCACCGAGATGTGAGTGGTTACCGTGCGACGCTACCTTGTAATTTGAACCTCCCTCAACAAACGTTCAATTATCCGTTTAAATGACTGACAGGCCGACGAAGAAGACGTGTGCTCACGTAGGACAGAGCTACTACCAGCTTGGTTTCATGATAGGAACTCTATTGTATTCTTCTTGTTAGTTGTGGTTAAAAAGAAATAATAATAACAATAAATAAAATGAAATGAATAAATGATTAATTTATGATTATGTCGATAACAGAATCATTAACATTACGCAATCAATAGCATTTCCAAGTGAAATTCTCACTTTTTTTTTATTTTTTAAATTTTTTTAAATTTTAAATAATCTCTTTTCAAAGACGGAGGGGGCACGCCATTAAACAATAACGAAAAAACTAAACTAAATGAAATAAAAGTGGGGAGGACGCCCAGTTTTACCCAAAGCTGGCCCTTGGGATATGGGAAGTTGAGGATGATGGAGGAGGAAGGGAGGGATGAAAGGAAGTGCTCCTATAAAATGACCACCAATTCAAGTACGAGCCCAGATGACGCGGGTGGTGATACCACGAAGTACTCCTGACGAGATGCCCAGCTCAAGTAACTCCGTGGCACTTTTCCCGCACCACACTCCGCGCCATGACACAGTCGCAGCCATAACCTTGATGTTGTTAGGCGCCACTCCTTTTAGCTCAGATACTGCTTGCCACAGGTCGTTCCTATCATATTTGCTTATCTTAGCCCTCCAGGTCTGCTCCATGTCCACGCTGCCACTGACAACTTGCCACACACACACACACACACACGCACACACACGCACACGCACACACACACACACACACACACACACACACACACACACACACACACACACACACACACACACACACACACACACACACACACACACACACACACACACACACACACACACACACACAATGGAAAACAGTCAAAATATCTCCTATAATCCCCCAAAACCACGATAAAATTTCCCAATTTTTGAAAAATTGTGTTTTCTTGTATGATTGGAAATTCGCAGCACTAACTCCGTTTTTAAAAATAAAGCTAAAAGCGCTTGATGCGGGGGGGGGGGGGGGGGTTCTCACGAATTATTACGAAGGGGTTTATTACATTTTAAATACGTTAACAATTAAATGTTTTTTGCATAAATCTACCACGATTTTTTTGTCTGAGAATGTGTATTACTACAATAGTTCAGAGATTTTTGGTAAAATGTTAGGTAAATTCTTTGAATTGTGAACTGTTGTTTGTTGTTGAAGGTTGAAAACACCCAATTATAGATTCAATTCAAACGAGCTCTATCTACATTAGCTTTCTACTGTCATTTAAGACACTAGGTTCCAGTTTACGTCCATTATGTGGATCAGTGATTGATATAAACTTACAGGGTATCATGTGGTTATTGCGGGCTAATCGCCTCAATCCTTGAAAGGGGCACATCTTCATTCCTCCACCTCCTCGTTATAAGTCTCATGGATGTCTGCTCAAATTTTCCTCATGCTGTTCCAACACTTGGGATATCCAAGCACTTTTCTTCAACGAACAATATTTTACGGCAGTCGATGAACTAGTAATAAGAATGTCGAAGTAAAGCTATGCAAGACGCAATTGCTTAGAAAGTACTGACCAGCACAATTTACTTGAAATTCCACTTTGATTGAGTACCTGTACAAGCACTTGTAAGGAGATTCTCGTAATATGATGGACAGGGGGTTGAAGGGGTACTGAAATCCCTTGCCTTCTACCTCCATAGTATTGTAGGTTAAAAGGGATTATGTCTTGTGGTTGAAATTCAAGTGCTAAGTGAAATCACTTGCATCTGCCACCTGGGCAAGTACAAATGTACTTGCTCTTGTACTAAGATTAGTAAGTACAAATACTTCTTCTCTAAACCAGAAAACCCCTGTTTTTTCGTCAGTTAGGTACCTGTTTCTCGACAACCAATAGAGCCGGCAAGTTGATTTGTTTTTTGTATTTTCGAGAGGTGTTCATTACAGTCACTGAACAAGTTTGAACGAAAAACTCCCAACAGGAACATGATTCCTGTTCCTGAGAACTTCGATTATCAGTTGGAAATGGATAATTGGCCCTCCCTTATTCTTGAAACTGCTACACCTTGGTATAAACCTGAATCCTTGTAGCCTCAATGGGATCCTCCTTAAGGGTTGTAGGCGTTATCTCTTCAACACATTGTAGGGGCATCTAACCGTTCCATCGTCTCCTTATAACAGTACTTGTTACGTGTGATTTTACTTGCGATTTTTCGAGTATATTACCTGTACTTTTTCTCGAACTCACATCTTACCCAAATCGGCTGTTTAGTTCAATGTTCGCCAATCAATGTACAGTTTTCGCTCAAGGTTGAGCTCTGGATGAATGCAGACCAGCTACGTGGATTCAGCTAGTGTTGGTTGAATTTCACTGGCATTGTATATGTTATGTGCCTTCGTTGACATGGAATCCTACTGTCAATATTAAATTTTATAGACCAATTTTATGACAAACTCATTGTCCCAATGGATACAAATGTAGATCTTGTCAATTGATTTGTTTTGCAATTGGAGTTCTTCCTGACGTCATACTTTCTACGTTGGTGTTTTTTGGATTTGGGATATATCAGACTTTTTCTGTTGTTGCTTTTGGTATATTTGTCTCCAAAAAACATCAAAGCAGAAGGAAAATGACTGCCAGAAACGGGCCAGATATCATACCTACCCTCCATCAACCTCTCTTTTTAAATATCCCACTGCTAATGTTTAACTGGAATTTTGATTGTTAGTGAGTTATGTCTAGAGAATTAGCTTGAGGTCCTACAAGGACAAAATTAACAACAGACTTTGCTTACTAAATTCTTTCTGGTATTACTTGATTTGAAGCAGTTGCTCAACTGAGTATGGATAGGTTGTCTTAATATTTCACCCAGTTGATGAACGCTCTTTTCTCGTAGGTGACACATTTGATCTTCCGAATGAGGCATGATAATTTCCAATGTTTGAATTAATGAATGAATTACCTCCATCTGTAAATTTATCTCTCCTTCATAATTAATGTCTTTGGATTCGTACTCAATGTCAGATGTAAGCATTTTCGTGCCGTGTGTGATACACGAAGTAAACTCAACTAGAATCAACACACTCGTCTTGAATTCCACATTGTCACGAAAATGCATTAAATTTCTGACTTAATACCTTGAAAAGGCTCAACAATGAGCCTAACTGCCTCACTCGAAGTTCCTTATCATCATAATAAAAATGTGAAGAAAATAATCGACTCACCATGTAACTGTGTTTACCTATAAGTAAAACCCATTTTATTCTACTTAGGTAATAAAGATACCTGACTTAAACGAAATCCCTCCTAACTTAACTACTTTTTAAAACCAAAGTTAGATTTTCCCTCGTCGTGTTAAATATAACTACATAGCTACTGAATTGCATTATCGTAACAGTGTTGAAAAACGAAATAAAATATTTTCAACGTATTTTTCTTTTCTCTAAATAATCTTGTTGGCGTAGTTGAATAGATTTTAAGTGTTCTAGTAGGTATTTGATGTAAATAATTGTTATTACCTTTATACGGTATACTGGTGTACAGTGTTTTAAAATTGTGATTCCCATCCGCAGGTATGCAGTCGAATGAGGGGCTCATTTTTTCCTTTAAGTACTTCAGTACATTTTTCAAAATTATGATGAATATTAAAACACTCAATAAATTCATTCCCTACTGCTCTGGCGCAAGACCTGTTTTGCCTTAGATGGAGCGAATTTCAAAACTACAGTTTATAGAGCAAAATTTGTACTTCTTTAAAATTCGGCTCAAATGATTAGCAGCTAATGCTCACTAATAACAAGAGCCACGTTTCACAATTAATCGTGGAATGATCAAGCGTTTTAGCCATAAAATTAAATATTATTCTATTTGGAAGAAAAACAATTAATTTATCTTTTCCTTCCAGTTTATTGGCCCCAGTTGGAGATGACATTTTCGATTTAAAAAAGTTCTGCAGAGTTAGAAATTATGTTGTCATAGCAAATCGGCCTATCTTGCTGAAAAACTCTTGTGAATTTCTTCAAAACCGTTTGAGTTGTTTAGGAAGAGAGAGAACGAAACCGCGTTTATAAGATACTAGTTTAATGGCCCTGCTACGCAGGTTAAAAAGAAATAGGTGAATAACACAATGAGGGAGTATAATAACAATATGCAAAGTCAAAAAATCGTATATCCCAAATCCCCGAGGAGAGGACCACGTCGCTTGCCCTGGGAGACGCTTCCCCCCGCTGGGGCCCTCCTTCCTTCACTGGCGGGGTCGGGGGGAGTAGGTCGGTTGCCCTGGGAGACGGGGGCGAGAATTCCACCCGCCCAGCATTACCCCCCCCCCCCCCCCCCCCTGAAACGTCGATATACTCTGATAAGCTCGTCTTTATATAGTGTGATTCTCATTTGTTTGACTCTTCAAGTGAGGGTCTTGAAAGCTGATGTTCGGGCTTATATGTTCAGAATTCCAAGCTTCCTAGGGTTTGCAGCTGTTCCACGGAGGGTCACTCACTAATTATAGACAAACACATACACATATTTTTTCAGATGGGCATGATGTGTGTTTAGTTTGCACCTAGATCCGCATTTCAACGGCGTCCCAGACTAATTTTCAAGCCGAGAACACCTTAGCCCTTGGGGGAATTGAGAATGTAAAGTTCGTAAGACGAACCAAATTGGATACAGACAATCACTGTGTATGTACACAGACAATATGTTCTGGAATTGCATCAATATTTGCCTTTCCTTGTTGAATTTCTTCTTGTTTTTGTTCTGTCACAAATGAAGAAAACACTTACATGACCTTGGAAATCTAGCAAATCAACTAATCTTGTGTGAAGTACTTTTTAAAAATGAGCTCCTCAAATATGTATTAAATGCAATACGTTGAAACCAAGATTGTTGGCTTTTTCTGCTTTTGTTTGTTCATAATACTGTTTTACGAAAATTGTAGGTCCTTCATCGCTCTGAACTGTTGAAGCACAAATAACCACTTTGCAGTTGTCAGTTGACAGTTTGTTTGCGTTTCTTTGCCATCACTTGACAATTTTGAAATGTGGATGACTTGGACCGTTTTTATGGACCAAAAATACACAGCTACACAGTTAGCATTCTGAGTAAGACAAGATGCCTTGCTGTCAGAAAATTATGCTCGTGAATTCGTTGGTTTTATCGGCTTTCCAATTTGCTTACTACGGCACTTGAAAATCACGTGTCATAATTGTGCCTACTTCTTTGGTGTAGGTGAAGCCATGCTTTCGATTGATCTGTTATGACAGAAGAAAAATACAATAGCAAAGAATTGAAGATAGACAATACACTTCACTTACTTTTGTTTGTTGGTTGTTGAATTAAAAACTTGTGGTAAAAGGCAAATTAGAAAACGTTTATGAGAAACGAACATATGAAGCTACTCGGTAATTTAGATATTTTGTTTGGTCTATAAATGAAATTCTTGCTCTAGAAAGTTGGTAAGCGTGGTATCGTGTGTCAATTCCATTAGCGTGATAAAGCCAAAGAGGTTAGAATTTCAGTAACTTCGTATATGTTCGCACTACAGTGGCGCTGGCAGTGGTCAGTTCCCACAGTAAACTGCCTAATTGTGAATGGTTTGTGTTCGAATTTTGCATAATGTTTCATCGAAGTTTTTCTTAATATAAAACGATGTTGCAAGTCTTAAAATCCCTCTGTTCAGAAGCTTTGGGCATTGGAAATCAGATGGGGAACTGAAAGTTTTGGGAAGTTCTTTCGTTTCAACGTTGTTTTCAGTTATACGCGGTTCACATTTCAAAATTGTGAAGTGTTGGCAACGGTATTGTTCATTCTGCCCATCAAAATAAATGGGGTAAGTCAGGGGTGCCCGCCCCCCCCCCCCCATTAGAACTTAGAACCAGCCCCCCCCCATGTAAGTTGGTACCCCCTTTCCAAGACAAAAATGTAAAGAAAATTCGTAAGCACCCCCTGATTTTATCTAAAACTAAAAGAAGATTTATGTAGGTATTGAAAACCATGCCACGTACCAAAATCTCGGACAATATTCGAGCACGGTCATTGTCATTTATACATTTTCAGATAGAAAAACAAACCATATTTAAATTAATTACTAGGTTCATTATTATTTTCGTTTTAGTGATGTAATATATTTTTGAATGTCGTCACGTTAAACACTGTTTCAATCAACTTTACCCCCCCAAAAATTTTTTTTGAACCCCCAATTTCAATGACGCAGTCTGCATCATGACCCCCCCCCCCCCTGTGGGCACCCCTGGGTAAGTTCTAACATTACCAGATTGTAATGGTGTTTGTAATCCTGCGTATTGATTTAAATTTTTGGTGTTATATTCCTACTGACCCATCGAAGTATTTTTAAAATGGTGTGCATTCTGGTTGCGTCTTTTTCGAGTTTTGTTCCCATTTATCGTGTGCAGTAGCCTTACGAATTCGTTTACTCGTGAATTTTCGATGTAATATCCAAGCCACTGCGCACGTGTTATTATAGGCTTAGAGCTCAAACAAGTATTAGAGTAATTTCGAAACGCTATTATAAATATTGTGATAACGCAATCTTGCTATGTAATAAATGAGTAATGAGAGGCTAAAACACAACATAATCAATTCCTACATTAATCGATATTTGAAATACTTACATCGTACTCAAAAAAATAATTATTATTCTAGGCATAGCGTTGATTATGTTTGATGTTGACGAAATTCGAAATCTAAGTTACGCGTTTTAAGGAAACAATTCCAGCCAAACCCTTCTTCCTTTAATCGAGAAAATTCGATAGCCTGTGGTACGACATTAATTAATTTTACGTTTAATAGGGGAAATGACGAAAGTGGTACGTTACGCGAAACCACCGAACTTAACTCGAGTTATTGAATTTCAATTAAAAATTTGATTTTTCCTTTTGTTTGAAATATTTCTATTAGAAAATGTGGTGTATAGTAGATTGTGGTTAGCTTGAAACATAATGTGACGATTAAAACTACAAAATTTTGTCACATACAACCAATTAGCTGCCTATTTGAAATAAACTCATCTAGTGTGGGTATCTACTCTTTAGAATAATTCTAGACTACAATTCTGCCTTAATATCATCAATGTTGCAATTACTTTCTTGAATACCCTCTGCTCCTGTTTAAAAAAACGAAATAGAACTTGGTGATTGACGTGGATACTTTTGCAGCAACCCACTTTGCTACAAATATGGTAACTCGTACCACAGGATTTTGTATTGTTTAACGTTAATTCTTTGTTCGTGATAGATCCCATGGAATACATTTTCTCTCTTCTATATTATCACCGCTATAGTAATGTCATTACGAGTTGAAAACGTTCTGTCGCGTGTGGTCTTCAAGATTTACAAAAAAATTAACTTAAATGTCAATCGTTGAAAATCCGCCAAATGATTCCTTTCTTCCATTTGCCTTTGCGAGTCTAAATCTCGACCTGTATTTTATTTCTTAGGTAGCAGACTGCAATACTAAATTAAATTAATTGTAAAACATGAAGGTTCATCGAGTGACGTGAGTTGAAATCGGCGTGTCATTAAACTTTTGATATCCCTATAGAATCAGATCGATTTCCCAATAATAACGGTATTTTATCACTCCTATTCAAACTCACACAACTCATGAATTCTTAACTCTCAGCGGGAGGGGCTATTTTCCATAATTACTGAGGAGGGGCTTGTATAGAGTGTGCCATGGCTTTATTTTTGCAGTTATGTGCCTGAAAACGGTTCGGTTTCGTTAATTAACTATCTGAGTAAGGACCGATTGGGTCCGTGGATTAGTTACCTAACGTCCAGTGGCTAAGCCTGAGGTCATCTCTGGATTTGGCAATGACCAGACGATTTAATAAATTTAAAGAATTAGTTAATACTAATGTTAAATATACAATTTCCTCTTTATAAAAAAGGAATGTTCATGCTCGCAGTTGGCGCAATTACCGCCTCATTGGCGACCTTAGCGCTTGTGAGGAAGCGCTGTCATTCTGGGTATCTCATACACCCACCGCAGAGGGACCCCTCATCTTATTCCTTCCAAAACATCGACCAATCAAATCGCTTTAAGACTCGTGCTCAAACACGCAACTTCCAGCGAGTCCGACAACCTTCGGGAGCTCTCGTGACTTCTTGGTCCGTGGAATTTCGCTTCAAAGTCACAACGACAGGGTTACCGTAGCAAGCGATTTTCAACCTTAAGGCGGGGTTTGTGAATTTCTTCCGTCAAAAACTCCTTAGATTTGCGTTTTTGGCAGGTCATTTTTCAAAATTTCCCGGGGCAGGATCCCCCTTCTTCTGGTTACTAATTGCCGCCACTGGCAATGGCCCAGCAAAAATGTCACGCATCGCCACTGCTAACGTCCAGTTTTTGTGGATTTTCAGAAGTACCTCAAAAATCACTTTTTCTTACTTCTTCTAACTTCAAACTTATATCAAACTTGTATACGGGCTTGCAATGAGTGCGAATAACACTTTTTTCCCTAGAACCAGTAGTCGGAACGCTCAGGGCGGTAGCTTCCGCAAAAACTACGGTTTCCCGAACTGTGAAGATACCTTTTAGGAGGGCACTTTGTACGCAGGCCCCTCCCGCTGAAAAATTAATAACCATTAATAAAAATTACATTAATGATAAATCAAAAATAATATAATAAAATCTAGTTTTTATCGGATTTTTGAGTTTCGACTGTAACAAACTACAATGGCTTTTCGAATTTTCGTCTTAATTCTCATCATTGTATTGTACTGAAAGCGTACTTTACGATGAAAAATGTTTTTAAAAATACTGTTAGATTCGGTCTATGTGACATGGAAAGTACCTGAATACTCAATTTTGATCTGTCAGACCTTTGGCTTTTTTTCTGTATTTAAAAAAATGAAACAAAATAAAAAACTTGCTATTATTTATGTGTATTAAAATTATTGTAAATTTTAAAGATACTATTATATATATATAGATATTGTTATATTTCTTCGAAGTATTGTTCACTATTGCCAAATATGAATGAAAACTAATAAATTTTATAGTTAAGCCTGGCTGTTTTTTTTAAGCCTTATTCATCTTCAAGTCAGAATTAATTACGGCAAGATTCGGAGATCATGCTGTTTGGATTGCTGGAGGCCCAGGGGTGGCTATTGACGGGAGCATGGGCTCATTTGCATACTCTGGTCAAAATGAAAAACATACCTGAAAATTATAATATTATAAGTATTACTAGCTGACCCAGCAAACGTTGCTTTGCCTTATAAATTATTTCTAGCGGGAAAATTGACAGCTTCGCTGGCATCGCGACTGTATCAATAGATTTGTATGATACCAAGTTCCCTGGCAACAACTGTTGTATCTTCAAATTTGAATTGTCAACGTCTGCATTTTGGTTTATTATTCAATAATAAACCATTATAGTCGCTCATAAAAATTGTTATTTCATGGTTTACGTTTCAAAGGGTGTAGAATCCAAATCTGCAATAAAAATTTTTCCGCCGTACACATTACGCACGATTTTTCCCAAACGGCTAAAGCAAAAAAGCTGAAATTTTCAGGTCCGACGGCGCCCCAATTCTAGAGCCAGCTTTCTCACTTAATTTAAAGGGCCCTTTAAGGGTTGTCAAAGTTTTGTAAAATCCCCAAAAACCTCAAAAAAGTCAAAGCAGCCTAAATTTGGACTTTTTAGAAGAACTTTCCACGAGGAATCAAATGAGCCCCTTCCCAGTTCCGTAGGTCAAACCATTCCCGATGTATGGCCCGATTTATGGTGCCAACATTTGCATCCACATTCACTACATCACTAGGTTACTGCGATCAAAACAAAAACAAAACCGTTTTTTTTTTTTAAATTGCAGTAACCTAGTGATGTAGTTGAATGTGGATACTGGAGTGAACTCCTAAAAGGGTTTATAGCCGATACACAGGTTGTAGCATTCTGATATGCAAGCTCCGTCTTACGAAATTTAAAATTTTCAAATAGAATATTTTTCCATAGTAATCGCTCTTGAAAAAAAAAAAACACTGCAAATTCTTTCACTGGGGTTTATTATTCAATGATTCATGGTTTGTAGTTCTACTAAGCTATGGAGTGTGCGTGTTTCACAGGTGATAGAGCGGTTATTGAATTTCAGGAGGCGCACAAATATGATCAACTGATCAATCTAAATAGGTATTTTGGTTGAGAACCGATTTAAGTGCTCTTTGCATATCTCCAGTGAAAGAATTTGCAGCGTTTTTGCCGCTAAAATACTGAGCTCTTTCCGCAACCCACTCATGATTTCTGTACTGTGTGTGTACATCGGGAAATATTTGTTCAACGAGAGCATCTTGCGGATCAGCGATTGTGCTGAAATCGGTCGGTAATTTCACGCATCCGTCTGTAGCAACTTTTCCATCACAGATATCTAAGAGTTGTTTTGAGAATGATTCAGCGGATGGATCTTGAAGCATTTGAACGAGCATATTTACTTTCAGCTGTACTTTTTCAACGTTACGCCACAATGGAGATGATTTTGATAAGCAAACGTTGATCTCAGCGTATGTTGAACGTGAAATGACGGGAAGTGTTTGTCTGAAATCACCTGAAAGCACCAACTGAGTGCTGAAAAATAGTTTTCAATATCTTTCAATGTCCTGTTTAACGCCTCAATTGGATGTTTGTGTGCCATGGTTTGCCCTAAGCCAAGGGAAATTTTAATCGAAGTAAAGTTAAAAACACCATAATTGATCAGTTACCGAGCGGTATGTTAATTATTAAATTACGTTCCAAACAGAGCCTCAGGTTTTTTTTTGGTACCCTGTGGAAAAAACAGGTATGGAACCACTTGTAGAATAGAAATTAGTTCACAGGTTTTGGCTCTTAAGTATTTCAAGCTGTGTACCTACCTGCCTCTCGGTGTTTCTCTCCAAGCTTGTGGTCCAATCCTTTGTATTCCTAACAATGCTCAGGTGTTCTACGCCATTAACAAAAATATTTGGGCCTTGTCCCTACCCCAACTAAAGCCGGGTTAAGGCTATAGAAACAAGCGAGAAATTCCAGGCGCACGGTCGACGGGCATAAATCGTCCAATTAACATTGGAAGAGTGATTCAAATGAAAGGGCAGTGGAAATTATAGTATTTTCTGTCATCATTAAGGAAGAATAGTACCTGCGGTTTGAAAATGAGAATGTTACACCTTCTCGAGGGGTGTCAACAGAAGCTGGGTCCACGCCGACGGACCACCCTGGATCCAATTACTGAAGAATGTCTCCTGCTCGTCTAATTAGAAACCTGTACGTCTCATACATAGATTGGAAGCGCGGCGTCTACCTGCCTTCTATGTAAACGAGAATTATTTATTTGTTTAAGAGCCTCTTTTACCAACACTCGTTAACCCTAACGTATGGTTAGCCAGACGCTTGAATTGTCGTATTTGTCTTCAACAACCCCCTCTGGGCCTAGTGACAGTGATGAGATGTGTCTTGCTTCGTTTAAATCTCCTTGGGGGTACGCAACGACGCCGAAAATATTTGGTAATGACGGACTTCATGTTGACGTGTTTGGACAATCAAGCTGACGTTTTTGGCACGCTTCAAGATTTCTTGAGTGACAATAATCTGCCCATATTCAACGAAATGAAACATCAAATTGGGACACAATTGACAAACCTGAAGGACTCTTTTAGAAAATATTTTCCTAAACGAGGTGACGGTGAGAACTAGATTGCAGATCCTTTCAATGAAGAAAACGTCAAGACTGCTACATTGACCGTTCATGAGAAGGAAAAGCTCCTAAAACTTTCAAGTGACTCCTCCTGGAAGTCCAAGTTCAAGAAAAAACCCCTTGGTGAGCATTAGGGATGAATACGGACCCTTAACGATTTTTATCCATTCACCGTGTCCCATCTGCAACTGGGCTGTGAGTGACTCAGCCATCCATTTTATCATTCAGTGCTCCATGCTGTCTAACCCACGACTGAAGTTTCTATTGCCAGTGCTCGCAGTACCATTGTCGTTCGAGGAACAATATAAGCGAATTCTGACGTCCAGTGATCGTGATGTGGCTAACAGATTGTTTTTCTATTTAAGAGAGGCCTGTGAGATAAGACTTTTAATTCTCAGCTCCTAATTAGACGTTCATTTATTTTGTCATGATTTTTGTATCCTTGTTTTCTGGCTAATCTGTGTGGATATATTTTCCTTTTATAATTTATATGAGCATCTGTCATTTGTATTATTTTTGCTATGGATGTTTATCCGATAGGCAATAAAGAATCTATCTATCTATCTATCTATATGGACCCTTAACCACAAAAGCCCTTATGGTTTTAGTTCCTTTTACACATACAGAACTAGTTAAGAAATCATTCTTTTCCTGAATAAGTATAGGAATAAGCTAAATGCAAGTCCTGATTTGAGAGTGAGTTTATCAACCTTTGATATTGACTTCAAAATATTACGTGCAACAAGACAGTTTTGCCTTGTTTTAAGAATAATTTTGATTTCCTTTTTTCCGATAAACTTATTTGCTAATTCTAGTATGTTTTTGTGATAAGAAACATTGTATTTACTTTGCCAAAATTTTTTTTTACAGTTATTGGTATTTAGAATTTACTAAGTTTACTATAAACACATACAGGCCTAATTTTGGAGCAATAACTTTATTGGCAAATAAAAGATTAAAAAAAACTCTTGCTTAAATATTTACTTTACATGATTAATGTTTTTGCAACTTTGAAACAATTTGAAAAAAGGTTGGGAACCGGTGGTCCAAGTTGACGAACGTCTTCTTCCTCTTACTGTTGGGATCTCCTACCTCAAAAGAGCCCAACTTGAAGGCTCAACTCGCACGGAGCCAACAGAATGACAGCCACCTCATCAACCACGCGACAACCGACACCATATCAATGGTGGGCCGGCGATAAGTCGGATGATATGTAAGTGGACATAAATGCTTAACCACTAGGTCGCTTTGAGCGTGGCAGATGAAAGGGACAAGCCCCCGCCCTTCATCAGCCCACAACGAGCCCTTGAATGGGTATTAGCTCGCCAGGCCCCAGTCCCTGCGTGTCCCCCTCAATTAACAATAGCTCAACTACCGTCTAATTCACGTCCGTCTTTTATGCTATCGGCCACATAAAACTTTTATTGTGCGCTTACTTCCACGAGCTTTGTAGGATTCTAATTCTTTTTGAAATTGATGTCAAGTAGAAAATAGTGTTCACATTTTAAGGGAGGCACTGTTTATTTGCTACTTGCTTGTTTGTAACAGCTGCTAAATTGAATCATTCTTATTCCCTGACGCCAAAAGGGCAAAAGAGAAGTTGTAGACGTGATGATGGTAAACTTGGGAAACCCTTTTGAGAAATAGAAAACTCGTCCCCAGTACGAAATTACAAGACAATGAGACATTGTGTTATCAACCCGAAAAGTTGGCAGTATTGAGAGACAAGGTGGATTTCGAACTTCATTAGGTCAGTAAGTTGTCCATTACCAACCGTTTATCATGAACAGCATCTAATGTTGTCGCAATTAATGAATTCACAGACGCTGCTAGATGGAACGAGCTATGTGAATTTTACTCCAGAAAGAGTGCCTCTTGGTGAAAATACTTTGTGCAGCTCTGGAAAGTAACGGAGTGATTGAGTGTGGTAACATCTACCTATGGAAACTTCACCATTAGAATCGCTTGAGGTGATAAAGAACGCAAAATATCATTATGTGCAAAACAACAAACGACCAAACTGTCCGACTTTGAAGGCAGATGTAGATTCATGGAATCCTGGATCAGCTGCACCAGAGTGCTACCAGAATGGTCTGTTGCTCAATAAGTTTTACTCGATCCCACTCACCAGTCTCATCATCCTATTCCATTGCTGGTAGGACTTTGAGTAGGGTTAGTGAAGTCCGGGACCTGGGAATCATATTAGATGACAAACTCACCTTCTCCAAGCATATTTTTTTCCATGGTCTCAAATACTACGGAGCGACGCGGATTCTTGATTCGGAGTAGGTACCAATTTTTTCAGAATCCACTTTCGGGGGTTTTTTATACGAACCTGGAATCATTGTCCAGCCAACGAGCTGAGGCGGATGTGGTGTTCCTGGCAAAACTGCTGAAGTTGGACATAGACGTCCCTAATCTTTTGGCTCTTGATATGCTCCATACTCCATCATACACTATCAGAACCATATATGGGACGTACAGCCCATTAATTAGGATGCAGAAGTCGGTCAACAACATCTCCCATCTTCCATCTTCAGGAACTGATCCACTTGGTGCATTTGGTATTTCGAGCATATCATACGTTCTTCACCTTCTTCTTGAGTATAGCGTTCACAGTGTACTGAATCTACCCTACCGATCCTCATTAAGTAGGATTTAGAGATCCGCTTCTGAGCCTAGATGAAATGCAATAGAAATAATTTCGTTGTGGTGGCATTTCCATAAACCACGGTGTTGTTTACCAGAGATGTGGTTATTCTTAAAAAATGAAACACCAAACGTCCGAGGTAACAATGATATGTTTTATATAATCGATTTAATGTAACCGATCCAAAATGAATAAAAAATGACCATAAACTGAAATGAGGAGCTCCTTCTCAAATTAACTTAATAAATGATAGCTTTTTAAAATGAAAAGAGGAATATAGGTACCTTGAAGTCTTTCTATGGCTTAAACTAAATTAAATTTCTGACCGTTGTGACGTGGGGAGCACGCGCGTGTGCGCTTATGATGACTTTCCAGCAGAACGGAAGGAAGTAGTACGAAACGGTGCTGCCTGGCTAAAGATTTGCCATCAAAATTTGCTCCAAGTTGAAGGCTCAACAGTGGATCCATCTTAGATGAATATGGGCTTTGCTCGTGCTCGTACTTACAGAATAATTTAAGACAGTGGTTAACACGGAGATCCGTATGAGTCGTGGATTTGGGATGTTGATTACCCGAACACTTTTGAAAAGATGTGGTTTGGCGAGATCCCTGATTACTCTGCGCAAAGAACAGTAATGGCAGTGGAGTGGTAAGGTGTCTTCTACTCGAAGTGTAGGGTGAGAAAAAGATGACTCGTCTCAGCAGGATCCAGGTTGAGGTAGACTGGAGATGGGTAGGCTTGGTAGCTCACAAAACACACACAGACCGCGCACAACAATGAAACAAAAATACAAAATAAACAAAACGCTTCGGCGTTGACACGCGGTTTCTGATTTGGGTTGGACAACTATCTTTCATGTCCTGCTCCAGCATGGTATGAAGCGGGTAGGCTTACCATTGTCTTTTTTATACCCCATTTCTGAGCCATCTATTGAGGTCCCTGGTGGGGAAATGGCAAGGGAGGCTAACTGCTTGTTTTGCTAGTGTCAACAATGACGTTACTTCGGATGTCATGGTGGCCCCTGATCCAAATGAATACGATTTGCACCCACGCTTCCTTCAGAAAATTAGCTGTACATAAAATTTCTCTTTATATGATTCTCAATCTCTTTGTTGGCTAATGGCTTAAAGTTTTGACAAAACTGACTGGGAATCAGGAGGGAATTTTACTAGATACTTATTGGTAGACCTTTTCTGCCCCAAGTACAACATTATTGATTGGAAACATTTCGATTTGATTTAGTTGTCCCAGTTGTGTCCTGTAATTTTTCACCTTCCATTTTCAATTTCAAATAAGCATCAACGACTTTCTCTCGATATTAATTACAATTAGGTATCGAATGAGAAAAGCTCAGATCTTGATAAACAACATGATGGATGTAGTACAGGTTAGTGTATGGAAAAAGCGAAATATCGATGCTACTGTATTCTTCGTAAGTGGTAGGCAGGACCTTTGAGAGCTGCTTTGCATGCCCTCTTACTACCATGCAATTTTTTAATGATTTGCCAGTAGGTATAAAAGGGCGGGTGAGAACCATTTTGGGCAAGATTCCTATAGTTTATCACTGGGTTGTGTCAGAAAAGGTCCTCTTTCATCCCCCATAAGAAACAGATTGAGGGCGGGAGAGGACCATTTCTGACATGGGCTGTATAGTATAACGTACGATCGTGTCCAAAAGGCTGCTCCTTCGAGTAGTAAAAGGGCGTAGTGGTATAAGTTTCAACATTCTTCGTAGACGAGAGAGCAGGAGGAGTAGCATTTTGGACACGATCCTGCGTTAAACTATATGAACTTTGTCAGAAATGGTTCTCACTCACTGAGAGAGCAGGAGGAGCAGCATTTTGGACACGATCCTGCGTTAAACTGTAGGAACTTTGTCAGAAATGGTTCTCACTCACCGAGAGAGCAGGAGGAGCAGCATTTTGGACACGATCCTGCGTTAAACTGTAGGAACTTTGTCAGAAATGGTTCTCACTCACCGAGAGAGCAGGGGAGCAGTCAGAAATTTCTCATGGACACGATCCTGCGTTAAACTATAGGAATCTTGCCCAAAATGGTTCTCACCCGCCCTTTTATACCTACTTTTGCCCTTGTTTTTTTATTGTTGATTTATTTTATGACTCTCAATTCATTTGCATGATGTCAAAATTGATTTGGAAAACGTCGGGAAAAAGTCAGTTGGAAAATTCAATAAACTTGCAGAGAAGTGATAATAGTTAAATTAATCATTTGCCTAATGATTCGCATAATTTGTTTGATGACTTCTTATTGAAGTTGGAAATGGAATACATTGGTAGGTACAAGAGCTGATGCTTAGGTGATGTCACTTCAGAGATTTTGGTGAAGATGTTCTCTGAAAAACTAGCGGTATTTTCCCCTCCCTCCAAACAACAACCTCAGGATTTCCCAGAACTTCAACTCTTCAGCGGTCGGAGGGTTCGGTTGTAATCAAGCTCCGTCGATCCTCGTCAACAAGGGCTTTAACCTGAACGGAGTTGGAGGGAGGGAACAACCAGGTTTCCAAACCTTTGATGGAAGCCCAGCAGCCCCCGCCCGCCCCAACATTTCCCACACCCCTCTCCGCGCTGTTCAGTCCCCTCAACTCTACCAGAGAGGGAACAACTCAACTCTAATTAGGAGACGGAATCGCAAACAGACCTCTGACGGATCAAGTTGAGGAAATCGCGATTGTTTGACGAGCCCTTGGGAAACTCCAGATGTCCAACCACCCCCTCCTCCTTTTGGATCTTCCAAATTCCCCTTCTGCTCTACAAGAGCTTTTCAACGCTTTTCCTATTTTTCCCCCTTTTACAATTCCATCTCCTCGCCCATCACAGAAGCGAGTAAAACAGACTAAAAGAGACGTTTTACAACCACTGGTTAGAACGGAGGGGTTAGTATCAACAACCTTTTTCAACGAAGTTTTCCGAGCTTTTCCGAAGAACGCTCAGTCGCAAATTAGACCTTTGGATTAATTTCCTTTGCTCTGGTTAATTTTCACAGTTTTCTTTTGACGCAAGGACGCCTAGGTCTGTAAAGTTTGGTTGGGTTGAAAGAGCACGACTCAACGGTATCTCTACAGGTGCTTGGGAGTTGGTTTTCGTACAGTAATTGTTTGTCTACAGCTTCAAAGCTGCCGGTGTTTTGCATTTGAATGATTATTTCAACTTGGAAGTTCGGGAATTCATTTCAATTCAGATTTATTGTTAACCATTTGGTATTACTAGGAGTTCTTTATACATAATAAATGCCAGAACTGGACTGCACAGCCAGAGACAATGCTTCCTTGATACACTACAAAAGAAACCCACGAATAGAACAATTGAAATTTAAAAACATAAAATAAAGACACAAGTCTAAAGAACGCTTCCCCTTGTTCTCCTCTACCTGTTACTCACGTGAACTGAACCGTAGGTAACAGCCTCATGACTAATATATTCCATATCCATCTCACTAGTAATTCATAGTATCCTTTTTGCTCCACGAAAAAAGGCTGTCGATATCCATCTTAGGCTGGACAGCTTCGGAAATGCAGTAGACGTGATCACAAACGAACGTTTTCATTCATTAAATTAATTTTCATTTTTAAATATTAATTTTTTAATTTAGATCTTAACAATCTTGTTTAACTCTTTGTAAGAACTCGATTTAAATCCTAATATATTATCATTGTCCGACTGCTGGATAACATGTTCGAGTCAATAAACATTTTACTAAAATTGAATTTGGTCAGAAACAACAAATTGTCAACATTTCAACATCCAATGCTACGGCCAAATCAGATTGTGGTTGATAATACACGGCGCACAAAGCAACCCCTCCTTCAAGACCTGGGGGTCATGCGGGTCATTGCATATCCGTGCCCCTGACCGAGACAATGCCTCCTCCGTGACTCTCCCAATTTTCAAACATTAGGTGTTCTTTAGTTATACAGGGTGTCCCAGGGCTTATGCACCATCCGACTCCTACGTATTCTACAACTCATTTCCGACTGCGATGAGTTGCATTCATCTTTGAGACTTTTGGAAAAACCTCAGTTTTAACAGAAAACACACGTTTTTCTACAGTTTAACACCATTTCCTTAACTAAAATATTTTTAAAAACCAACACGACTACACCGTTGGAAAGCTGACATTTTGGCGCACGTTTTACCAGGCCTGCACAGTTCTGCGTCAAGCATTCGGGGGTTTTTTGCTCTCTTAAGATCGACAAAATTCTCAGCAAACGCATATCTTCAATGTTTATAAAAATTTTTCTGACATCAAAATAGATGGAAAATTTAACGCTCTTTCCAACGGTGGCATCAAATTTGAGCTATCTCCACAATTGAGGGAGTTATGACAGTTTTAATGACTTAAGATAGAAAACAAGAAAAAAAAATCTTAAATCGCGAATAGCTCGAGGTCTCTGGCAAAAAATTGCTATGAGACATTTTTGGTCGGAAATGAGTTGTAGAACGCGTAGGAGTCGGATTGTGCATAACTTCTGGGACACCCTGTATAAGATACCTTGGTAAGGTGACTCACCAATTGAAGTCAAACAAATTTTCAGGAGAGAATTAAATGTGTACCTTAGCAACGATTGGTTGTAAGAGAAAATCATAATAAAAATACACGCTACTATTGTCTAAATTTTGGCGTTTATTATTCAATAATAAACCATTGTAATCGCTCTTGAAAAAAAAAAAATTTTAACCCCCCCCCCTGAAAATTTGGTTTTCTGCAATTCATTTTTCTGTCCGTCCGCCGTGCCGTACAATTTCTCCCAAACGGCTGGAGCAAAAAATCTGAAATTTTCAGGAAAAATGCTGGTGCTATGTTGGTCCGACAACGCCTAATTCTTTAGCCAGCTCTCTCAAATTCAAGTGTGAATTCACTGGGGTTTATTATTAAATTTCATTATATTTGGCTTGCATTCATATTTGAATGTCTACTAAGCTGCGATGTTTGGGCATGATAGAGCGATTATTGAATTTCAAGATACGCATAGAGCACGTAAATCTGTTCTCAACCAAAATACCTATTTCGATTGATCAGTTGATATTTGTGTGCCTCCTGAAATTCAATAATCGCTCTATCACCTGTGAAATACGCACACTCCAAAGCTTAGTAGACATTCAAATTATGAATGCAAGCCAAATGAATGAAATTTAATAATAAACCCCAGTGAACGAATTTGCAGCGTTTTTCCTGTCGCTTTTCGGCGGGGGATCCCATCGCAAAAACCTTTTCAAGATTAAAACCTACCAACTTAAATCAAGCGTTATTAAGATTTTGGTTTTACATTTTTCCACACTTAAATGTTAAGCTTTGGACTTTGGACGTTACCTAAATCAACCTGAATTCGTATAATCGTATCACTTAACTCACATCCGCAGAGTCCGTCTACCTTTTCGTAGTACTGAGGGTTGAACTTGCAAACCGTGGAACGATTCTCGCTTGCCTTTGAGGTTTGTTGCATTCCCGTCAATAGTGGCATTGGGCGCATTGCGAATAATCACTCTTCTCCACCGACGATTTAGCAAACACACGTTTTATAGCGCTTATTGTATTCATCGCCTATTTACAGCTGATACAGCTTAGTCACAAGGATTGGGGACAATCAACTGATATAATAGGAATACAGTGTGTTTTGGTGATTAGTTGCACTCATTCTGGCAGGTGAGTGGACGAATAAGTGTGCTCCCTGAAACTTCGGGCACTCTCGTTGGTTCATTCTTTGGACCCAGATAGAATCGAACGCTGAGTTCTCAACCCCCCCTAACCCCCTTCCCCAAACTCACGACTCCACCATCCTCTCACACGTCCTGAGGCTCTGTTTGGCGACTGAATTTGAAACTCTTCTGGTCTTCAATTAGGATCATGCTTTTAATATTATAATTAATTATATTATACTAAAGGCCATGGAGAAAATCATTGGCCAAATGATCAAGGATGATCATCTATCCCACTGCCCTATTGCAAAGGTGCAACACGCCTATCAAAAGGGTAAATCAACTGAGACAGACTCTCTGAAACTGTTTCATTGATAGAATAAAAAGTCTAGCTTTCTGGACATAGATTGGTTCGACTACGAGTATAGCTCCATCGAAAAAGCTGCCAAGAACAAGGGGATCACAGACCCCACTATTAGATGGATCAAGGCTATGCTGGGAAGCCGGCTCATTACAGCAACTCAAGGCCACGAAAGCATCACTGTTCTCGCTAACAGGGGATGCCCACACGGAAAAGTAAAATTCCCCTTTACTCTGGTTATTAGTCTGATGAGCTACTGGAGCTCTTGATGCATGAAGGCTACGAAGTAACAGCCTATGCAGATGATCTTAACATCATTGTAAGAGGAAAGTTTGACCATACCGTGTCAGACAGAATACAGAACGCCCTCAACATCGTCCAAAAATGGTGTTCTGCAGAAGGGCTTCATCTGAACCCCGAGAAAACCATTGTGGTTCCCTTTACCAATAAAAGGAAACTCACACTTACACCCCTACAACTTCGAGGACAGAGGATTCCTCTCTCAAACGAAGTAAAGTATCTAGGGGTGGTGCTCGACTCCAAACTAACATGGAACAAGCACTTGAAACATATAGTTTCAAAACGAATTAAAGCGCTATGGTCATGCCATAGAATGCTAAGTAAAACATGGGGGCTGACTCCCAAAATGACACTAAGGGCTTATAAAGCAATTGTCAGACCCATGGTCACATACGCCTCTTTAGTATGGTGGCCAAAAACCTGCCAAACCACTGCTCTACTGGAACTTAATAAACTTCAGAGGCCTGTATTGGCATTACGTGTGCCATGAACACCACTCCCACAGCAGCATTAGAGGTTTTCTTAGACCTCACCCCTCTGCACATTTATGTGCAGAGAACAGCCTACCTGGGGGCCATTAGAATGCAGCAAATGGGAAAAATTAGGCCCTCCTTACAGAAAGATAGTCACTTGGAGATACTGGACAAAATAGATACAGATCCATTGACTACGTCCATCTCTGACGTAATGTTAGAAAATATGAACTTTGATCTACCTTTTAAAGTAATCATAAATGATCGTGAGTTTTGGAAAAGAGGCATGCCTCAATTTAAACCAGGCTCACTTGTGTGGTACACAGATGGGTCCGTGATGAATGGGGCGGCCGGTCTGGGGATTAAAGGCCCCAATTTCAAACTGGCCAAGCCTCTCGGTTCGACCGCAACCATATATCAAGCGGAAACCCATGCTATAGAAATATGTGCACAAGAGATTGCCAGGAAACGACTCAAAGGTGCAACGATATATATACTATCTGACAGCCAAGCAGCACTAGAGGCCCTCTCAGTAACTTCTAAGTTGACTTGGAGTTGCCTAAACTCCCTCAAGGCTGCAGCCCGGGGCAACAAACTGATGCTACTATGGGTGCCGGGTCATGAGGGAATAGAGGGAAACGAGGAAGCTGATCGCCTTGCCAAAAAGGGATCAGAGAGTAAACTAGTGGATCTTCTGACTGGCCACTGCCCCCTAAGGTACCACCTAAACAAAATGGGTAAGGCCAGGACAGTAGAATGCCGGCTCTGCTGCGAAGGGGCGGAAACAGCAGAACACATCCTCTGTAATTGTCCTGCTGTTGCATCAACTAGATTCCGGCATTTCGGGAAGGGTGCCCTAACACCCTCTGATGTTGCCTTGGAAACGCCTGAAAACCTCCTACACTTTGTGAACGAAGAGGTTATTAATAAGGTTTTGAATTAAAAATGGGGACAGCGTCACAATAGATCCTAGCGGTCTCAGTGACCAGGGGCTCCTCCCATCCCTTATTAGGAAAAAAAAATATATATATTATAATTATCGGGTATCTTTTTCATTTTGGCCAGGGGATAAAGTTGCGCCTGTGCTCCTGTCAGCAGTCTCCCGCTCCTACATACCCTCCGTTTACCCAGAAATAAAAAGTTAGCCATCAACTACGAGTATAAGAAAATGCTGAAGACGGGTGGATCAGTTGGAGCAGTATAATTTACAATAATGACTCATTGTAATCAGCCAAACCACCAAATTTTGAACAGCTCCCTTCCTCCCCAAAATAGCCAACTGAATTCTCAGTTCACGATATCGCATTGATTGCAACTTGCGTTACATATTGGCGGATTAGTGAAGCGGGCGGGTGTTATCGCGTACTTAGTTATATTTACATAATTACCATAAATTAAGATTAACAATCTTAGACTTGTCGTCCGAGTCTTAGGGTTATTTAATACAAACTTAGTAAACCTTTGAGTAATGATTTGTATTATTCCCATCAAGAGGACAAATTGGGATCCTATGAAAATGAAGTGTTTTACAAAATTCAAACGATTTTTTTGCTTCAATAGCCCGTACTCCTAACATACCTCATTTATCATGTTCGGATTTACCCTTTATATGCTTTAATACAGGTACCTACTTCTTTTTAATAACCTATCATTAATATTGTCAATAATGAATTCAAAATCATTTGTATTATATGGGTCGTTTCTGATGGAACTTGAACCGCCCGAGGGTCTTGAGATTGAGTTCTTAATATCCCTTCGTTGTATAAACAGTTTCATTCATCAAATTAGATCTTCTTAGTTTTATATTTTCTTTCTTTAAGATTTTATATTGGGTGTATACCTAATTTCAGGAATCTAAGCTACATTGTTTGTACAAGTGTTGGAATCTCAAAATTACATGTTACTGAACCAGGACTTTTATCAGGGTACAAAAATAAAGTACCCTAAGTAGTCTACCTGTTATTATCAACCCCTAAAGCGGACAAACTGTTACTCAAAGTCCCTAAAGAGGTCAAACTATTACTCAAAGCCCCTAGAGTACTAACTATTAGTCAAATTAATCCCAAAAGACAGTGCACAAAGTTCCTAACGAGGGCAAAATATTACTACCGTAGTAAGCGAAAGTTAAACAAAATGTTACTCGATCACTCTTCTGGAGACTAAATTTTAATAGAGTATTTCGAAATGGAGTGCACCAAAAAATAATCCCATGGTTTGAGCGCATGGTGGTGAGTTGTATATGTGGTATAACGCGAGACGTACCTCTCTACAATGTGTCCTACTTACTATTTCCGACCAAAACTACCTCCTAGTGTTTCTTTTTAAGAGGCTTCGTTTCCGATTTATTTCACTTTTAGGATTTATTTAGTGTTTTCGTCCTTACTTCACTAAAATTGCCACAACTTCTCTAATTTCCACTACAAATTCATATTTGAGGATACCACTAGAAAGAATATCCTCAAAAACCAGTATAATGGGGGGTCACCTGCGTTCATGTAGGTTCCTACGGTACCGAACCAATTTTCCTCTTTCTGCCGAGATCAACGGGTTAACCTGTTTTTTTTTTTTTACATTGAACGCAACTCCTTGTTTTAGACGATGGTCAATCAAGTTTCTCCAACATTAAATAAGCGATGACGCTCTCCTTGAAAAAGCCCTAGGCTCTGGCTGATAATAAGGCCTAAAGGCCGGATCACACAAGACGCGTTATAACGCGGGCTCAGGGAACGCGCGTTCTCCCCGACGTTTGGCGATATAGCTACGTCACACACATCGCGTTATGTTGCCCGTTATTTTGGCCTGCGACCCAGCATTGTGATAGTGTACTCCAAGAGTGTACTGTGTACAGGTGGTTCGCTGCTATAACAATAATTTCTGGTTCTCCTAACTTTCTCATAAAGCTATGATAACTTCTGGTGACTGTGATGAGGAAGAAGCTCTACTGTTACTAGTTTTATTAGATGACAAAAATAGACGGCATTGGGTGCACCCAATCAATGAAAATAGCGAAGAGTTTAGGGGATACCACCGTCTATGTCGGGAGCTGCGATCACACGAGGATCGTTTTGTCAATGAGAGCGTGTGTTTCCTCACTCATCTCGAAAAAAACCGAGGAGAACGCCTTCAGCCGCGTTGCTTTTGTAATTTTTTACAACCCCAACGCTTAACGCCGCGTTACTGAAAGTATCGCTAAGCCTTAACGCCGTGTGTGTGGGGGGGATGATGCCATGTTGCGTCATGCAAGTGGAACGCCGTAACGCGACGGTACAGGAACGCCTAACGTCGCGTTATAACGCGTCCTGTGTGATCCGGCCTTTAGATTTTTGTAGAGAAAATTTGGGGGCCCTCTTCAAAAATCCACTCAACTACTCCTGGCTTCTGTGGTATTGTTAAATGGATGAGGTAGCCCATTTCTCAGAGCCGATTGAAAGTCCATATTCTTTATAACGGAGCAATGGATACCGTAATAACAATCAGCCATTTGAAGGCAATATCTTTTTAGTTCTTCCTCTAACGCAGGTTCCAAGGTTTGTCTTTTATCCAACTTTACTTCTAGTAATTTTTCTGCTGACCTACCGTTTTTCACATAGCCTTCTCAAGTACCGTTGGATACGCAATACTCTTTCGACGCCTTCAAATACCTCGTTCTTTTTTCCCGAAAAGCTTCCACTGCATTCTGCATGGCTTCTTTATTCCATTTTGCTTCCGAGTCTACTAAGGTAGCGGAAGCATTGTTTTCACTTTCGGAATGTGAAAATTTTTTTGTCTCCAAAATCAAAAATTCCACTCGCATTTTGCGTTTTAGACCTTTCTGAACAATTTTGGTTCCGTGTCTTTCTGTGTGTCTGTCTGTCAGCAAATCCTTGTTACGGGCAAAACTACACGAAGTTATAGTCCGATTTTGATGAAATTTTCAGGGATTGTGCGGGTTGGGGTGTAGATGGTCTCCTATAGGTTTCATGACCCCCGGATTAATAGTAGCCTCTGCGCATGCGCAAACGAGAAATCCTTGTTACGCGCATAACTCCGGGAGTTTCTGACCAAGTGCGAAGACAAGTTCAGGGCTGGTTCGGTGTAATATGTAGATGGTCCCCTATGAGTTTCATGACCCCCGGATCAATAGTAGCTTCTGCGCATGCGCAAGATATAAACAGCCACTGTGCGGAGAGATGACGGCAGTTGGGTACTTTGCAACGACGCTGCAGTTAACCCAACATTATTAAATAATCAAATCAAATCATCAAATTTTGATCCGTCATTGAACGATGCTTATATTTTATTTTTAGAAATGTCATAATAATTATTTATCACTTCAGTCATCTATCCATTCAGCGTCAATGTCAATTTTTATTATTAGGTATGTTTTATAGTTTGTTCAATAGTTGAACATGGCTACCTTTATTTTCTCAAGTTATGCTCCTGCATAACAATAAATTTGCCCTAATTCAATATTTACTTTGCCTAATTGAACGAAGTTCTTTAGTCAATAATAATTTTCAATGATCTATACAGTCATGTTATGGATACGAGGAAGCTATGTGCCACACCCACTTGGCAGACGTTTTTTTTTTTGAAAAGAGCCATCTGAAAAAAATGTTCAAAATTCTCACTTTAATTTGATAGTAAGATAGTACTAGTAAAACAGAGGAACTTATTCCTAATACGAGATATCTCATATAAGGTTCCTTGTTGTACCCCTATAGTATAGACTAAACATCCAGTTTTCTCCTGAAAGATGAAAGCGATGCCAAACCGAAGGAAGAGGAAATTCAGCGAAACATGAATGACCAGCATAAACTGCATTTCATAACGAATATTTTCCACGTGTTAATTTGAAAAACAGCTCCTACCCAATGGTTTATAGACCCAGGTGAAAAAGGAGCAAAAAAAAAAAAAAAAATTCTGATCAGCAGGTGGCTACCATATTGTGGTCCTTACCGGCCACAGGTTGATGTAGCTTCGAGCTGCCATCTCCCATCACTCAAGGACATTTCTAGTAATAATTTCATGACACATCCGCTCGAGAACAGTACGGTACAGAGGCAATTATAGGGAGTCTCATATTAGGAAAGTATCTCATGATAGGACACTTTATCCTTTATAATTATTGATTTATGTAGAAGTGCTGTTTCAGGGGTGCCCACAAGGGGGGCGTATTTTGAGACATTCAAAAATATTTATATCTCAAATTTTTGAACTTGGGGGGTAAAGTTGATTGAAACAGTGTTTAACGTGACGACATTCAAAAATATATTATATCACTAGATAGAACGTAAATAATACGCTAAAAATGAAATAATTTTGAAACGTAAACCAACAACTTTTGAGTGGGGGTTAAACCTCACAATTTTCTCGAGTTTTCGAACATACTTCACCCAAGTGCCCAAACCTTTCATAATTTACTAAGTACGGTACCGTTGAAGACTCCTCAATGCACAATCAAACGTTTTAGGTTTTATTCAAACGTTGAAAATAAACCAAAACGAGTGTTGTACCTACATCAGCTGTCACGAACAATTTTCTAGGTAGGTACATACGAGAAGTGTGTACATATGTGAAGTGTGTGTACTTCGATATTGTGCGATTTGATAGGTTTCTTATCGCACTTTACACAGGACATTGTGTCATATGCTGTTTCTATGGGAAGTCAGGAATCGGCGTTAGGCAGTATCGACGCAACGCGCGGGTTTCGTGTGTCGAGATAGCAATCTGCGGTTGGGTCCCCTAATGGGGCGACGAGGCGGCCGATAGAGTTGAAAGTGTCCGTTTTAACAGATAACAGATCGACAGTTAGTGGGTTGGCGGCTTGTGGGATTACACAGATTAAGAGGGACGAGTCGCTTCGACAGAGGCGGGCTGGTGTTGGGGGAGCGCCACGCGACCAGACCTCACTCGAACGGGTAGCTTATCGTCTTGTGTTTCTGACCACCAAAAACCATCAAATTAGTGGCGAATTATAAGAAAAAGCCATTCAACAAGTCATAAATACAATGTGTGAATAACCATTTAGATTCACAGTAATTGACAACTGTGAAAGCGAATGGTGATCAAACAGCAAGTATGGGTGTTAATAGATGACCTTAGTTTTTTTTCTGTGACGGTAGGTGTGAGGGAGGAAATAATTGGCCTCTTCCTTTATTGATTTTATGTTTATTCAATATGAAATCTTATTATCCACAACGTGTTTTTCCGTACGGGCCTCATCAGGTGCAATGTGATCTAGAATAGAATTAAAGGGATGTTTGTTATAATTTAAATCTTCTAATACTTTTGGCATTTGACGTATTTAAGTAGTAAGTTCAGCCTGTAGTTGAATAATCTTAGAGGGAAGTATCTTTGGCTTCGCGGACGACACAGCAATGATTTTTTGGTGGGATGATTTTAGTGATTTGCTGAGCAAATCGAGTCTGGAATTTAGCTTAGTTAGACAATGGTTAGATATGGAAGAGTGGAAGGAGTTCATCCGAATGGATATTTCAAGAGCTACAACTTTTCTTCTATGACAATTTTCGATATCTCGAACGGTTTTCGAGATAATTCAGCTTTACACCGATAAAAGGCGAAATGAAGTGAAATAATAGCGGTGCATAGCCCCTAAAAATCGTTATAATCCGTCAAATGAAAATAACACACAAAAACTGTTGGGTGCATTGTAAAACAAGGAATTACAAACATTTTAAGACCTCGAACGCCTAATTCTGCTGAGCGACTCGGGAGAAATCGCGTTTTTAATATTTGCAGACGTTATCCGCCCGACATACAAAACGGACGCTCATACCGGGCTTTCTGCAGGGTCCGTTGCGTTCTTTACTCTATTACGACGAAAATCAGACCGCGTACGTTTAATTTGATCGGTTAGAACCGAAGATATAATCAAAAAACCATGTTTAGGTCATTAAAAATCGAAAAAATCGTCAAAATATCATACTGCTATAGTTTCCAAAACTGTTCATTTTTGGAGGAATTGACCTAGCAGGCCTTTTTTATTCGTTAATGGAAGTAACTACACCAAGTATGGACAAAATCGGAGGGGGTCGGTACATTTCGAGTCCGTCTGGGTATGGAATGACCCATTAGGTTCCGAGGGTTTTCAATTGGTCATTGCAGTACTAAATAAATGCATGCGGAGAAGGGGGAAAAGATGACAGTCAGACGATTTTGAATTTGCCCGTAGTTTGAGAATCACCCATATTTCCATAACAGCAGCTAATTTGACGTCTGAATAACAACGTTATCGTCTTACGTTTCTGCCAACCAGAAACCAACAAATGGATTTTCGATTAAAAGAAAACGGTGATCAAATAGAAAGCAGTTTCTTGTCCGCCCGACAGGAAGAAAATTTTAGGAATAGGGCATTAGATTCGAGCCACTATCTGTGCCATACTCCAGTCGTCATGTGGGAGTATTTTAGTTGCTAGTTAATTTGTTGTGGCAGCAATAAATATTCATTCCACCTTCGTATTCAGCTACGACCGGTGTACTTTTATTTCGTCCATATCTTAACATGGCGCTGCGGACTAAAGGACGTGCGAAACGTCAGGAAGACCACGCAACTACTTCGTCCAATCAATCCGAATCGACCACTAGCTTCCGTTACACTGGGCCATTCCCCGAGAGGTTTGATTTCAGATCCGATGATTGGCAGCGATGGTTGAAGAGGTTCGAACGGTACAGGATCTCTTCGGGTCTATTCAAGGAGCCTGAAGAAGTCCAAGTTAGCTGCCTTATGGGGCTTTTAGGAGATGAAGCTTTTAGGAAGCTTCGCACGACGGTACCAGTGCTGCCGGAATTGTTGAAACCGTGTCCAGTGAGGGAAGAAGCCCTACGAGACAGGGAGCATCGGATGCGGGAGAGGTCTAGAATGTGGCATGACAGACGGCATCGTGCCAATGCGGAGCGCCCAGACCTGGAGCCAGGACAGAGACTATGGATTCGAAACATGAAGATGAAGGGAAAGGTGGTGAAGAAACTGGATCAGCCGAGGTCCTATTTGGTAGAAACGGAGAGAGGCAGTAGAATCCAACGGAACCAGTTCCATCTGGCACCTTTCAGGGAACAGCCGTAAGAGGGGAAGATGTGCCATACTCCAGTCGTCATATGGGAGTATTTTAGTTGCTAGTTAATTTGTTGTGGCAGCAATAAATATTCATTCCACCTTCGTATTCAGCTACGACCGGTGTACTTTTATTTCGTCCATATCTTAACACTATCCATTGTATGCAGCCTTGGAATATAACCCCGGCTACCTGAATATTAAGGTATTTAAGGTTGTCAGGCTAAAGCTGCGAGCAGCTTGGATTCAATGCAAGGCTTTGGAATCGCCCATATAGAGGAAGCTCTCAGCTCTATGTGCAACCAGGTCGAAGAGAAGACGAATCATCACTTCTTATGTAGATGCCCCAGAATTTCTGAGTTTAGACTTCTCCATTTCGGAAAAAAGTACCTTGATTCATGGATGGTCATAAAAAGCCTTTTTGACAGTGCGGATTGGTTGAGGTTGTCCAGGTTCCTTAAGGAGGCCTTGGGATACCGTGCGTTTTTAATGCAGAATTTAAATTTTGTTGGCTGAGCCATGTAGTTGGCTGAGTTTTTTTATTGTTATTTTTGAATGAGATTGCTAAATTCTATTGTATCGTTGTTGTCATAATTTATTACTATCATATTACATGCTATCCACTGACTCGTTCTAAAATGATTTATTATCAAAAACCTTAAATAATGATGAGAGGAATTTTGTGAAAAGGAGCGATATAACGGTTGTGTTGTGTTAAACAAACTATTTACGTGTTAAGGTAGTTGAACTCTCCGGACAGATGACCAATGGTCCGTGCCCTAGATATTTTCTGCAATAATTTGTTGTTAATGAATATTGGCTTTCGTTCAATAATCATATTTTCTATCCATCTATCTAGTTTCTCTTCCATATTTCCGTATCAGCAGCCAAGATATTTGACGTTGTTGAAAAACTACGTTATCTTCTTATGATTCTGCTCTCCATATACCACCAAATGTTTTGCATAATACAAGAAGGGGTGTTCCATAAAAAGTCATAAGGATGGTGTCTAAACGAACGGAAACATTATAAATCTAAAAAAATGGTAGTCAAAGAGAACGCAGTTTGTCTTTTATATTTCCACATCATTCGCCTGCTATCTGATGTCTTTGAACAACGATGTAAGTACTTAAATCTCACATTTCTGACCTCCAGAAACCACCGAAGTGTTCGCATAGGCAAAAATCGTGAAATCCTTGTTTGGAAAGACAAAAATATTCACTTTTTCTGGACAATGGTAACTAGTTAACGAGGTTAAGGAGGTAATGTCTCTTCCGTTTTTACCATAACAGTAGCCTGGCGAGCAGACCTTTTTGGAAAAACCGTTTCATATTTCTGTCCATCAGAAAACATCCAATTCAACTATTCAACAACTCAAAAAGCAGGGGTGCCCACAAGAGGAGGTTTGACGCAGACCGCGTGATCAAGCTTGGGGTAGTGTCTCAAAGGCAAATATTCACAAGTTAAAAACACCAAGAATGAATCAAAATTGCGATATCTCGATTCCCCGCAAAAATCCCACTCTTCTTATTGGTCGTTATATCTCTCAGATGATATTTACAGCGAAATCGAGGGCACTGCACGAAAAACGATAGGACACACTTTGAAAGGTTCAACGAAACCACGTTCTTCCGCATTCGAACGCCGTTGTCCTGAAATATTCCGCGGATGTAAAAACAATAGATTGCAAAAGCTCTTGAATTACAGTTGTTTTTTTTTCCGAAGAGGAACGACCAGTGTGGGCAAAAATAACTTTTAAAAATAGAAAGTTGAACCAAAGAGTAGTAACTGGTGAAATGTTCACTTATGGCTGGAGCTGCGCGTGTTTCACAGGTGATAGAGCGATTATTGAATTTCAGGAGGCACACAATTATGATCAACTGATCAATCCAAGTAGGTATTTTGGTTGAGAACCGATTTAAGTGCTCCATGCATATCTCTTGAAATTCAATAATCACTTGTGAAACACGCACACTCCAAAGATTAGTAGAAATTCAAATCATGAATCATTGAATAATAAACCCCCGTGAAAGAATTTTCAGCGTTTTTCAAGAGCTCTCTCATTTAATTTAAAGTGCCCTTTAAGGGTTGTGAAAGTTTTGTAAAATCCCTAAAAACCTCAAGAAAAGTCAAGACGGCCTAACTTTGAACTCTTTTTAAAGAACTTTCCACGAGGAATCGAATGAGCCCTTCCCCAGGTCCGTAGCTCAAACCATTCCCGATGTATTGTCCCAACATTGCGTTTGCGTTATTTTGGTTTATTATTGTTTTTATTTTGATATCAGTAACCTAGTGAGGTAGTATGTAGTAATGTGGATACTGGAGTGAACTCCTAAAAGGCTGTGTAGCCGATACACGGGTTGAAGCATTCTGATATGCATGAAACGCTGCAAATTCTTTCACTGGGGTTTTGGTTTATAATTGTTTTTGTTTTGATAGCAGTAACCTAGTGACGTAGTGATGTAGTAATGTGGATACTGGAGTGAACTCTTAAAAAGCTTTGTAGCCGATACATGGGTTGAAGCATTCTGATAAACATAAAAAAACGCTGCTAATTCTTTCACTGGGGCATTTCAGGAGGCACACAAATATGATTAACTGATCAATCCAAATAGGTATTTTGGTTGAGATCAGATTTACGTGCTCTATGCATATCTCCTGAAGTTCAATAATCTCTGTATCACCTGTGAAACAAGCACACTCCAAAGCTTAGTACAGATTCAGATCATAAACGCAAGCCAATTGAATAATAAGCTAGTGAATGAATTTACAGCGTTTTTGTTTTGATGTTAACTACCTGTGGTGTAATTCAACTCTACATATATTCGGTAATCACATGTTTTTAGTTTTGGGTTGAAATGACATTTTGTAATAGGTACTTGTCAATTCTATTATTCTGTAATTGATTTTCTAATCACCAATTTTGACGAATAAAGCTTAATTTGATTCAAAAGGTTTACAACACTACCACCTTATTTTTACCTGCAATTTCCACACAGGTAATGTTAGTAGAGTGTTAGGTGAAGGAATGGCATAGTTGCCCCTTCCATTGAGCTGAATGCGGCAATGTATGCTTGAAGAATTGGGAAGGGCCAACTAACCATCCATCACAAAAGTCACTGAGAAAGTAAACCGTGCGAATTGTTTTTCATAGGTTAAGGTTGCGAACCCATCAGGCGGACGCCTTGCCTATGATTATTACGTATTTTCAATTTTGCTAGTTATATTTCTTCCGAGTCTACCAAGGTAGCGGAAGCATTGCTTTCACTTTCGGAATGTGAAAATTTTTTTGTCTCCAAAATCAAAAATTCCACTCGCATTTTGCGTTTTAGACCTTTCTGAACAATTTTGGTTCCGTGTCTGTCTGTGTGTCTGTCCGTCTGTTAGCAAATCCTTGTTACGGGCAAAACTACACGAAGTTATAGTCCGATTTTGATAAATTTTCAGGGATTGTGCGGGTTGGGGTGTAGATGGTCCCCTATAGGTTTCATGACCCCCGGATCAATAGTAGCCTCTGCGCATGCGCAAACGTGAAATCCTTGTTACGCCCATAACTCTGGGAGTTCTTGACCAATTTCGATGAAATTTTCAGGGATTGTTTGGTTCAATGTGTAGATGGTCTCCTCTAAGTTTCATAACCCTCGGATCAACAGTATCTGCGCATGCGCAAACGAAATCCTTGTTACGCGCATAACTCCGGGAGTTCATGACTGATTTCGATGAAATTTTCAGGGATTGTTCGGACTGATGTAAAGATGGTCCTCGTGAGTAATAAAGAGAAAATAAAGTTTTAGCCTAGATCATGCCTACCTTTATTTTCTCAAGTTATGCTCCTGCATAACAATAAATTTACCCTAATTCAATATTTACTTCGCCTAATTGAACGAAGTTCTTTAGTCAATAATAATTTTCAATGATCTATACAGTCATGTTATGGATACGAGGAAGCTATGTGCCACACCCACTTGGCAGACGTTTTTTTGTAACGAATATAAATAAAGCATGTTTTTCATTCATTCGTGATACTGACGAAGGGCGTCTTAATAACTGGACATACTTACGTCCCTGTCATGAATGCATGATGTATTAACCTATGTTTTGAAGACTGTCTTCTAATCTGAGCAGAAGCGGTCGGTAACTCGAAAACCCGTCGAGCCGGCCGCTAACCTTTCATTCATTTTTTCTATTTTTATTTCGACTCGGAGCCCTTTGTTTTTTTCGTTCCCTCTCCAACTTGTTTACGAACCCACCGAATTAATTAATGCGGCGGTCGGCTGTTAAGTGTGAGGACCTCCACGCGTCCGGAGATCCGAGCCTGCTCCCTCACTCCGGGCCGGTGACTTGATAAAAAGGTCCGTTAAAAACACCGAAATCCCGATGGCCGTTTTTTTCCGTTTGTTTACGGAGCCGATCTCCGATTGCTAACAAGTCGGGACACCGGGGGAAGGCGAGATCATTTTATTCGTGTCGAAGTAGGCGCTTTACCCGAGCTCTCGTAAATTTATCAAGGTTTATTAAGCAGGTCGACGTACGGCTTTGCTTCCGTGATCCGTTAAAAGATCATCGTCAGGTATACGCCATAATTTTGAAACAATTAGGGTAATTGATATATATATATATCGTGGGGTTCCGAGTAAAAGTGACCAAGTAACATTTGCAAAATTTTACAGGGGAGCGATCTGAAGTTTCACCTATTTTCTTCTTACGAACACTGGTTGTGTGATGTCTCATCCGACTATGTTTCGATTTTTCTTTATCCTGTAGGTAGTTAGCTAGTGCCCGCCTATGATATCGTGCTTCAAAATTCACTTCAGATTAAATAAGAGCTGTTTTCCGGAAAACTCTATTTGATCATTTTTACCTGCCTGGAGTTTCAAGCTTTACTCATTTGGTCAATTCAATTCTTCGAAAATCCGTCGCATAGTTACATGAAATTGAGGGATTGAGTAGTTTTTTCGTTAATTTATCGTGTTGCCAAGCATCTAATAACAATGATATACCTATTTCTGTTAGAAAAGGTTATCCATTACCTATCACTGTAATTGGTCATTTTCACCTGCCCACTATGCAATCTTACAAATGTTACACAGTAAAAGTGATCAAATGGCAATTGATAACATTTACATGCACCAGCGAGAGTACATTTATAATCCATCTCGTGTTTTGTGGTTGAGTTCAAATGCCATTTGGTCACATAAAACTCTTTGGGTCAGGCAGGTAAAATTTATTTTCAAGTATTTCTTGCACATCAGTTTGAAGATAACGTTCTTAGCAACAACACACAGTAGACAACGTTCCTTAGTACCGGAATGACAAAAAAAGCTCATTTGGAAAAAAATGTTACTTGGTCACTTTTACCCGGAACCCGACGATATATTTCCATGTACCACCTACCAGGAAGAATCCGAAAATCGATAAGACCGCTTTACACGATAGCGAAAGCTCCGAAAGCAGGGGATGGGTATCAAACCACTATTTACTTAGAACCTTAAACATGATCCCTTAAGTTTGATTGATCAATTAACACAAACACAACCCAACAACACACACACAACCCAACACATTTAACACATTTTTAACCCAAATGTCGAAAAATTTAGTCCAGTACCTAGTTTCGAAAAAAGCTTCGGCCGGCGGACGAACGAATTTTATATTCGATTTGTGAAATTTACGTATCTTGAAACGCAAACCCACAACTTTTGACGGGAGGATATAAATTGTTTCATCGTGGTCGATTAAAAAGGTTCATAAACCGCATAATAAAATAACTGCATACAAATCCGTTTCAGACCATTCTTCCAGTTGAACAATAGTCTCGACAACTCCGACTTGGGTTAATGTTCCTCAAACAAACGTACCGATTTCATCCCTCCTCAAACAACTCAACTCTCACTCCCTACTCCAATAACATTCTGACTGTGGCAAGTGAAACTTGATCGCACTTGTTGACAATTAGTGTAGTTGTTGCAAGTTCGTTGACAACATTTTGGTTCAACCCGTTTCAATTGATTTGTGGACAGTAAAGGCGGTGAAAGGCTATGAACTCACTCCCTGCTCTCTCACTCCCTACAATATCCAAATAGCCCCTTAAATTGTAGAGAGTGAGATCTGCTTGTAGCAAGTGAGATTTTGGAAAGGAAACCTTAGTATTTACTGTAGCTAAAATTAAGCTAATTTGTGCTGTTCCACTCACCTAATTTGAAAGACTTGAGCGGCGATTCCCATGGTCTTTGGAGGCTCAAGAGGGGAAAAAATAGTTGTTATACCTCACTCCCTACAAAAATTTTTATTTCAAAATGGAGTATCAGCAGTACGGTTCAAGATTATGTGTGCTCTTTTGGGTAACATGCCGGGGAAAACCGCAGTGATTGATTAGAAACAAGAAAATTGATTAAGTTTCAAAATTTTTTTTAGATAAGTTGATACTCAAATGTGACGGAAATTTTGAAATGACCCATATGTTACCGTTAAAGTGTGAAATCAGTTAGTGTAAAAAGTAAAGTAAACAAGGAATTTCACCTCGGATTTTCCTCCGACTACCGGAGGTGTCGCGGACGTCGCCAGCCGTCCTCTAGGGAGGATCGGAACAAGGTCTGACGATTTCGCTCGTGGCTTCCCATTGCCTCACGCCCCTGGGTTGGGAGCGATTTGGATTCACGTGATATCGATATCAGAGGTGAACTGTCTAACTACAGGACAGGTATACAACACTTGATAGGATTTTGACCCTAATCATTGGTGCCTGCCGGATTCGAACCTGGCAAATCAGTACTCCCACTGAAAGTAAACAGCCAAACGACTGATGCCTCGCTCGGACAACCTGTCCCCCATCAGTTAGTGTATAAGATAATTATTTGACACTGGCAGCTCTTGCCTTGAAACCTCGGGGCTGCACCGAGACAGTAAAGGACAACCACGAAAGGAACGAGAGACAAAAATGAGCAAACAAACTTTCAGGGTAGTCGGAAAACGGATAATCTCAAATAAATTTCAACGCCACAGTAGTACTAGTTGTTACCGCGCACGCGCGAACGTCACATCCTTGTAACGAACCTAATTCCCACACGATTTTGATGAGATTTTCCGGGAATGTGTAGAATATAATGTAAATAGTGCGCTAATAGTTGAATTGCTCCACAAAGAAAGGGCCTCAGTCACAAAAACACAAAATGGTGTTTTTTTTCTCGATTATACGTTTGGGACGTACATTGTACAAACATTTACAATGAAACGGTCTCAATCCGACGCTACCTTCATGTGGTTTTGAGCCTCTTGTTTGCGGTGTCTTACGTTAGACGGGCCTGCGGAGTTTTGCCAATTTCATAATCTGAATTTTTTAACAATGGTTGGCCACAACTTCTTCTTATGTCTAATTTTTCATTAAATACATTATTTCGTTTCCTAATGAATGTTATTACCAAAAAAAGGCCCGGATTCCGTAAGACAAAATCGTTTCACAAAGAAAGGGCCTCAGTCCATGACTTTAAAAATTAAAAAAAAATATATACCTCATTGTTCATATTCATCAAAAACTTGATTGACACATCGTAGCAACAGGTTGTAACAAATTATGACCATTCCAGCCATATGTTTCAAAAACTATGAACGGCAGATAGTTTTTTTCGATTTCCCAAAAACTTGCTTTTAGGACTGAGGCCCTTTCTTTGTGAAGCGATTCACTTTCATTATCAACAAATCAATACATAACCCTGAGCTTGCGTAAACAAACCGCCAACCAATATTTCATATCTTTCTAATCCTACGATCTCACCTAAATTTCGAGGCTAGTGGGGGTTTAATGATACCATATTAATCATCATCATTGTATCTGCTTTGACGTAGACATGGAGAAGCAGACCAGCGATACATGTCGACAAACCGTTTGAAGGCGTCTGCCGCATTTCTATCCAGCGGATCGTTATAACAAGCGCATATCTCCATATCTGGAGATTATCTAAAACATTTCTAAAGATCCATAGGTTCATGTTACATAGACAAAGATCTTAACTTTGCAGAAGTTTCTTGTTAATGCCCTCTAATTACGTTGAATTTTCTTAAGATAAAGTATCGAGAAACAGAAATCACCTGATAAGAAATATATGGTGTTAAGAAAACAATGGTGAGGGAGTGTGAAAGGTTTTGAATAAAATAGAATCATTAATAATTAATGAATCATTTTAAACTTATGAGAGTTTGAATTTGAACAATTCAGCGACTCAAAGTCACGGGTAAACCAAATTTCATTGAGTTTTGAACTATATTGCTTAAAAACTTTTGAATACATTTTACGCTCTATGTTGGAACTGTATCCTGCAATCTTAGGAACGCGTTAGGAAACTTATTGGATTATTTATAGCATTTAAATTATTTACGAATACACTACAGGTTACGGTTACGTGGAAGCAATGTGTCACACCGTACTTGTTTCCTCTCCATTTGATTTAGCTACCTGTTTGTATCCCATGGTATCATACAATATCTCCAGTTTTTCTCTCATCAATGAACTATTATGATTCGCATCACCTATTTAAATGTGTTTCAAAAAAGCTCGTTCAATGTCGTTTCATACGAAACAAAAGACCGGAAAAAGAATAGGTGGCAAACTGCTTTCTTACCTCGCTCAAGAACGTGCTCGAGCGTCGTTATAACAATATTATAACAATATTTCTTTTTTGTCTCCGTTGTTATGGGTAAAGTGCAGCGACAAAAGGACTATTTAGCGGAGCGTTAGAGGAAGGCGAACGAAGAAACCCCCATTGTCCGGGCGGCGATCGGGGAGCTTCCTAGGGCGTTCCCAAGCCACTTAGACCCTCCAGGGATGTGGGCAGTGTAACTCACCGCCCCGTTCCGAGGGGTGCGAACAATATTTCTATATTGTCACGGGTTAAACAATGGTCCCACTTTATCGTCCACTCATCGTCGAAACCCCCGAGGGGCCAAAACTGAAAAACTATTTTGAATTCGAAAGCCGCCGAAGGGGTTTATCTCATCTACATTGTCCGAGGTGTTGCCGCGGACGTGTTTTGTATTTTGCGGAGCCGTGTTGGAAAAGAGAGGCGTTAGCCGAGTTATCTGATGTGATCTCGATGGTTGATGTAATATTTTCAACGAACTATCTCACGCTGGGGTGGTTTCGAATATGAATTGATTCACTAAACCTTCGGGAACTATAGATGATCTTGGTGCCGATAAGTTGGCAGCTAGTTCACACTATTACTCATAAAGCTTCAAGTGCCATACTCCTGCTCTACTATTTCAAATTCAACTGCTTCGAAAAAGTCTTTCAATTATTTTTGGTTGTCCACTCAGGGGTGGAAATCCGTCTTGGGATGGATTATGCAACTAATTTGTGACAAAAAGTATTTTTTAGGAAAATTGTTGTAGAGGCTTCGTTTTTAAGTTATTCACGATTTGGGATTTTTTCGTGTTTTCGACTTTCCGTCACAAAAACAGCCGTAACTGTCTCATTTTCCAACGAATCTCAAATCTAAGGATACCGTTGAAAACAGCATTAAATTCCAAATCTATCTGATGCCAAACCAAACATTTTTGTTTAGGTTTAATGGGTAAAACATTAGCCTAAAGTGAAATATGTGTCAAATCCGGAAAATGATTGGTTTATAATCACCTGTAAAACCTAATTCTCTTATATGAACAGTTTGTGCTGTTACTTAAAAAGTTGGTGAAAAAGCTCAACTTTGCAACGATATCCTCAAACTTGAGTTAACTCAGGTCAGTGTGGCAGAAAGTCCCGTTTCCCCGCCAGAAAACGTGTTTTTTAGGCGAAGTTAAGGATTCTGGGAATGTGTTAAGGTGAAAAATGACTACAAGGAGTAAAGTTCGCAATATTCCACGTGGATTTAATGGTGACGACACCGTGGTTACTTTTGTTGAAGTCAGAGAAGAGCGACTATTCCTCACTGGGAATACGCATTTTCCAACTTATAATGGATAGTGTGAACATCGCAAAAATTTTAAATGTTTAAAATAACAATTATGTGTCGTTTGCTGGGTGCATCTCACTGTCTCAACGACAATAAAAAAACGTGCTCATAGCACAGTTGGTTTAATCGTCAAATCCTCTTCCTTTGGTTATTGAGATGGCAGGTTTTAGAATGCCGAATATGCTGACATGGTGGTTTATGTTTTTACCAACCAAAACAGTCCCGGAGCTGGAACGGAATATCAGAGGAGATTTCCAAGCAGAAATGCGTTCCCCCTCAAGTAGGACACTGTATAGCATGGGACACACTCAAATAATGTGGCTTTCTGTTGTTAGAAGAATTTCCAAAATTAGTTCATAGATCCAGAGATTACCCCTTACAACTTCATAAAGTCATAAACTTTACTTCTTCATAATATTAGTACATATGATGGTACAGACAAAACGGCCATACTTTGCTTCAGTCCATATGGCAGAACCCCCAACATAATGCTTCCCTTCTGTTATAATGGAGAAACGATTCAAATAACTAACCCTGCGATTACCTTGGACTCCAACTAAGTGGTCCCACATTGTTCAGCGAAACTTGTGAGTTTCGGACGGCACAGATGGCATCTGGAATAGCTACTGATGCTTTGGCCCGCAGTTCACGCTCCTCCTGGGATTCATGCGCCAGGGTCTTCAGATCTTCTGTCCTCGGAACTCGTCTGTACAGCTCTTCAATCTGGGTCCTTCGTTTCACAAGAGAAATTGAATGCGTTCAAGTTCAATTTTTAAGAGAATCCACGGTCTCCCTCGATCTTGGAAGTTGCACTTGCTACTACATGATCAGGCTCGAGGCATAATTACCTCCGTTGTCTTATGAGGTTCTAACCCAGGAGCTAAATTTCCGCACCAGAATTCTCCGAATGGGAGAGTCTAGACTTCCAAAGGTTTACCTTTCAGCTCTCATGGCACTATATAAAATCAAAAGCAGCCCGAGATTCAATTGGTTCACCCAGCTAAAAAATCTGGTTCGGTAGTGCACTGGAAAAAAGTAGTGATTTCTACAGAGGTTGCGACCCTGACTGCATCAATCCCAGGGATTCTTAAGGCTGCGAAGCTTTATTTGCTTGACCAGGACTTGGCCAGTATGTCAGAGTCAAGATTTAACGATTGTCCAAATTCCTCTTCTATTCACGCCACGGCTGACAGGAATACCTTCAGCTGGATGTTCCATTCACCTTCAAACGACAAACGCTCAAATCAGAATGATTGGATCTTGCAGTGCAGCAATCAGAATTGTTTGAAAGTGCTTCAAAATGACCCCTAAAGAAATTTATGAAGACTGCAAGCTTAAAACTAACCAGTCTCTTGTTAAATGTTCTTTTTAAATGCCAACTCTACGCCAGTTCTGGAGAAGAATCTTGTCTTTTCCTTCTCTATCCAGAATAGTTATTAATAGCATTAAATTGTAATCGCTCTTGAAAAAAAAAAAAAAAAAAAATTCTAACCCCCCGGAAAATTTTATGGTTTACGTTTCAAAGGGTGCGGAATCCAAATCTGCAATACAATTTTTTCCGTCCGTCCGCCGTACGCCGTACGCACGATTTCTCCCAAACGGCTGGAGCAAAAAATCTGAAATTTTCAGGAAAAATCCATGTTGGTCCGACAACGCCCCAATTTTTTAGCCAGTTCTCTCACTTAATTTAAAGTGCCCTTTAAGGGTTGTCAAAGTTTTGTAAAATCCCTAAAAACCTCAAAAAAAGTCAAGGCGGCCTAAAAGTGGACTGTTTTTGAAGAACTCTCCATGACGAATCGAATGAGCCCCTCCCCAGGTCCGTAGCTCAAACCATTCCCGATGTACGGCCCGATTTATGGTGCCAACATTTGCGTTATTTTGGTTTATTATTGTTTTTTTTTTTATTGCAGTAACCTAGTGATGAAGTGAACGTGGATACTGGAGTGAACTCCTAAAAGGGTTTATAGCCGATACACGGGTTGGAGCATTCTGATATGCATGCTCCGTCTTACGAAATTCAAAATTTTCAAATAGAATATATTTCCATTGTAATCGCTCTTGAAAAAAACGCTGCAAATTCTTTCACTGGGGTTTATTTTTCAATGATTCATGATTTGAATTTCTACTAAGCTTTGGAGTGTGCGTGTTTCACAGGTGATAGAGCGATTATTGAATTTCAGGAGGCACACAAATATGATCAACTGATCAATCCAAATAGGTATTTTGGTTGAGAACCGATTTAAGTGCTCTATGCATATCTCCTGAAATTCAATAATCGCTCTATCACCTGTGAAACACGCACACTCCAAAGCTTAAAAGAAATTCAAATCATGAATCATTGAATGATAAACCCCAGTGAAAGAATTTGCTGCGTTTTGTAATAATTCCACCTTTCATGTCAGATAATGACGAGAATTAAGGTTATTTCGATTGTTTGATTAGTACAGATGATGGGTGTTTCAATACACGAATGAGGCCTGTGATATTCAACTCAACTTGCTCTCCACTTCCACTCGTCCTTTGTCTGTACAAATCCCCCAGAGCAGGCAGCTAGGTATGATAGTCGAGTCAGCCGACCTCCTTCGAACATCCTTGATGGAATTAACATGTCGCTGTGGAGCGATACGTCCGACGAGCAAACCAGTGAGAAGGGACGACTAACGAGGGGGCTGAAGGGGACGGGCTTCAAGTTGTTGTGTTTGATTGGACTTAAGTGACTTTATATTGAATTAACCGGGGGCTGACTCACGAGCCGGCCGTCTGCGTCTGGTGTCCAACTCGGCTTCTGTTGCGCCTACTCGGGATCTCCGCCTCAACACCTATCCCATCGGCCTGCCTCCATCTCCTCGACCTACGATCGGCAAAACAGACAATTTAAGAGACCCGTAGACGCTCAGTATTGTTGAACGACATTTGGATTCGTGAAAACATTCTATCGTTTAAAGGCAAGACATTTGCGAACTTACAACATCATAAGCAGACAACACTGTTGTTTTACTGTTTCATTTACAGGGGCAAAAGCTAAATTGCATTATTGTAAACGAAACAAATCAGCAAACATTGTTAAAAACTGACTTAGATAGGTCATCTTCAAAATTCATACCCGTTCATGTCCGGAAATGTCCATAAAATCGCTGTTAAGGTTGTGGACTTGAAAACAATGTTGTACTACCAACTTTTCTCTACGAGATCCAATATTTATTTTGAATTGAATACCATTAAATTTAAATACCCCAAAAGTCATTCTTTCACCCTGTCCAGATCTGATCTTTCCAACTTTACTCATAATCATTTGAACTATTAGCAGTCGCGTTTCATCTTTCAAACCTCCTTCATTTCATCTTGAAATTGTGAAAAAAGCATCAACCATAAGTTATTACAGACATCCAGTCAATAGACAAACTAGAGACGCGTTCTCAAAAAAGTACAAAATCTGGATGGGACCCCAGACAAATGGTAAACTAAGTCTTCCCAGACGATAACTCTCGATAGGATTAAGATAAAGACTTCGTTCTTTCTCCAAAAAATCAAGCTTTCCAAAAGAAAGGATAAGTCCACTGTACATTTCTATAGCACATTAACTATTTCAAATCGAAAAATGTACTGGAAAATCGAGAAAAATGACGTAAAACGGCTCAAAATCGTGAAAGTTGAAAGACGGTAATGTGCGGCTCACGGCTCGGTAATAAAGTTGTAAACTACGAGAAAATGTTTCAATCGAGCAGCCTGGCCTTATGAGCGAGTTTTCCAAAATGCATGATACAAATTATTGGATAATACAACACATTCTTGAGATAACATGCCTCAACAGTTCGGCTGCTTATCGTATTACACAAAATTATCCAATTAAATTCATATTAAATTAAGTTGAAATTTGAGCACGTGGTCAAACATTTTTTTAAATATTGCAACATTCATCAATGTTTAACCCATTGTTGAATGGGTGCTCTGTACCTACCTTTATTATTGAAGTGCATCAACTTGTTAGTCAATGTTAATGGTTACTTTATTAGTGTTACTGTTTTCTGTTAATCACATGTTGAGGTTTGTTGTTTCAAAACATCTTATAGAAATACATTCTGAATTCTGTTCTACCTTAAACAAGTTTTATTAATTAGTCAAGTTTATTATACAAAATTTATAATCCTTCTATCACCGTGTCAAGTAAGCGCGGATGCCTTGCGTTCACTTTCGGGAGCCAAAAAATTTTTGTTGTCCGAATTCGAAATTCCCACTTGTTTTTCGCTTTTCATAGTGAACGAATACTGAACAAATTTGGCACTTGCTTGAGTATTTCATTAACCAGCGACTATGAACAGCGCTAGTAGCCACCGCGCCCCAGAGCTTCCTTTCGATTAAGTAAAGAGTCCTGTGGTTAAAATGGGAAATCGATACAACAAATCGATTTAATGAAAAATCGTCACAAAAGTATCAATTTTTATAAAATCGATTTAAAAATCGGGTATTAAAAAGTTATTATTTTTCTAATGAGATACTATTTTTTTAAAATAATTATCATGATAATAATGGTAGTACCATGGTACCAAAATCGGTACAAGCGTCGATGAATTCTTTTTATTTATTTATTTTTTAAATTCAAAATTGTTCATAAAACTGATTTTTATTTTCTCATTGTTTTGAGAAAAATTGAAAATGAAAAAGGTGTCTCTTCTTTAGGAAAACAACCTGTGCGGATGTTTCCAATATCCTATATTACGGTAGAGAACCAAAAACAAATGTTCCTTTTGAGAGAAACCGCCGATTTTTCAAAAAATCGTTATTAAATAATCGATTCACTTAAAAATCGACAACAAGAGTATCGATTCAAGAAAATCGATTTTTTAAAAATCGGCCCCTGACGGCTGAATATTGGCTGAGAATTTTAGTGGATAAAACGACTTGGGGTGGATTACCCCCTCCATCCACCTTCCCATCAGCTAATTCTAAATTTTCGAGTAGTGCGCTACAGAGGTTTTTTTAAAAATAGTTTTACATGTATTCAGTATGTTTGGAGGTTTAAACAGGTTCGCAGTACGCAGAGTCATATACCATTACAAAATCTATTCCAAGTCAATAGTTTAAATCCTACCTTCTCAGCTTTTCAATCGAAATCACCATATACTCACACTATACTTCTGTTGATTGTCAATGCACAAAGCAATATTTGTAATGAAGGAACAATATTTTCAACTGTCCATAGCTATACTAGTACGCACTAAATCATTCGTTACGGGATTGTGGAAACCTATATCAAGAAAAAACAGAGTTTGTAGATGAAAACGTAGTCTATTTCCACAAAAATTAAAAGAGTTAGTGACAGGTGAAAGGGCGTTTCAATCCCATTGGTCAAGAGGAGTGGAGAGCATCCAGTTTAGCGGTTTTTGTGAAAGTGGAAGGAGGATACGATTCTATTGGTCGGGGAGGTGAAAGGGGGGATCGAAAATTATTGGGAAACAACGGATAAAGGTAATACAATAAACCTAAAAAATATAGAAATGGAAAAGTAAAAAGGCAAAGCTACTTTAGAAATGAACATGTTAATGGGGGAATATACATACCTATCTAGAAATATTCTCGTTCAAACATTTACCAGCTCCATCGCTTTTCATTGTTCAAAATTTTCCAGTACATTTAGAACACTTCCTTTCTGACAAAAGTGAACCAATTCTACACAACTGTTCATTTTTTAAATCAAAACTTTTTTTTAACGATACTAGATCAAATTATCCAATGAATAAATTTCTTCGATTCACAACTTAATTAGGTACAACACAATTTCCTGTTCTAACCTTACAGAAGGAATTCGAAATCAAATTAATTTCACCTTAAAAAAGACAATTATTTTTTAATTAGGCATAATGTAACACTGACGTTCACGTTTCTACGATCCAATTTTATCTGACCTAGAAACAACAAAATGTATTTCGATTTTAGACATTAAAGTACAGTTCTTAAGATAGCAACATTGCAGAAGAAGATATTGTGTTGTGTTTCATAATCATGATGTGACTGTTCGTTGCTGACCGGTTTCAAATATCCAATTTCAAGTTTTCCATGTTCTGGATGACCGATGGTGGACACTCAATTTGAGTTTCTGGGATTTTCCGGAGCAGCGCAGCAATCAGCGAGCCACTGAGGGCGAGAAGACAAGCCCAAGAGAAGAACATCCTTAAACTGCCAAAATACGACGACAAAAATCGTTATTATTATTATTTTTTTTTTTAATTTGTAATTTAATGGAGAAGCCATGAACTATGAAATTGAAAATATTAAGCACAAATTTATGGTGACTGAGGCACTTAAGATTCATTAAAATGTGCGACAAAAAAGAACTACGAAGAGCTGAACTACAAAATCTTTGTTTTTTTGAGGAGGCCCTATACGTCCAATCGTAGACAATAACACAAATTCAGTTTAATAAAAACGCTGCAAATTCTTTCACTGGGGTTTATTATTCAATTGGCTTGCGTTCATGATTTGAATTTCTACTAAGCTTTGGAGTGTGCGTGTTTCACAGGTGAAAGAATACTCATTTATCCCAGTAATAATATTGAATAATAAACCCCTGTAATAATATTGAATAATATTTACCTATATATTATCAGCGTTTCATGCATATCAGAATGCTTCAACACGTTTCTCGGATGTAAACTACAAGTATCCACATCGGCTATCACTCCAGTATCCACATTCACTACAACTCGACGCTATCGGCCGGACATCACTAGGTTACAAACAAACAATAATAAACCAAAAACCGCAAATGTTGGCACCATAAATCGGCCATACATCGGGAATGGTTTAACCTACGGACGTGGGGAGGGTCTCATTCGATTTCTCAAGGTATGTTCTTCAAAAAGAGTACACATTTAGGCCGCTTCGACTTGTTTTGAGGTTTTTAGGGATTTTACAAAACTTCGACAGCCTTCAAAGGGCACTTTAAATTGAGTGAGAGAGCTGGCTAAAGAATTGGGGCGTCGTCGGACCAAGATGGATTTTTCCTGAAAATTTCAGATCTTTTGCTCCAGCCGTTTGCGAGAAATCGTGCGTACGGCGTAAACAAAATTTTTATTGCAGATTCGGATTCTACACCCTTTGAAACGTAAACCATGAAATTTTCAGGGGGGGGGGGGGGGGGGGGGGTTAGCAATTTTTTTTTTCAAGAGCGATTACAATGGTTTATTATTGAACAATAAACCAAAATGGGAAGAATATTATTAAGAAAAATTTGTTCTTGTCATATTGCGACAATATTTTACTAAATGCACCACAGTATGCAAAAAAAGTACTTAAATATTATGATTATGTCCTTACAAAAACTTGGAAAACAAAACAAAGTAATTACAACAAAATTATAATTGTTAATCATTTGTATTCTTAATTATCTTTTGAGCGAAGTTTCTTAGAAAATGAAGGTGCTGCAATGGCTCCCAAACTTTTGAAACAATAATTATTGTTTCATCGAAATGCGTTTTGAAGCATTCATCGCGAAGCATACCGTTTCAATTATTCCTAGATTTCGAAACGTTATATATGTACATCATTCCAGACGATAACTCTAAACAGGAATGATATAAAAACTGGGTTCTTTCGCCAAAAAAATCAAACATTCAAAAAGAAAGGATGAGTTCGACGGAGAACACTTTTTAATAACATTAATTGGTCAAATTTCAAGAAGAAAAAAAGTCAGAAAAATATTTAATTTTACATTTTTGTACAATATTACTTGAAAAAAAAGTTCATCAGCCATGAATTAAGACATGAAAAAAATTTAATCTCAAACTTAAGCTGAAAATTATACTTGGGTGCATTTCACCAAAATGTCTTGAAAAATCAACTAACATTCAAGAAACCCCAAATCTCTGTTTGAAAAGACAAATTTTATTTATTTATCAATTTATGATTATTTACAATTAACGTTTTTTAAACGCAAAGAGCTCAACATTCAGCTAAATTTAACCAACATTTCAACCACGATTTCGAAAAAATTCGCTCATACCATCATATTGCATGAATGGATCTTTTTTAAACTACAGAATATTATTTGGAATTCGTTTTTGTTGTAGTGTAATTTATGGCTGATTATTTCTTTTCAACTTTCAATATGGTCATAGTTGTTTAGGAACCCAATCAAATTACTCGGTGTTGTTTGTGGAGAATTTACTTTAAAAAACGCTGCAAATTCTTTCACTGGGGTCTATTATTCAATTTCATTCATTTGCTTGCATTCATGATTTGAATTTCTGCAAAGCCTTGGAGTGTGCGTGTTTCACAGGTGATAGAGCGATTATTGAATTTCAGGAGATATGCATAGAGCACGTAAATCTGTTCTCAACCAAAATACCTATTTGGATTGATCAGTTGATCATATTCGTGTGCCTCCTGAAATTCAATAATGGCTGTATCACCTGTGAAACACGCACACTCCAATGCTTTGTAGAAATTCAAATTATGAATCATTGAATAATAAACCCAGTGAAAGAATTTGCAGCGTTTTTTTCAAGAGCGATTACAATGGAAAAGTATCGTAAGACGGAGCAGGCATATCAGAATGCTTCAACCCGTGTATCGGCTATCAACCCTTTTAGGAGTTCACTCCAGTATCCACATCCACTACATCACTAGGTTACTGCAATAAATTTAAAAAAAAAAAAAAAAAAAAAAAAAAAAAAAAAAAAAAAACCGCTGCTGTTGTTGTTTTGATTACAGTAACCTAATGATGTAGTGAATGTGGATGCAAATGTTGGCACTATAAATCGGGCCATACATCGGGAATGGTTTGAGCTACGGACCTGGGAAGGGTCTCATTCGATTCCTCATGGAAAGTTCTTAAAAAAGTCCAAATTTAGGCCGCCTTGACTTTTTTTGAGGTTTTTAGGGATTTTACAAAACTTTGACAACCCTTAAAGGGCACTTTAAATTAAGTGAGAGAGCTGGCTAAAGAATTGGGGCGTTGTCGGACCAATGGATTTTTCCTGAAAATTTCAGATTTTTTGCTCCAGCCGTTTGGGAGAAATCGTGCGTACGGCGTACGGCGGACGGACGGAAAATATTTTTATTGCAGATTTGGATTCTACACCCTTTGAAATGTAAACCATGAATTTTTCAGGGGGGGTTAGAAATTTTTTTTTCAAGAGCGATTACAATGGTTTATTATTGAATAATAGACCAAAAGCGTAAATAATGAATGAATTGATTGTTGTACGGTTGCAATTCTTATATTTATTTTGCAGTTGTAACATAATTATGCATTTATATTATCATGATTGTGGTGAATTTTCTTTGAATGCTTTCAATAAGCATTCAAGAATGTTTAGGAAAATGAGTACGTACTTTCCAAAGATGCAGGCTGAAATCAGCAGAAGTGAGATTCGATCTTGGCGAGGATCGGAGCAGGAAGACGAAGACGGATGTCAGCAGGTGATGGCCCCACGTCGAGCAGTGAACCGTCAAGAAAGTGGAACTGTCGCGGTGCGGACGGCGATCGACTCGGAAAGCTTCGTGCTCCCAGCCCAAACAATCGCTTCAGTTTACAAAGCTGAAGTGCGCCCCCCCTCACGAAGCACCTATCAACAAATTGCACATTGTTGGAAAACTTCGAGTTTTCCCGCTTTCCCATTTCGAACTCGGGAACTGTTTTCCCTCAAAACGGTATGAGCTGCAATCCGTTCTTTAAGATCCAAATCCACTTAAACCAATTCGGCGACTTTGACATTTCAAAGAGAATGATGCCTCACAAGATGTGCTGCATCCTAATCAACGACCGAAAAGGAAAATAAAACTTGAATGGACAGAATAGTTAAATCATTAATACAAATAAACAACAAAAACGCTGCAAATTCTTTCACTGGGGTTTATTATTCAATTGGCTCGCGTTCATCATTTGAATTTCTACTAAGCTTTGGAGTGTGCGTGTTTCACAAGTGATAGAGCGATTATTGAATTTCAGGAGATATGCATGGAGCACGTAAATCTGTTCTCAACCAAAATACCTATTTGGATTGATCAGTTAATCATATTTGTGTGCCTCCTGAAATTCAATAATCGCTCTATCACTTGTGAAACAGGGACACTCCAAAGCTTAGTAGAAATTTAAATCATGAACGCAAGCCAATTGAATAATAAACCGCAGTGAAAGAATTTGCAGCGTTTGTTTCTCGGTATGAAACCGAGAAAGGGGACAAAATTAATCTCTTTTGCATATCGGTAGTTGGATTTTTGAATTTGGCTGAGAAAAGGACATTTTTGTCACGTTCCCTTCGTGGTTGTCCCTCACGGTCTCGATGCACTCCCTGGGTTCCAGGACAGGAGCCGCCACTGCCTGTAACGCGTGGATTCCTTAACAACACATTTCCCGCCAATATCCAAGTGATTCGTGTTGCAAAGAGCTTCTCGAAAGTGCGTTTTCCAATATTCCCTTCGACCTGAGCCTAAAACTGGCCAACGGCAAACTACTTTAGGCACCTCAAAACCCCGAAAAGGACAAAAATGGACCTAGTGTCTTTTACTTGTAAGCCGACTATATAATTGACAGTCAGATGACCCTTCCTGGATGGCATCACCTCGGTCACCTCAACCTATCACCCGGAGAGCAATTCTCAAGATCAATTAAGTATAAACTTTTTTGCAGTTTCTCGAGGCCCATTATAATCGGGGCGTTGCGTGCTCCTCCGCCTTGTTTACTGTTCCATTCGACTCATAAACTCCCGCTCGGCACCGCTGAAAGCTCAAACCCGATCTTGTATTCCACCCCAATGGGTCCAGCGAAGGAAGAAAAAAACGAAGAAAAACTTCAAACGACTCAGTCGACAAGTTCGCTAAGTTACGCGACCGCTCCGACGCCCCAACACGCCTTATTTTTCCTCTTTCGCGCTCATAATCTTCGTCTTTTCCGATTTTCGATTTACTGTCCCGCGATCTGTGTAGAAAGTCGCGCACCGCGTAAAATCACGGGGTTGTAAATCGCGGAACGCATTTTATTTCTAGTCGCCTCCGATCCCGCTGTAATAGAACGATTGGAGCGCCCCGTCTCGCTCGTTCTCTGTGGCACAAAAAGGCAGAACGTAATGATGTTTTTATTATCCGTGAGAAGGGCGAACGGATACAACTGAATTTGATATAGAAGTCATTATTATAATGCGCCGTGCTACATCCAACACCGTGACAATACAAAAACGACCACAGCCATTTTAGCCCGAACGTATTAGAAAAAGAATTAACTCGTTAGAAAAAGGTTTTGATGAATTCAAGGATTGGAATCGTAAATGAGAGTTGTGCCACTCAGTGGTACAAAACCTAATTCCAGTATTACAGCGTGATCGTGACAGCGAATTCTCCCAAATTATCTGTCTTAAATCGAGTTGAAATTGGAGGACTCTGTGTTAATACAACATTTTATTGCGTAACAAACTCGTACGTAATACATGGATTACAGCAGAGGTCTCCAACCTACGGCCCGCCGAGCTTTTCAACCTCTGAACTTGAGGAAGTAAAAAACACCTTTTTGGAAAAGGCTCTTCTTCATTTTAAACGTTTTAAAGGTGATCATTCTGATGGTGGACGTAACATGTGCGAGACGAAAACTTCAAGGAACGAACAGCCTGATTTCTGATTACTCCCACATCAGAGTTTTTAAAATGAAACTGGCTCTTTTCGGAACACATACAGCAATGAAAAACCTGGTGCATTTCCCATTCTTTAACAAGCTTAAATTCGAAAATGTTGATTTCCGAGTGGGTTTGCAGTAAATCTTATCTGGTGTTTGAGACACGTTTTCAAGATTTTGAGGAAGCATCTTTGAACATCAGGATTTTTCAAGACCCTTCAACTGCAATAGTTGAAGATTTAGCTCCTGGTCTTCAACTGGGTGTCATTGAACTGCAATCGAATGACATCTACAAAGACAGCTTCCAGAATATGGATAGCCGAAAATTCCCAGAAAAAGCTTTTATGAACCTATGGGATCAGAAAATCTGAAATTTTCAGGAAAACGCTCCAAAATTTTTTCACTGGGGTTTATTATTCAATTGGATTGCGTTCATGATTTGAATTTCTACTAAGCTTTGGAGTGTGCGTGTTTCACAGTTGATAGAGCGATTATTGAATTTCAGGAGATATGCATGAAGCACGTAAATCCGTTCTCGACCAAAATACGTATTTGCATTGATCAGTTGATCATATATGTGTGCCTCCTGAAATTCAATAATCGCTCTATCACCTGTGAAACACACACACTCCAAAGCTTAGTACAAATTCAAATCATGAACGCAATCCAATTGAATAATAAACCCCAGTGAAAGAATTTCCAGCGTTTTTCCATTTACGTCAATTTGATTTCATCCGTTACCTAGGATCTGACTGCACGGCTAGCACGTACGCATCTACCAGTAAGTGTTATTCGTCTTGCTCCCACAACTCGGTTTGCCATTCAATCATTGTCATTATGTATAATCCGTGCGTTGCACCGCCGAGCAAAATACTCCCCATAGAGTTTCGCACTCCCATTGTCAATTGTCTCGGGATGAAAGGAAGGCCCATTCTGTGTTTGTACTCTTCGATCCCCAAAAGGTAAAAAAAAGAACTTGTCCATTGTCACAGCTGATTGGATCTCCTTCCAACCAGATACGATTTGCGCCTTTTTTCTCTTTCTCATTTTTTCGTTAACCTCTTTCCCTTCCTTTAAAGAGTAAACAGTTGTTTGTACAATACAACTTGAGAAAATCTCATTTTACTTGTATTACCATGCACGAGATCACGCCCGATCACCAAGTGGTGATTTACAGTACACAATGCTGCGAGATACTGCAAAATTTAGTTCTGTTATTATTTTCCACTATGAACTTTTTAAGAGAGAAGAACTAGAAACTTCACTGAAGAAGAAATAAAAGTGTATCGTCCAATATATTGGTTGGGCAGTATACCAAGATTTTGAAAAGTTTGGAAATAAGATGGAGGTTTTGATAGTAGCCATCGATGGATGGGATACCAAAGAATCGAATTAATCCACACAGGTAACTTGGATTCTAGGAAACTGGAGTCATATCGAGAAAAAAATAAGTTATCAACTTTCAACCAGGCAAGTTAGCTCTTCAAGTCCAACCAAGCTCCTGTTCCATCATTCCAAGCACCCATGACGTAAATACTGTTATTCTTCCTCAATATTCGTCATTGGTGTCTCTAAATATGTGTAAAGAAACAGTAGCCAACCAACCAATGAAATTAAACAGGAATGAGAGTTTTTCAATGTGATTTATCGACGTTAGCTGTTAACACAGGACGATTACTCAGTTGGATTCCCACGACTCAGCCGCCGAAACCTGATGAAGTTCTCAAGATCTAGATACAGGGCCAACTTAAGTTATAAACATTTGGAGACGAGAAGGAAGGAGTAGATAGAAGTATCGCTTGAGTAAATCTACCATTACCCCCCCCCCCCCCCCCTTGAATAGATCATTATTATCTACAGTACCTAGCTAAATTAAGAATTTACTTAGTCACATTTCTCTGCTTTCTCCAGTAAGGAAACATCTTTACTCAAGCCGTGATTATGAATTCCCTCCTAATAGGAGTTCGTCTGAGATTAATCCAGTTATGTCAATGCTGTTTATGAAGGCCTTGACAATAACAGCGAAAATGGATGAATGAATGAATGAAGAACATGTTGATTGACAAAATAAGGTATGAACATGAACACTTGTAAATGAACGCTGCAAATTCTTTCACTGGGGTTTATTATTCAATTGGCTTGCGTTCATGATTTGAATTTCTACTAAGCTTTGGAGTGTGCGTGTTTCACAGGTGATAGAGCGATTATTGAATTTCAGGAGATATGCATAAGGGCTCATTCGATTCCTCATGGAACGTTCTTAAAAAAAAGTCCAAATTTAGGCCGCCTTGATTTTTTTGAGGTTTTTACAAAACTTTGACAACTCTTAAAGGGCACTTTAAAATAAGTGAGAGTGCTGGCTAAAGAATTGGGGCGTTGTCGGACCAATATTGATTTTTCCTGAAAATTATCAGAATGCTTCAACCCGTGTATCGGCTACAGACTCTTTCAGGAGTTCACTCCAGTATCCACACTACGTCACTAGGTTACTGATATCAACACAAAAACAATAATAAACCAAAATAACGCGAATGTTGGCACCATAAATCGGGCCACTGATCGGGAATGGTTCGACTTACCGACCTGGGGAGGGGCTCATTCGATTCCTCATAGAAAGTTCTTCAAAAAAAGTCCAAATTTAGGCCGCCTTGGCTTTTTTGAGGTTTTTAGGGATTTTACAAAACTTTGACAACCCTTAAAGGGCACTTTAAATTAAGTGAGAGAGCTGGCTCAAAATTGGTGTGTCGCCGGACCTACATGGATTTTTCCTGAAAATTTCAGCTTTTTTGCTTCAGCCGTTTGGGAGAAATCGTGCGTACGTTAACGGAAATTTTTATTGCAGATTCGGATTCTACACCCTTTGAAACGTAAACCATGAAATTTTCAGGGGGGGTCAAAATTTTTTTTTTCAAGAGCCGTTACAATGGTTTATTATTGAATAATAAACCAAAATACGCAGGAAACCTTTGGTCAACAATTCCATCAGTGGGGGTTGTGTTCACTTTTCGGTTAATCACACGTGTTTAAACATGAAATACGTTTAATTATACATTGAAGAGAAACACACTTGTGTAATTCGGTGAATTTCTTGGATGTCGGAGCAGCTTGTTGAAAAAAAACCTTTACCTCTTTTCCACTTTATCATATGCATGAAATCCCCAAAACTGTGCTCCGTAGCCGATAGTTGCCAATATCACTGCATCAAAGACCCTGAACGTCGAAAACGGATGTTGTACAGGAACCAGCTTTTGTCGCTGCAGATGAGCTAGTCGGTTGGGTAGGTTCATGGAGAACCGCGTTATGTAGGTAAGGTGGTCGGGGGAGTCAATAGTTGTCAATAGTTGTCAGATGTCAACGATCGGCTCGTGCCCCGGCCGCACACCGTTACCGTCTTCTGTCCTCCGACCCCTCTCGCGTTGCCCCGGTACTCGACGATGTCGTGGGAGTGAGGCAGGCGAGACAGCTGTTACACGTCCCCGAAGTGACTGATGACCTTCTGGAGTTGATGAATTCATTGTCATCTTTTGACGCAAGGCTCGCTCAACGAGCTTCCACCTTCCCACACAAACAAGCGGGAGCAGAAATCCCACCGCCGAACGCAAAATGATGATAGGCCCTTCTCATAATCGGAAATAACAACAACGCTTAAGTAAACTTTTTGAAGGGGTTGGTTGTCGCGCAACATATCGTCCCAACATATCTTTGAGTTTTTTATACCGTTGGATTCGTCTTGATAAGTCCTATCCATCAGTGGAAAAATCGTAAAAGTTAATACGCTATTGATGACCAATAAATGGGTTTGAAATGTTGCTGTCGTAACCACCACGATACTATAAAAAAGCGTAAACGACATCATAAATAGCTCAATAACCATACCAGGTATTAGGAAACATACCGTATCCTCCTTTTATTTCTATGGAACAAATGAAATCTGTAATGATTTCTGCCAATATTTGGAAGATGTTGATCAAAATAAACCATTTTTAACTCACCATTAGCTCACTACTGTATTGCGACAATTGTTGCGGACAGAACAAGAATCGACAGATGAAAACAATGCTACACACATTTTTGAAAAATGCAACACATTCGAAAACGAATCGGTTGTAAGCGAAAACCACCAGAAATATTTTCGTGACGCTGTCCGCGTTACATTTTCGAGTTTATGTAAAAAATTATGACATAAAATGTAAAAAAAAAAAGCTGCAAAGTCTTTCACTGGGGTTTATTATTCAATTGGCTTGCGTTCATGATTTGAATTTTTCTACTAAGCTTTGGGGTGTGCGTGTTTCACAGGTGATAGAGCGATTATTGAATTTCAGGAGGCACACAAGTATGATCAACTGAACAATCCGAATAGGTATTTTGGTTGAGAACAGATTTACGTGCTCCTAAAATTCAATAATGGCTCTATCACCTGTGAAACACGCACACTCCAAAGCTCAGTAGAAATTCAAATCATGAACTCAAGTCAATTGAATAATAAACCCCAGTGAAAGAATTTGCAGCGTTTGTTGGTTGAGAACCGATTTACGTGCTCTATGCATTGCACATCTCTTGAAATTCAATAATGGCTCTATCACCTGTGAAACACGCGTACTCCAAAGCTTAGTAGAAATTCAAATCATGAATGCAAGCCAAATGAATAAAATTGAATAATAAACCGCAGTGAAATAATTTGTAGCGTTCTACCTACATTTACGGGAATGCTTCAACCCGTGTATCGGCTACAAAGCCTTCTAGGAGTTCACTCCGGTATCCACATTACTACATCACTACATCACTAGGTTACCGATATCAAAACAAAAACAATAATAAACCAAAATAACGCGAATGTTGGCAGCATAAATCGGGCCATAGATCGGGAATGGTTTGACCTACGGACCTGGGGAGGGGCTCATTCGATTCCTCGTGGAGTGTTCTTCAAAAAGAGTACAAATTTAGGCCACCTTGACTTTTTCTGAGGTTTTTAGGGATTTTACAAAACTTTGACAACCCTTAAAGAGCACTTTAAATTAAGTGAGAGAGCTGGCTCAAGAATCCGTAGCAACGAATCGGTTGTGAGCGAAAACCATCAGAAATATTTTCGTGACGCTGTCCGCGTTACATTTTTCAGTTTATGAAGCAAAGTAAAGACATAAAATGTCAAAATAAGTCCCAACTACTAATTTCATGTCTCACCTACATGCTTGCGGATTCAATACACACGACAATAGATACATCAGTATCAAACAAGACAATTCATTCTCCTTCCCAATGACCAAATGTGATTTAACTGGCCAGACAATCCCACGGTTTAATGACTTCGAAGGCTGGACATCATTTGAGCGAAAATCGAAATACAGAATCAGAATTCAGAGTTCTATCATCCAAGTAAACACCGTGAAAGATCTTATAAGCAGAAGAAACATAAGAAGCAAGCTGGAAAACCGTTGAAAATATCCAATATCAGTACCTAATATTGAGTTGCAAAAAGGTGTGAGTTCATGCACTGTACGGGACAGTTGCACAGAATTTATGTAATTGAAATTTGTCACGAAGAGGCTCTTATGTTTACGATTAGTTTTATTACTATTCTCGGATCTTATAGCTGTCTTTCGACAACAATAAGACGAACACGTGGAGTTCAAGAACGACTGCCGGGTCATTTTGGCCCTGACCACAGAAAAGGCTCCTCCCAGAGGGTTAACACTAACTGCACTTCAGCCCGATAACTCAGCCCATTCAGCTACTGTTCGGACGGCACACAAGGGATCTCATCCTCCGCTGCTCCTACCGTCTCCTTCCTCCTCATCGTCGTCTTCTTTTTCGTCGTTCATTCGTTTCATTCCGTCTGCAATGAGGCGGCCCAAGGGACGAACTGCCTTCCCACGCTCTAATGAGCGCTTCTCCACTCATAAATCCCCCGTTTAACAAGGAGGCATTCGACGCTCTTGTCGCACATCAAACCAGGTGTCCCGGAACATTCAATTGCCGTCAATTCCCCCGAGCGAATTAATGCGTTTGGGCTTCTGTGTGCAGACTGTTGCGGACAGTGGCGGTTTCGACTTATTAACAAGGGAAATAAATATGTACGCGCTGACCCAGAGGTTGTTTGAGTTTATTCTATAGTAAACTCACTTTCAACCTCATCCAGTCGCCTTTCAGGGGATTCACTACACCGCATTATTCGCCAGCAAACGAGTACGAGTAAATTCAATCAATTACGAGCTCAAATCATTGAATCTTGGTTTATGTTACTGGAGTTCGTATAATTTTACAACCTTTACAAGGAGAGTGATTTAGCGTTACATAAGAGAACGTACCGATAAATGAAGAGTTAGAACCTATTACTCCATAGCCCTCCGATCCTTCCTCAATTGAATCTCTTAGTGATAATCAAACCAAGGAAATCTGTTTTTAAAACCACTTGTAGATATTTGGTTTAAATCTGATCTGATATTTAGGTGTATACATTGTAATGGACCAAATGACCAAAAACGCTGCTATTTCTTTCACTGGGGTTTATTATTCAATTGGCTTGCGTTCATGATTTGAATTTCTACTAAGCTTTGGAGTGTGCATGTTTCACAGGTGATAGAGCCATTATTGAATTTCAGGAGGTACACAGATATGATCAACTGATCAATCCAAATAGGTATTTTGGTTGAGAACCGATTCAAGTGCTCTATGCATATCTACGGAAATTCAATAATCGCTTTATCCCCTCTGAAACACGCACAGTCCAAAGCTTAGTAGAAATTCAAATCATGAGTCATTGAATAATAAACCAAAGTGAAAGAATTCGCAGCGTTTTTATCAAGATTGATTACAATGGAAAAATTGGTAGACTCGGAAGCAATATTCTATTTGAAAATTTTAAATTTCTTAAGACGGAACATGCATATTAGAATGCTTCAACCCGTGATCAGGATCATGCCATACATCGGGAATTGTTTGAGCTACAGACCTGGGGAGGGGCTCATTCGATTCCTCATGGAAATTACTTCCCCGAAAAAAAAACGCTGCAAATTCTTTCACTGGGGTTTATTATTCAATTGGCTTGCGTTCATGATTTGAAATTATACGAGGCTTTGGAGTGTGCGTGTTTCACAGGTGATAGAGCGATTATTGAATTTCAGGAGATATGTAAACGTAAATCTGTTCTGAACCAAAATACCTATTTGGATTGATGAGTTGATCATATTTGTGTGCCTCCTCTACATCAGTCTATCTTTGGCTACATCGTTTAAATTTGGATTTGGAGAAGTTTTAACGCAATACGAGTGCTAAAGGACTTGATAAATTATAGATGTTTTTATTGTGGGGGGTATTGAGGTTCAATAAAAAACGCTGCAAATTCTTTCACTGGGGTTTATTATTCAATCGGCTTGCGTTCATGATTTGAATTTCTACTAAGCTTTGGAGTGTGTGTGTTTCGCAGGATGGAGCGATTGTTGAATTTCAGAAGGCACACAAACATGATCAACTGATCAATCCAAGTAGGTATTTTGGTTGAGAACAGATTTACGTGCTCCATGCATATCTCCTGAAATTCAATAATCGCTCTATCACCTGTGAAACAGCACACTCCAAAGCTTAGTAGAAATTCAAATCATTTTTGAATAATAAACCCCAGTGAAAGAATTTGCAAATTTTTGAATGGTGGGTGAACGGATGATCATTTGTTGACCGGAGTGGTCTGATTCGGTTCGTGGAACTAATTTCTAATGAATCAAACAGAAAACTATCCTTTTATTCGAAAGTTTTCTAGGTTTCGGCTTTTTGGTATATTAATCTTTAAATTTAATCCCCTAGGGGTCGATTGTTCAAGATGTTGGACTTTTGAGACAGATTTCGGCTGATGGATTTTTTAAAAATTCTTTCTTGGAAATCTTATTGTCTGGAAATGAAAATCAACTACTTTTTTGAAGACGGGGAAGGGGGGGCTTAAATGTTTTTCCTCGATTGATTACACAACCAAATTAAATACCTAGGTCTTCAGGTGTGACAATGATGATTGCGTGAACCACTCGCATATTTTATATCCGTGACCCGGGAAAAACTGAGAATAAACATTTAAAGAACTAAAACAAAACGTACTCCACGCAATTAGGTGACCAAGACGAATCAATCCCCGCTCGAAGATCAACTATTTAATTAATCAAGAGTTACAGAGAGGCTTATAATATCTTATCCGAATCTGATAAAGTGGAAGTCCGTCAAGAATAGGCTACTTGAATAGGTGGACATCCAACTTTTTTTTCCACGGGCTTACCGGGCTGGCTATCAATGAATAATAATCCTATTAGGAGCCTTCTAGCCCTGGTCCATCTTCAGTCTGATCCATTTGACTTTTCCGAACCTTCAATGAACACCTGCGTATCAAATAATCGAATAACCGGATTTCTCTCAACAGTATTACTTAATTCGTTCTCTACATGTAATGAGGGATAACTAATGATTTTCATTAAACGAAAACGAATATTTAAATTTGTTATCCAACCTCTTATAATAAGCTTGCTGAGACAGGCTACAAAGCCTTTTAGGAGTTCACTCCAGTATCCACATTACTACATCACTACATCACTAGGTTACTGCGATGAAAACATAAACAATAATAAACCAATAAAACGCCAATGTTGGCACCATAAATCGGGCCGTATATCGGGAATGGTTTGAGCTACGAACCTGGGAAGGGCTCATTCGATTCCTCATGGATAGTTCTTCAAAAACAGTCCAAATTTAGGCCGCTTTGACTTTTTTGAGGTTTTTAGGGATTTTACAAAACTTCGACAACAGTAAAGAGTAAAGTACACTTTACATTAAGTGAGAGAGCTGGCTAAGGAATTGGGGCGTTGTTGGACCAATATTGATTTCTGAAAATTTCAGATATTTTGCTCCAGCCGTTTGGGAGAAATCGTGTATACGGCGTACGGCGGACGGACGGAAATTTTTTATTGCAGATTCGGATTCTACACCCTTTGAAACGTAAACCATGAAATTTTCAGGGGGGTTAGACATTTTTTTCAAGAGCGATTACAATGGTTTATTATTGAATAATAAACCAAAAGTAAATAATAAATGAATTAAACACAGCCATGTGATCTATTCAGTCATGTTATCGATTACAGTCAACGAATCTGTTGCTAGAGAGTTGACTCACTTGACGAATTATTTCACCTATCAGCTAATGTCTCTGTGACAACTAAAACAGCTGATGACGTCAAAAATCAAACGAGATCGATAGAATGTGTAATTCTACCCAAGTGAAAACCAGGTGGGTCCGTACTCGTAAAACCATCGGTTTTGAGTCAGAATATCTGCCTAATCGTCCTGAGAGACTATTTCTTGGGATATCGTCCTCTTATGACGAGAAAAAGCAATAGGTAAGGCCAACTATCATGAATCCAGTTTCAATATTCACAACTCACTAATAATTAATGAATTCAAACGAAAATGTGGCACTTTTTTCAAAACTTTTCTCAGTTCACCGAGCAGTTTGATGAAAAGAACGAAATAAATTGCGAGGACTTGGACTGGAGGACGGAAATTTTAACTGTCAGAAGAATGAAATGTATATCTACTATTTTTTTTTTTTTTTTTTTTTAAAATTTTTTTTTTTAACCTTTGCAAGTAGACGGAGATAGGTACGCCATTAAAATATAAAAAAAAAACTAATAAAAAAAGATGAACCTATCGGAACAAGTTGGTCAATGAAAATTACCTAGAAACTTGAGGATTTGGACAGGAAGAGAGGGATGAAAAATCCCGCGAAAAGACTTTTATGATTTTATGAATTGAGTATACGCGGGTGGTATAAGTAGACAGTTAAAATTTGTAAGTAAAAATGATTGCCTTCTTTTTTAGGGCATTTAAATAAAAGTTGTTAGCGTAGGAGCTCATCTATTTTCTGATATGGTATGGCGGTAAACCAACATTGAAAACTATTTTCAAAAAACTAGAAGGTTAACGAAAATTCAAGGATAGGCTAGAGAAAACCAAGGATAGGCTACAGAACACCCTTTATTGTCAATCATTAGAGAAATGGGACTAGAAACTAGACGTGAGGGAGCTTGCGCAACGCCCCAACTCCTAGTTCCTACCCTCATTTCTCTACAGATTGACATTATAAACGTATTGTATTATTAAGTACTTTTTTTTGTATTGTTGTAGTTGAGTACTCGACACCCCACGATATTAATCCGATCTTCCCCTCTCTTGAAAAGCCGTAACCGATTTCTAGCCAGTTTGTGTTCAATCGACGCCCTCCGCACGTAAACCCTTCTGTCGGGTTAATTCCTCATTTGGTCGAGTCAATTCAATTTCGTCACGCCGCCCGTAATCGGGTAACCAGTCGATGGTCTTTCGTTTTGATCAATATCCGTCAATCGGGTTCGGATTATTTCCCCTATTTAGAAGTTTCACAATGAGTTCTCCCTTTACCACTGAAATATTGTGCGAGGGGAGAGAGTCAATGGGTACAGTGAGCAACCAACTAGAAGACAGTTTTGTTCATCCCACGTAATTATCTTATTGGTTCACATTTCCAATAATGAACCCTTGTAATCAACCGAAAAAACGCTGCAAATTCTTTCACTGGGGTTTATTATTCAATTGGCTTCGTTCATGATTTGAATTTATACTAAGCTTTTGAGTGTGCGAGTTTCACAGGTGATAGAGCGATTATTGAATTTCAGGAGGCACACTGAAACATCAACTGATCAATCCAAATAGGTATTTTGGTTGAGAACCGATTTAAGTGCTCTATGCATATCTCATGAAATTCAATAATCGCTCTATCACCTGTGAAACACGCACACTCAAAGGTTAGTAGAAATTCAAATCATGAACGCAAGCCAATTGAATAATAAACCCCAGTGAAAGAATTTGCAGCGTTTTTTAAAGAACCACCGTAAACGCCCCCTCAAAATTTAGTGTTGTACGCTTGAAGTTGTGTAGAATCCGAAAATATAATTGAAAAGATTCCATCCTTCGGCGGTCCAGAGTTTTTTTTTCAGAAACCATTGAACCAAAGTTAATGAAACTTGGGTCAGAAATCCAATTCTGACTCCATGGCCTTGGTTTTTTGAAGATAAACGCCCACGACTTCACGAATCTTGATGCTTTGGTATCTCTCTATAATGCCCTGGTTCGACCCGTACTTGAGCACTGCGCTGTGGTTTGGTCTCCTCAATTTTCAGCACACAAATCGCCTGTAGAGCGTGTCCACCGTCGTTTCCTCCGATTCCTCTCTTTCAAGTCAGGTTTGTTGTGGCAAGACTTTCACGAGCGTCCTACACGTGAGGCCAGTGGCAGTATTCCCTTGGAGTGCCGCCGCCAGCTTGCTGATGGCTCTTTTCTCGACAGTCTTATCCATTGAGTGATTGATTCCCCTTCGCTACGACTCGATCCTGCAACCCCTTCTACATTCGTGCATTACCAACCAACTACCACTACAATATTCCCTAAGCCAGTCCCAGCCTTTACTAAATCAGCTCAATGTTGTCATTTGGCACGATAGGTTGAGATGCCTGAGAGACTTGACATTACTCAAATTCAATTCTATTCAACTTTTTTTAATCACGCCTGTATATTGCCTCCGAGTCTACCAAGGTAGCGGAAGCATTGTTTTCACTTTCGGAATGTGAAAATTTTTTCGTCTCCAAAATCAAAAATTCCACTTGCATTTTGCGTTTTAGACCTTTCTGAACAATTTTGGTTCCGTGTCTGTCTGTTTGTCTGTCTGTCTGTCAGCAAATCCTTGCTACGGGCAAAACTACACGAAGTTGCAGTCCGATTTTGATGAAAATTTCAGGGATTGTGCGGGTCGGGGTGTAGATGGTCCCCTATAGGTTTCATGACCCCCGGATCAATAGTAGCCTCTGCGCATGCACAAACGTGAAATCCTTGTTACGCGCATAACTCCGGTGTTCTTGACCAGATTCAATGAAATTTTCAGGAATTGTTCGGTTTGATGTGTAGATGGTCCCCTATGAGTTTCATGATTCCCGGATCAATAGTAGCCTCTGCGCATGCTCAAACGTGAAATCCTTGTTACGCGCATAACTCCAGGAGTTCTTGACCAATTTCGATGAAATTTTCAGGGATCGTTCGGTTCGATGTGTAGATGATCCCCTATGAGTTTCATGACTCTCGGATCAATAGTAGCCTCTGCGCATGCGCAAACGAAATCCTTGTTACGCGCATAACTCCGGGAGTTCTTGACCAATTTCGATGAAATTTTCAGGGATTGTTATGGATACGTGCCACACCCACTTGGTAGGCGTTTTTGGTTGATTTGTACAGATGTCCTATTGACTATCTGTCGAGATCTTTGTTTCTTTTTTTAAGTTTTATTGTTTAATTAGGCCTTTGGCAGGTGGCTGGTGGCCTAATAAATAAATAAATAAACGATAATCCATTGTGTAATAATATGGAGCGTTTTCTTCATCCATTACAAAGTTATAATGAACTAAAACGATTTTCATTCCACGGTGCAGCGGTTTGTGTTATTTTTCTTCGTCTTAATGAGGATTTATCGTCTTAATGCCTAACAGCTTTTGGTTTAGCATCAACACCGGTTCACTCGTCGGGGTCATTCGATTTGTGTTCTGATCGAGATTATACACGAGGGATTGCGCGACTGGCACCCGGCCGAGGGTTTAACATTCAAAACCCCTTCGGTCGTTGAATGGGGCCGCTGATTGAAATCCAACTCGGCTCCTAAAACGGAAAAACAACACCAGAGATGACGGCGAAGGGGGTGAGGATGTTAAAAGAGGAGCCTGAGACAACAGATTAGGGGACAACATTAGTCGTGTAGGGAGGGGCCGACTCGCCTATTAGCATAATGTCCGGGGCGAGGGTGCCCTTTCGTAACGCACGCCCCGCTTCCTGTTACCGCACTCTCACAACATTAGGTAGGTAGGTACATATTATACAAGCGCTAGGGGTGACACGGGATGAGTCAGTCGGTGTCCACTTAACATGCGGAAACCCTCATAAGTAGGCACTTAAACATTAGGAACATTGATAACTTAAAAAATATATTTAGGTAATTCTGATTTTCCCGTTGTTTTACCGAACACGAAAAACGCTGCAAATGATTGTACGAAGATTGATGGGGGGTTGGGTACACAGAACGATATGGTTTTACATAACCCACAATTACGTCTCTAGTTTCCAAAAACTGTCCAATAATGTCAATTGGGTTAGTTACAAACTTCGTGGAGGTTCAATAAATTTATTCTTTTTATTGAAAAACGCTGCAAATTCTTTCACTGGGGTTTATTATTCAATTGGCTTGCGTTCATAATTTGAATTTCTACTAAGCTTTGGAGTGTGCGTGTTTCACAGGATAGAGCGATTATTGAATTTCAGGAGATCTGCACGGAGCACGTAAATCTGTTCTCAACCAAAATACCTAATTGGATTGATCAGTTGATCATATTTGTGTGCCTCCTGAAATTCAATAATCGCTCTATCCTGTGAAGCACGCACACTGCAAAGCTTAGTAGAAATTCAAATCATGAACGCAAGCCAATTGAATAATAAACCCCAGTGAAAGAATTTGTAGCGTTTTTCTCACTTAATGAACTATTTGGCGTCTTTTTTTTTTTTTTTTTTTTTTAAAAATTCACAACTGTATTTAGAGTAACTGGACAGATTGGATTTGATCTACGTGCAAAATCTGATTTTTGGTAATGATAAGCCTTTTTAAAAAAGGTTGCTTTTATTGACAAAGGAACACGTCCTCAACGCTCGAAACAAATCTCAGAACTGAATTAACTCGGAGCTCGCAGGCTCCCTATATAAACTAAAAGAGTTGACTCGGCAAAGGGCTTCGTCTTACATGGGAATCAGCAGGAGGAGCGAACATAAGTCGTCCCCCCCAAGATCGAAATTTGGGTAATCAAAAATGAAGAGTGAAGCTAGACGTTGAGGATTACAAGTTATTAAACAATTACAAAGTAAAATACTTAAGCAATATTAAAGTAAACATTCAAACACTTATGTTGTCAAAGACAATTATGATTATGAGTTATTTTACAATTATAATACAATGTTTTAACACAAATATGTCATACAGTACAATTATTATTTCGTTAAAGTGGAGTGAGATTAAAATCAAATGATCAATAATGGGTTACAATCATTTAGCACCTAAATTTGGTTTGAAATTTGGGCAACTCTAGTTGCCTTGAAGTAACTATAGGTTGTGTAAAATAGTAAGCTTATTACAACAGTGTACAGTATAACGGTCCAAATACTAGGTTGGATGAAGTTTATAATTTTTGAAGGGGTAATAGGTTTGAGGTCGCTCAAATTCAAAGAGTCTAACTCCAGGTCTTTTAAATTTATCGTGTGTTCAGTAATTTTAGAGAGACATCTCCAACAATGAGTGGCTTACCCGCTAGTTCGTTTTTAGGGGCAAACAGAGTCTGGTTTTTATATAAAAGGTGTTGGTTGCCGGGAGTAGCCAAGTATATACCAAAAAGGGTTCTGGTTTCAGTACCTTCACGGCTTACGATGCTTATCGTGTCGCCTTGTGGGAAAAACAACAGATACCTATTTATTTCTAATAACAATTTAACTTGGTTAGTTTCAGTAGACAATTTAACGAATTTACATTTGGATGTATCGCTGTTAATTAAGAAATTAAGTTCGCACTCAGGTTGCGTAGGGGACAACAGGTAATTTGGGCAGAGATAAGTGTGTCCTAGTTGTGCACATTTTTGAGTGAGCGGATAAGTGCGTTGGTTGGATTTCAGAAAGTATTTGGTTCCAGGTACGATGGTTAAAAACTCGCCGTCCACCATAGTGGGTAGAGGTTCTAGGTGATACTGGACATACTGAACGGGATCTAGGATAGGAATGTCTATAAAATATATTATTTCCTCAACACCGATGTAACAACGAATGCGGAGGTATTCCTGGATTTCAAACAGTTTTTGGTCCCTAAATTCGGGGAATTTAGATCCATAAAATTTTGATAGTTTTAGTAATTCTTGGTAAAGGAGGTTAGTGTTTATGACGCTAGGGTGCAGTATTCCGGATTTGCAGGCAATGATTGAGTTTTCAATGTCTTGAATAACGTCAAGAAGTAAATTGAACGCTACTTGTTGGTGTTCTAAAATTGCTCGGGCTTCTTGGAGGCGGCTGAACCTGGGATTTTGGGTTTTCCAGAAATTTAACTCGTTTTTCATTTCTTCATTGTTATGGGCAATGACGGTCATGGTTTTATTGAAATTTTGTTGAATTGCTTCGTTTATCGAATACTGGGCCTGAATTTGACTGTGTAAATCCTGCTGGGAATTTTGTAAATTTTTAATGATAGTATCGTATCTTTCTTGATCTTGAGCGTCCAAATTTCCTGAAATGAATTTTACTATTGAACCAAGACCATTGATTAAACCTCTTTTGGTTCTGTGAGCTAGATGAGACTCGTCAGAGATTGGGAGGTGGATATCGTTTAATTTTTCTTCTATTAGGTGTATTGTGGAATTGATAGTGGTCCTTAACAGTTCAGTGTATTCGAATCCGTTTCTGTCGTTACTTATGTCAACCAAGGCGCGGAAGTATGTGGCTTTCATTTCCTTTGTTTTCGTAATAATCTGTGTCAGGTCGTAATAATGTGTTAGTGAGTGGTATCCGTCGACAATCCGTGCAGGTCCCAGCGAACTTGCCAATACCCCTGGGTTTGTTGTTACGTTCTTGATCTCTGATCCCATTATGGGAGTCAGGAGGGTACTCAGGATTGTGAATCTGAAAATTTAGATTAATTCCGTCTTTAGAATTTCGTAGCAAATTCTTTCTCTAAAGAGGGGAATATCTGAGTTGTTAATTTCCAGAGGTTCTTGAGCTGTAAGGTTTTTAACGAGTTGGAGTAAGAATATTCCACACTCGTGAGTTCCGGATTGTTGGGGGGTTTCAAGATTTTGTGAGATTGTCCACGAGGTGAGGTCCAGAGGTTTTCCTAGTTTTGCTTTGTGTTCGTCCGTCAAGTACTGTTCTATGGTATGAAGGATTTCAGCTCCGTTCATGTTTAGTGAGTCGTAGTAAGTCAGTGTTTTCAGTTGGGGACGAGCTACTACGAGGCGCCAGTGATTAGATTTGAAAATTGGGAAAATTACTACATCCTTTTCGAAGATGTTGACTTTGCGGGCATAGCCCTTGACTCGTTCGTACCCTCCGGCTAAAAAGGACACGAACAGGAACGTGTTGAAGCAATGGGTGGAGAGGCCTTTGATTTCCCGGTGCCTTTGGTCAATGAGTTCAAGATAAAAATTTATGATATTATCGTTTACCCAATTGTTCCCCTTAAGGGTGAGTAAGTCGTTCCTTTTTATTGAAAGTCCGAATTTCTTAACGAGTGTTTCGTCTGGATTTCTCTTTTCATCCCACGCGGTTTCGACATCGTTAGTAAACTTTAAGGGCCGTTTAACGTTCGCAAGGTGTATTTTTGTTTTGGTATTATGGTGTCGGGGTACTATTTCTCCGGTTTTCGTTTCGGGGTTGATCTTTTTGAGGGTTTCTTGAAAATACTGGGGTTTTGTTTTTGATTGCTTCTGTACCGTTTTCACGTGGATCTTTGAAGGTATTACGGGGAGATCTTCCCTGCCTACGTTCATTTTTTCGATCACTTTGACCTTATTCGAATGAAGTCGGTCTCGTGTCTGGTCGTATACCGCGGCCATTCTTTCCTTGTGACGGGCTAGGTAATTGCTCGTCAAAGTCTGGTCGACGGATAAATCCAGTAAGGTTTGTTGACCGGTATGACCATATAATACCTCGAACGGAGTGTAGTTCCCTAAAGCGGAGTGGATGGAGTTATTGTAAGCCAGCATTGCATGCGTTACCTTATGTTTAGTACTCGTTTTACTGAATTCATCCCTTACGTTGAACAGCCTCACGTGCTCAATGAGAGTAGAGTGAAATCGTTCAACTATTCCTTGGGATTCCGGTCTCTGGGAAGATACGAAATGCAATTTGATTTGATGAAGGGACGCAAATTCTCGAAACAATGAGGAATGAAATTCGGGAGCATTATCCAGAGAAAGGGTTTGAGGGGTACCGTGGTGAGAAAAATGAGTTGTTAGGGCTTCTATTATGTCTACGGCGTTGGTGCTCGACAGAGGGTATCCTTGAGCAAATTTTGAAAATGAATCGACGATTGTTAGAAATTTTGTTTTTTCTATTGTGATCACGTCCACGAACAAGGTTTCTAGAGGACGCGACGCCGTTGGGGTTACGTTATACTTAACCTTCAACGGGACCCTATCGTATTTGGTCTTGACGCAAATAGGGCAGTTATTGATATACTTCTGAATTGCCTCTTTCATATTAGGCCAGTAGTACGTCCTCTTTAAGTGGAGATATGATTCTTGGATACCGCGGTGATTAACAAATCCCTCGTGATATTTTTTTATTATTTCGGTTTGATCTTTTTCGGACGTGACATCAGTAATTTTGAGGGTATATTTGGTAAGAAAAATTTCGGAGTTGGTGAAGGTCTTCATAATTACTTTGGTGAAAAGTTCATAAAGATCATTTTCAAAGTAGATCCCATATTTAGTTTTGGGAACCACATATTGCTTTACGAAATCTATTATTTCAGATTCGGGGTTATTGGAGGAAATTTGGACAGTTAATCGAGTCTTTTCGGGGAAAGGTTTATCAGTAGTAACTGGTTCTTTTAGTGGGATTTTGGTTTTTTGTACTATGATCTGATTTTTCGCTTTATTTATCGGTTCTTCCCGAATGGGAATGGTTACGTTAGTATTTCCGATAGCATTTGAATGTACAGTATCTGCAACAGAACCTTCTTCGTCGGAGAAATCTTCTAGATTGGGGTTTTCTTTAGGTGGATTTGCAATTAGTGAACACGAATCGTCTTCAGATGTTAAAATTTTGTTCAACGTTTTTTGAGTGTTTGGGGTTAGGGCCGAGAATAAATCGCCGAGATCATTATCTAAAGTTTCGGGAGAAAATGGTTCTTCTTCATGGTTATTGAGTAGTTCTATACGGGATAAGGCATCAGCGTTTGCGTTTGCGCTTCCCTTTTTATAATGAACTTCCATGTCGTAGGCGGCCAGTTTTAATTTCCATCGGAAAAGTTTCGAACTGGGCTCCTTGACAGAATTTAACCATTGAAGAGGCTGGTGGTCGGAGAAAACCTTGAATTTTCGCCCAAATAAATAAGGTCTGAAGTATTGCACACCCCAAACTATGGCGAGTAATTCCCTATGGATGGTATCCAGTCGACGCTCTGAGTCATTCAGCGTGCGACTGGCATAGCCAATGGGAAGGTCCGCACCGTCTACTATTTGCGATAAAACGCAACCGATCGCTACATTACTGGCGTCGGTGGTGAGCCGAAATTCTTTGGAAAAATCAGGGTACTGTAAGATGGGGTTGTTTGTAAGGAGGGTCTTACATTTTTCAAAACATGCCACGTATTCGGGATCTGTGGTGTTAATGATGTGACCCTTCTTCAAACAACGCGTCATTGGTTTGGTGATCTCTGCGAAATTTGCGATAAATCGCCGGTAATAACCTAGTAGGCCAAGGAAGGACTTGATTTCTGTAGGTGTGCTGGGGATTGGGTATTTAGTTATAGCTTGAATTTTGTCTGGATTAGGACGAACACCTTTATCCGTGATAACATGTCCAAGGTAGGCGACTTCCTTTCTCAAGAACTCGGTTTTCTCGAGTTGGATCTTCAAGTTGGAATTACGAAGTCGGGTGAAAACTTCTCGAAGTCTTTGGACATGTTCCTGTAGGGACACGGAAAACACGATGATGTCGTCCATATAAACGCAGCAATATTCATTAGCAACGCCCCGTAGGATATTATCCATAAGGCGTTGGAATGTGCTTGGTGCGTTTTTTAATCCGAATGGCATGCGGGTGAATTCTAGATGATAGTTGGGGGTGCTGAAGGCGGTTTTATGTTGGGAATCGGCGTCGACCTCAATCTGGTGAAAGCCACTTTGGAGGTCAATCACCGAGAAATACTGACACCTACCCAATTTGTCTAGTAGTTCTGAAATTGGGGGCATCGGGTACCGATCCTCTATTGATTTTTGATTCAGGGCGCGGAAATCCACTACTAGACGAAAGCGAGGTTTGTCAGTAGGGCTAGCTCCTGGGGCGGCTTTTTTAGGGACTAGGAAAATAGGGCTGTTATAGGGGCTATCTGAATGACGAACGATCCCTTGATCCAACATTTCCTCCACTTGCCGGTCTATTTCCTCCCTATAGACTTCAGGAAATCGGTAGTTGCGAGAGTAAATGGGAATCTCGTCGAACGTTCTGATTTTGTGCTTGACATTATTGGTGAATGTTAGGGGTTGGTCTCCCAGGTGGAATATGTCTTGGTATTCGGAAACGAGTTTAGTTATGCAGTTTTTTTCTTCCGGGTTCAGATGGTTTGTTCTAATTTTATTTAAATCGAAAGTAAAATTGAAATGTTCAGAGTAATAATTATTTAAATTATAGTTGGTCTCTGGTAATTCGTCGATTTCACCAACTATAATGGGGGAAATTTGGGAGAATTTTAGCGGCCTTTCCTCTGGGTTAAGAACCCTGACGAAGGTGTCGTGATCTTCAATTCTAACTAGACATTCCGGGATTTCCAGTTTTCCGATCCGCGTATACGGGAAGATTCCTTCACCGTTCGCGATGTTTTTTACGCGGATTCTGAACTGCTGTACCGACCTTCCTTCAACTAGATTGAAGTCGGCACTTTCCCTTCCCAGGAAATGTAGTGGAATTTCAGCTTCAGGGGTCACTAATAATTTTCTGCGGAAGCTGACATCACTCTTCAAGATGTCTAATGAGTCAGCTCCCAACAGGAGGTCGAATTTAGGGTGAAAATCAAAGACGTTAAATTTTAATTTTAATCTTTTTTTGTTGAAAATTTTGTCACATGGTATCAAAGTGGTGAATTCTCCATACGACGAACCATGTGCAGTTTTGACAAGGAAAGGTTCTGACTTGAATTTTTCGTAAAATAAATTTTTGGCCATGCCTAACCATCCCTAACCATCCACATAACTTTTTGTGGACCCGGTGTCGATTAAAATTTTGAAGTTGTTGTGTGGGTCTATGATGTAGGGTAGCTCGCTAAGGGTTTTTCTTCCTATATTCATCAAATCGTACTCGGGTTTTGGAGGCTCGTGTCCTCTAAAAAATGATCGTTATCAAAATTTCCCTCAGTCGTTTCCTGGGAGTACTCATAGTATGGGAGTTCATTATTTTCCTGACTATTTTGCTCAAAATCTGTGCACTGAGTTTCGTCAGTTTCAGGTTCGACTGTTTCATTCAGGTTGTTATAGTTTGGGTTGGAGGTTCTCCAGCTCATTGGAGACACTCCAGATGTCATTTTAGATTGTCCGAATGTGTTCGGACGGGGAGGAAAGTTGGGCCTAGATGGTCCTTGGCTTGAAAAAGGAGGTTTATGTTGGAATCCCTGACTCGGGGGCCTAGGAGGGAACGCATGTGGTTTTGGGTTGAATTGGCCTTGAGGAGGTCTATTGTTTTGCGGATTGGGTCTTGAGAAAAGTTGGCTTTGGGGTCCGGTTCCTCTTTGATTTTGGAAATTAAAGGGAGGTCTAGGATTGAAGTAGTTTGTCCTTTGGTGTGGTGGTTGAAATTTTGGCAACTGGTTTTGGTTGGGATTTTTGGTAGTGTTAGGGGTGTCTCTCGTTTTACACGCCTGGATCTGGTATTCGTTTACCATTAGAGCACCACACTCGTTCAAACTCGAGGGGTTTCTCGATCTTAAAGTCTGACCCAGGGGTTCTCTCACCCGTGTCGTAAACATGCGTAACGCGGTCTGCTTGTATCTTTCGACTAGAACGCGTGCGCTGTCGGGTTCGTTATGCGTTTTCGAGAAGGAAATTAGAGCGCGCAAGGCCTTCTGAATCCTTTCAAGAAACTTGAAATGGTCCTCTCCTTCTACTTGTTTCATTGTGCACAAATCTATTAGGAGGGTGCTTTCATCGCGAAGATCCTGGTAAGATTCAAGAATTGCTACTCGTATTTCTTCGAACGTTTCGGCGTCCGAGGCGGCAATTTGTCCGGATGCTGGTGGTAAAATTTTGGATTTAATTGCGGATAAAAGAGTAAAATTCTGAAAATTTTGTGGGTTTTCGTGATCATAAAATTCAGCGTATAATTCGTCAATAACTTTTAGAAACGGTTTTAGTTCGTCCGTTTGTCCAGCGAATTGGGGAATTAGATCGATGTGTTCTTTCCCTAAGCGGGGGATTTTACGGTTGTGTTGGGACGACCTGCTTTCAGGAATTACTGTTGAGACGCATAGGTTTTGGACCAGGTCCACTAATTGTTGAATTTGAGCCTGTTGTTGACTCAGGACTTGGTCGGCTAGAGTTGGAGGGGAATAATTTTCCGTGGTGGCCGAAGATTGTTCATTGGAAGTTTGGGGGGTTGGGAGCATGGTTAGGTGTTCTGGTATAGGTTTCAAACGGCCGATCGGATGGATTCGGTCGCGAACGTACTCTCTCAAGGATTTGGGAATGGTGGCGTATTCTGCAAGTACAATAGAGTGTTAAAAAAGAGGAGTGTGAAATTTTTGATGAACCAAATTTCGGATCTGAAAAGCAACGTAATTAAACAGAAATACAATGAAAGAAAGGATTTCAAATGCTTATTCTAGTCCTTAAAGATAGTTATTTTAGTTCTAGATTTAAAGGTACTGGGCGTCCTTGTGAAGTGTTGTTTCGTCGTTGCGGTGACGGCAAGAGGAAGGCGCGTGGGCGGCTTCTTGGAATTAAGATAACGGAAGGCGAGAGGAGATGTTCGTCTTCGCGTTGGCGATAAGAGAAGGAGTCGAAGCGTCTGTGTTGACTCGCAAAATTGGACCCGTACTGTTAGCGGGGAATTAAAATCGTATTTCTTCCGTAGCTTGTAGCGGATTGAAATTGATAGAAAAGATTCGTTATTTTGAAATGAGGACGTATTTTCCGTATCTTGTAGCGGAAATTACAGTTGATTCTTTCCGTAACTTGTAGCGGATAGAAATTGATGAAATTAAATTGTTTATGTTTTTTATAGTGGACGTATTTTCCGTATCTTGTAGCGGAAATTACAGTTGATTTCTTCCGTAACTTGTAGCGGATAGAAATTTAGAAAAAGTGAGATTTGTTAACTCAATTATGCGTTCTTCCGTATCTTGTAGCGGATAGACGAAATTTACTTAATACGGTTACTCACAGGAGCTTGCTGATCATCTCGTCGTACGTGCGAGTGTTGGCGTTCTCCTGGAGGAGTTCTGGATCGTTCCTTGGAGCTTGTCGTGGAGGTTCTTGTCGAGCCAGGACACCTGTCGATATTCTTTCGGCTGGAGTCCTCCGCTGAGCGTCCTACTGGTCTGCGACAGCTAAGTTCGGTTGATGGAAAAAGGCCTTTTTAAAAAAGGTTGCTTTTATTGACAAAGGAACACGTCCTCAACGCTCGAAACAAATCTCAGAACTGAATTAACTCGGAGCTCGCAGGCTCCCTATATAAACTAAAAGAGTTGACTCGGCAAAGGGCTTCGTCTTACATGGGAATCAGCAGGAGGAGATTGGGGCGTCGCCGGACCAACATGGATTTTTCCTGAAAATTTCAGTTTTTTTTTGCTTCAGCCGTTTGGGAGAATTATTGCCTATGGGGTTCGGCGGACGGACGGAAAAATTTTTATTGCAGATTTTGATTCTACACCCTTTGAAACGCAAACCATGAAATTTTCAGGGGGGGGTTAGAATTTTTTTCTTTAAGAGCGATTACAATGGTTTATTATTGAATAATAAACCAAAATAATTACGTTCGGCTATTATGAACAACATATAATCATTCTCTTCAGTATTAACTCATAATATTTACACAATATACAAAAAATATCAACTTGAAAATATGTTTATCCTTGTATGAAAAAACCCGTCAATTTTGGAAATTCACGCGTCCAGGATCCAGGATTATGGCAGGATCGAGCTTTATGGCTTCTGGCTTCTTGCCTCAGTCACTCGCCGTATGATACTATCACTCTCTCTCCACATCCTAGCCGCTGGATGGCTATGCATCTGCTATCTCCTTGGCATATGAACACACAAGAGCACACGCATACACCTATCGTCCATGGATTCGGTCTTAGAATGGTCTTGAAAGGATTTGTATTCAGTTATTTTGTATCTCATGTTGGGTTGTCCCCCGTGGATCAATTCTGACAGGCGCAACCTTGGTTCAAAAGAACGTCCTAAAAAGGTTGAGTAGGAAAGGCAAGGACGATTCGTCAACAAAGCCCAAATTTAAACGCTTTTCATTTTGAAAGTTCCTAAGGCCCATTTTGAAGAAAACCCGGACAAGTATTCAATATTTTGGTGCGTAGAACCCCCGGGAAGTTAGAGCGCAAAATCGACCCCACTGTGTGGTCATGTTGTCAGGTTTCTCCTCCCACGATTGGTAGGCGGTTAATGACGTGGTTTCAGCGGATTCCAATGAAAACCGACGAATTTTTCCGATCCAGGGGAGGACAGTGTTATCCGGCGATCGGGCCCACATACGAGCGTTCCGTCTCGCTGCTCCCGATGAACCCCCGCTGACGTCTCCCGGGGGGACGCGTAAACATGGGAAACAGTCAAACCCTCGGCTCGCGTATTTCCATCTCATTTTTGCCGAAATTGATAGAAAACGAGTTATCGGGCTCGTCAACAAGTCCCACGCCAATGAAACTGATGTGACCGGCTCAAATAAAAATTGAGTCCTATGTGCCCTTGGAAGCGAAAACCCTTTTGATCAGGGTTGACCAAGCAACACGGTCCAATCAAATTATTCTGATAAAAAATTAAAATGCATGCTTTGGCACATTAACTGAAAAATCGTCACGAAAACTTGCTCACGCCATACCAATAAACAAAAGTTGGTAACTACAGTGCTTGAAATATAATACTAATAAACTGAAGTATCGTCACGAGAACTTGCTCTCGTGATACTAATAATAAGACATTTTGTTTTGGTTTATTAGTTTCAACCATTTCCGTACTTCTTCCACTTCAAAACGATCAGTGAACAAACGCGAGAGTATCGTGAACGAAAAAACGCTGCAAATTCTTTCACTGGGGTTTATCATTCAATTGGCTTGCGTTCATGATTTGAATTTCTACTAAGCTTTGGAGTGTGCGAGTTTCACAGGTGATAGAGTGATTATTGAATTTCAGGAGATATGCATAGATCAGTAAATCTGTTCTCAACCTAAATTAGTATTTGGATTGATCAGTTATTCATTTTTGTGTGCCTCCTGAAATTCAATAATCGCTCTATCACCTGTGAAACAGGCACACTCCAAAGCTTAGTAGAAATTCAAATCATGAACGCAAGCCAATTGAATAATAAACCCCAGTGAAAGAATTTGCAGCGTTTTTTTTTCAAATGGTTATCAGAATGCTTCAACCCGTGTATCAGCTACAAAGCCTTTTAGGAGTTCACTCCAGTATCCACATTACTACATCACTACGCCACTAGGTTACTGATATCAACAGAAAAACAATAATAAAACAAAATAACGCGAATGTTGGCACCATGAATTGGGCCATACATCGAGAATGGTTTGACCCACGGACCTGGGGAAGGGCTCATTCCTCGTGGAGTGTTCTTCAAAAAAAAGTACAAATTTAGGCCGCCTTGACGTTTTTTGAGGTTTTTAGGGATTTTACAAAACTTTGACAACCCTTAAAGGACACTTTAAATTAAGTGAGAGAGCTGGTTCAAGAATTGGGGCGTTGCCGGACCAACATGGATTTTTCCTGAAAATTTCAGATTTTTGCTCCAGCCGTTTCGGAGATATCGTGCGTACATCACTAGGTTACAAACAAACAATAATAAACCAAAAAACGCAAATGTTGGCACCATAAATCGGGCCATAGATCGGGAATGGTTTCACCTACGGACCTGGGGAGGGGCACCTTCGATTCCTCGAGGCATGTTCTTAAAAATAAGTACACATTTACGCTTTGACTTG